>CAMTDV010000019.1:44019440-46450103 GCA_947069175.1 Scalesia atractyloides | reverse complement strand
CCACGAGCCTTGCTTTGTTTTTTACAACAATACCCCTTTCATCTGTTTTGTTCTTGAAGACCCACTTTGTGCCAATTGGACTGACATCCTTAGGCAGTGGTACAAGTTCCCAAACTTGTTGTCTTTTAAACTGAAGGAGCTCCTCTTGCATAGCTTCTACCCAACTATTGTCTTTTAGTGCCTCTTGGTACTTGACAGGTTGTGTGAGTGATAGAAAGCCAGCAAAGAGGCAAATGTTTTGGGATTGGCTTCTTATGAGCACTCCCTCATTTATGTTGCCAATAACTCCATCCAATGGATGACTTTTGAGGAAAATGAAATCACCTTGATGTGAAACTATAGCATTTTGAGGTGAAGCTTGCAAATGTGTATCATCTGAGCTAACCTCTGCTGGTGAATTTGATGGTCCAGCCTCTGATTGGAATGGAGGTGGTGGTATGGGTGGTGTTGAAGTGAAGGTTTGTTGATTTTTATCCACATGTGATGGATTTTTATCAACAGTGTTTTGATTCTGAGAGCCGGCAGAGGATTGAGTGTTAACCACTGTTGAACCAGCAGAGCTTTCACCATTGCTACTAACATCTGTTCCTCTGCTTGAAGGACTGATCTTGAAGTTTGGAAGTATGCAGTCATATCCTTGCTCTTGTGTTAATGATTGTGGTGGACCTGCAGGGTTAGTCTTGATAGACACATCTTCAAATGTAAATTTATCTAAGTCAAACAATTCAGCAGGATTTGCTGGGATTTTCAAAGATGAAAGTTCATTGAACTTCACATTCAGAGTTTCTTCAACACACTTGGTCCTAGAGTTAAAAACTCTGTAGGCTTTGGCAATGGTTTAGTATCCCAGAAAATAACTATAATCAACTTTGGCTGCAAATTTTGAGATAGAATCTTTTAAGTTCAAGATGAAACAAGGACAACCAAAAACTTTGAAACATGAGATCAGATATTTGATTTTGTAAAGCAATTCATAAGCAGTCTTTTGATGACTAGGGTTAATCAAAACTCTGTTCTGAACATAGCAATCAGTGTTTACAGCCTCTGCCCAGAAGGACAAGGGCAAACCTGAGTCTGCAAGCATAGTTGGAGATTCAATTAAAGTTATGTTTTTCCTTTCAACAACCCCATTTTGTTCTGGAGTTCTTGGGATGCTACATTATCTAATAATCCCTTTTGACTCACAGGAGGCATTTAACTCCATGTTTCTAAACTCTGTCCCATTATCACTTCTAAAAATTTTTACTGGAAGGTCAACTTGCTTTTCAACTTGTTTTAAAAAATTTTGCAAAATGCCTGCAGTTTCATCTTTAGTGTGAAAAAAGAAGGTCCATGTAAACCTTGAGAAGTCATCAACAATTACCAAACAATACCTTCTCTTTGTGAGACTCATGATTTGCACAGGGCCAAACAAATCCATGTGCAGCAGTTGCAAACACTGGGTTGTTTTGGCCTCTTCAATTGACTTGTAAGAACTTTTATGTTGTTTACCTTTTAAACAGGAAACACAATGTTCTTCACAAGTAAATTGTTTTTTGTGGTAAACCTCTGACAAGACAATTTTTAGAGAGTGTGGTGATTGTTTTCAGATTTGTGTGCCCAAGTCTCCTGTGCCATAACTTTATCTCTTTGCTAGAAGCAACTGAGAACATGCATGCATTGGATACATGGTTATCTCTCAACATATCTACCACATACACATTGCCACTCCTATGAGCAACAAGTTGTGCTTTGCTCTCAGCAATGATTTGATCAATCTTTTTTACAACCTTTGGTCCTACACTTTAATATGTTTTCTTTGTAAAGAAGGATCCATATCCTTTGTCACTCATTTGTGAGACACTTAAAAGATTGAATTTTAGATTTTCAATTAGGTTAACATTTTCAAATTTGAGATTCCCAGCCGGAACACATCTTGACCCCAACACCTTCCCCGTTGAATTGTTACCAAAAGATATATCAACCCCTCCATGAGCTAAGAAATCCTTGAGAAGGGCTCTACATCCTGTCGTGTGCCTGGAGCCTCCACCATCTACATACCATAAACTATCAAGGCAAGTAGAAGCTCCCTGCACATAGGTAAACAATTAGTTTAGATGAGATTCCAAAGCCAGAATGGCTTTGGATGGGGTTACAGATTATCCATTCTCAAATTTAGGAACATGGTTAGTGGTTTGAGTTTTGCTTTGAATCCACTATTGTGAACCATTTCCTGTCAGATGTTCACTTTGGGCTTTGAAGGTTTTTTGTAACCTTCATAACTCATAGGAACTTTTTGATAAACATGATGTCCATATCCTCTTGGGTACTTGTTTGCAGGTGGAGCATCTGTCACTTGTACCTCTATGGGAACACGGGTTTTGTTCAATGATTTTGTGACAGATGTTTCAACAAGTTCTAAGGTCTGCTTAGATTTATTTCTAGCAGCGCTTGAACTTTCTTTCTCTAGAGCTTTTGCCTTGATCTCTTTTACCTTTTGATCATAGGTTTAAAGATAGACACACTCATGAGTTAAGTGATTTGTTTTACCACACACAAAAAAGTTTGAGTCATTTGAAATCACATGAGTTCTGTTTATGTCATATGCTTTTAAAAGAAAACATTTTTTTAGATACATGATTTCTTTTGTTGCAAAATTCACAGAACAGATGTTTGATCTTTTCTTTTTCCTTTTTATCTGATTTCTTCTAAGCAGATGTTGTAACCTCTGCTGGAAGATCTTTGATAGGAATTATTCTTGCCTTTGGTGCCTTGACACCTTCAATGGTTGAGAAGTCCATTGGTTTGAAATCTTCAAGAATATCACATTCATCTGACTATGTTGGTTTGAATTGGTATTTCTCAATTTCTTTAAAATTTGCAGACTCTTTTTGTTTTTCAAGAGAAATTTTGTTACCATTTTTATCAGTGATTTTTATCTCATTTCCAGCCAAATTCTTTGGAACCATTTCAACCTTTTCAAAATCAATTTTTGTAACATTTTCAGTGACTTATTCTTCATTTTGAAAACTAATGCCAAATTTTATGTTACTCTTGCTCTGTTTTTCTAACATAATTTCAAAACCTTTGAAAGACTACCCATTTTTCACATGTGATTTGGGTAGCTTCTAACTCCTTTTTGCAAACTTGGTATTTTTCTACCATAGTTTGGCGTTGGTCCTTCGTTATGTTAGCTTCATGCTTTAGGCTACTTATCTCAGAATCTTTTGAAATCGATTTTGTTTTCAACTATTTGATAAGTTATTAAAAGTTGAGTTCATTTTCTAAAATTTTGTTCCTAAGGTTTTCATTCACCTGTTTAATGTTAGCAAAACCTATTATACATTTTTCTGAACAAAGATTCTTAAGAATCTGAGATGATACCTTGGAAGCAACCATAAGAGCAAAATCACAATCATCTTCACACACATCAGTATCCCATGGGTTAGATAGAGAGGTCTTTTCTTTATCAACAGTGTTTTGATTAACCACTAGTGTAACCACTGCTTCATCACAACTTTGAACCTCATTAGATTTTGACCCTTGTTCCTCAGACTCTACACCTTCAACTATAGTTTCTAGGCCATTAAACAAATACTTTTATTTTCAAAATCATTTTTAGCCATTAGAGAAAAGTTTTCATTAGATAAATCCCCTGTTGGTTCCCTTCTGCCGGAGCAGTGGTTTGAGTAGTTTGTGTGACATGTGGAGCTTGTTGCACATGCACTTGAGGTGGTGCTTAGACATACTGAATTTGTGGAGCAGGTGTTTGGATATAATGGACATGGACAATAGTAGCAGGATGTGAAAAGTGTGCAGTACTTTGCATTTGTGGTTTAGGGGTATAATGGGAATAATGAGCAGTGCTTTGAGGTCTAGGGCCTGGGTGAGTCACAATTAGACCTGCAGTTTGAGATCTGCATTTCCTGGCAAAATGTCCTAACCTATTGCACTAATAACATTTGATTTTGGATTTATCCAACCCCACCTTCAATCCCCATGCAATCCAGGAAACTTCCTACCAGTCCTTTTGTAAAATTTACTTGCTCTAACACTCAAAAGTGCCAGCTGATGTAAAATATCCATTTCTTCCAAATCAGTGGGTTTAAAATGTTGTAAGTCATTCATTTCAAAAGACATATTGTCAAAGTTTTGGCTTCCCCATTTGCCGAAAAAGCAAAATTGGGTGTGTAAGGATCAGAGGTAAAATTGTTTCCAGATGTTATATCAATAAAATGATCATAACCTTGATCCTTCCCACTACCAGAACACTCTTCATGACTATAAAGAGCAGTGTTACCCAAGGTATAGTCGTCAGTTGTTTTCCCAGACTCATGTAACTTCTTTTTCTGATTCAACTCTGTCTCATAAGTGAGAAGTCGACCATGAAGTTGAGTGAGGGTCATCTCTTTAAACCCAACAGATATTCGAGTAACATAAGCTACAGTATCCCATATTTTGGTAACAATCTTAAGAAACGACTATTATCAGTCGAATTGGAAATTCCACGTTAACCAGTTTCAATTCACTAATGAGACAGCTAAAACGTTCGAACTATTGTGTTAATGACTCACCTTTTACGTGACAAAACGTCTCATACTGTTTATTTAAAATTTCTCTATTGTTCTCTATCACCTCCTCAGTCCCACCAGACTGTTCTTTTAGTGCATCCCACAACTCTTTTGCACTGTTACAGTGGAGCAATCCAGCATAGATTTTGTTGGGTAGCGCTGAAGCAACAATGCTAAACGATTTTGCATCCAACTCTATTTTCTGGAAGTCTTGCTCAGAGTATAGATCAGGACTTTTTGGCACTTGAGTATTGAGATCCTCTGTGCTGGGAACCATTGGAATATGTGGTCCATACACAATAGATCCCCAATAGCCGGTGTTTTGCTAAGCCAGGATGTGACCCATCCAACGCTGCCATATATAATATTCATTTCGTTTCAACATTGGTGGTTTGAACATAGATCAATGTTGGATTCTGATGTGTTTTGAGACATTTTTGTTTGTTTACAACAGATTTGTGTTTTAAAAACTTTGAACATGATAAAACTCTGTTTTCAAGTAAAACTAACAAACTGATTAGCAAGAGAGATGATCTTTCAAATCAAATTGAATTTAATCAAATTTTGATTGACCAGGCTCTGATACCAATTGTTAGGATATGAGTTTGATTTACATGTAGTTTTTGTTTCAAAAGATGGAAATATGAATGAATTGTAAAGTAAATGCAGCGGAATGAGATGAAAACTTTTACTACAAGTAAAGGTCGTTTGTTTTCATCATCATCATGCTTTCAAGTTTGTAAACTTTGCATGTGATTCACAAACTCCCCCTCAGCCAATTACAACAGTTTAAAAGTACATAAATAAACTCAGAGAAGATAATTGGTGAATGATCTTTTTAAGAAGACAAGTTAAATGATTACAATGATTCACCTATTTATACTAAACTATCTAACCACTGAGCATCTTTGATGACGTCAGGATTGATAGAGACATAAAACAACTAACTAACTATAAACTCTGCTATCTATCACCTGATGGTGCAAAGCACTGTTACATTGATTATTAAACTAATAAAAGCAAAACACTGATCTCTATCCTCTGCTTCTTTATCTTCTGGCAGACCTTTGGCAATTGTTGTATCAAATAATTGTAAGGGTAGCAGACCTTAGGAAGGCAGAGTTTAGGTGATCAGTTGTTGTAACCGCTAATAGTTGGACCAAACCTCGGATAATGTACTTGGCTTTGTATCATTTGTTCCTTTGCATAGGGTTCAATCCCAACAGCTTCATTCAGTTTCATTTCTTTGTTTATTCGTAAAAGTTTTCTTTTTCTTTAATAAGGTCATGATTGATTGATTTGTAGTGTGCCACGACTTTCATACACGGCTTCAAACCCAAGTTTGCTTTGAACTTATATGGGATGCTGTTTACCAATTCCTTATCTTCCATTTCTTTTGCAGACTCAGCCTTCATTGCAGCAGCCGGCACCTCCACCTTGCTCCTTTTCTCCTTTTCCTCCTATTGGAGCTTTCTTTTCTACTTCATCATTTGTTAACTTCACAATGCTCTTCAGACCCTTGTCAACTGAATTTTCTTTTGGAATACCAGCATTTTTGTTATGGACACATTTCGGAGGTGCAGCTGCTGATTCTGTTGTTGTCTTGGTTGGTGAGACCTGAACAGTTTCTTTTGGTTCCTTCGAGATTTTAGCCATCAATGCTTTGTTGACTTCTTCCTTTGTCTCAGCTATCTCATATGCCCAATCATAGTCTTCAACCACTAGTGCCTTTGGAGTGTTATCAACAGCATTTATGCTTTCCTCTATGGCAATCGGCCTTCTGGCAGGAGCAATTTCAGCATTTTCTTTCTTCAGCAAAGGACAATCCCTCTTGAAATGACCAAGGTCCTTGCAGTTGTAGCAACGTAGCTTTGACTTATCAAAACCAACTTTACCGAGAGATAATCTTTTCCCTGTTTTGTCTTGGAACTTTTTCAAACGAAGAGTGATCATAGCCATCTGCCATTTTAAGTCCATATCTTCCATGTCATCTGGATCCACCAGATACATATCTTCAGCAGTAAGATAATCTGGTTTCAACTCCGGACATAAGTGCTTCATAACTGCTTAAGAAGGTATTGAACAAAGCAACATGTTAAGTGGATATCTTGAGTGCTTGATCATCGCGACCATAGAAGATTTTAGATTCTGCTGTGAAGATGTAGTAGAGTTTGCGAAAGCATTGTTGTAGGATGCGTTAGCACTTTGAGAACTTGATCCTCCTGAGCTTGTTGGTGCCAAAAAAGCCATATTATTGGGCATGATAACAGCAGCTGACTGTGCAAAATTTTGTCCACTTTGGTTCATTTCTCTTTAATAACATCCATTTCAAACGCCTTCAGAGTGTTAATTAGGTCAGACAGAGTGACAGGAGTGGTACTGCATAGAAAGCTTCTCTTGATCATCATGCATTGCAGGCTCCATTCTTTTGGAAGAGAGTCCAGCAGTTTCTTAATTGAGGCATAGTTGGCAATGGGGTTACCAACTTTCTTCATCTTAGTTAGCACATTTAAAAATCTGCTAACGTGATTAGATAAACTTTCACCTTGGACGCTTCCAAACATGTCGTACTCCTTCTACACCATGTCTCTTTTGTTATCCATTAACTCTTGATTTCCCTCATAGTGCTCAATGAGAGCCAACCACAGATCATGTGCTGACGTGTATTCTTCGAACAGATTGTTGTCATCTTTGTTCACGGCCATGGTTAGTGCAGCATGAGCACGGCGATCATGCTGAATCAAGGCCCTGTCTTCTTCAGTGAAAGTGGTTGGATCATCATTTACAACTCGAACATCATCTTCAATGAGGACTGGAACATGGGGTCCAACGGTGACAGACATCCATTGAGTATAGTCGCAAAGAATACCTTGATACGGTTCTTCCAACTACTAAAATCTTCAGATCCTTTCAACTTAGGAGGTCTAGTGGCAGTTCCAGTTTCAAGTTCGGCTTGTGCAACAATGTTCAATTGACTTAGAGACATTTTGAATAAAGATTTGGTTTTAGGTTTTTGATCAGATGTTAATTATACTGATTTGTTTGTTTTCAGAAGCCAAATACACTAGTTAAGCAGAGTAAGTTCGCCGGACAATTTCGCTGATACACAAAAATGATTCCTGAGACTTGAATCGGCGAAAAAGCTAAATCCGCTGACACACACAAAACAAACAAGAATTCTGTTAAGTTCGCTGATCAACGTAATAAGGTCGTTGAGGATCCTTATCACTGACTTCGAAGTCGCCTTCGAGTTAAAAACGTTGACATTATTTCGTAGAGAATCAACAAATACGCTGGTGTATATCCGGCGTATTTGTTAATTACGCGATCTTCAAAGACAAATGTGTTGTCTTTAAAGAGTTCTACACCACATTCAAGATCATCTACGCTGGATTCAAGTGTTGCTACGCTGGCTTCAAATTAAATACGCCAAGTAGGGTTTTAACACGAACAAAAACCCTCTAATCACCCAAAAACGACTCTAAATCCATGATTCTTTGTACCAAAATGACCCAAATGTTTGTCTAAACACTGATTAACAACAACCTAACAATTAATCACACCAAATCAACTCATTTTAAGCCCAAAATTTGAAAAACCATGAAACTTTAAAAAAACCTTTGGAAAATCTTCAAAATTTGAAAAATCTCAACAAAAATCAAACAATCAAGAGCTCAAAGGATCTGATACCAAATTGTGAGTCCCAAATCAACTACGGATCACAGTGGTTTGATTGTTAACACACAAACACCAATGGATTAGGTGTTTGAATGTATAAATTAAGAAAAATCAAAGAAGAAGATGAAGATTCTTGTTTTGGATGATACTACAAGTGTTGTATATTGAATCCCAACTGATAATAACGATTTAAGCACCTAGATATACGGATTCAGCTCAAGAACAATCACAAGAAATCACCAAAATGACTAGTCCAAGAACCTTGGAGCTAGGGTTTTTCAAATGCTTGATACATATAGATCTGGCTACCTAGCGTAATTATTAATTACGCCAGGTCATTAATTACGCCACCAGTACAAGTAGTTTCCCAAAGTTACATTTTCACCCCCTGAATTATCTAAAACATATTAAACAAACACAAAACAATCCAGAACCTAGTCTAGTCAAGTATCAAAGATCTCAAAAGTTCTAACAGTGAGTTAGCAATGAATTCTTGACTTAGTCATTTGTAGATGTATACTCTCAATGACAGGTGATTGAGAGGAACACGTTTTGTTTAAGTTAGACATAACAATTGCATCAAGCAATTGATTAATGGATGGGAATATTGTAAGTGGTGGAGATGAAAGAGAATTAGCCCCGGTAAAAAGGGCTTGAGTATAAATGCTCAAGTGAGTCATACAACTCATAATTTGGTTCCCCTGTGATTACAACACTCCCCTTTTGTGAAGAGAAGTGAGGAGTTTGGATGGATAGAGATATTTCCATTTGTTGAGAGGAAGTATCAACATATGTTGTAAGCTGCAATTGTGTTACAACAGAGATCTCTGGTATCTCATCCTCCAGAGAGACACTTTTGATGCATTTTCTTTGGAATGGGAATAGTTTCTATAGATATTTCTTATGTGGGTTGTTGGGTTATATAAGATCCGCTGATGATGAAAGCTAAAACCCAAAGGATCCATCATCCTTGCCTGAATAAGTTAAATCAAACTACTGCCCCCAAAGGTCCAACAGTTTCTCTCCCCTTGAAAGCTTCTCAAAGTAGTTGCCCCAACTACTGCTAAATCAAACTACTGCCCTCAAAGAATCAAGTTTAGAAGAACAACTGCTGATGGTCAAAGTGTTGGTCAACAAGTCAATAGTCAAAGTCAACCAAAGTCAAAGGCTGAAGACTAGAAGACCAAGTCAACAAGTCAAAGACAAAGTTTAGGATTTCCAGAAGTGTTGGTCCTCTACCAATAGTTTAGTGAAATCTAACATTCCATGTCTATACCTACAAAAGAGCAGCAATTCAATGCAACAATGTAACTATCAAGTAGTTTCACAACTGCTAGGCAGTTACATCATTTATTGAAGCTGATAAGGGTCGCTTTTAAAATGACATCACCAGCAATTCACACCTCCTATATATAGTTTTGTTTGTTCTTTGTAATATTTTAACACCTAGAGCCTAGAGCATAAAAACTAAGTGAGAATATGTTCACCTCGTGCAAGGGAGTACTATTGTACCTTATGATTGTATACATCATTTGAATTCATTATGAATCATTTGGAGTCATTCCCAAATCCAACTGTGATAGTTTGATGTATTTGTTTATTACTGTTTGATTGAATTTTCAATTTAATTAACTGTTTCATAAGAAAAACACACACTACACACACACACTTAGATCCAACAATTGGTATCAGACCAAGGTTCACTAAATTAACTTTACCATTGATGCAAAAGAAAATCTAGCTCATATTGATAGCTGATTGAGTGATTAAGGGAATTGAGAAGAATTAGACAAATTAAATCAACAAATTGTTTCTGATACTCTATTTTTTGATTAAATTTCAATAGAACTCAGAGAGATGTCAATCACTTATGATCCTCACAATACCAGAACAACATACAAGCCACTAATGCTCGTTCGTCATTAATTCAAGATATGGCAACGAATGATGGGTCACCACTTGCCACAACAGAACACTGGTTTCTGGAGATCAGTCATAAATAGCACTCATGTTCTCTCCATTCTGAGTACCGATCAACCGAATGTTAATATTCCTAGGAAAGCTATTGATTACTTTGAGCATGATTTCCAAAAGTTGGAACTTGATGCAAGGCATTCGGGATACTGATCATGGCCTTACGCAACGGAATCAATGTTGGATTGCTCCATTGTAAGAATGCCAAAGAGTTGTGGGATGCTTTGAACAGACAATTCAGTGATACAGATGAAGTTCAAGAGAACAACATAGAAATATTGAATCAAGAGTATGAAACATTTGCTTACATCAAGGGAAAATCCCTGACTCAACAGTTTGAGCGGAATAACTGCCTTATCAGTGAGGTAAGGCTTGCAGATAAGATCTATACAAATTATGCTTTGAGTCACATGTTCATGAGATATCTTCCTAATAAATAGGATATAGCTACTTATGTATTGAGAAACTCTGTTGGTTTTAAGGAGATGACTCTGACACAGCTTCATGGCGAACTCCTCACTTATGAGAGAGAGCTTGACCAGAAACAAAAGCTTATGTCATCAGGCAAAACTGCAAATAATTACACATTTGGTAACACGGCCCTGATGAGTCAACACGAGGCATCATCATCTTACAGAGTAAATGAACATAGTTATGATCACTTTGTTATAACTACTGGTTTTAGCTCTCAAAATGACACATCACATGTGGGAAATCGGAATTATGCTTTGATGATGTATGATCATAAACCAATGGGCCCTATTGACCAGGAAGAGTTTAACCTCCTTGACCAACTTGCTTTATATAGTGTTAAATCGAAACAATTTTACAACAAAGCTGATAGGAAATTTCCTGGCGTAGAAGGTAGGGGTAAATTTGAGAAGGATAAATCCAGGATTGAATGTTATAGATGTCATAAGTTAGGTCACTTTGCAAGAAAGTGTAGGACTGCACAAACTCTATACCGAATGTGACTTATCCTAATCAAATGAATTAATCAATTATTGGTCAATATCCAGGATTTCAAAATACATATCAAAGCTTTTCCCAAAATACCCATGGTCTCAACACACAATCTACATCAAATTTTGCACATCCACCTATTCAAAATTCATATCCACATGTGAATGTTCAATCTCAGTATAACACATCACATGTTAACATGTCACAAGCACATGTTCAAACACCTTGACAAGCACAAACTCAAGCCCAATCTCATTTACCAATACTACTGGTTCCCCTGCACTAGAAACTACTCAACAAGCTTTTCACTCAAAGCTTTATAGATTGGTGCAGTCTGCCTGAAAACTTGAATGATGAACACTTAAGCGTGCTTGCACTTAATCATGGTCACCAAAATCTTGCACTAGTTGCTCTAGAAGCATTAAGTGACACATCAGATCATAGCACTTGTGAAACTGATGGTTTGTGCATTATTCCACTTGCTACATCAACAACAGCTGGACCATCTTATCATGTTGATATACCCCTATAAATACCATCATATCTTTGTTCTGAAAAGTGCATTCTAGAATTTAGGGATATCAAAGTAGTATATACCATGTTACTTGAGAAATATGAAAACTCTGCAAAAATGCTGGCACAAACCATCAAGTCTCACAAACAAGTTTTGAAAGGAAAAGATCAATTAATTTTTTATTTAAAACATGAAGTTTCAAACCATTATACACAACTTAAATCACTTCTTTCAAAATATCTATCTTGTCAAGAACAACTTGAATCAACAAAAGTTAATTGCAAAAATGGGTTAAATCATGCAAGGGTTTTGAAATATTACTGAATCGGAAATCTAAAAGAAATGTGAGATTTCGTCTAGGGTATACTCACACACAAGGACCAAGTGATTACATTCCTAAAATTCAAGTACATGACATTGAATCCAAAGCATAAATTGGAAAGGAGACAGTAAACACTTATTGTGGTTCTCATCACAAATTTCTTGATCAACACAACACTGAATGGTCTGATGACACATGTTTTCACCAGAATTTCAAACCAATGACTTATGTAACTTCTGATGGAAAAATAACAACATTTTCTAACCCTCCAGCAGTTTCATCCAAAACCGATTGCCCTGGTAAAAAATTCAAAACAAAATCAAAATCTGGTTCTAAAAGGTGCAAGAACACTAGAAGCACATTGTGTTACACTGTTTGTGAGAAAACCATTCATAACTCTAAGGATTGTTACATGGTCTTAGCTTATGAGAAGAGCAAGATTCAGAATCTGGAAAAATTTCATGAAACGCAAGTATTCTATCCATGTAGTGATTCCAACTACTGTGATTCCACATGTTCTTTTGAGGTCTTTAACACTGTTGAAACACCTATCATCTTGGCCCTTAATCACATAAAGTTTACCACTCAAGAACAAGTTATTGTTGCACCCCTTGCAAACAGTTGGCCAAAACAAAAGAATTCTCATTCTGCCCCTAATCAGCACAAGTAAAGCAGGTTTGACTAAAGTGCTGAGATAAAAGTTTTGGAAGAGAATAAAAGGAACTGATCAAGATGGTACAAAGGTTATCAATGGGTCAAAATGACCAATCAAGTTCTGATGGAATCAAGCCTGCAAGCCAGAAGGCATGAGTTCTAAAGTCTTTGTACATATTGTACATAACTACTGGTTTGAACCAACAGTTTAACATAATCCAGCCTTTTCTTTTTTCCCGTTATCCACTCCTATATATAAGCTTCCAGATCAATCTAGGATTCTTTTGACCGTCTACAAACATACTTGTGATCAATTGTCAACCCTAAGCCTCAATTTCACTATCCACCATCAAATTCTAACCATCTTAATCAAGGCAAACAACCCTTTCCAAGCCACTAACCACCTTCTTCCTTACTTAACTAAGGAGAAGGGTCATCCTCAATACCATCATATGATCGAACTCATTGAAAAATCTCCTTTCATCATGCACTAACTTTGAATGCCACTATTTACAAAATCACTTTGCATGATTTCTATAATATAGCCAAGATACCAAAGGCAAAGTGTTGTCCACTACTGCAAAGATTGGAAACATCACCATAGCTATCACTCCAAAGACCCTATCACACCGATTTCAACTCAAGGATACAGAAAAGGTTGTCTCACACCCCAATTTCCTATGGGCCCGATTAGTGGGTTTATGTGTGACGATTGATGACAATTATACAATTATGAAGCAGAAGATAAGATTAAAAGTAATAATATGAATGTTCAATTTATTAAATAACACTTATAAGTGTTTGATACAATGTCCCACAAGTAGGATCCGAAACAAAAGCGAGCTTAAGGACATCATAGGCCTTTAAGTAGAGGAGTTGCAAATTCCTAAGCTTTCCTTTGACCAAGTCATTCCACTCTATATACAGTTAACCAACTCGTTTCAAAAATCATTTTCATAAATCATTTAATACATATTATGATAACCCGTGGGTTAATCATTTAGTATTCTTTTGAGATAGATTTCTTGGCACCAGTTTTTCATACTTGTCAATACAGCTGGGTACCAGAAATCTATGCCGGTATGTGATGATGGTACACACCATCTTTAATACAATGTCTTCGGGGAGTATGCCTAGTATCCTGCGTGTAATTTATATGGCCATTCCTAGTTGATGAGTCGGGACGCTCGGACATGGTACAGATTAAACCAGATTCTTATATTTATGAAAGCATTTGCTCATTTATATAATACCCATTCCAAGTGGCTAATGTTGTATCCCAAGTTTTCAAATAAAACTAGGCTAAAAGTATTTACCTTTGCTTAGCAAATATTCTCTTTAAATAAGCTCTTTGAAGCAAAGCCGTATTTCAGGTTGTATATTCTAGGCACGATTATCTGGAATGCTCTATAGTCCATAATGAAACAGATATAAATATTTGTCAGAATGTTCATGAGTCTTTATATAAGTTATATTACTTGACTTGCTACTTAGAATATTATTCGGTTTCGCTAGATTGAGCGTTGACCCGGTAGAATGTGGTTTATACCATTCCGAGTGCGAAGCCTCATTAGATATGAGTTTTTTTTATCCAAACATTCTGATTTGGGGTGATTTTAAAAGATTTAAATCCAATTCGACTAGTATATATATAACTAGTCTCTTATGTAAACATGACATTAGATGGTCGAAAGGTCCACGACAAATCCATTATGTCAAAATATATTTCCCAAATGTTATATAATTAGTTTTTAGGTCAAACTATATGCCTCATTGGTATTAAAACCATTTCTACACCAAAAGGGCGTTTTTGACATTTTTAAAAGTATATATTGTGGACTTGTCGATTTACCCTTCAAATGGTATAACCATAAGGAATAACCTCAGTGGGTTATTCTCTATAATACTATGGTCACAAGACATGCCTTGATTAGGTTTCAAAGTAGACCAAACAGGTCACAAGACATGCCTTGACCATAAGGAATAACCTCATTGGGTTATTCTGCCCTTTATATTTGGCCATAAATTCGACCATGGCTTTGCCGACTTCTTCGACTATCAAGGTTTGGAGGTTATCTCCTCCACCTTCTCGGCTAGTGTGAATCGCATTGCCATCACTGTCGTTATTGTCATTAAGTTGACTTGTCATTTGTATTTTGAGCTACAATCCATCAAGGAGATATTTTGTTGAAAGCGGATCAATTTAAATAATAGAAAGGGTATTTGAAATTTTATTAAATCATCAGATTACAATACATTGTCCTATAAGGACTTTTGGAATTTAAAGATACAAAACATTGTCCATTATTGGACTTTTGGAATGTAAAATAAACAAATTAAAATAAAAGATATAAAGAGTCTTCCGTCGTCCCTTTTTCCTTTCACCAACCTTGTAAGTCTATGAACCATCTTACTAGCATTTCTTTCACTCCGTTCCACCTGTCTCTGTATTTCTTCTGTCCTTTCCACCGCCTAACTAATTATATCAGGAGTTGGTGGTTGTGGTTACGGAACAACCGGATAGGAGTGGCTAGGGTTTGAATCCAACGTTAGGATTTGGATACACAGGTTTAGGGGTTGGATATCCATAATTAGGATAACCAGGGTGTATGGGTGGAAATGGTGGTGGATAGTAGGGGTTTTGTATGACCGATTGTAGATAGGGGTTATACGATGGAATAGTGTTGGCAAAATCTATAGCTGCTAAGGTGTAGGGGTTATCATACCCCGATGGGTTTGTGTAAGCAGGTATAGGGTTGTCATAACCCGGTGGTGCAATATCTGTTGTTGGAGTTGGGTTGGAGGGTCCTCCCATTTGGGGATCCTCTTGCATTGTTTCGTAGTGACTAGGAGGAAGTGAGCTTGAAGAACTCCAGGTCGTACCGATATCCTTGGTTTGGTACGGTTCTTCCTTTGTTGTTGCTCCACCAGTTGGTGAGGTAATACTAGGGCGTCATCAAGTGGAGGTGGTGGAGTTTGAGGTGGTTCTTGGGAAGGTGTGTGGGGATGTTTAGAGGATTGGTGTTCAGGGGTGTTGTAGAAATACAGGTTCCATTAATCTGGACCATGATATGCGGAACCATGGTAAGATGTGTTGTCACCAGACAATTCAATGGGATGTCGTTCAGTTCCATGGAATCGTTGGGTTAGAGTCATCATCTTCAGGTATCTGGCTTGGGTGAGGTGAGTTTATATAGTTAGAAGCATGGAATGACTCACTAGAATGGTGCGAGTGGGATTGCTGCGGTCGTGGTGGTCCTCAGCCATCATCGACCCTTACCTTGTCCACGTCGACTTGGTGGCATTTCCAGACAAATATGAAATCAATAACTATGTATAGATAGGAGTGGTCTTAGGTTCAAGCCTAGAATTAGAGTTTTCTTAAGGAGTGTGCATTTATGAAATTTGAACTTAGACGCAAAAGGCTAGTGTCTAATTAGCTCAAATTGTGGCTTTGTGTCTCTGATACCAACCTGTCGCACCCCGATTTCCGGTGGGCCCGGTTGGTGGGTTTATTCATGACGATTGATAACAATTACACAATTATGCAGCGGAAGATAAGATTAAATGTAATAATATAAATGTTAAATTTATTAAATAAAACTTATAAGTGTTTGATACAATGTCCCACAAGTAGGATCCGAAATAAAAGCGAGCTTAAGGACATCATAGGCCTTTAAGTAGAGGAGTTGCAAATCCCTAAGCTTTCCTTTGACCAAGCCATTCCACCCTATATTCAGGGTTCGTTACCTGCGGTTTAATCTACTGAAAATACGTCAGCTTTCGCTGGTAAATGCAATTAACCGAATTTTTTTAAAAATCATTTTCACAAAACATTTAATACAGATTATGATATCCCGTGGGTTAATCATTTAGTATTCTTTTGGGATAGATTTCTTGTCACCAGTTTTACATACTTGTCAATACAGCTAGCTAAAAAAAAATCTATGCTGGTATGTGATGATGGTACACACCTACTTGCTTTCATCATGTTTGTACATAACTTCTGGTTTGAAACAACAATTTGCCAAAATCCAGTTGTTTCTTTTTACTATTATCCACTCCCTATATATAACCTTCCATATCAATCCAAGATTCTTTTAACCGTCTATAAACATTCTTTTGATCAATTGTCAACCCTAAGCCTCAATTTCACTCTCCACCATCAAATTCTAATCATCTTAATCAAGGCAAACCTCCCTTTCCGACCCACTCACCACTGTCTTCCTTACTTAACTAAGGAGAAGGGTCAGCCTCAATACAAGCATATGATCGACCTCATTGAAAAATCTCCTTTTCATCATGCACTAACTTCGAATCCCACTATTTACAAAATCACTTTGCATGATTTCTATAATACAGCCAAGATAACTCAAGATGATTCAAGATGATGAAGGAGAAGTGTTGTCCATTACTACAAAGATTGGAAGTATCACCATAGCTATCACCCTAGAGATCCTATCACACCGACTTCAACTCAAGGATACAGAAAGGGTTGTGTCACACCCTGATTTCTGGTGGGCCCGGTTGGTGGATTTATGTGTGACAGATAAAGATTACACGATTATTAAATAATATAAATCTTCAATTTATTAAATAAAACTTATTAGTGTTTGATACAATGTCCCACAAGTAGGATCCTAGATAAAAACGAGCTTAGGGACATCATAGGCCTTTAAGTATAGGAGTTGCAAATTCCAAAGCTTTCCTTTGACCAAGTCATTCTACCTTATATTCAGGCTCGTTACCTACGGTTTAATCTTTTGAAAATATGTCAGCTTTCGCTGGTAAATACAATTAACCGACTCGTTTCAAAAATCATATTCATAAATAATATAATACATATTATGATAACCTATGGGTTATTCATTTAGTATTCTTTTGGGATAGATTTCTTGTCACCAGTTTTACATGTTGATCAATACAGCTGGGTACGAGAAATCTATGCCGCTATGTGATGATGGTACCCACCTAATAACGTCCACAATCATAATCACCCTACTCTTTTAAGATTAACAAACATGTAAATATAACAATTAATATTTATGAATCAACAAGTTTCTTAAATTTATTGTTGATATGTATCCCCGTTTAGAACAGACGGTGTGGGGTAGCGCTCAAACACCACCCTACCCTAGCCAAATGGGACGCTATACATGGCCTCAACATACCCAAGGCGGGCGTCAGAGGAAGGCGAGGAGGGGGCCCACATGCATTAACCAATCATATTTTATCAATTTGTTAGTTTCTTTTTCCTTTTTTATACAATTAAAGGGGATTTTAACCTACAATGTGCAAGTTAACCATAAAGCCTCTCGCTTACATGACGCATACGTGCTATATCCCACCCCACCTAGCCTCCACCTAGCCTTATAAGAGCATTCATTGGTTTTCTATCATCATCTATAAAATATAAGAAAACCACAAAATGATACTCCTCATCACGGTACTCATCTCCATGCCACATCTCTAAAATTTGATAGAAACTTAAAGAAGTTCTCTAAATATAGGGACTAACTATCCACCCCTTATATTTATATTTTATAATATTGTTGAACGGCTGTGAGTGGAATAAATTTAAAAACTAATAAAAAGAATAATGAAATATTAGTAATTCAATTTGAATAGATATAGAGAATAAATTGTGTGAGGTTTTTAAAAGATCTTAAAATATAAAAAATACAACAATCAACTACTGTACCTAATAACTCTCACATATAGCAAAAACTATTGGCAGGGTCTGAGAAGGATGAGATGTAAGCAAACCTTACCTGTATCTCAAAGATAGAGAAGCTACTTCCAACAAGACCCCCTGCTCTAAACAAACAATAGTCATATAGACGCAACAAAAGATGGAAATATAAGCGTAACATTAATCAGATATATCATCAAAAATATTAAATAGGCATAAAACAAGAAACCTAACCGATGTATGCCTACCTAAAGTGTAAAAGAAAACTAAGCTTAAGACGAAGCTAAGACACAACCATATCGTCCTCCAAAAGTCCTTAACCTTAATCCTACATCTCCACGTACTCCTATCCTGGACCATGCTCTCAGATAGGTGGAAATCTATGAAATCATGCCTAATACGCTCGCCCCAAGTTAACTTGGTCCTACCTCTACTTCTCCTTCCTTCCGCTGTAAGGGTTTCGACTGCTCTAACTGACTCCATTAACTGCCTCCTCTTCACATGCCTAAACTATCTCAATCTCCTCTCCCTTATCTTGTCCGATACACTAGCTACTCCTAACGTTTCCCTCAAAACCTCATTTCTTATCCGATCTAACCTTGTGTGGGCGCACATCCACCTTAGCATCCTCATCTCTTCAACCTCCATCTTGCGCGCTTGTGTCTTCTTGATGGCCCAACAATCTGTCCCGT
The DNA here is from genome assembly GCA_947069175.1 of Scalesia atractyloides. Lineage (NCBI taxonomy): Eukaryota > Viridiplantae > Streptophyta > Magnoliopsida > Asterales > Asteraceae > Scalesia > Scalesia atractyloides. Next base: position 46,431,064 of record CAMTDV010000019.1, on the reverse strand, counting down.
ATAGCATAGTAGGTCAAATGCAACCCTTAAAACATCCCCTTTAATTTAGTTGGGAACCTCTTATCGCACAAAATCCCAATGGCTGCTTTCCACCTACACCAGTCTGCCTGGATGCTATGAGATACGCCACTATTTATTTCCTCGTCCCTCTGCACGAACGATCCTAAGTACTTGAACTTAGTTGTTTGCAAGACCACTTGACCTTCAATGGTAATCTAAGTGTCCTCGTTGTCACCTATACCACTGAAATCATAATCGAGGTACTTAGTCTTAGAGCGACCAATCCTTAAACCCTTTCCCTCTAACGTTGTTCTCCAATCCCCTAGCCTCACGTTCAGGCTTTGTCTAGTCTCCATATCTAACACTATATCATCTACAAAAACCATGAACCACGGAACTACCTCTTGAATCAACTTAGACAACTCATCCAACACAACTGCAAAAAGAAACGGGCTCAACGCAGACCCTTGGTAGAACCCTACCTCCACAGGGAAAGAATTAGTATCCCTACAGGCGCACATACCATAGTTTTAGTCCTATCATATAGATCCCTAATTATGTTTATATACTTCCCAGTGACTCCTCTATCCCTCAAACTTTCTCTTATTAATCTACGTGGTACACTGTCATACTCGTTTTCAAGTTCTATAAACACCATATGTAGATCTCGCCTCTTCTCCCTGTACTTTTCTATTAGTCTCCACAGAATGTGAATTGCTTCTGTAGCCGTGCGCCCTGGCATGAAACCAAATTGGTTTAACGTAACTTGAGTTTCTTTTCTAATTTTAGTCTCAATTGCCCGCTCCCATAATTTCATAGTGTGGCTTAGAAATTTAATCCCTTTAAAGTTCCCACGACACCGGGCATCTCCTTTGTTCTTATATAAGGGCACTACAACACTCCTCCACTATTCTGGGATTTTTCCAGATTTGATAATAAGGTTAAACAAACTAGTTAGCCATCTAACTCTATCCTCTCCTAGACACTTTCACACCTCTATCAGTATGTTGTCAACACCCACGACCTTAGCCCTTCCCATCTTCTTGAATGTTGTCCTAACTTCTCCCGGTGTAATACTCAGGTATTCCGTTGTTGTCTTTTGAGTATTGTTGTTGTATGTTTGTTTTTGACAATCCCTCCCCCATTGAAGAGACTATGGAATATTAAAAATAAATATGTTTAATAGTTAAACAATATGGACGCTAATGGGTAAATGCTATAATATTCATATTGGATTTCTTATCTCCATCTATATGTTTTGTTAAGAAAAACCTTTTGCATTCAATTAAATAATTATTTTATTATATTTTTATTGCAAGCACAAAATACAAGGAAGATGAGTGATGAAATAGCACTAAATCTCTATATATGCAGAATATAAAGTGAGTACCTAAATTTATCTCTATTTTAGAGAATGGGAGGTAAAAATCGTAAGTGTTTACTCAACTTATAAGGATGAAGTTGATATGGAAAATAAGATGCGAATACTCTAAAGTTACTAATGTTGGTAGTTAAGATTTTTTATTAGTTAGGATTGTTTTTGTTAGGTTATTTATCTAAGAATCTTTTTTATTGATGCAGTCATATTTTTATGGTTTTGGGTCATGAGTGAGTCTCCCTTTCGTTTTCTTTTTAGTTGATTTAAGTTGCTTGTTTCTCAAGTTTGGGTCTCCTATATAATGGGTCATGATGTCTTTTAAACAATGTTCGATTTCGTTATAAATAAGATGATATCGATCAGTTTTAGATCAAATCATGAACATTAATTGACATTATCTATATAAGATAATGTTAATAGCATTCAATAATAACATAAGTAGCCAAGAATAACACGATAACGTAGAATATTATTACAAAATCCAACTTAACAGGTCGAATAAAGTAACGATGAAAGAAAAAAAAAACGTGAAACATATATGGAATTAGGTTCCTTTTTACTAGTCTATTGTGGTGGTCACTATGATAGCATTTGGGTTCACAAACTTTTACAATTTTGTGACAAAATGTTGATATGACTTCATCCTAAAAGTTTTATATGTTCATTACTTATAAGTGACTCAACAAAATTGGAGTGTTAGGTTTTTTTTTTGGTGATGACTGATAAAGACGCTCATCTAGATTCGTCATTCATAAGGCAATTAAACCTTGTAGGGTCTGGTGTTAGTAAGAATAAAAAACAAGACGAATCAGTTTTGGTTTAAGCATATGTGTTTGTCGTATTCTTTTTTTTTTCATGTCTCTACTTAGAGTAAGGTTATATAAGAATCGGAACAATAAATGTGTTGTTGTATATGTACTCGCAAGTCTGAAGTAGGGATGACAATGTATTGTGTCTCATATTTGATCCGGTTGTTATAACGAGTGTCTATTTCGTACCGGTATCTTAACCTACTGAACCAATGCGGACCAAAAAGCCGTCACAAACCACGGGAATCACACTAGTTTATAATCAAACAATCTTTTACCTAGTGTTCGTACACTCATGAAACACTACACTTAATTGTCAGACTAACCTAATTCACATATTAACAAACCGTTATCATCAATAAGTTATCATGAACCATACAATCATACATGAGAGTATGATAATCATGTTATGAAGATATGCATGCTTTCTTAGCACGGAGACTCATGCCATGCAAGTTCATTGTTTACACTTTCGTTTTTAAGAATACTCATTTTTTGTTTTGGTCGAATTTACACTTTCGTTTTTAAGAATACTCATTGTTTGTTTTGGTCGAATAAAAACTATAAACGAGTGGTTATCAATTTAGAAAGCATCATAACTAATATATAAAAAAAGGAAAGGAAGAGATAAAAACTTACACGGTTGTCTTTTTTATCAAATTTAAGTAGAATAAGTTTCTTGCAATTGATCTTTAATATTGTTAATATTGAGTGGGAGTTCACTATAAAGATCCTTTTTCCTACAAAGTGCAAAAAGTCATAAAACACCATAATGTCAATCATACACTCAAACTCCACAAATAACAAAGTAAAGATGACTAAAACATCATATTTGTGGGTTTTGTATTGTGTTTTGGATGATAAGACTTTGATTAGCGAACGACTGAAATTAGTGTGTTTTATCTTGATTATTATATTGTGTTATTCAAAGTTCTAGGATTGTGTGTTTAAGTTTTTGTGAACTGTTAGAGTGTGGATATTGTGTTTTAATGATCTTAACTCTGTTATTCGTGAGTTTTAAGTGTGTTTTATGGCTGAAACTGGGATGCTTTATGACTTTGTACATTTTGTAGGAAAAATTGACTTTGTAGCCGAACCCCACCATGTTTTTTTATATACACCACTGATATAGTGATGTATAAATCTGAGTTTAAAAGATTTCTTTTTCTTTTAGGATGTAGATCAATCGTGGTTTGTTGGTTTACTTGAATCTGAGTAGTTACATAATTCACAACTATTACGTATGTCAAGCGGTGTATGCTAAACGCTTTTATACCTATATTGTACGCAAAACTCGTATGCTCACCTTTACTTAATTGTATTGACGTTTTATTTTAACATATGTGGCACGTTGAGGACTTCAGCTTTGGATACATAGATTTAGGTTTTTCTTAGAAATCATGTAATAGAAATCTAGGGAAGATCGAACCTGAATTTGTTTTATGAGATATGGATATTTTGTAATATTGTTTGAGGATTTTATGTTAATAATATGGAATATTAGCCTTTGAATATTATTGCTTAAATAATGTTATGGAATTTCTCGTGAGACAATCTGGTTCGCCTAGTGTCGCGCCCCGATGTTTCTGCCATCGGTTGGGGTGTGACAGATTGGTATCAGAGCCATAACTACAGGGAAATTAGGTAGAATTACCATGTTTTGCCTTAGACTATAGTTAGGATACCAAATCAGACCGATACGCATCGATTAATACCGAAAACTCATACGAACAGATAAGTCCGCCCGAACTTGGGGTGACAAGTTCGCTCGAAATTGATCAAGTTCGCCCGACCTTGATCAATTTCGCCCGAACTTGAACAAGTTTGCCCGAACTTGCCTGTCCCCTCAATAACAAATAAGTTCGTTTGGGATTGACCAAGTCCGCTCGAACTTGACATCAGGCTGATGCAAAGTTCGCCCGAACTTGACGAGAATCCTTCAACACGAACTTCTATACATTGTTTTTCCTAAAGCAACCACAACACACGCTGAAGAACGCTCGTATCACACAAAACGAATGATCAAGTCGAGAATATGTGTGAAAACCAAGAACTCTCGATGAGATCGTTCACTCAGCGCATTCTCCCTCGCACGAGATATCCTCGTTGAGTTAGGAGTGATATCCAAACCTCGACGAAAATCTCCATATCTATCTAGTGGAACTCCCGATTTGATCGGTGAGCATAACCACAACTAGGAATGATTTTGTTAAGTTAGAGGTGAAACCCGCATTTAATAACTAATTCCGCTCTTCCATTTTCAATCTCATCAAAGTCTCGATTATTTCGATGACTCGGAACACGACGTAACTGGAAGTATGAATGTCGTTAACCATTGTACGGCGAGAGCATTTGTCTATTAGGCCAAATCGTGTGTCCGAACTTAGAGAATCTTCGAACCACTTTGGGTAGTCGCAGTCACAAAACCCAAGACGCTCCCAATTGATTTAAGCCTATAATCGTCGATTTTACGCATCATCGAGTTTATTTATTATTTATGTGTTTGGATTTATGGATTTTACGCTTATTTCGATTTCTTACTTTATCGATTTCTCAATTTATCGCTCTTACGCTCCATCGATATATGCACTACTCGCACAGCTCTCGTAATCTAAAACACTAATTAATTCACCAACCAAACTAATCGCTCAACTTGCTTACGCTCATGAGGGCATATGTGCCTCATACGCAGCTCTACTCGGTATCTATGCTACTATATCGCATCTCGTACGCGCTACGCATAATTTAGTTTGAAGATGAATACGTACAAAATATGTGCCTATGTGCTTATGTGATTATGTGCCTACGTGATTATGTGCTTACGTGTTTATGTGATTACGTTTATACGTGTCTATGTGTTATATGCCTTAACTGTATAATAATTATGATAATAAACTTTTTGGACATAAACCTATCATAATCAAATCTCATCCAATCAAATCCTTTGTGCAGATGTCTTCTATGGGATCTCACACATGGAGGAACATCCAGCGCAACAACGCTGATAAGCGCATCGCTTCTCTGGTAGCCAAGCAAATGGCTAAAGTTATCCCCCAGATCGTCAGCGAGATCCATGCCGCCAGCTGTTTCATCGGTTGATTCCAAAGCCGACACGCCCAAGACTTCTTTCAGCTTTAAGCAGTTCAAAGCTTGCGGACCCCTCGCACTTCTCAGGCTAATCAGCAGCATTACCATCAGCAAGCGCTAGCCCCAAGGCCCGTGCTTGCTACACATGTGGGGACTCAAACCACTTCAGCAATGTCTGCCCTAATCGAGCTATCAAACAAGAGTTGCAGCAACAGCAGCCTCAGCCTCAGCAGCAGCCACCACCACAGCCTCAGCAGCAACAATAGGCTGCGCGTGGACGAGTCTTTAACCTCAATCATCGCAAGGCTCAGAAAGACAACAATGTTGTCAACGGTATGTTCCTTGTCAATGGTATTTATGCTTCATGTTTATTTGATACTGGTTCCGATAATTGTTTTGTATTGTTAGAATTCGAAAAGGTTTAAAATGTAAACGCGTTAAGCTCCCAAAGACTTTCGATGTCGAAGTCGCCACCGGAAAAACCATTACCATCACCTCTGTCCTACATGGTTGTACTCTCGATCTCAACAACCATGTCTTTTCGATCAATCTCATACCTATACAGTTAAGTAGCTTCGATATCATAGTAGGCACGGATTTTCTTCGTGAAAATCATGCTGAAATTGTTTGCTTTGATAAAATGCTTCGTTTTCCTCTCCCTAACGGTGATCAGTTACATGTCTATGGTGAAACTCCCTCAAAGAAGTTGATGCTTATGTCATGTACTCAAGCGAGCAAGCATCGGCGAAAGCAATGTGTTGCCTTCCTAGCCCATATTGTGAACCCAGAGAAAGAAAAGAAAACCTGGAAAGATGTACCCGTTGTTTGTGAATTTCCCAAAGTTTTTCCCGACGATTTACCCGGTTTACCCCTACTCGAGATGTTGAATTCCGTATCGATTTGATTCCCGGTGCTACTCCCGTTGCTAAAGCTCCCATCGTCTCGCACCATCCGAAATGCGTGAGCTATCTAGCCAACTTCAAGAGCTTCTTGATAAAGGTTTCATACGCCCGAGCACTTCACCATGGGGCGCACCCATTCTTTTTGTGAAAAAGAAAAATGGGACGTTTCGAATGTGCATCGATTATCGTGAACTTAACAAACTCACAATAAAGAACCACTATCCTCTTCCTCGAATCGACGACCTATTTGATCAGCTTCAAGGAGCTACTTGTTTTTCTAATATCGATCTTCGTTCCGGTTATCATCAGTTGCGTGTACTCGAAGAAGATATTCCGAAAACCGCCTTTCGCACTCGTTATGGCCATTTCAGATTCGTGGTCATGCCTTTCGGTCTTACCAATGCACCCGCGGTCTTCATGGATTTGATGAACCGTGTGTGTAAGGCTTTCTTATATCGCTTCGTGATTGTGTTTATCGATGACATCCTTATCTACTCGAAGTCGAGACACGAACACGCGCGCCATCTCCGTTTAGTCCTCGAACTTCTCCAAGGCAATCGTCTTTATGCTAAGTTCTCAAAATGTGAATTCTGGCTCGAAGAAGTCCAATTTCTCGGCAACATCGTTAGTAGTTAAGGAATTTACGTCGACCCTGCAAAGATCGAAGCTGTCAAAAGTTGGATTACGCCGAAGAATGCTTCCGAAATCCGTTCATTTCTTGGATTGGCGGGCTACTACCGTCGATTCATCGCCGACTTTTCAAAAATCGCCATTCCGCTTACCGCTTTAACTCATAAAGACAAACCTTTTGTTTGGGATTCCAAGCAAGAGGAAGCTTTTCAAACCCTCAAGCATATGCTGTGCAATGCTCCTGTACTCGCCCTGCCCGACGGAAACGACGATTTCGTTGTTCACTATGATGCCTCTAATCTTGGTCTTGGTTGTGTTCTCATGCAACGAAACAAGGTTATCGCGTACGCATCTCGACAACTCAAGATCCACGAGAAAAACTACACAACCCACGATCTCGAACTCGGTGCAGTTGTTTTTGCATTGAAGATATGGCAACACTACCTTTATGGTACTAAGTGTACGGTCTTCACCGACCATAACAGCTTACAACATATCTTCAATCAAAAGGAACTGATATGCGCCAACACAGATGGGTTGAACTTCTCAACGATTACGATTGTGAGATACGCTACCATCCCGGCAAAGCAAACGTCGTCGCCGATGCTCTAAATCAACGAAGCTATGTGTATAGTGTTCGTGACTCTCAAGCTTTGAATAATCTCGAAATCATGATTCGCTCCGCTCAGTTTGCTTGTTTTAACAAGAATACATTAGAAGAATAAATCAAATGGGGTGCCGAAACTCAACTCGTCGTTAAACCCAATGGTATTTATTACTATCTCGATCGCATTTGGATTCCCAGCCGTGATAATCTTCGTGAACTGCTAATGACTGAAGCTCATAAATCCCGATACTCCATTCATCCCGGAGCCGACAAAATGTACCAGGACCTTCGTCCTAAGTACTGGTGGCCGGGCATGAAAAGGATATCGCCGTGTACGTCTCAAAGTGCTTAACTTGTTCGAAGGTTAAAGTCGAACATCAAAGGCCCTCTGGCTTGCTCGAACAACCCGAAATCCCGATGTGGAAGTGGGAGAGCATAGCTATGGACTTTTTTACGAAACTTCCTCGCACTTCCTCTGGTCACGATAGCATTTGGGTTATTGTTGATCGTCTTACGAAATCTGCGCACTTTATTGCTATACGAGAAGTCTTTAAGGTAGAACGATTAGCACGAATCTATACCGACGAACTTACATGTCGACACGGGACGCCTCGGGACATCATCTCTGACCGCGATGGTCGCTTTACCTCTCGTCTCTGGGAGACTTTTCAATCCGCTCTCGGTACTACTCTTAACCTTAGTACCGCTTTCCACCCTCAAACCGACGGTCAGACCCAGTACACGGTCCGCACCCTCGAAGACATGCTTTGTGCGTGCATCATAGATTTTGGTGGTAATTGGGATACGCATTTACCTTTAATTGAATTCTCGTACAATAATAGTTATCACATCAACATTCAAATGGCTCATTTTGAGGCTTTGTATGGAAGAAAATGTCGATCACCTATTGCACGGCACGAGATCGGCGAAGCACAAATCACTGGTCCCGAGCTGATTTAAGAAATGACAGACAAAATCCTCCAGATCAAAGACAATCTCTTGAACGCCGCAAGCCTCTACAGTTCGAAGTGGGAAATCACGTGCTCTTAAAGGTTGCACCTTGGAAAGGAGTGATCCGCTTCGAGAAGAAAGGAAAGCTAGCGCCACGATACGTAGGTCCCTTTAAGATTCTTGAAAGAATTGGCAAAGTGGCCTATCGACTCGAACTACCGGTGGAACTTAACAACGTACATCCGACTTTCCATGTGTCGAACCTCAAGAAATGCCTAGCTGAAGAAAATCTCCACGTCCCGCTCGAGGACTTGCAAATAAACGAGACTCGGCATTTCGTGGAAAAGCCTGTCGAAATCATGGACCGAGAAACCAAGAAATTACGGTGCTCTCACATACCTATTGTGAAGGTCCGATGGGAAGGCAAACACGGTGCCGAGTTCACTTGGGAATTGGAAAGTGACATGAAGGCTAAATATCCGCATCTCTTTGTTACGGCCACTACTTAAATTTCGGGACGAAATTTCATAAAGTAGGGGAGACTGTAACAACTCCGAATTTCGTTGTTAATTTATTAATTTCCTTTTCGTGTATTTTGTTTATACTTATTGTTTGTATTCCGAGATTTGGATTATGAAAAGGCTATGATTAATGGAATTACATTTTGTCACATCTATATCGCATTAATCGCCTATTAATCGCTAATTCAACGCAATCACAACTAATTATGCTACTATACGAGCCGAGTGTGTTATTGTCTAATAAACCTTTGTGCCATCGCATCGCTTATCTCATTGCATCGCTAAACGCAGTTAATTCTGTGGAATTATGTTTTATGTGTGTTATATTTATTTACGCTATGGTTTAATATCGCTAAAATGCTCGCACGCTCACGTAACTCGCTCTCTCTCTCAAATCAATGGTAACATAACGCTTAACGCTACGCTAAAACGCTTAATATAACTATCTAATATGAACCGAATCGCCAAACAAACTCCTAACACAAAATAGTCGAACAAAACTTGGCCACTAGGTCAGGTTCGGCCGAACTTGTATATCACAAGTTCGCCCGAACTTGTCTATGCCCCAATATACCTTCAAAGACTACAAGTCCGCCCGGACTTGTCCCTGAAACTCAAAGAACACACAAGTTCGCCCAAACTTGTAACAAGTTCGCCCGAACTTGATACAAGTTCGCCCGAACTTGATACAAGTTCGCCCGAACTTGATACAAGTTCGCCCGAACTTGATACAAGTTCGCCCGAACTTGATACAAGTTCGCCCGAACTTGATGTTCCAGCTCACCATTCTCACCTCACCTATAAATACTCAGCTCCTCTCCTCATTTGAACTTGCTGCAAGTTCGCCTAGAGCTCCCAAAAACCGAAACCTTTTGTGTTCTAAGTAAGATTCAACCCGTTTTCAACTACAACAACGTTCAACAACGTTTTACAACGATTTTGCTCAAGGCTTTGCCTTCATTTTCATCAAATCTCTTATGTTTACGAAAATCTTCATCTTTTTATGCAAAACTTCTACTTTTCACTCAGATCTATGCTTAGATCTGAGTAAACCCTTTAAAACCTTGATTTTTACATAATACTCTGACTAAACGACGTATGTTTCGTTTACTTTGAAGTGGAACGAGGCGTTGTCAAGCTAGATCTCAGATCCGGAAGCACAAGGACGAAAACGTCACTTTGCACAAACTGGACTAAACCGTTCGAACCTTCAAGTTCGCCCGGATTAGTCCGAGTTTCTGTAAAATGGCTAAAACTCGCACCAAAAGACCTCTTCAGCCTTGGTTTTGCTCTGTAGCCTAAGGTTGGTGGGATGGACACTCGATTTCCTCAACAAACAACGTGAAAACGCACGATTTGGATGCCAAAACAGTCAAGTTCGCTCGGAAAGCCTCATGTTCGCCCGAACTTGTCGCCAGATTGGTGACCAAGTTCGCCCGAACTTGATCAATTCTTCAACAAGTTTACACAAGTTCACCCGAACTTGTACTGATTTCCAAAGAAATCAGACAAGTTCGCCCGAACTAGTATCACCACTCACCAAATGAGACAAGTTCGTCCGAACTTGTACTCCCAGTAAGTACAGACATAGAAGTCCGCCCGAACTTGTCTGCTGTGCTCTCAAACACTAACTGTTTCAGCAATTCGGAAGACTGATGCACTTCTGTTCGCTTACAGGCTGATCCGGCACTCTCCGCAACTCTTCTCAGATCCCTCATCTCCCCCGAAACGCACCAAATGTGAGTATACTTGAACCCTTTTACGCTTAAACTGTAACATTCGTCGAAAAACGGGTTTTCCAAACCCGCTTCGTTTAATAATCAAGTATTTAGTTATAAGATTTCGTTGCGTATTTATTGTTCAGATTATTTTAAATAGTACATAATTAATAAACATTTTAGAATTTAAAAACCATAATTGATAAATAATAATAAAAAGTGAATAAAAAATAAAATGGAGCTGCCGGGTCTCGAACCCGGGTCTCCCACAAACACAAACACACACCACACCACTCCGCCACACACTACACTTGTGATAAACACTGAATCAAATAACACTTAAAGTAAAACCCGAAAATCAAAACCGGAAATCAGCGCGCCCAGAACTCGCAATCACCGGAAAAAACCGAAACTCCGTGATTTTGGCTATTCTCCTTTGACTGAAACTCATAAACGGATCGCGACATCAGTTATAACCGTTGCCGGCACTCAATTTCGGTCAAAAACCGATGAAATCATTGATCGCGATTGTTGACCCCTAATTCAGACCCAATCGACCTGCCCTCTTATAAATACCCACTCAAACTTCATGTAAACCTTTCGCTCAGAACCACACTCACTTCCGAAGCTTTATTCCTTCCAAAATACGTCGCCGGAGATTTTCGCATTCGCCGGAATTTCACCGGAAAACCGAGGCTTTACTCCTAATCGGTATAATTCTCGACTCTTTTTTTTTGGTAATCCATTATTCGGCATGTATTAACCTTAATCGGTCAACCAGAGTCTGTCTCAAACAACGTCGCCGGAAATTCTCGCACTCGCCGGAATATCACTGGAGAACCGAAGCCTCACTTCCGATCGGTATAATCATCTAAACCTTCTTGCTATCTCTTACTTAGTAATCTAATTGCTCAACACAATAATCGAAACTGTTAATTCAGTTCGTTCAGCCGGATTCACTGTCGGAAATTTCTGTAAGTGAAGAACATGAAGTTGATTATGTGTATTAATATAATTAAAATCGGATATTTAACCGGGTTAGACACACAGTCCAGTGGTGGACTGTGTGCAAATACAAAACACACGTCCCGGGTTCGAATCGCACATGTTACCGACTTTCCTAAATAAAACCAATATTTTTAAAACCTAATCAGATCAAGTCACAGTATATACATAAGAGGAATATAATCCAGTAGTTAAATAGATTAGACACACAACCCAACTGGTTGGGCTGTGCGCACTCGAACCGAAGGTCCCGAGTTTGACTCCGGGTCTCTGCAACCGGTTCGGCCATATAAATCGTTTTTAATAAAAACCAAATAAGGTTAAAGTTAATTAGTATATATATAATTAAAACAGAGAATATTTCAGGTTAGACACGTAGCTCCCTTGGTAGAGCTGCGTACACGTATACGAGAGGTCCCGAGTTCGAACCTCACTAGCAGCATAGAATAAACACAGTCTGACCGGTCAAGACCCGGTCAAACCTGACAAAAGTCAACCCTTTTTATTTCATTTTTATTTATTTATTTAATTGGAAAATTAATTAAAAATACTTAGAAATAGGATTTTTAAAGTTAGAAAATTTCTTTAAACTCACAAAAATAAATCTAAAAATCCCTTTAAGAGCACTAATTAAAAATATTAATCTCAAATAAAATTTATTTATTTATCGAATTATTTCGTTATTATTTAGGTTAGTTTTTCCCTCGTCGATTGAATCATAAATTCGTGCGCATTCATCGTCACCAAAGAACGCACCCACTGTGAGTGAATCTCTACCAATTCCCCGTTTTAATCATGTTTTGGGGTGTATCATGTGTCGTACAATTCTTTTATTTTATTTAAACACTTGTGCATACATCATATCCGTGATCAAATGTGTATCAATTGTTGTGTGAATTATATGTAGATTGGATTTATCATTTTCAGTGCACGCATTTCATTAGGCCCATCAGTTCCCCGTGGGATACGGTTTGAGCATCAGGAGCCTCATTAGATTGGCTCCGTTTGATTGAGCCTTGATCTCACATACATCATCATTCATGTCATATACTCATCCAAAGTGGTTTGTGATTGTTTATCTATATATGTTTGCTCACATGTGATTATTGCACGAATTTTCTTTATTAAATAAAACAAAAATTAGTAAAAATGTTTTATCAAGGTTCACTCGCCAACTTTTGTTGACCCAAAATCTCCCCCGTTTTACACATGATACAGGTGATCCAGCTGAGACAGGAAACACTTAGGAAGGCCTAGAAGAATAAACAAGTTTATGCTTTGAAATAATTATGTAGTTTCATTTTCTTGTAATTGTATGAATTTTGTTTTGGATATTTAAGTTTGTAATTTGTAATTAATAAATATGAAACATCTTAGTAAACATCATGAGCTTTGGTGATAACCCAATTATGCCCCGACTTTTATTCCGCTGCGGGTCGGGGTGTGACATAAACGCACTTTTAGGTGTCACATATGTTCGTATATCAAAACACATCAAACAACTCAAACGCTTATTCGACATCCCGCTTATACATGACTTTACTTGAAATATGTTGAATTGTATGTATTGCTTGATTGCTTGTACGCCACCCTTAATATGATAGTATACTAGAGGTTGACCCGCCACCTGGAGGCCCGGGGTTGTTAAGGCTCGCATTTTCACTTCTCATTTATTTTCTTTTAGGATGTGAACACTTGTTTGTATGCCTCGATCAATCGCGGTTTGTTGGTTTACTTGAATCTGAGTAGTTACATAATTCACAACTATTACGTATGTCATGCGGTGTATGCTAAACGTTTTTATACCTATTTTGTATGCAAAACTCGTATGCTCACCTTTACTTAATTGTATTGACGTTTTATTTTAACATATGTGGTAGGTTGAGGACTTCAGCTTTAGATACATAGATTTAGGTTTTTCTTAGAAATCATGTAATAGAAATCTAGGGAAGATCGAACCTGAATTTGTTTTATGATATATGGATATTTTGTAATATTGTTTGAGGATTTTATGTTAATAGTATGGGATATTGGCCTTTGAATATTATTGCTTAAATAATGTTATGGAATTTCTCGTGAGACAATCTGGTTCGCCTAGTGCCGCGCCCTAATGTTTCCGCCATCGGTTGGGGTGTGACAGGTAGACTATAATGTGTCTTAATGGATCGCATTGGGCAATGGTAGACCATACGTATCTTAATGGACCCTATTAGGCCTTAATTGACTAAAGTGGGCATTGGTAGACCATATACGTCTTAATAGACCTCATCGGGCCTTAATGGATCACGTTGGGCAATGGTAGACCATATATGTCATAATAGACTACGGTAGACCATATATATCTTAATAGACCATATTGGGCCTTAATTGAGCATATTGAGCCTTAATTGACTACAGTGGGCATTGGTAGACCATATACGTCTTAACGGACTTCGTTGGGCCTTAATGGATCACTTGGGCAATAGTAGACCATATATGTCTTAATAGACTATATTGGGCCTTAATTGACCACATTAGGCCTTAATTGAATATAGTGGACATTGGTAGATCATATTGGGCTTTAATAGATCACGTTGGACAATGGAAGACCATATAGGTCTTAATTGGCCATATTGGGCCTTAATTGACTACAATGGGCATTGGTAGACCATTTACGTTATAATGAACCATATTGGGCCTTAATGAGTCACTTTGGGCAATGGTAGACCATATATGTCTCAATAGACCATATCGGGCCTTAATTGACTACTGTAAGTTCCAAACCCCGATCGGTATCACTAACATAATCAAAAGTGCAGAAAACTAACGAAAGTGACAAGAACAAGAACAATCGAATTGATTAGATTGCACGCGAGTATGAAAATCATTAGGTACAACAATCACACAAGTTCAAAAATGTTAAGAAGAACTACCACGCGAACAATCCTAGCAGAAGTCGCATCCTAATGACCTAGGATCACCCTACTTATAGTTACATAGGGTGACCTAAATACAAACTGGGCTAAGCCACATGCACACTATTAACTAAATAAACCCAAAACATTTAATTAGCCCACATGGCTTACCCCAATGCTATCTAACCCACTAGAAAACTAAGCCCAATAGCTTATACTTGTGTTTGATATAGATAAGCATAAACCTAATCAATTATATGGCCTTACAATATCCCCTAGGTCTATGTTGTCTTTATCAAACTGTTGTCTTCATCATGTCTCTATGGGAAGATACTTCATTTCTTAATTCTCAAATTTGGGTCCTTTGTTCTTCTTAAACATGACCAGCTTTACTTGAAAATCTTGTTGAAAATAATGCGAGAGGAGGATTCTGGCCAGCTCTTTTCTTTGTCAATATTTTCTCTTCCAAGCAGGTTCATGGGTACTTCTTCACATGTATTTTCACCGTCAGACGGTAATTCGTATCATGTTCTTCTGACTTAGGTACATCTTGTTTTTGTGATGCTTTACGCTTTGCAGCAACTAACAGCATCTCATTCTTCATCTACTCGGGTTTCTTGATTGAAATTGTCACACCCCGTTAAATCGATCACATCAGAGCCGGGTGTGAACTGACTGGTATCTTCATTGCACAGCGGAAGTAAATATGTGCTAAGACTTCTAGAAATGAATGTCCGCTAAGTACTCGAATCCCCATGAGTTCTCATATTCCAACCGTGACATAGTTTGAAAATGTAACCTTAAAAAGAAACATGTGAAAAATCAACATAGTGTTGGCGAGTTCATAGTTGTTTGAAAAAGATTTCAAATAAATATTTTTGATAACCGGTTTAAATAATGTTGAGAAAACGTTATAAAATCATTTTCTTCGACATGTCAAATGAAAACCTTGTATGCTTTTGTAAAAATTGTATAACCGTCGATGTCTGCGTACGAAAAAGACAACATGCCAGCATGAGCCTATAACCAACCCAGAGCTAGGAAGTGCCTCGCCAAACCGTTTACTCAAGACGGTAGACTAGCAGGCGGTTATAGTTCCGATATGTAGCGAGGACTTCACTATACAGTTTTAAGCGACCCTACGACCCTTAGAATTGAGTAGTGGACAATCCAGTCCTTGTGTTTGTAAGCAGGACAATCCAGTCCTTAAGTTGTATGCAGGACAATCCAGTCCCTAAGTTGTATGCAAGACAATCCCATCCTTAAGTTGTATGCAGGACAATCCAGTCCCTAAGTTGTATGCAGGACAATCCAGTCCTTAAGTTGTATGCAGGACAATCCAGTCCCTAATTTGTAGGCAGGACAATCTAGTCCCTAAATTGTATACTAGGCCAACCCCGTCACTAGTTATGAAACTCATGCATGTTTCGAAAATACGTGTGTGCTTTATAAAACCGGTATGTATAGCATAAACCTTCATAAACCATTTAAGTTAGTTGGAATTCGTTTGCAACATAGTTTAGGAATATGTAGTTTTTGTTCATCGAATAGTTGGGTACTTTTGTGAAACTTGCATGTCTTTCCACCCCCGAAAACATTCATAAAAATGTAAAAACTATAAAAAGTGAGGGTTATGAACTCACCTTGTTATCCTTGTGCAAAGCTAGCTTAATGTGATTCCGTAATGTTATTCCA
Source organism: Scalesia atractyloides (assembly GCA_947069175.1). Taxonomy (NCBI): domain Eukaryota; kingdom Viridiplantae; phylum Streptophyta; class Magnoliopsida; order Asterales; family Asteraceae; genus Scalesia; species Scalesia atractyloides. The sequence continues at coordinate 46,414,867 of CAMTDV010000019.1, read as the reverse complement.
AGAGCGTGAACTCGCTAGCATGCAACTATAGCATTCCTATCAAGGAATCAAGCTTATAAGATTCTAATAAGACAACGTAGTTAAACTACGTGTCCGAGCTCTACCGAATCGTTATCAAACGATCCTAAAGGGTGTTATTATCTTGACATAGAGTAACCGATCTATGGTTATTTGATCCCGTTTATAATCGGGATAAAACTAAGTCTTGAAAAGCGCCATAGTTTTTGAATGAATTAGGATATGTATGTATATGTATATATTATATAAATATACTTACGAAGTCGTGTTAGTTGTCGTAATTAGAACATAGAGGAGTAATGGCATGACTCATAGTAGTCTTCAGAAACGTGTGTGTGTGTATATATATATACGAGTTTATATACTTATATGCAAGATGTTTCGTGTCCGAAATAAGCGTCTTGCGTCTCGTTTATAATTAATAAAAATAGTATAATTGATGTTCGTTATACTCTTTTAATAAAGTGTCGTTCTTGTTTAGGCATCAGAAATAAATATAAATAGTTATATTTATTTTATGAAAATCTCCGACTCGTTAGCATTTGAAATAAATATAAACCATCATGTTTATATAAATAAAATTGAATAAATATAAACCACTATGTTTATGTAAATACAAGTATCCGAATCGTCGACATTTTAATAATTATGAAACATGATATTCGTTTTATAAAATAATTCGTCGTTCGAAATAAATATAAACATTATATTTATTTTATAAAAGTATTCGGAGTCATTCGTTTTATCGGTGTTTTGAAATATAGGAATCCGAATTGTTACAAAGAATTATATTAAGGTTATATAAATTCTCGGGTTCCGTTGACTTGTAATTCGTATTCCGTTGAAAACGCTTTAATCTTGTTTTGTGAAATGTACAAGTCGTCTGAAATAAATATATATTTATATTTATTTTTCTAAAATTCATTTGGATTTCTGATACGTTTTCATTTGTGTTAAAACTATAAAATATGTATATTTTATCGAAAATTGGGCAGAGTTTCCTCTTTTTGGACGGTCCCGCAACACAAGTTGTCGATCTAATTTTCAAAACTCAACAAATTATGTAACAATATATATCGCCTTTTGTCGTGTTGTAACATAACCTTCGTCGAATAGAAGTCAATATATATATATATGTGTGTGTTATATGACAATGTCGGTTTGGTTTTTTTACAATTAATTACTCGATTCATATACAAAATCCTTTGCACTTTCCAAGAAATATTTATAGTTTATTCGGATATATTTGTCGTTAAACTAGTCGGTTCGATTTTGAGCTCGGTTACGCGATAAAAACCAACATTAATATAATTATAAACGGTTTAATGTGTCCATTAAATTTTACCGCTTCTCGTGTTGACCAACAGCTGTCTACGTTGACTGACGTGAATGGGTTGACTGCGTTGACTGCTTGACCGTAGTTGACCATGGTTGACCGAAACTGAACCGAACCGAAATAAAAACACCCGAACCCAAATCTGAACTATACCAAGTTGAACCGAACTACCACTGAACCGTGAATGATGTTGACTGGCGCTGACTGAGTTGACTGGCGCTGACTGAGTTGACTCAATCTGACCGAGTTGACCCAGTTTCAAAATGAGTTGGCTGTGTTGAACCGGGTTGATCCGAGTCGGACCGAGTTGAACTGAGTCCGTTTGAATCTGACCTAGAATCCTGAACGTGAGCTGAAATATGACCCGAGCCAAGACGGAAGAGGAATCTAAGCACCATGCCAGCCGCCGTCAACTCCCAACTCTGTACCACCCCTCTTGCCGTCGCTAGCCAGCTTAGAACCGCCGACTACAGCGGTTCCGTACCTCACCACCACCATCTCGACGTCCTACGTCGTCGTCTTCACCTAAAACCACCAACAGCGGATAGAGAAAACTCGGATCTAAAGAGATCTAACAAAAAACGATGAAGAAGGAGGAGGGATAAAGAGTTTACCGGAGAGAAACCTCAAACTCGTAGCTGCCGTGACCCAAAACTGACATTTTTGTTGCTCGAACAGAAAAACTAACGCCGGAAACGCGTTTGGAGGGTTTGATATTGGGGGTACGCACCGCCATGTGCCGGAAAACGGCCGCCGGAGCACCGCCGCCGCGTCACCGTCGCTACCTTGCCGGACTCCGCCGTGACAAGAGTTGTAGAGAGAGAGAGAGAACCAAGAGAAGAGTGAGGATGAGAGAGAGTTGTGTGTGTGAATATGGTGTAGTGTGTGTAAGGTTACCCCTTTTATAGTTAGGGTTTTGGTATGTTGGGCCCAAGGCCCACGAGCCCGTTTCTAGCGTTTTCGAGCGGCCAGATCGCGTTTCTGAAGCTCGTGTTCGCGCCTGGACATTGTATAATGCCGTATAACTGAGTTTTAGGGTCAAACTATGTAAAAGAGCGTCGGTAGTCGTCTTTTGACGTGTTTGTTCGTCGGTTGCGTTAAAATCATGAAATCTGCTTCGGAGGTCATTTCTAATCTGTTTTTCGATCTGATTTCGACTGCGTATAATAAATTCGATTATGAAGCTAAATTCGTCGTAATATTTCCATTTTGAATGGGTTTCACGTGTCTAATACCTCTGTTTCGTTGCCGGTGCGGTCCTATAGCCGCGTTTTTCGTACACGTAGGTGTTTGGTGCATAATTTATACGTATAGAAATCGTATTTGTCGGCCTTCTTAGTATTTTGTCCGATGACAGTTCATTGCCACTTATCGTTTAGCAGTCCTGCCGCAAATCAATATTCGCGCATTGTAAGGCTGGATATGTTGGTGCATATGTCTGTTGCCTTCGTCATTAACGTCATTATGTATCGTGTCTGAGCGAATAGGGCTTAATCTGTTAGAAACAAAGTGTATTTAAGTGTTTAGAGGCCAAGTTCGCTGGAAATGGTTGTGATGATGTTAAGTTCGGCCGAACTTGACTAGGTCAAGTTCGGGCGAACTTCACTCTCCCACCAGCGAACTTGCAAGTCTATAAATAGGTGCCTTGGTGATTTCATTTGTAACTTCAGAGATTTTGGCACAGAGATGGCGAAGCTCTGTCGGATCCGGTTCTAGAATGTATTGAACTTTAGATCAATGAAAACAACCTTTAAATGAGTAATTCTTGTTATTTGATTAACTTGCCATTAGTTTCCGCCTAATCGGACAATAGATAACAAATTTAGGTTCCCGAGCTGTTCGTGGACGTTCCTACAAGTGGTATCAGAGCCTGGATACCTGAATTTGTTGAAATCAAGACAATAATCTCTCTATTTCATCTCCATTCTTCTATTTTTCTTAACTTGAACAAAAACGAGGAATTCACGGTCAAATTTTGTCCAATTTTGATTATGTCATGTAAAACATATTAATAACAAACCCCTGAGAGGTTGGACATCAAATTCAAACGTTTTGACATAAAAAAGTTGCAAAAACCATGTTTTTTAAACAAGCCATGGCCGAATTAACATCAAGTTCAACCGAACTTGATTAAAATCTCACTGATTTTCATCAAGTTCGACCGAACTTGACAGGTTTTTCAAGAATTTTTCAAGAAGTTCGACCGAACTTGAGTAAATTGTTTGTTTTTCTCACGCAAGTTCGCCCGAACTTGATAGTCATCTTGAAAGTTCACCTAAGTTCGACCGAACTTACCTGTTTCTTGATAAGCTTTCACAAGTTCGTTCAAAATCAGAATTTTTATCCAAGTTCGACCGAACTAGGGTATAATCTGAAATTTTTTGTCTGTCAACAACAAGTTCGACCGAACTTGTTTAAAATAAAAAAATTTCACTCTTTCACTACAAGTTCGACCGAACTTGTAGTAGTTCTAATCATTTTCAAAGTTTTATCGTGTTTTCAGCATAAGTGTCTAGAGTATCAAAATGGAAGATTTCCATAACGCATTTGCAGCTGGAGTAGCACAAGCCTCAACGTCAAATTCAATTGCGGTTAATCAGATGAACCTTGATAATGAAATAGGAACTACTCAGAAACCACCACAGTTGATGAGTATGGACAAGTTCGAGGGATGGAAAGAAAAGTTTGTTAATTAGATTCAAGCGAATCAATTCAACAGCTGGGTTGCGATTGAAGATGGTTATACATGGCCAAAAGATGAACGTGATCAAGATCTTCCTCTAAACAAGTTTTCAGCAATTGACAAAGAGAAATATGTTGCTGAAAAAAGATGATCCGCTTGATACAACAATCTGTCAAAGAAGATATCTTGATATTATTACCAGAATATGATACTTCTCAAGAATTATGGAATTCTCTTTGCGAAAAATTCAAAGGAAGTGATGAAATGATCAAGGGCAAAAAGGCCGTGATTAAGAAAGACTTTGAGATCTTCACGATGATCAAAGGAGAGACAATGAAGCAAATGATTGATAGATATTGTCATCTCATGGTCCAGATGCGAAGACATGATATCAAGAGAACTAACGAAGAGCAAATTGAGAAGCTGGCTGATGCACTTCCAGAAGGAGAATGGACAACATATCTGATGATTCTAAAGAACAGTTCATCTTGGAGACATTTTAAGTTGTCATCTTTCATTGACAAACTTGAAGGTCATGAAACGGAATTAATGAAGATTGCAAAATCCAAAAACACTAATGTTGTTCAGGATGTCGGAGTTTATTACAAAGGTGGTGTTCCAGATACTCCGATTCAATGTCCAAAAATCCAAACGACATCTAGTGCAAACATGAATACATCAGATCAGTCGTCACAAAATCAGTATTCTCCAAACACTGGTTATTCATATGTTGGTTCAAGTTCTTCTTCTCAAAGTCAATCTCATCAGACAAGCCAATCCACTGCTAATTCAAATGTTTTTCAATGCAACATAGCAGTTGATTTAAAGAATAAGTTACCTGAAAAAGTTGCAAAACAGCACATAATACTTCTTGCTACAGTTCTGGAATTGTATGAAAGTCTTGTTGCTGGAAAAATCAGAAATCCTCTGAGGATTACGATCAGATAGATGATGAAGAGTTGGAACTGATGGATATCAAATGGTCCTTAGCAACAATTATCCAGAGAGTTTCAAAGTTTGTAGCACTCACTGGAAGGGATATTGGTAACTCAAACAATAAACTTGGTTTCGACAAAATGAAAGTTACTTGTTTTAGATGTCGACAAAAAGGGCACTTCAAACGTGAATGCCATAACCAAGAAGCTAGTGGAAACCAAAACCCTTTTGGAACCGGTAATGAATATTACAAGAAAGCGCTACAATACAAATCATATCCGAATAAAACACAAGTTGAAGTTGAAGATAAATCTGCAAAGAAAGCGGAACAAACTCTTGTTGCCAATCATGAAGACGATGGTTTCGATTGGAACAAATACATCGAAAAGAAGACTGGTGTTGCTATGATGGCAGAGGTTGTGAATGAATCTGAGAGATCATTTGTGGAAGCTACTTCCAAAAATGCTATTCAAGAAGCATTAATGCAGAGGGCTGAGGAAGTAGCTGTCCTGGAGGATGCAGTTCTGGAAAGATACATACAACAAACAGAGGAAGAAGGAATAGCTTATCTTGAGACACAAAAGCAAGAACAGTTGAAAGCAGAAGTCGAAAAGGTAAAAGCTGAGGTAAGCAGTCTGAAAAGGAAGTTGTGAAAGTTGTGGAGGTTGAAAAACCTTGCACAAAGTGCGCAAGTCCTTGTGAACCTTGTTTGGATAAAGTCAAAGTCATAAGAGAATTGCCTGAACATAATGAAAACTTTCGTTATGATTACAGAATCATAAAAGAAGCTTATGACAAAGTATCAGGCAAATATAAACATGTTGAAAGAGCTAACAGTGAACTCAACGCTAATGTCACTATGTTAAATGCCACAATTATTGAAAAACAAAAGGCAATTAATATCATTAATACAATTGCTGAAACAAAGCGTGAGTTTCATGAAATGAAAATAGAAACAGAAAGAGTCAGACAATTACTAAAAAGTTACACCACAAACGCATATGTCATTGATCACATTCTTCCTACGATTAAGTCGGAGGAAAATGTTGATAATTCAAAGCGTAAAGTGTACGGAAATGTTCCTCCACCATTTCTTGCAAGTTACTGCTGAAAGAAAGATGATGATATTGAAAAGGCATTTAATCTTTTACTTCTTTCAGAAAAGAAAGATAAATTGCCTTAGAACATTGACATAGTTTTTACAAAATCAAACGATGACAATGAATCGGTGGTAAAAGATGTGGTAAAGAATGTTTTGGGAAATGATTCTGAAGATGGTAGCTTTAAAAGCGCCAACTCGAGTTCAAACAATTCTAGTACACAATCTGAAAGTGACGATACATCATCAGAAAATGATCTAAGTGATAATCCTAACGTTGTCATGTACAAGTTAAGGAATCTGATAGATAATATTCAATGATAGCTTTCCGATTCAGAATATGAAAGAAGATCAAATCGATTAACTGTATAAACTTGTGGAAGTTTCATCAAATGATCTCGAGAAAATGAAGAGAAGTTTTATTCTAAACCGAAACGAAACTTCAAGAATTACCGTAGAAACAGTGGTGATCTTCCTGAGAACAGGAGGGCAAGTTTAGGTTTGGAAGAAGCTGAAGATGAACCGAAGAAGAATCAAAAGTCAAACGTTCCAGGAGTACAAAGGAAAGAACATAAAGTTTGTGTTACGAACGAGCACAGTTCAGGAGGAAAGCTTGATAGGTAAGAAGTCAACGATGATTTCAAGAAAGAAAAAGAACTTCGGACAAGGCTAAGACCAAGTCTACAAGTGGAGTAAAACCCACTAGTGAAATGTTCATGATACTCGGACTTGCTTCAAATGCAATGAAGTTGGTCACATTGCTCGCAAGTGTTCGAAGTCTAAGCCTGTGTATCCTCGAAGAAAAGAAGTTTCAAAAGATGGTAAATCAAAAGCAATCTGATAATGGTCAAATCAGAATCTTAAAAGAAATGAAACGTAATGTTGAATCCAATCTTGAAATAAAACTTAAAAATGAATCAAAATTTGAAAATTCAATTTTTCAAAAAGGAGAGACTTCAAAGTCAAACAATGATTCTAGGTTTTATATCAAGAAAGCTAGAGTTAATTCTCAAGCATGGATTGCTAAAAAGAAATCACCTGAAAAAGTGAATGTTTGTGATAAAAGCGAAAATGTCAAATCAATCAAGAAAGATAAAAGTAAAGTTGATTGTGAGTTTGAAGTTTGTGATGTTGAATATGCTTATCAAAGAGCATACGAAAGTGATTACGAAGATGTGTATGAGGAGGTATATCAAAAACCCAAGACCAAAAAGGCTTGGGTTGAACTTTTAACTAAATCCTTTCGTGTGCAGGAGTTCCTAGATCCACTTTATTAGAGATGATTCAGGATTAAGGAAGCTTTGGTTTGTTTTAACTTATCCAGAAATGTCATATCTTTGTCATTTTGAGGGGGAGTTGTTTAAAAGAAAAGTTTTTGAAATTACAAGTGGTTGTTAAAAAGAAAAATTTTGAAAAGTCAAAATTATGAAAATCCACACCGTTGAACAGAAAAACTGATTTCAAAGTTCTTACATGTTCAAACTGCTTTTACAAGTGCTAAAGGAGTCTAATGATTGTTTGTTAAACAATTACAGGATTGAAAAAAAGGATCGGACGACAAGGTCACGGGATCCGCATTGGTTTGTTACATTTTTAGAAGAATTTCTTTAAATCTAAAATCCAAAAATATGTTTTTGATTTTAGGGGGAGTAAGAAAATTTTAAAAATTGTTGAAAAATCAAAAACATATGAAAAAGTTGAAAATTCAAAAAGTACAAAAAACATGAAAAAGACAAAAAGAATTTGTTGTCAAAAAGGAAATGATAGTACATCAGTGGACTATCACAGTATGCTAAAGATTTGTAAAGTTTAAAAGTGATAAACAAGTCTTACTGTGGATATGTCGATAGGCTTTCCACGTTCAGTAGATTATTTCCGGGATATAAACTAAATTTTACAACTGCTTAATCTCGTGGTTTAACACATCTTGGATATATGGACTTAGTACTCTGAAATTTCGATTGAAGGGTTGCCTGATTCTGAGATACGAGGTCTTTATAGATGATTAATATATGGGGTATTATACAAGTTCTTCTGATTTTTGCGGAAGCAATAGCCTATAACTTCTATAATGCTTTTGCTATAAACCACTAAAAGTTGCATGCAATCTTGAAAGGAATCGAAAGTCTAATCATTTGCAATGCTTAAAAGATTCCTTAAGTGGAACACACCTTAAAGACGAGCCTTCATCTCTTTGTCGGTACGGTAGTACTAACCTGAGCTCTCAAGGTCTCGCACAACCCAAATACAGATATCAATAGTTAAGTTAAGTTTCATAATTCTTGTAAGATGAAATCTAGGAAAGCTAGATTCGGGGGTATATTCAAGAGGTGGGAACCATAGTTAAGTTAAGTTTCATAATTCTTACCTAACATATCTTGGAACAATTGAGAAACGTGATGAAGTTTAAGTGGACAAACATATAGACAATCTAAGGTAAACAAGTTTAAAAGTTAAAGTCATCAGAAGGTCAACGGTACTGGTGATATATCTCAAACAAACTGATATGATCCTTAGACACAAATTCACAAAAATATGTCTGTAAATATGTTTGTACATAGTTTACTTTCTTTACATGTTTTACAAGATAAAGATCAAAAAGATTTTCAGTATGTTTTAGCATAAACTTTCTAAAAATCAAAAAGATTTTATTTCTTAATTAGTTTCAACAAACCAATGTTGGCGAACAGATCATCGTCGTCTGGTAAGATGCTGAAAAATTTATGCATAGAAAGTTCATTAAATTGAAACTTTAAAAACTGAAGAAAACATCAGATTGTTCATAACGGTTTGTCAAACTGAAGTCATTATTTTGGACTCGGTTGATATAATTGGTTAATCAAGGTCATTAAATTGGACTTGATCAACTAAGTGGATTTTCACAAATGATAAAATTGAGAAAGTTGAAAGTTTTTTTTTTAAACGTAAAGAGTTCAAGGTCATTAAGTTGAACCTGAAACATTCAAATTTTTGGAATAGATTGAAGTGAAGATTAAAGTTTTGAAATGTTGATGGTACAAAATTTTAAAACAGTGAATCTGAAATGTTTATTTGAATATCAGAATATATTTAGACAGGTAGTAAAGTTTGAGGAGGAGCTGGATAAAACAGTGTCCAAAGATTTCAGAAAGCTCAAAGCTAGGGGGAGTTTGAATTATAAAGATCAAAGCAAAGGGGAGTCTGAAGGCTAAAGCTTATAGCAAGGGGGAGCATGATGATTTAAAGTTTGATCAAGACAAAGCTCAAGAAAAAGAAAGAAGATAAAGATCAATACGTTAAAGTTTATTCAAGAACTAAAGATCGAAAGACCCAGAAGATTTTAAATGTCAAGGATGACTACGGCATATCCAAAGAGAGGATGTCTGGGGGAGTCTGTTGATGCATATATCAAAAGGATGTCTACATCAAGATGACTACGGCAACATCCAAGGGGAGTCTGTTGGTGCATATGTCTATTGCCTTCGTCATTAACGTCATTATGTATCGTGTCTGAGCGAATAGGGCTTAATCTGTTAGAAACAAAGTGTATTTAAGTGTTTAGAGGCCAAGTTCGCTGGAAATGGTTGTGATGATGTCAAGTTCGGCCAAACTTGACTAGGTCAAGTTCGGGCGAACTTCACTCTCCCACCAACGAACTTGCAAGTCTATAAATAGGTGCCTTGGTGATTTCATTTGTAACTTCATAGATTTTGGCACAGAGACGGAGAAGCTCTGTCGGACCCGGTTCTCGAATGTATTGAACTTTAGATCAATGAAAACAACATTTAAATGAGTAATTCTTGTTATTTGATTAACTTGTCATTAGTTTCCTCCTAATCGGACAATAGTTAACAAATATAGGTTCCCGAGCTATTCGTGGACGTTCCTACAGGATAGACGTTCCTAGGCACTCCAAAGGCCTAATTAAGTTAATTCAAGCCTAATTACGCCACGTATTAATGTCTTAATGCTCATTATTCATGTAATTAAGGATCGGGAAGTACCGTTGTCACAGAAATCAAGTTATGCACTTGCTTAGAAATTTATAAGTAAACATTTCTATGCAACAGAGGAAATGACCACATGAACACTTGGTACATCCAAGTACTTGTACTCGGATTTCAAAATTTAAAATTCTCTCAACATTTGATGATCAGTCAAATCTTCAAGAATGGTTCAAAATTTTAATTTAAAAAAAATTAAACACTCTCTTTTTGGATTTTAGAATTTTCTTGATTTTTATAATTTTTAATATAAGAATATAAACAGAAACTAACTCAAACAATTACAGTATACAATTACAATTGCAATCGGATCAAAATCATTTTCAGGCAGACCAAGGAACACTTTTCAGTGCAAATGTATACAAACTGGTCTAAGTGATTGCCAATATATTTGTCCTCTTAAACTGTAACACTCAACTTTAAATTTTTCAACTTTGTGATACTCTTAAGGTAATATTATACTATATTATTCGTGTGTCCCATACCATGACATACCCCACGATCAAGGTAAGCACAACGATTCATCATAGTAGGTGAGTATACTGAGTTCATCATTTTGATTTACAACGTCGGACTATTGGTGAACAGGTCAGTACTTTCGTACCGAAGAGTGACCAATAGAATTTCCAACGAGGGTTGGGCAAATATCTTTTGGTATGAATATAGCTATTTAGTTCAATGGAATCCCCTCATTTTGAGTTTATCTTCGTTAAGGTTTTTGGCCTGTTTTTGGCTCTTTTAAGATATCCAGACTGTGCCTAGGTCTGCATATAATCTGGAAGCAACAGAAGGACAGCTAAGATATCCCCGGATGAATCAACAGAATAACGACCCAAAACTTCAGGCGTTGGTTATCTATCAACGTAAGATTTAAGACTATAAAATCATACGTTGATGGTATGTTACCCACATGATACATAGTTCGTTATGATTGTATCACTTAGTATCTTTTATCACTTTGAGCGTCAAGCCTATCGACATATCACATTAGATCCTAGTATTTTCAGCTATAGCACCTTACATGTGTTGGTCAAGCCTTTTAACATGAACATTCATTTCATTTCCCATATATGCATTATTTTGGGATTTTTATCTTTTTCTCATGTATCCCCCTAAAACAATGCCTAATATGCAACAAAATCTTTTTTTTTCTCTTTTTCTCCATATATACAGATAACTCTCTCTATCCCCTAAATTTGTGCATAAATCTTATGTGCAAATTTACCTTATGAAGAAAATGTATGTACAAAAAGAAAAATGAAAGAAAATGAAAATATATTTGTTGTTTTGGTTTAACCGTTCCGTCATCAGATTTAAGACTAATCAATTTCAAAATTAGTACATGAATTCAAATTGTACCTTTCGCTGATCTTATCTTACCACACATGTCTCCTCCAAGGAAACATATCAACTGTAAAAATAGAACCTTTTACTACAGTGAGATGTCACTCGTTAATTGTCTGGAACAACCACTATTAACATTCCAAGGAAAGTCAACAACTCCTCCTTGGTTGTCCCTGAAAAATAAGGAGATTACTAAGACATTGGTACCCAGGCCATCTGATGCGTGGGTGTAAAGCGGTGTTTGTTATGGTTTAAGTTAATGTTTTTACGTGACTTTTAATTCTGAATAGCCTACTTTTAACTAGAATTGTGTTTTGCAGGTCTAATGGAGTTTAAAGAGCTAACTGGGAGCTAAACGAGACACCAGAACACGAACGGGATCAAACGGAAGAAACAATGAAACAGAAAAAAAAGGTGGATTTAGAGAGCTTGCCGCCGACGCCCTATTCGGCCGTCGGCGACGCCTTATATATTGTTCCGTCGGGCAAAATGTTCATAGACAGGAGGGGAAGCCGTCGGAGAAAAATCTAAAATGTACATAGCGTCGCCAACGGGGCATCAGGCAGTCGGCGACGACCTCTCCTTTTCTTGTTCGCGAATTTTGTGTTTAAAGTTTGAAGACGGGATATAACACACTTTTTGACTTTTTCTTGAAGAGTTACGAATGGGGAGAGTTTGAAACTTGTTCTTGGAGCCACAATCATCAACCACAATCATATTCCATCATCCAAATCCATCCGAATCATCCTACCAATTCAAACTTTAATCTTTCATCATCTTCCATCAATCACCTACATACATCATTACAAACCCTAGTCACCATTTACTTCCATCATCAAGCTTCAAGATGTCAAGAATCAAGCTCTCCATCGTTGTTGATCATGTTCCGTTCACCATGAGCAGCTAATTTCCAAAGGTTTCACCTGGTGTAGGTAGCGGTTTAATTTAGGGTTTCGAATTGTTCTTGATTTAACTTTGTGACAAATTGTATTGATTTTTGAAACCTTTGACAATTGTTTACATTTGTTTCGTATTCGTAAATTGTCGAACGATTATAAAGTTTTGACTTTACGAAATGGTTATGTGTATTTATGCGTTGTCTTGGTTAGGATTTAATTGTGTTGATTATAAAGTGCATTCTTGTCCGTTCTTCGGAACGTTGATAGTTATTGGCACCTAAGTCACGGTACACTAAATCCGTTAATCGTTATGCAATTGAGTTGAGTCTAAAACTTGTAGAAACCCTAGGTAGGCAATTACCGAAACCGGGTGTGAACCCTTTTTCTCAAATATTGTTTGAATAATTAGTTGTGTTTTCATTAATTATAGTCAATCATTCGTAGTAGTCAATAAAAATTACAATCACCGTTGGTTAATTCAATACTTTTTCTCAAATATCTAAACAAATCAAGATAGCAAGCGTCATAAATTTATGACACCTTCATAATTGAAATAATCCATACGTGATCCACATACTCTTCGTGATAGACCCCTTACTACCACTAACGAATTGTTAAGGGTAATTTGGGTATATAAGTATTATCTTTGACCAGGGCGCGACACTCCGATCAAATTTTGGCCCCGTTGCCGGGGAGTTAGTGCGCTTTGCATTTGGATTTATTGATTTTTGTGATTATCTGTTTAATTGCTTGTTTCTTTCAGTTTATTTGCTTTTGTGTTACGTGGGGTGTGTTACTTGTGCAGGTTATAGCTAGTGCATGCGTACACGGAATTCCAGGCAAACATCACCACTAGTTTACGAACCGGAAATTGAGCGAGTGGCAAGAAGGAATTTAGCAAGCCGGTTAGAGGCAACACTTGCTCCTAACCAAAACACCCAAACCTCACCATCCACATCGTCTGTTGGAACCGTTCCAATGGACCAACAAAACCCAAACCCTCAAAACCGTAACAACTGCACGGGGGGCAACAACAATCGCCCACCAGCCAACCCACTTCGACAAAACGAACCTCAAAACCAAAATCCTCTACCCAACCTTAACAACCGTAACCGCAATCAAAACTTGGGTCCTGAGCAAAATTTTAATCAACCCGAATTCGAACGGGTAGACCCAAATGACGCGAATCAGTATTAACCGAATTACGACGAGTTAAGGAACAACATTCCAGATGATGCTAGATTTAGTGTTCCAAGTTACCGGTCACCAGATCGGTTTAGCGTTAACACATGGCAATCGGAAGATGAGAGGGATGATGGCTTCTGGGAGAGTGACAATGATGGGAACTTCTACGATGGTAGGGGTTTCGATCGTGAAGATGGGTATCAAAATGCCAACATCAACTATGGGAATGAAGAGTGGGATGATGGGAACGGTTATGGGAATGAGTACGATGGTGGGTACAACCAAGATGTCGGTTATCAAAACAATCGCCAACCCCGGAACAACAACCAAAGGAATCCGAACAACAATCGAAACAATAACAACATTCAGATTCCCGCGTTTGTGGGCATGGGTAATCAACCACAACACCGACGAGTAAATCATGGACCACCGGTTAATCAAGAGGTGAATGGTCCACTAAGAAATGACAATCGCAACAACCAACGTCCACCACAAGGGGTTGATGGTCGGTGTCGACCAATGATATCAGAGAATGATTCTCCAATCATACCACCTAGAGGAAGATTAGTATTCAATTGCAAGCCCAACTACATCAACATTCTTCTGCATTTCAATGGGCGATCAAATGATGAGCCGTACACGCACTTACAAGAATTTTCGGCAATTTGTAGTACCATGGGGGGGGGAACTTTTCCCCAGATAAGCTTCGCCTTCGATTATTTCAGTTCTCTTTAAAAGACAAGGCAAAGCAATGGTTCATGACCCTGCCCACCAATAGTATTCGTATATGGGTCAAGATGCAACAAGCATTCTTGGATGAATACTACTCAATATCCAAAACAGATGATGCTCGGGATGAAATCCGGTCTTTTAAACAACTTTCGAGTGAACCGTTACACGAAGCATTCATGAGGTACAAAGAACTAATTTGAAAGTGTCCACATCATCAAATTGAGAAGTGGGAGTTAGTGAAATGCTTTGTACGGGGTTTAGATGGTGAGACATGGAACCATCTCGAGTCGACTAGCAATGGGACGATACTAGGCAATCATGAGGACGAAGATTGGGAATTCCTTTAGAGGATGGCGAAAAGATCAAAAGCCAAAGAGTCGGCCGACCGAGCTAAGAAGCACCCTATCTCCCAGTCACTTCCCGATCTTGATTCTAGTTCCAAAGATCGAATCGCTACTTTAGAACGGGAGTTGGCACGCATGAAGAAAAAGGATGTGAATGCGGTGCAATTCGCAGGTTGTGAAGGATGTGGGGGACTTGGCCATCGGACCAGTGAATGTCAAATGGGGAAAGCCGAAGAGGTTGTAGAAGAGAATCAAGTGTTTGGCAATCGCAAGAATAATGATATGAACTCAAACACTTACCATCCCGGTTTGAGAAATCACCCGAATTTTCGTTACGGGAACGCCGAAAACCAAATGAACCCGAATTTTTATACGGGTAACCAAGGCGGGTCGTCCTTCCAAAACCGTCAAGGGGTAACCAAGGAGGTTATCAACGTAATTACAACCAAGGGTACCAAGGTCGTGACAATAGTAATTATCAAGGTGGGCACCAAAGGAATTACAACAATTAAGGTGGCGGTGGAAGTGGTACGGGAAATCAAAAGGGGGTGGTAGTAACTTGAATGCTAAAATGGATGCGATACTTTCGATGATGCAAGAGTCTAAGAAGGAGAATTAGATTCGAGACAAATCACATGAAGCATTAGCAAAGCAAGTGGGCCAACTAGCAGAGGAGATGGCTCAAATGAGAGGTAGCGGAGGAAGGCTTCTAAACGATACCACGGTAAATCCAAAACATCAAGGCTCTTCCGGAAAGAACACACGTGAGGTACCAATCAATAAAATTTCTTTACGTAGTGGTCGATTCGTCGATAACGGTGTCAAAACTCCACCATCTCAGTTTGTTGAAGGGGTGGTGGAAGAGATGAGTGATGAAGAGAGTGATGATGGTCAAACGAGTCAAAACGAGGAAGTTGTTAAAAATGATGTTAAAACATCCGTTGTGACCACATCCATCCCCATTGCTAAGGAAAAGGGTGTGAAGGTAATACCCCCCCCCCCCTATCCTGAAGCATTGAAGGGACCTATTAAATAGATTGTAAACAAAAGAGGTCCACAACAAGAAGAGTTGTTAGAAGTTTTCAAACAAGTAAAAATCAATTTACCTCTTTTGGATGCAATCAAACAAGTTTCGTCTACCAAAAAACAAACTCATAAATTTCCAAAGAAATTAGACTTGACCGAAAATGTGAGTTCGATCCTTTCGGGTGCACTTCCACCCAAGCTTCAAGATCCGGTTGCACCCATTATCTCGTTCCCAGTGGGCGATTTTAAAATTAACTGGGCGCTCCTTGATCTTGGTGCTAGTGTGAGCATCCTACCGGGTAGTTTATATGACCAATATGACTTTGGCCCCCTTCAAGCGGCAAATACCACTGTGGTGTTAGCCGACTTGACTCCTAAATTACCCCGTGGGATTGTCTCGGATGTGATAGTAAAAGTCGAGGACTTTTATTATCCGGTGGACTTTTTGGTACTTGATTATGTGGCCATGGACCTAACCAAATAACCTACGGTGATATTAGGTCGACCGTTCCTTGCAACCACGAATGCTCAAATTGATTGTAAATAGGGGACGGTTGACATAACATTTGGAAATCGTAGGTTGAGGTTACATGTTTTTTCCGGACTGATGAATCCTTCAGTTGATGGCGAATGCTATATGGCAGATGTAATTGACCAGTGTATACCTCTTTCCGACATAGTCGTGGATGAGGAGAACACAATGGAGGAGTGTTCTATGTTTGACAGGTCCCATGTGGAGACAAACAGGAGTATAGACGTGGAGTGAAGAGTTTGGAGGTGCTTGCGGTTAAAAAGAGAAAACCAACATGGACGCACCAAGTGGAGAGCTTACTAGAGACTATTGATACAAAGCTGAAGCCGTCGTTAGTAGAGCCTCCGGAAGTTGAGTTGAAGGTGTTGCCCAAACATCTCAAGTACGCGTATGTTGGAGAGGGCAACACACTTCCGGTCATAATTGCTTCGAATTTGACGGAGGAACAAGAGCAGAAGTTGATGGGGATTTTGGTCACTAATAGGGTGGCTATTGGATGGACCATTGCAGATTTGAAGGGTATTAGTCCCTCAGTAGTGATGCACAAGATCATCACTGATGACACCATCACACCCACCCGTGATGCACAAAGGAGATTGAATCCAAACATGCGGGAAGTCGTCAAGAAAGAGGTATTGAAGTGGCTCGATGTGGGTATCATTTACCCCATCTCTGATAGCCAATGGGTGAGTCCCACACAAACCGTCCCCAAGAAGGCAGGTATTCAAGTCGTCAAAAATGACGCGGGTGAGGAGGTGGCTACCCGGTCGGTAACCGGGTGGCGTATATGTATAGATTATAGGAAGTTGAATAACGCTACTTCTAAAGATCATTTTCCCTTACCATTAATTGGCCAAATTGTGGAGAAGCTAGCCAGAAAAAAATTTTATTGTTTCTTGGATGGATATTCCGGATACAATCAAATTGCTATTCATACGGAAGATCAACAAAAGACCACCTTTAGGTGTCCATACGGCACATTCACATTTAGGCGAATGCCGTTTGGATTATGTAACGCCCCAGCCACCTTTCAAAGGTGTATGATGAGTATCTTCTCGGATATGTTGGGGGAGTCTTTGGAGATCTTCATGGATGATTTCTCCATTTTTGGGTCGTCTTTTGAAACTTGTCTAGACCAACTTGAAAAAGTGCTAAAAAGATGTGTTGAAACTAACTTGGTTTTGAGTTGGGAGAAGAGCCATTTCATGGTTCAAGAGGGGATAGTTTTGGGACACGTGGTGTCAAGTCGTGGGATAGAGATAGACCGGGTAAAAGTTAAGGTTATTTCTAATTTACCCTACCCCACGAGTGTTAAGGGCATTAGGTCATTTTTGGGACACGCGGGTTTTTATAGGAGGTTTATTAAGGGATTTAGTGACATTACAAAACCTTTATGTAACCTTTTATTAAAAGACGTACCATTTGAGTTTAATGAAAAATGTAAAGAAGCCTTTAACATTTTGAAGCAAAAGTTAGTTGAATCCCCAATTTTACAATCACCAAATTGGTCACTTCCATTTAAAATTACGTGTGACACAAGTGATTATGCGGTTGGGGCCGTGTTGGGTCAAAGGGTTGACAAGAAACCCGTTGCGGTGTACTACTCAAGTAAGACTCTTTCGGATGCACAATTGAATTACACGACAACCAAAAAAGAGCTACTTGCGGTGGTATACGCATTGGATAAGTTTAGAGCTTATATTTGGGGTAGTAAAGTGATTATCTACTCGGATCATAGTGCCGTAAGGTATCTCATGGAAAAGAAGGATGCTAAGCCTAGCCTAATTCCTTGGGTTTTGTTGTTGCAGGAATTCGACTTGGAGATCTGGGACAAAAAGGGAAGTGAGAATGTGTGATTTTTGAGGAGGATCCTACATCTGTAGAGATCAATGAGCCATTCCCGGATGAGCATATTTTGAGTTTATCTAAGTTGCCATGTTATGCTAACATTGTTAATTATCTTGTTACAGGTGACTTACCGAAACATTGGGATTGACGGAGGAGACTACATTTTTTGTCTCAAATCAAGTATTACCGGTTAGAGGAACCGGATTTGTGGAGAGAGTGTGCGGATCAGAGAATCCGGAAGTGTGTTGCCGACGAAGACATTCCTAGCGTGTTGAGATATGTGCACTTATTTGCATGTGGTGGCCATTTTAGTGGTCAAAAACGGGTCATAAAGTGTTAAATAGTTGTCTTTATTGGCCAACTATATTTAAGGATACATTTGAGTTTGCTAAAAATTGTGTTGATTACAAAAGGTTAGGGGGCATTTCAAAAAGGGAGAGGATGCCCATGCAGCCAATCCTCATTGTTGATATTTTCGATGTATGGGGTATTGACTTTATGGGCCTGTTTCCCAATTCCTATGGTAACTTGTACATCTTAGTGGCCGTTGACTATGCGTCGAATTGGGTCGAAGCAATAGCTACCAAGACGAACGACCATACCGTCGTTTGTAGTTTTGTCCAATCCCACATATTTTCAAGGTTTGGGATTCCTCATGTCATTATAAGTGATGGAGGATCTTAGTTTAAAAATTTTCGGTTCGGCAAACTATTAAAACGGTATGGTGTTGACCATAGAATTGCTACCCCTTACCACCCGCAAACAAGCGGGCAAGTGGAGGTGTCAAATCGGCAGATCAAACAGATCTTGCAAAAGACCGTACGGATGGACCGTAAGGATTGGTCAATTAAATTGAACGGTGCTTTATGGGCCTACCGGACGGCACATAAGACACCCATTGGCACAACTCCTTACCGACTAGTTTATGGTAAAAACTGTCATTTACCGGTCGAATTGGTGCATCGATCAATGTGGGCAATTAAAGAGGTTAATGTTAAATATGATGATGTAGGTAAGGAAAGGAAACTCAATTTGTGCGAGCTAGAGGAGCTACGGGAGATGGCATATGAATGCGCGTCCAAATACAAGGACGGAATGGAAAGAGCGCATAATGCCAAGTTGAAGAAGAAAGAGTTTGAGGTGGGGCAAAAGGTATGGCTTTACAATTCTAAACTCAAGTTTTTCCCGGGAAGCTCCGAAGTAAAAGGATGGGACCATATGTAATCACCCGGGTTGGACAATTGGGTGATGTTACGATCGAGGATCCAAAGGATGGATCGCGACAAACAGTGAATGGTCATAGACTCAAGCCATTTCTTGATGGTAATGAAGGCGTAGAACATGGCAAGGAAGTGGTGAGCTTCTTGTCAACCGTTCCGGTGTATGAGGTCGACTGAAAGAGGACGGTAACACAATTTTGTAGAGTTTTGTACATTTTTCATTGTTTGGTTACATTGTTTTAAATAGTTTTGCTTATTGTTTCGATCTAACAACTCTTTGAGATGTGTGAAGTTCCGGAAGCTATGAACGAGTCTTGAAGACGTGAGGTATGTTTTTGAACTTATTTATGTGTATTGGGGACAATACACGACTATTCGGGGGGTGGTAGGATCGTTAAACGATAGGTTGGTAGTGAGTATTAAAAACCGAAAAAGTCACACAAAAAGATTTTTAATAATTTTTAGGAATTTTTCTAGCATAGTCTCCCTTTATAAAAAGTTAATATT
This sequence comes from Scalesia atractyloides, assembly GCA_947069175.1. Classification (NCBI taxonomy): domain Eukaryota; kingdom Viridiplantae; phylum Streptophyta; class Magnoliopsida; order Asterales; family Asteraceae; genus Scalesia; species Scalesia atractyloides. The sequence goes on along the minus strand of CAMTDV010000019.1, from coordinate 46,395,175 downwards.
TTTGTCCATATTTTTGTAAAAAAATAAAAAAATGAAATTTGGGGGTTGCGTCAGCGACGGGTCTATAGGCCGTCGCCGACGGGATGCGAAAATATGGCGTCGGGTAAAAATTTGCGTAGACAGATGGTTAGTGCGTCAGAGGAAGTTTGAAAATCTGGGGTCCGTCGGCGACGCACGAAGGCCCGTCGGCGACGGGTCTTGGTTTGTCAGCCGACGGTGCTTCTTGAGTTACACTAAATTTCGAACCCAAACACGTTTTTAGCCACCCAAACTTGACCCGAACCTTATTTTGACCACAAATTCGACCCGGTAGACCCCATATCTAATTCATAACTTCAAATCACCACACATTCTCTGCATTCATCTTCACCATAACCGTTCTTCAACTTCATCTTCTTCATCTTCTTCAACCAAGAACCCTAATCTTCAACCTCTGATAACTCCTTCAAATCTCCACCAAATCTAGTGATTCTTGAGCCTATTTCGCTTAGTTTTTCAAGAGGAACAAAACCCCAACTTTGTTTTCAGTAATTCTTGCTAATTTGCAAGATTTCTGGCGTGAATTTTTGGGTTTTTCGAAGAAGTTCATCAAGCTTCAAGCTTTCCACTTTTTTTCTAGTTCTTTTTTCTCAGACAACATCAAAGGTATGGTTTTTACTTAAATTCAAGTATGAATATCACATGGTTAGTTGATTTCTTCCAATAATTTTAAGCTTTTTGCTTAGAGTAGGCTGTTTATTGCAATTGATGATGTTATGGCTTGAAGTTGAGATTGAATCTTTGATTTGGGGTGTGTTTTGAGCATGTAATAACTATAGTGACGTGATTACACTTGTTGTTTACATGATTGAACATAGATATAATGTTGAATCTTGTGGAACTTTTAATAATTTAAGAGTGAAACATGAAAGAATTAGTACTAAATGATAAAGTTTGCGACTTTTCAAGTTTAAACAAGCTAATATACCGTTGAAATCTGATTTTTGGTTCAACATCGTGACTATGTTTAAGGTTTGAGAAGTTTTTGAAATGGGTTTAGCTAATTGTTTCCGTTGTTTGTGATTGTAGCTATGTTTGGAATGAAGAGGAGTAAGACTTCCGGTGAGGGCTCATCCTCGGGAGCCAGTTCTGGCTTGGGTTATGTTCAATGAAAATGGGAACAATTGAGTGCAGTCGAAGAAAGGGATGCAAGATTATATCGACAAGATTGGGCTTGGGAAGAGTTCAAGAATAGTCGTACCGCATCAGCATGGAACAACGAGAAGAAGAAACCTCTTTCGCCATTCAACAACGAAAAGTTAGAAGCTAAAATGTGGAAATGGAAGATGGTTTCAGGGAATGTTACCACCTCGGTGCCGGAACGAATTTTGCCGGAAAGATCTGTTAATGTGGAGGAATCAGAGCGACAGGGATTGTTCAGAAATTTGAGAAACTTGGTTGGGAACGCGTGTTGGATTGGTGTGAGGATATCACACCCCGAGTCTATTTAGCGGCTGTATGTGAGTAGTTGTCAACATTATGATTTGTTAACCAGGGTGGGCCAGCTTACACGTGGCAGTTAGTGGGTGATATTGGCAAAAACGAAATGATCATGTCATTTGAACACATGAACGCAATAGGTCGATTTGACTCATTAGGGGTCGATGCATACAATTATGACACAAGTGATCAGTTTCTGGATAACAAGATGAATGGTGCTGATCCGTCGGGTATGTTGGCGGCAGTTTTGGTGAAATCAGGAGGTTTGGGAGAATTAGGGAATGATTTGCCTTTGGAAAGGAAGATTCTTCAAGGCATTTCGTTGGAGAATGCGATGGTGCGGTTCGGAGACCGCGGGAAGGTAAAAGCTCCTGATTGTCGGGTGTTGCATGCTCTGTTATACGGTTCGCCAAAACTATCGTGGCACCAGGTAGTCATGATGAATACATGGGATACAAGAGAGGCGTGCAACAGAAAGATGATCCCTTATGTGAGGATAATCAGTGCCATGATTCTGCAGTAAAATGCTTTGCCTGTAGAGTCACTATGGGTAGATAAACCAATCGATCAAATTTCTTCTGCATCAACGAAGCGCCACTGGAAGTTTCATGTTTTGGTTTTTGGGGAACCAATACACAGTCAAGGATGAGCATGGCAACAGTTTTCAGTTTGTGGATAAAGAAGCCCAAGGGGATGTACAGATGGGTGAAGAAGAGGAAGAAGAGGAGCAGGGGGTTGATAGAAGACCCCGTCAAAGATACGCAAGAGTCCACCAAGAGGTCTCAAATGAGGTGGCCCGGGTTGTTGTCTCCCGAAGAAAAACCCGACCATTGCAATTACAATCGAGGAGACCAAAGTATCTATGATAATGTATCTGCGGGCATTGGGGAGAACCGCGGGTACCATGAGGAAAGGCACCAATCGGAAGAAAACTTCCAAGCACAATATCAAACTCATTGGAATGAGGAAGTTGCCCATCGGGCTAAGGCTGAGCAGTTTTGGGAGGAACATCGGTTGTTCCAAGCCCAACAACAATCCTATCACACCCTCAATTTCCTCTTGCGGAGTTTTACCGCGAGGCGTGTGAACAAACCAGGATCTGGAACACTAGTACGTCGAACGACTCTATATGATTTGATAATACGTTTTCCAAAATCACTTGTTGTAGATTTTATGTTACCAATATTTAGCAGAAGCATCAGTTTTTAAGGTTTGAGCGGAAGCATAAATAAGTGGTGAAGCGGCGCCAACACAAACGCCAAAACAAATGAAAAATCCCCAAAACAATATTAATAAATAAGACTCGATAAAAGATGTCTTGTTCAATGCATGTGCGTGCACCTAGAGCTCCTAGCGTCCTGAGAAACATGTAAAGAAACAAGTGTCAACATTAAAGATGAGTGAGTTCACAGGTTTTCATAAATTCGTTTGTTCGGTTATAGTTTGTTTTCTCCCGTTATCCCTAACCCGGGATAACGTATTGGTTCCATTATTCCAACCCGGAATAATAAGTTGTTGCTTCCAATATTCCAAACCCGGAATATTAAGTTGTTGTTTCCAATATTCCATACCAGGAATATTATGTTGTTGTTTCCAATATTCCATACCAGGAATATTATGTTGTTGTTTCCAATATTCCATACCAGGAATATTAAGTTGTTGTTTCCAATATTCCAAACCCGGAATATTAAGTTGATTCGTAATTAAGTTCAATGTTAATATATATAGGTAGCTAGCCTAAAGTCATGTCACTAAGTGTTCGCGATCGAAGCTGACAGTTGTGCCTCTGTTTTGCCAGGCCTATCACATGACCATGGCGATGTTAGGCCAATTATTCACCCATTGACCATACCAGGTCGGCTAGCGCAACTAGCTCGGATGGGGCTCGTCAGACCCAGTAGTACTACTTATAATTCCCCCGCTATTTAACCCAAATACTAACGATCCGAGGAGATTGTCGAGGACTTAAGTGATAAAGCTGCTTAGTGACCACAACATTACATTAACATTAACTTAGTTACCGTATAGTTATGTGACGTTAAATTCGTATAACGTAAAGAGATTGAGTTTGAGAGTGTATACATGTTTCTCCCCCTGTTGTTTAAAAACCGGATAAAGTTAGGGGCCGTGAACTCACCTTTATTTGCTCGGTTAGTGTAGCAAAGATGTTATAAGAGATGGGACCGCTAGTTGCGTCCTAACAAACCAATTAATTCCACGTCAGTGTGTGAACACACCAATACAAATTCCACACGTAATTTACACACAAAGTGATACACACAAACAACATATCTAACACTCAAACATGCATGCAAGTATCCTCATGTGATCATAGCAATCAAACAACTTATCATAAACATAATCCAATCCCTGCTACACTTTGGTGCACACAATCACAAGTTATCAAATTTCAGCTTAACACGCATTATTCAGCTGTTTTCTAGGATTTTTATAAAATAGTTCTAACATTCCAAAAATTTCAATATTTTTACAGTAGGTGAAATTTATACCATAGAAATTTATATAAATTTTCCAAGTCCTAAATCTTTACCAATTAACCATAAATATTAATATACTAGGCTGCAGTCAGATTTATCACTTTCTGACTGCAGTCCACGGAAGAATTTATTTAAAAATCACCGATTGTCCAATTAACGAAATTCCAGTTGGAGTTGCCCGAATATTTCCATACCTAGTTGCTGTACAAAAATCATGACTCAACTCTCTACTGATTTTAAAATCCAACTTGATAAACAACCAACAAAAATTTCAGAATTTTCACAGCTTTAGTTACTGAACTTATTTGGCCCTTTAAAAATATCAAACGATTTCAGAAAATTATGAATCCAGCGCCATTAGATTCCTTATTCAAATCTCTACGTTCTAGACATTAGAAAATCCGTTTTTCGACAACTAACGACCGAGTTACAGCCTGATGAAGTCGGCTGTAACTATTACTCAGCAACTGATTCAGCATACCTTTATCATAAACTTGTGTAATCCGTTCATGCGATTAATCTAGGCGATCTAAAACCGATTTCTAATCCTAGATTAATACTAATATCTCATCCATGCAAACCCTAGTTATTACTTCTAGTTATTACAAACAAAACACAGCATATATGTATTCAACTTTCAAACCACATTCAATCTAGTATAAACAATCCGAAACAATACAATCATCTAATGTAAACATCATTAACAAATCAGCTAGTCTAACGTTTCGTTCAATCATGCTTGGCAAGCTTATATGTTCCGAAAACTATCATACATATAAACAAAGATTAACTCAGCCGATTTCATTCAGCAAATATCGTCCGAAACAACTAACCATTCAAGCATATACATATCCGAAGCAACTAATCATTCAAGCATATATATATATCCGAAACATGATCTTGTAATCAGGGATAACCCTAACCTTGGTTAACTAAGTAAACAAGCCGAGGTTTGGACAGGATTTGTCCGGCTGTTCCAGCAAACCGCGACTGAAGGAACTGAAAAGGAAAGCTGCTCGTGATCGACAAGGAGTGCAAGGGCTGTTTGCGGTCAGGAGATAAGGATAGCGATGGCTGCTGCTGTTGCTGCGACCGAGAGGAATGCAAGGAACAAGGCTGATCAGATCGAGATGATGAAGGGAGGAAGCTGTTCGCGATCGGAAGGTGCAAGAGTAAGGCTGCCGACGGCAGTTTTTCTTGTTAGGGTTTTGTGTGTGTTTGCGAAGGAAGGCATGCATGTGTGTTAGTATATATAAGGGATCGGTGACAACATGGTTACGATTTTGGGTTTGAACTTGTGGCCGAGAAACTTGGGTTGGGTCGGTTTGGATTTTACGCAATGGGTTTGGGCTTGATCTCGCGGCCAAGAATTAGAGTGGTTTGGTTTGGGTTTGATCGGCCGAATAGTTTTAGGTTTGCTACGGGTTTGGGTTTGCGGTTTGGGTTGCACACGGCCGAGAATGGTTTGAGTTCTAAACTTGGTAAATTCCTAGAGTCACAAGGAGTCAAAGTTTGAACGGGTCACGGTTCGGTTCAGTTCATGTACATATCTACCACACTTCTTTATAACTAAAACAATCACACAACACACAACATGTATTCATTTAACTCGTGCACGTTTAATACTTAGCATATACATTATTCGACATGTGTCACGTGTAAGTTGTCCGAAAAACCCGGGATATCACATTATCCCCATGTTGAAAGAATTTTCGTCCCGAAAATTGAGTAAACGCGGTTTAGCATGTAGCGTACATGTTCAGAGTGCCACGCACAAAGAGTTAGTTCGTTTATGATGGTACGCAATGTTACTAGAAGTTCCCAAGTGTCATACACAAAGATTTCCAAGTGCCATGTACAAGAATTTAGTCAACAATGGTACACGAAAGTATAAGAAGTTTCCAGGTTGTCACATCATCCCCATGTTGAAAGAATTTTCGTCCCGAAAATTTAGTTACTGGTACCGTTAGTTTGCTGCTCAGATGCGAAGAGATGTGGGTATTTACTTTTCATTTGGTCCTCTCTTTCCCACGTGAACTCTGGTCCACGCTTAGAGTCCCAACGGACCTTAACGATCGGAATCTTGCTGTGCCTTTGAGTCTTGATCTCACGATCCATGATCTCGATAGGCTGTTCTACAAAGTGCAGTTGCTCATTCACTTGGATCTCATCCAATGGAATAACTAGAGTTTCATCTGATAGACACTTCTTCAGATTTGACACGTGAAATACGTTGTGAACTCCACTGAGTTCGGCAGGAAGGTCTAATTGATATGCTACGGGTCCGATACGTTTCAAGATTACAAACGGGCCTACGTACCGTGGGTTAAGTTTGCCCCGTTTTCCAAAGCGGATTACACCCTTCCAGGGTGACACCTTTAGTAGGACGCGGTCGCCTACTTGAAATTCGAGCGGTTTGCGTCGTTGATCTGCGTAGCTTTTCTGTCGATCTCGTGCCGCCGCCATGCGGTTTCTGATTTGTACAATCTTTTCAGTGGCCTCAAGTATTAACTCAGGGCCTGTGAGTTGACTGTCACCGACTTCTGCCCAGCAGACCGGTGATCTACATTTACGACCGTATAATGCCTCAAACGGTGCTGCCGAAATACTCGTGTGATAGCTGTTGTTATATGAGAATTCTACTAGAGGCAGGTGAATTTCCCAATTATTTCCGAAGTCCACTACGCATGCTCTAAGCATGTCTTCCAAGGTTTGTATGGTCCTTTCACTTTGACCATCAGTCTGAGGGTGATAAGCTATGCTCATATCCAAGCGTGTTCCCAACGCTTTCTGGAGTGACTGCCAGAAGTTTGACGTGAAGCGAGCATCTCTGTCTGAGATGATGGACGTTGGCACTCCGTGCCGAGAAACTACTTCCTTAATGTAGATGCGAGTCAACTTCTCCATCTTATCCGTTTCTTTAATAGCTAGGAAGTGTGCGGACTTCGTTAAACGATCCACGATTACCCAGATGGTATCGCAACCACCCAAGGTTCGCGGGAGTTTAGTGATGAAATCCATTGAGATCTGATCCCACTTCCATACTGGGATCTCAGGTTGTTGGAGTAGCCCTGATGGCTTTTGATGTTGGGCCACCAATACGCAACTTTAAGGTCTTGATACATCTTATCCGAACCCGGATGGACGGAGTATCGAGATTTGTGAGCTTCATCCATGACTAGCTCTCTGAGGTTTCCGTAGAGAGATACCCAGATGCGATTCATGAAATACCGGGCTCCATTGGGCTTTACTTCCCAATCGCGTTCCATTTTTCCCACTGATTCGGCTTTGATGTTTTCCTCCTTAACTGCTTCTAACTGGGCGTCGCGTATTTGTTCGGGTAGCCCCGAATGAATAGTGAGTCGTAGTGCTCGTACGCGACGAGGTTTCAAGTGTTCGTTCCTGCTGAGAGCATCAGCTACCACGTTAGCTTTACCCGGGTGATACCGAATGGCACACTCATAATCGTTTAAGAGTTCGACCCAGCGACGTTGTCGCATGTTCAACTCCTTCTGATCAAAGATGTGCTGGAGGCTTTTGTGGTCAGTAAAGATTGTGCACTTTGTTCCATAGAGGTAGTGTCTCCAAATCTTAAGTGCAAACACTACTGCTCCCAATTCTAGGTCATGCGTCGTGTAGTTTTTCTCGTGAACCTTCAGCTGTCGCGACGCATACGCGATGACCTTATCGCGTTGCATGAGTACGCATCCCAATCCCTGAATGGAAGCATCACAATACACTACAAAGTCATCTGTCCCCTCCGGCAAGGACAGAATGGGTGCACTGCAAAGTTTCTGCTTCAGCAATTGAAATGCTGCTTCTTGCTTGTCACCCCAAGTATACTTGATACCTTTCTGGGTGAGGGTAGTGAGCGGTTGTGCGATCTTTGAAAATCCCTCGATGAAACGTCTGTAGTAACCAGCCAATCCCAAAAATTGGCGGATCTCCGTCGGTGTCTTAGGTGCTTCCCAGTTTTTGATGGCTTCAATCTTGGCAGGGTCTACGTGGATACCCTTTTCATTCACGACGTGCCCGAGAAATTGAACTTCCCGGATCCAGAAATCACACTTCGAAAGCTTGGCATATGGCTTTTCCTGTTGAAGTAATCCTAGCAGTAATCGTAGATGTTCTGCGTGCTCTTCTTCACTTTTGGAGTAGATGAGTATGTCATCGATGAACACAATGACAAACTTGTCGAGGTATGGTTTACACACGCGGTTCATGAGGTCCATGAATACCGCAGGTGCGTTAGTGAGACCAAATGGCATGACCAAGAACTCGTAATGGCCATACCGAGTGCGAAATGCCGTCTTAGCGATATCCTCCTCCCTGACGCGTAGCTGGTGGTAACCAGACCGTAAATCAATCTTGGAGTAGTAGCTTGACCCTTGAAGTTGGTCGAACAGATCGTCGATGCGAGGTAACGGGTATCGGTTCTTGACTGTAACCTTGTTGAGTTCCCTATAGTCGATGCACATGCGGATAGTCCCGTCCTTCTTCTTGACAAACAGGACTGGAGCTCCCCATGGCGAAACGCTTGGTCGGATAAATCCTTTTTCTAGCAGCTCTTGAAGTTGGGTAGACATCTCCTGCAGCTCGGCTGGAGCTAGGCGGTATGGAGCCTTGGCGATAGGGGCTGCATTGTTTGCCAATTCGATTTCAAACTCCAATTGTCGATGTGGTGGAAGACCAGGTAGTTCTTCTGGGAATACATCGGAAAAATCATGGACGACAGGGATGTCTTCTATACGTTTCTCGTCCTTAGGCTGTTCAGTAATTAGTGCGAGTAAAGCGAAGGAATTCTTTTTCCGAAGATACTTCTGCGCTTGCATGTATGAGATGATGTTGGTGACGGCGCTTGCCTTATCGCCTTGTACTGTCAGGATTTCGTCGTTCGAGAGTGGAATACGGATAGACTTTTCGAAGCAGAGAACTTCAGCCCGGACGTCGGATAGCCAGTCCATTCCGACTACCACGTCAAAACTACCCAGGGTAGTTGTCATCAGATCAATGGTAAAAGTGTGGCCCGCGAGTTTGAGTTGACAGCCGGATACGATTTGGGTCACATCTGCCGATTTACCATCGGCTAATTCTATAACATAAGGGGTCTCTAATGGTTTAAGCGTGAGTTTTAGGTTCTTCCTAAAAGACTCAGATATAAAGCTCCTATCCGCACCCGTATCAAAAAGCACAGAAGCAAAATGTTCATTAAGGGGAAACTTACCGGTGACCACGTTCGTGTCGTTTCTGGCCTCTCCGCGGCCCAATGTGAATGCACGACCTTTGGCACCTCCTGTGCCGCCGTTCCCATTATTGTTGTTGTTATTATTGTTGTTGTGATTATTGTGGTTGTGGTTGTTTCCACCATTATTATTGTTGTTGCGCAACTGTGGGCAGTCTCTTCTGAAATGAGCAGTGCTACCACACTGATAGCATCCCCGGTTTATACCCTGGGGCTGACTCTGATTTTGTCGGGACATGATTTCCCCACGACAATCCTTTGCTGCATGTCCCATCTTGCCACATCTTTGGCAGCGACTTCCGGCACAAGGGCCGTTATGGTGGAGATTACAGCGGTTGCACTGCGGCTTTCGACCCGCATAGCCGCTTGCATTCGGGTTGTTGATATTGTGGTTATTGTTGTTGGCGGGATGATTTTAATGACCCCGGTGGCTGTGGTAATGATTGAACCATTTCTGGTTCCCTTGCTGCGGATGTGATGACGAAGACTGTCGAACAGTAGAGTCTTCAAATTTTCTTTTGTTATCTGGGGCGACTTCGGTGGTACCCCGTGCTGGCAGTTTCTTCTATTCCACCGCTTTATCGGTGAGTTTGTGAGCCAATCGGATTGCTTGATGTTCAGTTACAGGGTTACTAGACATCACCATACCCTGAATTTCCGGAACCAGACCCCCAAGATAGAACTCGAGTCTTTTCTCCACAGTGTTGGCTAATTCGGGACACAGAAACACTAAATCATGATGTTTTGCGGTGTAAGCTTCAATCTCCGATCCCACCATCTTGTGGTTCCATAAAGCTTGCTCTAACTGTTGCACTCTGTCTCGTGGACAGTACTCCTCTTTAATTAGGGCCTTGAACTCAGCCGATGCCATTGCATTTGCAGCTAACAGTCCACGTGTTTGGACTTGGGCATTCCACCATGTCAGTGCCCCATCTTCCAGTGTTGAGGCTGCGTATTTGACCTTGTTGGCCTCTAAGCAGTTGCACATTTCAAAAACGGATTCCGACTTTTCGATCCAGCGGACCAGTCCAATGTGTCCTTCCGCCCCCGAGAACTTGCTTGGCTTTGCATCAAGGAACATCTTGTAGGGGTTAAAGCCCCCTCCTGCTGCTGGTGGGTTTTGAACATCTGTCAGAGCAGCGTTCACGTGTTCTTGGATCGTTGCGGCCAATTCTTCGTTGACATGTTGAGGTTTCCGCGACGTCCAGTTGCCATTTCAAATAAACTAAAGAAAACAAAGCGGGAATTGGCGAGACGAGTTAGTCCTCTACGTCTCCATCTCCCAAGTTGCTATCGTTGCCATCATCCTCCGTGGCGTTTCCAGCTTCTACAGCTGGGTCTTTCTCCGGATCCTCCTCTGGATCCTCTTCTGGATCCTCTACCGGTATTGGAGGGGCAGGTGCTGGTGCAAGTGCTTGATTTTGCTCTAACTCATGAATGTTCCAACTATTCTCCAGGACTCTGTCCTCGAGCCAGTCGGCTCTTATCTGCTGAGCACGCAGGTCTCTGGCTATGGTAGCTATCTTGCTCGTACGATGCTCTTCCTCGAGCGAGTCGGTCTTTCCGGTAAGGTGTCGGATCATCCATCCTTGTGCTAGGATGGTTTCCTGCATTCTTTCTAGTTGTTCTTGTCGCGTTCTTATCTTATCTCTAAGTAGGTCGTTCCCTACTTCTAACGAGTTAACCGGTTCGACCGTCACAGCGATGGTCGAGCGTGAGGACGACTCCTCCCCTAGAGCGAGTCTTTTCCTAGCAGCTGAGCGTGTCTCCACGCCATAAGATGGTAAGGGTTCCACCATGGGTGCCTTTCCTGGCGCCCTTGGTTGCGTAAGTTTGTCGGATGATGATGAGGATGATGATGACATTGCCTTTAGGTTGTGTAGTTAGTTACGAGTTGCATTAGCTTCAATTATGTATTCATATTTCACATAACATAGTAGTGGTACATCGCATAACAAGATATAATAATTCAGTGCCAAACTACGTCTAGTGTCGTGTATTCAGCTATAGTTTAAGTCTACTTCTAATGCAAACCTAGTTCTCTATAGCTAGTGGCTCTGATACCAATCTGTTCACACGCCTCGCGGTAAAACTCCGCAAGAGGAAATTGAGGGTGTGACAAATCCCAATGGGATTTGATGGAGCAACAAAGGGCTCAAGAGAATGCTCAAAGAAGAGCATGGCAGGAGGAACAAGATCATCTCCGTAGGGAGCGAGAGGCTTTTGAGGATCGTCGTTGGATGGCAACCGGTACAAATCAACAAATAGCCATCAATAACAAAAAGATCCTGCATGATCAAGAGAGGCATCAGCGGGACTTGATGGTCGGGTTGCCATTTCAGCAACATACACCATGGAACAATTATGAGGACCTTCCCGTGCCTCAAGGACCCTCCGACCCATCTCCACATTGACCCGAAATGTCGGGCTCAAGTTTCTTCCCGATACAACCACCGCCATCATCTGAAAGGGAATCTGGACTGCTCGACAATTGGAAAGAGGTGATGTCTCTCACCGGGTTCCCATATAACCCGTACCCGCCTAAAGATCCAAACGAGTGTTACCAGCGGTAGGCGAGGTGTGTTTTATGTTGTTGTAATTTTTGTTTTTAGTCTATTTATTCGATAGTTTTTATTGCTTTCTTTGTTAAATGAACGTTGTGGGTGTGTTCCCCATATAACCCTCACGAGACCTACTCATCCTTCCGAGCTATCGGAAGGTTTTCAAAAGGGCTTGTTGCATAAGCTAAATGCAACCGTGATTCCTACGAAAGTGAGTTAGGATTGTTATTGTTGTGCATTATTTTCTACATTAATCAAAAGTAATTAACGTTTGCCTTGGTAATATTTTCACAAAATTGGTAGAACTAGGTAACTAACAATTTTTAATGGTTATGAGAAGCATGCTTCTACATAAGGGTTAAGAATTGTAGGTACGCTATGTTCGTGAGACGGCCAAGTTTATTGAAGAACATAGTGCACACGAGGAATGAGCTAAAATCAGGTGCATACGTTTCTTTTTACTTTTGATTTTTAGCTAGCAAATAAGTGGAGTGTAAATTGTAGATTATTTTGCCGGGGTGAAATTTTGGTAAGTTAGTCGTGTCACATCCCTTGTGCATTTTAAAAGCTCTAATTCTGCACATTGAGGACAATATGGACCTCAAGTGTGGGGATGGGATAGTAAGAGTTTTTCGATTTCGACCCGTTCATTTAAACACTACACATTGAGGACAATGTGGACCTCAAGTGTGGGGATGGGGGGAAATTTCAAAAATTTTTCAAAATGTCTTTGTTTGAAGCGATCTAAGAAGCACAAGTAACTAAGTTAGTGAGGGATGGTACGACCCATTTGGTCTGTTGTCATGATCGAGTTCAAATTAATAGAATGAAAGGTATTTAATGGGTGGTTATTTGGGAATAATTCACCTAAGAAACTTGTAACTATGCATATCATATTCCATATCTTTAATACGTGAGGTTTTGAGCCACTTATATACATTATGCATATATATGTTTTTTTTGTTGAGTGGACCACTAGTCATGTATTGTAGAACTTGCATCTTTTGATACTTTTGAGACCATAGACCGGATACAAGCACGAGAATGATTAAGGCATTAGGTGAACCATTTTGTCTTTACACCATTTATCTAGCCTTACCCAAATATGTCCGCTAGGAGCCAATGTTGAGCCTAAAACCTTTCGTTTGATAACCCACTTAGCCCACAACCATAAACTCTTTTTCTTTTCAAGCCCGTGTGATGAAAATTCGATTATAGGAGTATGTGTTTGTATAGTTAAAAAAATGTTGCAAAAAGAATAGAAAATCATTAAGGAAAGAACAAAAATATGAGTTATTAGTCGTTGAATCAAAGGCGAAAGTTGTTGCCTCGTAGTGGATATCTATAGTTAGTTTTGTTTAGACTAGTTGTTTTGTAATAAAAATCGATTTTCATCACCTTAGCCACTTTTAAAAATACCCCATTCCATACCCTAGCGTAGCCCCGTTACAACCTTTTTAAAGACCTTTTGACTTGTGCTTAGTAGACGTGCTCAGTGGTGAGAATGATTAAGTTGCAAGCTTATGCGGGTACATGTTCTATTCGCTTTTGAATGATCACATTCAAAAGTGCTAATACATCATCTAATTAGCCAAGTTGTAACCGAGTGTAGGGAACATTGTGAGGGATATGTATATTTGGTGAGTTTTAAGGGCGGATTAATCTTGAATAACCATTTTCATATGAATTGTTCATTAATTGTTAAATATCTTGAAATTGAAAAATATCTTGAACCGGATATGACTTGAGACCTTAACTTGCGTCTCGAGAATGGGAAGTGTGTTTCCTGTTGACCCATGTGAAAGTGAAAAACAGATTTGCTTGTTGGCAAGCAAAAGACAAGTGTGGGGATGTGATGCGTGGGTGCAAACTGGTGTTTGTTATGGTTTAAGTTAATGTTTTTACGTGACTTTTAATTCCGAATAGCCTACTTTTAATTAGAATTGTGTTTTACAGGTCTAATGGAGTTTAAAGAGCTAATTGGGAGCTAAACGGGACACCGGAACGCGAACGGGATCAAACGGAAGCAAGAAACAATGAAACAGAAAAAAGTGGATTTAGAGAGCTCGTCGCCGATGCCCTATTGGGCCGTCGGCGACACCTTATACATTGTTCCGTCGGGAAAAATGTTCTTAGACAGGAGGGGAAGCCGTCGGAGAAAAATCCAAAATGTACATGGCGTCGCGACATAGCATCAGGTCGTCGGTGACGGCCTCTCCTTTTCTGGTTCGCGAATTTTGTGATTTTGAAAGTTTGAAGACGGGATATAACACACTTTTTCTTGAAGAGTTACGAATGGGGAGAGTTTGAAACTTGTTCTTGGAACCACAATCATCAACCATAATCATATTCCATCATCCAAATCCATCCGAATCATCCTACCAATTCAAACTTCAATCCTTCATCATCTTCCAACAATCACCTACATACATCATCACAAACCCTAGTCACCATTTACTTCCATCATCAAGCTTCAAGATGTCAAGAATCGAGCTCTCCATCGTTGTTGATCATGTTCCGTTCACCATGAGCGGCTAATTTCCAAAGGTTTCACCCGGTGTAGGTAGTGGTTTAATTTAGGGTTTTGAATTGTTCTTGATTTAACTTTGACAAATTGTACTGATTTTTGAAACCTTTGACAATTGTTTACATTTGTTTCGTATTCGTAAATTGTTGAACGATTATAAAGTTATGACTTTACGAAATGGTTATGTGTATTTATGCGTTGTCTTGGATAGGATTTACTTATGTTGATTATAAAGGGCATTCTTGTCCGTTCTTCGGAACGTTGATAGTTATTGGCACCTAAGTCACGGTACACTAAATCCGTTACTTGTTATGCAATTGAGATGAATCTAAAACTTGTAGAAACCCTAGGTTGGCAATTACCGAAACTGGGTGTGAACCCTTTTTCTCAAATATTGTTTGAATCATTAGTTGTGTTTTCGTTAATTATAGTCAATCATTCGTAGTATTCAATAAAAATTACAATCACCGTTGGTGAATTCCAACACTTTTTCTCAAATATCTAAACAAATCAAGTTAGCAAGCTTCATAAATTTGTGACACCTTCATAATTGGATTAATCCATACGTAAACCACATACTCTTCATGGATCGACCCCTTACTACCACTAACGCTTGTTAAGGGTAATTTGGGTATATAAGTATTATCTTTGACCGGGGCGCGACACTCCGATCACCATCGTGGTCCGGGGATTTCCTGAAGCATCAACATAAGATACTTCTTGTAAGCACACGTCCCCATTTGTTTCATGGATTGGTGAGGATGCTGCTTTATGTTTTGCTTTCCACATTTGTTTAGGATTTACTAATTTAGATGCCTTGGGCAAAATAGTTAGCTTTTCAACTTTGTTATTTTTCAATAGTTGTTCAGGTTTCAAAGCTTGTTTTCTTTTAGCTTTCGCAGCATTTTGATCCCCATCAGATGGTTTAACCTTGGGATGCTTATTCATCATTGCCTTAGGCTTTTAAACTTTCATTGGCTTAGAATAAAATCTATCCTTTGATGTAACCCTCTAATGCTATGTATAATATGGCACATAAAGACGATGTGTGCAATTCCTTGCAATGTGACCGGGTATGCCGTAGTTGTAGCATGTTTGCTTCTTTATATACGGAACATATCCCGATCCATTTGATCCAACCGATGATGAGTTTGAGTTAAAAGATCTGTTGGATGATTTGTTTGCTGATTGTTCAAACTTTTTGCCCTCCTTCACGTGCCCCTATCTACAATAGTTAGTACAACAGTTGGATTTGCAATTTCATTTGAAACTGTTGGTCTTGGAGACACATATTTATTTGATGGGCCTTTCAGAGTTGGCTCAGAAACACCCTTTTTTCACATATGGAGGTGCATCAATAGACAAATTTGATGTTTTTAAACAAACATCCTCAGCTTCTTGTCAAATAATACCATCCCCCTCAACACAATCCTCTACCTTTACTTCATCTCCACATGAAGTAGAAGCATCAGTATCGTTCACACACTTAGACTCGAAGCTTGAGTTACTTTCCTTTTGTAGTAGCTCTACTGAATCCTCTACTGTTGAGTTAGCTGCTTCAGAAGACTCATTCACAAGATTCAACTGATTCCAATTTCTCATAATCATTTGCTTCAAGTGATTCACATTTAGAGACAGAGGTGCAGCTGGCTCAGTCGGTTCATTAACCGATTCTTCATTTTTTTCAAAACTCGGTGTCTCTGTTTGCTTAGAGACATCCTCTGATTTTACAAAGACAAGTGCAAATGCTGGTTTGATTGTCTTTGTTTCATTTCTTTTAGGTTTTGATATTTTAACTTTTGAGGGTTTTGCTGGCTCAACCTTGACATCAATAGACCATGTCAGGCATGTTTGCAATCTCCTCTTCAGTCATAGGAATAAAGGCATAGGAGTGACTGTATGGTGGAATGCACACATATCCCAAGCCCTTGTTCCTAACTTCTTTCTTACTAAACTATAACTGCTTATTTATCATGTTTTCAACCTTTTCACTAGAGACGTAAAATTCTTAAAACTTAAACTCTGCATTTTCAAAAGTTGATTTTAAAGAATCAAGTTCAACAGTTAGTTTTTTAGAAAGTTCTTTAAAGTGGAGATGCCTACACTTTTCTTAACTCAAGTCATTATGCAACTGGCGGATATCACGCTTTTACGCCTCCACCATATTCTTGTATCCCTTGATTTTCTTTTTGATCTGATATAAATTGGATTTGGATAACTGCAGTTGTGTAACTAATGAATTGGCTTGTTCTTTATAGCCACTTACTTTTTCCCTACAGGCAGTAGTACAACAAATATTATCTACACATACCTCAGTATTTGTGGGAGTTAAGTCATGAATCTGAGTACCTTTACAACAACCTGATTCTGAATTTGCCGATGAATCAGCAGGAGTGGTTGAACCAACTACAGCAGGCAATGGAACAATAGGAGCAACAGGAATGGGTGAGAAAACTGCATCAGATGTGTCGCCTTGAGCCTTCTACTTGTCAGCCTTATCATATGATCTGATGAGTGAGATCAGCTCATGCGACTTTATTTTACACCATTTGTTAGTTAAGATGATCTGATTCACATTCCCAAACAAGCTACTATTAGGCTGATCTGGAATCCTTTTCAGAACATCTAGAAGCCTCTTGTTGCTCGTATGATTAGGCACCATAATTTTAGCCTTCTTCATCTCAGAGAGCAGTTAAGCAAATCTGCCAATTAATGCTTCTACAGATTCAACAGGAAAGTAGCTAAAACCTTCAAGTTTCTGCTCAATCACATCACTTTGAGACGACATTTCCAAGTTGCTAAACTTTGATCCCCCAGAAATGTCAGTTTTATCGTAACCAGACTGTTAAAAACGTACAAAAACTGACCGAAAGCGGTTTTTACAAAAACGTACAGTTAGACTATCACGAAATTTCAAATCCAATGATATATAATGTCCAAACAATTTTTAGGAATTTTTGTGCCTATTTTGCCCTAAAAATTACACGAGTCTAACCGTGCAGTCTGTTTGCTAAAATAGTTTACGGCTCAAATTCTGCGCTTGAATACGTTTAAAACCGTACACGTCAGCTTGTTAAAATTCCACATTTGCACACAATGAGGTCGCACACTTTTAGTTGGGCCGCACACTAACTTTCTTGGGCCGCACACTAACCTTCTTGGGCCACACACTTGTGATTTGGGCCGCACACTTGTGATTTGGACTGCACACTGAGTTTTGGACCACACACTTAGTTAATTTTGGCCGCACACTTGAATTAATTAATTTTGGTCACACACTTAATTAATTTTCCCACTCCAATTTGAACTGATCCGCACACTGGAGTTTAAATGGGCCTGGTCGCACACTAGTTGATTAGGTCGCACACTATGAGGTCTTCGACGCACACCTGAAATTTTTAACTTGTACACTCTAGATTTTTGATCCCATACACACGTATGTTTGAACTCGTACACTAGCTAATTTTGGAAACAATTCACGAACGAAAATCCCAAAAATCAAGGATCAAATTCGAAAATCAATATCTATTGATTCTTTCCTCCTATAATCCTGAAAACCATGCAAACACCACTCAATTCGTCCCACAACAGATCAAAATACGAGTTTTGAAATATTTTTCTAATCGTCAATCTGTTCTTCGGGTTCTTCGAGTCTGCCAATTTTTATTTTCGTTCTTTGATGTAATATCCACTTCTTAGGCTCTGATACCACTTGTAAGTCCCAAAAACCCCGATCGGATATCAGTAACACAATCAAAAGTGCGGAAAACTAATGAAAGTGAAAAGAACAAGAACAATCGAATTGATTAGATTGCACACGAGTATGAAACTCGTCAGGTACAACAATCACACAAGTTCGAAAATGCTAAGAAGAACTACCACTCGAACAACCCTAGCAGCAGCCGTGTCCTAATGACCTAGGCTAGGGTGACCTAAATACAAACTGGACCAAGCCCACGTGCACACTATTAACTAAACAAACCCAAAACATTTAATTCGCCCACATGGCTTAACCCAATGCTATCTAACCCACTAGAAAACTAAGCCCAATAGCTTATACTTGTGTTTGATAAAGATCCGCGTAAAGTCACTCAATTATATGGCCTTACAGCTACAGTGAACATTGGTAGATCATACTAGGCCTTAATAGATCACATTGGGCAATGGTAGACTATATACGCCTTAATTTACCATACTAGAGTTAAAATTTGTGACGTTGATACACGACATAGTTCATACGGATTAATTTGTCTGCTCTATTTTTAGAAACGAGCATGAGTTTAAAGATAGTCATTGAGAAGTGGCCTTTTACTATTCTTTTCTAACATTTTTTTATTCAAACTAACTCGAAATCTTTGCAATTTTGATTATCTACAACCATTAATGTCTTGTTTAGCTTATGACGATTCAAAGGTTTCAATGTAAGATTACAAGTATTTGAAATTCATCCACTCTATTGTTAGGTTGTCAATAGTAATTTTAACCGAAGAAAACAATGATGAATCAAATATGGTATAAACAATTGTCATTATATGTATATATGGACATGTTATTACTAATGTGTTTATAATTTTTTCTGTATAGTCGACCAATAAAGATATATATTAACTAGTTAGTTATATATGTACAATAATATGGACCTTAGTTGACATACTCACACATGTTAGTCTTTGTCTTGAGAATTAATTACAATTAAAAACATATTCAAAAAAATTAAATCTATATGCTTAGCTTAGGCCTAAGCGTAGAGTATCACCCTGAAAAGTTGCGCTTTGAACAAAGGCAACATATAGGTACAAGGTTAACCAGACAAAGACTAAGACCCGTCAGACTTTGTTGGCCGGACCTATGTGTTGCGCTTTGATCAAAACGCAGCATATAGTGCGGTGTGGAAATATGGTTTTGATATGTGAATATCATGGTCCAAAAAATACTAATATTATGTCATTGTGCATTTGAAAAACCAAACAAAGAATCACCTTTCTAAATTCAAAAAATGAATATTCTATAACATCTTAAAAGTAAAAGTCGGTGGCCAAAGCCACCAACCACCACTGATATATAACTCTTAGATTCTGCTACAAATTCAAGACTATTACTAGAGCAATTGGTTAACCGCATTACTTGAGTTTGGTAGTGATCAGGGTTCAAATCATCATCTAAATGTTTTTTTTTTTCCTTTGATTTTTCTTGTATATTTTTATGTTAAATTACTTTATTAAATTGTTAGGTCGTAACATGCGTGTAAAAATACCGAATGCGAGTTTCATAATAATCGTCTTATAACTTAATTTTTTTCGTTACTTCTAATTTTTTTATCCTACATTTCGGTTTCCATAACATAACCTTCTCAACTTCATAAGCTTCTTATTAATTGCGTAGCCACATCGACTTCACAATCGTAACCGGGTAAGCAACAACGTTTCATCGTTAATTTTGAAGTTTGCAAACGTACCCTTTAACATGTTAATGTCATTGTAAGGCCTCGCGCAACGCGTGGTCTTTTGTTTAAAATAGTTTTTATAAAGCCGTAACGTGTGAGGCATAATATGGTTTTAATATGTTTTCTTATATATACTTGAACACGTTAATGTCACTGTCGCAACGAATGTAACGAAGTTCACAAACGCACCACTACACGTGGTCCCGCTGCAACTTTGATCCAACTACAATGCTTATATATGTTACATTGAGTTAATATACGTTGCAACACACATTTTCATATAATTATCACATAATGTTTAGCGTAATCCATACGATGTTTGCAACGGGCCCGCGGCGCATCGCCCACGGGTCATAATACTAGTTTTAATAATTTTAAAAGAGCAAACTATATGTAATCATTAAAATCTATTCCAGGACATTATATAAATAAATAAATATATTGGGATTTTTAAAGCCGAGTAATATGAAAACTTAAACATAAACGAATAAATGGAAAATACCAATAAAAAATTAAAAAATATGATATTAATCGCATCACAATTCTTGAGTTTTAGCACATACCAGTTACAATTACAAAATATTATGATTAACAGATGTAAGAAAAGAAAAAAAGAAATTAGGTAGTATATATCGTAGATATAAATATAAATTAAGCAAAAAATAGTATAAAAACGTAAAATATTATGATGAGATCAAGGTTACAAGCAAAAATAGTATAATAACGTAAAACAATATGATGAGATCAATCTTACAAGGTCGAATAAAGGAACAATAGAAACGTTAAACGTATATAGAATTAGATTCTTTTTTACTGGTCTACTATAGTTATCACTATGAATGCATTTGGGGTAA
The DNA here is from genome assembly GCA_947069175.1 of Scalesia atractyloides. Lineage (NCBI taxonomy): Eukaryota > Viridiplantae > Streptophyta > Magnoliopsida > Asterales > Asteraceae > Scalesia > Scalesia atractyloides. Next base: position 46,374,571 of record CAMTDV010000019.1, on the reverse strand, counting down.
ACAAACTTTTACAACTTTGTTATGTGCACTTCCTCCGTCATAATTAAGGATGTAACAAAAAGTGGGAAAACGATTTTTTATGTGCTAGAAAGATAACACGTGTCCCCTAAGTTCGAGGTTTCTGATGTGCTAGAGAGCTAACACGTGTCCCCTAAGTTCAAGTTTATTAGGTAGTATATATAGTAGATATAAATATAAATTAATCAGAAATAGTATAACATAAAATATTATGATGGAGTAAATTACATTGTGTCCTTTATGTATTACCAAAATTATGAATCGTGCCCTTTTAAAGATTTAATTTCAGTTTATGTCCAAAAATCGCATGTTATATAACACTTTAATCCTTTAGGGCTAACCCAGTTAAGAGACTCAGTTAACCTCAATTTAACCAAGGGCAATTTCGTCCATTCATATGCTTCGACTCTAAAACCCATTTATAACCCTATTTGACCAAAATCCCACCCTTTCTCTTTCTCTAAACTCTATACCTCTCTCTCTCTCTCGCACACACAGATACGTTTACACCCCTCTCTGACTCTCCCTTCATACCCACCACCAACTGCCTTCACCAACACCACCATTACTACTACTTGCCACCACTATAACACCCACTCCACGTATATCCAAACATCGTGATCATCCCTATTACCTATTATGTAGAACCAACCTTGAAACATCATAGTCCCAACATTGTTGCAGGCACCACCACTGCAACCACCAAATAACACCCCCAAGTTTGTCGCTAAAAGCCTAAAACTACTTCCCAACCCATCTTCGACAACCATCACCAGTACCCACCTCCAACTACTGCCAGACGACATCTTTGTCACTACAACCACCATCATCACCGAAATTCACTATGAAATCAAAAGTCCCATCATCAATAACCATTGTCGTTATCCACCTCTGTTAATATCTAATGTTGTCGGGTGATAGAGAGAGAGAATGAAAGAACTTAGGAGAAAGAAATGGGGACCATCAAATTTCCGGTAATGATTCCGGCCAATGACGGTGCCACTCTAGTGCGTTAACCATCTCCAACCACTGAGGTTGCCGGCGACGGAGAAGGTGGTGTTGATCTTAGGTAGTAATGATGATTCCGAGTGGTGTTTCACGACAGTAACAGAGATCACCGGCCACGGAGAAGGTCGTTGGTCGTGAACAGAGGCGACATGAAGATAATGACGATGGTGATTGTAACCTTGAGTTAGGTCAATGGAGATGTGCTTTGTGGTAATATTAGAACCTTAATTGATTCTGAAGAAGAAGATAAATAGGATGGATCTAGGTCAAATATGAGTTTTAGAGTCAAAGCATGTGAATGGACGAAATTGCCCTTGGTTAAATTGAGGTTAATTGAGTTTTTTTAACTGGGTTAGCCCTAAAGGATATAAAGCGTTATATAACATGCGTTTTTGGACATAAACTGAAATTAAATCTTTTAAAGGGCACATTTCATAATTTTGGTAATACATAAAGGATACAAAATGTAATTTACTCAAGTTTATATAAAACAGATTTAAAGATTTTACTCATAGTAGGGTACAATATTAGTGCTACTGGATATGAACTTACTTGGTAGGTAAGCATCCGAAAAAAGTTGTTTACGTGTGCAATAACCTAGTTATATCTAATGGTTATAGAGTAGGGTTAATTTGAAAACTCTGAAGACACCATGTAAGATTTTTTTAAAATGTTTTTAGGGTAGCTTTTATATGTAATTTCATCATTTTTCAAAAACAAAACATCAAAAGGATCCTTTGTTACTATATGTAAGTTGTAACAAATGATCCCGTCAACGTCTTTTTTGTTTTTGTTTTTGTAAATTATGAAATTAGATATAAAAGCTATCCTAAAAAACTGTTAGTTTTCTCATATCTTCTCATTGAGATTTAGTTTCCAAACTATAATTCCACTATAAATGTATATGTAAAAAATTATAAAAGTATATAAATATAATAATTACAAAAATACTAAATGAGTAGAGTCCAATTCGATATCTACTAATACTTGCTAACTCAAAACAAATACAAATAGGGTCATCATTACATATGACCATCATCACCACCTCGTCATTATTTTGTCGCCGCCAGATGAATCATTACACATGGCCATTCGTCACCACCTCGTCACTATTGGTCGCCGTCACTTCCACCTTTCCTTACTAGGCCCTTCATTTAAACTTATATAATGATTGCTATTATTATTATTATTATTATTATTATTACTATTATTATTATTATTATTATTATTATTACAAAATAATAATAATAATAATAAACTATATGCATAGTCTCTGTGATTTAATAATAATAATAATAATAATAATAATAATAATAATAATAATAGATTACACGGATAGTCTTTGTGATTTATTTTTTAAAATCAATAATAAAATGATGATTTTATATATGTGTATGTATAAAACTTATTCCTATTAGTGATTTAGCTTGGAGACTAAGCATAGAAGAAGAAAAAATATAGTGATAAATATAAAATTTGATAAAACCATAAAGACAAACCATGTAACTTATTATTAATCATACAGTATGATGCATTTGATTCTACGAATTTCTTAATTCAAAATTAAAAAAAAAAAACAACCTAGAACATTAAAAATGGAGTAAAGTACTTTTTGAGCCTTAGGTTTTATTGGTTTTAACCATTTGAGTCTAAAATTAAAAAGTCTAACACCTGAATACCTAATTTTTCGATTTGTAGCCATTTGAGTCTAAATTATTAACCCCGTCCACCAAGTCAGTTAAGTAAAAGGGTATTTAAGTCATTTTATACTTTGGTACAACAATGCATAGGGTATTTACAAAATATTTTTTTATTATTATTAATATATGCACATATTCACTGACAAACACAACCACCTCCCTTTCTCTCTCTACTGAACAACGCCACCAAGAGCCACCACCAACCGAAGGGTTTCCACCTATCCGAAACAGCTCAATCAAGTCATAAAATTATCAATGAATATCTCCAAAAAACGGTCACTTATATTTCACCGACTGCACATTCTATTCCTCCAAAAGTATAGCCCTAGCTTGATCGCAAAACGTTTTGACTTCTGATTCGATCAACACTTTGCAATAAGTCGGTTGCTCTATCTGCTGATTTACATCTGCGTGTGATGACATTTTCTGATTCCGTTTTCCGGTCAAATGCGGATCGAATAACGAAAAGGTGGTAAATTTTTAGATAGGTGAAAATCGATGATGATTTTTTGAACCTGGTGTTGAATGTGTGACGCCAAGTTGTTCTATCAGCTGATCTACATCCGCGTGTGATGACACTTGTGATTTCTCTCTCTAATATTTGTGAAAAAGAGAGAGAGGATAGTGTTTGTGTGTGTATATATATAGATGATAAATCTGTAATGTATGTAAAGGAAGGGGGGAGAGAGAGAGAGAGAGAGAATGTGTGTGTGTCATTTTAGTCCTTGTATGGTGGTTGAGGTGGTAGTGCGGTGGTGATGGTGGAGGTGGAGGTGGATGTGAGGTGGTGATGGTGGTGGTATGGTGTGGATGTGATGGTGGTAAGGTTTATTGGAGAGAGAGATAAGAAAGATAGAAAGAGAAAGAGATGAGGAGCAGTGACTCAATGTTATGGGTGTGCATAATACATTTATATGTAATAATAACAAATTAATCATTTTTCTATTTTTAACCATATGTGTAACTTGGTTCTTTAACAATTTTGACAATGAAAATTCTAATGGTGTTAAAAAATTGGATTCAAAAGGTTACAGAATGAGAATTTGGGTATTCAGGGCATTAACCTTTTTTATTAAAGTGGTTAAAACCATTAAAACAAAGGGACTCAAAAAGTAATATACTCTTAAAAGAGAGATGGATTAGGTGGGTTTAATGTTGGTTCGCTTTGTATTATCATGACCTCCTTGTTTGACGGGTTTCTTGTAAAAGAGAACTCTAATTTTTTTTTGAACCCCCAACAAAAACTTTTAGTTTAAGCAAGCGGCTTGAAAAGTTTAAATAGTAACAATAAAATTGACATAGAACACAACCGAGTTTTAAGGAAAAACACACTAATACTAACTACACACGTTCTAGGCAAGCGTACCGATCAGTATATAGTATAGCTTAGATAAGTACCCAAGTATCAATCCGTGGATACTAGAATCTACTAGTACCAAACCTATTACTTAATATGCAATCTATAAGCTATGAAAATCAACAGATATAACCTAACAACCTGAATTGCTGAGAGTTACTACCAAGAGTTAAGAATATATAATCATCGTAGACTCGAATCAACGAAGACTGCTTAGATTGATAATTGATAGTCCTACTAAACCATTCCAAGACTTAACTTGCCTATGACGTATAAAGTGCAAAAATAGACTAATAACACATAAGGTTAATCTTATCAAACTAGGGTTAAGGCTATAGATACACCTTTAGACCTATTTCATTAAAACTAGTGATAATATGAGTTCTTATGATTTCAGGTTTATAGCCTATTGCTCAAGGTGGTTAACGATACCAACGTAAGGCATTTATAAAACCCTAATTAGTTTCTAGACTCTTTTAATCGGACCCTTCCGTAAGCAGCACATATGTCTAACCAGTTATGACAATTAGCTATCTAGTGTCGATTAAATTGTCAAGCCCTAGGCTAATGGACGTCCAATATACCATAGAGATAGAAAATATGCATAACCTTAAAGAAAGATCAATGTCACCACATAACTAACATCATATCCAATTTCAACATACACACATATGCATCATAAGAATCATATCATACTACACTACTAAAATCATACAAGCAAGAAATCTATCAACAATCATAAGCAATTCATCGTATCATCTTATCAGGACAATTATATCAAAGTTTAGTCGAACATGACAAACAGATTGAACATCAAAGTTAAAATCAAATTTATCATCATTACATAAAGTTAAAAGACTGGAAAATTATAAAGAATAACCCACTAAATCAGTCTACTGCTTCTCCATGCCTTCGATCTTTAGTCGCGTCCTTATCTCTTCCTATTCATCATCTCCTTCTTTCTATAGCACCTTTTTCACTAGTTCTCGAATTCTAGTCTCCTTTAACGTTTCCTTTCACATTCTTTTTATACCACCAATTGTAACCATGCATTTTGTTACTTACTGCCCATAAACACGGGCTAGGCCCACGTCTCGTACACCTAAGTAGGAGCCACTCTGGCCCAATTCCCAATGCAGATTACGTATTAGATCAATTGGCGGCGCTTATGGTTCATAATCTCGGGTCGACTACGGGTCGTAAGTCTCTCGGTTTCCTCATCAGTCCTCTACTTTTCACTTGTTGTTCTGTTTATACCCTTTTACGTCTAAATCACCCTCTATTCAGTATTAACCTACAAATCTCAACAAAACGTCAATTTCTATCTATTATTATTAGATTTTTTTACAATTGCCCCTTTAAAATGGGTCTTTTAACAATAGAATATTACGTATCATACAGCTACATGAAATGTCCCCTCACTTAAGCATTGCTTGTCCCTAAGAAATACATCTAATTTAAAACAATCAAGGCAATCAACATAACCTTCAAATTTCAAAACCATGTCATTTATCATCTAGTCCTCAAAATCTGCTCCAAGACTTACAAAGGTAAGAGGTTAACATCCTAGAGAAGTCATTTGGTGTTGCTGTCACACCACAACCGATGGCGGAAACATCGGGGCGCAACGAAATAGATTGCAAGAGACTTCATAACGCTAATTGTGACAATATTTAATAATCAAAATTTCATTTCACTAATAAGTGTACATGGTTTGGAAGAAAATTACAACAAGTTGAACAAAAAGAAAAATACAACAAAGTACTAAAATTTAAATGGGTTTCTAGTTCATCCTACTAAATTCCTTTCATCATCATCATCATCATCATCATCATCATCATCATCGTCAATTTCCTGCAATGCGTATTAAAGTATATGTCAATACAGAAAGTATTCGTGGGCACACATGTTTATCTACAAGCATAAGTATAAAAGAGGTTAAACGAATCCACGTGGTATAATTGTTATCTATACTAACATACGATACTAGCATGCAACTATAAATGTCAACCCAACGATTCCTGTTAGCGTAATCTTATCATAGCAACGATGATACCGTTTTGTTTAACTTAACATGACCTAAGAATACGTGCGGTGCGTTAGTCCTATAGCGCTATACATGCTAAGGGAGGCTCGTACGAAGTTAAAGACAAGTATAAAGCATAAAGGATTCTAGCATGTACGAGTTCAAGCATAAAGTATTAAGCACGTATGTTGGATTGTTTGTTTGTGATTTAAGCATAAAGTATGTGATAGTATAAGATTGATAATGTATACATATTGCACCCAAAAGTGTTAAAATTAAAAAGGGAGTCATGTATACTCACGGATTTGCAAGCTTTCTGTTCAAACCGAGAGTTAATGTGTCATTGAGATGGGAACACCGAAGTTACCCTACAATGGAGAAACGGAAGTGTGTGAGTATTCAGATTCGGTGAAGGATTCAGATTCGGATTCGGAATCTAAGTATAATAAAATATATGTATGCGAAAATATATCTTGTCTTAAACACTCGTTTTGACACTAAGTTTTTATGTGATATCATGGGTCCTAATGTGACACTAAGTTTTTATGTGTGTTAATATGTTTTCAAGTATGGAAAGCGTATGCATATATAATTCGTGTATCGTGAATGTGCGTATGAGTGTTTGCACGTATAACGAGTGTCGGTTTGCAGGAAAACACGTATGTAATGTTTGATTGTAAGTATGCCATGTATGTATAAAGTATGAATTACATTATGATCAAAGTCTCGAATTACAAAATTGGAAATGGAATACTAACATGGCACGAATATAAGTTTGCATAAATAGAAATACAATTACACTTTCTAGATAAGGAAAGCACAAAATGTGAAGCGTTACAATTGCATTTATAAAAATAAGAACTTACCCGAACTCATCTTGTCCGCCTTATAGAACAACTACATAGTTCATATCCCTCATAATTTTCACTCCTCTCGGTATTTTATGAAAATTGGCATATAATGTGAGAGATAAACCACTAAACTCACTACCTAGACATAAATATCATTATCATAGGCTTGTACAGAAACCAATAGCTTATTTCAACAAATAATGCTAACAGGTCATAAGGACTTTTTAAGGCGTTTCGTTTATGGTTCAAAAGGTAGTACATGAACAAATAAAATGGGTTAACAAAGTGGCTAAACAAGCTACAATTCAACTTCTCTTTTAGCTCGTATTTTCTTTGACAATCTTCAGCTTTCCTTTTCTCTTATTATTTTTCTTGTTTTTCCTTTTTCATTATTTCTTCATTTACATCGATTTCTTCTTATGCATTGGGATCTTTGATCCCCACGCATATTTTTTTCTTTATCTCTTTTCTTTCTTTTCTTGAATGTCCACTATTCATATTTTATGTCGAATTATACTTTCCAGGGTAATGGAACGAACAGGCTAACAAAAGGGTAAACTTGCCTGAAATAATAAGGTAAATAAAAGAAAAGGTTTAGGCTCAACATGGTTTCTAATCGAAATTGCATAAGCTAGGAAAATGAAATGAACAAGGTAAACAATGGCTCATAATCATCTCACTTTTTCCTTATCATGTCTGTATAGTAATTACCTTATCAACTAGCAAATTGTATAAAATGCACAAGTTCTACATTGAATAGCTATACTAGTATCTCTCAACAAACGAAAAATATATACAAAGGCTCAACACTCACCTAAACGGAAGGAATTAAGGTTACCAATATGAACTATTGCTTTTGACTAAAAGTTTCTTAAACTAATCAGGTGTTCTTTTACAATTCTTCTTCCAAAACTTGACTTGTTTTCGGATCGTAGACGAATTTTTCAATTCGTTGGCTCAAACTTCGCATATTTTGGACATTCAAATGGTTATGACTTACAATTGCATAAGTTTTCTTAAAATATGGGTAAGTTTAAAGATTTAAAAATTTAGAGCACTGTCACAATTCCCCTTTTCCCTACACCGCCGCTCAGGCTCAGAACAACAACGACGTCATAAACGGTACGTTTCTCGTAAACGATGTATACGCTTCTTGTTTATTTGATACTGGTGCGGATAAAAGTTTTGTATCTGTTGAATTCGAACAACTGCTTAAGTGTAGACGCTCTAAGTTGCAAAGATCATTTGCCATCGAAGTCGCTAATAGTAAATCTATAACCATCGATTCTGTTCTTCTTAATTATTCTCTTAACCTCAATGATCACAAGTTCTCGATTGACCTCATACCCATGCAATTGGGTAGTTTCGACATCATAGTTGGCATAGATTGGCTTCGAAGAGTCTGTGCCGAAGTTGTTTGTTCCGAGAAGTTCATACGTCTTCCTCTTCCATCCGGTGATTCTCTACACGTCCACGCTGAGAAACCTTCAAAAGGTCTCAAGCTTATGTTGTGTACTCAAGCGAAAAAATACTTACGCAAGGAGTACTTCACATTTCTTGCCCACATTGTGGAAAAGAAGGATGAAAGAAAAAGTGTGAGTGATGTCCCTATCGTTTACTATTGTCAAGACGTTTTTCCTGAAGACCTACCAAGTCCTCCTCCTCATTCTGTTGACTTTTGTATTGACCTCATACTTGGTGCTACGCCTGTTGCAAAATCTTCATACTGTCTTGCACCATCGGAGACGCAAGAGCTATCGAGCCAACTTCTAGAATTACTTGGTAAAGGATTCATACGCCCTAGCACTTCTCCTTGGGGCGCTCTAGTCCTCTTTGTCAAGAAGAAGGACGGTTCCTTTTGCATGTGTATCGACTACCGTGAACTCAACAAGCTCAGTGTCAAGAACCGATATCCACTTCCTTGCATTGGCGATCTCTTCGATCAACTCCAAGGTGCAATGTGCTTTTCCAAAATGGACCTTAGTTCTAGCTACCATCAACTTCGAGTCCTCGAAGAGGATATTCCTAAAACCACATTTCATACTAGATACGGTCACTGCGAATTCGTAGTCATGCCTTTCAGTTTAACCAATGCACTAGCGGACTTCATGGATTCGATGAATCGTGTGTGTAAGTTGTACTTGGATCTCTTTGTGATCCTTTTCATATACGATATTCTTATCTATTCCAAGACACAAGCTGAACACGAACAACACTTGCGTCTAATCCTCGAACTTATGTACACCCCAAAAGTATATATAAATGTATATGGTTATCTTAAGATAAAAAAAAGAAGACGAAGAAGAAGAGTAAACAAAGAATGGGCCATAAAATCGAAAAACTCAATATTTGAGGGACCAAACATGGGTAAGTAGAAAAGTGAAATAATTAAACATAAAATTAAAACACAAACACAGACATCAGATGTGTGTATGTGTGTGTGTGTCGACAAGAGCAAGGATAAGAGAAGCCAAACCCTTAAACATCACAAATCTATAAAATTGGAAGGGAAATTGAAGTTTAAATTGATGCATGCAATAAGATTCATGATCACCTAAGTCTTCTTAACACCAAGGTCGAAGAAAGAGGAAGGTACAAGTCAATCGAAGGTGCTTGGAACGCAAGATCACGGTAAGTTCATGTGAACTTCATTTCATAGTAATGTAAATTACGGTATAAGCTCTATGTTTGTTTACTAGATTATAAATTATAATTTCAAAGTATGGTAAATGTGATGTAATGAACGTTGAAGAATTATGAAGCATGTATGAAGACCCGTCACGGATGGGTCAAAACGAAAGAAAAACAAGAACCAGAATGGGTATGTAAAGACCTTGTTGTAAACGGGTCAAAAAAGGATGAAGTTTCAGGCGGCCTCACCAAAAAGTGCCCATTTCTTACCTATTCGAGAAGCTTATAATTCGGAAAGAATGGCGGAAGTTTACATAAACGAGATCATATCTTGACATGGGGTTCCCGTATCTATTGTGTCCGATCGGGATACCCGATTTAGCTCACGATATTGGAGGAAATTTCATGATGAAATCGGGACTCAGTTGCACATAAGTACCGCCTACCATCCTCAAACTGATAGCCAATCGGAAAGAACCATCCAAACACTAATTGATATTTTAAGAGCGTGTGTCCTAGATTTTGGTAGAATTTTCTTATAATAATAGTTATCATAATAGTATAAAATGGATCCTTATGAGATGCTATATGGAAGAAAGTGTAGAACCTCGGTCGAGAAGTGGATAGCGTGAACTAGCGTCAAAAGATGTCGTAATTAAAACGAACGAAAAGATCGATATTGTTAGATCGAGACTAAAGGCGGCAAAGGATAGACAAAAATCTTATGCGGATCGGCTAAGACGCCCAATTGAGTTCCAAGTAGGAGATTATGTTTTGCTAAAAGTCTCCCCATGGAAAGGCATAATTCGACTTTGTAAGCGTGGAAAGTTAGGTCCCCGTTACATCGGACCTTTTAAGGTGCTAGCTCTGGTCGGAGCGGTACATATGGGTTAGATTTACCACCAGTGTTGGAAGGAATTCACAACACCTTTCATGCGTCACAATTACGAAAATGTATTGCGGACGAAACGGCATATGTGCCTTTAGATGACATCGAAGTGATGAAAGATTAAATTATGTTGAAAGGCCCATGGCAATAAAGGATTACAAAGTGAAGCAGCTCTGCAACAAAGCTATTAGACAAGTCTTAGTCCAATGGCAACATCGAAAGGGATCGGATCTCACTTGGGAAGCGGAAGATGATATGCGGGAGCACTACCCGGAATTGTTTGGTACGTATTCAGGTTTTGAGGACGAAACCTCCTCTAAGGGGGTAGACTTGTAACACCTCAAAAATATGTATAAATGTATATGGTTATGTTAAGATAAAAAAAAAAAAGAAGAGTAAACAAAGAATGAGCCATAAAATAGAAAAAAACTCAATATTTGAGGGACCAAACATGGGTAAGTAGAAAAGTGAAATAATAAAACATAATTAAAACACAAACACAGACATCAGATGTGTGTGTGTGTGTGTCGATAAGAGCAAGGAGAAGAGAAGCCAAACCCTTAAACATCACAAATCTACAAAATTGGAAGGGAAATCGAAGTTTAAATTGATGCATGTACTGAGATTCATGATCACTTGAGTGTTCTTAACACCAAGGTCGAAGAAAGAGGAAGGTACAAGTCAATCAAGGCGCTTGGAACGCAAAATCATGGTAAGTTCATGTGAACTTCATTTCATAGTAATGTAAATTACAATATAAGCTTTGTGTTTGTTTACTGGATTATAAATTATAATTTCAAAGTATGGTAAATGTGATGTAATGAACGTTGAAGAATTATGAAGCATGTATGAAGACCTGTCACAGATGGGTCAAAACGAAAGAAAAACTAGAACTAGAATGGGTATGTAATGACCTTGTTGTAAACGAGTCAAAAAAGGATGAAGTTTCGGAATGATGAAACGGTTATGAATTGATCTGTTACGAATAGGTCGGATGGATTAGAGTTGATGATTGTGAAGGGACAATAAATGCAATATCCGTTTCTAAATGGAATTGCTAGTATGATGGAAATGAATGGTTAGAGTATGAATTTATCATTTTGACCTTGGTAACGAGTCAATTATGAGATGTAATGGTATTTGTATAAGTTAAGATTAAAGAATCGTACTAATAATTTTCATTATGTTGAATGATAGGAAAATCTCACCTTTGAAGATCGCGAGCTTGGGTCAAACACACTTCATCATCCTTTTACGCTTCCGGATTATGTTTACTTTCAATGGGTCAAAACTCTCTTTTGGTTGTAAATGTTAACTAAATCTTTAGGATTTTCGTAAGTAGCTTTAGGAACTTGTATTTTGCTATGGTAGTTCGGGTCAACACTTGTGACGAACTTTTGATGGTTGTGTTTATCCGAACTATGCACCAAAGGGCATTTTGGTAAAAATGTAAATGAAGAAATGAAGAAATGAAAGACTTAACTTATGACATTTTTACACGTTGTTTTGACCTTACGAAATTATGGTGTTTCAACTTCTACGTACCGAACAACTATACGCCAAATTCTCCAAGTGTGAATTTTGGCTGAAAGAAGTTCAATTTCTTAGACATGTTGGTGAACGAGAAAGGCATACACGTGAATTCTACTAAAATCGAGCCGTCCGAAATTCGTTCATTTCTTGTATTGGCTGGTTACTACCGCCGATTCATCTCCAACTTTTCAAAAATCCCCGTTCATCTCACTTCGTTGACTCAAAAAGATAAAATTTTTGTTTGGGGTTAAGAACAAGATGAGTCTTTTCGAACTCTCAAGGAATTGCTTTGCAATGCTCCTATTCTTGCACTTCCCAATGGAAACGACGATTTCGTCGTATATTGATGCTTCAAACCAAGGTCTCTGTTGTGTTCTTATGTAACAAGACAAGGTTATCCCTTATGCTTTGAGACAAATCAAAATACACGAGAAGAACTACACTACCCACGACCTTGAACTCCGTGCGGTTGTTTTTGCGTTAAAGCTTTGGCGACACTACCTTTATGGTACCAAGTGTGTGGTCTTCACCGACCATAAGAGCCTTCAACATATCTTTAACCAGAAGGAACTCAACATGCGTCACCACCGATAGGTAGAGTTGCTCAACGACTATGAGTGCGAGATTCGCAACCATCCTGCTAAGGCGAATGTCGTGGCCGACGCTCTTAGTCACAAAACTCATGTAAAGAGTATCCGTTGTTTCCAAATCTTGAACAAACTTCAAAACTGTATTCGAGAGGCACAATACTCATTCGTCAATGAGAGTAACTTGTACGACGAGATAAAGTGTGGTGCCGGAAGCCAACTCACGTGAAACCCCAATGGTATCCTTTACTATTTCGAACGCATTTGGATTCTGAACCATAACGACCTCCGTGACCTCTTGATGAAGGAAGAAAATATGGTGTAATTAGGCCCAAGTCAGGGCCCAAGTCAAAAAGATGATGGACGAAAAACTCTAGAAAACAAAAAACAAATGTCCTTGGTTGTTGTATGTAGCTAAAGGAAAAAAGGGAACCGACATGGGTGGTCAAAACATAGAATCCGGAACACTAGTGTCTTCAAAGTAGATCAGTATGGGCTTTCACATCAGATTGGCTCTCAAAGGAGATGTTGATGCAGATCAAGCCCAATCCTTGCATACCCATCAAGTCTATCAAGGACAAATCTAGAGAAGGTGTGAAATGGAAGTATCACGGATGGAGGCATTTAGAGTAAGACATAGGCTGCAAACCAAGTGATGGGTGACTATAAAAAGTAATGGCTATAACCAAATATATGAAACCAAAACAACTTTCGCATGGTGTGCTTCCTGTATGGAACTGTTTACATTCTATAGAAAAACTTGTGCTACACATTAATCATCGGATCATAAACACCAGTCACAAGACATATCAAGCAAAATTCCATACATGCATGCATGGTATATATATAATGTAGCGTAACAAACATAATTTACATACATATAAAGCGTACTAACCTAATAGGCTGGGAATCTAATAAATACATACAAAAGAGAGTGATAAAATATCTGGAACAACCATATACAAACATAAACACAAAATAAAGTGTCTGGGTGAAACATCAAACAACCACATAAAAACTACTGAGGTTGGTGGCTGGAAAACCTGAGGCTCAAATGGAATATTTATCTATGCCATCTCAGATATCCTCCAAACCGAGTGCATGACTAGCCTCAAAGCTGTCTGCACCCTCTGCATAAACCCTATCAATCCACCAGCAAAAGCAGCATCACATCCTCCAGCAACATCACCTCCATGAGCAACTTCTCCCTGAGCAGCACCACCAACATCACCAGCAATATCTTGTACACCTGCAAATCCACCCCTAGGTTCCTTGACTCTAAGACACCTAGTGCGTGCCCTAGACCAAAACCAGCAGGGCTAGAGTGTCTCAAATCTATCAATCTCGAGTCCTGAGGCATGTCTCCCTGAATCTCCATCTGACCCAAAATGGCTCTCTGAATAAACTTTGTGGGGGAAACCGGTGTCAGATGCTGCCACTCATCTACTAGAATCACCCCTAGCTGATGTGCTATCTCTGTAATCCATACACCACCACCTAAGCAAGTCTGAGATGGGTGCGACTTATGTAAGGCAGAGTAAGAAGCAAATACAGGCTGGACATGGTGGTGTGTCATCAAGCACCACTCATAATACGATTCGGTCAAGATGCATCTCTTTCTGCTCTCTCTCTATATCCTACATGTCATCGACTAACACACTATCCGGTGAATAAACCAGATGAATGGATCTCGGAACTAATGGACACGACTATCCCTATGGCATGAATAAAAAGTGGTTAGTGAATCAGTGGTTTTTTTGTCTTAAACAATGTTTAACCAAGATGAAATAGTGTTTTGAACCACTTAAACAAATGTTATACTCTTTTGAACAGAGTTTTGATTTTGTTGATTTTATCCATCTTTTCTTGGTTTTAAAAATAGCAATTTTGATTTTTTCTTGTTTTTGAAACAACATATTAATGTTGCAAGGACCTGTTGGTGCATTTTTTAAACATTTTCTTTATTTTATTAAAAGGATAGAGATAGATGCTAGGGCATCATCTGTTTGTATTTTCAAATTGCCAATAAATGTTCCCTGTAGACAGTGGTGAATGGGTCAATTTTACAGATGACCCAAAGCATTATCTGCTTTGGGTTTGGTGTTTCCTACCACTGCAGTGGCTCCTTTGGATTGATCATTTGTCATGAGAAGTTTTGCACTATCACAAACAGTTGTTTTTGACCTTCTGCAAGTGCTTGCACACTTGGGTCTACTGGTCGTAGACCATTCCCAATGAGATAGTTGTACCCATGTGGATCTCGATTTTCCATTAGCTTTTGGGGCTGGTGCATAGTTTCTTCATACCTATAAGGTACCCTAGTGCATGGTGGTTGCCATAGCCTCTAGGGAGTGGGTTTTATGGTGTAGTAGATGTTTGACCAATCCTTTGTGCAGGATGTTAGTTCAAGCTGTGTGGGATAGATGTGTGGTCTGACTCAAATCTTTTGGAAAATGATTGGGGATTCCTATTAACAGGCCTGTCGTCCCTTTTGAGATTCATTTTCTTTCTTGACCTATTTTGATTTGTATCTAGGGTTTTAGAAAAGAACATTGTTGACTCAAATGATTGAGTTTTCCACACATGGTGCACCCAACAGAAGATTCACAGATGTTGTTTATTCAATTAATATCATAGGCTTTTAACTTGAAACATTGTACGCCACGTGATTTTTCTTCCAACAAAGTTCACACTGCATTGCTGGAATCTTATCTTTCTTGGTACCCTTATCACTCTTTTCACCAACAGATGTTTTAACATCTGATGGAGAATTGGTAACATGAACGATTTTTTATCTTGGGTGGATCAAGCCATCTGGGTTTGTGAATTCAACTGGTCTGAAATTATCAAGAACATCACATTCATCTAACCAAGTAGGTTTAAACTCATACTTTTGTTTCTTAGATTGAATGGAACTTTTTGGCTTCCTAGAATTATCTTCTTGCCACTAGGATCAGTGTTCTTGATTTCTTCACCAGTTGAAGTGGTTGATATGACTTCAACCATTTCAGAATCAATGGAAGTGTTGGCTTGATGTTCTTGGTCATATTTTCTAAAACCAACACCAAATTTCACATTGCTTATTCTTTGCTTTTCTATGAGCATCTCATAATCATTACAGGAACTCCACCCACCTTTCACATGTGATATGTGTGGATTCCAACTCCTTTTTACTATTTTAACATTTTTTATCATTGTTTGGAGTTAATCCTTACTTATGGTTGCTTCATGTTTCAAACTGCTTACCTCAAGGTCTTTTTTTCAGCAATTCTTGTTTTAAAATCTCTTTTCATTTTTTCAAGAATTATTTCACTGATTTGTAACTTTTCTCTAAGATTTTCATTCACCTCTTTTATATTAGCAAATGCTATGATGTATTTATCAGAACACAACTCTTTAAGAATTTGAGGTGATACCTTAGAGGTAGCCATTTTAATTTAATCATCACTGATACAATCAGTGGAACTTTTGGGATATTCTTTATCCATCCTTCCTGCATGCTCTTGGTCATCAACAGATGCTTGAACTGAGCTTTCAGCAATTTCACCAGCAGTTCCTTCATCAACAGCGGTTCAAACTATATCTTCTTCACCTGAAACATGCTCAAGAGACATAAAACAAAAGTTTTCATGTTCATCACGATCATTTGCTATTAAAGCAAAATTTTCATCTGTTAAGTTTTCTTGCAAGCTGCTCCAGTCAACGTAGCCTTGTGTGAAGAGGCTTTGTGGACTCTTCTTGTGAAGGAGCACGAGCAGCTTGTGGTGCTTGAACATGTGCAATTGGCATTTGAACATACTAAACCTGGGGGACTTGTGGTGCTTGAACATAGTGCACTGGTACAGGATTCAAGTTATGTGCAAAGTGGGTTGTGTTTTGCATATTTGGTCTAGTGTATTTTGGGGATAAAATTGTTGTTGTGTATCATGTTATGTTCTTTGATTAGGATATGTGATCATTGGTGCAGAGTTACTTGTTTGACTCTTGCATTCTCTAGAAAAGTGGCCTAACCTATTACACTTGAAACTTTTAATCTAATTTATCCAATCCCACTTTCGACCTCCCACTTAATCCTGGGTAACATTTTGAAAAAATTGTTAGCTCTTAGACTAAGTCTACCTGGTGCAGTATGCCCATCTCCTCTAGGTCAGTTGGGTCTATGTGCTTAAGATCATCGACTACAAACTACGGGTTATCATTGACATGAGTATCATTGTTTGCTGCAAAAGCATAACTTGTGGAATGTTGATCAGAGTTGATTCCTGTTGATATATCAATAAAATGATCAAAAATCTTATTGTGTCAAAAATCACATTTTTAATACATCAACCATTTATTTATTAAACACCAACTTATGATAATTATTTCATTTATTAAATTATAATCCAAAAATCATAAAATCTATGGCATCTCTAAATCTTGAGCTTATTATTAAAAATCAGAAAATGATGAAATTCATGATATCTAGTTTAGTTGTTTTCATATTTTACATAATTCCTTTTTATATATAAAAATTCATAACATATTTAAAGGAATGCTAAAAATTCTCAAAAATTCACTAAACTAGTCTAATATGGTAAGGAACAAAACCCTACTATCAATTTAATCATAAAGCATGCCTAAGATCAAAAGCCCTAATTTTTATCATCTAAGAACCCTAAAAATTGGGGATTAAAAATACATACATATTAAGCACTCTATCATAGATATTGATAGAGGGGTTTTGTAGAGCTTGAAAATCTAAGGAGTTCACGCTTTTCAATCACCTGAATTGATGCTCGATTGAAGGAGATATTGTTCTTAGAAGTTTGGAGCCCTAGCTTGTGTTTTTGATGAATTCACGAATTATAATATGGTTTGCAGGTTTTGCAAGTGAGTGATGTTGTGAAATGGTATCAGTGCACAAATGAGAACAAGATTTAACCCAAAAGTAATCGATATTGATGAAACCGTTCGAATTCTTGAACTCATTAATGGAGGTTAAGTTTTATACCCTTAAAAGTCTTAATGTAGAGGAAATGAATGAATTTATGGTGTCGATTCATATTCTACAAATTTATAAACCAAAAGAAACCGCTTGGAAGTCGAAGCAACACGGTTTGCAGGCTGTTCGATCCCAAACAATGCGCAAAAATGGTTTTTGGATCGCTGGCCCATTTTAGCGGAGAAGAAGGGGGCCTTCGGGCATCTGGTTGGGTTGTATCTCGGGCGGCTGAATGGTATGCACGTTGTTTGTTGTATCCGGGTGGCCGTGTTCGATTCCCGATTGCACAGATTTGGGATTTCCCCCTTTTTGTTTTATTTTCACTATTATATAACAATTACTACATATATATATATACATACATATATATATATATACATATATATATATATATATATATATATATATATATATATATATATATATAATTCAATGCATAAACCGACCGTGGCAAGCTGTGTAGCCAGCAGTTGATGTGCGGCTCATGGTTAGCGGAGACTCGAGTTTGAGTCCCTTCGCCTCTGGTTTGGTCCCCATTTTTTTATTATAAGGTTTCCATAATTAAAACTTCCACCGTTGCACTTTAATTTACTGCTTGTTATAAACTACCCCTTATGGTTTAAGATTAACTCAATTAAGTAATCAACTTGATTTAATATTTTATTTACTTAGTTTATTAGTTTACCTATCTTGGTTCATTGATTACCCTTTAGATATCCAACTCAGCTTGATAAAATACTAACATTTTTTACAAATTTTTTCGGAGCTAACAGGGTTAACTTATTTTAACTTTAAAAATATATATTGTCAAACCTTGTAGTTAATTATTAATATAATGATCTAGTTAGTAACCAAATACGAAAACAACAAGAATAATTGAATCTCACATTCTATTGAAGATATTCCGAATTCAATTTACATTACAAGTCGGGTTTCGGGGATCCGTTTTCGGCAGATGTTACACAACTGCAAGTTTCACTGTGATGCCAGTGTTTTTTTCAGTAGTTCAAGAATGTGATCTCTTAAAACAATGTATTGCTTTTTCTTGTAACGCCCTGCTTTTTCACACTTTCCTTAATTAGAAAGCATGTCTTGTATTCCTATTGTTGGAAAGCTTGTACCCCTCGTAATCGTAATTTCGTTGTATCATCCAAGACTTGAATCATAGATGAATTTATTATTTCTTACAATTCATGTTTTACATATTCGTACGTACATGTTCATACATTCGAATTCATTATACATGTGATACTTTGTCCATAATTCTTGAAAACATGCGATAAACTTGCAAATACGTGACATACATGAATTATACATCAGTTGAACATAGACGATACTTATTCGCAATTCATATACTTAATCATGCATGTTTATACTTGTTCTTATGTTTAAATTACATAAAAACCCCTTATGATATACATTTTATGCATAAAACACCCTAAAACATAACAAACATAAACTTCAGGGGCTAAAATTGACAAAAAAAAAGTTAGGATCGTTCCGTCCACTTGCCACAGAAACCTAAGTTTGTATCTATGTCATCGTAAGCAGAAATTACGTGATTAGTGACAAATACACAAGATTTACTGTTTAAACGTCAATTTATTAGTCCAAATGTCTTTACAATGCAAGAAACCAAATCGACAGAGCTTTGCCTCAAAAGTTGCAAAGTTACAAATGAGAAACCAAGGCTAGCTATATATAGAGGAACAAGTTCGGATGAGGAGTGTCATGGCCAAGTTCGTCCGAACTTGACTTCGGGAGAACTTGTCCATATAACATGGAACTTCGGCCGAACTTGTTACCTTTACATCATAAATATTCAAAATCTAACAAATCAAACCCTATACAATACAGACTCGATCCAAGACTTAGACGATAGAAATTATGCACCAACAGACTCCCCCTTGGATATTGCCGTAGTCTTTATCAGTCTTCAAAAACCTTTATCTTCAAAATTCGACTCTAACGACCCAAAAAGTTCTTGTACGGCTTCCTTCTTCGTTCTTGGCTCGGAATCGGTGTTTGGTCAGTAGGAGGTGCCCATTTCATATTCTAGCCTCTCTACCCCTTTCATGAATCTTTTCGAGTCGTCGTTCTTCTTTCAGAAATTCTTCTCTTTCTAGCTCTCTCCAACTTGATTCCCACATTCTCCCTGAATTAACTCCATGTGCAAAGCAAATGTTTACAACACTTTGAAACTATAGCGCTTGCACTTTCTCTTTCCTTTCAAAACAGATCTTGTTGAAGAATAAGCATCGAATATCTTCCTTCAAACAATTCACCAGCCACACCGGGTCTAGTATTCTGATAGTTCGCAATAAACCCCATATCCTTCATCTTTCTATCATTTCTGGTGTTATTTCTTCAGCAATCTCCCAGTTATCACCAGCTCGTAGCACTATAACAGCTTCACATGTTTCTGGGTCTATCTGCCACCATTTAAACAACATATAGAAATCTTGTTTGATTGGCATTAAAGGCATATTCTTCATCATTCTAGGCCTTTTCATCACAACTGTCACATCTTTTTCACCTGTCTTCTTATCTATCTTGATTCGACGCTTAGGAATAAACGGCTTCCAGTATCTAAAATCGTGTACTGCTTCAAACTTAATCACCTTCCACTGCCTTTGATCATTAAACTTCATTTGGTAGCTGATATTACGTGTTTGCACCAACTCTTCAATATCCCAGAAAGGCAATGTCTTCAAATCTACCATATGTCGGAAGTATTGAACTCCAAACTCTCGTTTGATTGCATAAATATTCAATTCTTTAATCCAACCCCAACTCAATATATCACCCAACGACTTGTCTTTTTCTCTGGTAAAGAATGAAAGCGGACGTCTAAACTTTCGTTGTTTGGGCATCTCTTTAAACCAAGACTTCTTTGCTTCAGTAATCTCTTCCTTTTGTCATCCGTCGTGGAATATTCCCTTCTCGAACTGTCTCTTCAACTTTACTTCTCAACAAATCAGCATTCAATTCTTCGTACATTTCTTTGAATGTTGGAAAGTTATCAATGTTCTCACTAGAATACTTTTCAGCACCCTCTTCATCATCAGATGCATCTTCAATAATAACTCTGTTATAATCATCGGCTTCAGGAGTATACTTGTACAAGTATTCTTTCGGCTAAAAAGTGTTCATATTCCCTAACTCCTCTTCGAAATCAAATTCAAACGCTTCAGGCTCTATCTCGAACATCTTTGACAATTCTTCTTTAGTATAGTCGTGAACAAACTCTCCCTCTTCTACATTATGCTTCAGCATCAGAATTAGGGTTGTTGATCAGAAACTGCTGCTAAGGGTTTAGCAATAACTGTATCAGAATCATCAACATCTTTAGGGCCTTCTTGCTCCCCCTTACTTTGAACATCATCAGCATTCGCTTCATCATTCATAAATGTATAAAAATCAAAGTCTGTAGAAAACTTTGCTGAATCTACTTTCAAACCAACACCACCCTGACCATCATCATCGTCATTACCGTGATCTGAATCATCTTTAGAATCATCGATATGGTCATCATCTTTATCATTCTCATCATCTTTATCATTCTCATCATCATCATCCTCTTTTTCTTCAGATTCTTTATTAGGTTCAGAAGCTTTGACAGAATCGTCAATTTATTCAACATTTTGAGCTATTTCAACCTCTTGAACTTCTTGAGTTTCAATAACAGGTGTTTCTTCAACAATAGGCACTTCAGCAGACTTTGAGCCTTCACCGATCACTGTTTCAATAGTGCTTTCGACATGCTTTCCCTGTGTTGCTAACTCTTTTTCTGCTCGATCTTTCTCATCCTGCACTTCCAATCTATTATATTCGGCAATGAAGTCTATACCCAGATTGTTAGCCAAAACACAATGTAGCATGTTGAATCTTTTGTTGTTTACTGCTTTCTCTCCTTCAAGCTCTGCAATCATTTTTCTCAGCCTTTCATTGTCTGCACCGAGACTTTCAACTATTTCCTTCATATATTCACGATCATTCTCCAGAAATTTAACTTTATCTTCCATTATCTCTTTCTCAGTCTCATTCTTTTTAACTTGATCTTCAAGAGATTTTATTCTTCTTTCCAACTCTTGCGTCATCGATTCATTGAACATATCAAGCAATTCTTCAGAATAAATTTCTGTATCAACATTCTTGGGAGGCATCAGAAAATCTCCAAATTCGTTAGAGAAATAACGTTCTTGTCGTTGAGCAGATGTTTGACTTTGAGGAGTATGCTGCTTTGGAGTAGATTTTGGTGTTGTTTGCTTTGGCGTTGATTGTTGTTGTGGAGAGGTTGGTTGTGTAGTAGCAGTAGGCTCTTGTGGAATTTGTTGAGGAACTTGAACAAATACAGTTGGTGGTTCTTGAACAGGCACTGTCGGTGGTTGTTGAACTTCAGAAGTTTGTGGAGGTGTGACTTTCTTCCTTTGATTGATGTATATCCTTTTAGGTAAAGTTCTTCCTTTAGTATTGGAGATCATGTTGTTTTCTTTCCTACATTGGCCTTTGATTTCACACGCTTTGTTTTCTTTTTAGGCCTTTCTTCATTAGAACCTTCTTCAGCAGATGGAACATATAAATCTTCACCTTGCTTTTTTAATCGCTCTTCTTCTTGTTCTTTTTCTATCTGCTTCTGACGAATATCTGCATAATCTTCAGATGATTCTTCGTCTTTATCAGAAGTAGTGGAAATAACATCATCACGATCACCACCAGTAGTTCCAGTCTCAACCTCTTGACTTTCTGCATTCACTGCTGCACTCGATCCCGCAACATTTTCAACATTTTCTTGTTCAGTATCTGGCTCATCAACTAACATAGTCTCGACTTTCTTTGAAGCCCTTTTACGTTTCGTCTTTTCAACAACTTTCTTCACAAACCATACACTATGATACTTTTCTTTGAATCCTTTTAGTGATTCAATTTCATCCTTATCATCACCACTTCCTGCATTTCTCCATTTACCATCAGGTGGTGACTCATAGTCAGCTTTAACAATAGCACCAAAAATAGGTTTTGCAATAGGAGTAGTTTCTTGTCTTTGATACGTAGCAAGCTTCTTCAAAGTAGTCTCTTCCATATGACCCAGATAAAGTACATCATTCTGATCTTTTGCAATATCCTTAAACTGATCATCTATAAGCATCTGCACAAAACGAGGATATAGCAGAAATCTATCCTTTCCCATATTTTTTTTTCATGTGCTCGAAAACAACTCCAGAATAGTTGAACTTCTTGTTTAATACCATTGCAGTCACATCATGTAATCCTGCAAATCATCCAATCATGCTTTTCTATGACTGAATGTGTGAATCAGTGCATGCGTAAAGAATTTATACGGAAGACCAAGATTGTCTTTGTTGAAACAAGTCTCATTAACGTGTCCACGGTATCCCATTCGATAAAAACACCCTTTAACCATCCATTCCTCAAAATCCATTGGATCATCAGAACTATCGTTAAATTCCAGCACTCTTCGGATATCAGCTTCTGTAACTTTAAACTCTTTATCCTCATCTCCCACACGAAAAAAAGAATAGATCACTTTATTAGCTTCATCGTAGTTTGCAGAACTCTAGAAGAAGTTTACATGTGAGCGATACACTATGTGTTTGTCAGTAATGGCTTTCGTCATAGGAATTCGTCCCATAAACTCTAATATATCAAAAAATGTTTCCAGAGAGGGATATACCTTCTTGTCAGCAAAACACACGTGTTTTGAAACTTAGAATACGTGAGCTGAACAACCTGCGACGTGAAACACTCAAATACATAGCCAAATTTTACCAATTTTAACAATACATTGAACAACTTCGCTTGAACTTGCCAAAATGGCATGTTTTATAACAATTCTCAGCAAGTTCGGTCGAACTTGATTCAATTATACAATTTTAAACACATTATAATAACTTCGGTCGAACTTGTCATGATTTTAATAGTATCTTAACAACTTCGCTCAAAGTTGACAATTCAGTTTTATTTCACATTATACAACAACTTCGGCCGACGTTGGTCAAACCAACATCAACAAGTTCGGGCGAACTTGTCATCTTCCCCAAATCACATTTCAAACCTGCAACATGTTATCATGATCAAATGTTCAATTTTATGATTCCTTTATGATCTATACATGTTTTTTTAACACATTTGACCGTTTGATTTCAATTCAAATACCCTAAATCTATGTGTTTTAGAAGTTATAAGTCCGAACAGTTCAATACACATCAAATTCATGGTTATTTCTTCAAATTTTACCTCTGCCATGGATCTAAGTATGCCAATCACTTAGATTTAGGTCTCAATTTGGGCAGTATAACGTTACTTTGAATGCAATCTAGAAGAAATGAAGCTCTGTCTGAAGTTGTAGCTATATATAGTCTAGGTAACTTCGGGCGAACTTGACACTCAAAGCAAAACAAAACATTACATAACTTTGCCCGAAGTTGCCTAGATCAATTATAAACATGTCAATCTAACTTCGGCCGAACTTGATTCTCAAAACTCTCAAACTTTCAAAATAAACTTCGCCCAAACTTGTCAAATACAAACATTAACAACCTAACTTCGGCCGAACTTGTTCAAGCCCATTTCAAAATTTTTCAAATTTTTCACTTTAACCCCTGAACTTTCACAAGTTTACCAGTTTTGAAAATCCACTCAGTTGACCAAGTCCAAGTTAATGACATTGGTTAACAGATTTGTCTGCCGAGTCCAAGTTAATGACCTTGGTTTGACCCGTTATGAACAAATTGATGTTTTTCGTCATTTTAAAGTTTCAAATTAATGAACTTTTAATCATTTTTTAATTTATTTTGATTTTGCAGATTAGCTCCCAATCCGTTGTCGTCAAGATCTCCAATACTTTGCACCATTCCGAACTTCGAAGATCCGCTTTCCATCATTGGCTGTTGAAAACAATGTAGAAACAAAAACTTTTTGAATTTTCAAAAGTTTAAGCTAAAACACACTAAAAATCTTTTTAGGTTTAAATTTTTAATCATATGAACTATGTACAAACATATTTACAGACATATTTTTGTGAATTCGTGTCTAAGGATCATATGTTTGAGACATATCACCAGTACCGTTGACCTTTTGATGACTTTAAACTTTAAATTTGTTTACCTAGATTATCGATAAATTTGTCCACTTAAACTTCCACACATTTCTCAATTGTTCCAAGATATCTTAGGTAGATTTAAGAAACTTGACTTAAACTATGGTTCCCATCTTAGAATATACTCCCGTATCAAGATTCCCTAGATTTCATCTTACAGGTGAATATAACGTAATTGATATCTATATCTGGGTTGTGGGAGTCCTTGAGAGCTCAGGTTAACACCACTGTATTGACAAAGAGATGAAGGTTTGACTTTAAGGTGTTGTTCCAATTATAGAATCTTTTTACTGCAATTGATTAGATCTTTCTATTCTTTCAATTTTGCAGCAGTTTAGGGGTTTTAGCAAAAGCATTATAGAAGTTATAGGTCATTGCTACCGCAAAATCAGAAGAACTTGTATAATACCCCAGATATCAATCATCTATAAAGATCACGTATCTCAGAATCAGGCAATCTCTCAAACGAAATTTCGGGGTACTAAGTCCATATATCCAAGAGATGTTAATCCACAAATTAAGCAGTTGTAAAATTTAGTTTATATCCCGGAAACAATCTACTGAACGTGTAAAGCCTATCGACACATCCACAGTAAGACTTGTTTAATTCTTTTAAACTTTACAAATCCTAAGCATACTGTGATAGCCCACTGATGTACTATCATTTCCTTTTTGACACAAATTTTTTTGTCTTTTTCAATGTTTTTGTACTTTTTTATTTTTATATGTTTTTGTATTTTCTCATTTCATTTCTCCCCCTAAAATCAAAAACATATTTTTGTATTTTAGATTTTAAGAAATTCTAATCCTAAAAGATAACAAACCAATGAGGATCACGAGAACTCATCGTCCGATCCGTATTCAACCTCCGCTTCCGCACCTGTCAAAAGATTTTTTATACCGTTAAGCCTCATTAAGTATTAAAACCGTGTTAGACTAAAAGGTTAGGTATAAATCAGCTTTTTGTTCATCGGTGTGGATTTTCTCAATTCGTACCAATCTTTTTTCATAGCAATCACGAATAAAGTGGTAGCAAATCTCGATATGTTTAGTTCGAGAGTGATGAACAAGATTTTTTGTTATGTCGATTGCTGCCTTGTTATCAACATACAACGGTGTGTCAAGAAATTGCAAACCATAGTCTCTCATCTGCTGTTGGATCCACAAAAGTTGTGAACAACAGCTGGAAGTTGAGATGTACTCAGCCTCACAAGTAGAGAGAGCGATTGTGGTCTGTTTCTTGCACTGCCATGTTACCAAACGCGTTCCGAAAAATTGGCAACCGGCTGTAGTTGATTTAGCATTCAATTTGTCTACGCCAAAATCAAAATCAGCATATCCCGTCAGATCGAAGTTGTCATTCTTCGGGTACCACATGCCGGTGCTTGGACATCCCTTCAAGTATCTGAAAATTAGCTTCACGAACTGCGTATGAGAAATTCTGGGACTTGACTGATATCTTGCACAGAGGCAGGTAGGATACATGATATCCGGGCGCGATGCTGGCAGATACATCAATGATCCTATCATCGACCGATAGAGAGTCTCATCAACTTTGGTTCCTAGCCCGTCGATGCAGATTCCATGGTTGAATGCCAATGGTGTTGATAACGGCTTCGTGCTATCCATCTCAAACTTCTTCAGAATATCATGAATATACTTTGTTTGGTGAATAAAGATACCGTCTGGCAATTGATCAACCTGCAAATCTGTTGGTGCATATTATGTGACAACAGCTTTGGCTTGGTCTTTGGATATGAAACGAGATTGGATCATGAAGACTTGAAGGAATTCGAGTTATTTGTGAAGTCCAATCAAGTCCAAGTTGTATTTATTTTAATTCGAGTTTTTATGTGTCTGTGGGCCTACCCCATAGCTGTGTGTATATAAATAGCTTTGTGCTATAGGGTTTAGGGTAGCCATTACATAGTTAAACGTCATAGAGTGAGATTTCGAGATTGAGAGTATTAGAGAATACACAGAAATTGGCTATGAATTTGTGAGATCTTGAGTGATTGTAAAACAGTTTCGAGGGTTTGATAATCGCAGAAGATCGGTTTGTTAATTGTATTTCGAGTTCTTCATCTATACTTGTTTCTGTGAGTTATCAAGGGGATTCCGCACCCTTGGTAGATTATCATTTTTGTGACGATCCATCGAGACTAGGGGACCTACAATTCGTATCAGAGCATTTGCTCTTGTGAAGGTTCAAAACTAATTTACGGATTGAAGTTTGGTTGAAGAACAGAGAAGAACAGCGAAGAACAAAAAATATTTCGTGTTTTTGATCTGTTTTGGGGTGATTGAAAGTTATTTGCTTGATTTTAGGAAAGTTTGTTTTGGAAAGTTTGAAAGAAAATTGATTTTCGAAGATGTTCGGTTTTTGAAAGTGCTTGATTCTCGGGATTGAATTGGTATTTGCTGGATTTATCAGTGTGCGAAGGAATTGTGCGAACAGACTCAGTGTGCGACCGAGGCTAGTAGTGTGCGACCAGATAACTGTGCGACTGAACTGTGCAACCAGATAACTGTGTGACTGAACTATGTGAACAAAATTGTGCGACCAGAACTGTGCAACTAGGCCCAATTGAGTGTGCGAGTTGGAAGGCCTAAAAAAATTTGTGAACTGTGCGATCTAGAATAGAGTGTGCGATTGACATTGGAGTGTGCGACCTCAAGTGTACGATTCCATAAGTGGTGGAATTTTTATTGGCTAACGTAGCTAAAAAATTCACGTTTTCGTGAATAGAAAATTATCCATAGCTCATCTCAACAAACCATCTGCACCGTTGAATTCATGTGATTTTTAGGACAAAAAAAGGTGTTCGACATTATATATCAACGGAATCGTATAGACGAGACGAATCTAACGGTATAATTTAGTAATCACACATTTCGGACTGATTTTAACCGTTTTTAGCAAGCCGGTTCGTTAAAAATGTCGAATATGTCGAACTTGAATGAACTTTTGAGGATGGAGCATGAGGCTGGAACGACTAACAAACCGCCTAAGATGTTAAAGGTTGAGAACTACAGTACATGGAAGGATAGGTTTCAATCGTTCGTTGAATATCAGGACACACGAATGTGGATCTGTATTCACGATGGGTACGCAAACCCAACTCATGACTTCGAAGGCAGACAACGAGTCACTACATATGCTAACATGTCAGATGCTGAAAAGAGAATGTATGAGTCTGAGAAGAAGGCCTTAGCTGCTATTAAGATGTCTTTACCAGATGGCATCAAACATAATTCAAACGTTTTACTACCTCAAAGGAGATGTAGGATGCTCTTGAGAAGAGGTATGTAATGCAGATGTGAAGAAGAACAAAATAGATCTGCTGAAAAAGCAATTTGCTGTTTTCAAAGGCAAGAGAAACGATTCCCTCGAAGATATTATCACGAGAAATTATCATCTTATGTCAGAAATAGATAATTATGACATATATAGATATACAAATGTAGAGATAAATGATAAGTTGGTCAATGCTCTACCTTCCAAGTGGGATATCTATACTCTTATGATTAAGAAAGATGCTACTTATGAGGAGATGGACTTGGAAGAGGTTGTTGGACAACTAAGAGCCTACGAGCTCGGTATGAAGAAGAAGGACACCAGTTATGATCAGGTTCAAGATCCGGGAATATACAAAGGAGTCCCATCTTCATCATCTAACAATGCTTCGAGTGATTCAGCGACTTCATTTCTATCGTGTGAAAATGAGCAGGTAGTGATGAATTCTGATGGTGAAGTGTGTTTTGTGGCGTCTTCGGGAGGATCGAAAGGAGGCAAGAGACAACATTCTAGTAATTAGAATACCAATACCAAATCTATGCCTCTAAGTGTCAAGGCTGCTGAAGAGCATCTAGCCTTGCTTGCTTCATTTGTTGCTTCATACGAGAACTATATTCAGGGAAGGATTTCTGATCCAGCTACTTTTGATGAAGATTATGATCAGATTGACCCTGATGATCTTGAGGAGATGGATTTACAGTGGCAGGTGGCCATGATTTCTAGACGAGTGAAGAGATTCATGAACAGGACCGGTAGGAAGTTCGTTGGTAAGAGTGTTGGTTTTGACAAGTCTAAGGTTAGATGTTACAACTATCAAAGTTATGGACACTTCGCTAGAGAATGTCAACGACCAAAGACTGAGTCTCGTCCTAGTTATCTTATCAAGATACTCCAGATCATGGTTCAAGCAACAGGAATGCATCAAACAACGCTGCATCAAAGGCCCTGATTTCTACTTCACGAGAGGGCTCTTATGACTGGAGTGTTCATCTAGAGGGTGATGACAATGTCACACAGGCTTTCATGGCTGAGATAACACCAGTTGAGGATGCAGAAGTAAAGGTAGATGATGAAGTTGAGAAAGAGACTGTAGCTAAAAAGCTTGATGCTGATCAGACAGAAGCTGAAAAGGTTAAGTTAAAGTCTGACGACGAGAAGGATGCGGCAGATAAGAAGAAGGCTGCAGATTTTGCTGCATTCATGGCAGGCTTAAGCAAATCTATAGGAGAGGTAAGTTCTAATCCTGTTAGTTCTGTGTGTTTAAAATGTCGTGAACTTAAAGGTGAGGTTGACAAGCTGTCTAAGAAAAACCATAGTCTAGTAAATGAGATCTCTAGTGTAAAAGAATCAAACTTTTTTGTAAAAAGAAATGAGTCCTCATAGTTGAAGAAAATTAAGGGTTATGAAGAAGAAATCAACATTCTAACCTATAAATTAAATGAGAAACTTCAAATATTGACTTAGCTCATGATACGATGAGTGAGAAAACAAAAGAAATTTCTGAAAAATGCAAAGAGTTGTCAGATGCACAACTTAAAATCTGTGAACTTGAAAAGAAATTAAATCAATTCAGAGATTCATCTTTTGTTATGAATGGCTTGAAGAAAAGTGGTGACAAGAAAAGTGTGGGGTTTCATGGATTCAATAAAGTTCCACCACCTCTTTGTCATGACTATTCTTTCTTGTTAGATGAAGAAGAGCTAGTAGACTTTGGTTCAACTACACCTAGTAGTTCAACATCTGAGAGAGTTTATGTGCTTGTAGATGATAATGTCAAGAAGGATAATAACAGGAAACCGGTTTTGAAAGCAAAAAAATGCACATTCTAAAAACAAGAACCGAACTTTTGTTAAAAGGTAGATTTTGTTAAAGTAAGCGATATGAAAAACGAAACCACTGTTATTGAGAATGAGTCAAATGTGCAGTTTGCTAAAAATAAAAACACAGAAAAATATAAAATTGAGCAAACTAAATCAAATCCTTCTAAGGCATCATCATCACTTGTTGGATCTAAACCAGAGACTTCAGTTAAGAAGTCTTCTGCGAAAAGATCATGCTTCAAAGGTCACAAAAAGGGACATGTAGCTAGTTTTTGTCCTAACAAAAAGAGTGAAGCACAGGTGAGTGAGAGCAAGAGAAAGAAATCACCAGTGAAGGGCGGTGATGGTGAGCAAAAGGTGTCTGCTTCTAAGCAACAAGTGGGTGTTGCTGTTGGTATAGATAAGGCTGAAACAGGAACTCAGCAAGTTCCTCGTTTTCAATGAAGTCAACAAAGGTTTCAGCCTGAATCTACATCAGGCAGATATCAGAGACCTAGAAGTGTGTCACCAAGAATGTTTAACTCAAATGGTTATTCAAATAATTTCAGAAGTCAGGGTCAATATCAAAATCGATACCAAAACAATGGTGGTCGAACTTTTTACAACAATGGCTTTCGAAATTATCACAATCAAAATTCTTGAAATCAAACAAGGTCTCAAAATCAAGATTTCCAAAGGTCACAAAGTCCAAACTTATATAGGAAACCCCAGGATCAGAGACCTAGTGGAAATCAAACACCATTTCCATCAACAGGTCCTAGTTCCAAGACTCTAGATAGGAGTGATGGACGTTGGATGAATGTCAAGATAGTTGATGAATTTGGAAGACCCAAGACCATTCAGGCTTGGGTCCCCCATACTAACTAATTTTTTGTTGGTTTGTGCAGGAGCTGCTAAGGAGGATTATCAACTTATGGTATGTTGATAGTGACTGCTCCAGGCACATGACGGGGGATGCGAGATTGTTGACTGAATTTGAAAATATTGATGGTGGTTATGTGAACTTTGGGGGTGCTAAAGGCGGTCACATTACGGGTAGAGGAAAATTGACCAACGGGAAGATCACATTAGACAAAGTGAACTATGTCGAGCAACTGAAGCACAATCTCATGAGTGTGTCACAAGTCTGCGACAAGGGTCACTCGGTCCATTTTACTAAGTCTGAAGCTTTGGTGTTGAAACCGGGTTTGGTGATACCGGATGATTGGATTGTGATGAGAGCACCAAGGAGGAATGACACTTATGTCATGGACATGGGTGCTAAGGATTCTTCCACTGTGGTGGCATGTTTTCTTTCAAAAGCATCTGAGGCTGAGTCGATGTCGTGGCATAGACGCATGTCCCATATTCACTACCGAAAAATGAATTACATAATTAAAAACGGTTTAGTGAAAGGGGTTCCAGTGCAGAGGTTTCACGTGGAAGATAAATGTCTTCCATGTCAAAAGGGAAAACAACATAAGAAACCTCATAAGTCGAAAACAGTAAATTCCATAGATGCCCCTTATGAATTACTTCATATGGATCTTTTCGGTCCAATGAACGTAAGGAGCATAGGTGGAAAGTACTATTGTTTGGTTATCACAGATGATTACTCACGGTATTCATGGGTTTTCTTTTTAGGTACAAAAGATGAGACAACTGAGTTGCTGAGAGGAAGAACAGGACGTTGATTGAAGCCGCGAGGACTATGCTGTCTGATTCAAAGCTTCCAGTACTACTTTTCTGGGGAGAAGCAGTGAACATAGCGTGTTATGTCCTAAATAAAGTTTTGACCGTTAGCGTGTTAGCAAAACATATCATGAACTTATGTTTAACGAAAAACCAAATATAAAAGGCTTTGAACCATTTGGATTACCCTGCACGATTGTGAAAAACAAAGATAAACAAAAATTTGGTGAGGTAGCTGATGAGGGTTACTTTCTAGGTTACGTACACGACATACCGAATAAAAGGGTTTTTAATCTAAATACGGGTAAAATTGAGATCGTATTTAATGTGGAAATCACAAGTTACACGCCTCAACAATCATCGAGTGGTCCTGCTATATTATATGATTATGAGAGTGTCTTTAAATCATTTAATATTCATGAGTTTTCAAGTGTAGATAATTATCAGTTGATTCAATCTGTGATCAGTGAAGATGAAGAGAATGACTTCATGCCGAGATTGAGTGTATCTATGACAGATGCCCCATAATCTTCCTCAAATGAAAATGCAAATGCAGAAGGAGATAACTCAAGTGATAGTGAGCCTGAAACCCATTCAGGGGAAGGACTTTGTCAATCCTTTTGCTACTCAGAATTTCAGCAGGAAGTTGGTTCGAATCTGGGTAACAATTTAGAAGTCGATGCCATTGCTACTACACGAGCAAACGGAGATCACCCAATTGAGAACATTGTAGGTGATGCTGCTACAGGTGTACAAACTAGAAGAGGTGTTGTTAGGATCTGAGTTTGACATGGTTGTGTTGTTTTAAACAAATTGATCATAAAATAAGATAAAACACATAATACCTTGCAGCGGAATGCGATTTGAACTTTGTAACACAATCAAATGAGAGAATTAGCTTTCATCACACAATGTTTTCATTACTCAAAAGATTGAAAGGATTACAAGTAATTACATGCATGAATCACTAACTCCTCCTCAGCCCGAGCTCACACAGGTTAGATCGTACGAGATAAGTGTGTGTGTGTGTGAGCTGAATAGAACAGTACATGCACTGTCTATTTATAGTACGATCCTAACCACTGTGGCATCTTTGCTGATGTCACCAAGACAATGACATCTAACAAACCTAACAAACTCTAACCACTGCTAATTCTAACCTCTGATACAGTTAACAAAATACTAATTATAAAGCACTGACGTTGCTATCCACTGATGTAGCTTAACCACTGATGAAGCGTTATCAGATGTTCTTCAAAGGGTGATCAGACCTTTGACTTCAACAGAATTTAGAATTCAACAGAGGTTTCATCAGAGCTTAGCACTGAGCAGATGTTAGAGCCATCAGATGTTAGATATCTTGCCATTGAGGGAAGTTGTGAGTCAAAACATTGTTTGTTCTAGATCATTTAGTACAGACCTGTTTTGGCATTTTATCATCTGTTCTTTTGTAGAGGTCAATCCCAACAATCTCCCCATAGAACAGATGATGCCAAAACTCTTCCTTATTCATGATCTTTATTCTCTCATCAGTTTTTCCCTGATTTGTCTTTTGAACTGTAGTTCAAAATTCTGGGAATTTTCATCATCTTCATCCCTACACAGTTGAAGTTCCAGAAGATCTTGAAGGTCAGCTACACCCAGGCTTAGTGCATCTTTCCTTGTTATATATTCAACTTTCCCATTGGACTTGAGAAAAGTCAATACATGGGTCTGTTTATCAGACATCCACTTTAGTATTTTTGAGTTCAATGGGTTTTTTGGGAGAAGTTTTATTTGTGATGATTTTGAGATAGGTAAATTGCTTGATAGCCCTTTTATAGTTTCAGCAGGTTGAGCTTGAGGCTTTGATGAACCATCTTCCAATTCATGCAGAGATTGATTTTTGTTGGCCTGTTTACTAATGTCAGCTTCTCTCTGTTTTTCTTCCTCATCCATTTGTAACTGCCTTTTTCCTTGATTCAAGGCTTGGATGGATGCTTCTAAGGCATGATCTGCACTGTAACTTTTAAACATGTTCCAGTCTGGTGCACTCTTCCTTATTTGAGGATCTTTCTTCATCCTTTCACATCTGTTTGCTTCTTGTTTGAGAGCTGTAATAGGCCAGTCTTTGAACTGATGCTCATAGGCTTGATATGGTTTGTCTCTCATGATAAGTTTTATGAGATCTTTCTTTAGCTCATTTTGAGGATCAGCATTTGGCATCTTCTTGTTTAAATCTCTTGCATAGTCTTCTAGTTTCCTGACTTAGCTTGGCTCATGCTGCTCAAGTTTTGACAAGTAGGCATTACCCTTCCCTTTTCCCTCTTCTTTTGCTATGTTTTTGGCTTTTTCTGGCTTTCAATTTCAGATATTCATCAACATTTTTAGGAATTTTGTATCCATGAAGAGATGGGAATGTTCTTTTAACATTTCTTTTTGAACTGCAACCAGTTCCAGAGGGTATGTTGTTTCCAGGGGTATGTTTCTAGAAGGATTGTGACCAGTAGGTGATTGAGTGATATGATTGATGTTGGTGATGTTTGAGTGATGAAAGGTTTTGGATTTGTTTGTATAAATGGTGAAGATGGTAAAATATTATGTGCAGGTATATCATCATCATTCACTGTAATCTTCCTTTTTCTTGTATACACTAGTTTTGGTGAAGGAGTTTTTGTAGGAGTTTGGTTATAGGGGTTTATATTGATTCTGATAGAAATTTAGAAGTGTTTGTGGAAACCACTGTTATCATAACATCTGTTGTGCCTTTTATAACACCAACATCTGTTGTAGTGTTCTTCAACCTCTTTTGCTTCCTTTTCAAAACCCTCTCCTTTGTCTCATTCTGAGATTGGATCATCCTCTTTGTTGCAACTTCATCATCTGCATGAATTTCCAGGGTTTCATCACCTCCCCTTTTCTTTTCTTTGACAGATGTTTCAGCAGAAGTTACTGAGGACTCTTTTGAAGGCTCTGGCTTTTTCATAGATTCATTTTTCTCCCCCTTTTTGGCATCATCAACTCTTTCGAAGATAGGCGTAGAGGTAGTGCCAGGCAATGTTGTGAGAGCTTCTTTGATAACCTTAAGCTCTACCTGAGTGTTCTTATATCTTGTCTCAACCTCATTTTTGAACATTTTTACACGTATTTCATGTTGGTGGTCAGCATGTTAGCGTTGTTGTTGAAATAGAGGATATACCTGTTTGATTATATAAGTGGTTTGAGGAGCAGAGGATTGAGCAGTTTTTTGAGACTTTGAAGATTCTAACATCTGTTGCAGCATTTTTTTGATATCTGCCACTGATGTGTCAATTCTTGTAACTCTCTCCATCAAATCTTTAGATTTTAGATCATCACCTAACTTAATAGGATCATCTGAACTCCTACCAGAAGTGGTAGTTTATATCTACGTTATCATGAACAGAGGTTTCAACCCCTGTTTCAAACATAGATGCCCCTTTTTCTTGGTACTGGGGACTTCTTTCTACACCAGAGTTTCCTTAACAAACTCAACAGTGGTTTTAATTCCAGCAATGGTTGCCATGGTAGCCTCAGTAGAAATTGCCTTCAAGGGAGACTTATTTATGAAACTACTGTCCAGATGTAAATAAGTGGATTCAACATCTATAATAGCTGCTCCACTTATTTATGAAACTACTGTCCAGGTGTAACCTCCTCAACTGTTTGTGGGTTAGTCAATAGAACTTTATCAGACACAGCCATTGTAGAAGTTGTATTCTCAGTAAGGTGTTGGTGAGAAGGATGTTTTGTGTCTGATTTTCAATGACCTCAAACAGAGACGCCAGGATTGATGTAATTTGAGATGTGGGGAGTGATGTGGAAGGAGAATTTGCCCCGGGAGAAGGACAGTTCAACATACTCTCAAATGAGGGTAATGTTTTAAATTGTTGTGTCCCTGTGCTTACAACATGTTCCTTTTGTGAGGAATCATGAGGAGTTGTGGTTTTGGGTGGAGATCTTTCCAACTGGTGTGAGGAAGTAGCAATAGTGGTTTCTTGTGACATTTGTGTTGTCACCGGATTAACTTCTGGGATCTCATCTTCCAGAAGGTCATTTTTGACAGGTTTGGTGGGCTTTATAAATTTCTTTTTGGTCTTTTTAGTGATTTTTGGTGGGGGTTACATAGCAGTGGTTAAATTACTGTGGTCACCAAGAGCAGTGGGCTCAGCAGTTGAGGTCTAAGGAGTAGATGTGAACTCATCCAAATTTTGCTCAGACTCCCCTGCTTGTGTTTTAGAAACTTCTGACTCTTTGGCCATAAGGCGAGTAAATGTTTCGGACGTTAAGCTGTTTATTTGAAAAGGTAGGCCCTGCTTAAGAACATGTACACTCTCTTTTGGAATTTCAGTTGTAAATAATAGCTTAAAATCTTGGAAATAACAAGAAAGCATTTTGCTTTATTGTTTTTCACATTTTCCAGATTTTTTACCAAATCATTAAACAATGCTTGGGAGTAATCGTAATCAGTTTTAGACATAATAGCATACCCCAAGTATTGAATTTTCAAAGGTATTTCGTTAAAACCAGTTGTTTTATTTGAAACACAGGTGAGCAGGGTATGAAACAAAAACTTCATAGAAGGTGGAAATTTTCCTTTATCCATAGTATCTTTTGTTAACTGTCATGTATACCATCTTTCGATCAAATCGATTTGATACTCGTCCTTAGGGAAAGAGATTTTACCTGCTATATCGTCCATCTGAAAAACTTCTGAGGGTTTGTGAAGTTATTGGAACCATGATACCTCCTACTTTAGATGAGATTGCCCAAGGCTTTTTATTTTGAATTTCAAGTTCTGCATTAGCCCAGAAATCTCGTAGGGAGTCTTGATAGATTGGAGCATTACAAGAGAGCAAAGT
Source organism: Scalesia atractyloides (assembly GCA_947069175.1). Lineage (NCBI taxonomy): Eukaryota > Viridiplantae > Streptophyta > Magnoliopsida > Asterales > Asteraceae > Scalesia > Scalesia atractyloides. The sequence goes on along the minus strand of CAMTDV010000019.1, from coordinate 46,338,219 downwards.
TTTATACTTTGGTGAAGACATGGTATCGATGGTATAGTGAAAATCTATGTTTTTCTCTGTCTTTTCGAAGGTAAAGAGGTAATTGTGTGGATGTTTGATGATAAAAATGTGTTTTGGTGGTTCCGGTGACGATTTCTTCTTTGATTTCGCTTTGGGAACCATGATCTTGAGAGAATGGTTTTGAAATTTTTGAAATCGCATAGTAAAAGTGAAACCTCTGTTTGGGGATAGACACAAGGTTTTATAGGGATTTCCAAAAAGTGATGATGACGTGGCATCTGATGCATCGACTGTCGAATAACATCTGTCCACGTGTACCCGCTGATTGACAATGGAAGACATTTGTTTGGCTAACCACTATTAGAATAAACTACCAGTGGTTGTGACCAATTTTAACACTATCAGAGGATACATAATAGTGGATAGATTTTTCTAAGCGAACAGTGTTTTTGTGCTATCAGTGCTTTGAACAGACTTTGAGGATTATTTGAAAATTTCAATTTTAAACTATTTAAGGATGGGTTTTGATTTTCTAAAAACATTTTATTGCTATTTACACATGGATCACAAAGAAAGTTGTTTTTAATCCATGTTTTAGCATTCCAAGCCTAGATTATCAGACTGTCAAAGTGTGAGCATAAGGTGCTTTTGTCAACACATCTACTAGTTGCTCCTTGGTATGGACATGTTGTAAAGAAATCAAACCTTTTTCATAGCAATCCCTCACAAAGTGAAGTCTGATGTCAGTGTTAAATTTTTGGAAACCCGTTCTCTGGATAGAATTTTGATGAAGATTGTGATTACCTGGAAGTTTGTTTTGACAAAAACATTTCACATGGCCTTACTGGAATTTTCATGATAAAAGTTTTTGAAATTTTCAATCAAAATCTCTTCCACACACTGGCCATAGTGTTAAAAACACTTTATAGATCCAGCAGTGGTTGAGTATCCCAGATGGTAAACACAATCTTTTTTGACAGTAAATTTGAGATTATCTTGACTCATTTTATAATTTGACCCTGACCATCATACAAATTTCTTTTGATCCATTATCAAGGAAAAGTAACTCCCTTCTCTCTAAAAATAGAAAGGTTTTACTTCATGGCAGGTATTTGAGCTTTAACTATCAAAAACAAGTAAAAGCTCATCATGTATTACTTTTTCCAAAAAAAAAAGGGAAAAGATTAACACATGTTCTGATATATACATGAAATTTTTACTATTAAAATTTAGTAAAAATTTATTGATAAATGAATCAATTTCACCTGATAGATGTTCTAAGTCCTCTTTGAAGCAATTGCTACCTTGAGATACATCAGTTACCTGAACCTGCCTGTAAACAGTGGTTGCACTCAGCTTGTTTGGTAACAGATGTTTGAGCAAAGATGGAGATCCATTTAGGTTTTCCTTTTGTAGTACTAGCCTGTGAAACCTCAAGTGTTTAATGTTTATACTCTTTTCTTTTAACATTAAAAGTTTTGAGATAAACACACTTTTAAGTTTTGTGATTTTTCTTCTATTCCCCTTTTAACCTTTCCATAGGCATATGTCATAGCATTTACTGGAAGGCTTTTAAGGAAAGAATAATCAATCCAGAATCATTTACAGTAATGTTTTGAGAATCTTAGTCATTTTTGCAAAATGCTTATGCTAAAATTCACATTACTTTTGATCTGGTTTTCTAAATATCAGCCCATAACCTTTATAGGATTTTACCCTTTTTAAAATTTTCTCATAACTTTTGTTCCTCATATAGATCTTGTTCCTAAGGTTTAGGGTCACCTCAATCTTTTAAAGACAATAGATGAATCCTTAGCAACTGTCAATCATGGAATCATCACAAAATCCAACACACACACTGAAATCGTATATAACATGATTAGACTCTTACTCTGTTTTCCAATAAATACGAACAACATAGTATCACTGAAATTGAGCTGATCTTTTTATGTCAAATCGATTGTTAGATCGAATCTGACTGACCAGGCTCGATACCAATTGTTAGGATCTAAGTTTGAAATTGTTAGGTGTACAAACTAGAAGAGGTGTGATTGAAGGTTCCCATTTGTTTGCTTTGATACAGAAGACAGGTATTATCAATGAGTGTTTATATAGCTTCTTTTTTGCTCAAGATCCGAAGAATGCGCACATGGCTCTAAAAGATAGTTCTTGGGTGGAAGCGATGCAAGAGGTGTTAGATCAGTTCAGGAAGTTGAAAGTTTTTGGAGCTAGTTGACTTGCCTGAAGGAGAAAGAGAAATAGGCACTAAGTGGGTATTCAAGTGCAAGAAAGATGATAGAGGGATTGTGACGAGGAATAAGGCTCGATTAGTGGTGAAAAGGTTCAATCAGCAAGAAGGGATTGATTATACTGAAGTGTTTGCACCAGTGGCAAGGTTGGAAGTAATTCGTTTGTTCCTAGCCTTCGCATCATTCAAGGGCTTTAAAGTATATCAACTAGACGTGAAGAGTGCATTTCTTTACGGGAAAGTCCAAGAAATGGTGTGTGTCTCACAACCAGATGGGTTTACTGATCCAGACTATCCAGATCGAGGGTACAAGCTCAATAAGGCATTGTATGGATTGCATCATGCACCCAGGGCGTGGTATGAGACACTGTCAGCTCATTTTTTGAAGAATGTCTTTGAAAGAGGTCAGATTGACAGTACACTGTTCATCAAGAGAAAAAAAGAAGATTTTCTGCTGGTACAAGTGTATGTAGATGACATCATCTTTGGGTCATCTGAAGAGAACATGTGTCATGAATTTGAGAAGGTGATGAAGAGTAAGTTTGAAATGAGTGCGATGGGTGAGTTGTCCTACTTTCTGGGATTACAAGTTGCACCGAAGAAGGATGGGATATTTATTCATCAGACAAAGTATGTGTATGGCATTTTGACTCATTTCAAAATGGATGATTTCGCTACTTTCAATACACCTATCTGCGAGAATCACAATCTTGGTCCAGATCATGAGAGTGTGGAAGATGTTGATCCAACTCAGTACAAGGCAATGATTGGTTCTCTGATGTGCTTGACTGCTTCATGACAAGACATCATGTTCGCAGTGTGTCTTTGTGCCAGATATCAAGCGAATCCAAAAGAGTCACATATGAAAGCGGTGAAGCGTATTCTATGTTACTTGAAGGGGAACCTAAACTTGGTTTGTTGCTTACACTAATTTAGACTTTGGAGGATGTAAGTCTACCAGAAAATCTACCAAAGGTGGTTGTCAGTTCTTAGGAGGCAGGATAGTTTCTTGGCAATGCAATAAACAGTCTTGTGTGTCTACCTCTACGTGTGAAGCTGAATATATTAATGCGGGTAGCTGTTGCTCCCAGGTTCTCTGGAGACAACAGCAGATGCGCGATTATGGTTTGAATTTCATTCATACTCCTCTTATGATAGACAATAATGCCACTATTTCAAACACAAACAATCCCGTGAAGCACAATAGAACAAACAATATTGACATGCGTCGTCATTTTATTCGGGATTATGCTGAAAAGCGAATGATTGAACTTCATAGAGTCGACACATTAGATAACCTTGCAGATCTTTACACAAAAGCATTTGACAGGGCTCGTTTTGAACATTTAGTCAAACTCGACGGGATGAGGAATCCTGAATAACCAGTTTTTCATAAGAATTTTTTGTAAATAGTTTACTGTTTTCTTAAAAATTCAAAAACAAAAAAATTGAGAATATCAGAAAAACCATAAAAATTAGAAAAACAAAAATGAGTTTTACTGTGTGGAAAAGAAGAAATGATAGTATATCAGCAAGTTAGACTGTCACACTGAAACTGAAATTAAAATGCATAAGTGTGATAGCAGCTCCATTATATGATGTACCAGTAGGCAAAAGGCACGAAATAATCAACTTACCAATGTGATATAGACTTAACGAACTAAATATGAGTGGGTAACATATCATTGGCGTATGGTTTAATGACCTTAAATCTTGCGTTGAGAGATTGCCAAAATCTGAAGTTTTGGGTCATTATACAGTTATTTCATCCGGGGTATCATGGTTGTCCTTCTGTTGTGTCACACCCCGACCCGCAGAGGAATAAGAGTCGGGGCATAATTGGGTTATCACCAAAACTCATGATGTTTACTAAAATGTTTCATATTTATTAAATTCAAATTACATCTTAAATATCCAAATCAAAATTCATACAATTACAAGGAAATGAAACTATGTAAATAATCCAAAGCTTAAACTGGTTTATTCTTCTAGGCCTTCCTATGTGTTTCTTGCCTCAGCTGGATCACCTGTATCATGTGTAAAACGGGGGATATTTTGGGTCAACAAAAGTTGGCGAGTGAACCTTGATAAAACATTGTTATTAATTTCTTGTTTTATTTAATATGGAAAATTTGTGCAATAATCACATGTGAGCAAACATATATACGTAAACAAACACAAACCACTTTGGATGAGCATATGATATGAATGATGATGATTGTGAGATCAAGGCTCAATCAAACGGAGCCGATCTTATGAGGCACCTGATGCTCAACCCGTCTCCCACGGGGAACTGATGGGCCTAATGAAATGCGTGCACTGAAAATGATAAATCCAAACTACATATAATCCACACAACAATTGATACACATTTGATACACATTTGATCACGGATATAATGTATGCACAAGTGTTTAAATATAATAAAGAATTAAACGACACATGATACACCCCAAAACATGATTAAACGGGGAATTGATAGAGATTCACTCACATTCGGTGCGTTCTTTGATGACGTTGGATGCGCACGAATTTTAAGATTTGATCGACGAGGGAAAAACTAACCTAAAATAATAACGAAATGATTCGGTAAATAAATGGATTTTATTTGAGATTAATACTTTTAATTCATACTCTTAATGGGATTTTTAGATTTATTTTTGTGAGTTTAAGGAAATTTTCTAACTTTAAAAATTTTATTTTTAAGTATTTTTAAATAATTTTCTAATTAAATAAATAAATAAAAAGAAATAAAAAACTTGACTTTTTTGACCGTTGACCGTTGACCGGTCGGACTGTGTTTTTATATGCGCTGAGTGAGGTTCGAACTTGGGACCTCTCGTATACGTGCACGCAGCTCTACCAACTGAGCTACGTGTCTAACCCGAAATATTCTCTGTTTTAATTATATTTATATACTAAATAAATTTTAAACTTATTTGGTTTTTTATTAAAAATGATTTATATGGCCGAACCGGTTGCAGGGACCCGGAGTCGAACTCGGGTCCTTCGGTTCGAGTGCGCACAGCCCAACCCGTTGGGCTGTGTGTCTAATCTGTTTAACTTATGGATTATATTACTCTTATAATTCGGTGACTTGATCTGATTAAGTTTTAAAAAATGTTGGTTTTATTTCTGAAAGTCGGTAACGTGTGCGATTCGAACCCGGGACGTGTGTATTGTTTGTGCACACAGTCCACCGCTGGACTGTGTGTCTAACCCGTTCGAATATCCAGTTTTAATTATATTTATACATATACTCGACTTCATCTTCTTTGTTTACAGAAACACAGATCAGTGAAGTCCGACTGTTCTGTTTAAATCGGTCATCAAAACTTATAATTGGTTGGAATGAAATAGGTAAAGAAGATTACGGAATAAAATGTACCAAAACAGAATGTTTTCTCAGATTTCCAGCAAGAGTCGTCGGCTCTGATTGGTGACTTCCGGCTGAGTGAATTATTTAACAGTTTTGATTAGTGTGTTGTGCAATTAAGTTACTAAACAAGAGATATCAAGAGGGTTTAGATGATTATAGCGATCGACAGTGAGACTTCTGTTTTTCAGTGATATTCCGGTGAGTGTGGGGTTTTCCGGCGGCGTAGTCTGAGACAGATTCTGGTTGAATGATTAAAGTTAATACATGCCGAATAATGGATTACAAGCAAAAGAGTCGAGAATTTTACCGATTTGAAGTAAGTCTCGGTTTTCCGGTGAAAGTCCAGCGAATGCAGAATATCTCCGGCGACGTGTTTTGGGATGAATAAAGCTTCGGAAACGATCGTGGTTCTGAGCGAAAGGATTTCTAGAGTGTTCAAGTGGGTATTGATAGTGGAAACAGGCTGAATTGGGTTTGAATTGGGTCAAGGTTCGCGATTGGAGATTTTCCGTCGGTTATGACGGAAATTGACTGCCAGCAACGGTTATAACTGACGTCGACATCAATTTGTGCGGTTCAGTCAAAAGGAATTTGGCCAAAATCGCGGATTGCCGGATTTTCCGATGATTGCGAGTTTAGGCGCGCTGATTACTGGATTTGACTTTCGGGTTTTATTATATATGTTATTTGTTTCCATGTTTATCACAAAAGCAGTGTGTGGCAGAGCGGTGTGTTATGTGTTTGAGTTTGTGGGTGACCCGGGTTCGAAACCCGGTGTCTCCATATTTTTTTTAATTCATTATTTTTTGTTATTTAATAATTATGTTTTAAAATTCTAATATATATATTAATTATGTATTGTTTAAAATTAATACAAACCATAAATATGCAAGAAACTTATAACTGAGTATTTGATTGATAAACGAAGCGGTTTTGGAAACCCGTTTTTCGACGAATGTTACAGTATCCCCTTTCGTCCCGAAATTTAAGTAGTGGTAACAGGAAAAAGATGCGGGTATTTCTCGCGCATTGAGTCTTCACGTTCCCAAGTAAACTCAGGTCCTCGTTTTGACTCCCAACGCACCCTGACAATTGGAATACGACTTCGTCTTAAACGCTTCTCTCCGAAGTCCATGATTTCTACTGGTCTTTCAATGAAGTGCATAGATTCTTCGATCTGAATGTCTTCTAGTGGAATATGGAGGTTTTCATCGGCGAGGCACTTCTTCAAGTTTGATACGTGGAATGTGGGATGAATTCTGTTGAGCTCTTCTAGTAGGTCAAGCTTGTATGCTACAGGACCTACTCTTTCGAGTATCTTGAAAGGTCCTATGTAGCGTGGTGCTAGCTTGCCCTTCTGGCCAAAACGAACCACTCCCTTCCACGGTGATACTTTTAAAAGTACTTGATCACCAATGTCAAATTCCAAGGGCTTTCGTCGTTTATCTGCGTAACTCTTTTGACGACTTTGAGCCGCTAGAAGATTGTTTCGAATTTGAATGACCTTGTCGGTTGTTTCTTAAATTAATTCTGGACCGGTGATTTGTGATTCCCCAATTTCGTGCCAACATACTGGGGATCGGCACTTACGACCATATAAAGCTTCGAAAGGTGCCATGCCGATACTTGAATGATAGCTATTGTTGTACGAAAATTCAACTAATGGTAGATGAGCATCCCAACTCCCTTTGAAGTCTATGACACATGCTCGAAGCATGTCTTCAAGAGTTTGGATGGTGCGTTCAGATTGTCCATCAGTTTGAGGATGAAAAGCGGTACAGAGGTCTAATCGTGTACCCAAGGCGGTTTGTACGGCTCGCCATGTTCGTGAAGTGAAACGACCATCACGGTCTGAAATGATGCTTAAAGGTACACCATGACGGCTTACGATCTCGCTGATGTAGATACGAGCTAACTTCTCGTTCTTGAAGTCCTCGCGAATCGGTATGAAGTGAGCTGATTTTGTAAGACGATCAATGATTACCCATATGGTGTCATACCCACTGGAGGTGCGAGGTAACCCGGTAATGAAGTCCATGGTTATGTTTTCCCACTTCCATACAGGTATTTCAGGTTGGACTAGAAGTCCTGAAGGTCTTTGATGTTCAGCTTTTACTTTGGAACAGGTAAGGCACTTGAAACAAATACAGCGATATCCTTTTTCATGCACGGCCACCAGTAGGTATATCGTAGGTCTTAATACATCTTGTCGGCTCCTGGGTGTACGGAGTACCGTGTTTTGTGTGCCTCATTCATGAGGAAATCACGAAGGTTATCACGATCGGGGATCCATATGCGATTTAAATAGTATAGAATACCGTCGGATTTGGTTTCGATTTTGAGTTCAGCTCCACATGACAGCTCATCGCGTACGTCATTTTCTGTTACAGAAACATGTTGAGCTGCTCGGATTCGATCTTTTATGTCGGTTATGATTTGCGAACAGAGAAGACGAATGGAGTTCGCATAACCTTTTCGACTGAGCGCATCGGCCACTATGTTTGCCTTGCCAGGATGATACCGAATTTCACAGTCGTAGTCGTTGAGAAGTTCGACCCATCTTCGTTGCCTCTTCGTTGCCTCATATTCAACTCCTTTTGGTTGAAGATATGTTGGAGACTTTTGTGGTCAGTGTATATTTCACACTTGGTACCATAGAGGTAATGTCTCCATATCTTGAGAGCGAACACAACGGCTCCAAGTTCCAGGTCGTGGGTGGTGTAATTCTTCTCATGAACTTTGAGTTGCCTAGAAGCATAGGCTATCACTTTTCCTCTTTGCATCAATACACAACCTAGCCCTTGCCCTGATGCGTCGCAATATACTACAAAGTCAAAGCAACCTTCAGGGAGTGTGAGGATAGGTGCGTTACAAAGTTTTTGCTTTAGATTTTGGAAGGCTTCTTCTTATTTAAGTCCCCATATGAAGGGTTTTCCTTTATGAGTCAAAGCCGTGAGGGGTACAGCAATACGGGAAATTGGTAATGAAGCGTTGATAGTAACCAGCCAAACCAAGAAATGACCTTACTTCGGTAGGGGTACGTGGCGCTTGCCATTCTTGCACTGCCTTGATTTTTGAAGGATCAACATGAATTCCCTTGTCATTGACGACATGTCCAAGGAATTGTACTTCTCCTAACCAGAATTCGCATTTTGAGAACTTAGCGTAGAGCTTTTCAGTCCTTAAAAGTGTAAGGATGAGTCGAAGGTGTCGCTCATGATCGGATTTAGACTTGGAGTAGATAAGAATATCGTTGATGAAGACTATGATGAAACGTCGAGGTAGGGTTTGCATACCCTATTCATTAGATCCATGAATACAGAGAGGGCGTTGGTTAAACCGAATGGCATGACCATGAATTCGTAATGACCATAACGAGTCCGGAAGGCGGTCTTTGGGATATCTTCCTCATGTACTCTGAGTTGATGATAACCAGAACGAAGGTCGATTTTTGAAAAGCAGGTGGCGCCTTGAAGTTGGTCTAGGAGGTCATCGATGCGAGGTAGTGGGTAGCGATTCTTAACCGTTAACTTGTTGAGTTCTCTGTAGTCGATACACATACGAAACGTTCCATCTTTCTTCTTCACAAAAAGAATAGGTGCACCCCAAGGCGAGGAGCTAGGACGTATGAATCCTTTGTCAGTCAGTTCTTGCAGTTGACTGGCCAGCTCTTGCATTTCGGATGGGGCTAACCTATAAGGAGATTTTGCGACTGGTGTAGCGCCAGGTACAAGATCGATGCGGAATTCGACTTCTCTCACTGGAGGGAGTCCTGAAATGTCGTCGGGAAAGACTTGTGGAAATTCTTTCACAACTGGTATATCTTCGAGTTTCCTTTCCTTGTTTCCCTTTTTGACGACGTGAGTTAGGAATGCGACATAGTTCTTGCGGAGATATCTTCGGGCTTGAAGGCAGGACATTAGTTTGAGTCCTTTTGAAGGGGTTTCTCCAAAAATACGTAGAGTCTGACCGTCTGCAAGAGGAATGCGAATGAACTTCTCGCGGCACACTACTTCAGCGTGATGCTGGCTGAGCGAGTCCATACCGATTATAACGTCGAAACTTCCCAACTTCATAGGAATGATGTCAACTGGAAAATCGTGATCGTTTAGAGTGAGGGTACAATTTCGTATAATAGAATTTAATGAAACGGGCTTTCCGTCAGCAACTTCCACCGTTAGTGATTCCATGAGATTATCACGAGTTTGGTTGAGAATAGGTTCGAATTCTAAGGACAAAAAACTCTTATCCGCGCCCGTATTGAATAACATGGATGCATAACTACCATTGATGAGAAACGTACCGTTAACCACGTTGTTGTCAGCCCTAGCTTGGTTGGCATTGATGTTGAAAGCTCTTCCTCTGGCAGGTGGAGGAGCTTGGTTAGCTTGGTTTACTGGGTTCGCTTGAGCTTGGGCATGGATGATGTTCACCAAGCGTGGACAAGTGTTCCTGAAGTGGTTTGGGTCTCCACAGTTGTAACAAGCTCGCATGGGTTGCATCATGGGGTAGTTGGGTTGGTAGTAGGATTGGGCTATGTGTTGTGCAGATGGTAGAAGTGAGGGTTGTTGGGCTTGACCCACTATCTGATGGTAGGTTTGGGTTGGGGTTGATTGCGGTTCATTCGTTGCAGAGTGCGACAAGTTTGAATGGTGTGACCCGCACGGCCACAGCTGGTGCAATGTTGGCAAAGAGTTTCGGGAGGGTGATGGTATTGACAACGGTTGCATTTTGGGTGTGGGCCGGTGTATGGCTTTTTAAATGGTGCAGTCGAAGGAGCAATTTGGGTGATTGGTGCAGCAGTGATAGGAGGGTTGGTTTGTGTGACAGCAAAATTCTTGCTATTTCGTTTCCTCTTACCAGCAAACTTTGAGGAGGAGACTGAGTGGTTTGTAGTTGAGGTCTCTATGGGTGTTTTCTTCTTATCATCTTTAAATTTGCCGTTTCGGATGCGATTCTCAGTGAGTTCGGTAGCTAGTTCCATTGCGGCTTCAAGTGTTGCAGGCGAAGTGCTTAGAACCGAGTCTTGAATTTTCGAGGGAAGACCTCGAATGTAGTGTTCAACCAAGCAGTACAAGGGGGTGAACAAATTAGGGATCATCTGGTTTAGTTAGAGAAGTCTCTTGTTATAGGAAGTGTGATCTCCTTCCTTTTGTTTTAGCGCGTGGAATTCATCTTCCAACTTTTTGATTTCGATTCTTGGACAGAAGTGTCTGGTCATGAGTTCCCTTAACTCTTCCCATGTTAAGGCCATGGCATCTTCAACTCCTCATTTACCCTTTTCCGTGTCCACCAGGTAAGGGCTACCCCAAACAGTCTTCCAGTTGCATAACGTACCTTGCGATCCTCGGGACAATCGCAATTGAGGAAAGTGTTCTCCATTTCTTCAAACCATTGAAGGAGAGCAGTAACACCTTCGGTCCCTTCATACTTTGGGGGATCGCAAGATTTGAAGTTTTTGTAGGAGCACTTTTTGGAGTGAGGGTTGACAACGCTCTGGTCTTCTTGATTGGGAGGGTTGATGGGATTTGCGATGAGAGCTTGTTGAACTTGAATCACGATGTCAGGAAGCACCGCGGCAATTTGTTTAGCAATTTGTGTGGCCAAGCGTTCATTGGATCTTCCTGACTTTCTACCTCCACGTAGTTGCCTAGCCGACATCTACAGGAACATACATAGGAAGATTGTGAGTTTAAGAATTTTTCTAGGTGTCATGTGTCGTTAAAAGAATAAAAATAACATAACTAACAATAATGCAACTACATCCATGGGATGTCTTGGGTTTGCTCATGTTTGGGCCTCCAATGTCCCCATACCATCGCCTGTGTAGTCATGTGGGCCCCCATGACTATTGGGCTTGGTAGGATTCACATTGGTGTTGGCGGATTAACACTCGCATCACCCGAATGAAAACCGTAAAATATGATTGCGAGATGTATGGTAGGAGGGTGTCCAGGTGCAGACACAATGACAACTCAAAGTGGGGTTAGCTCACATGACGTTTGGTATAGCATGCTTTGGCCTAATAGGTCCTTCGTACTCTCATCGTTAGTCCCCAGGTAGGCAAACTGGTCCTTTATTTTGGATTTATATGAATGCCAAGCCTAGACAGGACGTTCCGACTACCGGTACTCGTACCCTTCCAGTTACTACATGCCGTCATGAGAACTCACTTTGATGTGATTTGAAAACACAAAAATCATTGCAAAAATCATGGGAATTGTGAGGTGTGTGCTCTCATGGATATGATATGTTATTAGGATATGATTTATGATGAGCATTGTATAATAACATGTATTTGTGAGCATGCTTGCATAACATTGAGTGTAAAAATAAACATAAAGCATATAAACATCATGAATTTCGTATGTAACGCATAAACAATTTAAAATTTTAATCAACTATATTATAGGCTCTAAGGGTCTAATAACCTATCCTATATCCCTATAGTCATGGCTCTGATACCAATCTGTCACACCCCGACCGCAGCGGAATAAGAGTCGGGGCATAATTGGGTTATCACCAAAGCTCATGATGTTTACTAAAATGTTTCATATTTATTAAATTCAAATTACATCTTAAATATCCAAATCAAAATTCATACAATTACAAGGAAATGAAACTATGTAAATAATCCAAAGCTTAAACTGGTTTATTCTTCTAGGCCTTCCTATGTGTTTCTTGCCTCAGCTGGATCACCTGTATCATGTGTAAAATGGGGATATTTTGGGTCAACAAAAGTTGGCGAGTGAACCTTGATAAAACATTGTTATTAATTTCTTGTTTTATTTATATGGAAAGTTTGTGCAATAATCACATGTGAGCAAACATATATAAGTAAACAAACACAAACCACTTTGGATGAGTATATAATATGAATGATGATGATTGTGAGATCAAGGCTCAATCAAACGGAGCCGATCTTATGAGGCACCTGATGCTCAACCCGTCTCCCACGGGGAACTGATGGGCCTAATGAAATGCGTGCACTGAAAATGATAAATCCAAACTACATATAATCCATTCAACAATTGATACACATTTGATACACATTTGATCATGAATATGATGTATGCACAAGTGTTTAAATATAATAAAGAATTAAACGACACATGATACACCCGAAAACATGATTAAAACGGGGAATTGATAGAGATTCACTCACATTGGGTGCGTTCTTTGATGACGTTGGATGCGCACGAATTTTAGGATTTGATCGACGAGGGAAAAACTAACCTAAAATAATAACGAAATTATTCGGTAAATAAATGGATTTTATTTGAGATTAATACTTTTAATTCATACTCTTAATGGGATTTTTAGATTTATTTTTGTGAGTTTAAGGAAATTTTCTAACTTTAAAATCTTATTTTAAGTATTTTTAAATAATTTTCTAATTAAATAAATAAATAAAAAGAAATAAAAAATTTGACTTTTTTGACCGTTGACCGTTGACCGGTCGGACTTTGTTTTTATATGCGCTGAGTGAGGTTCGAACTCGGGACCTCTCGTATACGTGCACGCAGCTCTACCAACTGAGCTACGTGTCTAACCCGAAATAATCTCTGTTTTAATTATATTTATATACTAAATAAATTTTAAAATTATTTGGTTTTTTATTAAAATGGTTTATATAGCCGAACCGGTTGAAGGGACCCGGAGTCGAACTCGGGTCCTTCGGTTCGAGTGCGCACAGCCCAACCAGTTGGGCTGTGTGTCTAATCTGTTTAACTTATGGATTATATTACTCTTATAATTCTGTGACTTGATCTGATTAAGTTTAAAAAGTGTTGGTTTTATTTCTGAAAGTCGGTAACGTGTGTGATTCGAACCCGAGACGTGTGTATTGTTTGTGCACACAGTCCACCGCTGGACTGTGTGTCTAACCCGTTCGAATATCCAGTTTTAATTATATTTATACATATACTCGACTTCATCTTCTTCGTTTACAAAAACACAGATCAGTGAAGTCCGACCGTTCTGTTTAAATCGGTCATCAAAACTTATAATTGGTTGGAATGAAATAGGTAAAGAAGATTACGAAATAAAATGTACCAAAACAGAATGTTTTCTCAGATTTCCGGCAAGAGTCGTCGGCTCTGATTGGTGACTTCCGGCTGAGTGAATTATTTAACAGTTTTGATTAGTGTGTTGTGCAATTAAGTTACTAAACAAGAGATATCAAGAGGGTTTAGATTATTATACCGATCGACAGTGAGACTTCTGTTTTTCAGTGATATTCCGGTGAGTGTGGGGTTTTCCGGCGGCGTAGTCTGGGACAGATTCTGGTTGAATGATTAAAGTTAATACATGCCGAATAACGGATTACAAACAAAAGAGTCGAGAATTTTACCGATTTAAAGTAAGTCTCGGTTTTCTGGTGAAAGTCTGCGAATGCAGAATATCTCCGGCGACGTGTTTTGGGATGAATAAAGCTTCGGAAACGATCGTGGTTCTGAGCGAAAGGATTTCCAGAGTGTTCAAGTGGGTATTTATAGTGGAAACAGGCTGAATTGGGTTTGAATTGAGTCAAGGTTCGCGATTGGAGATTTTCCGTCGTTTATGACGGAAATTGACTGCCGGCAACGGTTATAACTGACGTCGACATCAATTTCTGCGGTTCAGTCAAAAGGAATTTGGCCAAAATCACGGATTGCCGGATTTTCTGGTGATTGCGAGTTCTGGCACGCTGATTACCGGATTTGACTTTCGGGTTTTATTATATATGTTATTTGTTTCCATGTTTATCACAAAAGCAGTGTGTAGCGGAGCGGTGTGTTGTGTGTTTGAGTTTGTGGGTGACCCGGGTTTGAAACCCGGCGTCTCCATATTTTTTTTAATTCATTATTTTTTGTTATTTAATAATTATGTTTTAAAATTCTAATATATATATTAATTATGTATTGTTTAAAATTAATACGAACCATAAATATGCAACGAAACTTATAACTGAGTATTTGATTGATAAATGAAGCGGGTTTGGAAACCCGTTTTTTGACGAATGTTACATGTTGCATCTAGATATATGCTGACCTAGGCACAACCAGGATATCTTAAAAGAGCAAAAATGTCATAAACTAGAAATTAAAAAGCTCTCCTAGAGAGTCATTCAAATGTGCAAAAATGCATTCTCGTACCAAAATCTGTGGTATTTGCCCTAACCCTCGTTAGATATTGGTCTTTTTGCTATACGGAAGTACTGACCTGAACACCAATTATCTAATGTTGTAAAACAAAAGGATGAATTTCGGTATACTCACCTACTACGATGAATCTTTGTGCATACCTTGATCGTGGGGATATGTCCAGAAGTGGGACACACTAGTATAACAGTATAATATTACCTTGACATATCATAAGGTAATGGTACTTGAAATGTTCATGCGGTTTGTTTAAGTGGACGAACATACTGGTAATCATCTTTGACGGCTGGTCATGAAAATTAATTAAAGAAGTATCTAATAGTGTGAAAACAGTTTGATTTGGTTGATATGATCTTCTTACCAGTGATTCTCACAAAAATAAAGTGTTTATTTTTCGTATTATTTAATTGCTGTCAAAAAATATAAAAATACAAAAAGATTTTATTTTTCTTTAAGAATTCTTAATGTATGAACAATGGTTGTTTATGGAGGAGTTATTACCGATAGGGGGAGATGATGTTAGAAGATGAGTTTAAAATTTTAAACCTTGCAGGTAATAGTGTGTTGGACAAAAGTGTTTTGAGTGTTAGTTTCTTTGGAAGTTGTTTAATCTGTTATACAGTTTTACCATCTCTCAATACTAATAATATGTTTAACTATGTTGAAAAATTCTTATGGTTTCTCGAGATGTTGTTTTATAGTATACAGATTGTAGCAGTGTGTTGATGAGAAGTTGACGTGATGATGTGAGAGTTTGTTGTTGCTTGGTGGAACCTCCTTTCTACAATGTAGTATGAATGTTGTGAAGACTTAACTTGGAATTTTGGTGATTGGATGCATCAGCTTAGGGGGAGTCTGTTGCTAACAGAATTCATGTTGAAGCTGATGCTATCCAAAGAACAAACAATGTTAGATTCTGAAGACTAAAGTTTACCTTTGCGAGCTATTGTTAAGGGGGGGTTTGTTGGTGCATATTATGTGACAACAGCTTTGGCTTGGTCTTTGGATATTAAACGAGATTGGATCATGAAGACTTGAAGGAATTCGAGTTATTTGTGGAGCCCAATCAAGTCCAAGTTGTATTTAGTTTAATTCAAGTTTGTATGTGTCTGTGGGCCTAGCCCAGTTTGCATGTATAGCTGTGTGTATATAATAGCTTTGTGCTTTAGGGTTTAGGGTAGCCATTACATAGTTTGACGTCATAGAGTGAGATTTCAAGATTGAGAGTATTAGAGAATACACAGAAATTGGCTGTGAATTCGTGAGATCTTGAGTGATTGTAAAACAGTTTCGAGTGTTTGATAATCGCAGAAGATTTGTTTGTTAATTGCATTTCGAGTTCTTCATTTATACTTGTTTCTGTGATTTCGGTTTATCAAGGGGAATCCGCACCCTTGGTAGATTATCAGTTTTGTGGCGATCCATCAAGACTAGGGGACCTACAAACCCCAGAAAGAATTTCATTTCGCTCATCGAGCTCATTTCAAACTTTTTCTTCATGATAGATTCGAATTCTTTGCAGATAGCGTCGTTTGTTGAACCAAATATGATGTCATCCATGTAAATTTGTATGATTAGCATATGATTTCCAACTTCTCTCGTAAACAAGGTACTATCCACTGTGCCTCTAATAAAACCATTTCTGACTAGGTGCTGAGATAACGTCTTGTACCAGGCTCTCGGCGCCTGATGCAATCCATACAAGGCTTTATCCAGGAGAAATACTTTCTTCTTATTCAGTGGATCGACAAACCCCGGTGGTTGGCCGACATACACTTGTTCTCTCAATTTTCCGTAGAGTAAAGCTGATTTAACATCAAGCTGGTACACCTTAAATCCTTTCCAAGACGCAAACGCCAAGAAAATGCGGATAGACTCTAATCTCGCAACTGGTGCATACACTTCTGTGTAATCAACACCTTCTTGTTGATGAAATTGTTTGAAAACAAGTCGAGCTTTGTTTCGCACTATTACTTCGCGATCGTCACGCTTACACTTGAAGACCCATTTAGTATTGATAGCCTTTTGATTTGCTGGTAGGTCAACAAACTTCCATACACCCAATTTCTCAAATTGTAGTAACTCCTCTTGCATTGCGAGTACCCAATTTTCATCACCCAGTGCCTCAGTAACTGACTTAGGCTCAATTTGTGATATAATACAATGGTAAGAGCAAAATTCTTGAATCGGAGCCACCTTCGTGTAGAAAAAACTAAGCACGTTATTGATCTGACTTCTTGTTCTTTCTCCAGCTTGTAATTCTCTAATTATAGTGTCAGATGGATGGTAAGAATAAGATCTCGGCATTACTTCATCAGACACATCAACTGTACTCTCAAGATTGTTAACATTCAAATCAACCACTAATTCAACAGTAGGAATGCTAGAAGATGCTTCATTTCTTGTACTCGGGCCAGCAGATTGATTTAACATACTAGTGATCTGCTCAGATTCCTCGTCAGAACTGGATTCTCCATCTTGATCAAATGTCGGAGCCTCATCAGAATCAGAATTATGTGCTTGTGAAAGATTGGGTTCTGAAATATTATTCACTAGTTCTCTGACAGGTGTAACCGACTCAGCTGGAACATTACTTTGACCTTCACCAGAAGAAGAAGATGTACCAACAGATGGTTGATTAACCACTATTGGTCTTGAAATTTGCTCTTGATTAGCAGACTGATGCAAATAGTATAGACCAGCAATTTCTTCGTCAGTCGGCTCTTCTGGAAGATCGAAAGATTTCCACAAACTGTCGTAGTTGAACATCCAAGCATCACCTCCCTTTTATGTTGGCATTGTATACCTTCGGCAGTCGACATGTTGAATGAGAACCACTTGCTTCATGCTGGGAAGATAAACTCGCCTGACTGGACTCGCATAACTAACAAAGAAACCCTCTAATGATTTTGCACCGAATTTCCCATCAGGATCAATAACTGTGCATGGAGATCCAAACGGTTCCCGATACTTCTTATTAGGTTTTCTTTGGTTAAGAAGTTCGAAACATGTCTTCTTGGTAGGTTTAACGGTTAAGACCCTGTTCAAAGTATAGCATGCTGATGCCACTGCTTCACTCCAAAAACTCACTGGCAATTTAGAATCTGCAAGCATCGTTCGTGCTGTCTCTATCAGCGTTCGATTCTTTCTTTCAGCAACCCCGTTTTGTTGTGGTGTATATGGAGCACTAAATTCATGAAGAACCCCTTTTTCATTACAAAACTCTTGCATACGTTTGTTCTTGAATTCTGTACCATTGTCGCTTTGGATTCTTCTAATAGGAAGATGGTACAGATTTTCAAGCTTCCTAAAGAGTATCATAAGATTCTCAAACGTTTCATCTTTGCTCTCTTGGAAGAATACCCATGAAAATCTCGAGTAATCATCAGTTACTACCAAGCAATAAAGATCTCCCGAAATACTTTTGAAGTTGACAGGACCAAAGAGATCCATATGTAAACGTTCCAGTGGAAGCTTTATTGAGTTCAGAATCTTTCTTGGATGAGACTTTTTTATCTGCGTTCCTTTCTTGCAACTTACACAACTGTCATTCATATGAAGCTCTTTAGATTCACTCCTTCCACGAGATTGTTGTGAACCAGAAAATTCATCTTTCTCAAGTGAATATGACCCATCTTTCTATGCCATAGAATCGATTCTTTTTCTGTAGCCTTCGTGAAAAACCACTATGCCGACTTTGATGTAGTTCTGGCAATACTCATACCAAGCACATAAAGATCATTCTCTTGAGGAGCACGCATAAGAATCCATTCTTCTGGAATCTTGAAACCCGGCTTCAAAATCATGCACTCCTTGTCGTTGAAATGAGTAGTAAACTTTTTCTCACAAATCTGGGAGATACTCAGAAGACTGTTCTCCAATTCGGCAATGTAGTTGACCTTATCAAAAGATACCACACCATTCGACAATTTTTCTTCCCCAATGATTCTCCCGCCTTGATATCCAGCAAATCCTACGTAGCCTCCTTTGATAGCTTTGATATCGAATAATAAGGCTCGCATCCCCGTCATGTGCCAAGAAACTCCGCTGTCCATAATCCACTTCGATAAGATAGACCTTGGAAGCCCCTGCACATGTTAAAACAATGATTTCAAAAAGGAAACCCAAGCCTTATCGGTCTTGGGTGGATTTGGGATATAAAAGTTGGAATTTTCACTTCATTCTTTGGAACCTACTGATCAGTCTTTGTTTCTTTGTTTTATGCTTGTTTCGAAGATTTGCCTTTTTCAAAGTTAGAAAACTTTACAGTTTTAGGTTTCTCTTCAATTTTAGATTCATCATTTCTTTTTAAAATCTTAATTTGCACAACCTCTGGTTTCTTTGATTTTTCATCATCTGAAATTTTGTTTCATCGACGATTAAACTTTGATTTCGGACACTTTCTTGCAATGAGACCAACTTCATTACATTTGAAGCATGTCCGAGTGTCAACAGTTCTTCCACTAGTAGATTTTACTCCACTTGTGGATTTAGCCTGATCACGAAGCTCTTTTTCCTTTTTAAACTCATCATTCGATTGCTTTCCAATCGAATCCTTTTCTACCACAGTGTCAGTCCCAAACCCGAATTTTATGTTTTTCTTTTTATATTTGTGAAATGGTGACTTTTACTTCTCAATCTCTTTAGTTTCAAAACCCAATCCCCATCTCCTGTTTTCAGGAAAATCGCCACCATTTCTTCGGTAATTGTTATAGGTTTTCTTGGATTTTGAATAAAATTTCCTCTCATTTTTCTCAAGATCCTCTGAAGCAACTTCAACAAGTTTGAATAGTTTATCGATCGAATCTTCTTTCACATTCTGAATCAGGAAACTCTCATCGAAGTATAGTCTATCAGAATCCTTAACTTTGTATAGTACAACATTAGGATCATCACTTAGGCTATCCTCCGAAGAAGTATTATCTTCATCTTTAGATTGTGAATTTTCTGAACTATTCAAGCTCGAATTGACGCTCTCAAAGCTGCCATTGTCAGAGTCACTTCCAACACATTTTCAATCACATTACTCACGATTGCTTCATTGTCATCGTTTGAATTTGCGTAGATTATATCAATGTTCTCAGGCAACTCATCTTTTGTTTCGGATAAAATTTTTTGATTGAGTGCCTTCTCCATTCCTTCTACTTTCTTTCGATAGTAGCTTTCGCATAATGGAGGTGGAACATTGCTATAATCTCCACGTTTCTTACCTTTTACCTTTTTATCATTTTATTCCGACGGAATTGTTGGAAGAATATGATCGATGACATAAGCCTTTGTCGTGTAGCTGAGTAACAACTGTCTTACTCGTTCAGTTTCAATTTTAATTTCTTGAAGCTCACGTTTTAACTCAACAATGTTATTAATGTACATGTTAATGGCTTCTTGTTTTTCAATTATTGTTGCCTTTAACAATCTAATTGTGTCAGTTTTCTCTTGATTTGCTTGCTCACAAATGCTACAAGTGCCTTTCATCTTATCATAAGCTTCTTTCATTGTGCGATAATCATATTTGAAATTCTCATTATGCACCTTTAGATCCCTTATGATTAATGACTATTCAGCACATTGTTCGCAAGCTTTAGCACACTTTGTGCAAGGTTTTTCAACCTCCACAATTTGCACTTTGATCACTTCCTTTTCAATCACCTTTACCTCGACCTTATGACCTACCTCTCTCAGATTGGCCATCATTGCTTTGTCAGCGATTTTGTTGAGGTTTTCCTCATTCATCTCTTTCGTCACATCGATGATCTCTTCGATCTCAGGTTTCTTTTCTTCCATCACTTGCTCTTGAGATGTAGCATCGAAACAACCTGCAAAACTAGATTGAAGGTTAGGAGGTATAATGTTCTTCATTTTAATCTCATGATAGATCAACTCCTCTTCCGATCTTTACAAGTATTCCTCTTGGATTGCATTTTCAAGAGTTGTTTCATCTATCATTGACTCTGGCTCTTCCATGATGTCGGCCATCAAAGCGACATTAGCCTATTTGGAAATATAATTATTCCAATCAAATCCTTCATCTTCATGCGAAACAGCTAGAGCTTTTTCGGTTGTTATTGACGATCCATCTTGAACTCAACTTGAACCTTTCTTGGAAATGATTTGTACTGCAAGGCTTTCTTGTAGTAATCATTGTTGTTTTCTAACGGACTTTGATTACCACTAGCTTCATGATTGGTGCATTCACGCTTGAAATGCCCCTTTTCTCTACACTTGAAGCATGTCACCTTTGACTTGTCAAACCCTAGCTTTTTGCTTGAGTTTCCAATATCTCGTCCGGTAAGTGCAACAAACTTTGTAACTCTTCTGATTATCGATGCCAGACACCACTTAATGTCCATCAACTCTAATTCTTCTTCATCAACTTGATCATAATCTTCAGCAGTTATCTCTGGATTCCCTATCTTTCCCGCAACCAAGCTCTCGTACGATTAAAGTATAGTTGCAAATAGTGCCATGTGTTGTTTGGCTGTTTGAACCACCAAGTGACAGTAACGCTCTATCATTTGCTTTATCGTTTCACCTTTCATCATCGTAAAGATATCGAACTCCTTCTTGATGAGAGCTTTCTTGCTTTTTCGCATATCCGTACTACCATGATATTTTGCACGTAAGGCATTCCACAATTCCTGTGTCGTGTCACATTTTGGTAGCAGGATCAAGATATCTTCTTTAACTGATTGCTGTAACAAGCTCATCATCTTTTTCTCATATGCGTACAAATCTTTATCTACCGGTGTAATCTTTGATAAAGAAATCTCAAGACCACGTTCATCAACTAGCCATTTGTTTCCAGTTTGTATTGCGACCCAGCTATGGAAGAAATTTGCTTGAACCCAATTCTCGAACTTCTCATGGCAACTTTCATAATCGTCAATACTCATCAACTTGGGTGCTTTCACGGAAGTCCCCATTTCGTTGTCTATATTGATCTTGTTTACTGCATTTGTGTTCGATGTCCGAGCTACTACTGTAACGAAGGCGTTTTGAAATTCGTATCCATCTCGTCAGACTGAAACTGTATCTAAAAACACAATCACAGATACTTGAAATTTGATCACCAGACAAGTTCGGACGAACTTGACTAATCAAAAATTCAGTTTCACTTTCAACAAGTTCGGTCGAACTTATAACAATTTTCAGAAAAATTCCTTTTTAAACAAGTTCGGGCAAACTTGTATAACCTTTTGACAATTTCATCCGACGTTATATGAAAACACCTTGTAAAATCTTCACAACTTCGCGCAAAGTTGTTAAAACACTAAAAAATATGAATTTTGGACAACTTCGGCCGAAGTTAGATATCAAGTTCGGACAGAATGAGTTTGTCAAACATGGTTTTTTGTGAATTTTGACATGAAATCGGTTGAATTTTGATCTGAAAGGGTTTGCTATTAGGTGATTATGTATGACATATTCAAGAATTAGCCATTTTTAACCGTAGATTCATCAATTTTGTGAAAACAATGTGTAAATGAAGAAGAAATGAGTAGAAATAGAGAATGTCTTGTGTAGATATCTGCAAACTAGGTATCCATCGCTCTAATACCACTTGTTAGGATCGTTCTGTCCACTTGTCACGGAAATCTAAGTTTGTATCTATGTCATCGTAAGCGGAAATTACGTGATTAGTGACAAATACACAAGATTTACTGTTTAAACGTCGATTTATTCGTCCAAATGTCTTTACAATGCAAGAAACCAAATCGACAGAGCTTCGCCTCAAAAGTTGCAAAGTTACAAAAGAGAAACCAAGGCTAGCTATATATAGAGGAACAAGTTCGGATGAGGAGTGTCATGGCCAAGTTCGTCTGAACTTGACTTCTGGCGAACTTGTCCATATAACATGGAACTTCTGCCGAACTTTTTACCTTTACCTCATAAATATTAAAATTCTAACAAATCAAACCCTATACAATACAGACTCAATCCAAGACTTAGACGATAGACATTACGCACCAACAAAAATCAACGAAGTTTGATGGCGAAACCATGCCGTGACCGTGTCCCTCCTCCTCTCTCGTGCCCCGCCAGAAGCCTCGATCCGCAGAATGTTGGTTTCAGCTCATGGATTGGGCAATTTTGTGTTAGTTTAGTGTGTTTCTTGCATTTAATCAACATCCAAGTAACCCTAATCCACTCCTATAAACCCACCTCATTCCCACACTTCTTCCACTTTGCAAACACTCTAATCTTCACTTAAACACTCCAAATTTGTAGCCTAATCTCATATTCCAATCACAAAGTTCAAGACTTTCCAAGTGAGTTCTAGCTCACTTATATTTCACCTTTCTACTTATTTCTTCTTTCTTAACACTTGGAACACCTCTAGGGATGTTTCTATTGGTTTTCCATGGAAAAGCAAGATAGGACAACTCCATATTTGAGGTTAAAAGTGTAAGAAACTTCATGTTTTGAATAAAAACTTTATAAAACTTCTTTAATCTTGTATTTTCCTCATACAAACCTATGTCCTTATGCTACTAACCAAGACTATGATTAGTGTGCTTAAAATCAAAGTTGTTACATACAAATCGAAGGTGTTTAATCCCTCCAAACTTTATGTTTTGTAAGGGTTTTAACCCACAAGTGTTGTATCCACCAAGCTTGTTCTTGAAACAAGACTTGTAATTGAATAGTGTAATTCCTTGGAAGCCATGGCTATCCTACCTTGAATCCACCACCTCACTTGATGTTTTCTCATCTCTATCCCAAGTAGTTTGCTAGCCTAAAAGTGACACGACCCCGTTTAGCCTTCAACACTTACTTAACTCCTTCTATGTCGATGTAGGCTCACCCGGGTTGAAGATTACTTGGCTACTTGGTATGGTGATCACTTGTACTTTCTTTATTTAATTCATGACCATCTGAATCGTCCTTGTGACAATTTGTGTATTGGTGAATCATATAATGAGGTTAAACCTCCATGCTTGTGTTACATGATATCTATGATACTTATGGTAGACATGTTATATACTATATAAAATATATATAAAAAACTAAACATTATCTAAGTTAAGGACACATCGTTACGATTCTAATGGGTAATCTAACCCATGAAAACACATTCACCCTAAGGGTTATCATAGTGTCAAGAACGAATGTTTTAAGACTAGATAATTACTTTGCATATACATACTTTTTGTACTTTACATTCCAAGTCTGAATCTTCCGTTATCATTCCAAATACTCACACACCTTCGTTTACCCCATGTAGGGTAATCCCGGTGTTCCACCTACAAACTCTCAAACCTTTCACGAAATAACAAAGGAAAGCTTTGCAAAACCGTGAGAATACTCGATCCCATTTTCCAATGTACACTATTAAAAATCACAAATCATGATTAAACTTGTTACACACATACTCTATTCGTTAATAACATGATACTTGTTTTATTCTTGTTTTTGCATGCTACGTTTAACTTGTGTATACATGCTCATTAACTTTGCTAGCCTCACTTAACAAATATAGAGCTATAAGATTAACGCACCGCCCGTATTCTTGTGGTATTGTTAAGTAAACTATTTTACACCCTTTCGTCTCGACGATGTTTGGTAATCATGATTGCGTTAGACTTTGGATTGACATATATCGAACACATGTAAGCATGATAATAACAAATTTATACAATGTTTCCATGTTGGATATGAGACAAACTCTTTATACTACTATGCTATGTATGAAAACTTATATGCTCGCCAACTTTTGTTGATATATTATTTTAATAAATGTTACAGGAAACTAGTTGATGCCGTTGAACCATGTTATTTAGGGTGGATTAGATACACACCTAGATTTAAATTTATGTATTTCATTTCATGTTGTTTTGTTATTTGAAACTTGTTGTATTTCCATTTCCAAACTATGTTCTTGTTCTTTGAGCATTAATGAGAATGAAATTTTGAATAATCAAATATTGTCACAAATAGTGTTATGAAGTCTCTTGCAATCTCGTTTTCGTCCCGCCCCGATGTTTCCACCATCGGTTGGGGTGTGACAGTTAGTATTAGAGCCATAGCTATAGGGAATTAGTTAGAATTACCATGCTCGACTTAGTCTATAGTTTATGTGTCCAACTTTGACCATTTTTGATTCGCGCTTAGAATGTTAGTTCTTCCTTCTTGCTTCAATCTTTTCTTTTGTCTTAATTATACAACATGTCTTTCCTAAGACATTTATACAAAATACATGTTGAAGACTTGAAGACACTCAAACTATAGACGAGACGATCTTACCAAAATAGGGGTGAAACCTACAATTTGGTGATCACTCTCAATCCGCGTATTCTATTTTACACGAAGTTACGCCATCAAGTTAGGAGTGATATCCACACCTTGATGCAAGACTTCCATTTCATATTCTAGTGGACCTTACTAATGAATCGGAATTTGCTCCTCGTTTAGTAAGTAACAACCACATTTAGGGTATGATGTTATCAAGTTAGAGGTGAAACCTGCACCTTGTTAACTAGTCCCACTCCTCGATTTTCAATCTCGCCAAAGTCTCGAATTTCCGATCCACTAGGGACATGTAGAAACTGGAAAGCTTCTCGATGAGAGTATTCTACCTATTAGGCCAAGGCATGTTTCCCTAACTCGAAAGAAACTTCGACTCACTTTGGAATAGTCGACGTTTCTAGACCCAAAACACTCCAATGTTATATTAAGCCTATCTTTTATGTCATATCAATTTCTATGTGTTTTAATACTTGTTACCTCGTTCATTTCAAAACCAATGCACAATCCGCACATCCCTCAATCCCAAACAACAATAATATTTTGTGAACAAACTAAATTTACAATCTTTCATGCCAATATTTGTGATTATACAATGTGAAAACTTGTTATGTCTGTGTGAAACTACGTGCTACGTTACATATTACATGTTAAATTATGCAACTTATCTTTTCAAAACCATTATGATTAAGTCTCATCTCTTCTCATCAACCTTGCAGGTGTCTTTCAACCGTTTCTCCAACTCCAAAAGGAACTCCAAGTCGAACTCAAGCAAGAAGATGCTTGCGTTCATGGCTAAACAAATGGCTCAAGTGATCCTCGACATTGTGAGCAAGGTTACCACCAATACCACCAACTCATCGGTCGATTCCAAAGCCGACCAACCTAAGACAACCTTTTTTAACTATAAACACTTTGTCGCTTGCAAGCCTAGGTCATTCACTGGCAATGAAGGTGTTGCCGCAAGGCTTGAATGGTTCGATAGTATTGAAGTGACATTCATCAACAATGAGTGTCCCGAACACCTGAAAACCCGAAGCGCAACAGGCGTCTTCCAGTCACGAGCTCTAGACTGGTGGAAAAACGAGCGCAACCTCCGCTCCAATGAAGATGCCTACGCCCTTCCTTGGATCGAGGTTAGGGAAATGATGATGATGGAATTTTGTCCTCCACACGATCAAGAAAAGATCGAGGAAGAGATCTGGCACCTCAGACAAGCGGGTGACGATTACGTTAGTTACACCAACCGCAAGCAATTAAGCATCATCGTTCCTCACCTTGTGAACACGCCCGAACGTGCGATTAGGAAATACCTCAACGGTTTTCCTCCCGTCATTCATGACGCCATCCAACCCACAAGACCCGACACCATGGAGGTGGTCTACTGCCTAGCCGCTGGAATCAATGACAATCGAGTACGAGACAAGCAATCCAAAACCCCCATCACCACCAAATCCGTTAACCAGGTTACAACCAACCCTAAAGAACCCAAGTCTCAGCCGCAAAACACCAATGGTAAGAAACGAAAGTTTTAAAACCGAGGTTGCAATGCAATTACACCAGCTACCAACCTAAATCCCCCTAAAGAACCCGTTAGAAAGCTATACAGTGGGACTCATCCCAAGTGTAACACTTGCCACTACCACCACCCAGCCAACATCGCGTGCTGCCATTGCACGAATTGCAATCAGTTTGGGCATATAACCGTCGCCTTCCGAAGTGGACCTGCACCATAAGTCAACCAGGCCCAAGCTCCCAAAAACCAAAACCGTCAAGCTCCTACCAATAATGTTCGAGCCTGCTTCAAGTACGGTGATCCAAATCACCTTCGTCCTCAATTCCCTCAAAACAATCAAGAGCAGCAGCAGCCTCGTGGACGCGCATTCAACATCAATTCTAATCAAGCGCAACACAAAAATGAAGTTGTGAACGGTACATTTCTTGTAAATGGTTTATATGCTTCTTTACTGCTCACTATTTGATACTGGTGCAGACAAGAGTTTTGTATCCGTAGAATTCGAACAAATGTTAAATTGTGCACGCTCTAAGCTTCCAAAATCTTTCACCATCGAA
Source organism: Scalesia atractyloides (assembly GCA_947069175.1). Taxonomy (NCBI): domain Eukaryota; kingdom Viridiplantae; phylum Streptophyta; class Magnoliopsida; order Asterales; family Asteraceae; genus Scalesia; species Scalesia atractyloides. Next base: position 46,311,131 of record CAMTDV010000019.1, on the reverse strand, counting down.
GTTGCCAATGGCAAGTCTATCACCGTTGACTCCGTTCTTCGCGATTGTTTTCTCACTCTTAATAACCATGTGTTTTCTATCGATCTCATACCTATGCAATTGGGTAGTTTCGATATCGTAGTAGGTATGGATTGGCTTCGTAAAAACCATGCTTAAATCCCTTGTCATGAGAAGTTCGTTCGTCTTCCTCTTCCCTCAGGAGATACTTTACACGTCTACGGAGAAAGACCGTCAAAAGGTCTCAAAATCATGTCATGCACCCAAGCGAACAAGTACTTATGTAAGGAGTACTTTAACTTTTAGCCCACGTTGTGGAAGAAAATGGCAAGGGAAAAGACGTAAGTGTTGTCTCAGTGGTGTGTGATTTTCCAGACGTTTTCCCCGAATACCTACCTGGTCCTCCTTCTCCTCGTTCAAGCGACTTTCGCATTGACCTCATTCCTGGTGCTATGTCTGTTGCTAAATCCCCTTTATCGTCTAGCACCCTTGGAAATGCAAGAGCTATCTAGCCAACTTCAAGAACTCCTTGATAAAGGTTTTATACGCCCTAGTACTTCTGCTTGGGGCGCTCCCGTTCTATTCGTCAAGAAGAATGATGGATCCTTTCGCATGTGCCTCGATTATCGTGAGCTCAACTAACTCAACGTCAAAAACCGCTATCATCTTCCCCGCATCGACGACCTTTTTGTTCAACTCCAAGGCGCGACTTGTTTTTCCAAGATCGATCTTAATTCTGTTATCATCAACTTCGAGTCCTCGGAGAGGATATTCCCAAAACCGCCTTTCGTACTAGATACGGTCACTACGAATTTGTAGTTATGCCATTCGGTTTAACGAATAGTCTTCATGGACTTAATGAATCGGGTGTGTAAGTTATACTTGGATCGCTTTGTGATCGTGTTCATAGACGATATTTTTATCTATTCCAAGACACATGACGAACAAAAACGAAACTTGCGTCTTATCCTCGAACTCCTACAATGTGAAAAACTAACGCCAAATTCTCCAAGTGCGAATTTTGGCTAAAAGTAGTTCAATTTCTCGGTCACGTTGTGAACGAGAGAGGCATTCATGTTGATCCCGCAAAAATCAAAGTTGTAAAGAATTGGATCTTTCCTAAGTCTCCGTCTGAAATTCATTTGTTTCTTGGTCTAGCTAGTTATTATCGTCGCCTCATTTTGAACTTTTCAAAAATCGCCGTTCCTCTCACGTCTTTGACTCAAAAAGATAAGCCTTTTGTTTGGGGTTCCGAACAAGAGGAGTCTTTCCAGACACTCAAGGACATGCTTTGTAATGCTCCTATTCTCTCTCTTCCAGCGGAAACGACGATTTTGTCATGTATTGTGATGCTTCAAACCGAGGTCTTGGTTGCATTCTTATGCAACGGGACAAAGTTATCGCTTACGCGTCGAGGCAACTCAAGTTTCATGAGAAAAACTACACCACGCACGACCTTGAACTTGGTGCAGTTATTTTTGTATTGAAGATATGGCGACACTACCTTTATGGTACCAAGTGTGTGGTCTTCACCGACCATAAGAGCCTTCAGCACATCTTAAATCAAAAGGAACTCAACATGCATCAACGTCGTTGGGTGGAATTGTTAAACGACTATGACTACGAGATTCGCTATCACCCTAGTAAGGCGAATGTTGTAGCCGACGCTCTAAGTCGTAAATCTCATGCGAAGAGTATCCACTGTTTCCAGATCTTAATAATATTCAGGACCGAATTTGTAAGGCACAACACTCATCCATCAACGAGAACAACTTATACAATGAGATGAACTGTGGTGCTGAAGAACAACTCACGTCCAAAGCTGATGGTATGTTATACTATCTCAATCGAGTCTGGATCCCAAATCGTGACGACCTTCGTGACTTCTTGATGAAGGAAGCTCTCAAAGACTTACGTACCTTTTATTGGTGGCCTGGCATGAAGAAAGATAGCGCTCTCTATGTCACGGAGTCTCTCACATGTTCCAAGGTTAAAGCCGAACATCAACGTCCCTCCGGCTTACTCGAACAACCAGAAATTCCCGTCTAGAAATAGGAGAGTATAGCTATGGACTTCATCACTAAACTTCCTCGTACTTCTTCTTGTCACGACAACATTTGGGTCATCATTGACCGTTTGACCAAGTCCGCTCACTTCCTCCCCATTTGTGAAGATTACAAAGTCGAGAAATTGGCTCACGTCTACACGAAGGAGATCATTTGTCATCATGGTATCCCCATTGACATCATTTCTGATCGCGTTGCTTGTTTTACCTCCCGTCTTTGGCAAACGTGTCAAGCCGCTCTTGATACTCGTCTAAATCTTAGTACCGCTTTTCACCCTCAATCTGACGGTCAACCGAGCGTACCATTCAAATTTTGGAAGCTATGCTTCGTTCTTACGTAATCAATATTGGTGGCAACTGGGATTCACACTTACCATTGGTAGAATTCTCGTACAACAACCACGCTAGTATTCAAATGGCACCATTTGAAGAATTATATGGTCGAAAATGTCGGTCTCCTATCTGTTGACACGAGATTGGTGAAGCTCAACTCATGGGTCCTGAACTCATACAAGAAACGACAGACAAGGTCCTACAAATACGTGATAACCTACTCAAAGCTCGAAGTCGTCAAAAGAGTTATGCTGATAAAAGAAGCAAACCATTGGAATTCAACGTTAGTGATCAAGTACTTCTCAAGGTATCCCCTTGGAAGGGAGTAATTCGTTTTTATAAGAAAGGGAAACTCGCACCTCGCTATATAGGTCCTTTCAAATTTCTCGAAAGAATTGGCAAGGTTGCGTATCGACTGGACGTACCTGAAGAACTCAACAACGTTCATCCTGTCTTTCATGTTTCAAATCAAATGTCAAGCTGAAGAAGAACTTCAAGTTCCACTCGAAGATCTTCAAATCAATGAAACTTTGAATTTCGTGGAGAAACCTGTCGAAATCATGGACCGAGGAGTCAAGCAATTAAGGCGCAGTCGAATTCCTATCGTTAACGTTCGATGGGAAGGAAAACATGGCACTGAGTTTACTTAGGAACTCGAGAGTGATATGAAGACTAATTATCCGCATCTGTTCGTTGCATCTTCCTAAATTTTCGGACGAAATTTCCTAAAGGAGGGGAGACTGTAACGCCCTGCTTTTTCACACTTTCCTTAACTAGAAAGCATGTCTTGTATTCCTATTTTTGGAAAGCTTGTATCTCTTGTAACCGTAATTTTGTTGTATCATTCGAGACTTTAATCTAAATGAATTTGTTATTTCTTACAATTCATTTTTTACATATTCATACATTCGAATTCATTATACATGTAATACCTTGATCATAATTCTTGAAAACATGCGATAAACTTGGAAATACGTGACATACATGAATTATACATCATTTGACCATGCACGATACTTATTTGCAATTCATATACTTAATCATGCATGTTTATACTTGTTCTTGTGTTTAAATTACATAAAAACCCCTAATGATATACCTTTTATACATAAAACAGCCTAAAACATAACAAACATAAACTTCAGGGGCTAAAATTGACAAAATCAACGAAGTTTGATGGCCAAACCTTCTTGCGGGCCGTGACCATATCCCTCCTTCTCTCTCATGCCCCGTCAGAAGCCTCGATCCGTAGAATGTTGGTTTCAGCTCATGGATTGGGCAATTGTGTGTTAGTTTATTGTGTTTCTTGCATTTAATCAACATCCAACTAACCCTAATCCACTCATATAAAACCCACCTCATTCCCACACTTCTTACACTTTGCAAACACGCTAATCCTCACTTAAACACTCCAAATATGTAGCCTAATCTCAGATTCTAATAAAAAAGTTCAAGACTTTCCAAGTGAGTTCTAGCTCACTTCTATTTCACCTTTATACTTGTTTCTTCTTTCTTAAGACTTGGAACACCTCTAGGGATGTTTCTATAGGTTTTCATGGAAAACCAAGATAGGACAACTCCATATTTGAGGTTAAAAGTGTAAGAAACTTCCTGTTTTGAATAAAAACTTTATAAAACTTCTTTAATCTTGTGTTTTGCTCATACAAACCTATGTCCTTATGCCACTAATCAAGACTATGATTAGTGTGCTTAAAAACAAGGTTGTTACATACAAATCAGAGGTGTTTAATCCCTCCAAAGTTTCTGTTTTGTAAGGGTTTTAACCCACAAGTTTTGTATCCACCAAGCTTGTTCTTGAAACAAGACTTGTAATGGAATAGTGTGATTCCTTGGAAGCCATGGCTATCCTACCTTGAATCCACCACCTCACTTGATGTTTTCTCATCTCTATCCCAAGTAGTTTGCTAGCCTAAAAATAACACGACCCTGTTTAGCCTTCGACACTTAGTTAACTATTTCTATGTCGATGTCAGCTCACCCGTGTTGAAGATTACTTGGCTACTTGGTATAGTGCTCACTTATACTTTCTTTATTTCATTCATGACCATCTGACTCGTTCTTGTGACAATTTGTGTATTGGTGAATCATATAATGAGGTTAAACCTCCATGCTTGAGTTACATGATATCTATGATACTTATGGTAGACATGTTATATACTATATAAAATATATATAATAAACTATACATTATTTAAGTCTAAGACACATCGTTACGATTCTAATGGTAATCTAACCCATGAAAATACATTCACCCTAAGGGTTATCTTAGTGTCAAGAACGAATGTTTTGAGACTAGATAATTACTTTGCGTATACATACTTTTTGTACTTTACATTCCATGTCCGAATCTTCGTTATTATTCCAAATACTCACACACCTTCGTTTACCCCATGTAGGATAATCCCGGTGTTCCACCTACAAACTTTCCAACCTTTCACGGAATAACAAAGGAAAGCTTTGCAAAACCGTGAGAATACTCAATCCCATTTTCCATTTTTACACTTTGGGTGCAAGATGTACACTATTAAAAATCACAAATCATGATTAAACTTGTTACACACATACTCTATTCGTTAATAACATGATACTTGTTTTATTCTTGTTTTCGCATGCTACGTTTAACTTGTGTATACATGCTCATTAACTTCGCTAGCCTCACTTAACAAATATAGCGCTATAGGATTAACACACCGCCCGTATTGTTGTTGTATTGTTTATTAAACTATTTTACACCCTTTCGTCTGGACGATGTTGGGTAATCACGATTGCGTTAGACTTTGGATTGACATATATTGAACACATGTTAGCATGATAATAACAAATTTATGCAATGGTACCATGTTGGACATAAGACAAACTCTTTTTACTATTATGCTATGTATGAAATCTTGTATGCTCCCCAACTTTTGTTGATATCTTATTTTAATACATGTTACAGGAAACTAGTTGATGTCGTTGAAGAATGTTATTTAGGGTGGATTAGATACACACATAGATTTAAATTTATGTATTTCATTTCATGTTGTTTTGTTATTTAAACTTGTTGTATTTCCATTTCCAAACTATGTACTTGTTCTTTGAGTATTAATGAGAATGAAATTTTGAATTACTAATACTGTCACAAATAGTATTATATAGTCTCTTGCAATCTCGTTTTCGTCTCGCCCTGATGTTTCCGCCATCGGTTGGGGGGTGTGACATTTATAGTCACCCATTACTTGTTTTGCAGCCTATGTCTTAGCTCTAAATGCCTTCATCCTTGATACTTCCATTTTATACCTTCTCCGCATTTGTTCTTGGTAGACTTGATGGGTATGCCAGGATTAGGCTCTATTTGCATCAACATCTCCTTTCAGAACCAATCTGATGTGAATGCCCATACAGATCTACTTTGAAGACACTAGCGTTCTAGATTCTCTGTTTTGACCACCCATGCCGGTTTCCTTTTTCCTTTAGCTACATACAACAACCAAGGACATTTATTTTTGTTTTCTAGAGTTTTTCTTCCACCATCATTTTGACTTGGGCCCTAACTTGTGACTAATTCAAGTTGTGGAATATTACCCTTACAAATAGCTTGTACCCTTTCTTGGTCATATCTATAAAACTCAATTTCCCTTCTAGTTTCCACAACATGTCTTTTAATTAAAGATTTAACTTTTAATTAGAGAAAAGTACCTGGATAGTCCTTGTGGTTTACTCTGTTTTCATTTTTAGTCCCTACATTTTCAAAATTACAGCTATAGTCCTCAACTTTTGCAAATTCGTTCTCGGATGGTCCCTAACGTAGATGAAGGTTAGTTTTCTCAGTTAAGTTGGTGTGAAATTACTAAAACACCCTTCATTAATAAAATAACATTAATTAATCATTTATAAATATAAGTAGAACCCACCACTCTGTTATTTAAATATATATAAATAAATGGAACCCACCTCCTCCTTCATCTTTTCACCCCCTGCAACATACCCACCTCCACCAGAACCATATGGTACTTCATCTAGATCCATACACATATAACCAAACTGTTATCACCGGAGAATTCCAACATTATCATCATCATCTCCAACCACGATGAATGACCCCCACATAAAAGCAAACTATTATCACCGGATAATCGCCGCCGTCACCGGAGTGACCGCCGCTATTACCGGATAATCGTCGGTGGAGATCAGTGCTTATGTCTCCGTCGTGCATCTGTTGTCGGCCGGCAAGCCACCCTCCATCTCCGCTTCTCTCTTTTTCTCGCTTCTATCTCTGTTTCTCCATTTTAATTACAACAGTGTGTGGGAGTGAGTGTTAAAGTAAGAAAATGAATGGCGGCGATAGAGGAAATGGTGGTGTCGTGGTGGTGAGAGGGTGATGTGGAAGCATTGAAAGGTGGAGATGGTGGTGGAGGGCTCGAGGCGATGGAGGTTGGAGGCGGTTGAGGGGTGGAGGTGGTGCAGGAGGTGGTTGAGGGGTGGAGGTAGTGTAGGCGGTGGTTGAGGGTCGGCAGTGGTTTGTTTGTGTTCTTGGTAGTGGTGGTTTGTTTGTGGTGGTGGGGTAAAAAAGTTGCAGACAAGAGAAAGAGGAAGAAAGAAAGGAGAGGGGCTAGGTGGTGATATGGTTAATGGTGGGACCTATTAGATTTTAAATAGTTTAATTATAATTATTTTTTAGTGTTTAGTTTTTATTTCTTAGTAAGGGTATATAGGTAATTTCACACCAACTTAACAAAGAAAACTAACCTTCATCCACATCAGGGATCATCCGAGAACGAATTTGCCAATGTTGGGGACTATAGCTGTAATTTTAAAAATTTAGGGACTAAAGGTGAAATCAGAGCAAACCACAGGGACTATCCGTGCACTTTTCTCTCTAAATTATTTGCAAAATGCTGACCAACATAAGAGATACATTTATTTATGTCACCTTCTGGTTTCTTTATTAATCTTCTTAATGCCTTCTTTTGTATCTTCTCCGTGTCATCATCTTCTGATGCAGAAGTTTGAAATGATTCATTAGTCAAATAGTCTTCTTCTTGATCTAAATAAGTTTCATCCTTTTCGTTTTCATCTTCATTTAGGTTGAGTTTAAAAATTCTCATATTCACTTCAATGTCATGTATCTCACTAGTTTCATCTACAATTTCATCACCATCCACTTCACTCTTTTCTGATTATTAATACATTCACACAAAAGTACATTGGTTAATAGTTGAGCAAAGTAGAGAACGTTTTTATTAAATCTAAGGTGATTGGGTGTGGGTCAGGGAAGGGGTGCGGAAACATCGATGTGAGACATAATAGATTGTTCAAAGGCTTCATAACACTAGATTGTGAAGATAATTAAAATTCAAAATTTCTGTTTCATTTCATTAAATCAAACGATACATGTTTCGAAAGGAAGTACACCATATTGGAAGTAAACATAACTAAACATTGAAACACGTAAGTAATTTGGGTGAGTTTCTAATTCCACCGTAATTAGTTTTTCTTGTAGCATCATCGTATCCATCAACACAAATAATGTCCGTGAGCATACTAGTTTTTGTCTACATAGCATATAAAAGATTGGTTCTCAAATCCACATATAAAAGATTGGTTCTCAAATATACATGTCAAGGGAGGCTTTCAAGGTTAATGATATAATTATAAGCATGAAATGTCAAGCATGGAATCATAATAAACATATCATTTAAGCATGTATATGGATGAGTACTTGCATAAGATTGTTCGTATGTGAGTGTATTTGAATTTAGTATGTTTACATGTTACAACCCAAGTAGTGATTAAAATAGAAAATGAGTCAAATATACTCACGCTTTGAAAAGATAAGTTCCACAAATGCAAGTGAGCGGTTTGAGAGGATGGAACCACCAAGTTACCTTAAAAAGGATTTAAAAAAAGGCTAATAAAATTTGACGAGTTGGAGGTTGGAAAGTAGACGGGAAATTTATGCGTATGAAAGTACATAAAACATACGTTGTATTGGACTCTTAAGTTGGACACTATTGTTAATTGTGTTTTTCATGGGTAGTAAGTCACCCATTAGAAGTCCAACCTAAGGAATCCGAAACTAATATATTTTCCACCTTAACACATATCATTCAACCATGGATTGGTTGATTTCATGGTTTGGTTTTCGAGATATGTATTATATAGTTATATTACTAGATATATTATAGTCATGTATTTGTCATGTATTAGAAGTAGGGCAATCCACTAACCTCATGATTTTTCACCATTGAACAAAATTACCATAAGGATGATTCGGATGGTCATGAATAAAATATAAATAACATAAGCTAACTCATCTAATTCACCAAATAACCAAGTGAGTTTATGTAACACCTCGTAAAAATCCGTCCCATAAAATTTCGACACATGTCCCGCTAATCCTCGAATGCCACGTGCTTAACGAGAGGGACTAAGGTGTTGTTTGTTTTTTGCCCAGAAGCTCTTCTGGGCACTTATGTCTGCGTCACGCAGACGCGTGCAGACCTTTGGGTCCTGCAGGTTGTTTGTTTTCTTGAAGAGCTTCTCACCTTTTACCTCTTCCCCACCTCTTCCCCACGCAGACATACACCCAAGTCTTCAAACCTCTTCTCACCTCTTCTCCCTCTTCTCCCTCCAGCAGACACCACCTCCTCTGCCACCACCTCCACCTCCGACACCATCTCCTCCGCCGCCCACCTCCTCTGCCACCACCTCCACCTCCGACACACCACCTCCTCTGACACCCATCTCCTCCACCTCCACCCCCACTCTTAACTGACCTGAACCATCGACCTACATTGACGTCTCTCTCTCTCTCATGTGTCTCTCTGTCTTCGACGTATCTCTCTCTCTCTGTCGATCTCTCTCTCCGACGTCTCCGGTGGCCTGATTTTGAAGGCAGAGGTGGGTTCTTGGAATGGGGGCTAGGGTTTGCGGTGGTGCTTGACGGTCGGAGAGAGAGAGGTGAAGGTGGTGGCGGATGGTTGTGGTGGTGGTGGTAGATGAAGGCAAAGGGAGAGAGGTGAAGGTGGTGGCAGATGGTTGTGTTGTGTGTGTTGTGAGAAGAGAAGGGTTTTGTAGAAGTAAAAAAACAAACACCCTTCTCCTTGCAGACTGCAGACCTTTGGTCCACCTCTTCTCCTACAGATGCCTGCAGATGTGGTCCGCTGACTGCAGACCTTTTCCTGCAGAAAAAAGAAACAGCACCTAAACTTGCCTGTAACATCCGTCAAAAAACCGGATTTACCAAACCCGCTTCGTTTATTAACCGAACAACCAGTTAAAAATTTCGTGGCGTATTTAATGCCCAAATTAATTTTAAACGATACATAATTAATAAGTATATTGGATTATCAAATTTGTATTTGAAAAAGTATTAAAAATAGTGGGTTAAAAATAAAACAAGGCTACCGGGTTTCGAACCCGGGTCAGCCGGGTCAACATGGTCAACAAAGTCTTAACTCCCACACGCTCAACCGCTCCGCCACTCGTGATCTTTGTTTACATATTGAAACAATTAATACATAAATTAAATCTGGAAATCAAAACCCAGTTACACAACGCGCCCAAATCCGCTCACGCCGGAAATCCCGACAATTTCGTCAAAGTTTGCCGTTTCTTTTTGGTCATAACGTAAACATTAACAGTAAGGTCGGTTATAACTGAAGAAATCCATCAATTTCATTCATTACCTTAAATTTCAATTCAAAACCGAAAAATACAATTCAAATCCGGGAGTTATACTTTATTCATTCAGTGAGCTCGCGAGTTTTATCAAAAACATACTCTTCATTTCACTCAGAAAACTTCGCCGGAAGTCGCCGGAATTCTCTGTAAATTAACCGGAAAGTTTCGCCGGAAAACCGAATTCAATCCACCTTTTCTTCTTACCCAAAAATAAGATCATAGAACTCGTACTGACATCACTCCGACTCACCTTAAACCTCTGAAGAATCTCTGTCGCAAGAAATTTCACTCGCCGGAATTCTCTGCAAGTCGCCGGAAAACCGAGATTTCATCTACACGGTAAATACCTCGATTCTTTCCGTTTTAATCCGATTTTAGACTGTTACTAACTTCAATCCAACCATCAGAATCTATCCCAGACGACGTAGCCGGAATATTCAGCTCTCGCCGGAAAAACCTCTGAAACTTCTGATCTTACGTCGTGAATCGGTATAACCCTCCAAACTCCTGTAAATCCTTGTTTAAATACCTCCATATCATAACTAATGGAACAAAACTGGTAATTGACTCTAACAGCCGAAGTTCACAAACAGAGCCGACGAGTCTTCGCCGGAGTTCTGTGAAAGACGCTGATCGGTATACTCTTTCCCCCAAACTCTCCCCATTCATTACCTTTCAATTACTTATAAAGCTTGAAAATCGAATGAGACATAAATCAGTTGAATTGTCATAATCGGAAATTTTAATCGGAGAAGACGAAGTACTGATATGATATAAGATTAATTAAAAACAGTTTTATGAACGGGTTAGACACACAGTCCAGTGGTGGACTGTGTGCAAACAATATGCATAACGTCCCGAGTTCGATTCTTGACACACGCACCTTCACAGAAATAAAATGCCTTTTTTTAGAGACCGAACTGGGTTAACTTCAGTAAGATGTTAAGTATAATAAAAACCAGAATAGTTACCAAGTTAGACACACAGTCCGGCGGTGGACTGTGTGCCAAACTAAACTACAGGTCCCGGGTTCGAGACCTGTGGAGTGCACCGAGTCGTTACATTAAAATCTTTTTAAAATAAATGATTTTCAGATTAATTTAATTAATATATAAATATAATTAAAAACAGAAATATTTCGGGTTAGACATGTAGCTCAGTTGGTAGAGCTGCGTACACGTGAACGGGAGGTCTCGGGTTCGAGTCCTGCCCGGCGCATACATTTACACAATAAAACCGGTCAACGGTCAACAAGTCAACGGTCAAAAAGTCAACATTTTTTATTATTTTTATTTATTTATTTTATTTAAAAATCAATTAAAAATACTTAAAAATAACATTTTTAAAGTTAGAAAATAGCCTAAAACTCACAAAAAAATATATCCAAAAATCCTATTAAAGTTGATAATAAAATCCATTTATTTACCTTACTTTTTCATTATTAATTAGGTTAGTTATTACTCGTCGATCAATCCTCTAAACTCGTGCGCATTCATCATCATTCACCGAACGCACCCAATGTGAGTGAATTTCTTCAAATTCCCCGTTTAAATCACGTTTTTGGGGTGTATCATGTGTCTTACTATTTATTATATTTAAATCATTGTGCATACATCATATCATGAATAAATGTGTATTCAGCTTGTATAAACTGTTTGTGTGGTTATTGTTTAGATATAATTTATTATTTTCAGTACATGCAATTTCATAGGCCGCCGCTCTCCATTACATTATGAGCGTTGAGCATGTTCCCCATTACATTATGAGCGTGAACCTGGCGTGCCAACAAACGATCGGCTCCGTTTGATTGAGCCTTGATCGCACAGACATTTATCATTTTCAGTACATGCAATACGATCGGCTCCGTTTGATTGAGCATTGATCGCACAGTTTCATTCATGTTATATGTTTATGCAAGTTGATATGTTATTGTATGCTGTTGGTTTGTTAATGTATGTTATTGTTTGATGTTGTGTGATATCGTATGCTAATGGTTTGTTATTGTATGCTAATTGTTGTTATTGTATGTTTAATTACGTTTGTTCATATATGAATAGTGCACAATTTTTCCATATAAAATACAACAAGAAATAAATAATAAATGTTTTCTAACAAGGTTCACTCGCCAACTTTTTGTTGATCCAAAAACCATTTTTACACATGATACAGGTGAACAGGATGAAGCAGGGAAAACATAGGAAATGCCTTAGAAGAAAATAATGAAGTCTAGAATGATGTGTAGGACATGATGAAATTATGATTGTATGTTTCCCTTTAAATTGTAATAATAAATATGAAACGTTATAATAAATGTCATGAGCTTTGATGATAACCCAATCATGCCCCGATCACCTTTTCCGATGCGGGTCGGGGTGTGACAGATTGGTATCAGAGCTTTTGACTATAGGGATATAGGATAGGTTATTAGACCCTTAGAGCCTATACTATAGTTGATTAGATTTTAATTTTTTATGTGGTTATATGCAAACTTATGATATTTATTTGTTTCATATTTATTACATACACAAATGAATGCAAATATTTCCAATATTACCTTTTGTGATATCTAGTGAATTATACTTACAGTCAAACATACATACTTACATACATATTCATCATACATGTTACAATATTCACATATTCAAATCATCTTCATACTTCCGTTATTCAAGATTTTGTCGCATTTTTCATTTTTCAAATCTCATCAAAGTGAGTTCTGCGACGGGCATGTAGTAACTGTAAGGGTACAAGTACCGGTAGTCGGAACGTCCTGTCTAGGTTGGCATTCGTATAAATCCAATATAACAGACCAGTTTGCCAGTACGAAGGACCTATTAGGCCAAAGCATGCCACACCAAACGTCGTTCGAATTAACCCCACTTTGAGGTGTCACCGTGTCCACACCTGGACACATTCCGAATATTATACATTACATATTTCTCGATTTTCTCCGGGTTTTAGTGTACGTAACCAGGCTAACACATGCGAACCATATGAAAAACCCGGTAATCATGGGGGCCCACGTGATTACGAAGGTGAAGTATGGCGGCATGCAAGGCCCAATTACGAGCAAAGCCCAAGACATCCTATGGATGTAGTAGATTTATTATGCTATGTTTATTTTATGAATGTTCATTCCTAAATACGACACATGATCCCAAAAGCATCCAACTCATACTCTTGATATGTATTCCTTGTAGATGTCTTCTAGTCTCGCTCGTAGGAAGATGAGAGCAGGAAAAGCCCGTGAGCGGATGGCTGCCCAAATCGCTCAACAAATGGCTGCCGTAATACCCAACATTGTAATTCAAGTCCAACAAGCCCTTACCGCTAATCCCGTCAATCAAGAAGTTCAAAATATTGTCAACCCTCAACACCACTAAATGCACCTACAAGCATTTCAAATCTTGTGACCCTACAAAATACGAAGGGACTGAAGGTGTCACCGCTCTTCACTATTGGTTTGAAGAAATGGAAAACATTTTCCTAAATTGCGATTGCCCCGATGATCGCAAAGTGCGATACGCTACTGGTCGTTTATTTGGAATAGCACTTACTTGGTGGAATACAGAGAAGGCTAAACGAGGTGTTGAAGATGCTATGACTTTGACTTGGGAAGAGTTGAAGGAAATCATGACAAGACGGTTTTGCCCAAGGAGCGAAATCAAGAAATTAGAGGATGAGTTCTATTCGTTGAAACAAAAGGAAGGCGACCACACTACATACAACAAGAGATTCCTCGAGTTAAATCAAATGGTTCCCAACTTGTTCACTCCCCACTACCGTTTAATCGAGCACTACATTCGAGGTCTTCCTTCAAAAATTCAAGACTCTGTAATAAGTACCACACCTGCAACCTTGGAAGCAGCAATGGAGTTAGCTACAGAGCTCACTGAGAACCGTATACGGAATAAGGACTTCAAGGAGGATAAGAAGAAAGATAAAGCATCAACTGAAATTTCAAACTCCACCCAAACCGAATTCCCTTCTCAACCCATTCCCAAGAGGAAACGAGATGAGCAACTTTTCGCTGTCACCCAACGCAATCAACCAGCCTTACAAGCCGTACCCCTCCAAGCTATCCCAATCACTCAAGTAGCACCCAACCCAACCTACCCAAATAAGAAACCTTACCTTGGACCTCACCCTCAATGTAGCACCTGTTTTTATCACCATCCATCTACCTTACTTTGTCGACTATGTGCGAATTGTGGACGCTATGGTCATTTGAGCAAGGTTTGCCGCACCCCTCAAAACCAAACCTCACCCTCTACTCAAAACATAATCCAAACATATCAACAACCCCAATACCCATGTTCCCATATGTTCGAGCTTGTTTCAATTGTGGCGACCCTACCCACTTTAGAAACCCGTGCCCTCAATTGGTTAACATCATAAACGCCCAAGCTCAAGCAAACCCAGTTAACCAAGCAAATCAAGAAAACCCAACCACTAGGCCACCAGCAAGAGGAAGAGTTTTCAACATCAACGCCAATCCTGTTGAAGATAATGACGGCCCAAACGAAAACACCCAACTAGTCCTTTTCACTGAAAATCAAGATTCAACTCCAACCGCTTAGTTTTATGTTTTTCTTTATGATTATCTCGATTTTCACGTGTCTCAATTCTAAATTGGAAATTTATCCAAGGATCTTAATGCGAATTACTATTTCAGTTTTGTTTTTTTATACTCATTGATTTAACATTCATATCATCATACCTCACGACATATCACAGTGTCATCATTTAAAGAAGTTGAGCTGTGTCTCATTTCTACATAGACTAACCTCTCCATCATAACAAACGAGAGAGGTACTGTCATCATTCAAAGACTCAAGCTTTGGTTGTTGTGTTTGTTTATGTTTTAGAGTCACATAGAACTAGTCATAACTAACGGATAAAGCCAATGAAAATTTGACGAGAATATGGTGGATACGCCGCTGGTACTTCCTATATATAAGTATTCTTGTCAAAGGATCAGAGGCATTATCAGGCGGTTATGAGAAGTTCCATGTAGGATTTAGTAATGTCTTGGTTGTTACACTCATTGATTTAACATTCATATCAACTCATCATTTAAAGAAATTGGATTGTGTTCCATTTTCTACATAGACTAATCTCTCTATCATAACAAACGAGAGAGGTACTGTCATCATTCAAAGACTCAAGCTTAGTCGTTGTGTTTGTTTATGTTTTAGAGTCACATAGGACTAATCATAACTTACTGATAAAATCAATGAAAATTTGACAAGAATATGGTGGATACGCCGCTGGTACTTCCTATATATAAGTATTCTTGTCAAAGGATCAGAGGCATTATCAGGCGATTATGAGAAGTTCCATGTAGGATTTAGTAATGTCTTGGTTGAAATTTGTTTTACACTCACTGATTTAACATTCATATCAACTCATCATTTAAATAAATTGGATTGTGTTCCATTTTCTACATAGACTAATCTCTCCATCATAACAAACGAGAGAGGTACTGTCATCATTCAAAGACTCAAGCTTAGTTGTTGTGTTTGTTTATGTTTTAGAGTCACATAGGACTAATCATAACTTACTGATAAAATCAATGAAAATTTGACAAGAATATGGTGGATAAGCCGCTGGTACTTCCTATATATAAGTATTCTTGTCAAAGGATCAGAGGCATTATCAGGCGGTTATGAGAAGTTCCATGTAGGATTTGGTATTGTCTTGATTGAAGTTTGTGTTATACTCACTGATTTAGCAATCATATCATCTCATCATTTAAAGGAATTGGATTGTGTCATCAATCAAACATGTATGCTATCAGAATTAGGACTCAGATATTGGTTGTTGTGTTTATTTATGTTCTAGAGTCACATCATAGAACCAATCATAACTTACTGATAAAACCAATGAAAATTTGACAAGAATATGATGGATACGCCGCTGGTACTTCCTATATATAAGTATTCTTGTCAAAGGATCAGAGACATTGTCAGGCGGTTATGAGAAGTTCCATGTAGGTTTTAGTATTAGAAGTTTATTTTAGGATATAACCTTATCTCTCCAAACGTACCAAAACTCTTGCGCATGAAATCATATTTAGTCAATCAACTCTGTTAATCAATATTCATTATCATAGGCATCAAAAAGCGATTCCTGTAGCAGGGTATTCAACCCTTACAAGGAACGTTACCGCCTCAAACAAAATTTAAACTCTTACTCTTTTCTAAGTATGTAATTGTCAAATTAAAACACCATCCTTTTTAGACAAATATGCCACTACTTAAATTTCGGGACGAAATTTCTAAAAGCAGGGGATACTATAACATCCGTCAAAAAACCGGATTTACCAAACCCGCTTCGTTTATTAACCGAACAACCAGTTAAAAATTTCGTGGTGTATTTACTGCCCAAATTAATTTTAAACGATACATAATTAATAAGTATATTGGATTATCAAAGTTATATTTGAAAAAGTATTAAAAATAGTGGGTTAAAAATAAAACAAGGCTGCCGGGTTTCGAACCCGGGTCAGCCGGGTCAACATGGTCAACAAAGTCTTAACTCCCACACGCTCAACCGCTCCGCCACTCGTGATCTTTGTTTACATATTGAAACAATTAATACATAAATTAAATTTGGAAATCAAAACCCAGTTACACAACGCGCCCAAATCCGCTCACGCCGGAAATCCCGACAATTTCGTCAAAGTTTGCCGTTTCTTTTTGGTCATAACGTAAACATTAACAGTAAGGTCGGTTATAACTGAAGAAATCCATCAATTTCATTCATTACCTTAAATTTCAATTCAAAACCAAAAAATACAATTCAAATCCGGGAGTTATACTTTATTCATTCAGTGAGCTCGCGAGTTTTATCAAAAACATACTCTTCATTTCACTCAGAAAACTTCGCCAGAAGTCGCCGGAATTCTCTGTAAATTAACCGGAAAGTTTCGCCGGAAAACCGAATTCAATCCACCTTTTCTTCTTACCCAAAAATAAGATCATAGAACTCGTACTGACATCACTCCGACTCACCTTAAACCTCTGAAGAACCTCTGTCGCAAGAAATTTCACTCGCCGGAATTCTCTGCAAGTCGCCGGAAAACCGAGATTTCATCTACACGGTAAATACCTCGATTCTTTCCGTTTTAATCCGATTTTAGACTGTTACTAACTTCAATCCAACCATCAGAATCTATCCCAGACGACGTAGCCGGAATATTCAGCTCTCGCCGGAAAAACCTCTGAAACTTCTGATCTTACGTCGTGAATCGGTATAACCCTCCAAACTCCTGTAAATCCTTGTTTAAATACCTCCATATCATAACTAATGGAACAAAACTGGTAATTGACTCTAACAGCCGAAGTTCACAAACAGAGCCGACGAGTCTTCGCCGGACTTCTGTGAAAAACGCTGATCGGTATACTCTTTCCCCCAAACTCTCCCCATTCATTACCTTTCAATTACTTATAAAGCTTGAAAATCGAATGAGACATAAATCAGTTGAATTGTCATAATCGGAAATTTTAATCGGAGAAGACGAAGTACTGATATGATATAAGATTAATTAAAAACAGTTTTATGAACGGGTTAGACACACAGTCCAGTGGTGGACTGTGTGCAAACAATATGCATAACGTCCCGAGTTCGATTCTTGACACACGCACCTTCACAGAAATAAAATGCCTTTTTTTAGAGACCGAACTGGGTTAACTTCAGTAAGATGTTAAGTATAATAAAAACCAGAATAGTTACCAAGTTAGACACACAGTCCGGCGGTGGACTGTGTGCCAAACTAAACTACAGGTCCCGGGTTCGAGACCTGTGGAATGCACCGAGTCGTTACATTAAAATCTTTTTAAAATAAATGATTTTCAGATTAATTTAATTAATATATAAATATAATTAAAAACAGAAATATTTCGGGTTAGACATGTAGCTCAGTTGGTAGAGCTGCGTACACGTGAACGGGAGGTCTCGGGTTCGAGTCCTGCCCGGCGCATACATTTACACAATAAAACCGGTCAACGGTCAACAAGTCAACGGTCAAAAAGTCAACATTTTTTATTATTTTTATTTATTTATTTTATTTAAAAATCAATTAAAAATACTTAAAAATAACATTTTTAAAGTTAGAAAATAGCCTAAAACTCACAAAAAAATATATCCAAAAATCCTATTAAAGTTGATAATAAAATCCATTTATTTACCTTACTTTTTCATTATTAATTAGGTTAGTTATTACTCGTCGATCAATCCTCTAAACTCGTGCGCATTCATCATCATTCACCGAACGCACCCAATGTGAGTGAATTTCTTCAAATTCCCCGTTTAAATCACGTTTTTGGGGTGTATCATGTGTCTTACTATTTATTAGATTTAAATCATTGTGCATACATCATATCATGAATAAATGTGTATTCAGCTTGTATAAACTGTTTGTGTGGTTATTGTTTAGATATAATTTATTATTTTCAGTACATGCAATTTCATAGGCCGCCGCTCTCCATTACATTATGAGCGTTGAGCATGTTCCCCATTACATTATGAGCGTGAACCTGGCGTGCCAACATACGATCGGCTCCGTTTGATTGAGCCTTGATCGCACAGACATTTATCATTTTCAGTACATGCAATACGATCGGCTCCGTTTGATTGAGCATTGATCTCACAGTTTCATTCATGTTATATGTTTATGCAAGTTGATATGTTATTGTATGCTGTTGGTTTGTTAATGTATGTTATTGTTTGATGTTGTGTGATATCGTATGCTAATGGTTTGTTATTGTATGCTAATTGTTGTTATTGTATGTTTAATTACGTTTGTTCATATATGAATAGTGCACAATTTTTCCATATAAAATACAACAAGAAATAAATAATAAATGTTTTCTAACAAGGTTCACTCGCCAACTTTTTGTTGATCCAAAAACCATTTTTACACATGATACAGGTGAACAGGATGAAGCAGGGAAAACATAGGAAATGCCTTAGAAGAAAATAATGAAGTCTAGAATGATGTGTAGGACATGATGAAATTATGATTGTATGTTTCCCTTTAAATTGTAATAATAAATATGAAACGTTATAATAAATGTCATGAGCTTTGATGATAACCCAATCATGCCCCGATCACCTTTTCCGCTGCGGGTCGGGGTGTGACATTGCCAACATGTTAAGTTATAACCTCTGAGTGGCAAGCTTTATAGTTGAGGGACCAAAAGTGAAAGAATACAAAATTTTGTGCTCTGGGAGGCAGTTACGGACCGCAAGCCATAATGGTTACGGTCTATAACCATTTGAAATCAGTGCCGCCGGAAGGCCTTACGGACCGCAAGGCCAAGGCCATACAGACCGTAAGTGGTTGCCAGCGAGCAGAAACTTGGCAGCTTCTGCTCCTGCCACCTTAAACGTGAATTGCCACCATCAAGCTGCTTAAGACACGTCCTAAAGCACTTGTTGCAACCTCACAACATTCCTTGGCACCTGGCACAACTTCCATGCTCCTCCTTCACTATATAAAGGCCTTTGTTTAGCCTTTGAAACTTGCCCATTCACTCAAAATCATCTCTTCTTGTCCTCTGGAAGTTCCTGAACTTATAGGAGCTTCCAATCAGTTATTTTTTCGTGCTAGGACAGTGTGTAAGTGTCCTTAACTCTCCTTGTTAAGTTTTATTAGACTTTGAGCCAAAGTCAAAGCGTTCACGTAACGAACGTGGCTACGTGATCGTAATTAGGTAGATGTTAATCCCTTAAAAGGGCACCTCCTGATTACTACGTTTTCTTGGTCAATTGACGGGTCAAAGTTATATTAATAAAAAGTCAAACGGTCAGTTTTGAAATAAATTCATAATTAACAATGTAGATGTTGTAAAATCAATTTCAACACTTTAATAACTTAGTAATAAGTATTAGAACATGTATAAACATGTTCGGCCCGTCAAGTCCATGTTTAATGTCGGTTCGCAACCAAGAGTCGTAAAAGTTGACTTCTACTTTGACTTCCGGTTCTGACCCGATTTGCTAACCTTAGCCACTGATTTGCGTTGTGACCATGTTTAGTTATAGTATAACCCTCTGGAGTTATATTACATGGTTACATAGTAATCCGAGCTTTTATGCAAGGATCCGTTAATTATGCCAAACTTTGCTAAAATGCCCTTTTGTTTAAAAACAATGTTTTAAATACAAATGAGCATAGAAATGAATTATGTACTGATATAGACTAACTTATTTTGATGTCAATAATCTGGTCATAATCTAATCAGATTGTAAACTAAGTTATACACAAGTCTTTGTATAATGCCGATAAATGACGATTTTACCCTTATGGTGCATAAAATGGGTTTAAAGTTACTTTTCATGACCAAATCTTTTACCTACTACTATAATAAATTAAATAACTTATTTTGGTCATATAAACCTGATCATAACATCAGTTTTCCTTAATCATCGATTAAATCATCATTTAGCGACTTTATCGCTATTTAGGCGCATAGTATGGTTAAAAACCATATCTAAACACCAAGACTTGATACCTACTGATTTCAAAACTTATTTTATATATAACTACAATAGGTACATTATCTAAACTCAGATTCCAAGTAAATTATCAAAGCTATATGTGAAATGACCAAAATGCCCTTACGGGGCCTAGTTTGATCTTAAACTATAAACCACACGTATACTTGATATCCTACTGATATAACATCATAAATAAACTATTTATACAGTAAGTTTATTACCATTACATCAGTTTGCTCATAAGTTCTTTTATAAGTCATGAAATGACCAAAACGCCCTTTCGAGGCGTAACTTGATTTTAAAACCATAACGGGCAAACATGTTGATATCTTACTGATGTTATAACATGTTTTAAATATAATGGCATATGAACTTCTATACGGCTTCCGGTTACCCGGTTTCGCTTATATGCGTACGGTTCGGCCTACGTAACTAGTTTACGCAATTTAACCGAAACGGGTTTAACCCTATTGTTAGGATCTAAGTTTGAATTAATTGTAGTTTTTGTTTCTAAGAATGGAAAATGGATCGAATTAGAAAGTTATGCAGCGGAATTAAAGGAAAACTTTTACTACAAGCAATTGGTCGTTTGTTTTCATCACCATCATGCTTTCAAGTTGATAGACTTTGCATGCGATTCACAAACTCCCCCTTAGCCAATTACAATCGTTTGATAGTAAGAAATGAAGAAGATAAAGTGTGAAATGATCTTTTTCAGGAAGACAAAGTTAACTGTTACAACGTTCACCTATTTATACTAACTATCTAACCACTGAGATCTTTTGTGACGTCCTGGTTGATAGTGACAGCTAACAAAGTTATAACTACCTCAAACACTACTAAGCTAAACTATCAGTGCATAGCACTGTTACGTTAAAAAGTAAAACCTAGTCTAAGCTCTGATCTCTATCCTCTGATCTTGATTCTTCTGTCAGACCTTTGCTTCTTGAACTATCAGGTGATAGGAATAAATGTTTAGGGAAAGCAGTGTAAAGGTTGATCGGTGGTTGTAACCACTGATAGTTGAACCAAAGCTCGGATAGTGTATTTGGATTTGATATCATCTGTTCCTCTGTTAGGGTTCGATCCCAACAATCTCCCCCTAGAACAGATGATGCCAAAACACTTGTTTATTCTTGGTTTTTATTTCTCAATAGAAGTTCCATGATTTGGCCTTTAAACTGTAATTCAAAATTCAGAGAGACTTCATCATCATCATCCTTTTCGAGTGTCAGATCCAAAAGATCTTGAAGGTATTCTGCATTCAGCCCATATGCAGCCTCCATGCTCATCTTGACAGCATCACCATTAGACTTGAGTAATGTCAATTCGTGGGAGTCTTTTTCGACATTTTAGAATTTTTGGGTCTTCTGGTTTTCTAGGATGACTTTTATTGATTGAGGTTTGGAGAGCTTTTTGTTGAACTATCTTTGTCAATTCTGCTCAGAGCTTATCACTAGCTACATCTGTGTGATAGTCAACCATGTTTTGAATTCCCTCCTTGATGTGTTCAAACACTCTCTTGTCTTCTTCATCTACCTTTTCTTGCCTTTTTAGTTGATTTAAGGCAAGGATGGTGAGGGCAGATGATGAGATAGGCTTTTTGGAGTGTTGAGCTTTATGAACATCATCTGATGGAGGATAAATTGGTTTAGGAGGCATGCTTGGATCTTTCTTTCTCCTCTCTACTAACATCTTGTAAGTGTCAATTACCCTGGCTTCTCCACACCTTATCACTTGGTTCCTTGAACCATAGTGATTGTGTATCAACTCTTCTTTCATTCTTTTAAGCTTCAAAGCTCTGTCAGGCATATCGTTCGTATGTTGTTCCCAGTTTGGAGGAGTAGGCTTCTTGTGAGGATCCTTTACCATTTTTTGCATTCTTTTAATCTCTTCTTAACTCATCTATACTCCAATCCTTAAACTGTGCCTTTGTTGCTTTGTATTGCTTGTTCTTCATGATGTGCTCAATGAGTTCATTTTTAAGAAACTGATTTTCCCTTTCTGACAGCTTGTTACTCAGATCTTTGACAAAATTCTGCAATGTTCTGGCTTTGCTGAGCTGAGAAGACATGATGGTTCGTATCTCTTTATCACTTTTACCAACTGATTCACTTTTTGCCATATCCTCTGCTTGTTTCAATTTGAGTTCAAGATACTCATCAATGTTTGCAGGTCTTGGGTAGCCATCAAGAGATGGCATTCTGAGGTAAAGCTTGCATATGTGTATCATTTGAGCTATCCTCTACTGGTGAATTTGATGGTCCAGCCTCTGATTGGAATGGTGGTGGAGGAATTGGTTGAATGGATGTGAAAGTGGGTTGAATTTTGTCCAATTGTTGTGGACTTTTATCAACAGATGATTGGTTTTGAGAGCTGACAGAGGTTTGAGTATCAACCACTGTTGACCTAGCAGAGCTTTCACCATTGCTACTAACATCTGCTACTCTGCCTGAAGGATTAATTTTGAAATTTGGAAGAATGCAATCATATCCTTGCTCTTGATTTGATGATTGTGATGTACATGCACGGTTAGTCTTGACAGACACATCTTCAAATGTAAATTTGGATAGATCAAACAATTCAGCAGGATTTGCTAGGATTTTCAAAGATAAGAGTTCATTGAACTTCACATTCAGAGTTTCTTCAACACACTTGTTCCTAGAGTTAAAAATTTTGTAGGCTTTGGCAGTGGTTGAGTATCCTAGAAAATAACCACAATCAACTTTGGCTGCAAACTTGGATATTGAATCTTTTAAGTTTAAAATGAAGCATGGGCAGCCAAAGACTTTAAAATAAGAGATCAGAGGTTTGATTTTTATAAAGCAATTCATAAGGAGTCTTTTGATGCCTGGGATTTATCAAAACTCTGTTCTGAAATAGCAAGCAGTGTTTACAGCCTATGCCCAAAAAGACAAGGGTAAACCAGAATCTGCTAGCATAGTTCTTGCTGATTCAATCGAAGTTCTATTTTTCCTTTCAACAACCCCATTTTGTTCTGTAGTTCTAGGGATGCTATATTGCCTAACAATCCCTTTTGACTCACAGAAGGCATCCAACTCTTTGTTCCTAAACTCTGTCTCATTGTCACTCCTAAAGATTTTTACAGGAAGATTAAATTGCTTTTCAACTTGTTTAACAAAGTTTTGCAAAATGTTTGTTGTTTCATCCTTAGAGTGCAAAAAGAAAGTCCATGTGAACCTGGAAAAATCATCAACTATCACCAGGCAATACCTTTTGTGTTTTAAGCTCATGATTTTCACAGGTCCAAACAAGTCCATATGAAGTAACTGTAAGCACTGACTTGTTTTGGACTCTTCAATTGACTTGTAAGAACTTTTATGTTGTTTACCTTTTAAACAGAAAACACAATGTTCTTCACAAGTAAATTGTTTGTGTGGCAAACCTCTAACAAGACTTTGTTTTGAGATATTGGAGATGGTTTTTCGATTTGTGTGACCTAGTCTTTTATGCCAAAATTCTGTTTCTTTGCTTGAAGCAACTGAGAACAAACAAGCATTTGACATAGGATTATCTTTTACCATGTCAACCAATACACATTTCCTACCCTATTAGCAGTAAGTTGTGCTTTGCTCTCTACAATTATTTGATTAATCTTTTGGACAACCTTTGGGCCTACTATCTGACAAGTTTCCTTAGTGAAGAAGGATCCATAACCCTTATCACTCATTTGTAAGACACTCAGAAGATTGAATTTTAGATTATCAATGAGATTCACATTTTCAAACTTGAGTTTTCCAGCTAGAACACAACCTGACCCCATCACCTTTCCTTTTGAATT
Source organism: Scalesia atractyloides (assembly GCA_947069175.1). Taxonomy (NCBI): domain Eukaryota; kingdom Viridiplantae; phylum Streptophyta; class Magnoliopsida; order Asterales; family Asteraceae; genus Scalesia; species Scalesia atractyloides. Next base: position 46,286,742 of record CAMTDV010000019.1, on the reverse strand, counting down.
ATTTCCAAAGGATATACCACCCCCTCCATGAGATTTAAAATTTCTGAGCAGGGCCTTACATCCTGTCATGTGTCTAGAGCCCCCATTATCTACATACCAAAGACTGTCAAGGCAAGTAGAAGCTCCCTGCACATGTTTTTGAAATAATTAGTTTAGGTGAGTTTCCAAATCTAGGATGGCTTTGGATGGGGTGTTAGATGATCCAGACTCAAGTTCAGATGACTGAGCAGTGGTTACATCAGGTTTTTGTAATGCTTGGAACCACTGTCTATCAACTGTTGGTAACCATGAGGATGCCTATTTACCCTTAGCTTAGAAGGCTTTTTATAAGTCTCATAAACCATAGGCACCTTTTGATATTTAGGTTGGCTTTTATCTCTTGGAAACTGGTTTGATGGAGGTGCATCTGTCACTTGAATTTCTCTGTGAACAGTGGTTTGCTTTAAAGCTTTTTTGACAGATGTTTCAATTGGCTCAAAATTCTGTTCAATTTTATTTTCAGGAAAGCTTGAACTTTCTCTTTCAAGAGCTTTTGCTCTAATCTCTTTTACCTTTTGATGATAGATTTTGAGATAGGCATACCCTTAGGTCATGTGATTTGTTTTGTTGCAAATGGTGCATCTAGGAGATTTGGGTATAACACAAGTTTTGTTTATATCATAGGCTTTTAAAAGAGAACAATCTGCAGCCACATGATTTCTCTTTTCACAAAATTCACAAAACATGTATTTAACCTTTTCTTTCCTTTTCCTATCAGACTTTTTGAGAACAGTGGGTGTAACCCCTGCTGGAAAGTATTTGATAGGGATCACCAGTGCTTTTGGTGCTTTTATACCATCAGTGGTTGAAAGGTCCATTGGCTTGAAGTTTTCTAAAATATCACATTCATCTGACCAGGTTGGTTTAAACTGATATTTTTCAATTCCCTTTTCTTTTGCTGAAACCTCTGGTTTTTCAAGAATGATTTTGTTTCCATTTTTATCTGTGATTTTAATTTCTTTACCAGCCAAGTTTGTTGGGACTATTTCAACCAGCTCAGAATCAATTTTTGCAACATTTTCGCAAGTCTGGTCATAATCTCTAAAGCCTATTCCAAACTTTATGTTACTCTTGATTTGAGCATCAAGCATAAGCTCACAACCTTTACAAGACTCAACCCATTTTTCACAAGTGATTTGGGTAGATTCAAGCTCCTGTTTGCAAACCTGGTATTTTTCTACCATGGTTTGGAGCTGGTCTCTGGTTATGCTTGATTCATGCCTCAGGCTACTCATTTCAGAATCTTTTTCACTTAACTTTGTTTTTAACTCTTTAACAAGTTTTTCAAAATTAAGTTCATCTTCTAAAATTCTGTTTCTCAGGTTTTCATTCACCTGTTTTATGTTTGCAAAAGCAATAATGCATTTGTTAGAACATAGATCTTTTAGGATCTGAGGTGATACCTTCAAAGCAGCCATGAGAGGACAATCACACTCTTCTTCTTCACACACCTGCTCATCCCATGGGTCAGATAGAGGGTCTTTTTCAACATCAACATTATTTTCTTCAACCACTGGTGTAACTTCTGGTGTAACCACTACTTCACAACAATCAAACATATCAGACTTTAACTCCTGCTCCACAGATTCATCACCTTCAACAATGGTCTCCAAAGCCATTAAACATATATTTTCATTTTCAAAATCATTTTTGGCTATGAGAGCAAAGTCTGTTAAATCCTCAGGCAAGCTACTCCAATCAACAAAACCTTGTGTGAAAAAGCTTTGTTGATCAACCTCTGCTGGTGTAGCAGTGGTTTGAGTAGGTTGAGTAACTTGTGGCATTTGCTGCACATGTACTTGAAGTGGTGCTTAGACATATTGAATCTGTGGTGCAGGTGCTTGAACATAATGGACAGGAACTGTAGCAACAGGATGTGCAAAGTGTGCAGTATTTTGCGTTTGTGATGTAGGGGTATATTGGGAATATTGGACAGTGTTTTGAGGTTTGTTGCCAGGATGTGTTACAATTGATCCTGCAGATTGTGTTACAATTGATCCTGCAGATTGTGATATGCATTCTCTGGCAAAGTGGCCCATCTTGTTACATTTATAGCATTTAATTTTGGACTTATCCAACCCCACTTTTAACCCCCCATGCAATCCTGGGAATCTTCTACCAGTTCTTTTGTAGAATTTACTTGCTCTAACACTTAAAAGTGCCAGCCGATGCAAAATGTCCATCTCTTCAAGGTCAGTGGGTTCAAAATGTTGTAAGTCATTCATTTCAAAAGACAAATTGTCAGAGGTCTCGCTTTCACAATTTGCAGCAAAAGCAAAATTGGGTGTACTAGGATCAGAGTTGAAATTGTTTCCAGATGTTATGTCAATGTAATGATCATAAATCTGATCCTTTCCACAGCTAGACCCCTCCTCATGACTATACAAAGCAGTGTTTCCCAGAGTATAATCATCAGTCATTTTTCCTGACTCTTGCAACTTCTTTTTCTGGTTCAACTCCCTCTCATAAGTGAGGAGTCGTCCATGAAGTTGTGTCAAGGTCATATCCTTGTAACCAACAGCTGTTCGAGTGACATAAGCTACAGTCTCCCATTTCTCAGGTAAGGATCTCAAAAAACGATTATTGATAGTCGAATTTGGGAGTTCTACATTTACCAATTTGAGCTCACTGATGAGACAGCTATATCTTTCGAACTGTTGGGTTAACGATTCACCCTTAACGTGGCAAAATGTTTTATACAGTTGGTTTAAAACCTCTCTATTATTCTCTATCACCTCTTCAGTACCACCGAACTACCCTTTAAGAGCATCTCATAACTCTTTAGCACTATTACAATGAAGTAATCCCACATAAATCTCATTGGGCAAGGCCGAAGCAATGATGCTAAAGGCCTTAGCATCCAATTCAATCTTGAGGAAATCCTGTTCAGAGTAATTTTCGAGTTTCTTAGGGACTTGAGTGTGGGGACCCTCTGTACTTGTAACCATGGGTATATGAGGTCCAAACACAACGGATCTCCAGCATCCGGTGTTCTGTTGGGCGAGAATATGACCCATCTGACGTTGCCAATAAAATATTCATTTCGTTCCAACATCGGTCGTTTGAACATGGATCCAATATTGGATTCCGGTGTGTTTTGTGCCATTTCTCTTTTTTACAACAGATTTGTGTTTTAAAAACTTTTGTAGTAATAAAACTCTGTATTCAAGTAAAACTATCAAACGAATTAGCACAAGGAGCTGATCTGTTCAAATCAATTTGACTGTTAAATCAAAATCGATTGACCAAGATCTTATACCAATTGTTAGGATCTAAGTTTGAATTACTTGTAGTTTTTGTTTCTAAGAATGGAAAATTGATTGAATTAGAAAGTTATGCAGCGGAATTAATGGAAAACTTTTACTACAAGCAATTGGTTGTTTGTTTTCATCACCATCATTCTTTCAAGTTGATAGACTTTGCATGTGATTCACAAACTCCCCCTTAGCCAATTACAATCGTTTGATAGTAACAAATGAAGAAGATAAAGTGCGAAATGATCTTTTTCAGGAAGACAAAGTTAACTGTTACAGCGTTCACTTATTTATACTAACTATCTAACCACTGAGCATCTTTTGTGACGTCGTGGTTGATAGCGACAGCTAACAAAGTTATAACTACCTCAAACACTGCTAAGCTAAACTATCAGTGCATAGCACTGTTACATTAAAAAGTAAAATCTAGTCTAAGCTCTGATCTCTATCCTCTGATCTTGATTCTTCTGTCAGACCTTTGCTTCTTGAACTATCAGATGATAGGAACAGATGTTAAGGGAAAGCAGTGTAAAGGTTGATCAGTGGTTGTAACCACTGATAGTTGAACCAAAGCTCGGATAGTGTATTTGGCTTTGTAACCATTTTATCATTTTATTTTCAAAATCCAGAACGTAACATGTTTACCCATATTAAACAAGTCTCCATACTTGTCGGGTTAAACTACATTCCATTCCGATCATCGCTTAATCTCGTGTTTAGTATCGTTATTATCTTTAAGCTACCCGGTTCGAGTCTACAAACTAGATAGGACCCGTTAGCATTCTAATTGCTTATAAACACCATCATTTCCAGACTAAGAGCCTCTCGGTAGATTGCCAACTAAGCTTACTTTTGATTGTCCGGCTGAGTTAGTAAATTATTGAAGAATTAGCTCAGGTAAATACTTTTAACTTATTTTCCCTATACGGGCTTGGGATACGGTATAATAATACTGCTTGGTCGAGTATGGGATCATGTTATCGGATTGTGATTTACTAAATCTTCATAACCCGTTTTATTCTGTATTGTTTGATAACTTAAACATTGGCGGTTAACACGACCGTGTCTGGGATATCCTTGGCTCATTTAAATTACTAATGGCCACGACCTTAAGCGCGGGGTGTAGGCATACACCTGACAGATGCTAATGCTAATAAAGTATTTAATCCCATTGTTGGATTATTTAAGTGGCGTGTCGGTTAATCTTGTTATTCGGTTTCTGCATCGGACCCCATATGTATTGACAAACATGTAAAACTGTAAATAAGGTCATTTTGAACTATCCCAAGTTATTTATAGAATGTGCGAAGTGCACCTAAAACCATGTTCAGAAATGTTTTCAAAATGAGTCGGTTATTAGTATTTACCAGTGAAAACTGACGTATTTTCAAAAGATCAAGTTACAGGTGGCAACACGCAATAGATCGGGAGCTGCGCTATAGTGACAATAAAGGATTTTGCAAGTCCTTATGTTGCTTAAAGTCTGTTGAACAATTACTTTGTATATATTTATTTCGATCCGCCTGTGGATCTTTTCATTACAAGCCTTGTAATTTATTTTTGAACTTTGAACACTCGGGTAATTTAAATCCAAGACTTTCGATGTGCTGTGTTTGTTTGGTTATGATGTTATCAACTACGTCACTATAGCTCCCAACTGGGCCCACCGGGTACACGTGGAAATAGGGGTGTGACAGTTTAACTAGACTAGTACTTCCAACATGGTTATGGTTAGAGACTTGGTGTGGTTTGTTCACTTTGTTTGCTTGGTTATTTGGTGACTTAGGTTACATGAAATGTAAACTAATATAACTAATATTTCTGGAACAAAATTTCAATCCAAACCTATCAAACATAGGGATTTGTTGGTAACTTAAAGAGGTTCCTAGGATGAAGCAATGTAAACATGTTTGGAGGCTTTAACAAAATTCAAGAAAAATCCTGACTTTGGACCTCAAAATGGTGATGTTTAGTAAACATGTGGTAACACTCCTAGAGTTTATCCAAGAAAGGATAAGCAAGAAAACAACAAGAAAAGTTGAAGAAACAAGCTCAAACTCATTGATTTGAAACTTGTATGAATCCGCCTAAATTTGGAACTTTGGATGATTTGGAGAGTTTGAAAGTGATTAGAGGGTGCTGAAAGTTTTTAGGTGGTGGGAAAGGGTTGTATATATAAGTGGGTATTAGGGTTTGGGAGTTAATGAAGATAGTTGGGAGTTAGAAGGAGGAAAGGTGAGTTTAAACTTCAAAATTCACAAGTTACACAACATTCTGCCATCAAACCTCCTTGCGGACCGTAAGGCTTAAAAAATTCATTTTTGTCCCTTGGACTTATATATCTTGTTATTTAATGCCTTAAACTCAAAGTTAAACATAATTTAGGGTGCGTGTATAGAAGCAAATTATAATTATGATATAAGTATGATTATTTTTAAAGAGGTTATAAACTTAAAGTATGGCTTTGTTTTTGTATAAAAATGTGTATTTCGTGATTTTTTGCGTATTGTTTATGCATCATTAAACAAGTATGATATAACTATGATTTCCATTACGATCAAAGTCTCAGGATTACAAGGATTGAAAATGAAATATGATTTACAATAAATCGAAAACAAAATGAAGAATACGGAATGTTACATATCCGTTTGGTAACCGTTATTTTCTTTAAAAAACATTTTTTTTATTTTAAAACCTATTTAAACCCACACTTTTTACTAAAAATCTTCACTTTGTCAGACCTTCCCAAACCATTCATACTTCATAAGAAAAATATGTTCCTTCTCAAATGACAAGAAGGATATGGACTGAAGAGGAAGAATTTGCCTTGGTGACGGCTTGGGTGAATAAATCCATGTCTTGTGTTGCCACAAGTCAATCATGGTCGAATGATTTGTTTAATGAATTCCTACAACAAATGGGCAAAACTAATCGCAACGTACACTCGATTTCTCGAAATGGAGGCTATTGAACCCACGTGTTATGATATTTGAGCAACTCTACATACACGTGGGGGAGGCTATGGACGAAGCCCTATGCGTGTACAAAAGGAGACAACGTTGACCACATTGCATCGTGGCAAACACTACGAGCTAATCAACATAGGCAAATGCTACAAGTTGCTCCATGTCGTTGCGGATTTAAGTTTGTTATGTCGTTTAATGATGTCGTATTTTTTTATTATTATACATTTATGTTTTTATATTATGTACTTTTTTATATAATTAATGAATTAATATTTTAATTTTATAGTTTCAATAAAATCATTTTTGTTGTAATAAAAAATGAAAAAAAATGGAAAGAGGAAAAGGGTACCACATACCATGTTTGAGGAAGAATGATGAGATAAAAGGAGAGAGTGATGTAATGATAAGGTGAACGTAGATAAGAAGGGGGAGGCATTACCACCCTCATAGCCAAACAACAATCAACAACAATCTTTTAATAAAGTAAAACAAAACTAAAAGTTAAGGTGTGTTATGTGCGTTTATACAGTGCTATTTTGTAACAATAAGGTGCGTTTATACAGGTGCTATTATTGTAACAATAACGGATATTTGTCATAATTAATAGCAATGGGAAATATCATTATCATACTCAGTAAATCTCATGAATAGCAAAAGTAAGGTAGTGTCTGAGGAGGGTAAGATATAGACAGCCTTGTCTCTATCTCTAATAAATTGAGAGGCTGCTTCCAGTGAGACCCCCGACTCGATAGTAGTTTTGCAACAAGCGGACATAAGGCACATAACACTCAGCAAAGCAAAGGCTGATTAATGAATGTGTCCTCTTGTGTATCGACTATCAACGTCACCGCATGATGCATGATTAATCATCCCCCACTTTTAACGTTATTTTCATGAAATTAGTAAAATTAGTGCACTTTCATTCCCCCTGTCACCCTCAACCTCATAAAACTATATATATATATATATATATATATATATATATATATATATTATATATATGTGTGCACGCGCGCATACTATAAAGAGAACATTCAGGGCAATATATATAAACTTACAAAGACTACAATAGAGCCATAAGAATTGTCTCTGTTTTGAAGCATGGTTGATTTCATAAAAGAATAAATAAATAAGAATAATTAATGTCATTGGAATATAATCCTCTTAGTTGGTTTTAAAAGATAAAGTTCATTGGTGCCACTAAACTTTCAATTAATGGTATAATTAACTCTTATTATTATTAAATTCTAAAGATTTTTTGGTTTCGATTCTAATGATATATATATATATATATATATATATATATATATATATATATATATATATATAAAAGATCTGGTTCAAGAGAGAACCAATCTCAGTTGCGAGAACCATGAGAACTCCTATCATCCAATAGCATATTTACACATCATCCATAACCAAATTAAATCAAAAGGTTATTTTTATCTTTTACTTCCTATGACACATATTTTCTTTCTCTTCTATTTAAAAGTCAGCATGTCATATATTTTATATCTCTTCTATTTAAAACTTAACATGTCACATATTTTTTTTCTCTTCTATTTAAAATTCAACATGAGACATCTATTGAGTCGTGATTTTTGGGTGAGTTCGTTTGGTAAGTTCCTCGAATTTCGTAAACCCGAAATCGGGGTGTCGGTAGTGTAAAAAGATGTTTGGCGTAAAAAAAAATTTGTAAAAAAGTTTTTGAAAAAAAAATTGTAAAAAAGTTTTGTAAAAATAAAATATTTTTGTTTGGCGTAAAATATATTTTGTTTTTTGTAAAAAGGTTTAAACACGTAAAAAATTGTTTTTTTTAAATTTGTTTTAAAGTTTAAAATCACGCGTAAAAAAAGTTTAAACCCGTGCATAAAAAAAGTTTAAAACCGACGCGTAAAAAAGTTTAAAACCGCGCGTAAAAAAACTTTTATACCGGCGCGTAAAAAAATTTAAAACCACATGTATAAAAAGTCTAAAACCCGCGCGTAAAAAAGTGTTAAACCGGTGCGTAAATAAAAGTTTTAAACCATCGCGTAAAAAAAGTTGAAAACCGCGCGTAAAAAAGTTGAAAACCGGCGCGTAAAAAAGTTTAAAACCGATGGGTAAAAAGAGTTTAAAACCGCACGTAAAAAAAGTTTCTAAAACGGCGTGTAAAAAAAGTTTGAACCCGCGCGTAAAAAAAGTTTAAAACCGCGCGTAAAAAAAGTTTAAAACCGGCGCGCAAAGAGAATTTTAAAGCGGCACGTCAAAAAAGTTTAAAACCGCGCGTAAAAAAAGTTGAAAACCGGCGCGTGAAAAATTTCTAAACCGGCACGTAAAAAAGTTTAAAACTGCGCATAAAAAAGTTTAAAACCAGCGCGTAAAAAAAGTTTAAAACCGGGCGTAAAAAAGTTTGAATCCCCGCGTAAAAAAAGTTAAAAACCGGCGCGTAAAAAAAGTTTTAGATCATCGCGTAAAAAAAGTTTAAACCCGCGCGTAAAAACGGCGCGGAAATAAAGTTGAAAATCGGAGCGTAAAAATGTTTAAAACCGATGCGTAAAAAGAGTTTAAAACCGCACTTAAAAAAGTTTCTAAAACGGCGCGTAAAAAAAGTTTGAACCCGCGCGTAAAAAAAGTTTAAAACCGTGCGTAAAAAAAGTTTGAAACCGCACGTAAAAAAAATTAAAACTGGCATGCAAAGAGAATTTTAAAGCGGCACGTCAAAAAAGTTTAAAACCGCGCGTAAATAAAGTTCTAAATCGATGCATAAAAAAGTTCTAAACCACGCGTAAAAAAAGTTTAAAACCGGGCGTAAAAAAGGTTTGAACCCGCGCGTAAAAATGTTTAAACCGGCACGCAAAAAGAGTTTGAACCCCTACGTAAAATAATTTTTTTACTGCATGATTCAAAAATAACATTAATTAAATCACAAAAAATAAAAACTCATTAATTAAAGCATAATGATTACAACTATTTTATTGTCTTTTAATCTTATCCATTAAAACACTTTTGATTAATGGCTTATGTTGGTTTCTACGGTTCTTACAACTCAAAGTGGTTCTCATTTTACACATCCCATATATATATATATATAGGTTTAGGATCCTGTAAAAAAGACATTTTTCGTGAGAAGTGTGAGAAGGCATAGGAATTGATATGTAGACATCATGTTTTGGACTTAGGCATGATGTTTTGGGTTGTTTTGGTAAGAAAAACATCAAACATAACAATTTAAGACACAATTCAATAAATTCTTGGCTTAAAACTTAAAACACCATGCCAAGAAGGTTAACTAGTGTGTTTTAAGTGTTAAATAGTGTTTTTTTAAATTGTAGCCTATAATACATTGTATTGTGTTTTAAATTGTTATGTTTAGTGTTTTTCTTGCCAAAACAACCCAAAATATCATGGCTAAGTTCAAAACATGATGCCTACATGTTATTTCCTATGCCTTCTCACACTTCTCACGATAAGGGTCTTTTTTACAGGAACCTTACCCTATATATATATATATATATATATATATATATATATATGGTAAGGTTCATGCGGGAACCACCTTTATTGCAAAATAAAATCTAAAAAAAATCAAAAAACTTTTTGTTACCCCTAAAAAAACTATTTTTTTAAATCGCTACATTTGTTACCCCTAAAAAAACTTTTTTTTGGAGTAATATTTATCTATGCACATGTGCATATGTATCATATCTTTGACAAATTTCGTAATACATTATCACTAGTAAACATTTGCACTTTAATTTACAATACCATCCGTAATACACTACTTTTTACATTACCAGTATTCAAATTGCACATGTGCATCATTATGTACAACCATTATATAACGTGTTTTGGTACAAAAAGTTTATGACTTTAAATGATGAAGTAGGTCCATATACATGTTTTTTGGTTAGTTATATCTAGTGGTTGTTGGTTTGGTTATAATTGTCACTTTATGATGTAATATGTTGATTGGATGGTATAAATGGTGATGATATACATGTAATAAAGTGAAAATACTGGTATTGGTATTGTATTATTGATGGTAGGAGGTAATGGTATTGTATTATGGATGGAGGTAATGATTTATATATTATGTAATAAAAGCAAATATGATAATATTTTTTAATATCATAAATAAAAAATAAATAATGTATTAATACAAAGTTTTGTTTTTGTGATAAATAATTTGAAAATATATTTGAAATTCAAAGTAGGAAAATTTAATATTAATTTATTTTTCATTTATTTAATATAAGATAAGATAAGCCTGACACGTGTCACACGTTGATGTCTTTTATTATATTAAATAAGTAGAAAAGATAAGCGGGGAAAGTTGATCGATGACATGTGTCACATATAGATTTTTGATATATAAATTATGTAATATAATAGATATAATAGTTTTTATTAATAATAAAAAATAAAATATATATAACGGATATACATACGCGATGGATAGAGTGATTGCGGAGATGGTTCTTCAAAAGAAGATACGTTACCAATTCCGACAATTTGATTTATAAATTATGTAATAAAGTCGATATAATGTTTTCTTAATAATGAAAACAAAAATAAATTATATATTAATACAAAGTTTGGTTTTCATGATAAATAATTTGTTTTATTTAAAAAATTATTAAATTAATAACTTAAATTTGATGATAACATTTTATTAGAAAAATAGTAGGATTCTATTTGAAATTCAAAGTAGGATAACGATTAGTATTAACTTATTTATTTATTTAATATAAGATAAGTATGGCACCTGTCATTCATTGATTTTTGTTATTATATAAGGTAAGATAAACGAGAAAATAAAAAAGTAGATTTTTCAAATAAATAACACGTGTCACGCATTGATTTGTTTTATTATATAGTATAGATATAGATTAAGAGGCCGAGCAATTTGTGGTGCCGAACCGCTAGAACCAGGGAACCGAACCGGAACCGCCAGATCCGAACCGTATTGTTGTATTTCAGGTCCGATTCAGGTTCTTAAATATGGGAGAAAATGGTTCCCACTTCGGTTCTAGTTATAACCAACGGGTTTGGTTTGTTTTAAGAACCGCTAGAACCGGTTTGGGTTTAAATTTTAAATAATATATTAAAAAACCCTATTAATTCATTTAAACTTTAATATTATATTTAAAAAATGTTTCTATTCATAAAGAATATAAAAATAGTTTTACATAATGCTTAAATGAAGTTTTTGTGATGGTTAAATAAAAATTTTCTTAGTTAACTATTGTCTTTTACTTTGTATACTTTCGTTTTCGTTTCATGATTTGAAACATTTTATTGTTGCTACTTGTATTTTGATTGGTTTGATTTTGGAGGTTGCAACTCTTACCTGTTTTAAACGATTTGATTGTTTTAATTGTTTTTATTTTGTTGTTGGTCATACAATTTAATTGATCGTTTACACGAGAACCGTTTAACCCGGTTCCGAACCGAACATGAACCGTTACAATATGGTTCGGTTTCAATTTCGGTTTTTATATTTAGCATTAAACGGTTCCGGTTCAATCCCGTGTTAGTTAGTCCGGTTCTAAACTATTGCACATCCCTTGGCACATCCGGCATAATTAAATATTTAGTAGAGAATATGTTGGTTGAACTCTATTAGTATCATACGCGATGATTTAATCTGGAAATATGGAATATTAACACGACTATATTCCATGGAGTATGATTAGGGCATATACTCAAAGTCTTAAGTTAATGGACCATAATTTCTCATCATACAAACATAAATAGAATCCAATCCAAAGTCTTAACACTCGTGTAAACAGAACATGGTTCCTGTATGAAATCAACCTTGTTAATATGTTATCAATTAGAACATGGTGCTTTACTATGTAACCGGACTTTATTTTGTTCTTTTTAGTAAAGTTGTTAGCCTTTATCTCGAATAACAACTATTATACCACTTTTACACTAGTTTTATATAATAAAACTAAAACTAACATTATATCACTCACATAAAATACAACAACATAACTATATGAAAAACTATATCTTGAGTTATCCTACGTAGTCTCATAAATTCGGAAATAATATAAAGACACAATGGATTGCAAAATATAACATAATGCCGAGCAAATTATAACATGATGTTGGGAAAAAAGGGCACAAACGATCGCAAAAAAGACACGATAATGAAAATAAAAAAAAATACTATACCAAATAAAAAGACACAATGATCTGAAAAAAAATTCTAAAATCAAAAGCTAAAAATCCAAAAGAAAAAAACTAAAAAAGAAAAAGATCGTAGAGGTTGTTGAGACGGTTCCAATGTCGCTAGTTAGAGTTCAATTGAAGTCCGTTTGATGCCCTTCCTGCGACTTGGTTTTAGGAGAGTATGTATTTGAATCCAACCATATAATAGTTTACCTACAAAGTCAGCAAGTCAAATAAGTTTAGCATTCAAAAAAACATAAAACAAACTAATATCTCTTTGTAAGAAAATAAAACTTAAAAATACGATTTCTGATCGATTCAAACTTTTACATCAAAATGGATAGTAGCCCTTAGAAATTTGACAAAACCATTTGGATCGTTATCCCAAGGTGTAACTAACTTACCATCACCGTATTGAATGATGTGTTTTTCATATCAATGTGATGGTGAAAGGAAAAAACACAAGTAAATAACCACTTGACCACGTACCCGTAATGAGCACTTGACCACTTTGAACAATAACGTAGTGTTAAAACTTTAAGAAAATATGTTAATTCTATATTAATTTAAGAAAACGTAGTGTTAAAACTTTAAGAAAATATGTTAAATTCTATATTAATTTAAGAAATTCCTACGTATTTAAAGTTCGGTGAGCTTGTAGTTCATCAGTCTTATGACCCTTACGGGAATCCAAAGGAAACCCCGGACATTGATGAGGGAAAATTAGAAACATGACCCAATATTCACTAGTGATGTTTAATTTTTTTCTTAAATATAAACAGTGACCATAAAACATGAGATTATTAGAATATGTTGATGGCTTTTTTGGACCTATTTTGATTCATGATTATTTCTTGGGGGCTTAAGTTACTTAATCTAATTATATTCAATATATATATACCCATGTCATGCATAGTAATCTTTCTACCAAGCATAATAAATATATAGCTGCAGCCTATGGACATAGGATTCATATCGAATCAGCACCACGTAAACTTGTCTTCTTCCTATTGCTTTTTTGTTCGTTTTTAAGTAATATTTGTTTGTGCAATAGTATGTTGGATGCACTACGCCACTTGATATACCTAACACTAATAAAAATGACAATGATCTCCCTATCAATCACACATAATAACCCATAACCACTTACCATGTTGTCTTGATCCTCTAATCACAATCAATAATTGGTCATCCACCAATCTCGCTATTTCCTTTAGTAGAGCCGATTCCTCTTGTGTATGTTGGGTTATTGTATTGTTTTGATCATTACTATAAAGAAACACAAAACCATTTTACCATAATAAAATTATTATGGTATCAGAGCAGGTTTTCATAACCTCCTGAACATCAACACTCTAATCAAAACGACCACCATGACCGGTGAACGACAGCAGCAAGAAGGAAGATGATGACAATACCAACCACAACTCTCCATACTATATTCACGCCTCGGATTATCCGAGGCAAATGCACGTTAATGATGTGCTAACCGACGGAAACTATCTTGATTGGTCTCAAGAAATGCTCAACTTTTTATTCGCAGAGAAGAAGGCTGGGTTTATTAATGGAACAATCAAGAAACCTGAACCAAATAAAGCTGACTACATGGCTTGGATGTGGTGTGATGCCATGATCAAAGGATGGCTAAACACCGCCATGGAAAAAAGAAATAAGAATGAGTGTTAAGTATGCTACAACTGCTCAAGAAATTTGGGAAGATTTGAAGGAATGTTTTGGAAAAGGAAGTGCCCCGAGGGTATACGAACTGAAACAATCAATTGGCTCCATCAAACAAGACGGCATGTCTATCTCGGCATACTACACGAAACTACGATCTTTATGGGACGAAATTCAGTTGGTTTTCCCGACACTAATATGTGGATGTGGCATGTGTAGTTGCAATATTGGTAAAAAGCACGTCGAACTCAAAGACAATAAGAAGCTATACGAATTTCTTCTTGGATTGGATGCTGACTTTGGAACTATACGAACCCAACTTTTGGCTATACAACCAACATCGACTATCAACCCAACCTATCATCCGGTAGCGGACGAAGAACAACAGAGGGCGGTATCAGGAAATAAGAGATCAGGGAAAACTGGTGCAGCATTCCATACCTTTATCTCAAACAAACGTGAATCAACGAGGCCACACATGCGGAGGGATCTGAAACGCAACGATGGAACTGAGCATTGTGACTTTTGTGGTAAAGATGGGCAAAACAAGGAGGTATGCTTTAAACGTATCGGTTACCCAGAATGGTGGCTGGGAAAGGGCAAGCCAAACAAACCAAAAGCAGCATCTGTTGAAGGGGAAGCAGTGTGCCATCGGGCTAAGTGAAGAACAATACAAACAATTTTAAAAATGTTTGGCAACTAAGAAGAACTAGAGAATGAAGAAAAAGGGACGGTTGTCAACATGGCAGGTAAATTACATGAAAACTCATGGGTAGTTGATTCGGGTGCCACTGAACATATAACACAGCAAATGTCTCTCCTTAAAAACCAAACAAAAAAGGCTATGAAGCTCTTGTGGTTATCCCTAATAGAGCCGCAATACATGTGGAAGGAAGGGGAGAACACGACCTTCTGAATGGAGTAACAATAAAAAATGTCCTTCGTGTTCCCAACTTTAATTACAACCTTTTGTTAGTTAGTAAGTTAGTCTAATGATTTGCAGTGTGCTGTGACGTTTTTCCCAGATTTTTTTGTCATATAGGACTTGAGTACGAGGGCATTGATTGGGGTGTGTGAGTGTGATGAAGGACTCCAATATGAAGATGAATTAAAGTGAAAGACGTGCCATGACGATTACTACCGGAACATGGCACGAGAGGCTTGGGCACACTTCTATTCTAAACTTTTGCATGTTGATTTTATTAAAAACATTTCTTTGGACTCTAAAAGTGTTTGTGATTCATGTGTTAAGGCCAAATTCACAAGGTTACCATTTCCCACAAGTTCTACTAGAACTCATGCATGTTTTGATCTCATACATTGTTGATGGTTATAGTCGGGCCGTATGGGTTTTCCTCATTAAATATAAGTACCAAGTAAGCACGTGCCTTGTAGAATTTCACAAAATGGTGCAAACGCGATTTGACAAAAACATCAAAAGAGTTCGATGCAACAATGGTGGTGAATTCGTCTCAAGCAACATGTTAGATTTTTATGCAAAGAATGACATTTTGTTGGAAACAAGTTGTCCACACACGCCACAACAAAATGGCATCGTAGAGCGAAAGCATAGACATCTCTTGGAAACGGCACGAGCATTGAAGTTTGAAGCTAATCTTCAAACATGGTTTTGGGGAGAATGTATTCTCATTGCCACACACATCATAAATCGGTTGCTATCAACCATGGTGGATAACAAAACGCCTTATGAGATACTACACAACCGAAAACCCGAACATGGCTACATGAAGGTTTCTGGTTGCCGGGCATATTATAGGAACACCAACACAGGGGGAGATAAATTTCAGTGGAGGGGGAGACCGGCAATATTTTTAGGTTACCCCTATGGAACAAAGGGTTACAAGATATATGACCCTCAACTCAAAAAGATGATAGTCTCTCGTGACGTCAAGTTATTCGAAGAGATTTTCCCATATGAAAAGGCCAAGACAGACAGAAGGGGAAGAGCTTTTTACCTTTCCAAAAAGATGGGAAAATATTCAATATAATAATAATGAAGATGAAGCTTCCGCTGACCAAAGCAACGAGAATCCTCATGTTCAAGAAGAGCCCACTAATGAAGGCTTTGACGAAGGAGGGCCCTTTGATACAAGTCTTGATGGTGAGGCAGAGGCTCAAGAAATTCATGGGCCAGTGGATGAACTAAGCCCATAAAATGACTCCCATAGTCCTCCTATTAGGACTGATGTCCATGCTGAGAATGAGACAAATGGTCTCAATGAACAGTTTAATACAACTGGAGAAATAAACAGTGAGCTCAATAATGAAGATGCAAATCAAACTAGAGAGAAGAAGTCGCAGTAGGCCGGCCCAAATCAACGATTACGTAGTAAAGCTCCCACCATCTCTAAATCCTGAACACTCATCACCCACGTCCAATCACGAGCCCTCTACAGTACACCCCTAAGCACATTATGTTCCATATGACAATTTTACTAACTTACATAAAGCTTTTATGACGGCCATTACTTCAAATAATGAGCCTAAAAATTTACGGGAAGCTATTCAGGATCCTAGGTGGGTTGAAGCCATGAGGAAAGAGATCCATGCGCTAGATGTAACAACTCGCAAATTCGTTGTTAATTTGTTTTATTCTATTTCCGTGTTTCGTTTATACCTATCGTTGTACTCCGAGATTAGATTATGGAAAAGTTTATGTTAAATAATCATGCTTTTGTCACAACAATATCGTATCTAAACGCTAACTCAAAAGCAATCACAAGTAACTGTGTTACTTAAATAGCCGAGTGTGTTGTTGTACAATAACCACTTGTGCCATCGCATCGCAAAACGCAGTTAATTATGTGGAATTATGTTTTACGTGTGTTATATTTGTTTATGTTATGGTTTCCTATCGCTAAAACGCTCACGCAACTCGCTATCTCTCAAATTCAATGGTAATATGACGCTTAACGCTTCGCTAAAACGCTTAATATAACTATCTAATACGAACCGAAGCGCCAAACGAACTCTTAACGCGAAAATAACGAACAAAACTTTGCCATTTGGCCAAGTTCGGCCGAACTTGATCACAACAAGTTCGCCCGAACTTGATCAACGGTGAATAAACAAGAATTTCCTCCAAAACTCTCAAGTTCGCTCGAACTTGCATAGCTTCCAGCTGAACTGGCCAAGTTCGCCCGAACTTGTACCAAGTTCGCTTGAAGTTATATCAAGTTCGGCCGAACTTTATCTATTTCAGCTCACTTTCACCTCACCTATAAATACCCAACACCTCCATTCGTGCTCTCCTTGCTGCAAGTTCGACCGAAACCTCCCGAAACCGAAAACCTTTGATTTTCAAGTAAGAATCAACCCGTTTTCAAGCAAACATCAACGTTTTACTATGATTTTGCACAAGGTTTTACCTTCGATTTCATCAAAACTCTTCTGTTTATGAAAACCTTCATCTTTTTCTACAAAACTTCTCTTTTTCACTTAGATCTTACTTAGATCTAAGTAAAACCTTTTAAACATCGATTTTTACACAAAATTCGGACTAAATGACGTATGTTTCGTTCACTATGAAGTGGAATGAGGCGTTGTCAAGCAAGATCTCAGATCCGGAAGCACAAGGACGAAATCGTCACTTTGCACAAACTGGACTAACCCGTACGAACCATCAAGTTCGCCCGGATTAGTCCAAGTTTCTGTAAAATGGCTAAAACTCGCTCCAAAAGACCTCTCCAGCCTAGGTTTTGCTCAGTAGCTTAAGGTTGGAGGGATGGACACCCAATTTCCTCAGAAAGCGACGCGAAAACGCACGATTTGGTGACCAAAAAGATCAAGTTCGCTCCAAATTGATCAAGTTCGCTCGAAGTTGTCACAGATTTGTGACCAACTTCAGCCGAACTTGCCAGAATCCCCAAGAAACCAACCAAGTTCGCTCGAACTTGTATGGTTTCCAAGGAAACCAGACAAGTTCGCCCGAACTTGTATCAACCTCAGCAAAATAAGGCAAGTTCGCCCGAACTTGTCCAGTTTCTCATGAAACCAGACAAGTTCATCCGAACTTGTACTCCTTGTAAGCAAAACAGTCAGGTTTGCCCGAACTTGTACCAAATCCAGGAGATTTGGTACAACTTCGCCCAAACTTGTACTCTGCCCTTTCACGTTTCGACCGTTTCAGTAATTCGGAAGACTGATGCACTTCTGTTTACTTACAAGCTGAACCGGCGCTCCCTTCAATCCACATCAGATCCGTCTCTCTCTCTAATCGCACCAACTGTGAGTATACTTGAACCCTTTTACGCTTAAACGCACTTTTGGGTGTTACATACGTTCCTGTATCAAATCACATCACACAACTCTCAAACACTTATTCGTATCCCTAATTACAGGACTATACATGAAATCTGTTGAATTGTATGTGTTACTTGATTGTTAGTACGTCACTCTTAACATGATAGCTAGCTAGAGGTTGACCCGCCACCCAGAGGCCCGGGGTTGTTAAGGATCGCATTTTTATTTCGCATTTATTTTCTCTTTAGGATGTGGACACTTGTTCGCCTGCCTCGATCAATCGCAGTTTGTTGGTTTACTTGAATCTAAGTAGTTACATAGTTCACAACTCTGACGTATGTTATGCGGTGTATGTTAGACGCTTTTATATATATTGTACGCAAAACATGTATGCTCACCTTTACTTAATTGTATTGACTTTTATTTTAACGTATGTGACTGGTTGAGGATATTTTCTACTGCTGCATTTGGTTTAGGATTATCTTTTAGAAACTCATGTAATAAATCTAGGGAAGATCGGACTTGATATGTTTTAAGAGATATTGTGTTTTGTAATAATTAAACGAGATGTATTGGTTGATTGTATGGGAAGTTGACTGTTTAAGATATTATCTTGTTAGTTGTTATGGAATTTCTTTTGAGACAATCTGGTTCGCCTAGTATCGCGCCCAGATGTTTCCGCCATCGGTTGGAGTGTGACAGATTGGTATCAGAGCCATAACTATAGGGAAAATTAGGTAGAACTGCCATGTTTGGCCTAGTCTATAGTTAGGATACCAAATCAGACTGTTACGCATCGATTAAACGCCTGAAACACATACGAACTCCTGAAGTTGGCACAAGTTCGCTCGAAATTGATCAAGTTCGCCCGAACTTGACCAAGTTCACCCGAAGTTAGCCAGTCCCCTCTCAAACATAACAAGTTCGCTCGAAGATCAAGTTCGCTCGAAGTTGGTCAACTTCGCCCGAACTTGATCATTCATCTTCGAAACAGACTCTTAACTAACGCTTGCTTTTCCTAAAGCTACCACAACAAACGTGAAGAACGCTCGTATCACACAAAACGAGTGATCAAGTCGAGATTAGGTGTGAAAACCAAGAACTCTTGATAAGATCATTCACTCCGCGCATCCTCTCTCGCACGAGATGCCTTCGTTGAGTTAGGAGTGATATGCAAACCTCGACGAGAATCTCCATCTCTATCTAGTGGAACTCCCGATTTGTTCGGTGAGCATAACCACAACTAGGAATGAAGTTGTTAAGTTAGGGGTGAAACCCGCATCTTAATAACTAGTTCCACTCCTCGATTTTCAATCTCACCAAAGTCTTGATTATTTCGATGACTCTGAACACGACGTAACTAGAAGTATAAATGCCGTTAACCGTTGTACGGCGAGAGCATTTGTCTATTAGGCCAAATCGTGTGCCCGAACTCAGAGAATTTTCGAACCACTTTGGGTAGTCGCTGTCTCAAAACCCAGGACGCTCCCAACTGATTTAAGCCTGCAATTGTCAATTTTACGCATCATTGAGTTTATTTATTTTTTATGTGTTTAAATTTATGGATTTTACGCTTATTTGATTTCTCGCTTTATCGATTTCTCGAATTATCGCTTTTACGCTCCATCGATATATGCACAATTCGCACAGCCCTCGTAATCTAAAACGCTAATTAATTCACATATCAAACTAAAACGCTCAACTCTCCTACGCGAATGTCCTCATACGCGGTATTACTCGCTTATTACGCTATTATCTCGCATCTCGTACGCGCTACGCATGTTTAGATGGAAGATGAGTATGTGCAAAATATGTGCTTACATGCTTATGTGCCTATGTGATTATGTGCTTACGTGCTTATGTGTTTATGTGTTTACGTGGATACGTGCTTACGTGTTTTGTGCCTTATTGAATAATAATAATAATAATAATAATAATAATGAAACTTTTGAACATAAACCTATTATAATCGAATCTCATCCAATCGAATCCTTCATGTAGATGTCTTCCATAGGATCTCACACAAGAAGGAACATCCAACGCAACAACGCTGACAAGCGTATCGCCTCACTGGTAGCCAAACATATGGCTAAAGTCATTCCCTAGATCATTAGCGAGATTCAGGCTGCCAGCAGCAACACGTTAGTGGATTCAAAGGCCGACACACCCAAGCCCTCCTTCAGCTACAAGCAATTCAAGGTGTGCGGACCTCTCTGTAACACCCCAACCGATGGCGGAAACATCAGGACGAGACGAAAAGATGAGATTGCAAGAGGCTTCATAACGCTATTTGTGACAAGTATTTAAATATACTGATTTTGCATTTCTTGAAATAACGTGTAACAAGCTTCCGTCAATTACAACCAATATTCAAATAATAACTTTCATTTCATCGATAAAAATTTAGTACAAGAATTGGAAACAGATACAACATGTTTGGAAATAATTTACAATACAATGGATATTAAAATTTAAGTGCGTTTCTAGGCAAATCCTACTAGATTTGTCGATCGCAAACCTGCAACATGTAATAAAAGCATGGATCAGTACAAAAGCACTGGCGAGCATACAAGTTTGAATCTATGTATGTGTATAAAGTTGTCTTAAGTTACATGGCATTTTATAATCAAATAAGACGAGCAGACATAAACAAACTGTGCATAGCAAACAATATATATAACTCAAATCTTCGACTAACATGCATGATAACCTAGGCATAATGAAATAGCATGGACATTCAATTTGAAACTAGCACGTATAACTAACATAAACGCGACAAATAGTATGTAAGTACAAGTTGGATACGTTTATTACGAGTAATATGAATTTTGTTAATTGTTACATGTTGCACCCCCAAAACGCGTTAAAATGTAAAAAGGGGTCGAGTATGCTCACAATTTTAGCGAAGCTTCCTTTTGGAAATCCCGAGAGGAGTTGATGTGTTTGAGGATGGGACACCGAAAGTCACCTTTTTGTTCTTGAAGAATCCGAGTCATACCTCGCAATTTTAAGGTTTTTAGAGTGTTTAGAGGTTAAGGGAGTATTGTCAGAATAAATACACTTTATTATTTTACTTATAACCTTCATTAGAGTTTTGGTACATTTTCATTAGCGTAGCGAATATGTGTCAAAAAGTGTATAATTCATATATATATATATATATATATATTTGAAAAGAACAATACGTATATATATTTTCGCTGGAAAATATGATAGACGTGTATATATCAACAGAACAATGCATATACTTTGACGAAAACGTAATAAATAAAATTTTATTTTGACCAAAAGTATTATAGTTAGACATATATTTTTCGACAAGATATGTAATAGATAAATATATAGGTTTCGAAGAAAATTGGGTAGAGTTTTCTCTTGTTTTTGGACGAGTCCCGACAACACAAGTTGTCGTTGAAAGTTCAAACGCAACAATGAATAACACAATATGTATATATATATCTATATCAAATGCATTTCAAATGCCAAAGATGTAACTAGTCGCTATGTGTATCGGTTTGAGTTCAATTAGTATAAACATATAAACAATATGATATAAAAATAAAGTTTTACCGAACCATGACCGAGCATGTGACTGGTTTGACTAGCGTTGACCCGAACCTAGCTGACCACCACTCACCCGAACCGAAACTGAGACGAGTTGTTTACAGTTGACCCGACTAGAAGCTGAACCAAATCTGAACCGAATTAAACTGAACCGATCTTGAAGTGAACACCGGGTCTGACCGGTGTTAACAGGGCTTGACTCGAGACACCAAAAACCACTCGAAAGCCCCGAGACTGAACCGATACAAAACCCATACCTGAACTTGAACCAACACGACCTGAACCAAACTGACTTCGTAGATTTAGTCGACCGCACCGAAACCCGAAACCTGAGTCTGCTGGATCGAGTTGATCGGGTTCAACCCGTGACCAACACCTGGGACTGAACCGATGCCGAAGTAAGCCGGAACTAAACCCGACTCGACCTAAAACCAGATCAACATGGCCATCACCGGAACGAGGCTCACATGAAGCGACACAGACTCCAAAACTGAGACAAGCACAAGACCTGTCGCCGCCATCTGCGGCGTCCGCCGCCGCCTCATTTCTTTCTCTCTCTCTCTCTTCGTCTGTACATGCGTCGTCGTACGCCACCACCGAAATGGTGGTGGCCGGCGGCTCAATCGAGCAAGGTGGAAGGTTAGTGTGATAAGTTTTAGGTGAAGGAGGGGGAGGAATGGCCGGAGATGAAGGGAGATGCTCGGGTGATGGGTATGGCTGGAGGAGACGGACGGATTATAGCCGGCGCCGTCTCTGGCCGCCAGAGATGATCGAGAGAGAGGGAGAGGGAAGAGTGTGGGTGTGTGTGTGTGTGTGTTTTGTGTGTCTGAGTAGTGTTATAATATAATTAGAGTTAGGTTTAGGGTTCAATGTTTGTTGGGCTCAAGGCCCGGTAACTAGTACCTAGAGTTCTTTGAGCGGGCCAATACGTTTACGAGATCCGTTTTTAAATACGAGCTCCATAAAATGTCGTATTTATGTTGTTTATTATTATTATTATCATTGTTATTATTATTATCATTATTATTATCATTGTTATTATTATTATCATTATTATTATTTATAAAAGAATAAATAAATAATAACAACGATAATAAAAATGGACAAATAAATAATATAGTGGTACGACACGTATTTCCTAAAATAAATTTTACGGAAACGCGAGGCGTTACGCTCTCACTTTCACCGGCACGGAAGGACCAAGTGCTATGTTCCATTGGTTCGATTCAATTGAGATCACCTTCCGTCAAAGCGAATGCCCCGAAGCTCTGCGCACCATCAACGCTACCCGGCGTGTTCCAATCGAGGGCACTTGATTGGTGGACCGTTGAGCGCAACAAGCGTGGGAACGATGAAGCTTACGGGCTCACTTGGAGGAACTCAAGGAAATCATGGTGAAAGAATTCTATCCTCCCCATGAAGTTCAGAAAATGGAGAACGAATTTTGGGATATCAAGTAGGATGGCCCCGACAACGCTGGTCTCACAGCCCGTTTCAAGCAGCTGAGTATTATCTGTCCCAGTCAGGTGGACACTACTGAAAAAGCAATCAAGAAATACCTTCGCGCTCTACCGGACTGCGTCGCTGATTTTGTTCAAGCAGCGCGACCTACCACCATTGAGGAGACTTCTCAGCTTACCGCAGAAATCAATGACAAACGTGTTCAGGCTGGTTACTTCAAGAACAGCAAAGTCTCGAATCAAGATATCACCAAGCCGAGTGCTACTACCGATCCATCTCAAGAATCAAAGTCAAGCCGCCAAGGTCGTAAAAGAGGGAACCCGAGCAAGAACTGTGCACTTGCTACACCACCGAACCCTCAGCCGCTTCAGTCTGCTACACCAAACGCACCTCCTGCAAAGCGTGCGTACACTGGTCCTCATCCATTGTGCTTGAAGTGCACTTATCACCATGCGGTTGGAGGCAATTGCAATTTCTGTACCAACTGCAACATTTACGGCCATTTCACTGTCAGCTGCCGTACTAGTCCCTGTCAGCCAGCTCCTCAAGCACCAGCAGCACCAGCAGCTCTACCAGCTCCACCTCGTACTCCTCAGGCCAACCAGCAGCAGTTCCAGCAGCAAGCACCAGCCCCAAAGGCACGTGCTTGCTACACATGTGGTGATCCAAACCACTTTAGTAATGTCTGCCCAAACGACAACAATGTTGTCAATGGTACGTTCCTTGTTAATGGTAATTATGTTTCCTGTTTATTTGATACTGGTGCCGATAACTGTTTTGTATCGTTAGAACTCGAAAAATTTTTAAAATGTAAACGCACTAAACTCCCAAAGACTTTCGATGTTGAAGTCGCCACCGGAAGAAACATCACCGTGAACTCCGTCCTACGTTGTTGTACTCTCGATCTCAACAACCACATCTTCTCGATCAATCTCATACCTATGCAATTAGGTTGCTTCGATGTCATAGTAGGCATGGATTTTCTTCGTGAGAATCATGCTGAAGTGGTTTGTTTCGATAAAGTGATTCGTTTTCCTCTTCCAAACGGTGATCAACTACAAGTCTATGGCGAGACTCCTTCAAAGAAGTTGATGCTTATGTCATGTACCCAAGCAAGCAAGTATTTGCGTAAGCAATGTATTGCATTCCTAGCCCACATCGTGAACCTGGAGAAGGAAAAGAAAACCTGGAAAGACGTACCCGTTGTTTGTGAATTTCCTAAAGTTTTTCCCGACGATTTACCTGGTTTACCCCCTATTAGTGATGTTGAATTTCGTATTGATCTTATACCCGGTGCTACTCCTGTCGCTAAAGCTCCCTATCGCCTTGCACCATCCGAAATGCGTGAGCAATCTAGCCAGCTTCAAGAGCTTCTTGATAAAGGCTTCATACGCCCGAGCACTTCACCCTGGGGCGTACCTGTTCTTTTTGTGAAAAAGAAAGATGGGACGTTCCGAATGTGCATCGATTATCGTGAACTTAATAAGCTTACGATAAAGAACCGCTACCCTCTTCCTCGAATCGATGTTTTGTTTGATCAACTTCAAGGTGCTAATTGTTTCTCTAAGATCGATTTACATTCCGGCTATCATCAGTTACGTGTGCAGGAGGAAGATATTCTGAAAACCGCCTTTCGTACTCGTTATGGCCATTTCGAATTCGTGGTCATGCCTTCGGTCTCACAAATGCACCCGCGGTCTTCATGGATTTGATGAACCGTGTGTGTAAAGCTTTCTTAGATCGTTTCGTCATCGTGTTTGTCGATGACATCCTTATTTACTCGAAGTCGAGAGCCGAACACGCGTGCCATCTCTGTTTAGTCCTCGAACTCCTTCAAGGAAATCGCCTTTGTGCCAAGTTCTCTAAATGTGAATTATGACTCGAAGAAGTCCAATTTCTCGGTCATATCGTTAACAGTCAAGGAATTCACGTCGACCCTGCAAAGATAGAAGCTGTGAAGAGTTGGATTACACCGAAGAATGCATCCGAAATCCGTTCTTTTCTTAGATTGGTGGGTTACTACCGTCGATTCATCGCCGACTTTTCTAAAATCGCCGTTTCGCTTACCACTTTAACTCATAAGGACAAGCCTTTCGTTTGGGATTCCAAACAAGAGGAAGCCTTTCAAACTCTCAAGCGTATGCTATGCAACGCTCCCGTACCCGCTCTACCCGACAGAAACGATGATTTCCTTGTTTATTGCGATGCCTCTAATCTTGGTCTTGGTTGTGCTCTTATGCAACGAGACAAAGTTATCGCGTATGCATCTCTACAACTCAAGATCCACGAGAAGAACTACACAACCCACGATCTCGAACTTGGTGCAGTTGTTTTTGCATTGAATATATGGCGACACCACCTTTACGGTACTAAGTGTACGGTCTTCACAGACCATAAGAGCTTACAGCACATCTTTAATCAAAAGGAACTAAATATGCGCCAACGCAGATGGGTTGAACTTCTCAATGATTATGATTGTGAGATACGCTACCACCCCGGCAAAGCAAACGTCGTAGCCGATGCTCTCAGTCAACGAAGCTATGTGTATAGTGTTCGTGACTCTCAAGCTTTGAATAATCTCGAAATTATCAGTTTGCTTGTTTTAACGAGAATACCCTGCAAGAAGAAATGAAATGTGGTGCCGAAACCCAGCTCGTAGTAAAACCAAATGGCATATATTATTATCTCGATTGTATTTGGATTCCTAGCTGTGATAATCTCAGAGAATTGCTAGTGACCAAAGCCCATAAATATCGATACTCCATTCATCCCGGAGCCGACAAGATGTACCAGGACCTTCGTCCTAAGTATTGGTGGCCGGGCATGAAAAAGGATGTCGCCGTATACGTCTCAAAGTGCTTAACTTGCTCGAAGGTTAAAGCCGAACATCAAAGGCCCTCTAGTTTGCTCGAACAACCCGAAATCCCGATGTGGAAATGGGAGAGTATAACTATGGACTTCGTTACGAAACTCCCTTTCACCTCCTCTGGTCACGATAGCATTTGGGTTATCGTTGATCGTCTTACTAAGTCAGCTCACTTTATTGCCATACGAGAAGACTTTAAGGTAGAACAATTAGTACGAATCTATACCGATGAAGTCATTTGTCGACACGGGACGCCTCGTGACATCAACTCTGACCGCGATGGTCGCTTTACCTCACGTCTCTGGGAGACTTTCCAATCCGCTCTCGGTACTATGCGTAATCTCAGTACCACTTTTCATCCTCAAACCGATGGTCAGACTGAGCGCACGATTCGCACCCTCGAAGACATGCTTCGTGCGTGCATCATAGATTTTGGTGGTAATTGGGATACGCATTTACCTTTAATAGAATTTTCGTACAACAATAGTTATCATAGTAGTATTCAAATGGCTCCTTTTGAGGCATTGTATAGAAGAAAATGTCGATCGCCTATTACATGGCACGAGATCGGAGAAGCACAAATCACCGGTCCCGAGCTAATTCGAGAAACAACAGACAAGATCCTCCAAATCAGAGACAATCTCTTGAAAGCTCGGAGTCACCAAAAGAGTTATGCCGATAAACGCCGCAAGCCCCTACAGTTCAAAGTGGGAGATCACGTTCTCTTAAAGCTTTCACCTTGGAAAGGAGTTATCCGTTTCGGAAAGAAAGGGAAACTAGCGCCATGATACGTGGGTCCCTTTAAGATTCGTGAAAGAATTGGTAAAGTGGCCTAGCGACTCGACCTACCGGCAGAACTTAACAACGTCCATCCGACTTTTCACGTCTCAAACCTCAAGAAATGCCTAGCTGAGAATCTCCATGTACCGCTCGAGGACTTGCAAATAAACGAGACTCTTCACTTTTTGGAAAAGCCAGTAGAAATCATGGACCGAGAGACCAAGAAACTTCGACGCTCTCGCATTCCTATTGTGAAAGTCTGATGGGAAGGCAAACGCGGTGCCGAATTCACTTGGGAAGAGGAAAGTGATATGAAAGCTAAATATCCACATCTCTTTGTTACGGCCACTACTTAAATTTCGGGACGAAATTTCCTAAAGTAGGGGAGACTGTAACAACTCGCAAATTCGTTGTTAATTTGTTTTATTCTATTTCCGTGTATTTCGTTTACCTATCATTGTACTCCGAGATTAGATTATGGAAAAGTTTATGTTAAATAATTATTCTTTTGTCACAACAATATCGCATCTAAACGCTTATTAAACGCTAACTCAAACGCAATCACAAGTAACTGTGTTACTTAAATAGCCGAGTGTGTTGTTGTACAATAACCACTTGTGCCATCGCATCGCTTAACTCATTGCATCGTAAAACGCAGTTAATTATGTGGAATTATGTTTTGTGTGTGTTATATTTGTTTATGTTATGGTTTGCTATCACTAAAACGCTCACATGCTCACGCAACTCGCTCTCTCTCAAATTCAATGGTAATATAACGCTTAACGCTTCGCTAAAACGCTTAATATAACTATCTAATACGAACCGAATCGCCAAACGAACGCTTAACGTGAAAATAACGAACAAAACTTCGCCATTTGGCCAAGTTCGGCCGAACTTGATCACAACAAGTTCGCCCGAACTTGATCAACGGTGAATAAACAAGAATTTCCTTCGAAACTCTCAAGTTCGCTCGAACTTGCATAACTTCCAGCTGAACTGGCCAAGTTCGCCCGAACTTGTGCCAAGTTCGGCCAAACTTGATCTATTTCAGCTCACTTTCACCTCACCTATAAATACCCAACACCTCCATTCGTGCTCTTCTTGCTGCAAGTTCGCCCAAAACCTCCTGAAATCGAAAACCTTTGATTTTCAAGTAAGAATCAACCCGTTTTCAAGCAAACATCAACGTTTTACTACGATTTTGCACAAGGTTTTACCTTCGATTTCATCAAAACTCTTCTGTTTATGAAAACCTTCATCTTTTTCTACAAAACTTCTCTTTTTTCACTTAGATCTATACTTAGATCTAAGTAAAACCTTTTAAATATCGATTTTTACACAAAATTGGACTAAATGACGTATGTTTCGTTCACTATGAAGTGGAACGAGGCGTTGTCAAGCAAGATCTCAGATCCGGAAGCACAAGGACGAAATCGTCTTTGCACAAACTGGACTAACCCGTACGAACCATCAAGTTGCCCGGATTAGTCCAAGTTTCTGTAAAATGGCTAAAACTCGCTCCAAAAGACCTCTTCAGCCTAGGTTTTGCTTAGTAGCTTAAGGTTGGAGGGATGGACACTCGATTTCCTCAGCAAACGACGTGAAAATGCACGATTTGGTGACCAAAAAGATTAAGTTCGCTCCAAATTGATCAAGTTCGCTCGAAGTTGTCACATATTTGTGACCAACTTCGGCCGAACTTGCCAGAATCCCCAAGAAACCAACCAAGTTCGTTCAAACTTGTATGGTTTCCAAGGAAACCAGACAAGTTCGCCCGAACTTGTATCAACCTCAGCAAAATAAGGTAAGTTCGCCCGAACTTGGCCCGTTTCTCATGAAACCAGACAAGTTCGCCCGAACTTGTACTCCCTGTAAGCAAAACAGTCAAGTTCGCCCGAACTTGTACCAAATCCAAGAGATTTGGTACAACTTCGCCCGAACTTGTACTCTACCCTTTCACGTTTCAACCGTTTCAGCAATTCGGAAGACTGATGCACTTCTGTTCGCTTACAGGTTGAACCGACGCTCCCTTCAATCCATATCAGATCCCGTCTCTCTCTCTCTAATCGCACCAACTGTGAGTATACTTGAACCCTTTTACGCTTAAACGCACTTTTGGGTGTTACATACGTTCCTATATCAAATCACATCATACAACTCTCAAATGCTTATTCACAACCCGCTAATGACATGACTATACGTGAAATCTGCTGAATTGTATGTGTTACTTGATTGCTAGTACGCCACCCTTAACATGATATCTAGCTAGAGGTTGACCCGCCACCCGGAGGCCCAGGGTTGTTAAGGCTCGCATTTTTATTTCGTATTTATTTTCTCTTTACGATGTGGAACTTGTTCGCCTGCCTCAATCAATCGCGGTTTGTTGGTTTACTTGAATCTAAGTAGTTACATAGTTCACAACTCTTATGTATGTCATGCGGTGTATGCTAAACGCTTTTATATCTATATTGTACGCAAAACATGTATGCTCACCTTTACTTAATTGTATTGACTTTTATTTTAACTTATGTGACAGGTTGAGGATATTTGCTACTACTGCATTTGGTTTAGGATTATCTTTTAGAAACTCATGTAATAAATCTAGGGAAGATCGAACTTGATATGTTTTAAAAGATATTGTGTTTTGTAATAATTGAACGGATATATTGGTTGATTGTATGGGAAGTTGACTGTTTAAGATATTATCTTGTTAGTTCTATGGAATTTCTCTTGAGACAATCTGGTTCGCCTAGTGCCGCGCCCAGATGTTTCCGCCATCTGTTTGGATGTGAAACTAGAGGCAAATGGAACATGGACACTACAAGAATTGCCTAAGGAAAAGCGTGCCATAGACTCTAAGTGGGCATACAAAATAAATTTCAAACCGAATGGAGAGATAGAAAGATACAAAGCATGCCTCATGACAAAAGGTCATACACAAATGGAGGGGATTGACTACCACAACACCTTTGCGCTTGTGGAAAAACTAGTAACTGTTCATACACTTCTCACAGGTGCAAGTAAGAGAGAGTGGCATGTTCATCAATTAGACGTGAACAATGCTTTTCTCCATGGAGACTTGCACGAAGAAGTATACATGAAAGTTCCTCAAGGATTTGAAAAACCGAATAACAACCAGGTTTGTAAACTCAAGAAGTCGCTCTATGGGCTTAAATAGGCGTCACAGAATTGGTACTAAAAATTCACCATGTCCATGCAAACCTTTAGGTTCAAGCTATCAAAGGCAGACAACTCTTTTTTTTATACAAAGAAGAAGGCGTTTTCATTATGTACTAATTTATGTGGACGATGTTATTCTTGTGGGGGATGATCTGGGTAAAATAAATGCAACTAAACGAATTCTAGATAAGCAATTCAACAACAAGGATCTTGGGCCATTGAAGTTTTTTCTCGGCATTGAAGTAGCTCGAACGAAACAAGGGATGGTGCTAAATCAACGCAAATACATTCTCAACCTATTGGAGGAAACCGATATGATGGGATGTCGTCCAAACCTCTTCCCCATGGAACAAAACTTGAAGCTCGACAAATGTGATGATGATCCTCGCATTGATGCTAAGGAATACATACGACTGATTGGGAAACTCATTTACTTACAAGCCACTCGTCCTGACATCGCCTATGCTATAAATGTTCTCAGTCAGTTTGTGAGTGACCCAAGAAGCGGTCATCTAGATGCGACTAATAGAGTTCTACGATACTTAAAAACAAACCCGGTCAAGGCATTCTTCTCATTCTTCTCACTAAAGAAGGAGGTACAAATCTCAACGGTTATTGTGATTCTGGCTGACTTGGATGTCCTATTACCAGAAGATCAAGAACGGGATATCTTCTCCTTCTGGGAGGATCACTAAAATCTTGGAAATCCAAGAAACAATCCATTGTTTCTCGATCGTCTGCAGAGGCAGAATATAGGGCGATAGGATCCACCGTGAGTGAAATATTGTGGGTCAGATGGCTGTTAACTGAACTTGGCATGCTCAACACCGGACCAACACAATTGTTTTGTGACAATCAAACCGCACGACATATTGCCAACAACCCCGTGTTTCATGAACGTACCAAGCACGTTGAAATAGATTGTTATTTCATTCGGGAACGGGTGGAGTCAACAGAGTACAACCCATGGAGATTTCCATAAGGATGCAGATCGTAGATGTATTCACCAAACTGTTGGGGATGCAACACTTTCGTACCTTCCTTAACAGATTGGGCACTCGAGATCTTCATACTTCAACTAGAAGGGGAGTAATAAAAATGACAATGATCTCCCTATCAATCACACATAATAACCCATAACCGCTTACCATATTGTCTTGATCCTCCAATCACAATCATCAATTGGTCATCCACCAATGTAAAGGAGTCGATTCCTCTTGTATATATTTTTGGTTATTGTATTGGTTTGATATTACCATAAAGAAAAACAAAACCATTTTACCATAATAAAATTATTAAACACATATTACCTTTGCAAATATGTTGAGCTGACAAATAAATTTGTCATGATGTTATGTCATCGCTTATAACATATAATTAACCATCATGTTCTCATCCAAATTTGCAACTTGTGGCCATATATTTACAAGGCTTATGAAGGCATGTTTGTTTCCTTTGGGCAACCAAATTAGGCATGCTACATGACAATATATTTGAAATAATAAAATAATGAGAATCCAAACTTTATGTTATCGGAGTATACTAATATGGACATAGAACCTGTACGTTCACTATAATTTTCGTCAAACAACCCTCACTTAACAATAATATATTAACATGGAACAGTGTGGTTGGTTTTTCAAAATGTTTTTGACAAAATTTTGATGCACCAATCGTAATGTCCATGAAAAAGGTGAATATGTATTTTCTTTTTTATGTATTTTGATTTTATACAAATTTTTCTTTGATTTGAAATTTTTTATGGTGTTTCACTAAATGTCATCTTCAATGTCACATCTATAAACCATTAAATGGCCTATAAATTTTCTCCTCAATATAGATCATTAAAAACATTTTCTTCTACATCTTTCTGGTTTCTCCACACATCTTCTCTAAAAATTAAATGCACCATTTTAACCTTGTCTATTACAAAAAGAAAATAAATAATTTCACAAGATCCACACAACTCGTACTTGGTGGTACGTCCTATCCTGACACTAGTGGTGTAGTCGAGCAAAGTTCGAAGTCGGCTTGGCTCAGGCTTGACTATGTATTATTAATTGATTCGTATGCATTTTTATTATATTTTCTACATTTTCGTTATGATTTTTTTTAAATACCATAATGTATAATTTATTTATTTTTATCATAATTCTATATATAATAACTGGTATTAGGTAAATATATATGCAATATATTAAATGAAACTATGTAAATACTAAGTTCGTTTAGTCACGCTAACCAATTTGAGCTCTTATAAGTTCGGGACCGTGCTCGTTTATAAAACAAGCTTACTTTTAGGTTTAAACATGGCTCCGTACGAGCTTTTAGTAAGACGACCACAAGTAACTCACAAGCGGCTTGACTCTTTTACGCCACGAGTCCTCACAAACTTGATTCTTAAAACGCCTCACGGACCAACGTCACAATCGAGATCCATGTCCTCCCGTCCATGATAACGCGTTGTAGATGTCTGATCACACAATATACCAGAACACTGACAATCATTGCTTGAACTGTTCAACATGACCCAACCATAGAACAAATTTATGTATTTTTCTTTAGTGTATTATTACAAAAATCCAAAATAAATTAATTATTGAATGGATATTTTTAGTATACATGTATAGTAATTATCAAATATCAATAACCATTAAAATATATATTTTTGAAGAAAATGAATGAATATTATTTTTATTATTAAGTTTTAACCAAAACCATCAATTACAATAACGTGCCATCAATTACAATAACGTGACATGTAAACTAACATCAAACGGTGTCGCAACTATTAATTGAATTAAGTTATTAAAAATAAAAACATGTCCCGCTTGCGGTATGCACATATAATGTATATATCTATGGGCACTCGGGGGGAGTGAAAGTGCACTAATTTTAACGTTATTTTACTAATTTCGTGAAAATAACGTTAAAAGAGGAGAATTGTTAATCATGCATCATGTGGTGGCGCTGAGCTGAAAGACATGGGGTACATGCACCAATTGTTGTTTGTCCCGATTGAGTGTTATGTGCCTCAGGTCCAAGTCTTGATACAAAACTACAATCAAGCCGGGGGTCTCACTGGAAGCAGCATCTCTATCCCTACGGGGTAGAAATAAGGTTGTCTACATCTTACCCTCCTCAGATCCTACCTTAACTATGCTATCAGTGAAATTTACTAAGTATGATGACGATGATGATGATGATGATTATTAAAGATAAAAACTAAATCAATGTTAACTATATGGTACTTCAACTTAAAAGTAAAATAAACTAAAATGATATACATACATACAAAAAAGTGCAACTTCGGTTATATACTATAAATAAATAATATAAGTTATATCCACCTAAATAGTAATTATTTCAATTTAAAAATATAATTTTTAATTTATTTTATTATTTGATCTTCAGCACGTCTTCACCACAACACAAGAACTGTTAAATTGGCGTACTCTTTCGATCCAGAACAACAACAATTTGTCAATTTCCTTCAAATTCAAACTTTCCCTTAATGCATAAACTCAATCGCACTGGTTTCAAGAAATCTTTTCAAATTCAACAAATTGCAGAATGATTTTCAGGTCCACTCTCTCTCTCATTGTCTATCTGTTTCTTCATATCCATATATGAACACATTCATTAAACCCACATTATCTTGCAGCAAGTTGACTTTTTTTTTTCAGAAAACTTATGTGGAGGGGGGGGGGGGGGTTGGGCTTTTTTTAGTTTCTGTTTTATCATAATTTGAAATTTGATGTTAGTTTGATTTCTTTATTTTAATGGTTGTGTTCTTATGTGTATGTATATTTTCCCCAATTTTTCTTGATTTTTTTAATCAAAATTTGAGATCTTTTTTCAGTTGAGGGATTGTGTTTCTGGAATCTGGATCATACCCATGTGAAAATGAACGGAGGAAATGAAGAAATGAAAAAGGTTTGAATTATGGATATTTTTTACTAATTTAATTCAATAATTTTCTCTATTATTCCTCTGCTTTTGCTTTTGATGATGATGGTATGATGTATGATGATGATGGTTTACAGTCTTTTATTCATAAATTTTTGTCAATGAGGATGAATAGTGGAGATGAAGGAAAATTAAGGAAAAATTCTTTTGATCCAACAGGTTGAGTACTTCTTGAGCCTCAAACTTATGCTTTTGTTTTAATTTTATTGATTTTTTTTTAATTTTAAAAGTCGAGTGACATGTAACCTTTGAAAAAAGTCTCATAGATACCTGCAAATTACAGACTAAAATTTGATTTTGTTAAGATAAGATAATTAGGAATATAATAATTTGATGAAAAGAAAAGTGGGAATATGTTCAAGTTTTTTCCTTTATAACCTCACTAAGCAACAGCAGAAAAGATATCGCGGCCGATATTACTTGATGCCTTAAAGAAGATCATTTGAAATCTTGTATTACCTTTTCATCCACGTGATCGTTATATCCACCCTTCGTTAATCGTCGGTTTTAAATAAATCCTTTTTTTCGGGTTATAAAATCTTGAATTTGCTCCATCACTTGTGCAGAAGTTGCTAGCGGGATTCGTGTGTTGGATTCTATGGCAATGAGTCACGATATGCAGTCCCTCAGGTGCATAATCATGTCATTTTCTGCCTTCCCATATTCGGACAATTTACTATTTCTACTAACTTTTTTTTTCTTTTTGTTTTTGTTTTATTAGGGTGTTTGCGGCAACTTGGAATGTAGGGGGTAAATCTCCTTCTAGCGATCTTGATCTTGATAACTTTCTGCAAGTTCATTGTCAATCTGATTTATACATATTAGGGTGAGTCGTATACTCCTGTTGGTTTAAAAAGGCACGACTAATACGCAAGGCGTTCAGCAAAGCGCTTTATTTTCTTTTATTATATAGTATAGATATAGTTATAGATATTGTTCTTAATTTCTCATATAAATGGTTGTAAGGCTGTTAAAAACTTTCTTTTGTTACCAGTTTTCAGGAAATAGTTCCTTTGAACGCTGGAAACGTGTTAGTCATAGAAGACAACGGTACTGCAGCAAAATGGCTATCGTTAATAAGTCAATCCCTTAATAAATCATGTAACATCAATTACAGTCCTATAAAGAGAACATGTACAAATTCATGTTCTTTTGAAAGGAATTGTAGTGGCAGCAGCTCGCTGTTCTTGCAAAGAACGTCCCTTAAAACAGCCAATAAAGCCTTTCGATCAGAGAGTCGAAGAAGACTTAAGAGTTGCAACTGCAACGTTGTCGAGCCTGAAAGAAAGAGTTACGGCAAGGATTCGTGTTTTGCGTGTCCAAAGTCAAAGTCAAATGCTAGTGATTATGCATCTTCATCAGAAGAGGATGATAACCTTTATAAAAGTGGCGTGTCTGCTGATGTCAGCACTGCCACACCCCCTCGCAAGAATCAACATTTGAGATATAGTCTTATAAAGAGCAAGCAAATGGTGGGAATATTTGTTACAATTTGGGCTAAAAATGAGCTTGTTCCGTACATAGGCCACTTAAGAACTTCTTGCATAAGTCGCGGGATTTTGGGTTGTCTCGGAAATAAGGTATGTCACACGTTACAATTGGGACCCGCAGTATGTCATACAATAAATAGTGCTAAGAGACATCCCACATGCAGTTCTAGTGGGCCCCACATAAGTGTTCTGCATGCATGCGGACATCTCTTCATCAGCCTTATCTTTTTCACCGTATAATTCACACAATGAATAGTGCTTAAGGAAGAGGCCTCCCCATGCAGTACTAACGGGGCCCACCTAAGGGTTCTGCGTGTGGAGCTCTCTTTTTTACCTTGTTTCACTATCACTCTATGAATAGTGTATAAGGAAGAGGTGTCTACACATGCACTACTAATGGGACCCACCTAAGGGTTCTGCATGTTGAGTGCTCTTTTTTACCTTTTTTCACCATCACATTATGAATAGTGTTTAAGGAGAGAGGCGTCTCCACATGCAGTACATGTAGGGCCCCATATAAGGTTCTGTACGAGAGGCCTTTTTGTTACTATTTTGACAATTTAATCATTTACAGGGTTGTATCGCAGTGAGCATGACCTTCAAGCAAACGAGCTTTTGCTTTGTTGCGAGTCACTTAGCAGCAGGAGAAAAAGAAGGAGACGAGCTTCGTAGGAATTTAGATGTTATAGAGATACTTAAGAGCACACAGTTACCAAAGATCTGCAAGACACAAAATACTAGGGTGCCGGATAAAATTTTAGGCCACGAGTAAGCACCTTTCTTTACAATAATTTTTAGTTATATATATATTACTGAGTTATACATCAAGATCTAAGTGTGTCTCATCTTATGATAATATCTCCAGTCGCGTCATTTGGTTAGGGGATTTAAACTATCGAATAGCTCTTAGTTACCATGAAACTAAGAAACTTTTGGAGCAGGATAAATGGGATGTTCTTCTTAACAAGGATCAGGTACTTCTGTATGTTAATTTAGACAACGTTATTTCATTTTCTTGATATTTGGAATTATAAAAATGGGTAGTTAGGGTAATGGGTACCTTTTACGGAAAGTGTCTTAAAAGTTTTTATATTGATTTCATGATGCATTAAAAACACTATAGGTGACTTTTGACTCGTTTGACACATTTGACGGACTTCTAAAAAATTCACACTGTTTTATATACTTTTATGCATCGGGTTATTAACCACGTCTTGTATAGCAACTAGATTAACAATCTTGAATTTTGACATGAAGGAATGATTGGTTATTAATGGTTGTTTTGTTGTGTTTCATGGGATGTTTGGATAGCTTAAGATTGAAAGAAAAGCTGGCAGAGTATTTGCAGGATGGAAAGAGGGGAAGATTGGTTTTCCACCAACATACAAATACTCCTACAACTCAGATTTGTATGCTGGAGATACCATACAATCGCAGAGCAAAAGGAGAACGCCTGCATGGTAATGAGTTACATCGCGATATAGACGCCGATTTGACTTTTTTTGGTCAAAGAAATTACTTTTGAGTAAGGGTATAAACGAGCCGAGCCGAGATGAGCTGAGCCCGAGCTCACCTAAGCTCTAGCACGGCTCATGAGTAGTTTTTTCAAACTTGAGCTTGGCTGTTTTTTTATTAATAATTTACACACTCACACACACATATATATAAATCATAACTTTAAAGTATATATTATTTAGTTATTTTTATTAGCGTTTTATATTTAATAACAATTATTAATAAATACATATTTAATATATAAAATAAAAATTGTATAAATAAAAGGATTGCGAGCCTACTCGAGCTTGATAAGTAAAGCTTGGGCTCAGGCTGTTTAGTAAACAAGCTAAATTTTAGGCTCGAGCTCTAGCACTAGCTAAAGCTCGTTTAAGCTCGGTTCGATTCGAGCTTTTAGCGAGCCAATCTAGTTTTTGTGCTTCCCCTTCCCTAAGCATTATTTAGTTTTTGTTCATCTAGGCTAGAAGTTATAAATGGGCACATCAGGTCAGGTTGATCTTTAGTGTTTTTCATCAACATTTCATCTTAATAATTTGTATATTAACTTTGATTTCAAAACCTATATTATTACAATAATAATGAATTTTGGTAATGACATGATTTATGAGGTTGCAATCATTAAAGATACATTTTAGCAGACCCTTTAGAGTTTAGACCCATTTGACGCGTTTGCTTTTAATCACCCGTTTCACTTAGTTTCCACGATAGACTTGATATGTTCATTGCTAAGAACCTAAACTTGCAGGTGTGACAGAATACTGTGGTATGGGGATGGAATCCATCAGAAGTCATATGCGCGTTGGGATTCACGGTTCTCTGACCACCGTCCCGTTTGTGCAACATTTTTAATATTTTTACATCATCTAAGGCAAGTAAAACAAAACAAAAAATGCTGGTCAAATAGTCAATATGAGAATTGTCCTAAGTCAACATGATCTAAATCAAGTGTAAATCACATTCTTTTGTGCAGGTATTAAGAAGACCGGTTGCGGCTGCTGATCAACGACGGATGCTTGCGAGTTTTGACAAGTCAATGAATACAAAGATGTATAATAATAATAATAATCAACTTTTAAGTTCCTATAAGTGTACATAGCAGCAACATATTTCAAGTATATCAGAAGAAAGAAATGAAAATATGTGCTTTTGCAGCATCATCTTGCATCTCGATTCTCTTACAAGACGATGAAGTCGACGATAATGGTTTACAAGATTAGCCTTTTTATATATCTTATTATTTGTAATAGTTTTAAGTGGTTTGAAAAGTTGGTTACATTTGACTTTCAGACAGTCAACTAGATCAACCTTTGTTACAATCACTATTTTCTGTATCTATATACTGAAGTGAGCTCTGTATTTTGATTATTGTTGTTTCTGTAATGTTAACATGAAAGATTTGAGGATAATATACAATAGGATTTTGAAGTGTGCAAAAGATTTCAAACACGCCAATGTATTTATGTAGACATATAGACGATGTATTTATTTACTCGGTCTATACACACATTACTTATACAATATGACGCTCTTGATAGAACATTGACTTGACCGTCATAGGTTGCTATTCACGCATTATAGCTAGCTATATGCCTACGATGAATCATAAAAGTACTTAAAGTTGCATTGCTTATATAACTCGATAATCCAACTCCAGCTTGTGATGTTGATGTAGGACACAGGAGATAAAATTCGGGTGTAGTAAATGACCCTTGAAGTAAACTCCCCTTCGGTTAAGTGCATTCCATCCCAACTAACATAAGTATTTGGTTCATCACACAAGGTTGCACATACTTCTCCACGCCTTCCTGTTGTGTTGAAGTTAAATGGCCCTCCACATCCACAACACGCCTTCAAAGTCCCTTCGTTTGTGAATCCTGCAATAAGACCCGTTTACAAAAGTTGAATGTTCATTCCAGTTTGTAACATGTTACATACCATATTCATATGGAGAACGGTAAATTTGCATGACAACATTGTAGTAGTCAGTGTACATGACGATGACATTAGGATTAAGCTCTCGAATTTAATTTAATTTTGCTTGCAACATTTCGTTATGATATTCGACAAACTCATTTAACTTGGTGAGGCAACCGGTTATAGGATCATACACTTCTGTATCAGACACGTAGATTGTTTTAGGCATCGGAAAGCATCCAATTGGAAGGTTTCCTGGAACAACGAGAGTTCGAGCCCCCACCTTAAAGAACGCCCAATGAAGTTTCCACAATCTGCTAATAGTTAAAATCAAACGGTAACTAAAATGAGAACTTAAATGGTAAGAGTAAATCGGTCGGTTATTCATCAGTGAAGGTAGGGTCCATGGTAATATATATGTTGGTGAGCATTCTTGGAGAAATCGGTCGCGGGGAAAGGTTTTATCGACGCTTCAACTACTAATCTGTTAGTGTGTAGTGACCACTAACAAATACCATCGTCAATAAAAAGTCTTGTTGGTGAAAGTTCATTTTAATTTTCTAGTAGTGGTAATGGTAATGGTAATGGTAATAGTAATGGTAATAACAACTCCTCTGGTCACGGTCACGGCCATTAAATATTTTTTGTTATTGTTTTAAATATTTGCTAGTAGTTATTTAAGTTTAATAATAGTGTCAGACCAAATAAAATGTCTCTAAAACGATCATCAATAAACGGATAAAACGTTAAAAATTTGGTGAATGAATATTTAATATATTTATAATTTAATGAAATTATAAATATTAATTAGAATCTTCATGTGGCAAATAAAAGAGAAACTCTTGAGTAGAGCTTCTTGATGACATTTAATTAGTTTTATTGGAGTTTTAAGTCTCTAATTAAGTGACTAATTAATTGAAACATTTCACTAATCCTTAACTTTTGTACAAATAGTAGCCTATATGCTTCTTTTGTAACAATAAGAATATGGTATTGCTAGATACATGAAAATTACTAGAATGAGGATGAACACTTAAAGACCAACTAGAGAGAGAAGTACTCTCTATTTGTTTTCCACCACATGAGTTCAAACACTACAAT
Source organism: Scalesia atractyloides (assembly GCA_947069175.1). Taxonomy (NCBI): domain Eukaryota; kingdom Viridiplantae; phylum Streptophyta; class Magnoliopsida; order Asterales; family Asteraceae; genus Scalesia; species Scalesia atractyloides. The sequence goes on along the minus strand of CAMTDV010000019.1, from coordinate 46,246,541 downwards.
TACCCGCTGTAACCTTGGACGCGTGAGCCATCTCCGGCAATACAGACTGCTTCGGCTGTTGTACCCGGGGAGACAGACGCGTCGTCTTTAGTAGAGGCGCGGAATCTGTTTTAAGGGAAGCGTGTTGAACACGTGCCTCAACCAAAATCGTCAACGTTTTAGTGTGTTCTTTGTTGCAGTCAAGAAGTATCTTTCAATACTCAAGATGATGAATACTCGAGTCTAGGAAGCTACCAAATGCGCGTGAAAGACCCACTAGAGATGCGGCTTGAATCAAGATTTGTATATATAATTATATTATATATTCCTTTATTTAGTTATTGCAACCGGTATTATACTATGATATTTCCTATGAATAACGAGAGTCTCGTTATTATATATTTTATAATTAAATTTTATAAAAGGTGAACCTAGTTCCTCCAAACTTAAAACATATTTCATAAGATTGTTGCTATAATCTTAAAACGTTATTTATAAGAATTTTGGGTTAACGAAAAGATTTATAATATATATATATTCAGAGATTACGATCTTATAAATATTTTTTTGGGAAATATGTATGTAGTACAACTTGTTGTGTTTGGATTTATTGAAATTGAGATACAATCTTAAATCCTATATCGTGGTACAAAACAAATAGTTTTGGTTCAACATTTTTGTTTTTGAAACTAATCGTTAATTTTTCTAACCTTTATGTTAGATCATACGTTTCTTTTTGCGTTAGACCAACTTTATTTTTATAAACAATATGTTTTTGTAAACGTTTCATGTTCTAACATGCTTGTTAGAAATGATCATATTATTCATGTAATAAAAATAAGTTTATTTTGTATAAACTAATAAGACTTATAATGATTTTTGTAATCATTTGTTTTCTAACATGTGTGTTAGAAACGTTCATGGAAAGCGTTAGTTTGGAAGCAATTTTTTAATTGTTTATTTTCTAACGTGTGTATTGGAAATCACTTATTTTTTGAACCACATATGTGTTTATAGCAAGCAGAATTAACATTTTGTGGAAATGTTAATATTTCTAACGTGCGCATTAGATTTTCTTTCATTTTTGACATGATTGTTAAAAATGGTTAAAACACAAATGCTTTGAAATGTTTTATGTAAACATTTATGTAAGTAATTTATTGTAGCATAGATTTTAATGAATATAAACACTTATGTTATGCTTGTATGGTTTAGAAATAGAAGGTCATACATTGAAGTTGATTGACTTCAAGAATTAAATCACCATAAAGTGATGGCGTTGTTATTTATATGAATTTAATGAAATTAAAATCATTTACTAGACTCTTCATATGGAAGTTAAACTCTTTAGTAGAGTTTTATGTCAATTTATTAGTTTTTATTAGAGTGTATGTCTCTAATAAAATCTCTAATTAAGTGAGACAATTCTCCACCCCATGTCTCTTGTATTAAAAGTAGGTTATGTACCTAACTTGATGAGATTGGAAAACTACAACAGTAAGAATTAAATCGCAATAAAGTGATGGTGTAGTTATGTGGGATTTATCACCAACTTTAATTTGTGATTTTTAAATCCAAATGGTCATGTTTATATATATAAAATGACTTAAATTTTCTAACACGTGTGTTAGAAAATGTGTATCATAAATACAATGTTAGAGATTGTACATTGTATAAGTCATAATGAATGAAAATGTTTTATGAAAATATTTAATTGTCTATGTGTGCATTAAAAACGATGAGAAATGGTTTATTTTCTAAACTTTATCATTGGAAAACGTTTTATGTAAACGTTCGATTCTATAATGTGCCCGTTATAACATATATTTTTTTTCTAACATGCGTGTTAGAAAACGTTTAGTACATATGTAGCAAGATTAAACAATATAAAACCGTTTGATATTTTGGGTTTTGATTTATGTTATCATAAACTATAATTGATATTATTAATATTGTACATGAGTAAATACTTTAAAATGATTTTTAAAAAGTTTTGCATATTTTTAGAATTCAAATGATTCGCTACTCTTGCTAGAAGTAGCATTTGTTGAACAAAGTTATAATCACGTGGATATTATTTGATGGAAAACAACTTAGTATTGTTGTGAACAAATTTAATTGTTCAAGTTTACTACTTAAATGTAGCATTTATAACAACTTGGTGTTGTTTTGAGCATAATTGTCCATGTTTAAAGTTTTAAGATGAAATGGGAAACTTGTACTTCCAAGTACATGGAATCTTATTGAGAGAGTATCTCAAGACATGCCATCGGACGATATTGTTGAGAAGATTTCGATAATTTTCTAGTAGTGGTAATGGTAATGGTAATGGTAATGGTAATGGTAATAGTAATAGTAATGGTAATAACAACTCCTCTGGTCACGGTCACGACCATTAAATTATTTTTTGTTATTGTTTTAAATATTTGCTAGTAGTTATATAAGTTTAATAATAGTGTCAGACCAAATAAAATGTCTCTAAAACGATCATCAATAAACGGATAAAACGTTAAAAATTTGGTGAATAAATATTTAATATATTTATAATTTAATGAAATTATAAATATTAATTAGAATCTTCATGTGGCAAATAAAAGAGAAACTCTTGAGTAGAGCTTCTTGATGACATTTAGTTAGTTTTATTGGAGTTTTAAGTCTCTAATTAAGTGACTAATTAATTGAAACATTTCATTAATACTTAACTATTGGACAAATAGTAGGCTATACGCTTCTTTTGTGACAATAAGAATATGGTATTGCTTGATACATGAAAATTACTAGAATGAGGATGAACACTTAAAGACCAACTAGAGAGAGAAGTACTCTCTACTTGTTTTCCACCACATGAGTTCAAACACTACAATTACCCGATGTAACCTTGGGCGCGTGAGCCATCTCCGGCAATACAGATTGCTTCGGCTGTTGTACCCGGGGAGACAGACGCGTCGTCTTTAGTAGAGGCGCGGAATCTGTTTTAAGGGAAGCGTGTTGAACACTCGAGTCTAGGAGTTCTTTGTTGCAGTCAAGATCGTCAACGTTTTAGTGTGTTCTTTGTTGCAGTCAAGAAGTATCTTTTAAGACTCAAGATGATGAATACTCGAGTCTAGGAAGCTACCAAATGCACGTGAAAGACCCACTAGAGATGCGGCTTGAATCAAGATTGGTATATATAATTATATTATATATTCCTTTATTTAGTTATTGCAACCGGTATTGTACTATGATATTTCCTATGAATAATGAGAGTCTCGTTATTATATATTTTTATAATTAAATTTTATAAAGGTGAACCTAGTTCCTACAAACTTAAAACAGATTTCATAAGATTGTTGCTATAATCTTAAAATGTTATTTATAAGAATTTTGGGTTAACGAAAAGATTTATAATATATATATATATATGTATATATATATATATATATATTTTCAGAGATTATGATCTTATAAATAAATTTTTGGGAAATATGTATGTAGTACAACTTATTGTGTTTAGATTTATTGAGATTGAGATACAATCTTAAATCCTATATCGTGGTACAAAACAAATAGTTTTGGTTCAATCGTTTTGTTTTTTAAACTAATCGTTAATTTTTCTAACCTTTATGTTAGATCATACGTTTTTTTGTGCGTTAGACCGACTTTATTTTTATAAACAACACGTTTTTGTAAACGTTTCATGTTCTAACATGCTTGTTAGAAATGATCATATTATTTATGTAATATGATTTAAAGAATGAGTGTTAAAAATAAGTTTATTTTGTATAAACTAATAAGACTTATAATGATTTTTGTAATCATTTGTTTTTTAACATGTGTGTTAGAAACGTTCATGGAAAGCGTTATTTTTGAAGCAATTTTTTAATTGTTTATTTTCTAACGTGTGTATTGAAAATCACTTATTTATTTGAACCACATATGTGTTTATAGTCATGAATAATCGCTAATATGTAATATCTAAGTTAAAGTATCACTTTACCTTAGTACAAATCGAAGTTAATGAATAATGTTTTTCTGTTAACTAATTCATCTGTTCAGAACCATAACAAACTTGTTTGGTATTCACCTTCTTTGAATCAATAATTTTCATGACACCTTGTGGTGGCATTTTTCATCAACTTGAAGCTTGAGCTAATCCCGTTTGCACACCCGATGTGCGGGTTTATTTATTCTTAAAACCCATCTTATTGATTTATTGTCATAAAACAATCTTAATACAATTATGTGTTCAGATAAGAGCACACAACTTCATGTTATTTTTCAGTGTACCTCTAATGGTTCTTTTAATACTTATTGAAAATTCTATGATATTCATTTGTTATTTCATCATCTATTTAAAATCCTATGAGATTTATTTAATATTCGAATTTACTTCACTAAAACCTTTCAATTGATTACTAACACGGTGAACTTGTTCGGTCACTGTAATTAGTAAACTATTTAGATAATTACGACACCTTGTGGCGTCGATATAAATTTGTAGCCTGAGCTAATCATGATCTTACAAAACTACATATGCTTTTCGTTTGACTCATTTTTTAAAACAGTCTTAATATATCTATGTATTAAGATAATGATACACTAAATTCTGTTGTGTTTCAAGTGTATCCCTGTCATTCAAATAATGTCAACACATTGATTTTCCTCTGTCCGATTGATCTAAAACCCAGCAACGGATGCGAAAGTGTTGCCTGTATATAAGGCTATACTTTGTAAACTACGTTGGGGTTTTGTCTCGTAATGTATCGTTAAAGTTTAAGTTTGGTTGTTTCACTAACACGTGTTGCATTATAATGTCATTAGGAACTCAGAAATAAAACCGGGAAGCTCTAAGATAACAACCTTAAAACTACAAAGTGAGTCGTTCTCCTTTTCTCAAATGCTTTGCAAACCCTAAATTTTTTCCAAGATATATTACAGTGATTAAGTCTTTGTATTCTTACTAGGAAACTACTATCAGTATGTGGGGTTTCGTATACAATACTTGATAATCTTCACTATTGGACAATGGGTTAGCCAATGAATGATATGACCATAGCCATAGGAACTGCCACCGAGTGACAAATACTATTTAAAATAAGTTTCTTTGCTATTGGACAATGAGCTAGCCAATAGTAGTTTGGTAAATTAAACAAATGTAAAAACTCTTAATGCTGTGAATATAAGAATGTGTCATTTTGTACAAAATGAATGAACTCACCAGTATTTCCTACTGACAAAAATATTTTTAAAACATGTTTCAGGTGATTTCAGTAGATCGGATTAAGAATTGGGATACAACACCAAAAGGCTTAAAGGAGTGGCTTATTTTTTCAATTAAATAAAGAAACGTTCTTTTATAATTCGGGTGTATCCCTTATTGAAAGCTACCTTTATAAAACATGGGCTTTATTCCCATAAGTTTAATAAATAAAATCCGGTATTTCTAAACTCTGATATTTTTTCCTAACTACGGTCCTGATGAAATTTCCGCTGCAATGTTTTCAAAATAATCACCGGTGCCACCTGACTGGTTCACGGCTCCCGCTACCAGGGTGGGGTCAGGGGCCGTGACAGAAGGTGGTATCAGAGCCACAACCACTGGTTTAAGCAATTAAGTGTTGTGATAATACCTAACCTTAAACAAAAGAGTTAGGAAATTGATATTAACTGGTAGCACCAGGATAGTGTTTAGACTTGAACTTAAAAAAAATGCACTTTTAAAATCATGGTTTGAGAAAATTATTTTTACGGGAAATACAATTACCTCTCCGGCAAGATTGGGTATGGTGTGATTGACTCTCCAACTTGTTCGGGTAAGATGGGGTAGCCTCTCCGGAAAGACCGGGTAAGATGGGGTATTTGTTATGTTAAAAAGTTTCAAAATTCCCTAAATAATACTATGACCTGATGTCTGACCTGTTGTTGGAAATATGAACTTTTTAAATACATTAATCTTCTGAATGGTATGTATATCACAATATATGAAACATATGATCTATAGATATGTATATCTATAAGGGAATCCAAAAAGCCATTTAGGTGTTATTTTAACCTTAAACAATAAAGTTAAGAGGTTAATACAAAATAACCTATGTGTTATTTTTGTGAATATAAATTTAAATATATATGATTGTTTTGTTTTAGTTGTTCTATGATATTAATAATTGCAATTCAGATGTCGAATGAAGTATCACATAATCAAGAAGTTCATGCGAATAATGAAAATCCCTTAAACAAAGAGGCCATAGAAAACATAATCGCCCAAGGCATTGCTAATGCTATCCCGTTAATTATTGAGGCTGTTAAAAACCCCATAGAACCTACCAAAGCTGTGAGTAGCAAGCGTACTCATAGTAACAACTTTAGCCACAGCGTCAATGGAGATAATGATGATATTATCAAAACCCCATTAGCTAAAAAGATGAAAACAATGACTGCTGGATGTTCCTATAAAGAATTTATAGCCTGTAAGCCAACTGAGTTTGCTGGCAGTGAAGGAGCCACAACTGCACTACGATGGTTGGAAAAGAAGGAAGTTGATCTTAAGATCAGCAAATGTGCCGAAGAAGACAAAGTCATGTATGCTTCCAATCTCTTTAAAGATGAAGCCTTAGAATGGTGGAATCCTATTCTTCAAGCAAAAGGAAGTGACATGGCCTATGCCATGAACTGGGGAGAATTCAAGGAAATGGCAGAAAGAAAATTTTGTCCTCCTTATGAAAAGGAACAAATGGCAAACAAGTTCCAAAATCATAGAATGGTCGATGTGAAGTGTCGTGAATATACGACAACGTTCTTTGAATATGCAAGAATGGTACCAACTCTGGCTTCGCCAGAACCTGTACTAATTTCTCGTTATATTTGGGGACTGATTAGTGAAATTCGCGATATAGTCAAGGCAGCTAGATCTCAGACTATCGAGGAAACAGTCGAACTAGCCAATACATTAACTGTCACACCCCGACTCGCAGCGGAATAAAAGTCGGGGCATAATTGGGTTATCACCAAAGCTCATGATATTTACTAAGATGTTTCATATTTATTAAATTCAAATTACAAACTTAAATATCCAAAACAAAATTCATACAATTAGAAAGAAAATGAAACTATATAATTATTCCCAAGCATAAACTTGTTTATTCTTCTAGGCCTTCCTAAATGTTTCCTGTCTCAGCTGGATCACATGTATCATGTGTAAAACAGGGGAGATTTTGGGTCAACAAAAGTTGGCGAGTGAACCTTGATAAAACATTTTAACTAATTTCTTGTTTTATTTAATAAGGAAAATTCGTGCATTAATCACATGTGAGCAAACATATATGTAAACAATCACAAACCACTTTGGATGAGTATATGACATGAAATGATGATGTATTTGAGATCAAGGCTCAATCAAACGGAGCCGATCTAATGAGGCTCCTGATGCTCAACCCGTATCCCACGGGGAACTGATGGGCCTAATGAAATGCGTGCACTGAAATGATGAAATTCAATCTACATATAATTCACACAATAATTGATACACATTTGATCACGGATATGATGTATGCACAAGTGTTTACATAAAATAAAAGAATAGTACGACACATGATACACCCCAAAATATGATTAAAACGGGGAATTGGTAGAGATTCACTCACAGTGGATGCGTTTCTTGATGACGATGAATGCGCACGAATATTATGATTCAACCGACGAGGGAAAACTAACCTAAATAATAACGACATGATTCGATTAAACAAATAAATTTTATTTGAGATTATTATTTTTAATTAGTGCTCTTTAATGAGATTTTTAGGTTTAATTTTATGAGTTTAATGCAAATTTCTAACTTTAAAAACCTTATTTTTAAGTATTTTTAATTAATTTTTCAATTAAATAAATAAATAAAAGAAAACAGAAAATAAAAAAATTGGGTTGACTTGTCAGGTTTGACCGGGTCTGACCGGTCAGACAGCAAGTATTCCAGGCGGCAAGTGAGGTTCGAAACTCGGGACCTCTCGTATACGTGCACGCAGCTCTACCAACTGAGCTACGTGTCTAACCCGAAATATTCTTGGTTTTAATTATATTTATATACTAACTGACTCTAACCTTATTTAGTTTTTAATAAAAATGTTTTAATATGGCCAAACCGGTTGCAGAGACCCGGAATCGAACTTGGGACCTTCGGTTCGAGTGTACACAGCCTAACCAGTTGGGTTGTGTGTCTAATCTGCTTTTTAACTACTGGATTATATTCCTCTTATATACATACTGTGAATTGATCTGAATAGGTTTTTAAAAATGTTGGTTTTATTTCAGAAAGTCGGTAACATGCGAGATTCGAACCCGGGACGTGTGTTTTGTATTTGCACACAGTCCACCGCTGGACTGTGTGTCTAACCCGATTAAATACCCGATTTTAATTACATTAATATACATTTTAGTCTTCGTCTTCTTCACTTAAGAAAACACAGAACAGTGAATCCGACTGTTTTGCTTAATCGACCAACAAACTTATACTCGATTGAAATGGAATAGGAAAATAAAGATTAAGGAATATGATATACCAAAACAGAGAGTTTTCTTCAGAATTTCGGCAAATTTTCGTCGGCCCTGATTTACGATTTCCGGCTGACTGAACTGATTCAACAGTTTTGATTATTGAATTGAGCAATTAGATTATCAATCAAGAGATAGCAAGAAGGTTTAGACAATTATACCGTCTGAAGAACAAATGCGGTTTTCTGATCAGTGATTCCGGCGATATTCCGACGAATGTGAAGATCTCCGGCGACGAGCTTTGGAAGGAATAAAGCTTCGAAAGAGAGTGCGGTTCTGAGCGAAATGTTTACAAGAAGTTTGGGTGGGTATTTATAAGGAGGAACAGGCTGATTGGGTTCGAATTAAGGTCATGATTCGTGGTCAATGATTTCCGATGGTTTTTGACTGAAATTAAGTGCCAGGCAACGGTTATAACTGATGTCAAAATCAGTTTATGCGTTTCAGTCAAGGGAAATGGCAACATTTGCGGAAATTTCGGTTTTTCCGGCGACTGCGAGTTCTGGGCGCACTGATTACCAGTTTTGATTTTCGGATTTTACTTTAAGTGTTATTTGTTTCTGTATTTAACACAGAAGTGTGTGGCGGAGTGGTGTGGTGTGTGTTTGTGTTTGCGGGAGACCCGGGTTCGAGACCCGGCGACCCTATTTTTTTTTTTATTTACTTATTATTATTTATTAATTATGGTTTTTAAATTCTAAAATGTTTATTAATTATGTATTATTTAAAATAATCTGAACAATAAATATGCAACGAACCTATAACTGAATACTTGATTATTAAATGAAGCGGGTTTTGAAACCCGTTTTTTGACGAATGTTACATTAACAGACGAACTAATCCGCACAAGAGAAGAAAACAAGAAGAAGGAGTTAGCCCGAAAAATTACCCAAGAATTTGGCGCCGATGTGTCCTATAAGAAGAAGGGATCTGAACCGTCATTTGAGAAACGTATCTGCAAATACTGTAATAAAAAGCATTCAGGAAAATGCTACTTTAAGAGGAATCCCTATTGTAACCTTTGCAAAACACCTGGCCATAAGGAAGAACAATGCAAGAGGAAAAACCCAGTCTGTTTTAAACTGTGGAGAAACAGGCCATATCCAGCCATATTGCCCAAAACTGACAAAGGCACCCGACAACAAGGCAAAGACAACAGACGGAGTTAAGAAGAACGCAAGAGCATTCGTACTTACTACGCATGAAGCAGAAATGATTCCAGATGTGATCGCTAATATGTAATATCTAAGTTAAAGTATCACTTTACCCTAGTACAAATCAAAGTTAATGAATAATGTTTTTCTGTTAACTACTTCATCTGTTCAGAACCATAACAAACTTGTTTGGTATTCACCTTCTTTGAATTATTAATTTTCATGACACCTTGTGGTGGCGTTTTTCATCAACTTGAAGCTTGAGCTAATCCCGTTTGCACACCCGATGTGCGGGTTTATTTATTCTTAAAACCCATCTTATTGATTCATTGTCATAAAACAATCTTAATACAATTATTTGTTCAGATAAGAGTACACAACTTCATGTTATATTTCAGTGTACCTCTAATGGTTCTTTTAATATTTATTGAAAATTCTATGATATTCATTTGTTATTTCATCATCAATTTAAAATCCTATGAGATTTATTTATGAATATTAGAATTTACTTCACTAAAACCTTTCAATTGATTACGAACACGGTGAACTTGTTCGGTCACCGTAATTAGTAAACTATTTCGATAATTACGACACCTTGTGGCGTCGATATAAATTTATAGCCTGAGCTAATCATGATCTTACAAAACTACGTATGCTTTTCGTTTGACTCATTTTTTAAAATAGTCTTAATACAAAAGATAATGATATACTAAATTCTGTTGTGTTTCAAGTGTATCCCTGTCATTCAAATAATGTCAACACATTATTTTTCCTCATAACATGGTTTGATAGTTGACACATCATCTTCATATTTCGGTTTCAGTTAAGCTTGTTAATTCTAAGTCTTACTTGATTGACAACCAAGGTAAGTTTTCCTTTGACAGTGAATTCTATTGTTTCTAAAATCATTCACCTATTGGTCATAAATCTCTCTTTTGGTTTAGACCATGAAAACCTAGTCACTCTGATGATTATGTCATTTCACCTCGTTCATTTGATATCGATTTCTGGAAATGATTCAATTAAACCATTGAGTTCTATTCATTGTAAACCTTGTATTCACAAAATTCGAAGATGTCCTGATTCATTTACCTTAATCCTATTAGTATTGATTAACGCGTGAGATAAATCACAAATAACATCATAACCTAAATCTCGAGGACGAGATTTAAAACAAGGTGGGGAGGATGTAACAACCCTAAAAAATATTCCCAGCAATAACCCGTAATTAAAATCCCTGGTATGCGCGATGAAAGTTGGATACTCGATCAGAAAACTTAGCGGTTAAGAAACTTTGTGATTGACGAACCAACCGGCACAAAAGAACCCATACTAGATTCACAATTAAAAACCGAACCAAGTGGAATCAAGACCCGAGCATATGCGACAAGAACCAGCACGAAAATCGAGAAAAACACCCGATTTGACGAAAAAGGTGGCCAGGGACACGTGTCACGACATCGCGCCATGTGTCAGACCTACGTGGACACGTGGCATACCTATGCCAGACCGACCGCCCCCGCGCGTCATGCCAGAATCCAGAGTATCCCCCGCGACGCGCGGGGGATGCCCAGATGGGATACTCTGTCCGATTGATCTAAAACCCAGCAACGGATGCCAAAGTGCTGCCTGTATATAAGGCTATACTTTGTAAACTACGTTTGGGTTTTGTCTCGTAATGTATCGTTAAAGTTTAAGTTGGGTTGTTTCACTAACACGTGTTGCATTATAATGTCATTAGGAACTCAGAAATAACACCGGGAAGCTCTAAGACAACAACCTTAAAACTACAAAGTGAGTCATTCTCCTTTTCTCAAATGCTTTGCAAACCCTAAATGTTTTCCAAGATATATTACAGTTGTAACATCCGTCAAAAAACCGGATTTACCAAACCCGCTCCGTTTATTAACCGAACAATCAGTTAAAAATTTCGTTGCATATTTAATGCCCAAATTATTTTTAAACGATACATAATTAATAAGTATATTGGAATATATAATTTATATTTGAAAAAGTATTTAAAATAAGGAAATAAAAATAAAAGGCTTCTGCCGGGTTTCGAACCCGGGTCAGCCGGGTCAATCTGGTCAACAATGACTTAACACACACACGCTCAACAACTCCGCCACTTGTGATGTTTGTTCATTATTAGAAACAATTAATACATAACATTAATCTCGAATTCAAAACCGACGCGCCCAATCGCAGTCGTCGGAAATCCCGACGATTTCGCCGAGATTGGACGGTTTCTTCAGTTTTAACCGAAGCCTTAACTACTACATCGGTTATAACCGACGTCTGAACACGCGACGCAAGTCATAAACGCCGGAAAACTTATTGACCGACGAATCAAGACGGAAAACGGACTAAATTCGTCGATGTCCTGCCCTATAAATACCCCTCTAACCTCTGTTAGCTTTTTCGCTCACAATCACACTTTTTCCAGACGTAATTCCACTCGCCGGAAATTTCTACAACTCGCCGGAAAACCGAACCTTTCACCTCTGTGCCTTACTGAACCCCCAGAGCTCATACCGAAGCCACCCACATTCATCTCAAGCTCGTTGAAGACCCTCTGCCGCAGGACACACGTCGCCGGAATCATCTGCTGTCACCGGAGTTTCGCCAGCGAAACAGAGGAGCCACTGTTCGGTATATCTTACACTTAATCTCTCGTTCTTTTTATTTATCGCACCTGTAATTAATCACAAGACACTAAAGAACTTGATTAAATCTTCGAACCAGTCGGACTTCCGTTTCTGGTTAAGTTTAACGAAGAAGACGGAGTTATCAGTTGTGTATATGTTTAATTAAAATCAAGATATATCCCGGGTTAGACACACAGTCCAGCGGTGGACTGGTGTGCAAATAAAACACGCTTACGTCCCGAGTTCGATTCTTGTCCCACGCACACTCGCCTTAATAAAAATGTTCTTTTTTTAACCGAACCGGATTCACTACAATAGATGTTAAGTTTAATAAAAACCGGAATAATAATCAAGATAGACACACAGTCCAGTGGTGGACTGTGTGAACGTTTAAATCACAAGTCACGAGTTCGAGTCCAGACTACCGCACCGGTCCGGACAATTATCAAACTTTTTATATAAAGCAGAAACGAAATAATTTAATTTGTATATAAATATAATAAAAATCAGAGTATTTACCAAGTTAGACACACAGTCCAGCGGTGGACGTGTGTTAACCTAAACCACAGGTCCCGGGTTCGAGACCTGTGGAGAGCACCGAGCGAGACATTTAAAATCGTTTTTAAAACAAATGATTTTCGGATTAATTCAGTTAGTATATAAATATAATTAAAAACAGAAATATTTCAGGTTAGACACGTAGCTCAGTTGGTAGAGCTGCGTGCACGCGAACGGGAGGTCTCGGGTTCGAGCCTCATCCGGCGCACACAATTGCACAATAAAACCGGTCAACAGGTCAACGGTCAACAAGTCAACAGTCAAAAAGTCAACATTTTTTTATCATTTTATTTATTTATTTTATTTAAAAATCAATTAAAAATACTTAAAAATAACATTTTTAAGGTTAGAAAATAATATTTTGTTTGTAGTTATGTATTTCATATTGTCAAGTATATGCAAATCATTCATTAGGCCTATCAGTTCCTCGTCGGAGACGAGTTGAGCAACGCGTGCCTCAAAACAAATCCATTATTGTTCGTGTGTGCATTATTTAGTATATATTGTTTATAGTTATGTATTTCATATTGTCAAGTATATGCAAATCATTCATTAGGCCCATCAGTTCCTCGTGGGAGACGAGTTGAGCAACGCGTGCCTCAAACCGATCCATTATTGTTCATGTGTGCATTATTTAATATTAAATGATTGGTGAATAAGTTTACATCTATTTTTACTCATGTGTGGTTGTGCACTTTATTTTATAATCAATTAAATAAACTTGTTCAAATGTTTTTCATAGGATTCACTCGCCAACTTTTTGTTGATCCAAAAACCATTTTTACACATGATACAGGTGAACAGGATGAAGCAAGGAAAACATAGGAAATGCCTTAGAAGAAAACAATGAAGTCTAGAATGATGTTTAGGACATGATGTAATTATGATTGTATATTTTCCATTAAATTGTAATAATGAATATGAAACGTTATAATAAATGTCATGAGCTTTGATGATAACCCAATCATGCCCCGATCACCTTTTCCGCTGCGGGTCGGGGTGTGACAGATTGGTATCAGAGCCATGACTATAGGGATATAGGATAGGTTATTAGACCCTTAGAGCCTATACTATAGTTGCCTAAATTTTTATTGTTTAGGTGGTTACATACAAACTTATGATGTTTATTTGTTTCATATTTGTTTATACTTACACTCAAACATACATACTTACATACACATTCATTATACATATTTCAATGTTCATATATTCAAATCATCTTCATACTTTTGTTATTCAAAGATTTTGTCGCAATTTTCAAATCCCATCAAAGTGAGTTCTGCGACGGGCAGGTAGTAACTGGAAGGGTAGAAGTACCGGTAGTCAAAACGTCCTGTCTAGGTTGGCATTCGTATAAATCCAATATAACGGACCAGTTTGCCTACCTGGGGACTAACGATGAGAGTACGAAGGACCTATTAGGCCAAAGCATGCCACACCAAACGTCGTTCGAACTAACCCCACTTTGAGGTGTCACCGTGTCCATACCTGGATATATTCCGAATATCATACGTTATATACATATTTCTCGATTTTCTCCGGGTTTTAGTGTACGTAACCAGGCTAACACATGCGAACCATATGAAAAACCCGATATTCATGGGGGCCCACATGATTACGAAGGTGAAGTATGGCGGCATGCAAGGCCCAATTACGAGCAAAGCCCAAGACATCCTATGGATGTAGTAGATTTATTTTCTATATTTATTTTATGAATGTTCATTCCTAAATACGACCCATGATCCCAAAAACATCCAACTCATACTCATGATACGTATTCCTTGTAGATGTCTTCTAGCCTCGCCCGTAGGAAGATGAGAGCAGGAAAAGGCCGCGAGCGCATGGCTGCCCTAATCGCTCAACAAATGGCTGCCGTAATACCCAACATTGTAATTCAAGTCCAACAAGCCCTTACCGCTAATCCTGTCAACCAAGAAGATCAAAACGTTATCAACCCTCCCCTAAATACCACTAAATGCACCTACAAGCATTTCAAATCCTGCGACCCTCCAAAATACGAAGGGACTGAAGGTGTCACCGCTCTCCTCCATTGGTTTGAAGAAATGGAGAACACTTTTCTAAATTGCGATTGCCCCGATGATCGCAAAGTGCGATATGCTACCGGTCGTTTATATGGAATAACACTTACTTGGTGGAATACAGAGAAGGCCAAACGAGGTGTTGAAGACGCTATGACTTTGACTTGGGAAGAGTTGAAGGAAATCATGACAAGACGGTTTTGCCCAAGGAGCGAAATCAAGAAATTAGAAGATGAGTTCTATTCGTTGAAGCAAAAGGAAGGCGACCACACCACCTACAACAAAAGATTCCTCGAGTTAAATCAAATGGTTCCCAACTTGTTCACTCCTCTTTATCGTTTGATCGAGCACTACATTCAAGGTCTTCCGTCAAAGATTCAGGACTCTGTAATAAGTACCACGCCTGCAACTTTGGAAGCAGCAATGGAGTTAGCTACAGAGCTCACCGAGAACTGCATCCGGAATAAAGACTTCAAGGATGAGAAGAAGAAGGATAAGGCATCGACTGAAACTTCAAACTCCACCCAAACCGAATCCCCTTCTCAACCCACTTTTAAGAGAAAACGAGATGGGCAACTTTTCGCTGTCACACAACGTAATCAACCCATTTCACACGCCATACCCATCCAAGCTATCCCAATCACTCAAGTAGCACCCAACTCAACTTACCCAAATAAGAAACCATACCTTGGACCTCACCCTCAATGTAACACCTGTTTTTATCACCATCCATCTACCTTACCTTGTCGACTATGTGTGAATTGTGGACGCTATGGTCATTTGAGCAAGGTTTGCGCACCTCTCAAAACCAAACCTCACCCCCTACTCAAAATAAGATCCAAACATATCAACAACCTCAATACCCCATGTTACCTTATGTTCGAGCTTGTTTCAATTGTGGCGACCCTACCCACTATAGAAACACGTGCCCTCAATTGTTTAACATCATCAACGCTCAAGCTCAATCAAACCAAGTTAACCAAGCAAATCCAGGAAACCAAATCTCTAGGCCACCAGCAAGAGGAAGAGTTTTCAACATCAAAGCCAATCCTGTCGAAGATAATGACGGCCCAAACGAAACCACCCAACTAGTCCCTTTCATCGAAAATCAAGATTCAACTCCAATCGTTTAGTTTTATGTTTTTCTTTATGTTATCTCAAGCTTTGGTTGACTGTGTTTGTTTATGTTTTGGAATCACATAGAACCAATCATAACATAAGGATAAAGTCAATGAAAATTTGACAAGAATATGGTGGATACACCGCTGGTACTTCCTATATATAAGTATTCTTGCCAAAGGATCAGAGGCATTATTTGGCGGTTATGAGAAGTTCCATGTGGAATTTAGCATTGTCTTGATTGAAGTTTGTTTTGTATTTACTGATTTAGCATTTATGGCATCTTATCATTTAAAGAAATTGGATTGTATTTCATTTCTACATAGACTAACCTCTCCATCACAACAAACGAGAGAGGTATTGTCATCATTCAAACATGGATACTATCAGAATTAAGACTCAAGTTTTGGTTGTTGTGTTTGTTGTAGAGTCACATAGAACTAATCATAACTTGCGGATAAAGTCAATGAAAATTTAACAAGAATATGGTGGATACGCCACTGGTACTTCCTATATATAAGTATTCTTGTCAAAGGATCAGAGGCATTATCAGGCAGTTATGAGAGGTTCCATGTAGGATTTAGTACGTTTTGGTCGAAGTTTGTTCATCATACATTTCAGTGTATTCAATTTCATCATTTAAAGAAGTTGAGCTATGTCTCACTTCCACAATGACTAACCTCTCCATCACAACAAACGAGAGAGGTATTGTCATCATTCAAACATGGATACTATCAGAATTAAGACTCAAGTTTTGGTTGTTGTGTTTGTTGTAGAGTCACATAGAACTAATCATAACTGGCGGATAAAGTTAATGAAAATTTGATAAGAATATGGTGGATACGCCGTTGGTACTTCCTATATATAAGTATTCTTTTCAAAGGATCAGAGGCATTATCAGGCGGTTATGAGAGGTTCCATGTAGGATTTAGTATGTTTTGGTCGAAGTTTGTTCATCATACATTTCAGCGTATTTCAATTTCATCATTTAAAGAAGTTGAGCTATGTCTCACTTCCACAATGACTAACCTCTCCATCACAACAAACGAGAGAGGTATTGTCATCATTCAAACATGGATACTATCAGAATTAAGACTCAAGTTTTGGTTGTTGTGTTTGTTGTAGAGTCACATAGAACTAATCATAACTTGCGGATAACGTCAATGAAAATTTGACAGGAATATGGTGGATACGCCGTTGGTACTTCCTATATATAAGTATTCTTGCCAAAGGATCAGAGGCATTATCAGGCGGTTATGAGAAGTTCCATGTAGGATTTAGTATTATCTTGGTTGAAATTTGTGTTACATTCATATCATCTCGCCATTTAAAGAAATTGGATTGTGTTCTATTTCTACATAAACTAACCTCTCCATCATAACAAACGAGAGAGGAACTGTCACCATTCAAACATGTATGCTATCAGAATTTGGACTCAAATATTGGTTGTTGTGTTTATTTATGTTCTAGAGTTACATCATAGAACCAATCATAACTTACTGATAAAACCAATGAAAATTTGACAAAAATATGGTGGATACGCCGCTGGTACTTCCTATATATAAGTATTCTTGTCAAAGGATCAGAGGCATTGTCAGGCGGTTATGAGAAGTTCTATGTAGGATTTAGTAATTTCTTGGTACATTGGCTGTGGCGTTTATTTATGTTCTAGAGTCACATCATAGGACCAATCATAACTTACTGATAAAACCAATGAAAATTTGATAAGAATATGGTGGATACGCCGCTGGTACTTCCTATATATAAGTATTCTTGTCAAAGGATCAGAGGCATTGTTAGACAGTTATGAGAAGTTCCATGTAGGTTGTAGTATTAGAAATTTTGCTTTAGGACATAACCATATCTTCCCAAACATATCAAAACTCTTACGCATGATATCATACTTAGTGAACCAACACTGCTTATCAATATTTTTACCGTAGGCAACAAAAAGCGATTCCTGTAGCAGGGTACTTAACCCTTACAAGGAACGTTACCGCCTCAAACAAAAATTTAAACCCTTACTTTTTCTAAGTATGTAACTGTCAAACTAAACACCATCATTTTAGTCAAATATATCACTACTTAGATTTCGGGACGAAATTTCTAAAAAGCAGGGGATATTGTAACATCCGTAAAAAAACCGGATTTACCAAACCCGCTCCGTTTATTAACCGAAGAATCAGTTAAAAATTTCGTTGCATATTTAATGCCCTAATTATTTTTAAACGATACATAATAATAAGTATATTGGAATATATAATTTATATTTGAAAAAGTATGTAAAATAAGGAAATAAAAATAAAAGGCTTCTGCCGGGTTTCGAACCCGGGTCAGCCGGGTCAATCTGGTCAACAATGACTTAACACACACACGCTCAACCACTCCGCCACTTGTGATGTTTGTTCATTATTAGAAACAATTAATACATAACATTAATCTCGAATTCAAAACCGACGCGCCCAATCGCAGTCGTCGGAAATCCCGACGATTTCGCCGAGATTGGACGGTTTCTTCAGTTTTAACCGAAGACTTAACTACTACATCGGTTCTAACCGACGTCTGAACCCGTGACGCAAGTCATAACCGCCGGAAAACTTATTGACCGATGAATCAAGACGGAAAACGGACTAAATTCGTCAATGTCCTGCCCTATAAATACCCCCTCTAACCTCTGTTAGCTTTTTCGCTCACAATCACACTTTTTCCCGACGTAATTCCACTCGCCGGAAATTTCTACAACTCGCCGGAAAACCGAACCTTTCACCTCTGTGCCTTACTGAACCCCCAGAGCTCATACCGAAGCCACCCACATTCATCTCAAGCTCGTTGAAGACCCTCTGCCGCAGGACACACGTCGCCGGAATCATCTGCTGTCACCGGAGTTTCGCCAGCGAAACAGAGGAGCCACTGTTCGGTATATCTTACACTTAATCTCTCGTTCTTTTTATTTATCGCACCTGTAATTAATCACAAGACACTAAAGAACTTGATTAAATCTTCGAACCAGTCGGACTTCCGTTTCTGGTTAAGTTTAACAAAGAAGACGGAGTTATCAGTTGTGTATATGTTTAATTAAAATCAAGATATATCCCGGGTTAGACACACAGTCCAGCGGTGGACTGTGTGCAAATAAAACACGCTTACGTCCCGAGTTCGATTCTTGTCCCACGCACACTCGCCTTAATAAAAATGTTCTTTTTTTTAACCGAACCGGATTCACTACAATAGATGTTAAGTTTAATAAAAACCGGAATAATAATCAAGATAGACACACAGTCCAGTGGTGGACTGTGTGAACGTTTAAATCACAAGTCACGAGTTCGAGTCCAGACTACCGCACCGGTCCGGACAATTATCAAACTTTTTATATAAAGCAGAAACGAAATAATTTAGTTTGTATATAAGTATAATAAAAATCAGAGTATTTACCAAGTTAGACACACAGTCCAGCGGTGGACTGTGTGTTAACCTAAACCACAGGTCCCGCGTTCGAGACCTGTGGAGAGCACCGAGCGAGACATTTAAAATCGTTTTTAAAACAAATAATTTTCGGATTAATTCAGTTAGTATATAAATATAATTAAAAACAGAAATATTTTAGGTTAGACACGTAGCTCAGTTGGTAGAGCTGCGTGCACGCGAACGGGAGGTCTCGGGTTCGAGCCTCACCCGGCGCACACAATTGCACAATAAAACCGATCAACAGGTCAACGGTCAACAAGTCATCAGTCAAAAAGTCAACATTTTTTTAGCATTTTTATTTATTTATTTTATTTAAAAATCAATTAAAAATACTTAAAAATAACATTTTTAAGGTTAGAAAATAGCCTTAAACTCACAAAAATATATCCAACAATCCTACAAAAATTGATTAATAAAATCCGCTTACTTACCGAACCATTATGCCATTATCTAGGTTAGTTTCACTCGTGGTTAAAACCAACTTCGTGCGCATTCAACATCATCAACCGAACGCACCCAATGTGAGTGAATCTTACCACTCCCCTTTTTAATTACACGTTTTGGGGTGTGTCATGTGTCACTAAAATTAACTCGTTTATTTAAACTTGTGCCATACCATATTGTGATCTAAACTTAGATTGTATATTTTGTTTGTAGTTATGTATTTCATATTGTCAAGTATATGCAAATCATTCATTAGGCCCATCAGTTCCTCGTGGGAGACGAGTTGAGCAATGCGTGCCTCAAAACAAATCCATTATTGTTCGTGTGTGCATTATTTAGTATATATTGTTTGTAGTTATGTATTTCATATTGTCAAGTATATGCAAATCATTCATTAGGCCCATCAGTTCCTCGTAGGATACGAGTTGAGCAACGCGTGCCTCAAAACGATCCATTATTGTTCATGTGTGCATTATTTAATATTAAATGATTGGTGAATAAGTTTACATCTATTTTTACTCATGTGTGGTTGTGCACTTTATTTTATAATCAATTAAATAAACTTGTTCAAATGTTTTTCATAGGATTCACTCGCCAACTTTTTGTTGATCCAAAAACCATTTTTACACATGATACAGGTGAACAGGATGAAGCAAAGAAAACATAGGAAATGCCTTAGAAGAAAACAATAAAGTCTAGAATGATGTTTAGGACATGATGTAATTATGATTGTATATTTTCCATTAAATTGTAATAATGAATATGAAACGTTATAATAAATGTCATGAGCTTTGATGATAACCCAATCATGCCCCGACCACCTTTTCCGCTGCGGGTCGGGGTGTGACAACAGTGATTAAGTCTTTGTATTCTTACTGGGAAACTACTGTCAGTATGTGGGGTTTTGTATACAATACTTGATAATCTTCACTATTGGACAATGGGTTAGCTAATGAATGATATGACCACAGTCACAGGAACTGCCACCGAGTGACAAATACTATTTAAAATAAGTTTCTTTGTTATTGGACAATGAGCTAGCCAATAGTAGTTTGGTAAGATAAACAAATGTAAAAACTCTTAATGCTGTGAATATAAGAATGTGTCATTTTGTACAAATTGAATGAACTCACCAGTATTTCCTGCTGACGAAAATATTTTTAAAACATGTTTCAGGTGATTTCAGTAGATCGGATTAAAAGTTGAGATACAGCACCAAAAGGCTTAAAGAAGTGGCTTATTTTATCAATTAAATAAAGAAACGTTGTTTTATGAATTCGGGTGTATCCCTTATTAAAAGCTACCTTTATAAAACATGGGCTTTATTCCCATAAGTTTAATAAATAAAATCCGGTATTTCTAAACTCTGATAATTTTTCCTAACTGCGGTCCTGATGAAATTTCCGCTGCAATGTTTTCAAAATAATCACCGGTGCCACCTGACTGGTTCACGGCTCCCGCTACCAGGGTGGGGTCAGGGGCCGTGACATATTAAAATTAGGTTGTGTACCTAACTTGATGAGATTGGAAAACTACAACAGTAAGAATTAAATCACAATAAAGTGATGGTGTAGTTGTGTGAGATTTATCACCAACTTTAATTTGTGATTTCTAAATCCAAGTGGTCATGTTTATATATATAAAATGACTTAAATTTTCTAACACGTGTGTTAGAAAATGTGTATCACAAATACAATGTTAGAGATTGTACATTGTATAAGCCATAATGAATGAAAATGTTTTATGAAAACGTTTAATTGTCTATCTGTGCATTAAAAATGATGAGAAATGGTTTATTTTATAAACTTTATCATTGGAAAGCGTTTTATGTAAACGTTCGATTCTATAACGTGCCCATTATAACATATATTTTTTTCTAACATGCGTGTTAGAAAACGTTTAGTACATGTGTAGTAAGACTAAACAATATAAAACCGTTTGATATTTTGGGTTTTGATTTATGTTATCATAAACTATAATTGATATTATTAATATTGTACATGGCAAAACTAAGTAAATACTTTAAAATGATTTTTAAAAAGTTTTGCATATTTTTAGAATTCAAATGGTTTGCTACTCTTGCTAGAAGTAGCATTTGTTGAACAAAGTTATAATCACGTGGATATTATTTGATGGAAAACAACTTAGTGTTGTTGTAAACAAATTTAATTGTTCAAGTTTACTACTTAAATATAGCCTTTATAACAACTTGGTGTTGTTTTGAGCATAATTGTCCATGTTTAAAGTTTTAAGATAAAATGGGAAACTTGTACTTCCAAGTGCATGGAATCTTATTGAGGGAGTATCTCAAGACATGCCATGGGACGATATCGTTGAGAAGATTTCGGTTAGGATATAAAGTGTTGAAGATAAAAGTACTTTGATATTTGATGTCTACATATCATCTATGCTTCCGTTTAAATTTCAAAAGTGCTTTCCACTTATGATTTAGTTTCCAATGTATTTTATTGTTTTTGTGTTCAATATCTTCGGATAACACATACAATTTTTTTACAAAGAAATAAATCACTAGTGTTTGTGACGTATAAATTATTTTTGTGGAAAGTAATTATAATGTCAACTATACATGGTCTAAAAGAAAATGGTTTTAAACGGATAGTACATGAAAATATTTGGACATGCAACTTGAGAGTTGTTGCATTGACTAAAAGTCAAAGACGAGACATCAAATGTGTAACCACATCACGAGTGAGTAGTGAGTGTGTTGAGATGAAATACACAAACGAGATTCATGTTGAAGTACTTCGTTAGAAGTCTTTGGAAAATTCACAAGTGTGAATTCTAATATATGAAAGAAAAAATACTATATATTATTGTATACCTTCGATAAATCTTGCGAGATTGTTACGAGTGATCTATACGTAGATACGTCTACCACTTGATTATTGTTAGAACTCTATGGAGATTTTTTATTCGTTTAGGAGAGAATCCTAAATATACATATTTCCTAATGAATAACAATAGATGTGTACCAATCACTTATGGCAAAATTATGAATGGCATGTTGTTGAGTGTCGATCTAGTTGTCTCTATCTCACACATAATAGTGATTGTAGACAAGGAACATTCATCTTGTCAGTGATGAATGTGTTCGCCAAGTGACTTGGATTAAGACTTATGTTTAAGTCCTTTTGAGTCAATGGTAAAATGTTGGAGATCAAAGGTAAACAAGTTATGTTCCTTAATTGAATGATAAATTTTAGCTATGTGCTATATACAATAATTTGTGAGACTTTCCTAAATATTGATGTTTTAGGATTATGAATAAGTCTCATTATTTTGTCTTAACAATGGATAAATGTTGCAAAGTGATATTATGATATCCTTAGGGCTGTGAAGAATCAGAATGATACATCTTCTGTTCGCATGCTAAAGTATCATAGTCTAAAGCATGCTAGACTAGTACTTGGTTAATTATGGGTCTTGACGGAGACTAATTAACTCTAAACATTCAAATGTGTATGAACACAAAAAGAATTTGTGTATAGACAAAGTTGAGGGAGAATTTTTATTCATTATAAGGAAAAGACATGTAACTTTTGAAGAGTTTATTCGAAAAGCTAATGAGGAGAACTTATTGTCTAGGCTTATTATAGATGTTAAATTAGAATTGTTCTAAGTTGGTGACAAACTTATGACAATGCCATGTGTTGCTTTGGTCAACTCGGAAGCTTATGTAATAATGCAATATGAGTTGAATTCACTGATACAATGAGGTTGATCTTGTTCAATCATATGTGTATAAATGTCGTCATAAGTGAAGTTACGGAAATGTTGATCAATTGGCAAGAAATGTGGGGGAGGATCCATTTAGAAACAACCCTATAATGGTTTGTAGAAATTATTTTCATTACCCCATCTGGATGATATTCTATAACACTTAAATGTGGGGTGTCTTGCATTTGTATAATAAAAGTTTGGAAATAAGGATTTGTAATCCAATCTAACATTGCAAACAGACGACTAAGTGTAGGACACAAAGGTCATAGTGCATATTGGAGATGTGTTTGCCTTAAATGATATGCGTATCTTATAAACACATATATTATAACCAGATTCAGATGGCCACTAAGGTTATAGTCTTAGAAGTTGACAGTAGGCAAAATTAACTTACGAGTTAAAAACACATCATGACAACTGATCTCAAATACGCAAAGTTATTTGTTAATGTTATGGATCCAACAACCTGGGGGTTTATTAGAGATCAAGTTGTGGAATGAGACTAAAGCCCATGAAAAAGGGTATGTGAAGGACACCTAACTTAGTTGACTAGAGATCCCAAGATCTAAGTTCAATAGGACAACTAACTCATATGCCTAAAGGTGGTCACTGTGGGGGCATAAATGATATGCGTAAGCTACTATATATGGTTATACATACCCGAAAAGTATAAAAGGGTGTTTAAATACGTCCTAGTCTATTCCTATGATATTCAGTGACAAAGAGTGAGGCTAAGCATATGTGGTAAATGATTTGGGTAATTCATGATAACCGCAAAGCTTTTAATGATCTAAGAAGAATCACCTATGTTAGAGAGAAGTGGGGTCGCTTCGAATGGAATTGAGGGCACAATTCCTAGAGCTCTCGCAGGACCAGGAAAGTGTTCCACGACCATTATTGGACACGACTATGAGGAGATGACCCGGCTAAGGAGAGTCTTGTGTGAAGTGTTTGTCGTTCACTCAAACGGCAGACGAGTTCAAAGACCTCAAGTTCTACTCAGAGCTAGTGGGCTAAGTGCAATTCATGAGCGAAGGTTCAAAGGGTAACACCGACCTATCGTATGCAAAACTCAACTGTCGAGGTTTCATTGGAAGTTTTATGTGTTTTGAACAATCACCATTCATATGGGGGATTGTTGGAAATTTGGTGAATGGATATTTAATATATTTATAATTTAATGAAATTATAAATATTAATTAGAATCTTCATATGGTAAATAAAAGAGAAACTCTTGAGTAGAACTTCTTGATGACATTTAATTAGTTTTATAAGATTTTTAAGTCTCTAATTTGTTGGAACTTTTGAGATCGTTGATACTTGACTAAACTAGATTTTGGATAGTTTTATGTTAGTTTACAATGTTATAGATAGTTCAGGGACTGAAAGTGTAATTTTAGGAATCTTTGTATTCTCCAGCGTATTTAATCTTCTAGCGTATTTATTAATTACGCGGGATGGTCAGTACCTATATATATGTTGCTTAATGAAACCCTAGCTCCAAGGTTCTTGGACTAGTGATTTTGGTGATTTCTTGTGTTGTGATTCTTGTGAGTATTCTTGTGCTTAATCCATGTATCCAGGCTTTTAAATCGTTTTTATCATTTTGGATTCAATATACAACACTTGTATCTTCATCCAAAACAAGAATCTTCATCTTCTTCTTTTAGTCTTCTTAACTTTAAACATTCAAACATCTAATCTATAGGTGTTTGTATGTGAACAATCAAACCACTGTGATCCGTAGTTGATTTGGGACTCACAATTTGGTATAAGAGCCTTTGTGCTCTTGATTGTTTGATTTTTGTTGAGATTTTCAAGTTTTGAAGATTTTCTAAAAGTTTTCAAAGTTTCAAGGTTTTTCAAATTTTTGGGCTTAAAATGAGTTGATTTGGTGTGATTAATTGTTGGGTTGTTGTTAATCAGTGTTTAGACAAACATTTGGGTCATTTTGGTACAAAGAATTATGGATTTTCAGTCGTTTTTGGGTGACTAGAGGGTTTTTGTTCGTGTTTAAACCATTCTCGGTGTAATTATTTTGAAGGCAGTGTATTTAATTTTGAAGAAAACGTATTTATTTTGAAGGCAGCGTAATTAATTTTGAAGGCAGCGTATTTATTTTGAAGGCAACGTAATTAATTTTGAAGGCAACGTATTTATCTTGAAGGTGGCATATTTATTTTGAAGACAATGTATTTAATTTTGAAGGCAGTGTATTTATCTTGAAGGTGACGTATTTATTTTGAAGGCAGTGTGTTTTAATTTTGAAGACGGTGTAATTATTTTGAAGGCAGTGTATTTAATTTTGAAGACAACGTATTTATTTTGAAGGCAGCGTAATTAATTTTGAAGGCAGCGTGTTTATTTTGAAGGCAACGTAATTAATTTTGAAGGCAGCGTATTTATCTTGAAGGTGGCGTATTTATTTTGAATACAGTGTATTTAATTTTGAAGGCAGTGTATTTATCTTGAAGGTGGCGTATTTATTTTGAAGGCAGTGTATTTATTTCTGAAGGTAGAGTAATTAGTCTTGAAGGTAGAGTATTTATCTTGAAGGTGGTGTATTTATTTTGAAGGCAGTGTATTTATCTTTGAAGACATAGTAATTAATCTTGAAGGCAGAGTATTTATCCAAAGGCGACTTCGGGGTCAGTGGTATAAATCGTTTGCGATTTTATCACGGTTTCGGCATTTTTAGCCAAGTCTTTGTGTGTGTCTGATCTGTCAGCGTAATTGGTTTTGTTGCGGGTCCAAGAAACTTTTCACTCAGACCAGCGAAAATGAATTCTTGAGCGCATTTGACTGATCGGTTTTAGCAGTGTATTTGTGACCAGTTCCAGTTTAACCAGCATAATTATCTTACTGTTAATAAATCATACTTAAAACCGAATCAAAATGTTTCTAAATCAGTTAACCCGCTTTGAACAAGTTGAACTTAAAACCAACATTGGAACCCAAGATCTTGTTCAGAAAGAATATGACATGTTCGAAAGTATGCACGGAGAAAGTTTGTCAGATCACATCAGTCGTTTTCTGAACATGTTGACAAAAATGAAGAAAGTTGGCAATCCCGTCACCAACTATGCTTCAATCAAGAAGCTTTTGGACACCCTTCCAAAAGAATGGAGCTCAAAATGTATGATGTTCAAAAGAACCCTCTTGCACAGTACAACTCCAGTCACTCTCTCGGATCTGATCAACACACTAAAGGCCTTTGAGATAGATGTGCATAAGAAAGAAATGAATCAGGTCGGATACTCTCAGAAATCTGTCCAATCCACTATTGCTGTTGTTCCCAAGAACATGGCATTTCTTGCCCCCACAACCTCCGATGGCTCAAACTCCCAGGCTGCTTGTGCATCATACTTTAACGCTTCCTTAAACTCTGCAAAGGCTCCACAGTCTAACCACAAAACTACTGTGGTCGGTGATGCTCAAGCTATGAAGGAGGAAGAAGGTAGCAGTGCAACATGTGAAAAGATAGAAGAAAATATTCCTGAAGAAGCAATGAAAGTCGGGTCCGCCAAAGAAAAGGAAGAAAAAGAATTGGTGAACAGCATACCCTACGAATTTAAGGCCAAATTGTGTTCGAAGCCGTGTATGAACGTCGTGGCACACTACAAATCAATCAACCGTGACCTTATTAAAGAAAAAGAAAAAGTTTTACGAATAAACAAAGAAGTGAAACTGAACGAAGTTGCATATCAGAGAAAGTTGAACTCAACTTTAACTGAAATGCAGTCTTTAAAGGAGTTGCTTTTTAAAAAGGATTTCATTATTAAGATCAAGCTAAACGTTTAGAAAATTATGAAATCAAGAACACTAAATTGCAACTCACCATTGATAAATGGAATGTTAGCAAAAAGGCACTTGTTGATAGAAAAGATAGCCAACGACCAACATACGTGAAAGATGGCATTGGGTACAAAGATAAGCTTGGAAATAAAAGAAAAATATTTCCACCTCCACACAGCAAGAACTATGTACCCATGCCGACTCCTCATCCAGAAAATGATTTAATTGATAAAATTGATTTAATTGCTCAAAGTGTCAATTGCGAAAATGATAAAATTACTAATGTTTCTGAAAGCAATGCAGATTTGATTGAGCATAAGGAGGTTGTGGGCAATGAGGATGGTGGTGGCACAAAAATAAGAATAGGGTATTCAGGCGACAGTTATACTACGGTTAACTGGTTCGCCTGGAACTGTGGTAAAACAAACGATACTTATATTCGGGATGACTGTAACAGGCATGTGCCTAAATCTAAGACCCGTAACCATGATAATGTAGTGGTTGAATGCATGGATTTGAAATCCGCTTTTGTGATGAAAATGTTGTGCTTGAATCCCCTGTGTTTGTTCCAGAATTGAAGCAAAACAAATTCGGAAAGTTCCTTACAGAGGAAATTCCCGAGTTTGTTCCATCATATACAGGTACATCAGAGTCTGATAAGGAATCAAATCAAGTCCGCAACAGTGAAGACTCCAACACAACAATTTCAGAAAGTGGTGAAGAAAGTTTGAGTGAAGATCAAGAATCAGACAATTCAAGTAAAAATCAAGAATCAGCTTCTTCATCAGACAACGAGGACGATGAAGATTGCCTTATGGATGAAAGTCGTATTGACAAGAAAATGAAGAAAATCAGCAGTTCAAGCTGCACTGCATCATCAGACAATGCTTCAAGCAGCTCAAGATTCTCATCACATACATCGTCTTCCCACGCATCTCTTCCAAAAGGAATAGAGCAAAATGTAAACGATGTTTTCGCTGTGATAATTTAGGACACACGGCGAAACATTGCAAAAGCAAGAAATTTTCTGAACCAAAACAAAATTTTGTTAAAAGTTTCACAGAGCAATTTGATAAATTTAAGAAATCAGTCAAAAACCTAGCTAATACAACATGTTTTTGGAAAAGAAAAGATGAAATTTTTGTCCAAAATCATGATAGATTAAAATTGAAGCAAGTTTGAGTTCCGATATCTAACTAACTTGTATATATTTTTGTTTGTTGTTGTAAAATAGAATAAATTGCAAAAATGGCTTCGAATGCTCATGGAATACATTCGGCACGTGGACAGTGGATGCTCGAGGCATATGACGGGTTTGAAGGAACCACTGAAGAACTTTTGATTTATCAACGGCGACTTTGCATCATTTGCCGGAGATGAAAAAGGAGCAAAGATAGTCAGACTTGGAGAAGTCGTCTAAGATGCAATTATTCTAGAAGATGTTAACTATGCTCCAGAATCGTGCTACAATCTAATGAGCGTATCACAAGTTTGTGACATAGGAATATCAGTTCTATTCGAAAATGCAGAATGCGTCTTTCTCAAACCTAACTACTCAGCTCCTCGCAACAGAAAGCCGACATCTTCACAAAAGCCTTCAATAAAACTAGTTTCAACTAGTTGGTAACCTGGTTGAAAATGATTAATTTCCTTAAGTGGAAATGAGCTTTATTGGGATAACCGTTTGTACATACTCTATCGTGTTAAAAAAAAAACCCTGCTTTCCTAAATAAACGAGTATCTTAAATCGTGCCCAACAAAAAGATTTTCTTCAAATTAAAATTTCATCTTCAAAGCAATGGACATTCGAAAATAAAATATTAAAAGGGAAGATATTCAGAAAATTAAATAAATATTTATTGATCTCCTGTTTGATACCTGATAGAGAAATGATAGAAAACTGCTAACACTTTGTTTGTTTCTAAAACAGAAAAAGAAAAGAAATTCGAGATACTAAACAAGGAAGATCGGGGTACTAAGCAACGACGTGTCAGTAGATTCAGCAATACTCTCGAGTAAACTGCGATTAGGCGTCAAAAGAAAAAGATTACACAAGAATTCTGGATACCCACAATATTGTGCTTCCTGCGGGTAACACGTTGCGGCATACAGCTTAATGGTCTTAAATCTTGCGTTAACAGATTGCCAAAGTCTTAAATTTCAGGTCTTTATGTCGTTTATCGTTCGGGGATATCATAGTCGCTCTTCTGTTGCATCAAGAAACATGCAGACCTAGACACGATTATGATATCCTATCTAAAAGAGTCCAAGAGGCCAAAACCCTTCAATTGAAAAAGCTCAAATCAAAAGAGCAAATCAAAAGTAATCATACCACAATGAGGTATCTGCCTAACCCTGGTCAGGACTGCAACTGGTCTCTTTGACTGCACAAAAGTGCATACTTGTTCACTATTGCACTGATCTTGTATCTTTCAAACGAATGAACTCGGTATACTCACCTATTATGAGGAACCTTTGTGCATACCTTGATCGCGGGGGTATGTCCTGACGTGGGACTCGCGGGTACAATATTCTAATCATCTAGCTGGAGTGGGGGCCATTGCAATTTTTCTCAATATTACTACAACCTGATTAAAAAAAAGCTCACCGAAAGCATGTTGAAAGAAGGATGCATGGATTTAGGAGGACAAACATACTGACAGTTTTTCTTGTGCCTCGATTTTCATGATTTAAAATAATTAACTGACAAGTGTTACCAGTATGATCTTTTGTGGGATCCTTACGGAGTTTCAAACAAAAAAAATGAAAATGAATTTTGGTGTCCAAATTGCAAAATTTTGATTTTCTCAAACTTATTTTTCGGTTTTTGCACTATTTTTTTCTAAGAAAAAAAAGGCACGCTTTCGAGAAAGTTTAACTAGTATAGTCATATCTCGTAAATATCACAGCGTTTTTAACTAGTATAGTCAGCGTAAATATTTTGATTTCAACACTTTTATCCGCGTATTTATAATTTTTCTTTTATTTCATTTTCACTTTTATGTAGATATTTTGTAAATATCTTAACTAACCATTAGGTTTTGATATCTAGATCTCACTTGGCTCGTTTCCTTGTTTTAGAAATGACGAAACAAATAGGATGGGATGGAACAAAGAAGCACAATCAACTAAACACACTAGTTCCGCCAGAAGAAGATTTTGAGAAAGTGATGGATTGGATATCCAAAAGCAAGATAAGCTATGTTGCTCAAGCGAATCCGATAATCTATCGGATACACACAGAAGAGTTCTAGAGAACCGCATAAGTTAGCACGATAAACGGAGTGAAAACTGTCCTAGCAACGATTCGAAACAAGCACGTGACTATTGGTGGAAGAAAGAGTTCGGAAAGTGCTAAGTCTAGGAGATAATTCCAGAGATCCAATGAGGCTGAGTAAGGATGATATTCTGGAAGGCTTCAGGGGAATGAGTTATGTTGAAGATTTCAGAGGAAAGGCGGGTATGATGGTTTGAACTTGGAATGGTCGGCAGATATGCTTAATTAGTGCACAAACCAGCCCTTCAACATATCCGGGTTGATCTTCTACTACATGGTTGACAATGCCAACAAAGTAACATGGGCATGTATCCAAGATTTGTTCAAATGCTTATCAACGATCAACATGAAATCCTACCCCATGATGAAATCTGTACAATTTTCAGTTACCAACCGGAATACAGATCACAGAATTAAAGACTGATGAATGGGAAATGTTGCACCATTGGATGTACAGACAGGAAAGGCTTCCACTGGTCCTTAAGGCATACAAAAAAATGTGCAAAAAGCTAGTGAGAAGCAAACAGATTTCATCAGATTTCAGCAAGAAGGGTTAGAGAAGCTGCATGAGTTAGTGCAAGATTTGTACACAGCCGCTAATCGAGAACCAAGATATTCAAGTGAAGACATCTTCAAATTTGATAGCTTCAGAGAAAGAGAGGAAAAACGCAAGATTGAACTTGCAGAAAAGAAGAAGAAGTGTCTCGATTCGGCTGTAGATGTAAACGTTGAAGGTGAAAGTGATGAAGAAGAAGTTGATAGGCTTGAGAAGCCTGAAAAATTCTTAGAATGGGGTTTGGAGAGGATGTTGTATACGAAACAGATGGAGGAGATGAGTTTGCTCCTCAGCACCCTGAGTGGTTCAAGAAAGAAAGATCCAAGTTGCCAGACTTCTATCAAGTCATTACTGTTGAGAAAACCGAGGCAACGGACCGTATTATAAGCTAGAAATATGATAATCTGAATGGATGGTTCATCATGAAGCGTAGAGGAGGCGTGATACAATACTTCCGAAATGGAAACGATATGCAAAGCTTACCCACTTGAGATATCAAAGAATTGAGCAAGCACGACATGATCAATCCCGCCAATAGCAGTATCGGTGGTGATTTCGAAAGATTGATTCTAAGAAAGTGCGCTCGTGGATTCACAATCTTTAAACCTCAATGCTCGCAAAGAAGAGTTTTAAAATCACCAAAGACCAAATCACTGGAAAGGGAAGAGTTACATGGGTCATAAATCCAACAAAAGTGGTTACCAGGGTGAAGATCCCTCCGGAGCAACCTGTCACGCTCACCAACTTCAAGAAATGGTTCTATGACGGCCAAACTGGTGAAGCTATTATCCGATCCAACACAAACGAAGACATTAGAATTTTGGATCCGATGGACGTGTTCATGTTTTGCTTGTCTGATTTGAATGTTTTATACAACAACAAGATACACGTCGGAGCAGGCAACGAGTATCTAGAGAAAGGCATGTTGTTCCAACGAGCAGTTGAAAAAGCCAGAGATCGAAAGAAAGAAATAATGGAGATAATGGTCAGGCTAAGCAAAAAGAAATACGCTCGAAAGACATCGGAGGAGCAATCATCATCATCCCATCCAAAGGATCCTCCTCCCAAATCCGATCCTCACGTCATCATTCCACCACCTCCCATTTCATTCACATATGAAGTCACTATGGAGGACCAACCACCCACAAGTGAAGCTAGTTTTAATCAACAACCAACAACCGAAGCACCACCAGAACAGTCCTCTAAACAAGATGCAACAAATCCAGAACCAGAAGCTAGCAAATGAAGAACAGTCATGTACGCAACGATCTAGGGGGATATTGTTGGAACTTTTGAGATTGTTGATACTTGACTAAACTAGGTTTTGGATAGTTTTATGGTAGTTTACAATGTTTTAGATAGTTCAGGGATTGAAAGTGTAATTTTGGGAATCTTTGTACTGTCCAGCGTATTTATCAATTACGTTGGATGGTCAGTAAGTATATATATGTTGCTTAATGAAACCCTAGCTCCAAGGTTCTTGGATTAGTGATTTTGGTGATTTCTTGTGTTGTGATTCTTGTGAGTATTCTTGTGCTTAATCCGTGTATCCAGGCTTATAAATTGTCTTTATCATTTGGAATTCAATATACAACACTTGTATCTTCATCCAAAACAAGAATCTTCATCTTCTTCTTTTAGTCTTCTTCTTAACTTTAAACATTCAAACATCTAATCTATAGGTGTTTGCATATGAACAATCAAACCACTGTGATCCGTAGTTGATTTGGGACTCACATAATTAAGTGACTAACTAAATGAAACATTTGACTAATCCTTAACTCTTGTACAAATAGTAGGCTATGTGCTTCTTTTGTGACAATAAGAATATGGTATTGCTTGATACATGAAAAATACTAGAATGAGGATGAACACTTGAAGACCAACTAGGAGAGGAGTACTCTCTACTTGTTTTCCAAAACATGAGTTCAAACACTACAATTACCCGATGTAACCTTGGGTGCGTAAGCCATCTCTGGCAATACAGACTGCTTCGGCTGTTGTACCCGGGGAGACAGACGCGTCGTCTTTAGTAGAGGCGCAGAATCTGTTTTAAGGGAAGCGTGTTGAACACGTGCCTCAACCAAAATCGTCAACGTTTTAGTGTGTTCTTTGTTGCAGTCAAGAAGTATCTTTCAAGACTCAAGATGATGAATACTCGAGTCTAGGAAGCTACCAAATGCACGTGAAAGACCCACTAGAGATGCGGCTTGAATCAAGATTGGTATATATAATTATATTATATATTCCTTTATTTAGTTATTGCAACCGGTATTGTACTATGATATTTCCTATGAATAACGGGAGTCTCGTTATTATATATTTTATAATTAAATTTTATAAAAGGTGAACCTAGTTCCTACAAACTTAAAACAGATTTCATAAGATTGTTGCTATAATCTTAAAATGTTATTTATAAGAATTTTGGGTTAACGAAAAGATTTATATTATATATATACACACACACACACACACATATATATATATGTGTGTATATATATATATATGTATATATATATTTTTTTTTTCAGAGATTATGATCTTATAAATATTTTTTTGGGAAATATGTATGTAGTACAACTTGTTGTGTTTGGATTTATTGAGATTGAGATACAATCTTAAATCCTATATCGTGGTACAAAACAAATAGTTTTGGTTCAACCGTTTTGTTTTTGAAACTAATCGTTAATTTTTCTAACCTTTATGTTAGATCATACATTTTTTTGTGCGTTACACCGACTTTATTTTTATAAACAACACGTTTTTTGTAAACGTTTCATGTTCTAACATGCTTGTTAGAAATGATCATATTATTTATGTAATATGATTTAAAGAATGAGTGTTAAAAATATGTTTATTTTGTATAAACTAATAAGACTTATAATGATTTTTGTAATCATTTGTTTTCTAACATGTGTGTTAGAAACGTTCATGGAAAGCGTTAGTTTGGAAGCAATTTTTAATTGTTTATTTTCTAACATGTGTATTGGAAATCACTTATTTATTTGAACCATATATGTGTTTATAGTCATGAATAATCGCTAATATGTAATATCTAAGTTAAAGTATCACTTTACCCTAGTACAAATCGAAGTTAATGAATAATGTTTTTCTGTTAACCTTAGGCGCGTAAGCCATCTCCGGCGGTACAGACTGCTTCGGCTATTGTACCCTGGGAGACAGACGCGTCGTCTTTAGTAGAGACGCGGAATCGGTTTTAAGGGAAGCGTGTTGAACACGTTCCTCAACCAAAATCGTCAACGTTTTAGTGTGTTCTTTGTTGCAGTTAAGGAGTATCTTTCAAGACTCAAGATGATGAATACTCGAGTCTAGGAAGCTATCAAATGCGCGTGAAAGACCCACCAGAGATGCGGCTTGAATCAGGATTGGTATATAATTATATTTTATATTCCTTTATTTAGTTATTGCAACCGGTATTGTACTATGATATTTTCTATGAATAACGAGAGTCTCGTTATAATATATTTTGTAATTGAATTTTATAAAATGTGAACCTAGTTCCTACATAAAACACACCTGAAGTGTTGCCACAAATAGAAGACAAAGATTCTTTAAACCATGCTAATTGAACTCCTCCTAGAGACGCGTTAATCACAGGTCCACCCAGTTAATCACGGCAACACCTCGGCCGGTGGATTGTTTGATGAAATCTTGGCCGTAAGGTGGAATGCACCAAAATTCCATGTCGGATATGGTAGCCAGATGCTCCTGGTTCCCGATGTCGGAAATGGAAGCACCGAAGTTGATGATGGATGAATAGCATACATTAGCATACAATCTACTACTCCATAACACCACTAAGTATCCTGCAAAAAATCTAGAGCTTAAAGAAGACACCATTGGATGGTAGAAGGTAGTACTAGTATTTAATGTTTACTCTTTACACTTGTGATATAAACAAGGTCTAGAAAAATTCTAATGATGTATATGTGTTTGGGGGCTCGAGTGGTTGAGTTTCAATTATTATAATTGGTCATTTCATGCTGACTTATGAGAACAAGAACATGCGGTTGTTGCTATGCTATGCCCATCAATAATATATTGATGAATTATCCTTGATATGCAACAAAGTGGTTTAATTAAAAGTGACTAATTTTAACCGTAGTTACACACTCTAAGTTTTAAATTTATAAAACTAGACCGTACAACCGGCAAGGGTACCGGTCAATGTTGTAAGGCTTAAATAAGTCCGAGTATCGAACTAACGAGACTATGTTGATTACAATTACGAGACTCGATTACTACTAACTAAATCGACGAGATTAAATTGTTTTGTTGTGTTTTTTTTTTTTTTTGGGGGGGGGGGGGGGGGGGTTCTAACAAACTACTAAATTTAACTAAATTAATCACTAAAACTAACGAAGAAACGAACTAACATTGAGAACTGGATCAGATGATGGAAACACACTACTTATGTCAGAATCCCACACATGAATGACACGTTCTATCGGTTATGGAACTATTGTGTAAACCGAGATCTTAAAACACTAAAGTTAAAGGATAACCTAAAGGACCCTCAATCTTTCTCGAGAAGAAACCTATGGAAACCTATAAGTTGTTAATCTACCGGTTTAGAGGATTCCCTCACGGGCCTTCCTACTGTAATAGTAAATTACCCTCTAGACAATTTACCTCAGAGTGAGAAAGTCACAGGTAACTATGGATTTCTGATTAGACTAGATAAGCAAGTAATGAAAGGGAAACTAAAGGGATCTTCTCACAAAGTATCTAACCTTAGCGATCTAACACTAAAGATGGATCGACAACCTCTCACCTCACAGCTATCGAGATTGGTAAAACACTTAATCCTAGTGAAAACCTCAAGTACAATTCCTACGAAAATCATGCATAATTAATCGTAAACTAATCGCTAACACACAGTTCACGACCTAACTTGCAACCATACACGAAAGACATTCACAAATACGCAAGTGAAACATGTAATTCTGTTTAAATAAGATTAAATACGCATAATCATCTAATCCTTAAAACCAAACTTGTCTACTTTATTAATTAAATCCACAATCATAAACTGATAAAAACAAAGTATTTAGGTGTATTCATCATAACCTAGGCAATGATGAGAAGTTGATCCTAGCATAGTTTTAAAAACGTAAAACAACAGCATAAACAAGTTTGTAAGACATGATCAAATCGATAAAAACGAATAAAACAAGGAAAACCGAATGATTGTACCCGAGTTCCTCGATCCAAACGTTTAAAGCTTCGATCTTTTGCACTGGAGTCTCCAAAATTCTTTTCTTTTGCAGCTTGGTTCGTCCTAGGGTTCTAGAATCTTAATTATGAAGTCTAAATCCGTATTTATTAAGTTCAACATGCAACCCCAAGCTCAATCATGATCAAACTGCGAACAAGAACCCCTCACGTTACGCGACGGGTATTGCCTTATAGTCTCGCGCGACGCAAAACTACTAAATTCAAAGTAGGTCAAACCAGCCCCTCGCGCGACGCGGGTGGGTACTTCCTTTCCCTGTTGTGTGATGCGACATGGCCTTTTTCTTTGATTCATGTCCCCATTCACGTACAACTCATCCGAAGGCTCGGTTTTCGTCATTTACACTCGTTTTAAACTCCTTTCTCCTCCCGAACCCTACAAAACACAATTTGTTAGTACAAAGCTAAAACAAACTAAAACGAAACAATTTGATTCGAAAATTATACAAATCGTACAACGAACCCGATGTATTTTGCAATACATCAACCTTGCATCATATCATTTCTTAAAACTAAAACCTAACACAACCTACTTTTAATTTCATCTTAGTATATATATAACTTAAATGGTAATGTTATAATAATATAGAAATTTAATGACCTAGTGGTAGGAGACTTGGTTTTCCAATCGAGACTCAAATTCAAATTTCACTTGTGTCATATTGGAGTGGATATTGGGCAATGATGGTGACAAACCCACCGAGGGGGTTCGATCCTGAGCCGCACCCCAGTTTTCATTCGGATGTTACTTCAGCGAGGCAACTCGTGTGGAGGCAGTATGGTTTCCAGGGGAACGCCGTAACCAAGTTTGACCAACCCTGCACAGGCCCGGTTAAGACAACGCAGTCTGGGCAGATCTTGGCTAGGGCCGCCGTTTAGGCGGTGTGACATTGGATCACTCAAAAAGAAAGTCATCGTTCAAAAAAAGTACTTAGACTACACGGTATGGAGCGTTTTTGCCATGCCATCTAAGCCAAATTTCATAAATAGCGGCCCCTCAAACCATCCCGCGAGCGCTATTGGGGGCGTTATTTAAGCCTAACCATTGCAATAGCGATGGATCACGAGCATGTGTATGTTGACCATGTGATATGTTGATGTTGTTGACTGTTGTTTGAAGAAAAAAAGAAAATGTGAGTTATGTTTAGTTGCTGGTTATTTAACGAAGATTATGAAGTTTTTAGGGTTTAAAATTGGATTTCGTTTAAAAAAGGGTTTTACAATTGGGCTTGCTTTAAAGTTGAGCTTATGTAAAAATGAGCTGATTATAAATTATTTTACGTGGTTAAATTATTTATATTTATGGAATTTTGGTTTGTATTCTATATTATAACAATATGAATTGTGAATAGTACTTGAATAAAGTTGATTCATTTTTTCTATTACGTTAATTAATAATTCTATTTTCTATTAGTTTACTTTTTTTATTGATTATTTATTTATTTACTTTATTTTTATTAGGTTAGTTGTTTTTGTTTATTATTTATTTACTTTACTATAACTAAAACTTTAAACATATTTATTTAATGGGGTTACTTACATATTTTTATCATCGTTTAGATAAAGCCTACATGATTTATATTAAACCTTCAATATACTAGGTAATAAATTTAATTAATATATTATTTACTTTATTATAGTGAAAGCCAGCTTTTAAATATACACATGTTTACTTAACAGTGTTGATTGCTTGTTTTTATTGTTGTTTAGATTAAAGTCTACATGGTTTATAATGACCCTCGAGATATATCATGTAACATATACATCATCGTCAGCATCCTGTCGCGAAGCGTGGGCTCCAATACTAGTTTTCAATGTTTCTAATTGTTGATTAACTTAGATTTATAATTTTTAAATAAAAGAATATATTAAATTTTAAATGAAATCAAATTAAATAAATAATTATGTAATGATTGATGGGCTCTATTTCATATCATGGGCTTTATTCAGAAAAAGCAATGGAGCCTTTAGGGACTCCATTCCGTACCCTCTAGCCTTTGTGTGTGTAAGAGCCTAAACGTTAAATATGTTTGATAAGTGTAGTCTTTTTTACTAAGTCTTAACTTTATTCAAAGTCTAGAGGGTATGGTTGGAGCCTCCTAGGGGCTCCATTGTGACCCATATGCGCCACGTCAATGAGAAGGCTCTATTGTCTCTTCTTAATAGCATGGGATGGAACCCCCTCTTTTTCTACTCTCACCAATGGCGCCCCCTACATTTAATAACTCTCACACACAACACCTTGTGAATGTTCGTTATTGTATTGGCTAACCTTCAATAGTGCCCCCGTAATATTGTCTATGGTATGGTGTGAGGAGCGCTATTGATAAAAAAAGTGTTAAGGTGTAGGGCAATCACACCCCATACCATGTAGCTTGAAGTTAATAATAAATGTGTTAATCAATGTTGGCTTTTTTATTGAAGAAACCCACATACACTTATATTTATATATAACTAGTTGGATTCCTGCACTTTGCGGCTGGCTTTCGGTCGGCATCGACTCGGTTCGTTAAAGTATAGGTATCATACATGCACACGGTATACCTACCAATAGAGATATGCCTAAAAGGATATAGGTACGTGGTTTACATTGATAAAAACTATAGAAACAAATGTCGGTCAGTGTCACTCGCTATAGCATAGAATAGCACCGTATTAAAAAAACTCTATTACCAGTACAACTTTATTTTGAATCACTTTTATAACACAATGTCGAGAAAACCATAAAAGCAAATACATATATAGTTTGAACAATATTGGCTCGGTTCATCACCGTAGTGAACAAAAAAAATCAACTATGTTTACCCATATCAAAGGTTTTATCAAATCGTAGATAAAAATAAGCATGTTGAAACACTGTATTCAAAATTGTATATTATGTTACACGGATAACAAAAAAGGTAAAATATGTAACTGTATATAAAAAGAAATTCAATGAATTTTGTATCACCATATTGTGAAAACCGTAAAACTGAATACAACATCGGTATTGATATTCGTTCAAATAAAATTTTACCGTAGAAAAAAATAAACACGTCGCAATGATGTATTCAAAATGTTATTAAACGTCATAATATATTACTCAAATAACGAAAAAAGCTAACCGCCTTATAACACGTCATATTATATTGCTTAAATAAAGAAAAGGGTAAACGACTTCATTTTATATTATCGTGTATAACTTTGTTTTAAATAAAATCTGTATATAGAGACAAATCAAAATAAACACATTGCCTAAAAATAAACACATTGCCATAAAATGCTTGGAATTTTATAAATATTGTATTATTTAAGTTATAAACACAAAACGTAATCAAATCAAAATGCATTATAATATTAAAATATTATATTAAAAAATGATAAAAACAAAAAACCAAAATATTTTTGATGGACTCCATTACAACTCTTTTTTAAAAAGTAACTAAAAAACAAAAAGATGCTAAAATGTAATTAGTCTAAATAATTAAATAATTAAACAACTACACACTTACTTTGAATTTGTAAGGTACAAGAATAGTGGAATTCTCACACATCTTTGTGAAAATTCAGTCGGTATTGGTTCATTTTGTTATGGTATGGGTAGAATATCGCTAGTCGGTAAAGTGACATGTCCAAAAAGATATCAATACATGTTTTACATTTATTAAAAATTATAGAAACGAAAATTGGTAATGGTTCCGATAATACAATGCTGGTTCTGATAACCAGTTCGGTTGGTCACCGTGCTAGTATGGTGCGGTACTCACTTTAGTTTACAATAAAAACACATTATTTTGAATACACCTATGTTTTCAACATTATTCAGTAGGAAGTTCGGCCACACTACGTAACGGAAACTTAGTCGGTTTCGGTTCTTTATAATCTAGCACTTATAAATGCAAATGAAATAAAAAACGCTGAAAAACATGTTTTATCAAAACCATAAAAAATAGTAGTACCAGGACCGATATTGTTCGGACAATATCGAATATGTTTGTCACAGTAAAGAACAAAAAAGTTAATTATTTTTTACTCATTTGCTTTTCAAAAAAAAAACTTTTTTGGAAACGAAGATAGAAAATAGAACATTGCAAAATATTTTACAATACATTATATTATATTTATAAAATAACAAAGCGTCACTTTATATAAAACTAAACCATGAAGTAACTTTAATGACATATACCTTTGTGGATCAATCACTTTTAGATTAGTATTTACAACTCGGCTTAAGTACAATTTATATCGAAGCGTAGATAAAAATAAACATGTCACAACAATATACTTTGGATTTTATAAAATATCATATTTTAAAAATTATAAGAGTAATCAGAATATACACAAAATTGATTATAACTAGATTTTTTACCCGCCGAGCGTTGCGGCGGCTCACGACAGATAGCCAACGCGCAGCGGCAAAGGATAGGCGACGTAAGTAACTCGGTTATTCAATTTCGATCTTATTTATTATACAAACTCTCAAACCCATACACTTGTAGGTTCATGCTGTAGGTTCAACATGTGGTGAAACAACCAAGCATTTGCATTGATGCTGGTAGATGTTGACTTGGTCTAGAGGATTGCACATTGTAGCATGTTTCAAAGTGAAAATAACACTCTGTTTCAAGAGTTTACTATATAAAATCCATAAATGTTATGTAATATCCATAAAAAAATTAGAGTCTAGCCAGCTTTCATGCCCAACATTTTATGCCAAAGTATCTCAACCCAAACATGTGTTTTTGTTAACACTACCACTATGCTTTCTAATCCGCCTTCTAAAATACACTCAAGTATTGCCCCACCCTTCTCAATGCTTCTTCTCCAAGTTCACAATCTCTTCCTGAGTTCTTTTTCTTTGAAACCGTCTCCCCATCATCATCATCTCTGCAAAACTAAACAACTTATTCAACCTCGATAGTTCAAATAAATGTGCCAAACAAAAAACGGATAAATGCTCCAAACAAAAAACGGATAAATGCTCCAAATAAAAAAACTTTTGGCCCTATAAATGACCCCCATTTGACCCATTACCCAACCCATCATACATCCATTTTGCCACGTCCAGGCGATAACGAAAATGAGAGTTTCAACTGAGAAACGCAATGAAGAAGATGCAACTTTCAACTCAAAAAAGTGAAATCACACCTTTGATTCCATCTCCAATAACTATGTGAGTTTAATTGGATCAAGACCAAAAAAAACATGATTATTGCCTTTAACATGTATTGCTCGTTTAATAAATATTCGAGTTTAGCTCGGTATTAAACAGGTTGAATAGTTAACCTGTTTAAATTTATATGTTTTTTTAAACTTATATTCAAAGCTACACATATACCTTACTCAAATGAGAAACAACACCTAACTATTCATGCCAATTCTTAGATAACATGAACCTTTCTGCTTTTTTTCCTTTTAACATAATGAAAATTTGTTATTCCTAGGATAACATTAAACTATTGTTTCATTTTTTTTTACTTCACTTTAATTTTAGGCAGGTTATCTTTTATTGTACAGTTCCAACTACACAGGTATTGAGCTAGGCGTTAATAAATGAACTTGAGCAGTTTAAATCTTATTTTCCATGGTTGATTGCAAATGATTATTTTGTCTGATGCAGATACAAAATAAGTGTTTGGTGTAGTCAATAATCTCTTCATCAAAACTTTAATTTTTACCTATGTACCATACTAATAACATGAAATTTTGCCCTTTTTTCTGTTAGTTTTTCTTTGATTAGATACAAAGAAACCAATATAAGATTTCATGAACAGCAACAACTAACCAATTCACATCACACAAAATGAAAAGCCTTCGAAAGTCAAAGAAAGTGATGCAAACAACACTTATTCATCTAATGAGAGCAATAATATGAACTAATAATTCTACGGAGCATCTAAGTGAAATCAAACGTACCGCGAGCATCTGCAAAGACTAATGAACAAATTCAGCAACAGCCGACTAAATACGGATGGTCCTAGGTTCAGAAAGTTCCAAGTGCTTGCAGCCTCTTTAGTATTTGTCTGATCGGAGTGTTGAGAAAACCTGATGCCACTGTCACCATCCAACAAAAAAAGTAAACTGAAATAAATAAACGAAAAATAAACGTAAACTAAATCGAAGTAGAAACGCGACCTAGCTGTAACACAACTGTTTTACAATCTCATCTCATCCATAACATAACTGAACCAGATGTGTGTGTAAAATATATATATGAAGCTGAAAATTCCACAAGTGTCTTATTGAAGATCTTTTCCAATTACATTATGAAAACAATATAATTTTGGATAGAAAGTCGTATTTTAGGAGTAAATCGTTTTTTGAAGCAGGGTCACTAGTTCAGAGTTCTTGGCTTACTCCATTCCCTCTTCAGAGCATGTATTGTGTTTTTTTTGTTGCTTTTCCTTCTTTGCTAAAAGGCTTAACACAGGTAATGTAGCCATATTTAGTAGATTTTTTTGCACCAAAATTGTATACATATGATTACAACTCTTTTTGAAATTGATAAAATCATAAAAGATAAACAACCTCCTTGTAGGTTTGAAAAGCAACTAATGATCCTCACCACGTAGATCCATATATAGCCACTCTTGCTACCTCTATATATATGTTGTGAACCATTTGAGGAAAAGATTGCTCACTCTTCCATCCCACATGAATAAGAAGCAAGCACCCTATTCAACAAATCATTACATGCGCAATTATCAATTCAACTTAGTAAAACCACTACAAAATAGTCAAAAATACATGCAGCGGTTTAAAAAAAAATTAAGCTAATAATGAATACTTCTTTCAAACCTTGTGTCACCATTCAAAAGGGATATCAGATAAATATTCATTAGCATAAATACCCACAGCATGCCTCCTTAGCACCTGTAGATTGATAAACAGGAGAAAATGGTATAATACCAAATGGCCTTAAAAAGCTCTGCTACAGATTGGCAACTGACTTGCTAAAAAATGTGCAGTGCCATATGAGAACCGAAAGGAAAACATACTAAAACACCAAACGTAAACAAAACTCAAAAATTAGGGCTTGCATCAAGAACAGTGACTAATTCTTCAACGGAACCCGGAGGATGTCACAACTGCTACCCTGTTTCCTTAATCCGTTACTCTTACACAACATCTGATGAGGTCATCTTAAATTCCACTACTCAATTCGATCTTTTCAAGCCATGAACATCGCTATCTTCACAATCTAAAATTTCCAACAAACATCGATTCATTTCTATTTCTGTTTAAAATGTGAACAAAACTACCAAAAAACATACGTGTGGTCGGCAACAACCATAGTTCGCCGGGGTCGTGCTCGTGGGATTCTCATTCTCTTTTTTCGAAACAAACGAAGTATATATCATATATCAAAAAATAAAAAACTTACCATTGCGGC
This sequence comes from Scalesia atractyloides, assembly GCA_947069175.1. NCBI lineage: Eukaryota > Viridiplantae > Streptophyta > Magnoliopsida > Asterales > Asteraceae > Scalesia > Scalesia atractyloides. Next base: position 46,202,615 of record CAMTDV010000019.1, on the reverse strand, counting down.
ATAAGTAGTTGAAGAACTCTTTCTTGATGCGCTTCCGTCTTCCATATCTAAGCTCAACTATAAACTAAACCCTACATCAAATTATTTTGCTCATATAACTTTAAACTGAAGAAAATTTATTCAAAATCAAACCAATATAATAATTGAATTTTAAAGTCAAATATAGTGAGCAAAGTGACATAAAACCTGTAAAACACTTGCTAAATATAATCATACATACAAACAAACTTAAATAAACAACAAAACAAACGGATCGAGAACAATACCGACATACTTGAAGGTCAAATCGGAGTAGCAAACGACAACATATTGAAAAATCTCCAAGTTATTTTGTCTACCTGTACCGAACAAACACATGAATCGAAAGAAAATGAGATCGATTAAGAAAAGTTGCAATATACAGTAATACACACCTTCGCCGGAAGAAATGTAACAGCAACGGCAAGATCTAATCAATCAAAAAGCACACCACCAGATGAAGAGATCGGAGAAATTCCGATGAACCCTCAACGACACCGCCGTGACTGTGCCCCCGCCGTCTCTCCAACCCCTCCTTTCTGTCTCTCCGCCGTGTACTGTGAAGCATCATGCGATGGTGGTGTTAGCTGGCACCCCGTCTCTCGCTCTGGCTCTGGAATCTTCTCTCCTTCTTTGAAGAAGCAGAGCAAAATCAATTCTGGTATGAGTTAGGTGGTTGCTCTTGGTTTTCACGTTAAAAAAAGGAGAGGGACACTTGTTTACCTTGCTGATGCACAACCCACCACGCGGCAGTATCACAATAAAACAAAAACCTATAATACGTATAGTACACAAACTAAAAACACACCTCAGCTTAAAAGTATAAATTCACAATGCACAAACATATTACGAATATATAATATGTAATATATAATATATAATATATAATAATAATAAAATATTAAAAAACAAAAGAGTTAAATGCTTGGTTGGTCCCTGTGGTTTGCGAAAATTGCATATTTGGTCCCAATGCTACTGCTACCGTCATCGTAAACCACCGCCCATCACCACAAAACCTACCGCCATCACCATCGCCACCTCCTTCAACCTCCATCGTACACCCTTCAACCTCTCTCTCTACCTCCCAGCTGATGATGCACATCGAACTGCCAGAACCTACTACCGAAAAAATGAACCTGCAACTCATCTTCCACCACCGATATGTGCATCATCGGATCCGACATCGCCGGCTCCTCCGTCGCCCCTTCGACTTCACTGCATCGTGTTTAGTTTCTGATGAGTTATTTTTGTGTAATTTTGTTCCTGATTGTGTGTGCTATTTAAAAATTGACGTGTGTTATATGTAATTGATGCATATGTGTGTGGCGGTGATTTGGGGAAGAAGTGGTTGTGGCGGTGTGAAGCAGCAGGGGCAACGAGCTGGTGTGGTGGTTATCGGCGGTGGTGATAGCCTGCCCGGTGGTGGAGGTGTTCGTTGGTGTTGGTGGGTTTCAGTGTTGGTGGGTGTTTTGGTGTTCCGGGGTGGAGGTGAGAAGTGGCGGAGGTGAGACGGTGGCGGTGGGTGTTCGGGGGTGGAGGTGAGATGGCAGCGGAGGTGATATGGTGGTGGTTGTGCTGCTTGTTTGAGAAGAGACCTGTGAAGATATATATAACTTGGTAATAAGCAAGGGTATTTTGGTCATTTAACATGGACTTAACTGGAAAACTTAACAGATGTTAGTGATAAGGACCACCCGAGTGCAAAAATTACAACCACCGGGACCAAATGTGTAATTAGTGAACCACTAGGACCAAGTCTGTAATTTTTGCAAACCACAGGGACCAACTAAGCATTTAACTCAAAAACAAAAGGTTGAAAAGATTAAAAGTTACTATAACTCTTGTTCATTCTATAAGCACTTTACTATATATTGTAAGCACGGCCTAATACAACTTACACAACTTAAAGTGCAACCTTATTTTCACATTACTTTTTCGTTGTCTTTACATTTGAAAATATAAATGTCGTTCTAATAGAAAAAACTAATTTTTATAAGATTTTTCACTTCTACTTTTATAAAATTTTCTACTTGTTTTTGTTTTTTAATCTAAACGACTTATACATGTCTTTATGTAAAAACTCTGAAAAAGGATTGTGAAATGAGTTTGTTACTTGTAAAAATGACTTTTTATGAGTTTTATACATGCAAAACCCATGGTTCCCCCAATGAACCTACCCCCACCCCTACACACACATATATATGTGAAGATAGTGGCATCCGAGGAAAAAGCTCGAGGCCTATATAGTAGGTGCTTAGGGTGGACGAAGTCCATCCTGAAACATCCCGTCGCCATGGAGGGGTGAGGGAGATGGAGACCAAGGGGGAAATGTCTTGTATGAGAGAGGGGTGTGGGAACACTACCCTCACACCTTGGAGTGCATGACACTATTTTTTCCCCAGAGATGGCTCCTCGTGCTCACTTGGTCCACCCTTAGGTGAAGGCAAAGTTGGATGGTGTGGTGTATAATGACTTTTCATGCTAACGTGTGCCAAAGGTAAAAACAATGTAACATCGCCAAGATTTACCGGGATGCCTTCACCCGTTGCTGCCAATTTACACGCAAAACATAGTCGTTTATCGCAAATACCAATATGCTTGATATCTCGCATATTTACTCAATAAAGAGACAACTTGACAATATCATCATAGAGACATTCCTTTTAACCACTTTCAATTAAAAGACAATATCATTTCTCGGCCTCCATGTAGCTCACCAAGCGATGAAAAGTGGTTGAACTCACTAAATCTTTTTTAATCGCATCCAATTAAGCTCATCCAAGCCAATCCATAACAGATGAACGAAAAAGATCTGTAAGAAACCTAATACCCAACCAAGAAGCAATTTTGTTCCAAATCCCAATCATGGGGGAATAAACACCAAAATGATTATTCGATGACCCAATCCAAAGATCACGTAACGAACATAAGACCGAGGGGACATCAACATCTCTATCCACAAGGTTATAACGAGTAGGAAAATGATTCAATAAAATCCTCGAAGCACATATGTTGTTCTTCCCCGGAACGTGACAAAACCAAACAATCATAGAAGCACCAACCAGAAGAACAAAAAATATATCATCAACCTCGCTTCTTTAACAAATAATCCCATAACTCCGTTACACTCCCAATGCTAACCATCTGACCCATCCCTAGAAGGACACCCGGAACCAAATTTATCAAATCATCCAGAGTTGACAATTCAACCCCCTCCCTCGACGTTCTTATGTTTTTTTTTCTTTTTGTTTCGACTAATGATTGATACTTCATCTTAGTTAGCCCCACATGATAGATCTTCATTCGTTTTCGACCTTCTTTTTGTCTCTTGCTTTCCGTCTTTCATTATTTGGTTTTTTCTCATTTTTAAAGGTACGATTTGGATTCAAATAGGTATTTTCTTGACATAAATCCAATCACAAATCAAGAACTATACTTTTTAGTAGTTTTTTAGTTTATCAGCTTTGGTTGACAGATTGGAGTTTAAACCGTGTTCTTATCATACCATTTGTTTGGAGATTTGAAGGTTATGAATACAACATGCCATCTTAATTCATAGTACTTTATATTGTATAAGTAGTGTATTTAATATGTTTAGAATGTTAGAACAAAGATATTGTAGTTGTTCTAGACCTACAATCCAGTTTTGTGAGTTAAAAGTTTGGTATTGTTATACGGACCCCCCCAAGTTTTTAATGGATGTACACTTCCTTCGTTGTCACAACAGTCATTTCATCTGCCATATGAGCATTTAGACATTATAATTCCTTTTCTATGACCGTTTAACCATGCATGAACCCTTGTATTCTAGTACATAGCTCAAAAAAATCAATCGAATTTTTTTTTACCTAATTGCATATGGAGATTTCAAAGTGTCTTTTGTTGACCATTTTAAATATGTTGGGTTTCTTAATAATGAAAATGCAAGTAGTATTTAAGTGGGGAAAGTTTGGAGTTGTCGGTGGTTGCAGGGGAGGTGGTGGTGATGTTAAGGGTGAAGGTATGGTGGTGATGTTAAGAATGGTTGAGGTGGGGCTTGGTGGTGGAGAGAGAGGGGTAAAATGGTGGTAGTGGTGGGAGGTGGTGGCAGTGGTTGAAGATGTGTTTGTTTAGGGGTGTTCAGAAAAAAACCATAACCAAATAAAAACCGTAAACCGAACCGTAACCAAATAAACCGATCCGAATAACTAATTTGGTTTTTGGTTTGGTTTCAAACCGAAACCGAATTATGAATATGGTTTTTGGTTTGGTTTATGGATCCACATTTTATTTTATTTGGATTATTCGGTTTATTTGGATAAGCGAATAAACCGTTTAACTTAATTAGTTATTAAATAAAAGTAGTAAGATTTTATAAATCATATACAATTTATTAGCCCAAAATAGTTATTTTTTATGCAGCCCAAAATACCAAATGTAAATCTAAAAGCCCAACTCAAATCTACTCATTTCTAAAATAATAGAACTTCAAACCTTCAGTATAGATCTTTGTTTTAACACTTTGTGGTTATGCCTACGACTACTTTATGGATGTGTTAGTTTTATTTCACAATGAAACTTTCTTGTATTCATTTATTGTTAGGTGTAAATTAATTGTGATGTTCGGAAGTTAGAACACAAACATAAATATAAATTAGGAAAAAAAGTACTTATGTACAATATGGTTGGATTTGGTTTATTTGGTTTCTAACCGAAACCAAACAGAATTGAATTTGGTTTGGTTTGGATTGGTTTGCATATTCCTGATTTGGTTCGGTTTTTGGTTTGGGGTACAAATTTTGAAAACCGAATAAACCATAAACCGAACCGATGAACACCCATAGTTTGTTTGATGTAGGGTTAGGTGAGATTAAATGGGTTTTGTTTAAAAATAATAATTAAATGTGTGGAATGACCAAAATACCCTTTGTATGGGGACCACTTGATCAAATTCAACCATATAAACTGGATGAGTTAGTGCTAAAAGACAAAACTTGCAAGGGTTTGCAAACATCGAGTACGTTTTTTGTACTTTTGAAGACAAATGACACACTTTGCAATCTAGTGTCAACATAACGGACGATTTTTGTAATTTACTCACCAAAAAAAATTTACTAAGTGTGTAAAAGCTAACTATGTTTAATAAGTGTGGTACTTTCTACTAAGAATATCTCTATTCGTAAACGTAAAGAATAAACGTGTTCATCAATGTTTACTTGTTTGTTATTGAAGTAACCGAAATAAAGGTTATTTCTATATACCAGTGGAATTCTCTCGCATGTTGTAGCGAAAATTCATCCAATAATAATTCGGTTTACAATAGTATGGGTATGATAGCAGCAGCTAGTAAAGTGATATGCCCAAAAGGATATCACTACCTATTTTACATTAAATGAAAATCATTTAAAGGAATATTGATAATGGTTTCGATAATCCAATATTGGTACCGATGTTGTTAGGTCGGAACCAGTTCGCTCGTCACCGTACTGGTACGGTACTAACTATAGCATACGATACAGAAAACATACTATTTTGAATAGAACTCCATTTTCAAAATTATTCAACATAAACTGGTTTGGCCGCCCTACGTGCCAGGAACTTAGTCGATTTCGATTTGGTTCATTATAGTTCCGGCACTCGTAAAAGCAAACGAAGAAGAAAATGCTGAAAAATAAATTCAAACACACCATCATACAACTATAAGTATAAACATCACATGCTAATCATCATAAAACACCATAACATCAACCATTTGGGGGATCTAGTGCCAAGCCTAGCTAATTTTTTGTGCAATCACACGATTTTAGGCAATCCAATGTATCATCCTGTTGTCGATGATACCTCCCCATAGGAATTTTGGTGTAACATCCCGCACTTTCGCGCTTATTACCCTCGTTACGCCTGGCACCAGAGATTCAGATCATAATGTGAACTATATCGCTTACTACGCTACATCGCATACTTTCACACTACATCGCTTATTTCAACACAGCACATCGCACTTCACGACGCATCACTTACAACGCCCTCACTTATACTAAGATACCGCGTGATTTTTTTTCCAAAGGCTACTAGCTCGCTTACACACCAACGCGACACTCACAAAACTTGGGAACTAACACGCGTTGTATCTCACTTAATTATCTCGTCCAAATGCATAATGCATGAAACGCTCAACGCAACGCAAACTCGAAACACAGTATTTATGTTATTTATAGATATACATATATATATATACTCCTCGCTAAATCGTTTAATATAACTAACTAATACGAACGAAACCACCAAATTGATCAACTTGTAGTAATTTACCATTTTTCGTACGGATTGAGCATTTTTCGTACGAATTGCTATCAGTGAATCTTCTTTCTCCTTCTCCTATAATACCACCCTCACCCGTTCATTCTCAGCTTGCTACCGTTTGCATGGAATCTCTCATACCCGCTTTTCTTTGTTTCCAAGTAAGAAAGCAACACTTTTCACGCAAACCACAACGATTTTACACGAGATTTATCTCCGTTTCATCTAAACTTCTTTGTTTACGAAAATCTTCATCCTTTTCATAAAAACCTTCTGATTTTACAATGGAATCACACTTAAACGAGTGTATTTGAGTTAGCCTTGGCTTCTCAGATTAAGAACCTTTTTGTTCAAGATCACCAAGTGCTGATTCTAATAAAACTGTTTTCAAGACTTGATTTTTACACAAAAACAGACCAAAAATCGACTAAGTTTCGTTCACTAAATAATGGAACGAGGCACTATCAAAACCGTCACGAAACAAACTCGAAACTACATCCATTTCAGACAAGATCTCGGTTCCGAACGCACCAAGATGCAAGATCAGTCACTTGTGCGATCTGGACTGGCTCGCATGATTCATACTTGGTTCACACGGCCCAGTGCGACTTCATACAAGAGTCTCACTCGCTCAAAAGACCTCTCCGGCACTAGGTTAATCAATGGACTAAGGTTGGAGGGATGAACACTCGATTTTTCCCGAAGAACGACACGAACACACTCGATTTTGGACACGATACAGGCCGATTCACACAAGAAACTTTTCGTACAAAATCACATTTCGTGCGAAATGCCATTTCGTATGAAACTCAGATTCGTACGAATTGCCATTTCGTACAAAACACAAATTCGTACGAAATGACTTGTTTTCCACCGAACTTCGTTTCGACTGTTTCAGCACTTCGGAAGACTGATGCACTTCTGTTCTCACCTGCAGGCTGATCCGGCGCTCCCTTCGATCCATTTCATATCGTGTTTACTTACTAAGCATGCACTATGAGTATACTTGACCACCCCTTTTCGCTTTAAACGCACCTTTTGGGTGTAACATACGTTCATATCAAACACACTACGTGATGCTAGAAACATATATGCTAGGACTTTTACTTGTTAATTTCCAACTTAACTAGTGTGGTACCATAGTTCAGCTCACACCCGACGGGGTCTAGTTATGCATTCACAGCTCTCCTTCGCAGCTACTCTCGGGACTTAGCATGTGTAATTGCCAAATCAACATATATGTTGTGCTGTATCTCATTTGTGTATGTGGAAATTTGCGACACTTTTATCTACTATGCTATTATATCAAAACCTGTATGCTTGCCAATACATTTTTGTATTGACATTACTTTAACGTATGTTGCAAGTTAAACGCATGTTATCTCGAATCAAGATTAGGACTCTCTAGAAACTCACTAAAAATCTAGTTATCGGATTGATTTGTTAAGAAACTTGTAATTCGTTTGACTATAGTTTTGTAACATTTGTCAAAAACGGGTTTCCAAACCCGCTCCGTTTTGTAATCGAATATCAAGTTATAAATGTCACGTTACGTATTTATGGCTATTTTGATTTTTAATGATACATAATTAATAAACAAACTAAACTATAAAAATGATAATTGATAAAAAGTAAAAATAAAATAAATAAAAATAAAATGAGGCTGCCGGGACTCGAACCCGGGTCAGCCGGGTTGAAACCCAAAGACTTATCACACACACACACATCACCACTCCGCCACTTGTTGTTTTCTGTAAGTATTAAGAAACAATAAAATTTTATTGACTTCCATAAAACAACCGGTTACGCCAACTGTAACTGAAATCGGTCATCAAACGCTCAAAGACGATTGGATTACTCGCGGTTCACTGGTTATAACCGATATACCGACGTTTTCAATCAAGTTGCTTTGAATGAACTTGAATTCTAGAAGTGAATCGGTTTTATAACCGAAAACTTTCAATTCCAGCATAACTTCAATCTCTGTTCTCCTCCGCGACGCAAACACACTCTACAAACTCTCAATTACGTTTTCGTTCAAGTTTCAGTCCGCCGGAGAATCAAATTTTACTCGCCGGAAAGTTTCTGCAAGTCGCCGGAAAACCGTATCATCCATCAAAACGGTAAGTCTTTCAATACCTTCGTGGTCTATCAATTGTTAAGCTATTTCTGACTCAAACCTTTCAATTGAAATCAAATTCAGACGTTGTTTTGGATAATTCCAGTTCGCCGGAAAACTTCTGGAAATCCTTATTTTCATCTGTGAAACGGTAAGGATATCCAAACACTCTGTAAACGTTTGTTTAGCACTTCAATTCCACGGTTAACTAATCAAAACGGTTAATTTACTTGCTCAGTTGAAGTTCATAAAAACAGAACCGACACCTTGCCGGAATTCTGTGATAAATCGTTCACCGGTATGTTTACTTCTAAATATCGTCTCTGTCATTTCATATTAGTCTGTACAATGTTTATCAATCGAATTAAACAAGATATAATGGTGTAATCGCAGTCTGTAATTTTGAAATGAAGAAGACGATGATAGTTTAATTATAAGTTTAATAAAATCTGGTTATTATCTCGGGTTAGACACACAGTCCAGCAGTGGACTGTGTGCATATACATAACACACGCCGCGAGTTCGATCCCTGTTACACACGCCCTCTCGGTAATAAAAACGTGTTATTTTTCTAACTGAACCGGGTTAACTACGTTAGTTGTTAAGTATAATAAAAATCTGTATATTAACCAAGTTAGACACACAGTCCAGCGGTGGACGGTGTGTAGCGTTAAAGCACAGGTCCTGGGTTCGAGACCTGTTAGTAACACCGGTTCGATGATTTAAAATGTTTTTGAAAATAAAAGAATTTTGGATAAGCCGAGTTAATATATAAGTATAATTAAAAACAAAATTATTTCGGGTTAGACACGTAGCTCAGTTGGTAGAGCTGCGTGCACACGTACGGGAGATCTCGGGTTCGAGACTCACCCAGCGCAATTCAATTACACAATAAATTGGTCAACAAGTCAAACGGTCAACGGTCAACGGTCGCAAAAAGTCAACATATTTTTATATTTTTATTTATTTAATTTAATTTAAAAATCAATTAAAAATACTTAAAAATAATGTTTTTAAAGATAGGAAATAGCCTTAAACTCACAAAAATATATCTAAAAATCTTATTCAAATTATTAATAAAATCCACTCATTTACTATATTTTCCGTTATTATTTAGGTTAGTTAATTCTCGTTGTTCAGCTCTTTCAACTCGCGCATCTCACCATCTCAAATCCAACGCACCCAATGTGAGTGAATCTTTACAAATTCCCCGTTTTAATCACGTTTTTTGGGTGTATCATGTGTCTGGCTATTTATTATATTTAAATCATTGTGCATACATCATATCATGAACAAATGTGTATTCAGTTTGATTCAGTTGTTTGTGTGGTTATTGTTAGATTTAATTCATTATTTTCAGTACATGCAATTTCATAGGCCGCCGCTCCCCATTACATTATGAGCGTTGAGCATGTTCCCCATTACATTATGAGCATGAACCTGGCGTGCCCACATACGATCGGCTCCGTTTGATTGAGCCTTGATCGCACAGACATTCATCATTTTCAGTACATGCAATACGATCGGCTCCGTTTGATTGAGCCTTGATCGCACAGGTTCATTCATGTTATATATTTATGCAAGTTGATATGTTATGGTATGTTGTTGGTATGTTATTGTATGTTATAGTTTGTGGTTAACATTGTTACTGATTGATTATTTACATTTGCTCACTTATGAATATGCACAATTTTTCCTTGATAAAATAACAAGAAAATCAATTATAAATGTTTATCTAACAAGGTTCATTCGCCAACTTACGTTGACCCAAAAACCCCTATTTTTACACATGATACAGGTGAACCAGCTGCAGTCAGGAACACATAGGATTGGACTAGAAGAATAAAATGATTTAGAACTTGGAATTGTTTAGTTGGTTATTTTCTTTGAATTTGTATGGACATGTTTGGATTATTGAGAATGTAATTTCGATTTAAATAAATATAAATCATAATAGTAAATATCATGAGCTTTGGTGATAACCCAATTATGCCCCGACTCTTATTCCGCTGCGGGTCGGGGTGTGACAGATTGGTATCAGAGCCATGACTATAGGGATATAGGATAGGTTATTAGATCCTTAGAGCCTATACTATAGTTGATTAGAAATTTTAAGATTTTTGTGTGTTACATGTCAAACTTCATGATGTTTATATGTTTTATGTTTAATGTTACATTCAATATTATACATGCATGTTCATAAGTACATACTATCATATAATGCCTATCATGAATCATATGCTCATAACATATCATACCAATGAAAGCACACACCACATCATTTTCATGATTGCTTTTACAACGATTTTTGTATTTTCAAATCTCATCAAAGTGAGTTCTCATGACGGGCATGTAGTAACTGGAAGGGTACCAGTACCGGTAGTCGGAAAGTCCTGTCTAGGCTGGCATTCGTATAAATCCAAAATAAAGGACCAGTTTGCCTACCTGGGGACTAACGATGAGAGTACGAAGTACCTATTAGGCCAAAGCATGCTATACCAAACGTCGTGTGAGCTAACCCCACTTTGAGTCGTCATTGTGTCTACACCTGGACACATTCCGACCATAGATCTCGTAAACATATTTTGTGGTTTACATTCGGGTGATGCAAGTGTTAAATCGCCAATACTAATGTGAATCCTACCAAGCCAATAGTCATGGGGGCCCACATGACTATACAGGTGAAGGTATGGGGGACATTTGAGGCCCAACATGAGCAAACCCAAGACATCCTATGGATGTAGTTGCATTATTGATATTTATGTTATTTTCATTTTCTTAAAGACACATGACACCTAAAAAGACTCCATAAACTCACAATCTTCTTATGTATGTTCCTGTAGATGTCGGCTAGACAACAACGAGGGGGTAAAAGATCAGGAAGATCTCACGAACGCTTGGCCGCACAAATCGCGAAACAAATGGCCACGGTGCTTCCTGACATTGTGGTTCAAGTACAACAAGCTCTTGCTACAAATCCTACTAACCCTCCCCAGCAAGACGACCAGAACATCGGCAACCCTCCGACCAGCAAGTGCTCATATAAACATTTCAAGTCTTGTGATCCTCCTAAATTTGAAGGGACTGAAGGTGTCACTGCTCTCCTCCACTGGTTTGAGGAAATGGAAAAAACCTTCCTCAACTGCGATTGTCCTGAGGATCGCAAGGTTCGATACGCCACCGGAAGACTATTTGGGGTAGCTCTTACCTGGTGGAATACTGAAAAGGGGAAGAGGGGAATTGATGATGCAATGGCCTTAACGTGGGAGGAGTTAAGGGAAATTATGACTAGGCGGTTCTGTCCTAGGAGCGAGATTAAAAAGTTGGAGGACGAATTTCATTCTTTGAAGCAGAAGGAGGGAGATCATACTTCCTACAACAAGAGGTTCTTAGAGTTGAACCAAATGGTCCCTAACTTGTTCACCCCAACTTATCGTTTAATCGAGCATTATATTCGAGGACTTCCCTCGAAAATTCAAGATTCAGTTCTCAGCACTTCACCAGCAACACTTGAAGCTGCTATGGAACTAGCCACTGAACTGACTGAGAATCGAATTCGTAACGGTAAGTTTAAAGAAGAGAAAAAGAAAGCCCTTGTTGAGGGTCAAACTTCAAACCATTCCACCTCCTCCTCTAAGTTTGCTAACAAGAGGAAGCATAACACCAGAAACTTCGCTGTCACACAAACCAATTACCCTATCCCTGCTGCACCCATTACCCAAGTTGCCCCTTCACCCGCACCATACAAAAGACCATACTCTGGCCCACTACCAAAATGCAACCGTTGCCAATACCACCATTTTCCTGAACATCCTTGCCAACATTGCACCGGCTGTGGCCGCGCAGGCCATACTGTTCAAACCTGTCGCATGCCTCAGCGAACGAACCGCCACCAGCCTCCAACCCAAACCCACTAACAAATAATGGGTCAAGCCCAACAACCCCTACTATTACCACCTACCCAACATTTAGCCCAAACATATTACCAACCCAACTATCCTATGGTACAACCTATGCGGGCTTGCTACAATTATGGAGACCCAAGCCATTTTAGAAATACTTGTCCAAGGTTGGTGAACATTATTCATGCTCAGGCCCAAGCCAATCCGGTGAATCAAGCGAACCAAGCTCCTCCACCTGCAAGAGGAAGAGCTTTCAACATTAACGCTAATCAGGCTAGAGCTGACGGCAATGTGGTTAACGGTACGTTCCTTATTAATGGTAGATATGCATCCATGTTGTTTGATACTGGCGCGGATAAAAGTTTTGTGTCTTTAGAGTTTGAACCCATCCTAAACCAAAATCGTGATAAGCTCATGGAACCCACAACAGTAGAAGTTGCTGACGGGAAACCGGTCTCATTAAACTCTATTATACGCAACTGTACACTCACCTTAAACGACCACGACTTTCCAGTTGACCTTATTCCTATGAAGTTGGAAAGTTTTGATATCATAATTAGTATGGACTGGCTTAGTCAACATCAGGCAGAAGTTGTATGCCGCGAAAAGTTTATACGTATTCCTATTTCAAACGGTCAGACCCTTCGAATCTTTGGAGAAACCCCGTCGAAAGGGCTCATCTTAATGTCTTGTCTTCAAGCTCAAAAATATCTTCACAAGAATTATGTCGCGTTTTTAGCTCATATCATCAAAAAGGGAACCATGGAGAAGAAACTTGAAGATATCCCAGTAGTAAAAGATTTCCCGCAAGTTTTTCCTGACGACATTTCAGGACTTCCTCCAGTTAGAGAAGTCGAATTCCGTATTGATCTTATACCTGGTGCTACACCAGTTGCAAAGTCTCCCTATAGGTTAGCCCCCTCTGAAATGCAAGAGCTAGCCAGTCAATTGCAAGAGTTGACTGACAAGGGATTCATTCGCCCTAGCTCCTCGCCTTGGGGTGCACCTGTCCTTTTTGTAAAGAAGAAAGATGGATCGTTTCGCATGTGCATCGACTATAGAGAACTCAACAAGTTAACAATCAAGAATCGCTATCCATTACCTCGCATTGATGATCTTCTTGACCAACTTCAAGGTGCCAGTTGCTTTTCAAAAATCGACCTTAGATCCGGTTATCATCAACTTAGAGTGCATGAAGAAGACGTCCCAAAAACCGCTTTTCGAACTCGTTATGGTCACTATGAATTCATGGTCATGCCATTTGGTTTAACCAACGCTCCAGCAGTCTTCATGGATCTGATGAACAGAGTCTGCAAACCTTATCTTGATCGATTTGTTATAGTCTTCATCGACGACATTCTCATTTATTCAAAGTCTAAGTCTGATCATGAGCGCCATCTTCGACTCATCCTTACACTTCTAGAGAATGAAAAGCTTTACGCCAAATTCTCCAAATGCGAATTCTGGTTAAAAGAGGTGCAATTCCTCGGACATGTAGTCAATGACAAGGGAATACATGTCGACCCCTCAAAGATCAAAGCGGTACAAGAATGGCAAGCGCCACGTACACCAACTGAAGTAAGATCTTTTCTTGGTTTGGCTGGTTATTATCGTCGTTTCATTTCAAACTTTCACGCATTTCTGTACCACTCACGGCTTTAACTCATAAGGGAAAACCTTTCATATGGGGACCCAAGCAAGAAGAAGCCTTCCAGACCCATAAACAAAAACTTTGTGATGCACCAATCCTCACTCTACCTGAAGGTTGTGATGACTTCGTGGTTTATTGCGACGCGTCAGGGCAAGGACTAGGCTGTGTCCTAATGCAAAGAGGAAAGGTTATAGCTTATGCTTCGAGACAACTCAAGACTCACGAGAAGAACTACACCACCCATGACCTAGAACTTGGAGCCGTTGTGTTCGCTCTTAAGATATGGAGACATTATCTCTATGGTACTAAGTGTGAAATATACACTGACCACAAGAGTCTTCAACATATCTTCAATCAAAAGGAGTTAAACATGAGGCAATGAAGATGGGTCGAACTTCTAAATGATTATGACTGTGAAATTCGGTATCACCCTGGCAAAGCAAATGTGGCGGCTGATGCACTCAGCCGAAAGGGATATGCGAACTCCATTCGTCTTCTATGTTCACAAATCATATCTGACATTAAAGATCAAATTCGAGAAGCCCAACATGTTTCAGTAACGGAAGATGATGTACGAAAGGAGCTGTCCTGTGGAGCTGAGCTTAAAATTGAAACTAAATCTGACGGTATTCTGTACTATCTAGATCGCATATGGATTCTTGACCACAACAATCTTCGTGAAATTCTTATGAATGAGGCTCACAAAACATGATACTCTATACACCCAGGAGCCAATAAGATGTATCAAGACCTTCGATACACCTATTGGTGGCCTGGAATGAAAAAGGATATTGCTGTTTTTGTTTCTAAGTGCCTTACATGTTCCAAGGTGAAAGCTGAACACCAAAGACCCTCAGGACTTCTGGTCCAACCTGAAATACCTGTATGGAAGTGGGAAAACATAACCATGGACTTCATTACCGGGTTACCTCGCACTTCTGGTGGGTATGACACTATATGGGTAATTATTGATCGACTTACAAAATCAGCTCACTTTATTCCTATCCGCGAAGATTTTAAGAACGAAAAACTAGCTCGTATTTATATCAGCGAAATCGTAAGCCGACATGGTGTACCATTAAGCATTATTTCAGATCGTGATGGTCGTTTCACTTCACGAACATGGCAAGCAGTACAAGCCGCTTTGGGTACGCGATTAGATCTCAATACCGCTTATCATCCTCAAACTGATGGACAATCTGAACGCACCATTCAAACTCTTGAAGATATGCTTCGAGCATGTGTCATAGACTTCAAGGGAAATTGGGACGCTCATCTACCATTAGTTGAATTTTCGTACAACAATAACTATCATTCAAGTATCGGCATGGCACCTTTTGAAGCCTTATATGGTCGTGAGTGCCGATCTCCTGTATGTTGGCACGGAATTGGGGAAGCTCAAATCACTGGTCCAGAATTGATCCAAGAAACCACAGACAAGATCCATCAAATCCGAAACAATCTTCTAGCGGCTCAAAGTCGTCAAAAGAGTTATGCAGTAAACGACGGAAGCCTTTGGAGTTTAACATTGGGGATCATGTAACTTTGGAGTTTAAACCGATTTATCACATGCGAATATATGTTATACATATTATTACGTGATGCTAGAAACATATATGCTAGGACTTTTACTTGTTAATTTCCAACTTACCTAGTGTGGTACCATAGTTCAGCTCACACCCGACGGGGTCTAGTTATGCGCATTCAAAGCTCTCCTTCGCAGCTACTCTCGGGACTTAGCATGTGTAATTGCCAAATCAACATATATGTTGTGCTGTATCTCATTTATGTATGTGGAAATTTGCGACACTTTTATCTACTATGCTATTATATCAAAACCTGTATGCTTGCCAATACATTTTTGTATTGACATTATTTTAACGTATGTTGCAAGTTAAACGCATGTTATCTCGAATCAAGATTAGGACTCTCTAGAAACTCACTAAAAATCTAGTTGTCGGATTGATTTGTTTAAGAAACTTGTAATTCGTTTGACTATAGTTTTGTAACATATGTCAAAAACGGGTTTCCAAACCCGCTCCGTTTTGTAATCGAATATCAAGTTATAAATGTCACGTTACGTATTTATGGCTATTTTGATTTTTAATGATACATAATTAATAAACAAACTAAACTATAAAAATGATAATTGATAAAAAGTAAAAATAAAATAAATAAAAATAATATGAGGCTGCCGGGACTCGAACCCGGGTCAGCCGGGTTGAAACCCAAAGACTTATCACACACACACATCACCACTCCGCCACTTGTTGTTTTCTGTAAGTATTAAGAAACAATAAAATTTTATGGACTTCCATAAAACAACCGGTTACGCCAACTGTAACTGAAATCGGTCATCAAACGCTCAAAGACGATTGGATTACTCGCGGTTCACTGGGTATAACCGATATACCGACGTTTTCAATCAAGTTGCTTTGAATGAACCTGAATTCTAGAAGTGAATCGGTTTTATAACCGAAAACTTTCAATTCCAGCATAACTTCAATCTCTGTTCTCCTCCGCGACGCAAACACACTCTACAAACTCTCAATTACGTTTTCGCTCAAGTTTCAGTCCGCCGGAGAATCAAATTTTACTCGCCGGAAAGTTTCTGCAAGTCGCCGGAAAACCGTATCCTCCATCAAAACGGTAAGTCTTTCAATACCTTCGTGGTCTATCAATTGTTAAGCTATTTCTGACTCAAACCTTTCAATTGAAATCAAATTCACACGTTGTTATCGGATAATTCCAGTTCGCCGGAAAACTTCTGGAAATCCTTATTTTCATCTGTGAAACGGTAAGGACATCCAAACACTCTGTAAACGTTTGTTTAGCACTTCAATTCCACGGTTAACTAATCAAAACGGTTAATTTACTTGCTCAGTTGAAGTTCATAAAAACAGAGCCGACACCTTGCCGGAATTCTATGATAAATCGTTCACCGGTATGTTTACTTCTAAATATCGTCTCTATCATTTCATATTAGTCTGTACAATGTTTATCCATCGAATTAAACAAGATATAATGGTGTAATCGCAGTCTGTAATTTTGAAATGAAGAAGACGATGATAGTTTAATTATAAGTTTAATAAAATCTAGTTATTATCTCGGGTTAGACACACAGTCCAGCGGTGAACTGTGTGCATATACATATCACACACCGCGAGTTCGATCCCTGTTACACACGCCCTCTCGGTAATAAAAACGTTTTATTTTTCTAACTGAACCGGGTTAACTACGTTAGTTGTTAAGTATAATAAAAATCTGTATATTAACCAAGTTAGACACACAGTCCAGCGGTGGACTGTGTGTAGCGTTAAAGCACAGGTCCCGGGTTCGAGACCTGTTAGTAACACCGGTTCGATGATTTAAAATGTTTTTGAAAATAAAAGAATTTTGGATAAGCCGAGTTAATATATAAGTATAATTAAAAACAGAATTATTTCGGGTTAGACACGTAGCTCAGTTGGTAGAGCTGCGTGCACGCGTACGGGAGATTTCGGGTTCGAGCCTCACCCAGCGCAATTCAATTACACAATAAATCGATCAACAAGTCAAACGGTCAACGGTCAACGGTCGCAAAAAGTCAACATATTTTTATATTTTTATTTATTTAATTTAATTTAAAAATCAATTAAAAATACTTAAAAATAATGTTTTTAAAGATAGGAAATAGCCTTAAACTCACAAAAATATATCTAAAAATCTTATTCAAATTATTAATAAAATCCACTCATTTACTATATTTTCCGTTATTATTTAGGTTAGTTAATTCTCGTTGTTCAGCTCTTTCAACTCGTGCGCATCTCACCGTCTCAAATCCAACGCACCCAATGTGAGTGAATCTTTACAAATTCCCCGTTTTAATCACGTTTTTTGGGTGTATCATGTGTCTGGCTATTTATTATATTTAAATCATTGTGCATACATCATATCATGAACAAATGTGTATTCAGTTTGATTCAGTTGTTTGTGTGGTTATTGTTAGATTTAATTCATTATTTTCAGTACATGCAATTTCATAGGCCGCCGCTCCCCATTACATTATGAGCGTTGAGCATGTTCCCCATTACATTATGAGCATGAACCTGGCGTGCCCACATACGATCGGCTCCGTTTGATTGAGCCTTGATCGCACAGACATTCATCATTTTCAGTACATGCAATACGGTCGGCTCCGTTTGATTGAGCCTTGATCGCACAGGTTCATTCATGTTATATATTTATGCAAGTTGATATGTTATGGTATGTTGTTGGTATGTTATGGTATGTTATAGTTTGTGGTTAACATTGTTACTGATTGATTATTTACATTTGCTCACTTATGAATATGCACAATTTTTCCTTGATAAAATAACAAGAAAATCAATTATAAATGTTTATCTAACAAGGTTCATTCGCCAACTTATGTTGACCCAAAAACCCCTATTTTTACACATGATACAGGTGAACCAGCTGCAGTCAGGAACACATAGGATTGGACTAGAAGAATAAAATGATTTAGAACTTGGAATTGTTTAGTTGGTTATTTTCTTTGAATTTGTATGGACATGTTTGGATTATTGAGAATGTAATTTCGATTTAAATAAATATAAAACATAATAGTAAATATCATGAGCTTTGGTGATAACCCAATTATGCCCCGACTCTTATTCCGCTGCGGGTCGGGGTGTGACAAGTTTGAATATTTGTTTGATTGTATGGGAAATTGAACCTTATAATATTCTCATCGAAATAGTCGTTATGGATTCTCTTGAACAATCTTCGCTTAGTGCCACATCCCGATGATTCCGCCATCGGTTGGGTGTGACATTTGGTCTGATGGCCTCCAACTATTCAATCACTCTGACTGGTGCTTTGTACAAAGGATTGTACGTTGGTAGGCCATCCATAACACATAGGTAGATGATTTTCAAAGCGCTAAACATGATTAAGATGTTTTTATCACTAGTTTCCACTTGCTGATTTTGTTCATGTTTGCTCCAACTATCAAGCATAGGTATTGGAATTAGAATTTGGGAGAGCTTGTTATACTTACATCTGTTAAAAGTTGCGATTTCTTCAATTTCCAGTTGTTCTACTCCAATGCCAAACACTTCATAAGTCTCGTAATATATATACTGAACTTGCTTTTGACCCTTGCACAATTAAGATGGTGTACAATAACCATAATGAGTATGCTTGGTTTATCGTGTCTGGGAAGCCTCCATTGCGATTACAAAGAGGAAGGGTGAGTGCGGGTCTCCTTGCCTCACTCCTTTCATGCACTGAAATTCCCATGTATGTGAATCGTTTACGGCTACTAAAACCAAGCAAGTTGATTGGCCTGTAATCATTAAGACCAATCGGGTTGATACCTTTTGAAAGTGTACCATGACCTAAATAAACGACAAACTACACCCCGATTAATGATTCCATCCTTGTAAAAGTGTACCATGACCTTATAGGAATCCAATTCAAGAATTCCCCAATGATCTTATAGAAATCCAATTCAATGCTTAATCAAGATGTGATTAAACATGTCAGGTCCCAGGGCCTTATTTGATCCACAGTCGCATACGACCAACTTGACTTCTGATAAGGAGAAAAGGACAATCAAATTCCTTTCTTCATCATCTATTAGTAATTTAATCTTATTGCACTTGGTGCGTCGGATCACCAATTGTCTACTTTTTCTAACAAACTTTAGATTGTCAAATTAACTCGGAAACACATAAGAAGAAAATAGTTCATAGGGAAGTTGATATATATTATTCAATGAGAAAACAACACATAAAGATCCATTTTACGTGGAAACTATAATAGGTATGAAAAGTATCGTTAAATCTCGAAAATTCAAATCGACTGCCTAGTAATTAATTTAACTTGCTAAATAAACAAGTAAATCACTAAGTTCAAATATTTAGGTGTTTTGCAGTTAAAACTAAAAATCTAAAATTAGAGAAAAATCATTAGTATCAAAATCGAAGCTCAAGATATGGGCCAGTTTGTCCAAGTACCCTTTTGTGACGTTTTCTTTTTTTACTTGTGGGCCCTATAACTCTAGTCTAAGCGAAACCAATGTTTTAGGTTGAGTCATTTTCAAGTTCATTTGTTTTTATTGAATTGGTCCAAATGTAAAACCGCTAACTCTTGGATCAACTTCTTGTCACAAATATGATTAAATATATGTATATTTTCTCAATAATATGTTGAAATGTTTAATGAAACGCTTTAGAGGGTTCTATGCTTAAAACTTTTCGCTTTTGGTAAGCTATTTTGTGATGTTATAGAAATTAACTAGTATACAGGACCAGCGCTTTGCAGCAAGGCCATTAAGCCGAACAAAAAGTAAACGTACAAAGATGAATCACGCACACACGTTACAGTGTGTTAACTCACAAAAATTAGACCGAAAGGGTAAAATATAGAAAAGAATAACTAAGTCAGCTCAGGACCCGACGAGTTTTGACGAAGCTGTTAAATTGTAAAAATAGACGTAAAAACGTCGAACCACATGCGCGCATTACAGCATGTTAACTCGCAAATTCAGAACAAAACGTAAAACGGTAAATTTGTAAAAGATGTAAAGTACAGGGACCAAATTTGAAATTAAAAAATGTTAAGGTTAAAAATAGAAAAGGTTTGAGACAAATATGTAACGAATGAAAACTATAAGGGATATGTAAAAGATGAAAAGTTTTAGGGTTAAAAGTATAAAAGATAAAAATAAAAAAGGTTAAAGTAAATAAAAATTGAAGAGTGGAAAAAAAAAGTTAAAAAGTCAAACAAATTAAATAGTGTTTTTACGAGAGGAGTTCTTTTTTCTTGCAAAATTAATATCTATGTAATGTAATCTTTGCATATGTAGATTGGATCGATGGATAGAAGAAGTCCAGTGTAGATTTGGGCTCATCTAACACTTGAGGCCTTGGGAACATGGGGTCATTAAAAGGTAGAAGTGCACAAATCGGGATTTTTTCAATACCCGGGTTCGGGTATATACCCGGATACGGGTATGATCGGGTTTTGACGTTTGTGGTATTGGTCATACCTGGGCCGGGTTCGGGTCCAGGTATTTACCCTATGTATCTGGGTTTAGGTTTTCAATCCCCGGGTATTAGAATACCCTATTTCCGGGTTTGGGTATTGGTCGGGTAGGGTTCGTGTATGGTTCAGGTTCGGGTTCGGGTTTGGGTATAGATCAGGTTTTTCGATTCTTTTTTTTTGGCATAAAACATAGAAATATAATGGAAACCTTTATTTATACATATTGTATGCCTTGAAATCTGCTTAAAAAAGACTCACACAAGCTCTAAACGTTCAAAAAAAGTTGTTGTACACAACGAGTCTGGGTATTATGAAAACCCGAGTCCGGGTATTACGAAAACCCGGTTACAATTATTACGAAAACCCGAGTATGCTGAAAACCCGGGTTTGGGTTCGGGTTCGCGTATTGAACAGAATATGCATACCCGGTCCCTACCCAGGGTTGGGTTTTTTTTTCTAATACCCAGGGTTTTTATTTTCGGGTTCGGGTTTAGGTCTTTTGTGCACCTCTATTAAAAAGGTTGTGGATACGAATGATAGTAAAAGCAATTATCTAGTCGAACCATCGAAATGAATCAAAATTTTGGTACTAACGTACACTTTAGGATCAGGTAATACACAAAAATTGTAATCACATACACAGCATTATCATTTAAATTTAAAGTAAGCTAAAAGTATAAAATAGCTTCAAAGTCATCTCCTTTTCTTTTGAACGTACTTGTGATGGGGTAAACCCCTACAACAGTATTCTAACCTATCCCATAATCCCATTGACGGACTATCATTGTATTGACCGAGACTGGAAACAGACGCATAACTCAACCGAGATACTATTCCAAAAAAAAAAAAAAAAATTGAAAGTCCAGCACGCTGTGGGTCCACATGAACATGAAGTTATGCCAAAAGAAAGAGACAAGTACAATAAGACCGGAGTTTTAACCGAACCAGACGATGTCCATTCATCTATATTACCTTAAAGATCTCAACATGAAATACAAGTTCCTACATAAAGAGACCGGCCAACGATAACATGATAAGCGTTCATCATCAAATATCTAATTTCAGCTTCATTTGCGCTAGAGCATTAAATACACAAAAGCCAACTAATGAAAGAAACCTGAGTACTCATTGTGACGAGACTAAGGATAAAACCGACTCATGGTGATGAACTAACCCGCAACACTACTATCCTATATCCTTGTCTATCCACACAAATTTTGATAATGAAAGCTTAAAAGTTAAAACTATAAGATCTAAGGTCACCTATTTCATTTCATGGAACATATGTTAGTACAATTGAATTCAAGAATAATACTTAAATTTATAAAATTGTACCGATAAAAACAATGAGACAAACGTATACTACCTCTTAAAAGTTAACAACTTACATGCATATCGTTAAAAATATTATCTATATATATATATATATTATTTATAAAAACTCATTTTATAATATGTAATTTATAGTTTTAAATTGTGTTGGAAGATGACACCAAATTCACGGGTGGCCGTGACCGTGTCCAAATCAACAGTACCTAGTGCATCACATGTGGCCATACCGCCCATTCATTCTCTTTCTTCGCTATAACGAATATTTGATAACATTATTTTATGAAAAATATATACATATACATAAAACTGGAGCTATTTGTTTTCTTTAATGCCATTACCGATAAGTAAAAAAAAGGTAACTTAGGATTAATAAAGTAACACAAAAAAAAAAATATTGTGGATTATACATTTTTAACAGTAATTCTTAGATTTTTAGCACAAAAAAAGTATAACTCGCATACTGTAACATTTGAAATTTTAACATTTTGACTGTGAAACACATCATCTAATCATAAGACGTATTTTATTACATGTTATATGGTATTACTGGTGTCATGTGACACAATATTTTATTATATGTTATATAGTTGTGTTTTATGTGTTATATACGTATTGGCCTTGTTATAAAAACATAAAATAATATTTTAATATATGAAGCTTTAGTCGCTGGATCTTATAACTCAGAAAAGGTTCCTAATCGTGGTAGTAGTTTATTCTACTCTTTGTTGATGCCATGAGTCATTGTGTTCTATTTCATTGTAACGACCCTGCTTTTGGTTCCATTGACTTGGTAAGCGGATGGATCGAATGTCCGTTTATAGGTTTCAAAATAACAATCACACTAAACTAAAAACGATAACTAGAACTATAAGCTACTGCTTTGAGACGACGACTGAATTTTATTCTAAAAGCAATCGACGCACGTACTTTGTGCACGTTGCGATGATAAATCAATTAAACTAAGTTTATAAAGTTTTTAAGAGATAATTGCTTAGTGATATGATGTTAAGAGAAGGCTAATTTTGATGCCATTAAATATGTTCACATTATAGACATGCATCTTTTAAAAACATAAAATAACAATCATTCATATGTAGAGCTGAGTAATAATGCTTCAATAAGTGGAAATTTTAAAGGGATGTTACTAATGCTGAGTAATAATGACCATCAGATGAATAGTAGTGATGTTCAATTAGGTCGAGCCAGACATATGTCTCTTCAAACCTAGCAATTCTTAAATGTTCCAACGAAATTTGTACCTGAACATATGAAATTTGTACCTGAACATATGTGATCGAAATGTTTCCTCAGTTTGAGCAAATAAAACGTACCAAATTTATTTATTCTCTTCGTAAGTCTCAATCAGAAAATGGTTGTCTTTGTTAATTTTGAAATTCTCCAACAATCCATCTTCATTTGTTAATTTTGAAAATTCTCCAACAATCCATCTTCATTTGCAAGATGGAATTTGATTGTTTTTGAAAAATAAAAAATAAAACATATACTAGAGAATTCATGTACCTTATTACGTGCTTTTTTACGTAATGTTTTATTATTATTATTATTATTATTATTATTATTATTATTATTATTTTATATCAAATGAGTGTTGGGTCCACTAAACCTAATGACAATAGACTAACTTTTAAACCATAAAAATTGTTATGTAAATGGACCTATATTGGAGTTGGTATGAGTATACTATTAAAAAAAATTAACATACATATATATAATATAGAGAAAACTGTCCGGATAGTCCATGTGGTTTGCCAATTTTTCACCTTTAGTCCATAACTTTCTAAAATTACACATATAATCCCAAACTTTTGCAATTTCGTTCCCGGATAATCCCTGGCACGGAGGATGGTTAGTTTTTGGTATTAGGTTAGGGTGAAATGACTAAAATACCCTTACTAATAAAAAAATGTTATTATATTTAATTAATTATATAATATTAAAAGAAAGTAGGACCCACCCACCCCCTCCTATCACTTTTTCTCTGTCTCTTCTTCTCTTCTTTAACTCCCACCACCACCATTCCACCTCCACACCACCAAGCCACCACCACCATAACACCACCCTGCCATCGCCGATTATACCACCCACAGAAAATCTCCACACTATTAATTATCACTTAAAAACAAAACAAAAAGGAATCAATAAACCAAACATCTTTGGATTACGAATTCTAGCAAACTTATTATTACTTTTAGACCTCAAATTCAACCGCACCTCTCTAGCGTCGGAGGAGAGAGTACATCGAGACGGATCCGGCCTCTCGTAATATCCATTTCCTGTAACTTCTCAAACATACTCTCCTTTCTCGGGCGGAGAACATCCGACGAGAACATGAACAACGGCGATGGCGGAGGAAATGCGGCAGTGGCAGAGAGTTTGGTTGGAGTGATGTGTGCTAAACAGACTATAAAATTGAACTACTTTAGACTCTCTAAACTAGACACTAAAAAGCTCTAAAAACTAGACTCGACTTAAACCTAAACCACACAATCGGCAAGTGTATCGATCAATGTAGTATAACCTAAGTAAGTCCGGATATCGAACCCACAGGACTCTATGAATTACGCTAATTAGACTTTGAAAGACTTGGACAGACACGACTAAAACTATTTTGATTGTTTGGGGGGGGGGGGTTACGGAAAATCTAAGGAAATCTATATTAAAACTAATTAACGACTAAATTAACCAATACGAACTGAAGACGGAAGTTGTTCTCAAACGATGATGAAGACTACCTAGACTAGAATCTTGGATTGATTTTAAGCGTTTACCGATTAAGTCAATTACTCGTTTTCTGGAACCAGGATCTTATGATACTAAACCTATTAAATACCAGCTAAGCCCCTCAACCCTTCTCGAGGTGAAACTTATGGCGTTACCTAGGCCGTTAATCCTACCGGTTGATTTTCTTGTTATTTTATCAAGAAAAAATTTGTGCATAAACATAAGTGAGCAAATGTAAATAATCAAACAGTAGCAATAACAATCACAAACTATAACATACAATAACATATAATAACATACAATAACATATAATAACACACCAACCTCATACAATAAATAACATGAATGAAACTGTGCGATCAAGGCTCAATCAAACAGAGCCGATCGTATTGCATGTACTGAAAATGATAAATGTCTGTGCGATCAAGGCTCAATCAAACGGAGCCGATCGTATGTTGGCACGCCAGGTTCACGCTCATAATGTAATGGGGAACATGCTCAACGCTCATAATGTAATGGGGAGCGGCGGCCTATGAAATTGCATGTACTGAAAATAATGAATTAAATCTAACAATAACCACACAAACAATTGAATCAAACTGAATACACATTTGTTCATGATATGATGTATAATGATTTAAGTATAATAAGTGGCAAGACACATGATACACCCCAAAAACGTGATTAAAACGGGGAATTTGTAAAGATTCACTCACATTGGGTGCGTTTGGTTGGAGATGGTGAGTTGCGCACAAGTTGGAAGAATTGAACAACGAGAATTAACTAACCTAAATAATAACGGAAAATATAGTAAATGAGTGGATTTTATTAATAATTTTAATAGTATTTTTAGATATATTTTTATGAGTTTAAGGCCATTTCCTATCTTTAAAAAACATTATTTTTAAGTATTTTTAATTGATTTTTAAATTAAATTAAATAATTAAAAATATAAAAATATGTTGACTTTTGCATTGACCGTTGACCGTTGACCGTTTGACTTGTTGACCGGTTTTACTGTGTAACTGTATGCGCCAGGTGAGGCTCGAACCCGAGACCTCCCGTACGCGTGCACGCAGCTCTACCAACTGAGCTACGTGTCTAACCCGAAATAATTCTGCTTTTAATTATACTTATATATTAACTCAGCTTATTCAAAATTCTTTTATTTTCAAAAACATTTTAAATCATCGAACCGGTGTCACTAACAGGTCTCGAACCCGGGACCTGTGCTTTAACGCTACACACAGTCCACCGCTGGACTGTGTGTCTAACTTGTTTAATATACAGATTTTTATTATACTTAACATCTAACGTAAGTTAATCCGGTTCAGTTAGAAAAACAAAACATTTTTATTACAGAGCATACGTGTGTCAAGGATCGAACTCGCGACGTGTGATTTGTTTGTGCACACAGTCCACCACTGGACTGTGTGTCTAACCCGAGATAATATCCATTTTTAATTAATCTTAAAAACACTCACTACTTCGTCTTCTTCGTCTATAATACGGACATCGGTTATCTAACTGTTATTTGTTTAATTCGGTTAGCGAATAATATGAACAAGTTGAAAGGTGATAAACGGAGTAAGTTTGGGGAAAGAAAGTACAGGAACAGGTCGTCGTTCACAAAACTCCGGCAAGGATCGTCGGCTCTGTTTATGAGCTTCCTCTCTTCGGGTCAATTACCAAATTTGATTGATTAGTTATGAAAGTGGGGTACTAAACAAGGATTAACAGAGGTTTTGAATGTTCATAACGATTCACCGCGTGAGATTGAAAATTTCAGAAGTTTTCCGGCGAGAGCTGAATATTCCGGCTATGTCATCTAGGATTGATTCTGATTGTTGGTTTGAAGTTAGTAACAGTCTATCAACGGACTGAAACAGAAATAGTCGAAGTATTTACCGTATCAATGAAGGTCTCGGTTTTCCGGCGAAAGTCCGGCGAGTCCAATTAGATTCTCCGGCGAACTGAAAATTGTGCGAAAGTGTAATTGAGAGTTTGTAGATTGTGTTTGAGTCGCGAGAGAGAACAAGGATTGAAGTAATTCTGAAATTGAAAGTTTTCGGTTATAAAAACCGATTCACTTCCAGAATTCAAGTTCATTCAAGGCAAACTTGATTGGAGACGTCGGTGCATCGGTTATAAACCAGAATTTGCGATTAATCAAACGTTTTGGACGGTTGAATAGCCGATTACGGTTTTCAGTTTGGCGCAACCGGTTGATCTATGATTGACTATAAAACTCATTTGTTTCCTAGAGTTGACATAAAACAACAAGTGGCGGAGTGGTTATGCGTGTGTGTGATAAGGCTTTGAGTTCTCTTCCGGCTGACCCGGGTTCGAGTCCCGGCAGCCTCATTTTCTTTTTAATTATTTTATTTTTACTTTTTATCAATTTTAACTTTTATAGTTTAGTTTGTTTATTAATTATGCATCATTAAAAAATTAAAATAGCCATAAATACGCAACGTGACATTTATAACTTGATATTCGATTACAAAACGGAGCGGGTTTGGAAAACCCGTTTTTGACAATGTTACAGTATCCCCTACTTTTAAGAATTTCGTCCCGAAATTTAAGTAGTAGTAGGAAAAAGATGTGGGTATTTTTCGCGCATTGAGTCTTCACGTTCCCAAGTAAACTCAGGTCACCGTTTCGACTCCCAGCGTACCCTAACAGTTGGAATGCGACTTCGTCGAAGACGTTTTTTCTCCGAAATCCATGATCTCTACAGGTCTTTCAATAAAATGCATAGATTCATCAATCTGTATATCTTCCAGAGGAATGTGGAGGTTTTCATCGGCGAGGCACTTCTTCAAGTTTGATACGTGGAATGTGGGATGAATCCTGTTGAGTTCTTCCGGTAGATCAAGCTTGTATGCTACAGGTCCTACTCTTTCGAGTATCTTGAAAGGTCCTACGTAGCGTGGTGCTAGCTTGCCTTTTTGACCAAAACGAACTACTCCCTTCCACGGTGATACTTTTAAAAGTACATGATCACCAATGTTAAACTCCAAAGGCTTCCGTCGTTTATCTGCATAACCCTTTTGACGACTTTGAGCCGCTAGAAGATTGTTTCGAATTTGATGGATCTTGTCTATGGTTTCTTGAATCAATTCTGGACCAGTGATTTGTGCTTCCCCAATTTCGTGCCAACATACTGGAGATCGGCACTTACGACCATATAAGGCTTCAAAAGGTGCCATGCCGATGCTTGAATGATAGCTGTTGTTGTACGAAAATTCAACTAATGGTAGATGAGCGTCCCAATTTCCCTTGAAGTCTATGACACATGCTCGAAGCATATCTTCAAGAGTTTGAATAGTGCGTTCAGCTTGTCCATCAGTTTGAGGATGATAAGCGGTACTGAGATCTAATCGTGTACCCAAAGCGGCTTGTACAGTTTGCCATGTTCGTGAAGTGAAACGACCATCACGATCTGAAATAATGCTTAACGGTACACCATGTCGGCTTACGATTTCGCTGATATAAATACGAGCTAGCTTTTCGTTCTTGAAATCTTCGCGGATAGGAATAAAGTGAGCTGATTTTGTAAGCCGATCAATGATTACCCATATGGTTTCATACCCACCAGAAGTGCGAGGTAACCCGGTAATGAAGTCCATGGTTATGTTTTCCCACTTCCATACAGGTATTTCAGGTTGGACCAGAAGTCCTGAGGGTCTTTGGTGTTCAGCTTTTACCTTGGAACATGTAAGGCACTTGGAAACAAAAACAACAATATCCTTTTTCATTCCAGGCCACCAATAGGTGTATCGTAGGTCTTGATACATTTTATCGGCTCCTGGGTGTATAGAGTATCGTGTTTTGTGAGCCTCATTCATAAGAAATTCACGAAGGTTGTTGTGATCAGGAATCCATATGCGATCTAGATAGTACAGGATACCGTCAGATTTAGTTTCAATTTTAAGTTCAGCTCCACAGGACAGCTCCTTTCGTACATCATCTTCCGTTACTGAAACATGTTGGGCTTCTCGAATTTGATCTTTAATGTTAGTTACGATTTGCGAACATAGAAGACGGATGGAGTTCGCATAACCCTTTCGACTGAGTGCATCAGCCACCACATTTGCTTTGCTAGGGTGGTACCGAATTTCACAGTCGTAGTCATTTAGAAGTTCAACCCATCTTCGTTGCCTCATGTTTAACTCCTTTTGATTGAAGATATGTTGAAGACTCTTGTGGTCAGTGTATATTTCACACTTAGTACCGTAGAGATAATGTCTCCATATCTTAAGAGCGAACACAACGGCTCCAAGTTCTAGGTCATGGGTGGTGTAGTTCTTCTCATGAGTCTTGAGTTGTCTCGAAGCATAAGCTATAACCTTTCCTCTTTGCATTAGAACACAGCCTAGTCCTTGCCCTGACGCGTCGCAATAAACCACGAAGTCATCACAACCTTCAGGCAGGGTGAGGATTGGTGCATCACAGAGTTTTTGTTTAAGGGTTTGGAAGGCTTCTTCTTGTTTGGGTCCCCATATGAAAGGTTTTCCCTTATGAGTTAAAGCCGTGAGTGGTACAGCAATGCGTGAGAAGTTTGAAATGAAACGACGATAATAACCAGCCAAACCAAGAAAAGATCTTACTTCAGTTGGTGTACATGGCGCTTGCCATTCTTGTACCGCTTTGATCTTTGAGGGGTCGACATGTATTCCCTTGTCATTGACTATATGTCCGAGGAATTGCACCTCCTTTAACCAGAATTCGCATTTGGATAATTTGGCGTAAAGCTTTTCATTCTCTAGAAGTGTAAGGATGAGTCGAAGATGTTGCTCATGATCAGACTTAGACATTGAATAAATGAGGATGTCGTTGATGAAGACTATAACAAAACGATCGAGATAAGGTTTGCAGACTCTGTTCATTAGATCCATGAAGACAGCTGGAGCGTTGGTTAAACCAAATAGCATGACCATGAATTCATAATGACCATAACGAGTTCGAAAAGCGGTCTTTGGGACGTCTTCTTCATGCACTCTAAGTTGATGATAACCAGATCGAAGGTCGATTTTTGAAAAGCAGTTGGCACCTTGAAGTTGGTCAAGAAGATCATCAATGCGAGGTAATGGATAGCGATTCTTGATTGTTAACTTGTTGAGTTCTCTGTAGTCGATGCACATGCGAAACGATCCATCTTTCTTCTTTACAAAGAGGACAGGTGCACCCCAAGGCGAGGAGCTAGGACGTATGAATCCTTTGTCAGTCAACTCTTGCAATTGACTGGCTAGCTCTTGCATTTCAGAGGGGGCTAACCTATAAGGAGACTTTGCAACTGGTGTAGCACCAGGTATAAGATCAATGCGGAATTCGACTTCTCTTATGGGAGGAAGTCCTGAAATGTCGTCAGGAAAAACTTTCGGGAAATCTTTTACTACAGGAATGTCTTCAAGTTTCTTCTCCATGGTTCCCTTTTTGACGATATGAGCTAAAAACTCGACATAATTCTTGCGAAGGTATTTTTGAGCTTGAAGACAGGACATTAATCTGAGCCCTTTCGACGAGGTTTCTCCAAAGATTCGTAGAGTCTGACCGTTTGAAAGAGGAATGCGTATAAACTTTTCGCGGCATACAACTTCTGCCTGATGTTGATTGAGCCAGTCCATACCAATTATGATATCAAAACTTCCCAACTTCATAGGAATAAGGTCAACTGGAAAGTCGTGGTCGTTTAAGGTGAGTGGACAGTTGCGTAAAATAGAGTTTAAAAAGACCGGTTTCCCGTCAGCAACTTCTACTGTTATGGATTCCATGAGCTTATCACAATTTTGGTTTAGGATGGGTTCAAATTCTAAAGACACAAAACTTTTATCCGCGCCAGTATCAAACAACATGGATGCATATCTACCATTGATAAGGAACGTACCGTTAACCACATTGCTGTCAGCTCTAGCCTGATTAGCGTTGATGTTGAAAGCTCTTCCTCTTGCAGGTGGAGGAGCTTGGTTCGCTTGATTCACCGGATTGGCTTGGGCCTGAGCATGAATAATGTTCACCAACCTTGGACAAGGTTTCTAAAATGGCTTGGGTCTCCACAATTATAGCAAGCCCGCATAGGTTGTACCATAGGATAGTTGGGTTGGTAGTATGTTTGGGCTAAATGTTGGGTAGGTGGTAATAGTAGGGGTTGTTGGGCTTGACCCATTATTTGTTAGTGGGTTTGGGTTGGAGGCTGGTGGCGGTTCGTTCGCTGAGGCATGCGACAGGTTTGAACAGTATGGCCTGCGCGACCACAGCCGGTGCAATGTTGGCAAGGATGTTCAGGAAAATGGTGGTATTGGCAACGGTTGCATTTTGGTAGTGGGCCAGAGTATGGTCTTTTTATGGTGCGGGTGAAGGGGCAACTTGGGTAATGGGTGCAGCAGGGATAGGGTAATTGGTTTGTGTGACAGCGAAGTTTCTGGTGTTATGCTTCCTCTTGTTAGCAAACTTAGAGGAGGAGGTGGAATGGTTTGAAGTTTGACCCTCAACAGGGGCTTTCTTTTTCTCTTCTTTAAACTTACCGTTGCGAATTCGATTCTCGGTCAGTTCAGTGGCTAGTTCCATAGCAGCTTCAAGTGTTAATGGTGAAGTGCTGAGAACTGAATCTTGAATTTTCGAGGGAAGTCCTCGAATATAATGCTCGATTAAACGATAAGTTGGGGTGAACAAGTTAGGGACCATTTGGTTCAACTCTAAGAACCTCTTGTTGTAGGAAGTATGATCTCCCTCCTTCTGCTTCAAAGAATGAAATTCGTCCTCCAACTTTTTAATCTCACTCCTAGGACAGAACCGCCTAGTCATAATTTCCCTTAACTCCTCCCACGTTAAAGCCATTGCATCATCAATTCCCCTCTTCCCCTTTTCAGTATTCCACCAGGTAAGAGCTACCCCAAATAGTCTTCCGGTCGCGTATCGAACCTTGCGATCATCGGGACAATCGCAGTTGAGGAAGGTGTTTTCCATTTCCTCAAACCAGTGGAGGAGAGCAGTGACACCTTCAGTCCCTTCAAATTTAGGAGGATCACAAGACTTGAAATGTTTATATGAGCACTTGCTGGTAGGAGGGTTGCCGATGTTCTGGTCGTCTTGCTGAGGACGATTAGTGGGATTTGTGGCGAGAGCTTGTTGTACTTGAACCACAATGTCAGGAAGCACCGCGGCCATTTGTTTTGCGATTTGAGTGGCCAAGCGTTCGTGAGACCTTCCTGATCTTTTACCCCCCCGTTGTTGTCTAGCCGACATCTACAGAAACATACATAAGAAGATTGTGAGTTTATGGAGTCTTTTTAGGTGTCATGTGTCTTAAAGAAAATGAAATAACATAAATATCAATAATGCAACTACATCCATAGGATGTCTTGGGTTCGCTCATGTTGGGCCTCAAATGTCCCCCATGCCTTTACCTATATAGTCATGTGGGCCCCCATGACTATTGGCTTGGTAGGATTCACATTAGTATTGGCGATTTAACACTCGCATCACCCGGATGCAAACCACAAAATATGTTTACGAGATGTATGGTCGGAATGTGTCCAGGTGTGGACACAGTGACAACTCAAAGTGGGGTTAGCTCACACGACGTTTGGTATAGCATGCTTTGGCCTAATAGGTACTTCGTACTCTCATCGTTAGTCCCCAGGTAGGCAAACTGGTCCTTTATTTTGGATTTATACGAATGCAAGCCTAGACAGGACGTTCCGACTACCGGTACTTGTACCCTTCCAGTTACTACATGCCCGTCATGAGAACTCACTTTGATGTGATTTGAAAATACAAAAATCGTTGTAAAAACAATCATGATAATGATGTGATGTGTGCTTTCATTGGTATTGATATGTTATGAGAATATGATTCATGATAGGCATTATATACTAATATGTACTTATGAACATGCTTGCATAATATTGAATGTAACATTAAACATAAAACATATAAACATCATGAATTTTGCATGTAACACACAAAAATCTTAAAAATTTCTAATCAACTATAGTATAGGCTCTAAGGGTCTAATAACCTATCCTATATCCCTATAGTCATGGCTCTGATACCAATGTGTCACACCCCGACCCGCAGCGGAATAAGAGTCGGGGCATAATTGGGTTATCACCAAAGCTCATGATATTTACTTATATGTTTAATATTTATTAAAGTCAAAGTTACATTCTCAATAATCCCAAACATGTCCATACAAATACAAAGGAGATAACCAACTAAACAATTCCAAGCTCTAAATCAGTTTATTCTTCTAGGCTAATCCTATGTGTTTCTTGCTGCAGCTGGTTCACCTGTATCATGTGTAAAAATGGGGGTTTTTGGGTCAACATAAGTTGGCGAGTGAACCTTGTTAGATAAACATTTATAATTGATTTTCTTGTTATTTTATCAAGAAAAACTTTGTGCATAAACATAAGTGAGCAAATGTAAATAATCAAACAGTAGCAATAACAATCACAAACTATAACATACAATAACATATAATAACATACAATAACACACCAACCTCATACAATAAATAACATGAATGAAACTGTGCAATCAAGGCTCAATCAAACGGAGCCGATCGTATTGCATGTACTGAAAATGATAAATGTCTGTGCGATCAAGGCTCAATCAAACGGAGCCGATCGTATGTTGGCACGCCAGGTTCACGCTCATAATGTAATGGGGAACATGCTCAACGCTCATAATGTAATGGGGAGCGGCGGCCTATGAAATTGCATGTACTGAAAATAATGAATTAAATCTAACAATAACTACACAAACAATTGAATCAAACTGAATACACATTTGTTCATGATATGATGTATGCACAATGATTTAAGTATAATAAGTGGCAAGACACATGATACACCCAAAAAACGTGATTAAAACGGGGAATTTGTAAAGATTCACTCACATTGGGTGCGTTTGGTTGGAGATGGTGAGTTGCGCACGAGTTGGAAGAATTGAACAACGAGAATTAACTAACCTAAATAATAACGGAAAATATAGTAAATGAGTGGATTTTATTAATAATTTTAATAGGATTTTTAGATATATTTTTGTGAGTTTAAGGCCATCTCCTATCTTTAAAAAACATTATTTTTAAGTATTTTTAATTGATTTTTAAATTAAATTAAGTAATTAAAAATATAAAAATATGTTGACTTTTGCATTGACCGTTGACCGTTGACAGTTTGACTTGTTGACCGGTTTTACTGTGTAACTGTATGCGCCGGTTGAGGCTCGAACCTGAGACCTCTCGTACGCGTGCACGCAGCTCTACCAACTGAGCTACGTGTCTAACCCGAAATAATTCTGTTTTTAATTATACTTATATATTAACTCAGCTTATTCAAAATTCTTTTATTTTCAAAAAACATTTTAAATCATCGAACCGGTGTCACTAACAGGTCTCGAACCCAGGACCTGTGCTCTAACGCTACACACAGTCCACCGCTGGACTGTGTGTCTAACTTGTTTAATATACAGATTTTTATTATACTTAAAATCTAACGTAAGTTAATCCGGGTCAGTTAGAAAAACAAAACATTTTTATTACAGAGCATACGTGTGTCAAGGATCGAACTCGCGACGTGTGATTTGTTTGTGCACACAGTCCACCACTGGACTGTGTGTCTAACCCGAGATAATATCCGTTTTTAATTAATCTTAACAACACTCACTACTTCGTCTTCTTCGTCTATAATACGGACAACGGTTATCTAACTGTTATTTGTTTAATTCGGTTAGCGAATAATATGAACAAGTTGAAAGGTGATGAACGGGGTAAGTTTGGGGAAAGAAAGTACCGGAACAAGTCGTCGTTCACAAAACTCCGGCAAGGATCGTCGGCTCTGTTTATGAGCTTCCTCTGTTCGGGTCAATTACCAAATTTGATTGATTAGTTATGAAAGTGGGGTAGTAAACAAGGATTAACAGAGGTTTTGAATGTTCATACTGATTCACCGCGTGAGATTTAAAATTTCAGAAGTTTTCCGGCGAGAGCTGAATATTCCGGCTATGTCGTCTAGGATTGATTCTGATTGTTGGTTTGAAGTTAGTCACAGTCTATCAACGGACTGAAACAGAAATAGTCGAAGTATTTAACGTATCAATGAAGGTCTCGGTTTTCCGGCGAAAGTCCGACGAGTCCAATTAGATTCTCCGGCGAACTGAAAATTGTGCGAAAGTGTAATTGAGAGTTTGTAGATTGTGTTTGAGTCGCGAGAGAGAACAAGGATTGAAGTAATTCTGAAATTGAAAGTTTTCGGTTATAAAAACCGATTCACTTCCAGAATTCAAGTTCATTCAAGGCAAACTTGATTGGAGACATCGGTGCATCGGTTATAAACTAGAATTCGCGATTAATCAAACGTTTTGGACGGTTGAATAGCCGATTACGGTTTTCAGTTTGGCGCAACTGGTTGATCTATGATTGACTATAAAACTCATTTGTTTCCTAGAGTTGACAGAAAACAACAAGTGGCGGAGTGGTTATGCGTGTGTGTGATAAGGCTTTGAGTTCTCTTCCGGCTGACCCGGGTTCGAGTCCCGGCAGCCTCATTTTCTTTTTAATTATTTTATTTTTACTTTTTATCAATTTTAACTTTATAGTTTAGTTTGTTTATTAATTATGCATCATTAAAAAAATTAAAATAGCCATAAATACGCAACGTGACATTTATAACTTGATATTCGATTACAAAACGGAGCGGGTTTGGAAAACCCGGTCTTGACAAATGTTACAATCAGGTCGCGGCCCGCGACCGTGTTCTGACGGTAGCACCCAATGGCCTTCGCGCGGGTGGCGAGAAGCCATGTTCCAGCTAGTCGCGGCCCGCCAGGAGGCATTTTTCTCAGAATTTAATTTGTTTCAGCTCCTAAGCTCTCCAATTCGTTCGAGGACTTTACCAATTCGTATCTCTACTCAATTTCCACGCTTTTCAAACACTTTATGCTCATACGACCTGCAAAACGGAATTGGATCAAAAGACTAGCTATTCTACGAAAAACGAAACTAAAACTAATAAAGATTGTACAAACTAAACACGAATAAACGATGTATTTTACAATACATCAAATATCCCCACACTTACTCTTTTTTCATCCTCGAAAAAGAATCTATGCAAACGGAATCAGAGACCAGCAAATACTCGAGACAAAAGTTATTCATACTTATTAGAATCAAAACTTGTGTTAGTCGCGATTGCAAATATGTTTGTCCTCCTAAACACAAAACCCGGTTCCAAGCCCTTATCATACAGATTTAGTTCAAGTGCAACCAGTTTACCTAGGGTCTCACACTAAAAGCCACAGTCCATCTAATCCCGCCTCAAGCTTATAGAACAAAAGGAACGATCACTGGACCAATTCCTAACCGTTTTATATCAACATCAAAAGAATTTAAAACCAAAATTTTTCTCTTTATTACTCTTTTTTTTTCTTGTTTTTTCTCATTGAGCTTAGACAATGCTTTACCTAACCCAGAGACATTCCGGCTGTAGAGTCGCTATCCCCAACTCGGATTACAATAGGCTTCGGTAAATTTTTCCTTTCCTATGCAACTTAATTTCACACATCACAGAGGCATTCTAAGTCAGAGTCACCATCCCCAACGAAGATTACGTAGGCCTGCGCTACTTTTCTTAGTTTCTAGCTCAATTTTTTTCTATGTTTTTTATGATTAAAAATTCTGATGATTTTAACTTATAACGGTATTCTTTATACTATTTTTGGCGGTTCAATTTTCCATTTTTCCTAGATGAGCACCCACTAGCAAACCGGAAATTAGGTATATTAAGATCAAAGGAACCTAGAACCAAACCCGGGCCTATTCACATATCCCAAACTAGACACAAGCTCGACTATCTTTAACTCATATTATTATTATTTGAACCCGAGTAGAAACCCATCTTTTCTATCATTTTCCGTTATATTTTTGCAAAC
This sequence comes from Scalesia atractyloides, assembly GCA_947069175.1. Taxonomy (NCBI): domain Eukaryota; kingdom Viridiplantae; phylum Streptophyta; class Magnoliopsida; order Asterales; family Asteraceae; genus Scalesia; species Scalesia atractyloides. The sequence goes on along the minus strand of CAMTDV010000019.1, from coordinate 46,165,606 downwards.
TTCTTATTTCAAAAGACATTTTCTAAATTTTTCAATTTTTTTAACGACAAAAAACTCTACAACTACGACTCCTATTTACACCATGTATCCCATCCCCACACTTAAAGATTGGATTGTCCCTAATGCAAAGACGAGACACGACTCAAATTACCTAGAAAATAAAATACTAAATAACGAAATAAATATATACACAAGATACAAGTGAAACGACTTAGCTGTAAATATGCGAGACTGTCAATGTGCCAGTAAATTCCACATACGCCCTCCAATCCGAACACGCTCAGCAAACAATTCCTAACTCTCGGACATGCGAACGGAAGCGGCAAACATAAACACCATACCTTTAATCAAACCAACTACTAACATAGCATCATATATAATAAAAGTGTTTAACACATCCAACAAACATCACAAACATCCTACCCCCAAACCAACCCAACCAAGTACCAAAGTATTAAAAATTAGGGATATAGACCGAGTTAGATTAAAAATAGCATAAAAGAAAAATAAAAGATACTAGATAAACCACCACTGTTGCTGCCTAAAATCACTCATGATCATCTAACTCCTCCGATCCTGCTGGGAAAAATGATACGGCTCAACCCCTGCCAAATCACTCGGTCCTGCCTGTGGCTGCCTAAAGAACGGGGGAACCGCGAGATGCATACCCTCCATCATGTATCTCATACCATCCTCTAACCTCTGCTGACCATGCTCGTGCATCCGACGTCTCTCCATCATCACCTGCCTAACACCTCCAAACTGAGTATCCACATAACCCCGCAAATCGCCAAAACCGGTCTCCATCCGGTTATACAAGGAGTCCAAAGTAAGCGGGTTAGGACGTGGCGGTATAGGTGGGGGCTGAAAAGTAGGTGGATCAATAACTGGCTCCCTGGGTGGAGACTGAGGCTGAGACATCTGTTGTCTGGTCCTCTGCTGATAACGTGTAGATGTACCAGTCCCTGAAGCCGGTGTACTCTGTGACTGCTGAATCGAATAATCCCACTCTAGTGGGTCAGAATAAGTCAGAATATTAGCAGCCTGAAGATCCTTCAATCTCATAAACCCCAGAGACGACCCCTATCTCATCTTATCAGCCGGGTACCTGGCAAACACGCCCAAACTCTCCGCTAACCATGTAACGTATGGGCCCAAATAAATTCTAGCCCCAGCACCACCTCTCCATGTTCTCCTCATCACCAAGCAAAAATCATAGCAAGATTAGCGGGCCGCCCCTCAACCATGCATATCAAACAAAACAAACTCACCTGATTGACCTTGTTATCACCTTGACCCCTTCCTACCAAAGTAGCTGCTAGAATTTTGTGTACAAACCTCAACACTGGGTCGGTGATATCACTAGCTACCATGTTAGTTGAATAGGGCGCCCTTGAAATCGTATCCCAAAATCTCACCAACTCACTTGTACGAACACTACAGTCATGATCCTTCTTAAAAACCCCTTGAAGACTCGTGATAAAGTCAAGTAACTGCACTTCCTCTTCCGTGTAAAACTGCAATGCCACAGCAAACTGGGGAATGGTCATCTCGTAAGATTGGTGACCTAAAGCAAAGAACACCGCATATTTCTCAAAGAAATTCCCTTGTTTGTAGTCGAATGTCGAATGAAACTCAAGGGTAATCTCCTTGTACTGACGAGCATCACAATCCAAAACTCTCCGGAATCTCGGTCCCAACAATTGCTCAACCCGGGACCTTGCCCCTAAACGATCCAACAGGCCCCAATCTATCCTTCTAACTTCAACAAGTTAACTTGAATCAAAGAACCCAATCTATCATACTCCCCTGAACCCAATTCGAATTGCAACAACGGGCTATCCACAATCCTTATGCTCTGGCCATGAGGGACTCCTGGGCCCCTATAATCCACTTCCCTGTAGTGGACATACTCTTCTTGCTGAACCGGTGCCTCCGGAACACCTTGAGGGCGAGACGTGGGACCCCGTTTCCTGCCCCTCTTACTTGACGAGCCTTCACCTGACATCTGCAAAACAGTTATATTTGACAAATAAAGCAAAGCAGATCATCAGAAATCACAAACTATTTTTGGGATATTTTTTATTTTTTTATTTTTTGTATATATATCAACCGTATAGCATTTGTTTCGCGGTTGATACCGACACTAAACAAAAATAAAAACTGGGATACCGTTTACAAAAGCATAAGTAATAAACAACCTCGCCCGAATGGAGATTGAGTATGGGCGAGGTGTTTTGTACCTGTACGTGCATATAAGTAAACCCATGACCGACTAACACTAAGACTACTAAACTCAAAATACACGACTCAATGTACACTACCCCCTTCCGGCACTTTAATTGTCCGCAATTAAAACTCAAGTGCCAAAACAAACTAACATTGAGTACTAAAGTTGAAAGCTTTAACGTCATAACTAGCGAACCGGGTCAAAAGTGAAGTTATAAACACAAGTTTAGCTTAAAGAAATTACCAACCCGAATCCCCACACTCAATGTTACTACACCAACACACCTATGGCAGTCACAAAACATAATCCAACCAACCCAACCAACTGTTCCACAACCTGCATTATGCTAAATTAACCAAACCGAACCACCCGCAACCTCAAACAAGCACTAAACATACCCAAACACAAGACTAGAACAAGACCCGACACTAAATGAAAACCTAAATGAAATAAAAACTGAAATAATCGACTCATAGTACAAAGATTACAAGAAACATACCTTGGAGTTGAGTTCGACAAGAGAACTAAGAAAAATCCAGTTGTAACTTGAAACCCTCGTGAAAATCCCGTGTTTGTGGTGAAAGGATGAAGTATGATGGTTAAAATCGGTGGGATAATGTGTGTAAACAAAGTGGGGTTGCAGATTTGGTGAGTATAGGGCGAATCTCGGTGGTTAATGGTGGTGGGGTGTGGGTGACGGCGGTTTTAGAGAAGAAAGATAGGCAAAAATGGATGAAATTTAGGGTTTTCACGTAGTGGGGCTGCAGGTCGGGTTACTCGCGAGCCGCGAGGCCTTTAAGGAAACTACTCGCGCCCCGCGACCGCAAAAGTGACGTTAGAAATCTTAGGCTTCTCGAGGGCCGCGAGTAGAGGAGGTAAAACCTCTCGCGCCCCGCCAGAAGGCAATTTTAACAGAAAGTTTCGAAATTTTTACCAGTTCACGCCTTAGAAAAATTTTCAACACTTAACAAAACCCCCCAAAACACAACCCAAAATTTTTCTAACTCTGGAACTTACCTGGACTCGTTTTTCTCCTCATTCCCTGCACATCCTTAGTATAGAATTCCAGCAAAATGACTCAAAAACATAAATAAAAACCGACAAACTACCCAAGAAAACCGTTAGCTACGAAAAATAAATAACTACGACTCGTATACAAATGGTACAAACGGTACACTTGGGTTCTCACCCAAAACACTAAGTGGTGGTGTTCGGTGGAATTTCGAGAGGAGTGTCCTCCCTCTCGTTCCTATCAAGTGGTCCGCCAATGTAGTGCTTCAAAAGATGGCCATTCACCTTCCAACTTATGCCATCGGACTCATCCACAATCTCAACTGCTCCATACGGAGACACATCATGTACCATGTAAGGACCCGACCACTTCGACTTTAACTTCCCTGCAAACAACTTCAACCTAGAATTGTAAAGTAGCACTCTATCATCCTTGCTAAACATCTTAATCTTCCTCAACTTGCAATCGTGTAGGGCTTTGGCTTTCTCCTTAATACTCCACGATGGAGCATAAGCCGCATCCCTAAGCTCCTCTAGCTCATGAATTTGAAAGAAACGTTTCCTAGCGGCTTCGGTCATGTTGAGGTTGACGGTTTTTAAAGCCCAAAGGGCACGATGTTCTAACTCAATGGGGAGATGACACGCTTTTACGTGGACGATCATGAATGGAGTAGTACCTAAAGGTGTTTTGTAGGCGGTTCGAAATGCCCACAATGCATCATCAAGCTTATCGGACCAATCCTTCCTATTCTTCCCCACGGTTTTCTCTAAAATGCGTTTGATACCCCGATTTGCGTTCTCCACTTGTCCACTCGTTTGTGGATGGTAGGCGGTGGACAAACGATGAGTGACCCCGTAGCGTGCAAGCAACTTCTCCATCAATGCATTGCAAAAGTGAGTGCCACGGTCACTAATTAGGGCCTTAGATGTACCAAAATGACAAAAGAGTTCTTGAGGAAATTCAACACTACTCGGGCTTCATTCGTGGGAAGAGCTTGAGCCTCAACCCACTTTGACACATAGTGAATTGCCACGAGAATATACCGGTTCCCTTTCGAGGTAGGGAACGGTCCCATGAAATCTATTCCCCAAACATCAAATACTTCTACCACTTGGATTAGGTTTTGAGGCATCTCATCCTTGGCCGAAATTTTGTCGGTTCGTTGACAAGCATCACATGCTTTCACAAACCCCTCGGCATCACGAAATACAGTGGGCCAATAAAACCACAATCAAACACCTTTTGTGCGGTCGAACACCTATTGTAACAACTCGGAAATTCGTTGTTATCTTTTTCCTTGTTTTTATCGTTGTACTTCCTTTGTAAATCCGAGATTCGGTTGATAATAAAGTTTATGTTAATTAATTATGGTATTATACGTTATTATCGCATCTAATCGTTTATTAAATCTCATCGCTAATCTCATCGCATCACAAATCGCAGTTATTTATGTGGTTTTATGTTACTTATGTGTTATGTGTGTTTGTGGTTATGATTACGCTCGCTATCGCATCGCTCTCGCACTCTCGAATCGCTAAATCGCACTATTATATCAACTATAACGCTTAACGCTTTAATTTAATGCTTAATATAATTAATAAATGCGAACCGAATAGCCAATCGAACACTTAACGCGAAATCGGCAAACGAAACTTGGTCACCAGGGGGAAAGTTCGGCCGAACTTGCCTACCACAAGTTCGCCCGAACTTGCCTGATAACCAGAAATCCCTTGTTTCTATCAAGTTCGCGTGAACTTGCATATACATATGCAAGTTCGGCCGAACTAACCCATTTTCCCTCTTGAAAACTCCCCAAGTTCGCGCGAACTTGTACACTTTTGTACAAGTTCGGCGGAAATTGTTACCAGCTCTCTTTTTGCCTTCTCCTATAAATACCAAGCTCTGTTCACTCATTTGAACTTGCTGCAAGTTTGCCCAGAGCTCTCAAAACCCGAAACCTTCATGTTCTAAGTAAGAATCAACCCGATTTCAACTGCAACAATGTTTATCAACGATCTACAAAGGTTTACAACGATTTTGGCATAAGGCATAGCCTTCGTTTTCATCAAAACTCATTCTTTTACGAAAACCTTCATCTTTTTCTTTAAAAACTTCTGTTTTAAGCTTAGATCTACACAATACGAGTTCGTTTGGCGATAGTAGAGACGTCCTAAACACAAGATCTGCAAGATCTCGGCTTGTAAGTGATAGATCTGAGAAAAACCTTTGAAAAACATTGATTTCTACACAAGATACGGACTTTTGATGATGTTTTGTTCATTTTCTTGTATGAAACAAAGCATCTATCATTCAAGATCCCAGATCTGGAAGCACAAGGACGTTTATGTTGGTTTACACAAGCCGGACTAATCCTAACGAATCCCGAGTTCGCCCGGATTAGCCCACGCTTTTGTAAAACGGCTAAAACAGCTCTAAAAGACCTCTCCGACCTAAGTTTGCTCAGTAGCACAGGGTTGGAGGGATGAACACTCGATTTTCCTCAAACAACGCGAAAACGCAAGATTTTAGACCCGAAAACATCAAGTTCGCTCGAGAATCACCAGCTCACCAGGTCAAGTTCGACCGAACTTGTACCCATTTGGGACAAGTTCGACCGAACTTGAGTGTTTCTTCACCAAAGTTCTTACAAGTTCGACCAAACTGGTCTAGTTTCTTAGGAAACTACACAAGTTCGACCGAACTTGCTTTTTTAGTAAGGATATTCTACAAGTTCGCCCGAACTTGACAAGTTTCTTGGGAAACTCATCAAGTTCGACCGAACTTGGCTATAAATCGCACCAATTCTACACAAGTTCGCTCGAACTTGTGTATTTACACACAAGTTCGCCCGAACTTGTCTACTGCCCAACCAAGACTTAACCGTTTTAGCTTTTCAGAGACTGATGCACTTCCGTTCGCGTATGCAGGCTGATCTGGCGCTTTTCTCGACTCTCCTCAGATCCCGAACTCTTACCTAAATGCACCCACAGTGAGTATACTTGACCCATTTTCGCTTTAACGCACTTTTTGGGTGTTACATACGTTCCTATATCAAAATCACTTCACAAATCAAACTGTTTATCACACGCAAATAATCTGATGATATATGCTCAATACGTGATACTACAAACATGTGACTAGGAGTTATTTTCGTTAACTTGTCTCCTTAGCTAGTATGGTACTATAGTGTGGCTTACACCCGACGGGGTCTAGTTAGGATGGACGCGCAAGCCTTCTCACGGTAGTTAGCATGAGAAATGAGCCTATGTTATGTTAAGTGTTTTGGTGTATCATGATATGTAATTAGATTGTTTCGTAAACGCTTTCTCGACTATGCTAGTATTATTCAAACTCGTATGCTGACATTTACTTAATTGTATTGACTTGTATTTTAGCGTATGTAACAGGATGGGATTTTATAGCTTTGATGCTTGGATGTGGCTTGCATAGTTTAGTTTTGTTTTATTTTGTTTAGTTCCAAGTGTAATAAATCTAGGGAGATCGGAACAGATTTACTATTTAAGGGATTTTTGTTAATGTAATGATTGTTTAAGGATATTATGAGTTTAATAGTATGGGATGTTAAATGTTGATTTATTATCTTTAAATAATTGTTATGGAATCTCTTGAGACAATTTGGTTCGCCTAGTGCCACTACCCTGATGATTCCGCCATCGGTTGGGGTGTGACAGATTGATATCAGAGCGCCATAACTTTAGGATAGTAGGTAGAATTGCCATGTTTGAACATAGTAGCATGTTTAAGTACCTGATTGACCTATCTTTGACTTAAATGTTAAACTACTTGCCATATATGCTTAAATGTGCCTTTCCTAAGGCTTATACAATAATACACGCTTGGAAACGCTCGCATCACACCAAACGAGTGATCAAGTCGAGAATAGGTGTGAAAACCGAGAACTCTCAATGAGATCATTCACTCCGCGCATTCTCTCGCACGAGATACCTTCGTTGAGTTATGAGTGACATCCGAACCTCGACGAAAATCTCCATTTCTATCTAGGAATAAAGTTGTTAAGTTATGGGTGAAACCCGCATCTTAGTAACTAATTTCGTGCTTCGATTTTCAATCTCACCAAAGTCTCGGCTATGCTGATGGTTTGGAACACGTATTAACTGGAAGGGTAAACGTCGTTAGCCGCTTGCGGTGAGAACGTTTATCTATTAGGCCAAAGCGTGGGTCCAAATGCAAAGGGTAGTCGAATCACTTTGGCATGTCAAATGTCTCAAAACCCCGGACACTCCCAATTGATTTAAGCCTATATCGTGGATTTACCCATCATCGAGTTTATTATTATTTACGTGTTAATTTTTTGAGAATTTTCGCTTTATTCGATTTCTCGCTTTGATGATTTATTATATCATCGATTTATCGCATTTACGCTCCATCGAATGTATGCACAACTCGCACAGTTCTCGTAATCTAAAACGCTAAATTAGTACACAAACCAAACTAATCTCTTAACTCGCTTACGCCTATGAGGACATGTGCCTCATACGCGGTATCATCTCGCTTATCTCGCTATTACATATCGCTTATATCTCGCATCTCGTATCGCGCTATGCTTTATTGTTATTAGAAGGTGAATACGTGCAAAATGTGTGTTTACGTGGATTATGTGCTTACGTGCTTATGTGCTTACGTGCTTATGTGCTTACGTGATTACGTGCCTACGTGTTTATGTGTTTTTGTGCCTTGTATGAATAACTATAATAAATATTTAAACATAACTCTATTATAATCGAATCTCGTCTAATCTAAATCCTTCGTGTAGATGTCTTTTATGGGATCGCACACCCGAAGGAATCTCCAGCGCAGCAACGCCGACAAGCGTATCGCTACAATGGTAGCTAAGGAGATAGCTAAAGTCATCCCGCAAATTGTCTCAGAAATCCATGCTGTAAGTAGCAACTCATCTGTGGATTCCAAGGGAGATGCCCTGAAACCCCACTTCAGCTTTAAGCAGTTCAAAGCATGTGGACCGCTTACTTTCTCAGGCACCTAAGGACCGAGTGCTATGTTCCACTGGTTTGACTCTATCGAGGTCACATTCCGCCAGAGTGTATGTCCCGAGGCTCTGCGCACTGTCAACGCTACCAGCGTGTTTCAATCAAGGGCTCTCGACTGGTGGACAGCCGAGCGTAATAGGTGTGGGAACAACGAAGGTTACGGACTGACTTGGGAGGAACTTAAGGAAATTATGATCAAGGAATTTTTTCCTCCCTACGAGATCCAGAAGTTAGAGAACGAATTCTGGAATTTCAAGCAAGATGGTCCCGATAACTCTGGTCTCACTGCTCGCTTCAAACAGTTGAGCATCATCTGTCCCTGTCAAGTGGATACAACCGAGAAGGCAATCAAGAAGTACCTCAACGCTCTGCCCGACTGCGTCGCTGATTTTGTGCAAGCTGCACGCCCTGCTACTATCGAGGAGACCTATCAGCTAGCCACCGAGAATAATGACAAACGAGTTCAGTCTGGTTACTTCAAAAGCAGCAAGGTCGCAAATCAGGCCGTTATCGAATCCGCAGCTCCTGCTACCGAACAGCCCCGAGAGCCAAAGAACAGTCACCGTGGTCGCAAAAGGGAAAACCCGAGCAAGAACTTTGCTCTTACTGCTCCAGCGAACCCTCAGCCACTCCAGTCAGCGGCACCAAACACACCGCCAGCAAAGCGTGCGTACACTGGTCCGCGCCCTATGTGCCCTAAGTGCACATATCATCATGCCGTTGGAGGCAATTGCTGTTTTTACACGAACTGCAACATCTACGGCCACTTTACAGTCAGTTGCCGTAGTGGTACTCGTCAGCCAGCTCCTCAGGCACCAACAGCTCCAGCTTTACATGCTCCTCCCCAAACCAACCAGCAGCAAGCTCCAAAGGCACGAGTGTGCTTCGTGTGTGGTGATCCGAACCACTTTGCTAATGTTTGCCCAAACTGCACCGTGAAACAAGAGTCGCAGCAGCAGCCTCAGCAGCAGCCACCACCGCAACCTCAGCAGCAACAACAAGCTGCGCGTGGGAGAGCCTTCAATCTCAATCACCGCCAGGCCCAAAATGACAACAATGTTGTCAACAATGTTGTGCCAATGGTTTGGAACACGTATTAACTGGAAGGGTAAACGTCGTTAGCCGCTTGCGGTGAGAACGTTTATCTATTAGGCCAAAGCGTGGGTCCGAATGCAAAGGGTAGTCGAACCACTTTGGGTAGTCAAACGTCTCAAAACCCCGGACACTCCCAATTGATTTAAGCCTATATCGTCGATTTACGCATCATCGAGTTTATTACTATTTACGTGTTTAAAATTTTGAGAGTTTTCGCTTTATTCGATTTCTCTCTTTGATGATTTATCATATCATCGATTTCTCGATTTATCGCATTTACACTTCATCGAATGTATGCACTACTCGCACAACTCTCGAAATCTAAAACGCTAAATTAATACACCAACCAAACTAATCGCTTAACTCGCTTACGCCTATGAGGACATGTGTACCTCATGCGCGGTATTATCTCGCTTATATATATATCGCTTATATCCCGCTATTATATCGCATCTCAAACGCGCTAGTTATAAGAAGGTGAATATGTGCAAAGTGTATGCTTATGTGCTTACGTGCTTATGTGCTTACTTGCTTATGTGCTTATGTGGATACGTGCTTATGTGTTTTTGTGCCTTGTAATAATAATAATAAATATTTAAACATAACTCTATTATAATCGAATCTCATCTAATCTAAATCCTTCGTGTAGATGTCTTCAATGGGATCGCACACCCGAAGGAATCTCCAGCGCAGCAACTCCGACAAGCGTATTGTCACCATGGTAGCCAAGGAAATGGCTAAGGTCATCCCGCAAATCATCTCAGAAATCCATGCTGTGAGCAGTAACTCGTCAGTTGACTCGAAAGCTGAGAACCCTAAGTCACGGTTCAGCATCAAAAATTTCAAGGCTTGTGCACCTCTCGCCTTCACAGGCAACGATGGACCGACAACTATATTCCATTGGTTTGATGCCATCGAGTCACCTTTAGGCAAAGTGGATGCCCCGATGACCTCCGCATAGTGAACGTCACCGGAGTCTTCCAGTCCCGTACTATTGACTGGTGGACCGCCGAAAGGAATAGGCGCGGTAATGATGAAGCCTACAGTCTAACTTGGGAGGAATTCAAGGAAGTGATGTTGAAGGAGTTTTGTCCTCCGCACGAAATGCAAAAGCTCGAGAATGAGTTTTGGGGAATCAAACAAGATGGTCCCGACAATGCTGGATTCACTGCTCGGTTTAAGATTTTGAGCAACATCTGTCCCAGCCAGGTTGATACGACTGAGAAAGCTATCAACAAGTACATCCGTGGTTTACCCGAGTGTGTCGCAAATTTTGTGAAAGTTGCTCGTACTACAACCATCGAGGAAACCTTCATGCTCGCCGCTGAGATCAATGATCAGCGAGTCCAAGATGGGTATTTCAAGAATCATGCGAAAGTTGCCAATCAAGCTATCGTCGAACCAACTGCGGCTACCGAACCACCAAGTGACCCGAAGGGAAAGCGTCAGGGACGCAAGAGAGGAAACCCGAGTAAGAACTATGCTCTCGCCGCTCCAGCAAACCCGCAGCCGCTTCAGTCAGCCGCCCCGAACGCACCTCCAGCTAAGCGTGCGTACACCGGTCCTCACCCACTGTGCCCTAAGTGCACTTATCATCATGTGGTGGGTGGAAACTGCCGTTTTTGCACAAACTGCAATATCTACGGCCACTTTACTGTGAGTTGTTGTACCGGCCCGCGTCAGCCAGCTCCTCAGGCTCCAACAGCTCCAGCTTTACTCGCTCTTCCTCAAGCCAATCAGCAGCAAGCTCCAAAAGCACGTGTGTGCTATGTTTGTGGTGATCCGAATCATTTCGCCAATGTCTGTCCAAATCGTCCTGTCAAACAAGAGCAGCCAACACCGCAGCCTCAGCAGCAGCCTCAGCCACCACAACACCAGCAGCAACCACAAGCTGCGCGTGGCAGAGCCTTCAATCTCAACCAACGCCAGGCTCAGAATGACGACAATTTTGTCAATGGTACGTTTCTCGTTAATGGGATTTATGCTTCGTGTTTATTTGATATTGGTGCCGATAATTATTTTGTATCGTTAGAATTCGAAAAGGTTTTAAAATGTAAGCGCGCTAAATTCCCAAAGACTTTCGATGTGGAAGTCGCCACCGGAAAATCCATTACCGTTGATTCCGTCTTACGTGGTTGTAATCTCGATCTCAACAACCATGTCTTCTTGATCAATCTCATTCCTATGCAGTTAGGCAGCTTCGATATCATAGTAGGCATAGATTTTCTTCGTGAGAATCATGCTGAAGTTGTTGCTTCGATAAAATGATTCGCTTCCGTCTTCCTAACGGTGATCAACTTCATGTTTATGGTGAAACTCCCTCAAAGAAGTTGATGCTTTTGTCATGTACTCGAGCACACAAATGCTTGCAAAAGCGATGTGTTGCCTTCCTCGCCCATATCGTCAACCCGGAGAAAGAAAAGAAGACTTATAAAGATGTTCCCGTTGTCTGTGAATTTCCTAAAGTCTTTCCTGACGATTTACCTGGTTTACACCGTACTCGAGATGTTGAATTCTGTATCGATTTGATTCCCAGAGCTACTCTCGTTGCTAAAGCCCCTTATCGCCTTGCACCATCAGAAATGCGCGAGCTATCAAGCCAACTTCAAGAGCTTCTTGATAAAGGTTTCATACACCCGAGCACTTCGCCATGGGGCGCACCCGTCCATTTCGCGAAAAAGAAGGACGGATCATTCCGCATGTGCATCTATTATCGTGAACTTAACAAACTCAAGATAAAGAACTGCTACCCTCTTCCTCGTATCGACGACTTATTTGATCAGCTTCAAGGTGCTACTTGTTTTTCTAAGATCGATCTTGGTTCCGGCTATCATCAGTTACGCATGTTAGAAGAAGACATTCCTAAAACCGTCTTTCATACTCGCTATGGCCATTTCGAATTCGTGGTCATGCCTTTTGGTCTTACCAATGCACCAGCGGTTTTCATGGATTTGATGAACCGTGTGTGTAAAGCTTTCTTAGATCGTTTCGTCATTGTTTTAATCGATAACATCCTCATCTATTCGAAGTCGGGAGACGAACACGCGCGCCATCTCCGTTTAGTCCTCGAACTTCTTCAAGGAAATCGCCTTTATGCTAAGTTCTCTAAATGTGAATTCTGGCTCGAAGAAGTCCAATTTCTCGGCCACATCGTTAATAGTCAAGGAATTCTCGTCGACCCTGCAAAGATTGAAGCCGTCAAGAGTTGGATTACGCCAAAGAATGCATCTGAAATCCGTTCATTTCTTGGATTGGCGGGTTACTACCGTCGATTCATCGCCTACTTTTCTAAAATCGCCGTTCCGCTTACCGCTCTAGCTCATAAAGACAAACCTTTTGTCTGGGATTCCAATCAAGAGGAAGCTTTTCAAACTCTCAAGTGTATGATATGCAACGCTCCCGTTCTCGCTTTACCCGACGGAAACGACGATTTCGTTGTTTACTGTGATGCCTCTAATCTTGGTCTTGGTTGTGTGCTCATGCAACGAGACAAGGTTATCGCGTATGCGTCTCGATAACTCAAGATCCACGAGAAGAACTACACAACCCACGATCTCGAACTCGGTGCAGTTGTATTTGCATTAAAGATATGGCGACACTACCTTTACTGTACTAAGTGTACGGTCTTTACCGACCATAAGAGCCTACAACATTTCTTTAATCAAAAAGAACTAAAAATGAGACAACACCGATGGGTTGAACTTCTCAACGACTACGATTGTGGGACACACTACCATCCCGGCAAAGCAAACGTCGTCGCCGATCCTCTAAGTCGACGAAGCTATGTATATGGTATTCGTGACTCTCAAGCTTATGCTAAACTTGAAACCCTCATCCGTGCCGCTCAATTCGCCTATTTCAACAAAAATACCCTTCAAGACGAAATGAAATGTGGTGCAGAAACTCAGCTTGTATCTAAATCTGATGGTATTTACTACTATCTCGATCGTATTTGGATTCCTACTCGTGATAATCTCTGTAATTTGCTAATGACCGAAGCTCATAAATCCCGATATTCTATTCACCCCGGTGCCGACAAGATGTACCAGGACCTTCGTCCTAAGTATTGGTGGCCGGGCATGAAAAAGGATATCGCCTTGTACGTCTCAAAGTGCTTAACTTGTTCGAAAGTTAAAGTCGAACATCAAAGGCCCTCTGGTTTACTCGAACACCCCGAAATCCCGATGTGGAAGTGGGAGAGTATAGCTATGGACTTCGTTACTAAACTTCCCCGCACTTCATCCAGTCACGATAGCATTTAGGTTATCGTTGATCGTCTTACTAAATCCGCGCAATTTATTGCTATACGAGAAGATTTTAAGGTTGAACGGTTAGCCCGAATCTATACCGACGAAGTTATATGTCGACACGGGACGCCTCGTGACATCATCTCTGATCGAGACGGTCGTTTTACCTCGCGTCTATGGGAGACTTTTCAATCCGCTCTCGATACTACTCTCAATCTCAGAACACTTTTCACTCTCAGACCAACGGTCAGACTGAGCGTACGATCCGCACCCTCGAAGACATGCTTCGTGCAAGCATCATAGATCTTGGTGGTAACTGGGATACGCATTTACCTTTAATCGAATTCTCGTACAATAATAGTTATCATACCAGCATTCAAATGGCTCCTTTTGAGGCACTGTATGGAAGAAAATGTCGATCGCCTATTGCATTGCACGAGATCGGAGAAGCACAAATCACCAGTCCCGAGCCAATTCAAGAAACAACCGACAAGATCCTCCAAATCAGAGACAATCTCTTGAAAGCTCGGAGTTGCCAAAAGAGTTACGCCAATAAACGCCACAAGCCCCTGCAGTTCAAAGTGGGAGATCACGTTCTCCTAAAGGTTGCACCTTGGAAGGGAGTGGTCCGCTTCGGCAAGAAAGGAAAGCTAGTGCCTCGATACGTAGGACCCTTTAAGATTCTGGAAAGTATCGGTAAAGTTGCCTATCGTCTCGAATTACCGGAGGAACTTAATAATGTACATCCGACTTTCCACGTGTCTAACCTCAAGAAATGCCTCGTCGAAGAAAATCTAAATGTCCCTCTAGAAGATCTGCAAATCAACGAGACTCTCCATTTCGTGGAAAAGCCTATGGAAATCATGGACCGAGAGACCAAGAAACTCCGACGCTCTCGCATCCCTATCGTGAAGGTCCGATGGGAAGGCAAACGCGGCGCCAAGTTCACTTGGGAATTGGAAAGTGATATGAAGGCCAAGTACCCGCATCTATTTGTTACATCTACTACCTAATTTCGGGACGAAATTCCCTAAAGTAGGGGAGACTGTAACAACTCGGAAATTCGTTGTTATCTTTTTCCTTGTTTTTATCGATGTACTTCCTTTGTAAATCCGAGATTCGGTTGATAATAAAGTTTATGTTAATTAATTATGGCATTGTACGTTATTATCGCATCTAATCGTTTATTAAATCTCATCGCTAATCTCTTCGCATCGCAAATCGCAGTTATTTATGTGGTTTATGTTACTTATTTGTTATGTGTGTTTGTGGTTATGATTACGCTCGTTATCACATCGCTCTCGCACTCTCGAATCGCTAAATCGCACTATTATATCAACTATAAAGCTTAACGATTTAATTTAACGCTTAATATAACTAATAAATGCGAACCGAATAGCCAATCGGACACTTAACGTGAAATCGGCAAACGAAACTTGGTCACCAGGCCAAGTTCGGCCGAACTTGCCTACAACAAGTTCGCCCGAACTTGCCTGATAACCAGAAATCCCTTGTTTCTATCAAGTTCGCGCGAACATATGCATGTTCGGCCGAACTTACCCTTTTTCCCTCTTGAAAACTCCCCAAGTTCGCGCGAACTTGTACACTTTTGTACAAGTTCGGCCGAACTTGTTACCAGCTCTCTTTTTGTCTTCTCCTATAAATACCAAGCTCTATTCACTCATTTGAACTTGCTGCAAGTTCGCCCAGAGCTCTCAAAACCCGAAACCTTCATATTCTAAGTAAGAATCAACCCGATTTCAACTGCAACAACGTTTATCAACGATCTACAAAGGTTTACAACGATTTTGGCACAAGCCATAGCCTTCATTTTCATCAAAACTCATTCTTTTACGAAAACCTCCATCTTTTTCTTCAAAAACTTCTGTTTTAAGCTTAGATCTACACAATACGAGTTCGTTTGGCGATAGTAGAGACTTCCCAAACACGAGATCTGCAAGATCTCGGCTTGTAAGTGATAGATCTGAGAAAAACCTTTGAAAAACATCGATTTCTACACAAGATACGGACTTTTGATGATGTTTTGTTCATCTTCTGGTATGAAACAAAGCATCTATCATTCAAGATCCCAGATCTGGAAGCACAAGGACGTTTATGTTGGTTTACACAAGCCGGACTAATCCGAACGAACCCCGAGTTCGCCCGGATTAGCCCACGCTTTTGTAAAACGGCTAATACAAATCTAAAAGACCTCTCTGACCTAAGCTTGCTCAGTAACACAGGATTGGAGGGATGAACACTCACTTTTCCTCAGCAAACGACGCGTAAACGCAAGATTTTAGACCCAAAAACATCAAGTTCGCTCGAGAATCACCAGCTCACCAGGTCAAGTTCGACCGAACTTGTACCCATTTGAGACAAGTTCGACCGAACTTGAGTGTTTCTTCACCAAAGTTCTTACAAGTTCGACCGAACTTGTCTAGTTACTTAGGAAACTACACAAGTTCGACCGAACTTGCCTTTTTAGTAAGATTATTCTACAAGTTCGCCCGAACTTGACAAGTTTCTTAGGAAACTCATCAAGTTCGACCGAACTTGGCTATAAATCTCACCAATTTTACACAAGTTCGCTCAAACTTGTGTATTTACACACAAGTTTGCCCGAACTTGTCTATGTCCCAACCAAGACTTAACCGTTTTAGCTTTTCGGAGACTGATGCACTTCCGTTCGCGTATGCAGGCTGATCCGGCGCTCTTCTCGACTCTCCTCAGATCCCGAACTCTTACCTAAATGCACCCACAGTGAGTATACTTGACCCATTTTCACTTTAACGCACTTTTTGGGTGTTACATACGTTCCTATATCAAAATCACTTCACAAATCAAATTGTTTATCACACGCGAATAATCTGATATATATGCTCAATACGTGATATTGGAAACATGTGACTGGGACTTATTTTTGTTAACTTGCCTCCTTAACTAGTATGGTACTATAGTGTGGCTTACACCCGACAGGGTCTAGTTAGGATGGACGCACAAGCCTTCTCACGGTAGTTAGCATGAGAAATGAGCCTATGTTATGTTAAGTGTTTTGGTGTATCATGATATGTAATTAGATTGTTTCGCAAACGCTTTCTCTACTATGCTAGTATTATTCAAACTCATATGCTCACCTTTACTTAATTGTATTGACTTGTATTTTAACGTATGTAACAGGATGAGGATTTTGTAGCTTGGATGCTTGGATGTGGCTTGCATAGTTTAGTTTTGTTTTATTTTGTTTAGTTACGAGTGTAATAAATCTAGGGGAGATCGTATCAGATTTACTGTTTAAGGGATTTTTGTTAATGTAATGATTGATTAAGGATATTATGAGTTTAATAGTATGGGATGTTAAATGTTGATTTATTATCTTTGAATAATTGTTATGAAATCTCTTAAGACAATCTGGTTCGCCTAGTGCCACTACCCTGATGATTCCGCCATCGGTTGGGGTGTGACACCTATATCCTCCTATCCTATAAAGGAAAGGGTCATCCCACAAATACTTCCTAGCTTCACTAAGAAATTTTCTACGTTGTTGTGTGTTCATTCCTTTAACACTATTGCCACTAGATAAATAATTTTCTAAATCACAAAACCACATCAATCCTTCCTCCTCGGCATTAACAAACTCTATCGACTCGTGAAGGAATGTGTCCCCTTTCTCCTCCTCACGAATCTCCTCTCACTTTGGATCCTCTAGACGTGAAAGGTGGTCGGCGGCCACGTTCTCGGCCCCGCTCTTATCTCTAATTTCGATGTCGAATTCGGACAGTAAGAGGATCCAACGGATAAGTCTAGGTTTCGCGTCTTTCTTTTGAAACAGAAAACGCAACGCTGAGTGATCGGTGAAGACCATGGTTTTAGAGAGAACGAGGTATGGGCGGAATTTGTCGAAAGCGAAAACCACGGCTAAGAGCTCCTTTTCCGTCGTGGTGTAATTCTCTTGAGCGTCATTTAATGTTTTACTCGCGTAGTAGATTGGGTGGAAGTGCTTTTCCCTTCTTTATCCTAAAACCGCTCCTACGGCATAGTCACTCGCATCGCACATGAGCTCAAACGGCAAGCTCCAGTCAGGCGAGATAAGAATGGGTGCACTAACAAGCTGCTCCTTAAAAAGTTGAAGGCTTTGAAACACTCCTCGTCAAAGATGAATGGAACATCCTTCTCTAACAAGCGGGTCATGGGTCGTGTGATCTTAGAGAAATCCCTAATGAAACGTCTATAGAACCCCACATGACCTAAGAAACTACGGATCGACTTCACGCTCGTGGGTGCGGGCAACCTACTAATAGTATCAATCTTCGCCCTATCTACCTCTATACCATCCCTCGAAATCGTGTGACCTAGAACAATCCCCTCGGTCACCATGAAGTGACACTTTTCCCAATTAAGCATCAAGTTCGTTTCAACACACCTCTTCAACATCCTCTCGAGGTTCACTAAACACCGCTCGAACGAATTGCCGTACACTGAAAAATCGTCCATGAAAAGTTCCATGGAACTCTCTATCATATCCTGAAAAATGGCGACCATGCACCGCTGAAAGGTAGCCGGAGCGTTACACAGCCCAAATGGCATGCGTCTGTACGCGAAAGTGCCATAGGGGCATGTGAATGTGGTTTTATCCTGATCCTCTGGTGCGATAGGGATCTGAAAATAACCAGAAAAACCGTTGAGAAAACAGTAAAACTGCTGACCCGCGAGATGCTCCAACATCTGATCGATAAAGGGCAATGGGAAGTGGTATTTTCGGGTGGTATCGTTCAATTTTCGATAATCGATCCATACGCGCCAACCCGTGACCGTGCGAGAAGGGATAAGCTCGTTCTTCGAATTCATGACAACGGTCATCCCTCCCTTCTTAGGGACAACCCGAGTGGGACTCACCCATGGTGAATCGGAAATGGGATAAATCATCCCGGCATCTAAGAGTTTCATTGTAACATCCGTAAAAAAAACGAGTTTCCAAAACCCACTTCATTTATTAACCGAATAGTCAGTCATAATTTTCGTCGCGTATATATTGGTTATTTTAATTTTAAACGATACATAATTAATAAACATTGTTAGAATTTTAAAACATAATTAATAAATAATAAAAAAATAAGAGAATAAAAAATATTTGAGGCTGCCGGGTTTCGAACCCGGGTCAGCCGGTTCAACAAGTAAACAACACACCACTCCACCACACGCTAACTTTGGAATAATACTGAAAACAATTAACACTTAAATTAAAACGCGAATTCAAAAACTGGGTATCAGCGCGGCGGAACTCGCAATCACCGGAAAATCCGGCAATCCGCGAGTTCAGCCATTCTCCTTTTGACTAAAACGCTGTAACCGTCGACGACATCGGTTATAACCGATGTCTAGCCCCAATTATAGTCGTAACCGACGGAAAATCTTGAATACTCGATTTTGAAAACTGAAATCGGGCAGCTTCTGTCAATCTATAAATACCATGTGTATTTCTCTAAAACCTGCTCATACTCGCACAACTTTCACTCTCTCTACAAGTCGTTATTCATCAAGAAACACCTCGCCGGAATTCTCTGCAAGTCGCCAGAAAACCGAACCCAATTCATCTCTTCTGCCTTACTCTAAAATAAGACTTCTAGAGCTCAGACAGAAAGCACCACACACACCTCAAACTTCTGATAAAGCCTCTGTCGCAAGATAAACTTCGCCGGAGTTAACCTCAGCCGCCGGAACTTCATCGGAGATCACAACTGTTCGGTACAGCACCTTTAATCCTTTCTGTTTAAATTATTTCGTTACTGATCAATCAACTAAATCAATAAGAATGATTGATTAAACAGTCGGGTTGATTCCCGGGTTTCATAAAAACGAAGAAGATGAAAAGCAAGTAGTTAATAAGTATAATTAAAAATGGGATTTGTATCGGGTTAGACACACAGTCCAGTGGTGGACTGTGTGCACTTGAAACGCAAAGATACCGAGTTCGAGTCTGTACATGCTTTCCGGTTCGCCAATTATACACAACCTTTTTAAAACCAGTTAATGAAATAATCTAGTAAATATATAAATTTAATAAAAATCTTATATCCTTCGGGTTAGTCACACAGCCCAATCGGTCGGGCTGTGTGCAACACGAAGCCAAGGTCTCGAGTTCGAATTCGGTTAGTTACACCGCCCCTGGAATTATCCAAACCTTTTTAAATTAAATAAAAATATGTTAGCTCTAGTATGTGTATATGTATAATTAAATTTCAACATATTTCGGGTTAGACACGTAGCTTAGTTGGTAGAGCTGCGTGCACGCGTACGGGAGGTCACGAGTTCGAACCTCACTCAGCGCATGAATACACTGAATCCGATCGGTCAACGGTCAACGGTCAAAGTCAAAAAGTCAACATTTTATATTTTTTTATTTATTTATTTAATTTAAAAATCAATTAAAAATACTTAAAAATAATATTTTTCAAGTTAGAAAATGGCTTTAAACTCAAAAAATAAATCTAAAAATCCTATTAAGTTTGTTAATTAAAAGTATTAGTCTCAAATAAAATCCATTTATTTACCAAACCATTATGTTATTATTTAGGTTAGTTTCTATCGTGGTTAAATCCAAATTCGTGCACATTCATCATCAATCCAAGAAATGCAACCACTGTGAGTGAATTCTTACAAACTCCCCTTTTTATTCATGTTTTGGGGTATATCATTTGTCACTTAAATTAATTCGCTTATTCAAACTCGTGCTATACCATTATATGATCTAAACTTATAATGTAAATATTGTTTGTTGTGAGGTGTGTTTACATATTTGTTAAGTTGCGTGCAAAACATTCATTAGGCCCATCAGTTCCTCGTGGGAGACGAGTTGAACATCGCGTGCCTCAAAAACATTCATTAGGCCCATCAGTTCGTTGAACAACGCGTGCCTCAAAATCATTCATTAGGCCCATCAGTTCCTCGTGGGAGACGAGTTGAACAACGCGTGCCTCAAAAACAATCATTTGGTGTATGTGTGTAATATTTAATACTATGTGTTTTGTGAATAAATTTACATCTACTTTTACTCATATGTGGTTATGCACTTTATTTTATAATCGATACAATAAACACGTTTAAATGTTTTCATAGGATTCACTCTCCAACTTTTTGTTGACCCAAAAACCATTTTTACACATGATACAGGTGGACAGGTTGAAGCAAGGAACACATAGGAGATTGCCTTAGAAGAAAAATAATGAAGTCCTGAAAAATGTATAGAACATGTTGTACTAGTAGGATTGATTGTAATGATTCTCCTTTAAAAAGAAATAATAAATATGAAACATTATAATAAATGTCATGAGCTTTGATGAAAACCCAATTATGCCCCGACTCTTATTCCGCTGCGGGTCGGGGGTGTGACAGATTGGTATCAGAGCTTTTGACTATAGGGATATAGGATAGGTTATTAGACCCTTAGAGCCTATACTATAGTTGATTAGATTTTAATTGTTTAGGTGGTTACATGCAAACTCATGATGTTTATTTGTTTCGTATTTATTACACACACAAATGCATGCAAACACTTCCACTATCATTTTGTGTGATACTTAATGAGTTATACTTATAGTCAAACATAACATACTTACATATACATTCATCACGCATATTTCAAGGTTCACATATTCAAATCATCTTCATACTTCCGTTATTCAAGATTTTGTCGCATTTTTTCTTCATTTTTCAATCTCATCAAAGTGAGTTCTACGACGGGCATGTAGTAACTGTAAGGGTACGAGTACCGGTAGTCGAAACGTCCTGTCTATGTTGGCATTCGTATAAATCCAATATAACGGACCAGTTTGCCTACCTGGGGACTAACGATGAGAGTACGAAGGACCTATTAGGCCAAAGCATGCCACACCAAACGTCGTTCGAACTAACCCCACTTTGAGGTGACACCGTGTCCACACCTGGATGCACTCCGAATTTCATACGTTACATTCGTATTTCTCGATTTTCTCAGGGTTTTAGTGTACGTTACTAGGCTAACACATGCGAACCATATGAAAGACCCGGTAATCATGGGGCCCACATGATTAAGAAGGTGAAGTATGGCGGCATGCAAGGCCCAATTACGAGCAAAGCCCAAGACATCCTATGGATGTAGTAAATTTATTGTTCTTCATTTATTTTATGAATGTTCATTCCTAAATACGACACATGACCCCTAAAACATCAAACTCACACTCTCGATATGTATTCCTTGTAGATGTCTTCTAGTCTCTCTCGTAGAAAAATGAAATCAGGAAGATCCCGCGAGCGCATGGCTGCCCAAATCGCTCAACAAATGGCGGCCGTAATACCCAACATCGTAGTTCAAGTTCAACAAGCCCTTACCGCTAATCCCGTCAATCAAGAAGATCAAAATGTTGTCAACCCTCCCCCAAATACCACTAAATGCACCTTCAAGCATTTCAAATCATGCGACCCTCCAAAATACGAAGGGACTGAAGGTGTCACCGCCCTCCTCCATTGGTTTGAGGAAATGGAAAACACTTTTCTAAATTGCGATTGCCCCGATGATCGCAAGGTGCGATATGCTACCGGTCGTTTGCTTGGAATAGCACTTACATGGTGGAATACAGAGAAGGCCAAGCAAGGTACTGAGGATGCTATGACTTTGACTTGGGAAGAATTAAGGGAGATCATGACAAGACGTTTCTGTCCAAGAAGCGAAATCAAGAAATTAGAGGATGAGTTCTATTCTTTGAAATAAAAGGAAAGCGACCACACCACATACAACAAGAGATTCCTTGAGTTGAATCAGATGGTCCCCAACTTGTTCACTCCTCTCTACCGTTTGATCGAGCACTACATTCAAGGTCTTCCTTCAAAAATTCAAGACCCTATAATAAGTACCACACCTGCAACTTTGGAAGCAGCTATGGAGTTAGCTACAGAGCTCACCGAGAACCGCATACGAAATAAGGACTTCAAGTAGGAGAAGAAGAAGGATAAAGCATCAACTGAAACCTCAAACTCCACCCAAACCGAATCCCCTTCTCAACCCATTTCTAAGAGAAAACGAGATGGGCAAATTTTCGCTGTCACCCAACGCAATCAACCAGCCTCACAAGCTGTACCCCTCCAAGCTATCCCAATCACTCAAGTGGCACCCAACTCAACTTTCCAAAATAAGAAACCTTACTGTGGACCTCACCCTCAATGCAACACCTGTTTTTATCACCATCCATCTACCTTACCTTGTCGACTATGTGTGAATTGTGGACGCTATGGTCATTTGAGCAAGGTTTGCCACACCTCTCATAACCAAACCTCACCCCCTACTCAAAACATGATCCAAACATATCAACAACCCCAATACCCATGTTTCCTTATGTTCGAGCTTGTTTTAATTGTGGCGACCCTACCCACTTTAGAAACACGTGCCCTCGATTGGTTAACATCATAAACGCCCAAGCTCAAGCAAACCCAGTTAACCAAGCAAATCAAGAAAACCTAACCACTAGGCCACCAGCAAGAGGAAGAGCTTACAACATCAACGCCAATCCTGTTGAAGATAATAACGGCCCAAACGAACCACCCAACTAGTTTTCTTCACCAAAAATCAAGATTCAACTCCAACCGCTTAGTTTTTATGTTTTCTTTATGTTATCTCAATCTTCACGTATCTCAATTATAAATTGGAAATTTATCCAAGAATCTTAATGCGAATTACTATTGCATTTTTGTTTTATACTCATTGATTTAACATTCATATCATCATACATCTCGACGTATCTCAATCTCGTCATTCAAAGAAGTTGGGTTGTGTCTCACTTTTACCTAGACTAACCCCTTCATCATAACAAACGAGAGAGGTACTGTCATCATTCAATCATGTATACTTTCAGATTTGAGACTCAAGTTTTGGTTGTTGTGTTTATTTATGTTTTAGAGTCACATAGAACTAATCATAATTTACTGATAAAGCCAATGAAAATTTGACAAGAATATGGTGGTTGAAGTTTTGTTTTATACTCGCTGATTTAACATTCATATCATCATACATCTCGACGTATCTCAATCTCATCATTCAAAGAAGTCGGGTTGTGTCTCACTTTTACATAGACTAACCTATTCATCATAACAAACGAGAGAGGTACCGTCATCATTCAAACATGTATACTTTCAGAATTAAGACTCAAGCTTTGGTTGTTGTGTTTGTTTAGATTTAGAGTCACATGGAACTAATCATAATTTACTGATAAAGCCAATGAAAATTTGACAAGAATATGGTGGATACGCCGCTGGTACTTCCTATATATAAATATTCTTGCCAAAGGATCAGAGGCATTGACAGGCGGGTATGAGAAGTTCCATGTAGGTTTTAGTAATGTCATGGTAGAAGTTTTGTTTTATGATATAACCTTATCTTTCCAAACGTATCAATTCTCTCAAAACTCTTATGCATGAGATCATACCTAGTCAATCAACTCTGTTTATCCATATTCCTTATCTTAGGCATCAAAAAGCGATTCCTGTAGCAGGGTATTCAACCCTTACTAGAAACGTTACCGCCTCAAACAAAAATTCAAACTCTCACCCTCTTCTAATTAGGTAATGTCAAAAATTAAAGCACCCTCTTCAAGTCAAACATACCACTACACTTAAATTTCGGGACGAAATTTCTAAAAGTAGAGGATACTGTAACATCCGTAAAAAAAAACGGGTTTCCAAAACCCGCTTCGTTTATTAACCAAATAGTCAGTCATAATTTTCGTCGCGTATATATTGGTTATTTTAATTTTAAACGATACATAATTAATAAACATTGTTAGAATTTTAAAACATAATTAATAAATAATAAAAAATAAGAGAATAAAAAATATTTGAGGCTGCCGGGTTTGAACCCGGGTCAGCCGGTTCAACAAGTAAACAACACACCACTCCGCCACACGCTAACTTTGGAATAATACTGAAAACAATTAACACTTAGATTAAAACGCGAATTCAAAAACCGGGTATCAGCGCGGCGGAACTCGCAATCACCGGAAAATCCGGCAATCCGAGAGTTCAGCCATTCTCCTTTTGACTAAAACGCTGTAACCGTTGACGACATCGGTTATAACCGATGTCTAGCCCCAATTATAGTCGTAACCGCCGGAAAATCTTGAATACTCGGTTTTGAAAACTGAAATCGGGCAGCTTCTGTCAATCTATAAATACCATGTGTATTTCTTTAAAACCTGCTCACACTCGCACAACGTTCACTCTCTCTACAAGTCGCTATTCATCAAGAAACACCTCGCCGGAATTCTCTGCAAGTCGCCGGAAAACCAAACCCAATTCATCTCTTCTGCCTTACTCTAAAATAAGACTTCTAGAGCTCAGACAGAAAGCACCACACACACCTCAAACTTCTGATAGAGCCTCTGTCGCAAGATAAACTTCGCCGGAGTTAACCTCAGCCACCGGAACTTCATCGGAGATCACAACTGTTCGGTACAACACCTTTAATCCTTTCTGTTTAAATTATTTCGTTAACAGTACTGATCAATCAACTAAATCAATAAGAATGATTGATTAAACAGTCGGGTTGATTCCCGGGTTTCATAAAAATGAAGAAGATGAACAGCGAGTAGTTTATAAGTATAATTAAAAATGGGATTTGTATCGGGTTAGACACACAGTCCAGTGGTGGACTGTGTGCATTTGAAACGCAAAGATACCGAGTTCGAGTCTGTACATGCTTTCCGGTTCGCCAATTATACACAACCTTTTTAAAACCAGTTAACGAAATAATCTAGTAAATATATAAATTTAATAAAAATCTTATATCCTTCGGGTTAGTCACACAGCCCAATTGGTCGGGCTGTGTGCAACACGAAGCCAAGGTCTCGAGTTCGAATTCGGTTAGTTACACCGCCCCTGGAATTATCCAAACCTTTTTAAATTAAATAAAAATATGTTAGCTCTAGTATGTGTATATGTATAATTAAATTTCAATATATTTCGGGTTAGACACGTAGCTCAATTGGTAGAGCTGCGTGCACGCGTACGGGAAGTCACGAGTTCGAACCTCACTCAGCGCATGAATACACTGAATCCGACCGTTCAACGGTCAACAGTCAACGGTCAAAGTCAAAAAGTCAACATTTTTATATTTTTTATTTATTTATTTAATTTAAAAATCAATTAAAAATACTTAAAAATAATATTTTCAAGTTAGAAAATGGCCTTAAACTCACAAAAATAAATCTAAAAATCCTATTAAGTTTGTTAATTAATAGTATCAGTCTCAAATAAAACGTATTTATTTACCAAACCATTATGTTATTATTTAGGTTAGTTTCTATCGTGGTTAAATCCAAATTCGTGCGCATTCATCATCAATCCAAGAAACGCAACCACTGTGAGTGAATTCTTACAAACTCCCCTTTTTATTCATGTTTTGGGGTGTATCATGTGTCACTTAAATTAATTCGCTTATTCAAACTCATGCTATACCATTATATGATCTAAACTTATAATGTAAATATTTTTTGTTGTGAGGTGTGTTTACATATTTGTTAAGTTGCGTGCAAAACATTCATTAGGCCCATCAGTTCCTCGTGGGAGACGAGTTGAACATCGCGTGCCTCAAAAACATTCATTAGGCCCATCAGTTCGTTGAACAACGCGTGCCTCAAAATCATTCATTAGGCCCATCAGTTCCTCATGGAAGACGAGTTGAACAACGCGTGCCTCAAAAACAATCATTTGGTGTATGTGTGTGCAATATTTAATACTATATGTTTTGTGACTCATATGTGGTTATGCACTTTATTTTATAATCGATACAATAAACACGTTTAAATGTTTTCATAGGATACACTCTCCAACTTTTTGTTGACCAAAAAACCATTTTTACACATGATACAGGTGGACAGGTTGAAGCAAGGAACACATAGGAGATTGCCTTAGAAGAAAAATAATGAAGTCTTGAAAAATGTATAGAACATGTTGTACTAGTATGATTGATTGTAATGATTCTCCTTTAAAAAGAAATAATAAATATGAAACATTATAATAACTGTCATGAGCTTTGATGAAAACCCAATCATGCCCCGATCACCATTTCCGCTGCGGGTCGGGGTGTGACATTCATCACCTCTATCTTCACCACATCTTGCATGTTAGGATTGAGGCGTCGCTGAGGTTGCATCACCGGTTTAAAATTGTCCTCCATGAGAATCCGGTGGGTGCAATAAGAAAGGCTTATACCCTTAATGTCAGACAACCTCCATGCAATGGCCTCTTTGTTGGCCCTCAACACATCTAACAACTTCAACTTCTCACCATCCCCTAATTTTGACGATATGATAACAGGTAGTTCGGATCCCTCTCCTAAATAGGCATACTCTAGGTGAGACGGAAGGACCTTAAGCTCTAAGGGTGGTGGTTGGGTGGTGTCATCACTAACCTCTAACACTTCGGGTATTATCGAAATCCCCTCATCTCCTATCTCCTCTACCTCTAGCACTTTCTCCTCAACTACCTCTCCTCCTACCAAGTCGGCACCACTAATGAACTCTAGACAATGGTCTACACACGAGATGAACGAATTCAAGAAGTAGACAGAATGACATGGGCCGCTATAATCATCGAAACCACTCGGGTGGCTCATGGAACGATCAATCTGGAAAGTAACTCTCTCCTCACCAACTCTAAGAGTAATTTGCCCATCATAGACATCTATGAGAGCTTTGGCGGTACGCAAGAAAGGACGACCTAAAATGATAGGAACTCGCTCATCAGCTTCCATATCAAGAATAACGAAATCAGCGGGAAAAACGAATTTATCGACCTTGACTAACAAGTTCTCGACAACACCTCTTGGGTACTTCACGGACCGATCGGCTAAGGATAATGTCATACGGGTAGGTGAAAGCTCTCCTAAGTCTAGCTTCTCGTAAAGAGAAAAGGGCATCTAGTTGATGCTGGCACCTAGGTCGGCTACAGCTCACGTCTTGTTGTTACTACCAAATAGACATGGGATGGTAAAGATACCAGGATCAGTAAGCTTCTCGGGAAGCTTGTTCAAAACGACAGCGGAACACCCTCCATTCAACGGGACATTGGACAACTCCCCTAATTTCTCCTTATTTCTAAGAAGGTCCTTTAAGAACTTGGCGTACTTAGACATGGACTGGAGTGCCTCAATGAAGGGTAAATTGATCTTCAACTGCTTGAAGATATCTAAGAAGTGCCCGTATTCCTTAGAGTACTTTTGATTCCTAAGACGTGAAGGAAACGGGACACGTGAGTGATCTACAAGCGGAGATGGCCTAACGTCAACGGGTGGTCTCTCTACTCTCTTCTTTCCTGCAGGCTCACCAGGTTGTGCGGTACTTTCTGGGACTAGCCTAGATTGCACTTTGCCCGGCGACTCCATCTCAATCTCCTCATCCACTAACTCCTCATCCTTACACTCAACTCTCTCCTCTCCAACTCTCGGATTCCCGACGGTCTTTCCACTATGGGTGGTAATGGCCTTGGCTTGGGTATTAGGGTTCTGTTGGGTCGTACCCAAGAACCGACCAGGTGATCTCTCCTCAAGTTTCCTAGACATATCACCCATGACCCTTTCAATGTTGTGGAGTGAAGATTGGTGGTTCTTAGTAAAAGGTCATGCTCGGAGATAACCTTTTGGGTGGTTTGGTCTTTGATGAGTATTTGACTCAACATGGCTTCTAAACGCTGAAGATGACCCCCTGCATCACTATTTGACCCCTGATTTGGTTGAACCTGACTACTTGAACCCTCACCCCAGTCTGACTATTGAACCCCTTATTGAACTGCCCATTTGACCCCCCACTAAAGAATGAACCCTGCCCCCTATTGGGATTTTGAGCAACATGGAAACCAGGGGGGTTACCGGTGGAACGAAAGTTATTATTATTATTACAGAAGTTATTATTATTACGCCACCCCGAGTTAAAATTGCTACCAAAACCACTACCCTGACCTCTACCTAGACCTCCTCCTACGAAATCGACCTGTTCCTCACCGATCAACAATGGGCACGCACTAGTATCATGACCCCCTCGACAATACTCACACTTATAAACTTTTTCCTTGATCTCTTTAAGCTGTCGAGTGAGGTTTTCTAACACAACGGCTACACTAGGATCCAGGTTGACCTGGTTCACCCCTCGAGTGGGTGCACTAGTAGTGGTATTGGAATTACCACTTGAGTACCATCGGTCAGATTGCGACTGAGCTTGAGATTGGGCAAAGCTTTCGAAACGCTCTAAACACTTGGCGACAGTAAGTATTCCCATCATGTGACCTCCCGCATTAGTGTCAAAACGATGACAAGTCTCTTGGGTGAGATCGTTGTAGAATTTCTCAAAAAGTGCCAATCAGAAAGACCGTGTTGAGAGCAACGAGCAACTAAGTTTTGAAAACACTCCCAAGCAAGGTAATAGGGCTCGTCGGGCTCCACGCGGAATGAGTGAATTTGATCGCAAAGACGTGAAGCTTTAGCGGGTGGGAAATACTTATTCAGAAAGGCTTGACGAAGGGCCGCGCAAGTAGTGAAAGTACCGGTTGGCTGAGAGTCCAACCATGTAGCTGCACGGCCCGCGAGTGAAAATGGGAAAAGCTGAAGATAGGTGGCATCTTCGGGTGCTCCATGGAGGCTAAAGGTGGCGAGCATGCGAGAGAAACGATTTATATGAGCGAGTGCATCCTCGTCATCGCGACCATGGAATTGAAGGGTATTAGTGATGGATGTCATGGCATATGAGGGAATTTGCCATGAGTTTTGGTTCACGATGGGTGGGACAGTGATGGGTGAAGCGAGACCAGTGAAACCTTAGGTGGCTTGTTGGTGGATGGTTTGTCTACGGTCGGCCATTTGGACGATGGGTGGGCTTTGGGGACGGGAAGGTGGTGGGGAATTATGGGGTTAAGACTTCGGTGTGAAGTCAAAGTTTGGTAGTTTAGATTGGAGAGTAGAGTCAGAATGGGTGGAAGATGAAGTAAGTGGTGTACATACTTGGAAAGATGAAGACGAGAATGTTGACTTGTCTATAGGTGGCTTCGGTGGAGGTCCCTAGGAGCGCAGATGTGGCATCCACGACAAACAAAGAGAACCTACAAAGAGAAAACAGACAATAGTTACTAAGACTCAAATAAAACTAAAGAGAAGAAACAAAGACTCAAAACGAAACAAAACACGTAGCACGTATGTGTCAAGAAAGTCTATCAAAGCTAATAACGCAATTGCCAAGAGTCCCCGGCAACGGCGCCAAAAACTTGATGTGTGCTAAACAGACTATAAAAATGAACTACTTTAGACTCTCTAAACTAGACACTAAAAAGCTTTAAAAACTAGACTCGACTTAAACCTAAACCACAAAATCGGCAAGTGTACCGATCAATGTAGTATAATCTAAGTAAGTCCGGATATCGAACCCACAGGACTCTATGAATTACGCTAATTAGACTCTGAAAGACTTAGACAGATACAACTAAAGCTATTTTGATTGTTTGGGGAGTACGAAAAATCTAAGGAAATCTATATTAAAACCAATTAACGATTAAATTAACTTATACGAACTGAAGACGGAAGTTGTTCTCAAACGGTGATGAAGACTAC
This sequence comes from Scalesia atractyloides, assembly GCA_947069175.1. Taxonomy (NCBI): domain Eukaryota; kingdom Viridiplantae; phylum Streptophyta; class Magnoliopsida; order Asterales; family Asteraceae; genus Scalesia; species Scalesia atractyloides. Next base: position 46,135,374 of record CAMTDV010000019.1, on the reverse strand, counting down.
CTAGACTAGAATCCTGGATTGATTTTATGCCTTTACCGATTAAGTCAATTACTCGTTTTCTGGAACCGGGATCTTATGATACTAAACCTATTAAATACCAGCTAAGCCCCTCAACCCTTCTCGAGGTGAAACTTATGGCGTTACCTAGGCCGTTAATCCTACCGGTTGATTAGACGTCTTTCCAGTTGTCTAATATTGTGTGAGTACCCTAATGACGACCTACTCTTTTCCATTTATAGATCTAGGGTAGTTTGAATATCTAAACTTGACTTGATAGACTAATAAACCGACGGGTCAACAAAGGCATGGACTTTTTCCAAAGACCGACTATAGCAATTCGCCGGGTAAGACCTATCAATAGCCCCTCACTTTCCAGGTATTAGGACTAGTAGAACACTAAAATCTAGTAAACCTGTTACTATCACTTCTAAGGTTTACTGGACCCTCCAACCTTAAAGATTATGAACTTATTCTATGATATAGACACTCACCAAAGTTCACAACCTAATACGACTCTATTCTATGATATAGACAGTCACCAAGAATAATATGAAGCAATAGAAAACAGAAAACCAAATCAAAGCATGCACACACACCAAGCCAGATAAACAAACTGCTTACAGAGCACAATTAATCCATAACAAACATGTAATTAACGAAAAAGGTATAAACTTTATATCAATCCATTCATCATAGTCTAGGTAGTTAATGCGTTTAGCCTAGCATAGTCAATAGCGAAAACAAAACAAGAGTAATAAAACTGGAATTCATCATTACAAGTTCAGAAAAGAGAAAACAAGACAAACAAGGATCGTGTAAACCCGAGAAAGTCTCTGATCGTCAATCTTCGCTTGATCCAATGTTTCCAGAGCTTTGAGACCTTCAAACTTAGCTAATACGACTCCAAAACAGCTGCAAGAACTCCCAAAATTTGTAACTAGGGTTTCCTTATGATAAAATTGATTAAATACCCCCCAAATATCAGCTCAAATCAAACCATCTGCAGATACCACCCTCTCGCGGGGTGCGAGAGGGTTTTAGCTATCAGGTCGTGGCCCGCGACCGTGTTTCTGACGGTAGCACCCAATGTGCTTCTCGCGGGTGGCGAGAAGCCATGTTCCAGCTAGTCGTGGCACGCCAGGAGGCATTTTTCTCAGAATTTAATTTGTTTCAGCTCCTAAGCTCTCCAATTCATATCTCAGACTTTACCAATTCGTATCTCTACTCAATTTCCACGCTTTTCAGCTACTTTAAGCTCATACGACCTGCAAAACGCAATTGGATCAAAAAAACTAGCTATTCTACGAAAAACGAAACTAAAACTAATAAAGATTGTACAAAATAAACACGAATAAACGATGTATTTTACAATACATCATGGAGAAATTGTGGTTTTACGGAGATGTCGTGCCATCGTCGGAGGCTTGGATGAATTTGAGGCCTCCGTCCTTAACAGAATTAAACAGAGCCGGTTTGTTTCCCGGCAACAATCGCCCAATGCAGTGTCGGTGGTCCGTTTTGCAGGTACGATGGCGGTTTGATGCTCACCACCGCCACTAGTTTTGCAATTTCGCTAGTGTTTTGCAGGTCTTCTATAATGGCGGTCCGATGTATGTATATATTTGCTTTAAAATTGAAATTGTCTATTGTATGTATGCATGTTTTAAATTGAAATTGTCTCTGTGTATAGATATATGTATGCAGTGAGTTGACGATGGGTAAGATTGGGGGTGGATTGGGTAAAGAAGATGAGGATGGTGGGATAAGGTTTGGGGGTGGGTTGGGGTGAAGAAGATGATGATTGTGGGCCTCATTTAAATATTTATTTTATTAAATAACAAAAACATTTTATTAGTAAGGGTATTTTAGTCACTTAATAGCAAAAACTAACCTCTATCTGTGCCAGGGATTATCCGGGAACGTAATTTCAAAAGTTGGGGACTATGGGTGTAATTTTAAAAGTTAGGGAGTAAAGGTGAAAAACGGGCAAACCACAGGGACTATTCGTGCATTTTTCCCTATAATATATATATATATATATATATATATATATATATATATATATATATATATATATAGGGGATGGTTCATGAGAAAACTAGTTTAAATGAGACAAACCAAAAAACTAACTAAAAAGCAAAAAAAAAACATATCAAATTTTTTTTATTAAAATTCGCTCTATATATTATATAAAAAAAACTTAAAAAAAGCATATAATGCACATGTGCAACATAAACATATAATGCACATGTGTAGTACACATATAGTGCACATGTGCAGTATAAGTTATTTTTTTTTGAAAAAAAAAGTTTTTTTATACATAAAATGCAGCGATTTTTTATAAAAAAATTGTAAAAAAATGTATGTTTTTTATGTTTTTTTTTTTTTTGCTTTATAATTAGTTTTCTCATTTATATCTAGTTTTCTCATGATCATCTCCCTATATATATATATATATATATATATATAATGAGAACCACCTTGAGTTGTGAGAACCGTAGAAATCAATATAATCCATTGATCAAAAGTTTTTACGTGCGGTTTTAAACCTTTTTTACGCGCGATTTTATATATTTTTAGCACGGGTTCAAACTTTTTTTACGTGTCGTTTTAAAAACATTTTTAAACTTTTTTACGCGTCGGTTTTAAACATTTTTTACGCGCTGGTGTTTTGCAGGTCTTCAATAATGGCGGTCCGATGTATGTATATATTTGATTCTAAATTGAAATTGTCTAATGTATGTATGTATGTTTTAAATTGAAATTGTCTCTGTGTATAGATGTATGTATGCAGTGAATTGACGATGGATAAGATTGGGGGTGGATTGAGTAAAGAAGATGAGGATGGTGGGATAAGGTTTGGGGATGGGTTGGGGTGATGAAGATGATGATTGTGGGCCCCATTTAAATATTTATTTTAATATTAAATAACTAAAACATTTTATTAGTAAGGGTATTTTAGTATTTTACATCCATTTAACAGCAAAAATTAACCTCTATCCGTGTCAGGGACTATCCGGGAACGAAATTTCAAAAGTTGGGGACTATGGGTGTAATTTTAGAAAGTTATGGACTAAAGGTGAAAAATGGGCAAACCACAGGGACTATTCGGGCATTTTTCTCTATAATAATATATATATATATATATATATATATATATATATAGGGGATGAGTAAATTGAGAACCACCTTGAGTTGTGAGAACCGTAGTAACCAATATAAGTCATTGATCAAAAGTGTTTTAATGGATAAGATTAAAAGACAATAAAGTAGTTGTAATAATTGTGCTTTAATTAATGAGTTTTTCTTTTTAGTGGGATAAGAGTAAATTGGTATTTTTACTAAGCTCTTTAATTAAAGTTGTAATCATTGTGTCTTAATTAATGTTTGTGATTTAATTAATGTTATATTTGAATCATGCAGTAAGAAATTATTTTATGTAGGGATTCAATTTTTTTTGTGCGCCGGTTTTAAACAATTTTACGCGCGGGTTTAAACTTTTTTTACGTGCCGGTTTCAAATTTTTTTACGCGCGGTTTTAAATTTTTTTACGAGCCGGTTTCAAACTTTTTTACGCTCCGGTTTTAAACTTTTTTACGCGCGGTTTTGAACTTTTTTTACGCGCCGGTTTAGAATTTTTCTTTACGCGCTGGTTTAGAACATTTTTATATGCGCTGATTTAGAACTTTTTTAACGTGCCGGTTTAAAATTCTCTTTGCGCGGGTTTTAAACCTTTTTACGCGCGTTTTTAAGTATTTTTTACTCGCGGGTTCAAATTTTTTTACGCGCCGTTTTAAAACATTTTTAACGCGCCGTTTTAAACTTTTTTTACGCTCCGGTTTTAAACTTATTTTACGCGCCGGTTTTCAAACTTTTTATGCGCGGTTTTTAACTTTTTTTACGCGATGGTTTAAAACTTTTTTTCACGCTGGTTTTAAATTTTTTTTACGCGTGGTTTTAAACTTTTTTACGCGCGGGTTTAAACTTTAAAACAATTTCTTTACAAAAGAACATTTTTTACAGGTTTAAACTTTATTACAAAAAAACAAAAAATATTTTACGCCAAACAAAAAATATTTTATTTTTACAAAAACTTTTCTTACAATTTTTTTTTCAAAAACTTTTTTACAGATTCTTTTTACGCCAAACATCTTTTTACGCACCCGACACCCCGATTTCGGGTTTACGAAATTTGAGGATCTTACCAAACGAACTCACCCCAAAAATCACAATTCAATAGATGTTTAAGTTGAATTTTAAATAGAAGAGAGAGAAAAGATGTGACATGTAAAAGAGAAAATATGTGACATGTTGACTTTTAAATAGAATAAAGAGAAAATATGTGACATGAGAAGTAAAACACTAAAATACTCTTTTATTTAATTTGGTTATGGGTGATGTGTAAATATGCTATTGGATGATAGGAGTTCTCATGGTTCTCGCAACTAGGATTGGTTCTCTCTTGAACCGGATCCTATATATATATATATATATATATATATATATATATATATATTGGATTTTAAAAAAAAATACGTGTCTCTCAAAATCACGGATCCTGTATGATGGTTCTTCCTGCACACCCTCATCACCGCCTCTAAATGGATTGTAAAATCTATTTTTGAACTTATAGAAATCATTCTTGCTTTCCAATTTAGATAAGTGAACCTTATCAAAAGTGTTCTCGTCACTAAACACACAAACAAAATATATTATAAGTCCATTAAGAGTTTTAAGTTTAACCTTAATCAACATTAAGGCTTGTATCATGCTAAACCTCAAGACCATATGTTGTAAACATCGTAGAACTTTATAAATTGCAATAAACTACATATGATCGTCCAATCATTTATTAATCGATTTCATATGAGCCTGAATCCAATAAGTATGTTTGGAATTTTTAGTTATTACGGTATGTTTTATTGTATGCTCTTGATAGTGTGGATTGGCTATCATAAATGGGGTGGCAAAAGTGATGGGTTGGGTAGGTTTGGGTTATGGGTTAGAATAGCTATAGGTTAGGATGGGTTTGGGTTAGGATGAGTTTTTTGATGAAAGAGGTTATAATGGGCATGAGTTAGGATGGGTATAGGTTAGGATGAGTTTGGGTAAAGATGAGTTTATTAAAGGTTTAAGATAAGTGTAGGTAAAATATTTAAAAAAATTAAAAAAAATTCTAAAAAATCAAAATAAATTTAAAAATTAAAAATTAAAAATTAAAAAATCCAAAAAATTCTAAAAATAAAAAAAAATATAAAAATATAAAAAAAAATAAAAAGAAACACAAAAAATCAAAATAATTAAAAAATAAAATATCCAAAAAATTAAAAAAAATCTAAAAATAAAAAAATTCAAAAATTTCTAAAAAATCAAAAAATTCAAAACAATTCCAAAAATTCTACAAAATAAAAAAATATATAAAAAATAAAAAAAAACTCAAAAAATCGAAATAATTCAAAAAAATCCAAAAAACTAAAAAAAATCTAAAAATTTAAAAAAATCTAAAAAATAAAAAACAAAAAAACAAAAAAATTCAAAAAAAATCAAAAATTCTAAAATATCAAAAAAAATAAAAAATCAAAAAAATAATAAAAATTTCAAAAGAAAACTTAATTTATTTTTTTCAATTTGATTTTTGAACTTTAGATTTTTCTGAATTTTTGGATTTTTTGAATTTTTTTTGATTTTTTTTTTGACTTTTTATAATTTTTTTGATTTTTAGAACTTTTTGGTTTTTTTGAAGTTTTTTAGGTTTTTTGATTTTTTTATATTTTTTTTAAATTTTTTTATTTTTTAGATTTTTTAGTTTTTAGAATTTTTTTAATTTTTTTTTATTTTTTGTAATTTTTAGGTTTTTTTGGTATTTTTTGAATTTTTAGATTTTTTTAATTTTTTTGGAATTTTTATTTTTTTGATTTTTCAAGATATTCTATTATTTTTTTATTTTAAAATTTATTTTGACTTTTTTGTATTTTTAAGATTTTTTATTTTTTTTAATTTTTCGGATTTTTTTCGTAATTTTTTAGATTTTTTATTTTTTGTTTACATCTATGAGCACTTGAATAAGATTAAGAATTTGACGATTCTCCTTTTAGCGTTATCTATTTACCCAACTTAATACCCATCCTAACCCACAAAATATTTTTAATAGATATCTTACAACCCATCCTGACTCATCCTTAATTATTTTCCAACCCATCCTGACTCATCCTCATTTTTAAAATGATCCAAAATACCCAAATGGGTTTATTGCTAGGTCTAATCATCATGCAAGGAAAACAACAACAATGGATTTAAGCATAAAGGTATGTCTATCAACCAACCCCTTTATGTTCTTTTAAAACAAGAAGCTAAAACAACAAATATTAGACTTTGTTATACATGTATATTTCTTTGATCTCCATACCCTGTGTTCTAAAGTATAACCATAGTGTAAGAATCACTAGAGGGAAGAATTTATTTTTATTTTATAATTTTATGAAACTTCTTTTTATCGATTTTATACAATACAAGACATGTAATAAAATAAGTGGATAGAGGACAGAAAGATGCCACTAGAAGAACGCACGGTATATATAGTGGTTCAGGTGGATCTTATTTCCGTTCCCTGATGCTCAATCAAGGTTCTCTTTACTTTTAAGTTATCTCTAAAGTAAGTAGAAATATTCATCAATAAATTTTCACCAACCTTGGTGATTCTCAAATTGTTTTCCATCCTTTACGAAGGAGCTTCTTTTTCTTAAAAGGTCATGTCGGTCCTGTCGTGAACCAAAGGCACCAAAACTGACCTAAGCAAGAGAGGTATTCATCGAAGACCAATGGACTTACACCAATATCTTCCCTCTAATCAATTTAGAGATCACATATATTTGTCCCTTATCAAAGAGTTAATTACTGTTTTCGTCCATTTGGTTTGTCAAAAATCACTATTTCAGTCCATTAGTTTAAAAATTGTGATTTCAGTCCCTGTGGTTTCATTTTCGTAACCATTTCAGTCCCTGTAGTTTCACTTTTGTAACCACTTCAATCCATTTATTCGGTAAGTACAGGGACTGAAAAGGTTGCGAGGTGGACTGAAATGGTTACGAAAGTGAAACCACAGGGACTGAAATCACAATTTTTTAAACTAATGGACTGAAATATTGATTTTTGACAAACCATAGGGACGAAAACAGTAATTAACTCCTTATCAAAAGTTGGAAGGGATCACCATATGTACAAGAGTTACAAGTGAATGCACAGGTTGTAAGCTTTTCTCTTGCTTTGATCTTCCCTTTTTAGTTGATCTTGAGATATATAATTACTCAAAATGTATGGTATGTCGTATATGTTTTTTATGTTTAGTCGTATATGTTTTTTATGTTTAAAGAGGCGAGTCAAAGTAATGAAAGATGTTGTAAAAGAGATTCGGGAATGATGCGGGCCCAAGTGTGGAGGAGCGGGCCATGTTATATTTAGAGGCACAAGATCGCGTGACAAATGAGGCTTCACTAAAATGGCTCTAACTTGGGGTACGGGAGTCCGTTTTGGGCGTGCGACCAGTCAAAACGATCGTGAGAAAAAATCTCATTTTGCTGCAAACAGCCTAAGGCGGTTTGGGTGGACGTTCGGACCCAAAAAAGGCTTATTTCTATGACTTTTTATCATTTTTATGTTTTTTGAGGCTTTTTGCCAACTTTTGTTTTGTTTTAGTTTTTGGCCCAAGTGTATTTTTGAGCCCGTTTCGAATTTATAACTCTATTTATATGTTGGTTATGAGACATGAATGATCATATTTCAGTTTTGAGAAAACAACTTTCACTTCAAATTCCGTGCCCTTGGGGTTGAATTTTGAGATTGGGACAAGTTAATCACGGGTATTCGTAGAATCAACGTGATTGATCTTATTTATCGTTTCTACTCTTCATCAGGGAAGTGGTTCACAAAAAATCAACAAAACCACTATGGACGAGTCACACATTGCCCACTATGGTTGTGCTGCAATGTTATCTGTAGAATTTTATTTGTTAAACTACATAGATATAAGATTGTGTATGATTATCTCATGCTTTAGTTTCATTACATGATAATGGTCACTACCCAGTTTGTACGAACCAATCTCTTTGATTATATTAAGCTTCCCATTGGAGAAAATTCCTTGTAGACTCATTTTTACTTTTATATACATATAAAGAAATACTTTGTTTAATAAAAATGTTGGTTATTTATAAAAACTTTAGATTAATTTGCTATTTTCATAAAATATTCAAAAATGATTATTTTATCCACTGTTTTGCTTCAAAAACTTTATATATGTGTCCACATGTGTTCTTGTTGTTGCTGAGATGGTTTGTAGGAGCTGGCTTATCGTGAATTGAACATGAAAATTGTCTACGGTTGAACGGTTGATACACGTTTGAGCAGTGGTATCGACCGGAGTCTTCCTTTTTGCTTCAATTTGTAAAAATTAAACGGTCACCAGATGGTTAATATATGGTACGCCCGTAACATTGACTGTAGTCTTCATTGTGCACTTTTTTCATGTATTACTAGGGCGGAACCTCAGAGATTGACCCACAGTTGTTTTGGCCATTGACCATGGGGCTTCTTTGTGGATTTTGGAGAAAATTCTTGTGATGTGTTTGATTGATATGAAGGGTTGGTAGCAAGCTATATTATATGTAACTTATATATATGTTCTTGTTGTTATAATTACAAAAATTGACTATTAATGTTTTAGGCATGTTAAGTGGAAATACTTAAAAGAGTGTCCCTTTACAAGCCTATTTGGAATGTGCTCAACTAATTCAAGCATGTTCACAAATTGTGCTTGCTACGATTTTATGGCAGCACATAAGCTCTTGGTGTCGGGTTCAAAACTTTATTTTCTCATTCAGAAACCTAATGGAAATACACAATTTTACGGGCATGAAGGATACAGAGAAAGAAACGATGCATGGTATTGTTATAATCGGGCGTTGGGCCCTTTGGAGAGCTAGAAACGAGCTGATTTTCTCAAATAAAAAGGTGTGAGTCGAAGATGTGATTAGCGAAGTCAAGACGGTTGGCTTCATGCGGTTTAAAAATAGACCCAAATTCAAGAATATCAATTGGGAGTCTTTGTGTAATTTTGTAATTATATAATGTGGTTTGTTTTTTTGACGGCCAGGTTTTCAGGTAGCCTTTGGTGTTTTAATGATATTTTCCTTTAAAAAAAAGATCAAGCATGTTCAATCTTGAGCCAAGTAATTGTTGTTTTTAAAGGAATAATCACCAATTGAGTATATATGCAACTTTATGATTTATAAAGTCAGATTCATCAATAAATTCAACAATATGTCAGAAACGAGGGGCTGGCCATTGGCTTTCAATTTCGAAAAATATCAAGTAGACTAGTACCCTTGAAGGCATGAAGTTAGAAACTTCATGACACCAGTCACGTCATAAAATAAATTCAATGAATAAATAAATATGTAATTTGTGATATGGCCTTCCCAAGCTTATACTTTCGAGTTTCGACCATAAAACAACAAAAGAAACTGAAATATATACTTTCGTCCATGACAATTTGAAAGAAAATCAATTAATTATTTATGAAACTGAAAAAAAAATTATGTTTAACCGATGAAGCTGCTTTTAAACTTTTTTTAAGGCGTATGGTTAGGATATTGCTAACCGGATTAATAGTCTGGATTTGAACCCAAGACCTGCAAGAGAAGCAAAACTTCTTACCCGGATTATATGCAACGTGATGCCGACTTCATATCAAGATTCACAGTATCAATCCAGGGACCCGATAAAGACATATAAGGTAAGGACCACACAAATATTTATGATTAAGCAAAAGAGGTTGGCAGTTGCAACTCACATTCTAGTTACAATGTGAAACAAAAATCTTTTGTACGAAATTGGAACATGGGGACTTGATGGAGTTTACGTTCGAAGAGCACCCAAGCCACTTTACGTCATGCAAACCAAGGCATATATTAATTATTTTAGTGTAACTGGATTTACTTATTGACCAAAGTGTATCTTAATACACATCAAACAAGTTAAGAAAGTGTGCAGTGCATGATTGTTTGAGTTTATTACGCTTATAAGTATCTGAGAATCTTATTGGTCCTTATGAGCACTTATGAGCAAAGCCGCTAAACAATAGGGGTTCTAACTTGGCGCGGTCCAGAGACAGCGTCAAAGATATCTTTTGGTATCACCTCAGATTAATTGATTGAAGCCACACCTTCAAATAAGAGCACAAGCAACCATATAACCACATGATAATAGGTCTATCCTAGGAAATCAGGTCCTATTAGGAGGGAGCATGCCCTTTAAGACAAGCCCGCTTGGAGGGCTGGGCTGGGTGGGTGACTGCCCCGATGCCCAAATATCCGGAGGGCCCGTTTAAAAAAATGTTTATATATATTAATTTTTATTGTATATTTTAAGCCTTTTTAATACATTTTAAGCTTATATATTTTAAGGTCCGATTTACACTACTTGTCAGAAGTCTAAAGATTTTCAAGATTCTCGGAGACTGCCTAATCTAAAATTACATGCATACTTAATGTCTATTATCCTCACTCAATCATATGAAAAATAGTTGCATAACAATATCATATTCGATAAACCTTATATGCCACTTGAAGCCCTATCTAAAAGGACAAGTGCACATCCACTCTAAATGTGGGTGATGCACCATCCCTATGCATGGTTTCTAGCTATATATCCAAAATCTCCTTATTGGGTGTGTGTTTTCGACACAATACAAAGCTTATACGAAATTCGTTTATTTTGTGGTTGGTTTTGTATTGAATCTACAAGCACATTTACCTAAACGGGTGGTCTTTTGGTCAATATGGTGTGCTCATGGGTTGCTTTTTTTATATAAATATTTTAATGTTGTTTTATGTTATAACTTAAACTGGTTGTATCTTTTATGCTAACATATAAAAGAAAATTGACGTTAGATTCTCTATAAAACACAATTGTTTTATAGACATGTGTGTTCTTTATCATAACTTTATAATTTTATTATTTTGAGAGTGCTATGCAAGAAAATAAACTAAAAATTCAGTTTAAATGGGCAAGATCGTAACAAGCCAAATACGCAAGCCGTTTTTTAGTTCATGTGTCTAACACAAGCTTCAAGTCTGTGTACAATTTGTGTGCTTGTGTCAAGCTCCACCCGCCAACCACAAACACATTTAATTTAACATCCTTAACGATAAATTTTAAGGCATGCAATACAAACACACCTGATCATCAAAATTATATGCGCCCTAGTGCTCCGAATCTAATCCAAAATCACTTTTTTTTTCTTTTGGGTCGAAAAACACAGCTTAAATCACACTAAACATAATACACTATTCTCTTAATCCGATTATTTTCCGAATGTAATCAACTTTCAAAATGAACTTTCAAGTTATAAATATTTTCTATAATTCTATGGTTTTTAATAGTATTTGTCATACCTAGTTACATCATCAATTAATTTAAAACTTAAGTGAATTCCAGTTATTTTCCAATGGTTTTGGTACAATTGTCACTTTTTTATTTTATTTTATTTTTTACCTTTTTTCTTAAGAGACATTACAGTTTCAAACTTTTCTCATTTCATTAACTCTACTTGATTTTTCTAGTTAAAAGGAAAGGTATTTCAGGCGTTATATTTTATGTACAAGCTTTTAAGCTTCATGTACATGTCTTTATAAAAAATCATTTTTAAAATAATTAAAACTAAAGAACCAAAAAAAATAAAATAAAACATATCTCTTTCTCATCTACTCTCTCACTTAAGCCGCTGACAACCACAACCTTGAACATCCGGAGACAATCGGTGTTCCAGTGAACATCTGATGGAAATGGTGACAAGTTTTCACTTGATACGAGTATGGAAAACAAATGTGTTAATCTTCTTTCTTGATCTTGATTAGTGTTCTTAACTAAACTATTATCGAACATCATTGAACTTGAACTTGAACAATGGCCGCCAAAATTAAGATCAACACCACCCTTAGCTACCTAGTACTGCATTTGAAGTTGGTGTCGAGTAGATTGTAATAATAATGTGAACATATTTGATGCCTAACTAGTACATTTTATGGATTTTTTTAGTTGATTAATTTTACTCCTAGTTGTAATGATCCATTTTACCCATTATACATGTGATGTAGTGCAACAGCCTTTTGTAATGAATGTAATGTAGTGCAATTTTATCCATTATATAACTAGATACTTTCATTCATGTGTTGTAACATCCGTCGAAAACAGGTTTCCAAAACCCGCTTCGTTATTAATCAAATATCCAGTTATATTTTTTCGTTGCGTATTTATTGCTCAAATTAATTTTAAACGAGATACATAATAAATTTATTAGAATTTAAAAACCATAATTTATAAATAATATTAAATAGTGAGAAAAAAATAAAATGGGGACGCCGGGTTTCGAACCCGGGTCACCCACAAACTCAAACACACGACACACCGCTCCGCCACACACCTTCTTTGTGAAAATACTGAACCAAATAATACTTAAAATAAAACCCGAATTCAAAACCGGAGATCACCGCGCTCAGAACTCGCAATCACCGGAAAATCAGACTTTGGCCAATTTCCTTTTGACCAAAAAACGTTAACCGACTTCGACATCGGTTATAACCGATGTCTGACCCTCAATTTTAGTCGTAACCACCGGAAAAACTTTGACCGCGAATCAAGACCAAAATTCGGACCCAATACATCCTGTTCTTCCCTATAAATACCCACTCAATCTTCCGGAAATCCTTTCGCTCAGAACCGCTCACTTTTTCGAAGCTAAAGCTCGTCGCCGGAGATTTCCAATTTCGCCGGAACTTCGCCGGAATCGATCGTCAGAAAACCGTATTCATTCCTCGACCGGTATATCTGTCTAAATTTCTCTGCTATCTCTTAATTCATACTTTAATTGTTCAAACAAAGGTTCTAAACTGTTAATCAATATATTCAGCCGAGAAGTCACAAATCGGAGCCGACGAATTTCGCCGGAAAATCTGAAGAAGACACTATGTGATTGGTACATCTTATTCCTAAATTCCTTTCTTTTACTTCAATTCAATCAATCATAAGCGTAGTTGGTCAATTAAACAAACAGTCAATTCACTGTTCGGTAATTCGATAAACGAAGAAGATGAAGTTAAAACATGTGTATAAGTATAATTAAAAACGGATATTCGAACGGGTTAGACACACAGTCCAGCGGTGGACTGTGTGCACAAACAATGCACACGTCCCGGGTTCGAATCGCAGACGTTACCGAATTTCGGAATTAAAACCAACATTTTTACAACTGAATCAGAACAAGTCACAGAATGTTTATAAGAATAATATAAATCATAAGTTTAACAGATTTGACACACAGTCCAACTGGTTGGGCTGTGCGCACTCGAACCGAAGGACCCGAGTTCGACTCCGGGTCACTGAAGTCGGTTCGGCCATATTAAATCCTTTTTGAAATAAACTAAAAAAATATAACAGTTAATTAGTATATATATATATATAATTAAAACAGAGAATATTTCGGGTTAGACACGTAGCTCAGTTGGTAGAGCTGCGTGCACGTAAACGAGAGATCCCGAGTTCGAACCTCACTCAGCGCATACAAACTCACAGTCCGACCGGTCAACGGTCAAAAAGTCAACATTTTTTTATTTCTTTTTATTTATTTATTTATTTAATCAGAAAATTATTTAAAAATACTTAAAAATAATATTTTTAAAGTTAGAAAATGTCCTTAAACTCACAAAAATAAATCTAAAAATCCTATTAAGATTATGAATTAAAAGTATTAATCTCAAATAAAATCCATTTATTTACCGAACCATTTCGTTATTATTTTAGGTTAGTTTTTCCTCGTCGATCAAATTCTAAAATTCGTGCGCATCCAACATCATCAAAGAACGCACCCAATGTGAGTGAATCTCTATCAATTCCCCGTTTTAATCATGTTTTGGGGTGTATCATGTGTCGTTTAATTCCTTATTATATTTAAACACTTGTGCATCCATCATATCTGTGATCAAATGTGTATCAATTGTTGTGTGGAATATATGTAGTTTGGATTTATCATTTTCAGTGCACGCATATCATAAGGCCCATCAGTTCCCCGTGGGAGACGGGTTGAGCATCAGGTGCCTCATACGATCGGCTCCGTTTGATTGAGCCTTGATCTCACATTCATCATCATTCATATCATATACTCATTCAAAGTGGTTTGTGTTTGTTATTTATATATGTTTGCTCACATGTGATTATTACACAAATTTTCAATATTAAGTAAAACAAGAAATTAATAACAATGTTTTAACAAGGTTCACTCGCCAACTTTTGTTGACCCAAAATATCTCCCGTTTTACACATGATACAGGTGATCCAGTTGAGGCAAGAAACACATAGGAAGGCCTAGAAGAATAAATCAGTTTAAGCTTTGGATTGTTTACATAGTTTCATTTCCTTGTAATTGTATGGATTTTGATTTGGATATTTAAGTTGTAATTTGAATTTAATAAATATGAAACATTTTAGTAAACATCATGAGCTTTGGTGATAACCCAATTATGCCCCGACTCTTATTCAGCTGCGGGTCGGGGTGTGACATGTGTAATGCAAATTAAACCCTCCAAGCTTCATAGACTACATGTGTAACACGTATGATTCTTGTGTAATGTGTAATGCAATTTGATCCATGCGTAATGTGTAATACAATTTGATTCCTGTGTAATGTGTAATGCATGTTTAAACTTCAAGGCTTAACAAACTACATGTGTGAAGCATATGATTCGTGTGTAACGTGTAATGAACATTTGACCTTCAAGGCTTCATAAACTACATATGTAACGCATATGATTACCATGTAATGCATGTTAGTGTAAGCTGCAATGGTTACAACGTTTTGTGTTGTAATTTGATTATAGGGGGAAAGCATACTTTGTTGTAAAATGTAATGGTTGTAATTTGATTTTCGAGAATACAAGGAGGGACACATATTGCAAGGAAACATATGGGGCATTTTGGTCTTTTCATTGACCTTTTCACAGAAAACTTAGGCCTGTCATTGAAAGGACTCAAATTGGAGAACTATGAAACCTCAAGGACTCAGCTGGCAGTTTTAGCGATTAAGGGCTCAACCCGTATTTTTCCGGACAACTATCAGAACGCAAATTATAACTTACTTTTATTTTTTAAAGGTAAGGATAATTTAGTCATTTTGTAAAAACTAACGCGCATCTAGTCAAATGATCATCTAAGACTAAAGGTGAAATTAAAAAACAAACACAAAGCAATTTCTATAGTGTAATATTATTATATTATATAGGGTGGTGTTCGGTTACAAAATACAAATTTCCTAAAAAGTCATAAAACACTATAGTTTCAGCTATAAAACAGTAAACACATCTAAAACCCATAAATAACAGTGAAGGTTACTAAAACACCATATTCAAACCATAATAGTCCATAAAAACTTCAAACACAAAATCGTAGAACTATGAATATAAAACACAACATGCTAATCAACATAAAACACAATAATGTTTGTCATTCGATAACCAAAACCTTATAATTCAAAACACAACCCACATATATGATGTTTTAGTAATCTTCATTTTGTTATTTGTTTGTTTTTTTGTGTGTTTTGTGGTTGTCATTTTAGTGTTTTATAACTTTTTACACTTTTTAGGAAATTCGGACTTTGTAGCCAACTTCTGGCCTATATTATTATAACCCAAAAGTATTGTATATTATTTTATTGTCATATATTGTATATTATATTATTAGGGTGGTGTTCGGCTACAAAGTCTAAATTTCCTAAAAAGTGTAAAAAGTCATAAAACACTATAATTTCCGTCATAAAACACATCTAAAACCCACAAATAACAAAGTGAAGACTACGAAAACACCATATTCAAACCATAATAGTCCATAAAACTTTAAACACATAATGGTAGAACTATAAATATAAAACACAACAACATATTAAACAACATAAAACACAATAACGTTTGTTATTCATCAAAGCTTTATCATCCAAAATACAACCCGCACTTCATTTTGTTGTTTTTGGATTTTTAGTGTTTTTATGGTTGACATTTTAGTGTTTTATAACTTTTTATTCTTTTTGGAAAATTTGGACTTTGTAACCAAATTATAGCCATATTATAATATTATATTACTAGGTTAGAGCTCACGTATATACGTGGTCTAACAAATGGAAATACTTTGAATTTGTTTGGTTTTATTTAAAATTATAATATTATTTTAATATAAATAAAATAAACTTAAAAACCCATATGATAGGTAAAAAATACAACGTATAATTCAGATTTCATTAAAAAAATTTATTGTACACCAAATTGGTTGTCTTATTTGTAATATACTCATCATTATCTAACTTGAATGTTTAATGGTCTTGACTGAAATTAAAATTAAACGTGCATTAAAGAAAGTTGAATATGCATACTACATAAGTCTAATGACAAAGTGAAACTATCTTAGTTCGTTTGTCGTTCAGTTGCCGCATTCCCTTACCATATGAAAGTACATATATATATGGTCTCGCCCTTAAAAGCAACCAACTAAAAATGATTAGTTTATAAAAATAAAAAAATTCATAAAAGTTCTAAACAAAATAATCTCATGGGGATTACGTCTACCAACTTTAGTTCTTATTTTGTATTTTTATTTATATTTTTACATTGAAAGTCTAACATGTTGGTAAAGCCATTAGTTATTTATGGTTATTTTATTATAATTCAATTTTATTAATCTATACATATAATAAAGTAAACCAATTGATGACACGTGTCATTCATTAGAGCTATCTATTTTGTTGTTTTTCCGTCTCTTTCTCCTCCTTAATCATCTCCTACTTAATTATAAATACATATTTTTATGTAATTAAAGATATTCAGTATCATCTCCTTAATTATCTCATACTTAATTATAGATACATATTTTTATATAATTAAAGATATTCATTATCCCCTCCTTAATTATCTCATACTTAATTATAAATACTTATTTTTTTATAATTAAAAATATTCATTATACATATATATTAATAAATGATAAGACTAAAATTTAATAATATATAAAAATAATCTATTCACTTCACATAAAATTATCTTTAAATTATATAAATAATATATTAATATATTCTATTTTCATTATTCTCCACCGGCTTTTGTTTTAATTCCTCTCATCCTCACTTATTTACATGACATATATTATTGCTATATATTTTTGTGTGTTCTTTTAGCTAATAACATCTGAATAATCTATCCATGTAATTAATATACAAATAGATCGTTTTGTCAATCAATATATTGATTAATATAACGAGTTATTTATTAATAGTAATTTCATTGATTATTGCTATATAATTATTTTATTTCTTTTTTTGATTATCTCTTATATATTTAATATTTCTTTTCTTAATTCTTTCTTTTATTTTTCTGCTTATTAATAACTATTTAATATTAAATTGATTCAACTACGTATAACACACAAATTTCTACCTATTAATAAATAAATAAATAAAGTAAAATGTTATAATTTATGTAATACACAAGCATCTAACTTAATAATAAATAAAAAACAAAGTAAAATGTTACATCAAAGTTTATTTTTTTTCCAAAAACATATATTGATAATTGTGTGTGTTAATTGATTACATTATTTGTATTTAAGCCATATACTACACGTGTTTATTCAATCTTGCAATGTACGAGTTTTTAAAGATGTAACTTTTTTATTACTTAGTATATAAAATCATATTTATATTTATTTAGCTCGTGTAATACACGGGGTTCTAACCTAGTATCCATATATTTAATAAATGAAACATCGGGGGACACATGTCACCCTATGGTTTCATCTCATTAACATTTTCCCGCCTAAATGAGTTTTTATTAGGATAATCCGTATTGTTACATGGATTATCCGATTTGGTTTATTATTTTGGTTTATTATTAGTTTAAAAATGGCGCATGACCCGTATTCAACTTGGACCATCCGGATTCAATTATAAACTTTCCTAATTGACAAATCTTCCAAAGCACTCTTCTTTATTCTCTAAACTAAAAGAAACCATAATCACAAAAATCATATTCCTTTGTCTCTCCATATCATCGGCGATAATCTTCTCTGCAAACGGTAATGTTTTGTTTCTTGATTTTATCATCGATTGTCCTGTTCATAGTTTCTTTAGGTTTTGAAAAAGCGATTTGATAATCTATTTATTCATTCTTTGTTTGGTTTTGTTGCAATCGACATGGACGATGAACTTGATTACTGATTGAGTAGGTTTTTTAACAATACCGAAGCCTTCTTTAACATATATTTGGGTGTTTTCAGTGCATTCATCCATTTATGGTGGTTAACTTTTTTTAGGTTTTTACTGAATTTTAAACGACAATTAGAAGTTGTTCTTTGATGATTAGGTTTGTTAGGGTTTTAATCTGTTATTTAAACTTTTTTCACTTTTTATTTTTTTAAATTTTACATCCATATGTTGTTATTTGAAGACTTTAGTTTTGTTATTGATGCTGTTCGTGATTATTGATTGATGATTACTCTTTTCGCTCAACAAAAAACTTTTGCATAATTTCAGTTTGTATGTGTTATCTGAAGACTTTAATTTTGCATAATTTTTTTTGGGTCATGTTGGTGTTTTAAATAACTTTAAATAGGATATTTACCGTAGTTACGCTGAAGATGATTACTGATTGAATACAACATCTTTGCTTAAAATCTGTTTGTGTTATTTTTTTTAGTTTTTTACTATACTGTAGATAAGTTAATAAACACTATGATTTCATTGTATGTGTTGTTATTTTTTGAAGGTTGTATTGTTATAATTTAAAACTAACTATTAACGAATCAACGTTTATTTCATGTAAACAGATTACGTTGATTACTACAATGGTTTACGGATTCGCTCTTGAAATTCAGAACCGCGAAAAGAAATGTATGGTGAGTAAGTTATAATAATAAAAAAGTATGTCATTTATCGAAACATGTAGTCTTTAGTCTTTGTAGTTATAATACTAATAATAATATTTTGTAGTTCCTTTTTTCAGAAACTACCGACGGAATATGGAGAGTGGATTAATACGTTTAACTATCCGGATAAATGGGCTGAAATAAGGACAGTTGATGGAAGGACAATCTCTATCAAGAGTTTCGCAATGACTATAAACAAAAGCCAAGGACAATCTCTATCAAGAGTTGGATTGTATTTAAAATATTCTGTTTTTTCACATGGTCAACTTTATGTTGCATTATCAAAAGTCAAAAGCAGAGCCAATGTGAAGTTGCTTATACTAGATAAAGATGGGAATGTAACGAATACAACAACTAATGTCGTCTACAAGAAAGTTTTTTCCGGGATTTGAATAACTTTGTTATTTTTTTTCCAATGTATGCCCTTTTACATAGTATAAATTTGAATAAACAATATCAAGTTTTTGGTTGAAGCCGCGTTTAACGCGAGCATTAACCTAATCTACTATAAAGCAAAGACATGATAAATATATATGGAAAACAAAATGGTAAAAGATAAAGTTCATGATTAAAATACTATAGTTTTTATTTAAATCTTATTAACAAATATATCAATATTTATTTATTTATTTAGGGTAAAGGGTAAAATTCATAGATTAAAATAATATATTTTAATTAAGAAACCTTATTTATATCTATTAATTTAGACGGGAAAAATAATTGAGATTAACTCATAGAGCATCATATGTCTCTAATGTAATTTACTTTATTGTATGTATAGACAGAGATAGATTAGAACCCAAAAGTATTGTATATTATATTATTAATGTTATATTATATGTTAATTAGAACCCAAAAGGGGGTTAAGTTTTTAGCTTGTGACCTAACGTTGTGGGGCACAAATGTATGAAACCCGTGAACACTTTCTGAACATTCCACTCCGACACCATCTCCAAACACACTACGCCCACACAGACTCAACTCAACACTACCTTCCAATTTTCTTCATCCCACCATTAATTTCAAAACTCTATATAAATCTCCCCCTTAAATGCATTTCACATTCATCATCAACCATGGCCATCATCTACCTCCTCTTCACCTCTCTCCTACTTCTCATCCACCCAACCCCCTCCGCCTCCGACCACCACCACCGCCGCCGCAGCATCCATCCACCGTCAGTAAAAAACACACCCTCTTCATCCGATCTAACCCATCAAGCTTGTAGCGCTACAAGAAACCCACAACTATGCGAATCATCACTCATCCATTACCCTACCGGAACTCCAACACAAATCATTCAGTCTGCTTTAACCATCTCCTCCAACAACCTCAAACAAGCTCAATCAATGTCACAAACAATACTCGAATCAGCATCAGGAAATATCAACAAAACAACCGCCGCGAAAAACTGCATTGAGCATCTCAACAACTCAGCGTACCGTCTCAAATCAACGGCTGACGCCTTGCCACGTGGCGATTTAAAAAACGCGCGTGCCTGGACCAGTGCAGGACTGGCGTACCAGTACGACTGCTGGTCCGCGTTAAAATACGTTAACGATACGAAAATAATTAACGAAACGATGTCGTTTTTGAACACGTTGATCGGTTACACTAGCAACGGGTTGAGTTTAATGATGGCGTATGATGTGTTTGGGGATAAAACGACGTCGTGGGCCCCGCCGAAGACGGAGAGAGATGGGTTTTGGGAGGTTGGCGGCGGCGGTTCCGGCGGTGGTACGCCGGAGTTAGGGGTTCCGACGGGGTTGAAGGCTGACGTCACTGTGTGTAAAGGGGTCGGGTGTGATTACGTAACGATTCAGGAGGCGGTGAATGCTGGACCGGATTGGGGGTATGACCGGCGGTTTGTGATTTGGGTGAAAACCGGGGTTTATGAGGAAACGGTTCGGGTCGGGCTTGAGAAGGTGAATGTGGTGGTTTTGGGGGATGGGATGGGTAAAACGGTGATTACTGGTTCTTTAAATGTTGGGCAACCTGGGCTTTCTACGTATAACACTGCTACATTCGGTAAGTTAACCCTCATCCTTACTGTTTAAATATTTTGGGCTGTTTATGGTTTAAGAAAAATATATATGTTTAAGAAGAAACATAATTTTGTACTAAGTTTAAAAATTGATAAAGGATTTTTTCATGAATATAATATATAGAGTTAAATGCCATTTTAGTCCATGTAGTTTGGGTCATTTTGCCAATTTAGTCTAAGGATTTTATTTTTCACCCGTAGGTCCAAAAAGGTTTCACCGTTACCCTTTTAGTCCACTGGGTTAACTTCATCAATTTTTTCCGTTATATGGCCGAATTGCCCTTCTAGTTACAGAATTACATATAAAATGACCGAATTACCCTTCTCGTTAACATAAAAAATGGATGAAGTTAACTCAGCGGATTAAAATGACAATGGTGAAACTTTTTTGGACCACAAGGTACAAATGAAACCTTTAGACTAAACTGACAGAATGACCTAAACCACAGGGACTAAAATAAAATTTAAGTGTAATATATATATGCATCACTTTATAAAACTAAAATAAAAAATAATTATATAAAAAAGAGGATTGGTTCGGTTTACATGACCAGTTCTAAGACTAGTGGTAATGTCCCCTCCTTGGGTGGTTCTGTCACTTTCTAGGGTTTATAAACACCCATAATTACGGGTATGTTTGTTAATATACTATTTCCGGCAACAGGGATTGTTGGTGACGGATTCATGGCAAGTGGTTTAACCATAGAGAACACCGCCGGACCGGATGCGCACCAAGCCGTAGCATTCCGCTCTGATAGTGACCGATCGATCATCGAAAACTGCGAATTCCTGGGCAACCAAGACACACTTTACGCGCACTCGCTTCGCCAGTTCTACAAATCATGTCGCATTGAAGGCAATGTAGATTTCATATTTGGCAACTCTGCTTCCATTTTCCAAGACTGCACCATCCTGATTCGTCCACGTCAGCAGAACCCCGAAAAGGGCGAGAACAACGCAGTGACAGCACACGGTCGGATAGATCCTGCACAGTCCACGGGTTTCGTGTTCCAAAACTGTTTGATCAATGGGACCGAAGAGTACATGAGGTTATACAACAGCAACCCGAAAGTGCACAAGAACTTTCTAGGAAGACCGTGGAAGGAGTTCTCAAGAACGGTGTTCATCGACTGCAATATGGAGGCGTTGATCACGCCGCAGGGGTGGATGCCATGGACGGGTGAGTTTGCGTTGAAGACGCTTTATTACGGGGAGTTTGAGAATAGTGGTAAGGGTTCGGATTTGTCGGGGAGGGTGGCGTGGAGTAGTCGGATTCCGGCCGAGCATGTAAATGTATATTCCGTGGGAAACTTCCTCCAAGGTGATCAATGGAGGCTTACATCTCTGTAATTGTTGATTTCGATTTTTACAGTTATAAATAAAATTAGAACGTGACTAGAATCGCGAGACAGATCAAACTAAACACTCTTGTTTCTTTTTCCAAAGGCTTCTCGTCTCCTCCAGCATTGCAACCGCTTGTCTCTTATGCCGCTACGACAACCGCAGCTCAGTTCTTTCGTCCCGGCCGCTACACTTTACAATCTTATAGATCAGCTTATTTTTGTGTTCCCTAATGTTTTCTTTGTTTACGATACTATAGCCTTAAGATGTCATTTGTTTATAATCATTGTTTTAAAAACCGGAGCGAAGATAAGACCGGCCTACTGATAAGACTGAAACTGCCACAATCTTGTGATTTGAAAAAGCATGCAAGAAACATGAGGTACTATCTGTGTTGTTTAATGTTGTGTACTTAATCCAATAAAACCATTAGGGTATACGGGTCGATGCGGCAAATCATGCGGGGAGGAGTTTTGCTGCGAGGGGAGAAGTTTTGCGGTGAACACTTGTGATGCGGTGAAGGTGTGGGAGAGGGGATAAAGGTGGGGCCCACTAGTATTCAACCAATCATGTATTTTAAAAAAAATGGTTTGGGCAAAAGTGGTGTATGAGAGGGGAATTGACATAGCACATCATGACTCTAATATTACATTACATACTACTAGGTTATAACCCCGTGTATTACATGGGTTGACTTAATATAATTTTATATGATAAATGATAATAACTATATCTTTAAAAACCTCGTTTATTACACGGGTTGAATAAATATAATTTTTATATAATTAAATAATAAAAAAAGTTATATCTTTTAAAAACCCTATGTACGTGTTGAATAAATGTAACTTTATATGCCAAATAATAAAAAGTTGAATAAATATAATTTTGTATACTAAAAACTAAAAATCTCTCATACCTAATAATAGATAATTGTTATTTAGTTATAACTATTATTTAGTTTAAAATTAATACAATATTTATAAAACTGAAATATATTTGTAAATATAAAGTGAAGACGAGAAAGCATATACCTAATATCCACATTTCAAACAAAACCGTTATATATCCAACATTATCTTAAAATATTTTAGAGTGGAATATAATTTTAAATTACTTTTATAACTAAAATTAAAATTGTTACTTATCATGTTTATTTGAATTTGAAAAATTGATTAAGTAGGGATAAATAGAAGAGATTAAATTAAATAATAATAAGATGTCTTAATATGATGACAAGTGTCCTTTGATTTCTTTTATTATATAGTGTAGAGTATAACTATAGTTAGATAGATATAGATTTGTATTATTTTTGTTCATTATATTTGTCTTTGATTGATATGGCTTAAAATGATCACGTGATGGTTAACAATCTTAGAGTTTGTAGCAATAGAAATATGAAAATATCATATGAAAATATTCAAGAACCTAAAAATAAATGTGGATATGGTGTTCCAAAATAAACGACCAGTTGATGATAACGATGAAAAAGGTACCAAAGTAATTCCGACTAGAGATGAACACAAGAACTGGACAAAAAAATTGAAACCGGGTATTTGAAACCGGCTCCATAGCCGATTCTATCATCCGGGTATATATTAGTTCCATAGCCTATAATTTGAAGCTCGTTCCAACCCAATTTTACCCAAACCGAAGAGGTCAAAACCCAAATAAAAATACCTAAATCGGGGAAAAAATGATCACATCCTCTCCAAAACTCGCTTCCATACCCGACCTATGCTAGACCCAGTTTTACCTTAGTTAAGCACACTCTTAATCGGTTTTAACCCGGAACAAGGTATGACCCAACACTAATTCCCAATTTCCCACTTTAAGTTAGAGGTGCACAAAACGGGTTTTTTTAAGGACCGGGAATCGGGTAGGAACCGTTCTGGGTTTGGTCAACAAAGTCAACGACCGGGTCAGGCAGGAATCGGTTCCGGGTACATTTGGATTTTTAACCGGGTTTTGACTAGTTTGGCCGAGTTTTATTTCAGGTCTTGGTCGGTTCTGGTCCGGGTTTGACCGGATAGAGGTGGAACTGGTTCCAGTTCGGTTTATTCTGCGGGTCAGGTAGGGTAGGGTAGGAACCGGTTTTTTTTGCGCATCTAAGTATCCCACATTGACAATTTGACATTCCAACGGTCAGCCCATTTTGTATTTAAAAAACTAAAGCTTTGGGCTTTAAATAATTTGGGCCCTCATTTTATCTATTTTATTATTATTTTTATGGGCCAACTTTCCTTATAACTTTGGGAGATAATCCGTCATTTACTATTAGGTAGAGATGGGCATAAAAACCGGGTTCCGAACCCGAACCGGTAGAACCGAACTGGAACCGGTTCCAGTTCCTACCCGACATTAAGTAGAACCGGTTCCGGGTTCAAAATACCCGTTGGTTCCAACCCGGTTCCACAATTTTACCATTTGAATCGGGTAGTAACCGGTTCCTAACCGTACCCGGTTCCTACCCGTACCCGGTTTCACTAGTACCCGGTTCCATCAGTACCCGGAAATGCAGTTCTAGAAGGAACCGGTTATACCGTTAAAATGTTACCTTTGGAACCGGTTATAGCCGAAAAAATGGAGACTACGATAGAAAGAAACATAAAAATAACAAACACAATAGAAAGAAACATTACACAAACTTTATTAAAACACCAAACCAAACGGGTTACATCAAACATTTGAAGAACCGGTGCCAGAACCTTCTCCCGTCTCATTTTTCTTTGCCTTCGTCACTGGGCAATGCCGCTCAGTGTGTTTCTTAAGGGTTGAGTTGGCTGCGGCCTTCATAAATTTTCCGCAAGCTTTGCATCTAGCCATCTCGTGGCTGTCGGACATTAAACAGAGATCAAAATTCTTCCATATAGCTGGGTTTCTTTTCGTCTCTAAGACAGTAACAACTTCTTCGTTGCATGCCATAGGTATTTTGCAAGATTTTTGAGAAGATGATTGAGTTTGTAAGTTGATGATGGTGAGTTTGTAAGTTGATGATGGTGAGTGTTAAGTTTTGAAATGGTAAGTAGGGAGGGGTTTATATAAAAAAAACCGATTTCGACTGCAAGGAACCGGTTCCCAACGGTAACATTTTTTATCAGGAACCGGTTCTACGGTAACATTTTTATCAGGAACCGGTTCTAAACAATAAAAGTCAGATTTTTCGACTGTCAGGAACCGGTTCTGAACAGTAAAAGTCAGCTTTTACTGTCAGGAACCGGTTCTGAACAGTAAAAGTCAGGTTTTTTACTGTTCAGAACCGGTTCTGAACAGTAAAAGTCAGATTTTTACTGTCAGGAACCGGTTCTGAACACTATCAGGAACCGGTTCCGCACCATACCCGGTTCCACACCATACCCGGTTCCATAATACCTGTACCCGGTTCCATAATACCCGTACCCGGTTCTACACGGTTCCATATTCTTGGCTGTGAACCCGGGTAGGAACCGGACCCGGTTCCACACCATACCCGGTTCCAATGACATCCAAGCAGAACCGGTTCCGGGTTGGAACCGGTTCCGGGTAATAATAATACCCGATTTTGCCCATCTCTACTATTAGGTAACATGTATGAATGTATGATAGATTATCTTTACATACTTTTTATATGTATATAACATGTTTGGAGATTAGGGTGGCGGTGACGGATTAGTTTAGGGTGGTTTATGGCCACCTGCCACCTTTTGTTAAGGGGCAATTACATATATTCTTCTATAAATTTTATAAATTACATATATACCTAACCCAAAATTTTAGTTACATATATCCCCTCCCTTAAAACTAAAAATATCAAATATACCCATTGTGTTAAAACAAGATTAAAAAATGACTAATTTACCTTTTTTTTTCTAACTAGACCAAAATATACCAGATTCATCCAAGTAATTTTTTTTTTACAAAACCATAAATCGTGACTCCCCATAGTTACCAATCAACTTTTTTAATTTTTAATGCTTGCCAAATCAACTTCAAAAGCCTCCCTCCATTAATTCAACCTTCCCCCATTGATAGCCTGTAAAAAACCTCTTAAAAACAAAGGCAAAAAACAAATACTTCACTCCTTCGTCAATTTCAATCAGATTCATGACAACTAAATCAAATCCTTCTCAAAATCCAAATAATTTAACCAACAAAATCACAGAACCAAACATTTTAATTTAGTAAACTTGTAATAAAAAAATATCAGTTGTCGTTTATACTGGGTATTAATCCCTGAAAACTATATTTCTCTCAAATTAAATTCCTAATCTTACTCAGATCTCTTCCATTCTATCGCCACCCAATTCCTTCGTGTACGGAAAACGATGTGATTCTCGTTCTCGCAATTGTCTCACCAGAACCTCGTGTGGCGGAATCCGGTGACCACGCCATCATCAAAGTTATCAAAATCATTATCGACGACTTCGTTTCACCTTCATATTGACAATAATCTTCTTTCAGTATCATAGACCAGTTCGTAACGTTGACTACCTAGGACGTCTCCGATCTTCGATTATCGCTGAGGGCAGGAAAGAAATAGAAAAGTTGTAGCTATTGATTAGAAAGTCATGGATTTTTTTTATGTTTGAAAGGGTAATTTTGTCAAATTGTCAAAGAACGAGAAATATGTAATTAAAGTTTTAGATTGGGTATATATGTAATTAGGGTTGTAAATAAGGGGATATATGTAATTTTCTCTTTTGTTAAAGTTGTGGCCACGGGTTCTTTTACTGCACGTCTTGGTTAATTAAGTTGCAACTTGGTTACCTTCTTGTAGAAACTAAATCAACACAAAAACATATTTGAGGACGAATCCTAAATGTTAACATTTTGGCATTCATAGAGAACCGAATGTTTGAAAATTTGCATTAATCTAGATGTGTCTATAAGTTCTTCGTTCTTACTTTTTCTAAGAACGGTAAGCAACAAGTCACACACTTCGTAATTCTACTACTTAAGTTATACCAACTTGTCTACAACAGATTGAACCCTATTGGGTTTTTGGAGGCTTGATTAGCTTATTGAGTACGGTTTGAAAGACATTAAAGTGGCAAAGTATTGAAGACGTGAGTTTAGCTTATCTATATTTATTATAGACCAAATTATATTTCATGTGAATAAGTTGAAAACCTTAAGTTAATCTCTATATATTGTAATTTTGTACTCGTGATTTCTCACAAGTGAGGTAGATAGCAATAATAAAATACCATATGTTAAAAAAACAATATTCAATTGATAGAATATCTCAAGTGGATTACTTGCTGGATATGGAGAATGTTTGCTTTCAAGGTTTCTCAGGATTCGGCAATTTGTTACAGTGGTAGCCAGTAGGGACAGAGGACAAGTTTGGGAAAGTTCTAGTCATGATTGATGTTGGAGTTTGGGGGAGCTTCAACGGAGCTTCAGGTTAACTAATGAGAAGGCCGCTGCAATTAGATTATTGGGGCTTTCGTAGCGGAATGCAGTTAGAAGATTATCAAACCTTCAAGTAGGAGACTGTTCAATTTATAGAGGCTTGGTTAGCTTATTGGTGTTGGTTTAAAAGACGTTAAAGTGGTAAGAGTTGAAGACATGTCCCGTTTGTTTTTATTATAGCCTATTTATTTATTTTCTTGGGGGGACAAGTTGAAAACCCTTAGTTTATCTTTTTGTTATGTAATCTTGTAATGGTAATCCCCACGCATGGAGTAGATAAGAATAATTAAAAATACCTTTGGTTCCAGTCTGTGGACATAGGTTAGCCAACTAAACCACGTAAATCTTGTGTGTTCATCTTTGTTTTTTTCTCTTGTAGTTTCGTTTGTGTTTGTCTATGTTGCTCAATACTCAAATCCTAACAAACCTTTACTACTTGAAAAGTAAAAGGCTTATCTAACGCCTTGGTACCACTAGACCAAGGTCCCTTTAATATTTTTTTCGGTTTATTACTCATTAGGCCATGTGAAGTGGTAACCCGTCATAACATATGTGTAGTGGTTAAAGACATATAACCTCACTACCGTGGTTGTAAAAGTCGCTAGGTGCTATCTAGTCGGTCGACCGTGGAGTTGAGAGTACTCGGTCTAGGCGGAGAGTACTCGGGAAGTACTCGGACATGTTAAATTATAAAGAAATTACCTTTTGGAGGTTAAATATATGTCAAATAACTAATATTTATAACAAAATACATGAAAATGATATTCATTTATGATAGGCATAGAAATTATATTTTATTATTTTTAAGTCAAACTAGGCCCGAGGTGACCTACTAGATCCAATTCTTGCCGAGGTTGACCGACTCCGAGTAATTAGGCGGAGTCGAAGAAAGTCGACTCGGCAGCCTACCTTGTAGCGACTACTCGGGGAGTACTCGGTCTTGGAAACCTTGTTTTACAACCATGCTCACTACATACCCCACAAAACACATTCCTCAACTCACCTTCACCCACATAACACCCCTTCTCCTATTATCACCATCACACGCTTCAAAATTCTCAAACCCTTAGCACCAGGGGGTATTAACGGTGCTATTGGGTGCCATAGGCCCCTTCACCTTTGGCTAGCGCTCCACTACGTATAGAGTTGGTATTATTGTGGCATGTTTGCATGCTTAATTCTTTTGGTGCACCTGATTGAATAATAATCCACAGATACTTATTAGTATATTGACAAACATAAAACATTTCTTTTTGCTCAAGAATTACAAAAATACGCACAATTTCTTTGCGATAATATAGATCTTTACTTTTAAGAAAGAATTTCAAACTTTAGGGAGGAAGGGACATTCAATGGTTTTAACTATAGTGTTGACCAACCATTACCCGTCATGCAAAATTAAGTTATTAACTAGTAAACACTAATGGCATCTACCCATGCCACAAACTACTTTTTTAATTTAGGGATATTGGATTTAAATAATTCCAACTTTCACATATTGGCCGATAACACTCTGAACTTTCAGTTTGGACAGCAGCACTCCCAACTTTCAACTTATTGGCTAATAGCACTCCCAAATGCTGACGTGGCACTGGTTTTGGAGTATTATCGGCCAATAAGTTGAAAGTTGAGAGTGCTGCTGTCCAAACTGAAAGTTTAGAGTGATGTGAAAGTTCGGATTATTTAAATCCAATATCCCTTTAATTTAAGTAAATTCTAGCTAATATATATTGAAAAAAACTTAAACGGGCTGGTAGATTGACTTGCTTATTTACATCAAAACCCGAACAAGAAGAGTTATAAAAAAGTGAGGAGATCCAATTCTTTGTCCTTCCGTACAATACTTTCATTTTTGCCATCTCAAAAGTGTCCGGGGTGCTTATTGTGTGCATCATCTACATCAAGAAGGTACTAAGCTTGATTAAAGTGTTTTTTGGTTAATGTTAAGTCCAAAAATAAATAGTTAAGTGTGTGATATTTGATAAAAAGGTGTTTTTGGTTAATTTTTGAATTGTAGTTTGGTTAATTAAGGTGAAGGTTAAATCATATAGTTTTTATATTTATAATGGTTGTCTTACGAACTGGTACACGATGTGGATAATGATACGTACCAAAACTTACTTATACTACTAGTCATGAATATTACAAGATAAGGGTCAATATTTCATTTTGGACACCCATCTGATCGGAAGTAAGCTCGTTGGTGAATCCTTTAAACTAGTGTAGTAACTATGAAACTCTAGCATCCCCATTTGAAACGGTGTGGTGGTAAGGTGTTTGTCCTCTATTCAAATATAGAGTATTTAAATCCTGAAAAGTGTACATACTAGAGTATTTAAAAAATATGTTAGTTTGTCTTTCCAAAAAAAAGGAAAAGAAAACCCATGAAACCATGTGGAGTGTTTAAATCATGCAAAGTGTAAATACTAGAGTATTTAAAAAATATATTAGTTTTCCTTTAAATAAAAGAAATGAAAAGAAAACCTATAAAACTTTAGCTAGTACGCTGTGATTTAATTATATTAATAAGCCTAAACTATATTTTACTTAGTACTTAATTGCATTTCAATTTGAAAGGGTTTATGAAATGGAAAAATGTTATTTCGGTTATTGCTTTCGCGTTGATGTGGATTATTTGGAAGATAAAAAATGAATACATTTTTTACCGTAAATAGATTCAGGTGGATGGTATGATGGATATAATTAAAGAGGGGTTTTTTCAGTGGTTACAACGTAGATCTCCGTTTGCGGGTCTTGATTAAGAGAGATGGAGAAATTTTATGTTCACAAAATTATAATTAATTTTTTTTTATTTGTTTGGGACTTCCAGCTTTTTGTTAGCCCCCTTTGTTCTATTTTATGGTGATAATAAAATAGCTGCGGTTAAAAGAAAATAGATTTTAATTCGCTTGACTAATTTGAAATGGAAATATAAATTGTTTTTTACCCGACAAAGTAACTTAATTAGATGAGTTTAAATTTTATAAATTATGGCCTTCCTAATTTTTTTAAAAAAATTTAATAGTATCATCTTTAAGAAACTTTAATGAAGTTGAGTTCTCTACCTTAGTTAGATTCAAATTTGAAAAATATAAAGTTTTGTTAACGAACAATTTAAGTATAATAAATAGATTGTACATTAGCCAATGCTTTAATTACATTAAATTTGGAACAAGATAATGAAATTTGTAAATATGTAAATAGAAAATATTGAATTCACTAGATGTGTATCCTATTTTTCTGTCACCCCAACTACCAATAACTTTTAAAATAAGTTAATTTGGTCTCCTAAAATTGTGCCCCTGGTGAGGATCTCACAACTGTGATAAATAAACCCATATCACATCTTACCCTATAAAACCATAGACCACATTCTGTTTCATTCAATTTTTCAAAGCCCTGTGCTGTTAACTGGTAAGTTAATTCTTTTGATTCTTGTTACATTGCAATATGCATAGGCATATCCATTGATATTAGCAAGTAGTTACATTATCGGATTTTGTTTTTGCATAGGTGAATTTTCACATGCGAGTGTGGTGGCTTGAATATGTGAAAGCGTAGGGTTTCAGTTTTTCACACGAATTCATTTCGGTTAACACTCTAAAGACCTGTTGGAAAACTGGATCGAGCAAACAACACAAATACGATGATTTGATGTAACTAATTAGTTACATCAAATCGTTGTGTTTGTGTTGCTTGCTCTATCCAATCTTCCAACTATTGGATAAGAGCGTCGGGCAGGTTCTTCGCGTTGATTCTTCATATTAAAACTCTTGGGGATCATAACCAAGAGTCAAGAAGCCAACTATTCTTTAATGTGTGAATTGGGGTGAATAGCCTGTTCGAAGAAGTTGTCGTAGTAGATTAGGGTGTATAACCGTATCAAAAGAGAAGGACTACTTTTTGTGGTGTGTCTAAATCAAAAGTCTTAGCGAAAAGCAAATAGGGGTGATTAACATGTTTGTTTGCCGAAGAATGAGGTCAATATATGGGGTACCGAAACAATTTATCTCCTCTATTTGAGGACGAATTTTAAATGTTAACATTTTGGCATTCACATGATACTAATTGTTTGAAAATTTTCATTAATATGGATGTTTTATAGATCTTAGTTGTTACTTTTACTAGAACAACAACTCACACACTTTATAATTCTACTATTAAATTACACCAACTTTTTCATAACGGGGATTGAACCCACTTGGGTTTATGGAGACTTGATTAGCTTATTGGGCCTGGTTTAAAAGACATCAAAGTGAGCATTGATGACGGTTTGGCCTGATAGTTTTTATTATAGCCACCGAAGAAACACCAAACCGAAATTTATCGGAATCATTCTAGATATGAGGTCATGGTTTCCGCATAAAATGGTTAATCCCTTGTTTGCTGGTCGATTGGAGACGGTTCGCCGGAGATCACTGCAAAACAGAACACCATTAGACTCGCCACGGGGAGAATGGGGGTTCTCTCCGTGACCACCGTCCGGCGTGAGAATAAGTACAATGATCGGAACAAGATAATGTAGAGAGAGTGAGAGTAAGTGAAAGTGAATAACTTATACCTCAAGTCCTCTATTTATAGCCGGTTGTTTGGGCGCCAAAATTATAACGGAGAGTTAACAAAATCTTCTGCGCCGTTAGCAGTTATTTCCTCATCCATGCTCACGGATCGTGAGTTGATCGATGGCTGGGAAGATGCCACGTGAAAAGTGATTATTTCTAGATCTACATGGAGATTGTGCCATCATCGTGATTTTAGATGAGCGTCCAGGATACTGCCACGTCACATTCGGTTGTAACCGAATGGAGTCTTGCACGATGAACATTAAATGCTTCTAGAAGATTTACAGATGTGAAGCCCTGATCATTTTGCCACGTGTGACGTGTCCAGTTAGTTATAACAAAAAAAGATTCATTTTGTCTAATTCTGAGTTCCCTGCGCGCGAGTATGTTTGAAACCTGAGAACTTTAATTGTTATTTTAAAGCTTAACTGTACACTTGCGCGTGCCCGCGCTAGGGTGTTAAATGAATATTTGTTAGGATCCGAGTTTGATTTACTTGTAGTTTTTGTTTCAAAAACGGAAATATGATTGAAGTTTTAAAGTAAATGCAGCGGAATAGAATGGAAAACTTTTACTACAAGTAAAGGTCATTTGTTTTCATCATCATCATGCTTTCAAGTATGTAAACTTTGCATGTGATCTACAAACTCCCCCTCAGCCTATTCCAATCGTTTGATAGTACAGAAAATGGAAGAAGATGATTGGTGTAAAGATCTTTTTAAGAAGACAAATTTAACTGTTACATTGACACTACTATTTATACTAACTATCTAACCTCTGAGCATCTTTGATGATGTCAGGGTTGATAGTGACATCTAACAATAATCTAACTAACTCTAAACACTGACTCCTAACAACTGTTAGTGCAAAAGCACTGTTACATTGATTATAAAAGTAATAATCTAAAACTCTGATGGCTAAGCTCTACTACTATTCTTCTGTCAGACCTTTGGCAATTTGCACAGTAGATGATGTAAGGTATCAGTCTTTAGAAGGCAGAGTTTAGGTGATCAGAGGTTCTAAGCACTGATAGAAGGACCAATCCGCGGATAGAATATTTTGGCTTTATATCATCTGTTCCTTTGTACAGGTTCAATCCCAACAATATTAATCCTCGGTATTCCCGCGCATAGCTATCAGGGATTGTTTCTTCCAGATCTTGTTTAAGTAGTCTGCGTGAGGCGCGCATGACTTGTTTAAGATGGTCATAGAATGTAATGGTGGTATGGCCCCATGCGCTGGCGCGAGGTTTTTGGGACCATATCACTTCACCCACTCATTTTTATTTTTTGGAACAAGCTGAACACCCTAAGTTTAGCTTTTTATATTGTAATGTTGTAGTTGTAATTTTTCATCAGAGGATAGATAACAATAATGATATATAACAATGGAACATCAAATGTAAAACGGTGTTTGGAGATTTAGAATTATAATGTAACTTTTTATTTTTTTTCAGTCATAACAAAAATATTTGAGATTTATAGATTTTATAAGTTTCGTTTTTCAACCGTGTAATAAACGGGTTTCTAACCTAGTTATATATAAATAAGAATAATAGATTATCTATTGAACATGGTGGCTGATTCGGTCACCCTTTTTCTCGTGCCTATGGTCTTGTTAGTTCTGTTGATTATGGTGTTAGATCGAATAGGTTAGAAGGAGGCAGGCATTCCGTGGTGTTGACAGGAGTGATTGGTACACCGAAGATATATAGAGAGCATGTATGGTGGGGTTGCCGGTGGTGGTGTGGGGGTGGGTGTTGGTGATGGTGGGTAGTAGATGAGATTGTAGAGAGAGAGAGAGAGTATTGTTAATTCCTTTTGTTTTAATTGTATAATATAGTTTTGTATTTTTAATCGGGGACTTCGGATCAAGGACGTCTGCCCGTGGAGTGCCCAGACCTACCTTATGAAGTGATTTGTTTGTATTTAATTTAATACAACATAATACACCACTTGCAATGATTTAAACTCATGCCACTTTTATAGGGAGAGATACTACACAACTAGACCACTAGGCCATGAATAATAAACGGTTTACCCGTCAACGTTGCAAAAAATTGTATTAAAATAAAGTGGTTCGTTTTCACCACTGTAAAGTGTTATGTTTTATAGAACAGTTTTATCCTAAGCGTTGTAAAAGATATTCAAAATATAGGATTTAATCATAACCGTTGTTTTAAGCTTTAAAGAAAAAATAATTCATACCAAACATTACATGCAAGAATTATTTATTGTTGTGTTTTTGTATTTCTGTACTGTTTTATGTTGAACCATTTTAGTTAAAAAAAATTGACATTGTAATTGATGTTTTTATGCTAGTGTGTAATGAACCAGAATATAATAAATGCAATTAACTCAATTATAAGATCAGGAAGGGATAATTTTCATTGATTGATTGTAAGATAGAGTTCAAGGTGAGAAAGAGAATACAGAAATGGAGATGAGAAAGAGAATGACCAACGAGATCTAACAACTTTTTTACCTCATGATCACACAATACTTAATTTAAATAATATGCACAACCAATTCTGTTAGGCTAGTGCTGATATGGCATTCATGGCATAATCCTTGAATTTCTCTGGCATCTTCCTGATTCTTTCGATTCTCTTTGTTTGGGCTGGGTCCACAGGTTGATCAAGGACACGTTTGGGCTGGTTTGTTGGGCCCATAACATAGTGATAGTCGTAATGTGCACCTTTTGTGACCAAGAAAACCTACCATGTCCATTGTTGAACTTTGTCAAAGATTTCCATGATTTTTAAGTGAAGGTTTATGACCACAAAATACTACCGTCAACCACAGTAGTCAAACTGTCCCGCCTGTGTTGTGGGGGCACTAAGCCGAATATTTCTCTCTCATAACATTTACGTCTGTGTTTCGGTTATTTGTATATATTACTCATGACATGATCTCAAAAAAGTTACATTGAGTCAACCAATTAAAACAAAACACAACCATACTTTTGCTAAAAGCATCTGAAATGATGGAAATACTATAATTGTAAACTGGGGAAAATTGTAACTTTTCAGGATAAATGAGCTTGTTCCAGGCAGCCGCCTGGCACGAGTAAAATTACACCGAGTCAACCAATTAAAATAAAACACTACCATAGTTGTGTTAAAAAAAAAAAACTAAAACGATCGCATGACTGTAATTCTACACTGTGGCAAAATCGTAACTTGAAAGAGGAAAAAAAAACAAAAAAGACGGCAAAACTGCTAATAATAACTGAGAGCTAAATCGTAATTTGGTTGGGAGGAAAAAAAACAAAACAAATGACAAAATTGTAAATTTAAACAGAGCAAAAATCATAATTTGGCTGAACTATTAAGGAAATACCAGACAACTGCCTGAAACTATTCCTTTCTATGGTGAATGTAATAAGTATATAAATATAAATTTCTTTGAAAACTTATGTGATTTTTCATCAAGTGAAACCTAAATGGGTATGTATTTTGTCAGCCATTACATGCAACTCATCATAAAATATTTCAAAGCCTTTCTAGGTGACCTTCTTACCTGAAATAATCATGACAAAAAAAATATATGAATAACTTAAGCCAAATGGATGACGAATTTTCCGTCCAATGTATAACTGATGTAAGACCTACCATTTTTATTACAAACTTGTACTTTACAACCCCACACCCATTTATCTAAATGCATCAAACAGAAATGGATCGGTGGGTAAAAACGAGTTAATATATATTGGAAAGTACAAGACATAGTCAAAATCAAATTCACTTGTGTCAGGATCTCAGTTTGAATTAATTGCTGTTTTTGTTTCAAATAATGGAAAATGATTGAAAAACAGAGAAACAGTGCAGCGGATCAATGGGAAACTTTTACAACAATCAATCGGTCGTTTGTTTTCATCACCATCATGCTTTCAAGTAATTAAACTATTGCATGTGATTCACAAACTCCCCCTTAGCCCAATAACGATCGTTTGATAGTAAGAAATGAAGAAGATATGCGAAATTGATCTTTTTAAGAAGACTAGTAAAACTGTTACATTGAACGCCTATTTATACTAACTATCTAACCACTGATCGTCTTCTAATGACGTCATGGTTGATAGTGACAGACTAACTACAAACACTGCTAGACTAAACTATCAGTGCATAACACTGTTACATTAAACTAAAACTAGACTAAGCACTGCTGGCTATCCTCTGTCCTTGTAATACTCTATCAGCGGTTGTGAATTTCTTCTGTCAGAGGATAGGTATCAGTGTGTTATTGAAAGCAGTAAATGCCTATCAGTGGATAGAAACCTCTGATAGCTGGACCAAAGCTCGGATGGTGTGTTTTGACTTTGTATCATCTGTTCATTTTCAAAGGTTCAATCCCAACAATCTCCCCTTGGAACAAATGATGCCAAAAACACCTTATTCTTGATCTTTATTCCTCAGAAAGAATTCTCTTATTTGACATTTGAATTGTAGTTCAAAGATAAGAGATTCTAAATCATCAGCATCCTTCTCAAGCTCTAAACCTAGTAGTTCGTGGAAGTCTTCTACTGTAAGCCCATAAGCAGCTTCCATGGATAGTTTAGTGACTTTACCATCAGACTTGATCAGAGTCAATTCGTGGGTGTCTTTGTTGACCTTCCACTTTAGAATTTTTGGGTCTGAAGGCTTTCTTGAAGGAGCTTTTATTGCTGAGGTTAGGAAAGGCGCTACTTTTGTCAGATCTTCGGCCAACTTGGCACTTCTATCATCTGTTGGATAATCCATTATATTTTTGATACCTTCTTTGATAAATACTTCCTCAAACTCTCTGTCAACCTTCTCTGATATCTCCTCTTGCCTTTTTCGTTGTAGTAAGGCAAGTGTGGATTGGGCAGATGTTGAGCTAGGCTTTTTAGAGAGTTGGGCTTTGAGAGCAGCATCTTCTTTGGAATAAACAGGTTTAGGAGGCATTGATGGATCCTTTTTCCTTCTTGCTTCAAGCATTTTGTATGTATCCAACACTCTTATCTCCCCCATCTCATTACCTGATTCTTTGGCCCATAATGATTCTGAATTAATTCTTCTGAGCTTCCAGGTCTTCTCAAGTACATTCTTTTTGTATTTGTTCCAATCTGGGCAAGTAGGTTTGATGTGAGGATTTTTCTGTTGTTCTTCTATTCTTGCATTTTCTTCTTGAAGTTCACTCACAAACCAATCTTTGAACTGTGCCCTAGTTGCAACATATTCTTTGTTTCCATGATGTGTGAGATGTAATTTTCTTTCAAAAGTTTATCTTCAGCTTCAGAAATCTTATTTGACAGATTCCTTGAAAATCTTTCAAGTGATTGAACTTTGCTCAATTGAAACTGGAGTTGATTCTGCACTTTTCTATCACTTTTGCCTTTAGACAGCTTCTTAGCAATATCCTCAGCATGTTTTTCTTTGAGTTCCAGATACTGATCAATATTTGCAGGCTTTGGATAACCTTGAAGAGATGGGAAGTATCTTTTGTCTGGATCTTCTTCAGCATAGAAAGATATGATTTCTTTCTTAACTGCAGGCAAATCAAGAGAAAATTTTATAGCTGCAGGAATCACTTCTTTTGAATGAGCAGATGTTGTAGTTGGAGAAGCAGAGGTTAGAGTTAGCATTGGTGCAGATGCAAGAGGCAAAGGAGCAAGGATCTTTTCTTCATTTATGACCTTTGTAACTTTCCTCCTCTTAAAACTGATTGAAGGTGATGATGGATGGCTTGGAATTCTTGGTGGTGTTGGTAGTTTTTGTGTGGAAGTGAGAAAAGTGAGGATGGTAGTGGTTGTGGTAACATCTGCTGTGTCAACAGATGTTGGCACAATAGTTGCTGTAACATCTGTTGGGATGGATAAGGGTTTTGTGTGAGAAGATCTGGTTGATTTTGTATTGGCAGAGGGTTTTGTGGTTGGATTGGTAGCATCTTTAGTTTTGAGAGGTGTGGATTCTGGTTGTCTTGCTTTTGTAGAAGATCTCCTCTTTGTTGAGGTACCAGCCTCTCCCTTTTCTAACTGCTGATTAATCTTTTTTCTCAACCAGCACCTTGCCTTCATCAAACACAGTCTTCTTATGGGACTTCTTTGCCCTTGCCAAGATATCTTCAGTTAATTCTGGTTTCTTTGAACCATCTGGCTTAGGGATATTCACTGTAGGCCTTGCCTTATCATCATCCATCTTCAACTTTTTGTTTCCCAAGGGTTTCTCCCCCTTTTTGGCTTCATCTGGACTTACAAAAATGACAGTAGGAGGAGATTTACCAGTGGTGGTGAGCAAGCGGGTTTGATTGCCTTGATATCTACAACAGTGTCATTATATCTTGCATCAACCATATTCCTGAGTTCCATCATCTGATGCTTATGTTTTTGCTCCAGGAAATGTTTCTCTTGTTGAAAGATAGGAGGTATAGCAGATTTGAGCTCAGCAGTGGTTGGAACAGGGGGTTGGCTCTGTATAGTGATCAACTGTTTCAAAAGATATTTTATTTCATCAATAGTGCTTTCAACCTTGGTAACCTTCCGTCAATTCCTGATATTTTAGCTCATCACCTAACTTAATAGGATCATCTGAACTCCTACCAGATGTGGTAGTTTTATCCAAGATATCATGAGCAAGTGGTTTACCACTTGCTTCAATCTTAGATGCCCCTTTGTCTTGGTTCTGGGGACTTCCCACTGAAGCAGAGGTTACCTTAGTAGCCTCAGCAGTGGTTGCCTTCAACAAGGTCTTAGCTATGTAACCACTGTCCAATTGAGAGCTTGGGAGTTCAGCAATTGTAGTGGCTGCCATTGTTGAACTATCACCAAGGGTTACATGTAACCCAAGGGATGTAGCCTCTTCATTTTCTGATGGGCTAGCATTTAGAAATAAGTCAGACCTAGCCTCTAGTTGAAGTATATTCTCATTGATGGGTTGGTGAGAAGTGCTGGATAATGTCTGCTCAATATCTATTGCATTCAACAAGGGTAACATGGTGGGTGGTAATGATGGCATTGGTGAGAGTGGCTGTGTAGAAAGCGACATTACCCTAGGAGAGGGGCTGTGGAAGATAGAACCAAGTGATCCTAGAGCTTCATAATTAGGTGTCCCTGTGCCTACAACCTGATCCTTTTGTGAGGATGCAGGAGGAGTTTCAAAGCCGGTTTGAGATCTTTCTACCATCTGCTATGAAGAAGTAGCAGCAGTGGTTGGTGACTTTGGTGGTGTCACTAGGGTTACCTCTGGGATCTCATCTTCCAGAGGACCCTTTTTGGGTTTGGTGGGTTTTCGGGATGCTCTGGATGGTTTCTTTTTGGAGATTTTAGGTGTGGGTTTCAGAGCAGCGGTTGTGTTGCCCTGATCACCTAGAGCAGTGGGCTCAGTAGTAGAAGGTTGAGTTTGAACATTTTGTTTTGTGGAAAGTTGCTTAGCCTTCTCTACTTCTGTTTTCAAAACTTTGTCTTGATTAGTTATTCTCGTAAATGTTTCATGGTTTAGGCTGCCAGCGTTGGTAACTGCGCCTTGTTTACTTGCGTTTGATTTGATCTAGTCTTGCAAGTAAACACTCATGAATCTTGGATGTATCAAGAAAGCTTCTTGTTTTGAAATATTTTTAAAATTAGTTACACGATCATTGAACAGCACCTCGGAGAGGTTGAAATCAAAATCAGTTAAAATTGCAAATCCCAGATACTGCATGTTTAATGGGATCTCGTTGAAAGCGGTGGTTTTTGCAGAGACACATGTAAGTAATGTGTGGAAAAAGAATTTCATTTCCGCAGGAAAATTAGGTTTAAAAATGGTCATACCTTTCAACTGTCCTGTGTAACCTCTTTCAACAAACTCATGCTGCATCTCCCGCAAAGAAAATGATACCGGATGTTCATATCATTTAATATGAAGACTTGGGAGATAGATTGTGGGCTTATTTGCAATTTTGTGCCACCAACTTTGGAAGTAATAGAATAGGGCACATCATCAGCGCATGAGTTTAATTTAGCATTGGCCCAAAATTCTCTTAAAGAATCGATGTAAACTGGGGCTTTGACTTCCAACATGTGTTTGAATTTTGTTTCTTTTAGAATCCGAATCATTGGATGATAAAGAGTGTTTGCGTCGGTTTCTTCGAGAATAGCAGTGTAATTGTGTGGTGTTTTGATGATGAGGACAAATGGGGGTTGTTCTTGTGTTGATTTCTTCTTCGATTTGGTTTTAGGAGCCATGATTGTTGGATGATTTTTGAAAGAAGGGCTTTGAAAAATTTGGAATCGCACAAGAAAGGTGAAACCTCTGTTTGGGGATAAAACATGGTTTTATAGGGTTTTTCAAAAAGTGCACGTGACGTGGCGTCTGATGCAACATCTGTCGAATAATATCTGTCCACATGTAACCTATGTTTGGCAATGGAAACAGTTGTTTGGCTAACCACTGATAGAGCAAGACTACCAGTGGTTGTGACCAAATTAATGTTAGCAAAGGTTTGCAGCAGTGGATAGATTTTGCAAAACAACAGTGTTTTTGTGCTGTCAGAGCTTTGAAGAGACTTTAAGGATTTTTTGAAAAATTCAATTTTAACTATTTTTAAGGATGAATTTCTGATTTTCTAAAAACATTTTATTGCTATTTACAT
Organism: Scalesia atractyloides; assembly: GCA_947069175.1. NCBI lineage: Eukaryota > Viridiplantae > Streptophyta > Magnoliopsida > Asterales > Asteraceae > Scalesia > Scalesia atractyloides. Next base: position 46,094,431 of record CAMTDV010000019.1, on the reverse strand, counting down.
ATGGATCACAAAAAAAATGTTTTTAATCCATGTTTAGCATTCCAAGCCTAGATATCAAACTGTAAAATGTGGAAGCATCAAGTGCTTTTGTCAACACATCTGCTAGTTGATCCTTGGTATGGACATGTTGTAAAGAATCAGACATTTTTCATAGCAATCCCTCACGAAGTGATGTCTGATGTCAATATGCTTGGTGGTGGAATGTGAAACTGGATTTTTGATGATGTTTTCTGCTGCTTGACTATGAATTTTGAGAGGAGTCCTCAAGGCAGTCACACCAAAATCCAAGAGTTGATTTTGAAGCCACAAAATTTGAGCAGTGCAACTTGCAGCAGCTATATACTCAGCTTCAGCAGTGGATGTGGATACTGCAACTTGTTTTTTACTTTACCAAGACACTAAGCAATCCCCTAGGAATTGGGCTCCTCCAGATGTGGACTTCCTTGTTGTTTTACATCCAGCAAAGTCACTATCAGAATATCCTGCAAGCTCAAAGTTACCATTAGCTGGATACTAGATACCAAGTGTGGGAGCACCTTTTATGTATCTGAATATCCTTTTTACAGCAAGATCTGATTTTCTTGGCATTGACTGTGATCTGGCACAAACACATGTGGCAAACATAATGTCTGGCTGTGATGCAGTTAGGTACAATAAAGACCCAATCATACTTCTATACAACGTTTGATCAACAAGGTCATCTTTGCCATCTACAGTGACTAGCTTGGATGTTGCCATGGGTGTGCTGCAAGGTTTACAATCATTCATATCAAATTTCTTAAGCAGTTCTTTCACATACTTATTTTGATGAATGAAAGTGCCTTTTTGCATTTTTTGACTTGTAAACCAAGAAAACATTGCAACTCACCCATTGCATTCATCTCAAACTCTGCTGCCATGAGTTTTCTGAACTCTTCACACATGGCAGTGCATGTGGATCCAAAAATGATGTCATCTACATAAATCTGGACAAGCATCAAATCTTTTCCTTTCCACTTTAAAAATAGGGTTTTGTCAATCCTACATCTGGTAAAACCAATGGATAAGAGAAAAGTGGATAGAGTTTCATACCAGGCTCTTGGTGCTTGTTTTAGACCATACAGTGCTTTGTTTAACCTGTAAACATGATCAGGATGGAAGTGAACCTCAAATCCAGGAGGTTGACAAACATATACTTCTTCCTTGATCTTTCCATACAGGAATGCACTTTTGATGTCCATTTGATACACCTTGATGTTGTGGTTAGCAGCAAAAACTAAGAACATGCGAATGGCTTCCAGCCTTGCTATTGGAGCAAAAGTTTCGACATAGTCAATCCCTTCTTCCTATCTGTAGCCTTGAACCACGAGCCTTGCTTTGTTTTTGACAACAATACCCCTTTCATCAGTTTTGTTCTTAAAGACCCCCTTTGTGCCGATGGGACTCACATCTTTTGGCAGTGGTACAAGTTCCCATACTTGTTGTCTCTTGAATTGTAGGAGCTCTTCTTGCATGGCTTCTATCCAGCTGTTGTCTTTCAGTGCCTCTTGGTGCTTGACAGGCTGTGTGAGTGATAGAAAACCAGCAAAAAGACAAATGTTTTGTTCTTGTGTTGGTGCACCTGGTGTTCGTCACTTGTCGAATAGGCTAGATAGAGCGTGTGTTGAATATTGTATAGGTTAGAATCAAATACACGACCGAAATATGGAGATTTCAGTGTAAAAGGGAACAAGTTCACCCGAACTTGATGTGCTTTTAGTCAAGTTCGCTCGAACTTGACTAATGCAGGCCAAGTTCGCTCAAGAATGCTCTTAGGAAGTCAAGTTTGGCCGAACTTGACTAGGTCAAGTTCGCCCGAACTTCCATACACTCCAGCGAACTTGTCTCCCTATATATAGGTGTGTTGTTGATTTGTCATTTAAGTTTTTGGCATCCCTACGGGGAGGTGCTGGCGGATTCTCTCCAGGAACTCCGGCAGCTGGACTTATAAAGATGTATACTCTTTCGGTATGAATGAAGACTTCCGCTGCATTCTGTTTCTACTCCTTTCTGTAATAACATTCTACCAAATCGGTTTACGTTTATCCACTAACTTCCGTCTAGAACCGCCTGATCATCGGACCTTCAATTGGTTTCAGAGCTACGGTTATCACCTACGCTCATGAATTTGGACATTTATAGACATTAGGAGGGGTTTTGGACGTAAATCATGAAATAAACCTACAATCCACGGACAAAATCCAAATGGAACGGATAGGATTGTTAGAAAACCATTTTCGACCAGATCTATGGTGAAATCATCTCGAAATTCGAAGAAATAAGGATTTTGGATCGAAAAATGTGAAAAATGACTGATTTGGGAGACCAAGTTCGCCCGAACTTAACATGGTTTTTCAAGACTTTTCATCAAGTTCGCCCGAACTTGACGAAGTTTTTTCTTGAATTTTCATCAAGTTCGCCCGAACTTGACTGATTTTCATTGAAATTAAGCATAAGTTCGCCCGAACTTGTCTTTTTCATGCAAGTTCGACCGAACTTGGAAGTGGCCAACCAAGTTCACCCGAACTTCCATCAAACCGACTAAGTTCGACCGAATTTGTCACATAGTGACCAAGTTCGCCTGAACTTGTCACACAAGTTCGCCCGAACTTGTCAAGGAGACTAAAAAAAGCATTGAAAAAAATTTATTGCTCGGGTTGATGAGACGGGTGTCCAGAAAAATTTGGTGATAGAAACTTTTTCAAAATTTTAACGTCCGATACTGACTATTCGGGGACACCGTCGGAGAGGGTAGAGATGGTTGAAGATGAGAGGGTAGTCATTGATACCAAAGCAATTTGGTGATCATTAGGGTTGAAGACTACCCATGGGCCTTAAAGTAAATTCCGCATTTGTTAAATACTGAAAATTCCGGATTTGAGGGGGAATTTCAGTAAAAAAAATTGGTATGGTCAGAATTTGCAAAAATGAGGGGGAATAAAAATTTCATTTATATGAATATTCCGGCATTTTTGAAATTCGTGACACTGCAACAGTATTCGGGTGGTTTCCGACTACAGATTTTCGGGAAATACAGAGATTTGAGATTCATTTGTAAATTGATCAAGTTGATGTCTAGTTTGAAAACAGGTGGTTACATAACTGAGTCTTGGAGGTGTTGTTTATCAGATTCTGTGGTCATGGTTGTGGATTGACACCTGAGTCGCGCGTATGGTTTGGAAGCACACACGACTGCCTATCTTTAACTCTGCTTTGCACATGAATTATTGACTGGACTAACCGCCAGGAGATAAGGATGCTTTGTAGTTTCAGTTGCCCTGGGTTGTACGCGGTACCATGATTAAGGAAGATGATTTATGGGATCGGATCTTCCAGACAAAGAAGTGTACCAGTTGCTGACGAAAGAGATTATCCATTTGGGATTCTGTGATCATAGGAAGTTCAGATTATTCAGATCATGATTCAGATTGATGCTTAAGGGTTAGAGTCCTGATCTCCGGTTAAGGAACAGTTAGCTGGATTAGCAGTCGTTAGTACCGATGAAGGAACTGAGGACGTTCAAAACGTTCAGTGATGATCTTAGGATTAATGACTAGGTCCGAAGACGGACGGTTTCAAAATTACCAAGGAGATCTGAAGTTATCCCAGATACGCTAACTGATGATAACCTTTGGTGGCCATTATTTTTAGTCTTCAAGCATATGAATCATTCTTCTCTTTGGACTAACCGCCGTTGGATGATGATGTTTGGTGATTAAGTGGCGCTGGTCTACCGGAGATAGCTATATATCTGACATTGTGACTGAAGAAGAAGAATGTGATTTTGATCGCGGACGAATGTTTCTCAGATTCGAAGTGTTACCAGATTATTTGGTTCCGATGAAGATTTGCTGATTGAAAAAGATTACCAATTTGCTGATCTGGAGTGATTACGGAAATCGAGATTTCCGATTATTACGGGTAAACTTTGATTTGAAGTTTACCAGTATGGTAATTCGAAGTTTCTATGAATTTCCGATTGAGTCTTGAAGATCGGAAGATCGAGCATATGAGATATGCGCTAAACTGAACGCGGATGTGGTTAAAGTTGAAATGGAGAAGCTGCATTGATGAGCTTCAAATTGGTGTCTATTCAAGATAATATGTCGGTTAAGCAAATCAGAGGAGGTTGGAAACTGTGGAATAAATATCTGAGTTGGAGATTTCAGGGGGAATTAGATGTTGTTAATGTAAACCCGAATCATAAATTAAGGGGGAATTTGTTGACGCATTTCGACGACATCGGCAGATACCTTGATTGAAGTTGCAGAATATTCAAACACGGCTCACGTTTGAAGACCAAGATTCGACAATAACGAACAAGGGGAATCTATTGGTGCACCTGGTGTTCGTCACTTGTCGAATAGGCTAGATAGAGCGTGTGTTGAATATTGTATAGGTTAGAATCGAACACACGACCGAAATACGGAGATTTCAGTGTAAAAGGGAACAAGTTCGCCCGAACTTGATGTGCTTTTAGTCAAGTTCGCTCAAACTTGACTAATGCAGGCCAAGTTCGCTCAAGAATGCTCTTAGGAAGTCAAGTTTGGCCGAACTTGACTAGGTCAAGTTCGCCCGAACTTCCATACACTCCAGCGAACTTGTCTCCCTATATATAGGTGTGTTGTTGATTTGTCATTTAAGTTTTTGGCATCCCTACGGGGAGGTGCTGGCGGATTCTCTCCAGGAACTCCGGCAGCTGGACTTATAAAGATGTATACTCTTTCGGTATGAATGAAGACTTGGCATCCCTACGGGGAGGTGCTGCCGGATTCTCTCCAGGAACTCCGACAGCTGGATTTTTAAAGATGTATACTCTTTCGGTATGAATGAAGACTTCCGCTGCATTCTGTTTCTACTCCTTTCTGTTATAACATTCTACCGAATCGGTTTACGTTTATCCACTAACTTCCGTCTAGAACCGCCTGATCATCGGACCTTCAATTGGTATCAGAGCTAGAACAGCATGATTTGATAGTATCAAGACAAGAACACTTCTATTTCTACTCCATTCTTCTTTTTTCTTAACTTTTGATCACAAAATGAAGAATTCATGGTCAAAATCTTTTGAATTTTGAATATATCATGTAAAACACAACAAAGATAAAACCTTGAAAGATTGGAGACCAAATTCAACCGAATTCATGTCGAAATTTTGAAAAAAACGATGTTTTTGAAAACCCTCAGGAACGAACTTGTTGGCCATGTTCGGCCGAACTTGCCCTAAAACATCACTTTCAAGTGATTTTTAGTAAGTTCGCCCGAACTTAGGTGTTTTTTGAAGAAATTCTAAGTCATGTTCGCTCGAAGATACTGAATTTTCATTAATTTTACATCAAGTTCAACTTGTGTAAAATCAAGAAGATTTTAAGTAAGCTCGCCCGAACTTGCTTGTATTTCATCGAAATTGTGTTGATACGTTCGCTCGAAGATCTATTTGATTGGTGTATTAAGTTCGACCGAAGATAAACGAAATTTTTCAAAGTAGAATCTAACAAGTTCGACCGAACTTGTTAGAAAATCAGAGAATTTTTCATTTGTTGCTACAAGTTCGACCGAACTTGTAGTAGGAGTAATCATTTTCAAAATTTTTGAAAAATTTTCAGCGTACACGTTTCGTCATTCACAATGGAGGATCAACTAAGAGCTTATATGTCTAGAGCTAGTTCGTCAAAGGCCAACATGATTAATCAAGTCAATCTGATAACGAAATGGGAACGACCGTCAAACCGCCCAAGCTGATGAGCATGGACGAATACGAAGCATGGAAAGAGAAATTTACCTACTGGGTTCAAGCCATGCACTTCGCTGGCTGGGTGTCAATCGAAAGAGGCTACACTGTTCCGGTAGATGAACATCAACAAGTTCTTGAGAAGTACAACTACTCGACAGCTTAGAGAGACGAATACATTGCCGAGAAAAAGATGATCAGTCTCATCCAACAGTCAGTCAAAGAAGATATTCTGATTCTGTTACCAGAGTATACTATTGCAAGAGAGCTTTGGTTGTCGTTACAGGAGAAATATTAAGGCAGTGCTGAAATGATAAAAAGCAAGAAGGCTCTCATTCTGAAAGAATCTTCAACATGCTAAAGAATGAGACCATTAAGAAAATGATTGAGCGTTTCCGTCATCTCAAAGTGCAAATGCATAGACACGGTCTTGAGAAGACGAAACAAGAATACATCGACAAACTTGCTGACACACTACCAGAGGGTGAATGGACTACGTATTTGATGGTTCTGAAGAATAGTGATAAGTGGGATTTCTTCAAGTTGTCAACGTTTATCGATAAACTCGAAGGCCACGAAATGGAGCTTCTGAAGATAGCGAAGTCAAAGAATGCTAATGTTGTTCAAGACATCGGTTTGTACTACAAAACCGGAATGCAAGATAACATTTCGAGTCCAAAAATTGGAACTGCTTTTAGTGCAAACATGAATGCTTCTCCACAGAATCAAAACCATTCACAGCCTCAGTATGACCAAAGTCCACAAAGTTCTTACTCGAGCACTGGTTCAAATTCAACATTTCAAAGTCAAGCAAATCAGAACCAACAGCAAAGTTCTGATCCGAATGTTTACAAATGTAACATCACAGTGAATTTGAACAATGTTGTTTCAGAAGAAGTTGCAAAACAACATATGTCACTACTTGCTGCCGTCGTAGAGTCTTTTATGAATGTCTTGTTGCCGGTAAAATTGGAAATCCCGAGATGACCGCAGAAGATTATGATCAGGTAGACGAGGAAGAACTCGAACTAATGGACATCAAATGGTCCTTAGCTTCGATCATCAGGAGAGTGACAAAGATCGTTGCACTCACAGGCCGTGACATAGGAAACTCCAGCAACAAATTGGGTTTTGACAAATCCAAAGTCACATGCTCTAAATGCCGACATAAGGGACATTTTAAAAGAGAGTGTAAGAACACCGAGGCAACCGGAATTCAAAGTCCTTTCGGAGGAGGGAATGAATATTACAAGAGGGCACTTCAATATAAACCGTTCCCGAAGAAAACTCAAGTTGAGATCCAAGAAGAGCCAAACAGTAGTACCACGGAGAAAGCCATGGTTGCATCCACAGAAGATGACAGTTTTGATTGGAACTCTTACATTGGCAAAAAGACTGGAGTTGCTTTGATGGCGGAGATAGTTGAAGATAATTTTGCAGAGGAAGCAGCGGCGGCAGCTGAAGCAGCGGCAGCAGCAGCTTTTGAACAAGCTATTTTGGAACAATACTTGCATCAACAGCAGGAAGAAGAGGAATATATCCATATGCAGAGACAAGGAATTTTATCCTCTAATTCTTGTGACAGTTTTGCAGGTCACTTTGATGGAAGCATGAAAGAACAAGTGGTTGAGGAGAAAAAGATTGATGAAGTGATCATTGATGTCACTCAAGAAATGAAAGTCGAAGACCTCAACGACATGGCAGATAAAGCTTTAATGGTGAATCTAACCAAGGTAGGTCCAGAGGTAAAGATTGTCGAGAAAGAAGTTGTCAAAGTACAAGTTGTAGAGGTTGAGAAACCTTGTACAAAATGTACTAAACCTTGTGTCGAATGTGCCGAAAAATCAAAGATCATCGCTGAAAACAATGTGCATATTGATTTGTTAAAATATGATTATCGCACAATGAAAGAAGCGTATGACAAAATGAAAAATGATTACAGCAGACTCGACAGAAATAACATCGAACAACATAATAATATAAGAATGTTGAGTGGTACAATAATGGATAAACAAAGAGCAATTAACATTTATATCAACACCATTGCTGAAATCAAACAACAACTTCAAGATATGACAATTGAAACTGAAAGAGTTCAACAATTGTTAAGAAGTTATACCACCAACGCGTATGTTATCGATCACATTCTTCCGACAATCTCAACGAAAGAAAAACCCAAAAAGAAAGCGGGCAAAGAATATAGCAATGTTCCTCCACCCCTTTGCGAGAAATACTGTGTTAAATCTGCAGACGGGATGGACAAGGCACTCAATGTTGAATTGCTTTCTGAAAAGAAAAACGAGTTGCCAGAGAACATTTATATAGTCTATGCTAAATCTGATGATGATAACAACGTTGTGGTTAACAAAGTGGTTGAAAATGTTTTAAGTGATTCTGATGAAGGCAGCTTCAAAAGCGCCAACTCGAGTTCAAAGAATTCTGATTCACAGTCTGAACATGACGATGGTCTAAGTGACGATCCTAATATTGTAATGTACAAAATTAAGGATTCGGATAGACTATACTTTGATGATAGCTTCCCGATTCAGAATGTGAAGGAATAATTTCTAGACAAATTCTTTAAACTCGTGGAAGTCACATCAGAAGAATTGGTAATCAATGAACGAAAATTCTATTCCAAACCTAAAAGAAACAATTACCGAAGAAACGGTGGTAATCATCCAGAAAATCGGAGAGCAGGGTTGGGTCTAGAAGAATCAGATGAATCTGTAAAGAAACTGTCACCATTTCATGAATATAAAAACAAAAACATGAAGTTTGTATATGGGACGAGTACAGTTCATGAGGAGAATTTGATTGGTAAGCAATCAAATGATAAGTTCAAAAAGGAGAAAGAAGTTCGAGATAAAGCCAAGGTAACAAGTGGTGTCATAACTTCAAGTAGGATAAAACCACCAATTAAAGGACATCCACTTGATAATCCGATATGTTTCAAGTGCAATGAAATTGGTCATATGGCACGACAATGTCCGAAATCAAAACCGGCTTATCTTCGAAGAAAAGAAGATTCAAATGTTGTTAAACCAAAGCAACCAGTGTTTGCAAAACCTGTAAAGATTTTGAAACGAAATCAATCAAAACCAGAAGTTAAACCAAAGTCTAAAAAGACTTTTGAAAATTCCATTTTCGAAAAAGTGAAACTTCTAGGTCTAATGAAAACAAGTTTTACATCAAAAAGGCTAATATCAAATCTCAAACCTGGATTGCCAAGAAAAGATCAACAACATCTGGTGTTGTTAAGTCTGAGCTAGTAAAGACTAACAACACAAAAGAATCAAAGTCCGAAATCATTAAGTCTGAGCAGGTAAAGAATTGTGAGAATGTGAAACAAGTTAAAACAGAAATCAAGAATGATAATGTCAAATCTGTAAAAGATAAGAAAAAAGTGAAATTTTCAAACATTAACATTGTTGAAACAGATGATGAGTTTGATTTTGATGATGTTGATGAGTTTGAATATGCTTTTGATGATGGTTATCCAGTAAAACCCAAGACCAAGAAGGCTTGGGTAGAGCTTTTCACCTAATTTCTGAATTTTGCAGGGGCTCCAAAGATCCGTACTTTCAAAGTGGATTTTGGATAGTGGAGCATCCAGGCATATGACGGGAATGAAGGCATTGTTATTCGACATTAAAGCTATCAATGGTGGATATGTTGGATTTGCAGGAAATCAAGGTGGAAGGATAGTCGCCGAGGGAAAACTCTCCAATGGCGTAGTTTCATTTGATCGCCTGAACTATATTGCAGAACTTGAGAACAATTTTCTGAGTATATCACAGATTTGTGACAAGAAATTTATAGTCCATTTCAACGAAAAGGAGTGTATTATCTTGAAGCCGTGATTCAAAATTCCAGATGAGTGGATTCTGATGCGAGCACCGCGAGAGAATGATTTATATGTTCTTGATATGGGTGTTGCTACCACTTCATCACAATCAGCACAATGTTTTGTATCAAAGGCTACTGAAAAGATTCTATTCTTTGGCATCGTAAGATGGGGCATATTCATTTGTGAAAAATCATAATGATCTTGTAGAAGGCGTAAATCTTCGAAGTTTTCAAATGTCTGATCATTGCTTGGAATGCAAGAAGGGAAAGCAGATCAAGAAATCTCATCCGAAGAAAATTCTAAACTCAATCAAGTTGCCATTAGAACGTCTCCACATGGATTTATTTGGTCCTGTAAACGTTCAAAGCATCTCAGGAGACTTATATTGCTTGGTCGTGATAGATGACTATTCGAGATATTCGTGGATATTCTTTCAAGAATCAAAAGACGAAACGTTCGAGAACTTGGTTATTCTTTTCAAGAAACTCGAGAACATTTATCATCTGCCGGTCAGACACATTAGAAGTGACAAACAACACAAAGTTTAAGAATAACAAAATGAAGGAATTCTGCAATGCAAAAGGGATTCTGCAAGAGTTTAGTGCTCCCTATACTCCACAGCAAAATGGAGTAGCTGAATGGTAAAACAGAACTTTGATTGAAACTGCGAGAACCATGCTTGCAGATTCTTAACTTCCTATCAGCTTCTGGAGTGAAGCAGTTGCTGTGGCTTGCTACACGCTAAGCAGGGTTCTCACTGTCAAACCAAAAAAGAAAACATGTTTTGAGATGATAAACCGACGGAAGCCAAATTTGAAGTTCTTAGAACCATTCGGTGCACCTTGTACCGTAATAGACCAAGATGGCAAATTCGGAGCAAAATCTCTCGAAGGTTTCTTTGTCGGATATGCGAGTCCATTGAGAAGAGTATATGTTCCTTCATTAAGAAAGGTTATTGAAGCACAACACGTGGATTGTTTCAATTATAGGGATCCTATTCAAAGGAAAGGTGACGCGTGGCTGTTTAACTATCAAGACCTTTGGAAGTCATTTGACTTGCCCAAAGAACCAATTGACGAAGAAGTTGCAGCGTTATATTATCTTCACCAGTAAGCGAATCAAGAACAAATTGTTCGACCAATTGTGGTTAATCAACCCACGTTTGATCCATCTTCTTCTGGCGCAAGTTCAAACATTAGTGGTGTTCCGGTTGAAAATGTTTCTGAAACATTATCAACACCTACTGCTCTTCCAACGAATGTCTCTACTGAACCAGTGAATAAAACAACGGAGCCCAATATGCCTCAGAATCAAGATTCTGATTCAGATGAAGCGCCAACATTTGATGCTGATGGGGAATCATCTTCTTCAGATGAAGAAGTGGAGCAGATAACAAGTCTTCTTAATCAATCTGTAGTCCCGAACAACAGAAATGAAGCTTCATCAAGCTCTCCAAACATTGAATTGGTTGTTGATCTCAACATCACGAATCAGCAAAACTCAGTAGTTGTTCCAAGTGAAGAATTGCCGCGATCATATTCCTATCATCCGTCAATAAATATTATCGGAGAACTTCAAACTGCTGTTAGAACTCGAGGGCAAATTAATAAAGCACTCTGTTGTTTCTATACACGCATTGCTACAACCCAGAACTATTGTTTCTATTCATGTTTCATCTCTCAGATTGAGCCTAAGACAGTTAATGAAGCTTTAGCAGATGAAAACTGGGTACAAGCAATGCAAGAAGAATTATTGTAGTTTGAGAAGTTGGGTGTGTGGAAGCTTGAAGACTTACCAGAAAATCAGAAAGCAATTGATACAAAATGGGTCTTTAAGTGTAAACATGCTGATAGAGGAGTTATTGTTCGTAACAAAGCTACGGTGTTGTCAAGGGATTTCATCAGCAGGAAGGGATAGACTACACGGAAGTCTATGCACCAGTGGCTCAATTGGAATCTATTCGAATGTTTCTAGGTTTCGCATCATGGAAAGGATTTAAGGTATATCAATTGGATGTCAAATCGGATTTTCTGTATGGAAAATTACGCGAAAAGGTATATGTTGGACAACCACCGGGGTTTGTCGATCCACTTAACAAGAAGAAAGCGTACCTACTGGATAAAGCTCTTTATGGTCTACACCAAGCCCCGAGAGCTTGGTACGAGACGTTATCGCAACATCTCGTCGGAAACGGCTTTATCAGAGGAACTGTGGACAGTACTCTTTCACCAGAGAAGTTGATGGACATATGATTATAGTTCAAATCTACGTTGATGACATCATCTTTGGAACTACAACCGATAGTCTCTGCAAAGAGTTTGAGGGAATCATGAAAACGAAATTTGAAATGTCCTCGATGGGCGAAATGAAGTTCTTTCTTGGTTTGCAAGTAGATCAGCTTCCGGATGGTATTTTCATCCACCGGACTAAATATGTTCACGACATCTTGAAGAAGTTTGGAATGGAAAGCTTGAAGCCTCTATCTACGCCTCTTGCTCTAAATCATGGCATTTGTGTTGACGAGACTGGAGCCAAAGTTGACGAGACATTATACAGATTGATGATTGGATCGCTGATGTATCTGACGGCATCGCGCCTAGATATTATGTATCCAACCTGCCTATGCGCCAGATATCAGTCAAGCTCGAGGATCTTACACATGCAGATCCTGAAGCGTATCTTCAGATATCTGAAAGGATGCCCAAGCACCGGCTTGTGGTAACTGAAGAACGACAATTTCGACCTCACAGGCTATGCTGATTCCAATTTTGGTGTAGATAAGTTGAACTCAAAATCAACTACAGCGGGATGCCAGTTCTTCGGAACAAGAATGGTAACCTGGCAGTGTAAGAAACAGACTACGGTCTCTCTCTCTACCTGTGAAGCTGAGTATATCTCGGCCTCCAGCTGTTGTTCACATATTTTGTGGATTCAACAACAGATGAGAGACTATGGTCTGCAATTTCTAGACACTCCGCTGTATGTTGTTAACAAGGCAGCCATCGATATAACTAAAAATTCGGTTCATCATTCACGCACAAAACACACTGAAATTCGTTATCATTTCATTCGTGATTGCTACGAAAAGAAATTGGTACGAATAGAAAAAATCTACACCGACGAACAAAAGGCTGATTTTTATATCAAACCATTTTCATTATCACGGTTTAAATACTTGTTGAGAATAATGGTATGAAAATTTGCTGACAGGTGCGGATGCTGAGGTTGAATACGGATTGGACAACGAGTTCGTGTGATCCACATTGGTTTGTAAATATCTTTCTAGTTTAGAGTTTTTATTAAAAACTAAAATCCAAAAAGATGTTTTTGATTTTAGAGGGAGAAATGTTAGAGAAAATACAAAAACATTCGAAAAATTTTAAAATCCAAAATATATAAAAAATTCAAATTGTACAAAAACCTTGAAAAAGACAAAAAGAATTCAGTGTCATTAAAGGAAATGATAGTACATCAATGGACTATCACAGTATGCTAAAGAAATGTAAAGTTTAAAAGTGATAAACGAGTATTACTGTGGATGTGTCGATAGGCTTAACACGTTTAGTAAACTGTTTTCGAGATATAAACTAAATTTTACAACTGCTTAATCTTGTGGATTAACACATCTTGGATATATGGACTTAGTACTCCGAAATTTCATTTGAAAGATTGCCTGATTCTGAGATACGAGGTCTTTATAGATGGTTGATATCTGGGGTATTATACAAGTTCTTCTGATTTTGCAGAAGCAATGGCCTAGAACTTCTATAATACTTTCACTTTAAAACCCCAAATTGTATGCAATATTGAAAAGTATCGAAAGATATAATCATATGCAATGCTGAAAAGATTCCTTAAGTGGAACACACCTTAAAGACAAGCGTTCAACTCTTTGTCTGTACGGTAGTACTAACCTGAGCTCTCAAGGCCTCGCACAACCCAGTTACAGATATCAATTATGCTATATTCACCTGTAAGATGAAATCTAGGGAATCCGGATACGGGAGTATATTCAAGAAGTGGGAACCACAGATAAGTCAAGTTTCATAAATTCTATCTTAACATATCTTGAAATAGTTGAATGTGGTAAAGTTTAAGTGGACAGATATATCGACAATCTAGGTAAACTAGTTTAAAACTTAAAGTCATTTAAAGGTCAACGGTACTGGTGATATGTCTCAATCAACTGATATGATCCTTAGACACGAATTCACAAAAACATGTCTGTAAATATGTTTGTACATAGTTTACATTGCTTATTTCATTGTATTTTAGCTTTACAGATTAAAATCAAAAAGATTTTCGGTGTGTTTTAGCATAAACTTACAAAAATACAAAAAGATTTTATTTCTACATTGTTTTCAGCAAATCAATGTTGGATAACGAATCTTCGAAGTTTGGTAAGGTGCTAGAACTGGTGGGAATCTCTTTGACAATAGGCTGGGAGCTAATCTGTTAATTTGAAAAGATAAAACAATGAAAAGTTCATTAATTTGAAACTTTGATTTTGAAAATATCAACAGTTTGTTCGTAACGGGTCAAACCGGGGTCATTAACTTGGACTCGGCAGACAAATCGGTTAACCAAGGTCATTAGCTTGGACTTGGTCGACTGAGTGGATTTTCATAACTGGTAAAAAGTTTGAAAGTTCAGGGTTAAAAATGAAAAATTTTAAAAAAGTTGAAATTTTGTTGGTTTGGCAAGTTCGGCCGAACTTGCTAAACAAGTCAAGGTTTAACAATCAGCAAGTTCGACCGAACTTACAGAAGGCTGATTGTTGTGTTTAAATGATAAGTTCGCTCGAACTTACTCTGGGCCTTCATGATGGGCTTAGCAAGTTCGCCCGAACTTGACATGGTATAAATACCATTCAAGTTCGGCCGAACTCATTTACCTGTTTCCAGAGCTTTTAGAGAACTTAAGTGAAATTGGCATTTGTATACCGTTATACTGTCCAAATCAAGATTGTTTTTGGTGATTTGCACACCAATCACAATGGCAGAGGTATAAAATTGTGATAAAATTGTGTATTGACCGTAAACAAACCAAACAGATCTGAAATCGTTAAAATCTGATGGTTAAAGATGTTATTGGACAAAATTGAACATAGATCTTTGTTCTATACTTAAAATTGACCGTGAAATTGATTTTGATAGAACTGAAATGCACTTTTGCATGTTTGAACAGGTTGGGTCTGTTGAAGAAGACGACAAGTTCGGCCGAACTTGTTGTCAAGTTCGACCGGACTTGTCCAAAACATGATTAATAGATCCAGAATCATGTTCGACCGAACTTATGTCAACAAAAAGTGATTTGTTTAAATCGTAAGTTTGCCCTAACTTGTTCTTTAATGAGAAACATGTGTTTCATACATGTTCGGCCGAACTTAGATAAAATTGAATGATAAAAAAAAATTGTTGTAAGTTCGCCCGAACTTGCATTTGAAAATGTTGAACATGTTTATCACATGTTCGGGCGAACTTGATCAAACAGAATGTTGTAACACCTAATCAAGTTCGCCCGAACTTGATTAAAGTGTTAGAAAATTTTTTGATGATTTTTCTCGAAAAACATGCTAATTGTTTTACTCGTTTTTCGACACAGATTCCAGCGTGTGTTATCTTAGTTGAGTTTTCCAAAACTCACAATACATGCATTACGCTTGACAAGTCTATTTGTCCATCACTGAAAGAATATGATAGTATCTTGAAGTTTCTCGAAGATAGTCACATTCGCCGAGCAATTACTGAGCGCACCGTATCATATCGTTCTCATATTGTTCATTTCTGGATGAATGCAAGCCTGAGCGCTGACGAGAAGACAATTTCTACAGTACAAGTTGGTGATGAGCTAAAGCCGATCACAGTAACCGAAGGTGATATCCGAAGGATTTTGGAGCTCAAAGACAAAGAAGACGATCCGATTCATTAGATGAGAAGATGATTCGCGGATGCTTTTTTCGTATGGGCTATAAAGGAAGCGTAAACAAGCCGACGCTAACGAATGGGGAAGTGCCTAACCCCTACAAGCTTCTAATTCATGCATTGATTCATACTTTTAGCCATCGAAAAGCCGGTTTGGATGATGTACATGATTATTTGGCTAGCATGGCAACGACGCTTATTTTGAAAAAGCCGTTCAACGTTTCGAAGTTAGTTTTTACTCACATGTCGAAGAACATGGAAGACTCAAGATTGTGTCTTTATCCGAGGTTTATTCAGATGTTGATTGATGAAAAGTATGCCAACATTGCTCGAGATCCGAATGACGTTCTTTATCTAGTTCATCTCGACGAGACGACAGTAAAGAAGCTTATCAAGTTCCAAAAGCAAGATTCAGCTCCTATTGCCAAGCCAGTATTCGGAGCTATAAAAGATGCAGATTATGTCTCGCCACCTGGAAACAAATGGAGAAAGGATGGTAGTGACGATGAGAAAGAACTTAAAGCCGAGCAGGAGTGGTTTAAAGAATTCAAACCAAAGGTAAGGAGTGTATGGTTTTTGAAGGCTGAAGCTGATAAGCCGAAAAAGAAGCGAGCGCCAAAGAAAGTTGAAACTTTGCTTGTTGATGAGGAGGAAACTGAAAATGTTGAAGCAGTTACTGGATCGAGCGCTGCAGTTGTTATTGAGAGTCAAGAAATAGTGAAAACGACTCAAGAAGATGTGATTTCTGCTACTTCTGAAAATGAAGAATCTGATAAAGAGCCTGAAAAGACAGAAGCAGAGATTAGAGCAGAAAAAGAAAGGAAATTAGATGCAGATTTTGATCCAAATGCTTAAAAAGAATCTGACGAGGAGAGACCAAAGAAAAAGGCGAAACGTACAAAGTCTCCAGCAGTTGAAATATCAAAGAAGACTACAGGGTCACCTCATACTAAAGGAAAACGAAAAGCTAAGAAAGCTCAGAAAGCGGTGAGCAAGAGATATAAAAGCAAGGTGAAAGGCACAGAAGCAACACAAGAACCTTTTGGTGCTCAGGAGAAAGGAGCCACACAAGAACCTCCTCCATAAGAACCTCCTGTTATTGTTCATGTCGAAGCTGAAAGGCCAGGAGTTACACAAGAACCTCCTGTGTCTGAATTTGTTGAAGTTTTGATCGCTGAATCGCCTAGTGCTCCAAAGACTTCTGTTCCTGAAAGTTCTACGCCGAAGAAGTCAACACCAAAAACTGCAACACCAAAAGATTCAACACCAAAGACACCAAGGGGAAGTATGTTTGGTGATATGCCACACGGTCCAATCAGTCTTGAAGACTTGGATGAATTTTCCCATAGACGAATGCTGAGATGTTAGAAAAACGTGTGAATGTATTGGAAGATAAAGTTGCACAGATTGAGATAGAAAAGGCTGAGCTTGTAAAGAAGATGAATCAGAGCGAAGTCGAAAAAGAAATACTTGATGATAAAGTGAAGGTGCTTGAGAATGAACGTAAATATTTCAAGGCGTTGATAGAAAGTCTGCAGGACGCCAATGAAAAATTACAGACAGAGATTGTAGAATTAAAGAAAATTCAAGCTTTGAACGATCGAAGATTCATCAGATTACAGAAGGTGTTATCAAACAATCTGAATATTGATTTTATTGCTGAATACGATCGTCTGGATCGTCAAGAAGCCAAGGAACGTGCTGAGAGAGAATTGGCTGAAGGTGGTAAAGGGAAGCAGGTTGAGGGTGATGCCCCTAAATCTTCTGCTGAAAAATCTTCTGATATTCCTGAGAAGCCAAGTGAGGATATTTCAAAAGCTTCTGAGTTTGATATCCAAAAGGTTGACGAATCTGTCAAGCCTTCTGATCCTATCATTGTTACTGAAGAAAAAGACAATGATGAAGCCGAGAAAGAGGATAAGAATGAAGATGAAGAGGAAGAAGGTTATGAGGATTGGAACGTTGGGGATGATGATGATGATTTTGATCAAGGTGACATGATTTTGATCAGGGTGGTACAGGTTTAAAGATCAATGAAGCTAAAGTTTCTGATGAGTTTGATTTTTCTGACCTCATGGACGATGAATCGAATCGAATGGAAGATAAAAGCCAGGGGGAGTCAGGGCAAAAAGGGCCGTCAGATGATATTGATTTGATAGATGTTGATCGTTTTGCAAAGCCTATGACTGCAGTACCTACAAAGCCTTTAATACTGATGTTGGCACATAATGTAGATGAAGGTGAGTTTGTACATAACTACACGAAAGAAGATCTGGCGAAACTAGTTGAAACTGAAGCTGAGAATTTAGAGTTTGATTTTGAAGAGGTTATGAATGTTAACACATTTGAACCGAAAGAGTATCAATATGAGAGAAGGTTTGAAGCTGATGAGTACAATCGTGTGATAGTTGAAGATTGGTCCTCAGATGATGAAACATAACAGAAAGCTAAATATATTGGTGAGGATTCAGAAAGTTTTCCTACATTTGAAGAGATGTATAAACAGTTGAATGAAGATATGTTGAAAGAGAGGATTGCTGAAGAGCTAAGAGAAGGAAAAATTCCTAAACCGATGACCAAAGAAGAAATAGCTGAAGCGAAAAAGTCCTGGTTCAAGGAGATGCCTCGTGAACGTAAGTTTCGACGTCCACTAGCATTCTTCACCAGAGATAAAGATGTTTCTTTGGGAGATATACTGAGTTGGGGTTGGTTTAAAGAGCTCAACGTATATGCAATCAAAAGAGAGTTTGGAGTGCAATACTTCAAACATCTTACTGATTTAAAGACATTGCCGTATTGGGATATGGAAGAGCTGGTACAAACAATGAATGTTACTCATCATATGAAGACAGTTGATCAATTGTTGTGGAAGATGATTAAGTACGAAGCTGATAAAGGTTGGAATCACTAGAAGTCGTTTATTCCGAGATGAAGAATAAAGATTAACAAGGTTACAGGGGAAAAGGACATAACGTTGATTATGAAACGTCCTAGAGCCATGAGGAATATGCCACTTATGCCGATCGAACCGAACTTTTATCCTTTATTCAAGTGATGGCAAATTGATCCAGCTACTTGTGAAGCAGTGATTGTGTTAAAGTTTGAAGATCACTTGGATATTGCTAAAGAACGAGTTGAAGTGATGGGTCATCAGGGTATGAGAGGTTTGTGGAGGACGATAAGGATTCTAGATCTTATGTGGTTAGTTAACTGCTCGAGAGAAGATATAAAATGTCTTTTCTACAGCAAGATTGTTTTTGAAGAAAGAGAAAAAGGTACAAGCGATGCAATATCAGAAAGTTGTTAACGTTTGCTATGCACGTGATGTAAATTCTGGTAAAATGTGGCAAACGAAGTGGAGGGATCTGGAAAGAGTTGAATTTCTTAAAGAAGAAACCAGAAGTGAGGCGATCAAAGAAAGAATGGAAAAAGCGGTAAGGCAAAGTTCACTCAGAATGGCTAACTTTAAAAGACCACCGCCAACTGATCAGACGCCGGATCCGAAACAAGAGAGACGAAAGAAGCCGTACAAGAACTTCTTTGGTCGGGTACGTTAATGTATATATGGACAGAGTTTTGAAGACTGATAAAAGACGAAGACGATATCCA
This sequence comes from Scalesia atractyloides, assembly GCA_947069175.1. Taxonomy (NCBI): domain Eukaryota; kingdom Viridiplantae; phylum Streptophyta; class Magnoliopsida; order Asterales; family Asteraceae; genus Scalesia; species Scalesia atractyloides. The sequence continues at coordinate 46,075,299 of CAMTDV010000019.1, read as the reverse complement.
AGGGGGAGTCTGTTGGTGCATAATGTCTATGTCTTAGTCTTATATCTGGTCTTTATTGTATAGAGCTGGATAGGCTAGGTTATGAAGTATTTATAAAGTGTCTTAGCCAAGTTCGCCCAAAGTACACATGTCTAGGCATGTTCGGCCGAACTTGCATAGGCAAGTTCGGGCGAACTTGCACCTACTTGGGCCGAACTTGTAATGCTATAAATACCTAGCTTGAGTGTCTCATTTGTAACTTTGGCATTGTAGAGGCGAAGCTCTGTCAGTCTGTATCCAGAACGTTTGATATATAAAACTGACGTTTAACTGATTAATTCTTGTCTATTGGTAACACGACGTAATATTTCCGCTATTATGGACGTTAGATATCAAATTTAGGTTCCTAAGCATCAAGGATCGGTCCTACAGCTTGGCTTCTTGTGAGCACACCCTCATTGATGTTGCCAATAACTTGATCCACTGGATGGCTTTTGAGGAAAATCAAATCACCTTGATATGGGACAATGGCATTTTGAGGTGAAGCTTGCAAATGTGTATCATCTAAGATATCCTCTGCTGGTGAATTTGATGGTCCAGCCTATGATTGGAATGGTGGTGGAGGGATTGGTGGTATGGTAGTGAAAGTGGGTTGATTTTTGTCCAATTGTTGTGGACTTTCATCAGCAGATGTTTGGATTTGAGAGCTGGCAGAGGTTGAAGTATTAACCATTGTTGACCTGGCAGAGCTTTCACCATTGCTACTAACATCTGCTCCTCTACCTGTAGGATTGATTTTGAAACTTGGAAGAATACAATCATATCCTTGCTCTTCAAATGATGATTGTGGAGTACCCGCAGGGTTAGTCTTGACAGACACATCTTCAAATGTAAATTTAGATAGATCAAACAATTCAGCAGGTCCATTTGCTGGGATTTTCAAGGATGAGAGTTCATTGAACTTCACATTTAGAGTCTCCTCAACACACTTAGTCCTAGAGTCAAAAACTCTGTAGGCTTTGGCAGTGGTTGAGTATCCCAGAAAATAGCCACAATCAACTTTGGCTGCAAACTTGGATATTGAATCCTTGATGTTTAAAATGAAGCATGGGCAGCCAAAGACTTTGAAATAAGAGATCAGAGTTTGATTTTGTAAAGCAATTCATAGGCAGTCTTTTGATGCCTGGAGTTTATCGAAACTCTGTTCTGGACATAGCAAGCAGTGTTTACAGCCTCTGCCCAAAAAGACAAGGGTAAACCTGAGTCTGCAAGCATAGTCCTTACTGATTCAATTAAAGTTCTGTTTTTCCTTTCAACAACCCCATTTTGTTCTGGAGTTCTAGGGATGCTGAATTGTCTAACAATCCCTTTTGACTCACAGAAGGCATCCAACTCTTTGTTCCTAAACTCTGTTCCATTATCACTCCTAAAGATTTTTACAGGAAGATCAAATTGCTTTTCAACTTGTTTAACATAGTTTTGCAAAATGTTTGTTGTTTCATCCTTAGAGTGTAAAAAGAAGGTCCATGTGAACTTGGAAAAATCATCAACTATCACCAGACAATATCTTTTGTGTTTTAAGCTCATGAGTTTTACAGGTCCAAACAAGTCCATATGAAGCAACTGTAAGCAGTGACTTGTTTTGGACTCTTCAATTGACTTATAAGAGCTTTTATGTTGTTTACCTTTTAAACATGGAACACAATGCTCTTCACAAGTAAATTGTTTTTGGGGTAAACCTCTAACCAGACTTTGTTTTGAGAGAGTGGAGATAGTTTTTAGAATTGTGTGTCCTAGTCTTTTATGCCATAGCTCTATCTCTTTGCTTGAGGCAACTGAGAACAGACATGCATTTGACATAGGATTATCTTTTAACATATCAACCACATACACATTTCCTACTCTATGAGCAGTCAACTGTGCTTGAACATATTGAATCTGTGGAGCAGGGGTTTAGACATAATGAATAGGGACAGTTGTTACAGGATTGCAAAATAAGCAGTGTTTTGCATTTGATGAGCAGGGGTAAACTGAGAATATTGGACAGTGCTTTGAGGATTGGGACCAGGATGAGTAACAATTGGTCCTGCATTTTGAGTTCTACATTCCCTGGCAAAATGTCCCATCCTATTGCACTTAAAACATTTTATCTTTGATTTATCTAACCCAACTTTTATCCCCCCATGCAACCCTGGAAACCTCCTACCAGTTCTTTTATAAAACTTACTAGCCCTGACACTCAAAAGTGCCAACTGGTGTAGAATGCCCATTTCTTCCAAATCCGTGAGTTCAAAGTATTGTAAGTCATTCATCTCAAAGCTCAGATTGTCAGAGGTTTGGCTTTCACAATTTGCAGCAAAATCAAAATTGGGTGTACAGGGATCAGAGTTGAAATTGTTTCCAGAAGTCATGTCAATGTAATGATCAAAACTCTGATCCTTTCAACTGCCAGATCCCTCTTCATGACTATAGAGAGTAGTGTTTCCCAGTGTATAGTCATCAGTCACTTTTCCAGACTCTTGAAGCTTCTTTTTCTGGTTCAACTCTCTCTCATAAGTGAGAAGTTGACCATGAAGCTGTGTGAGGGTCATTTCCTTATAACCAACAGATTTTCGAGTAACATAAGCTATTGTCTCCCATTTTTCTTGTAGTGATCTTAAGAAACGCCTATTGATAGTCAAATTAGGAAAGCTCACATCTACCAGTTTCAATTCGCTTATGAGACAGCTAAATCGCTCGAACTGTTGGGTTAGTGACTCACCTTTTACATGGTAAAATGTTTCATACTGCTGATTTAAGACTTCTCTATTATTCTCGATCACCTCTTCAGTACCACCGAATTGCTCTTATGAGCATCCCATAACTCTTTAGCACTATTACAATGAAGTAATCCCACATAAATCTCATTGGGCAAAGCTGAAGCAACTATACTGAAAGCCTTAGCATCCAATTCGATTTTGAGGAAATCCTGTTCAGAGTAATTTTCGAGTTTTTTAGGGACTTGAGTGTGGGGTCCTCTGTGCTTGGAACCATGGGAACATGAGGTCCAAACACAACGGATCTCCAGCATCCGGTGTTCTGTTGAGCGAGAATATGACCCATCTTACGTTGCCAAATAAAATAATCATTTCGTTTCAACATAGGTGGTTTGGAATCCTGTGTTTTTGTGCCATTTCTCTTGTTTACAACAAATTTGTGTTTTAAAAACTTTTGTAGTAATAAAACTATGTATTCAAGCAAAACTTATCAAACGGAATTAGAAACAAAGAGCTGACCTGTTCAAATCAATTTGACATTTAAATCAAAATCGATTGACCAAGCTCTGATACCAATTGTCAGGATCTAAGTTTGAATTGATTGCTGTTTTTGTTTCAAATAATGGAAAATGATTGAAAAACAGAGAATCAGTGCAGCGGATCAATGGGAAACTTTTACAACAATCAATCGGTCGTTTGTTTTCATCACCATCATGCTTTCAAGTAATTAAACTATTGCATGTGATTAACAAACTCCCCTTAGCCCAATAACGATCGTTTGACAGTAAGAAATGAAGAAGATATGCGAAATTGATCTTTTTAAGAAGACTAGTAAAACTGTTGCATTGAGCGCCTATTTATACTATCTAACCACTGATCGTCTTCCAATGACATCGTGGTTGATAGTGACAGCTAACAAACGTAACTAACTACAAACACTGCTAGACTAAACTATCAGTGCATAGCACTGTTACATTAAACTAAAACTAGACTAAGCATTGATAGCTATCCTCTGTCCTTGTAATATTCTTCAGCGGTTGGGAATTTCTTCTGTCAGATGATAGGTATCAGTGTGTTTATTGAAAGCAGTAAATGCCTATAAGTGGATAGAAACCCCTGATAGTTGGACCAAAGCTCGGATGATGTGTTTTGACTTTGTAGCATCTGTTTCTTTTCAAAGGTTCAATCCCAACAACTTGTATAACCAACCATCCACATCCAAATAAAAAAAAAGGTACATAAATTCTAGATAATATATATTGGAAAGAGATCGACTTGTTTATATACATCAAAACCCGAACAAGAAGAGTTATCAAAACAGTGAGGAGATCCAATTCTTTGTCCTTCCGGCTGTACAATACTTTCACTTTTGCCATCTCAAAAGTTTCCAGGTGTGCTTATTGTATGCATCATCTACATCAAGAACGTACTAAAAGTGTATTTTGGTTAATTTTAAGTCCAAAAAGGGACCTTAAATCGTTAAATGTGTGTTATTTGATAAAAAAGTGTTTTTGGTTAATTTTTGAATTTTAGTTTGGTTAATTTTTGAATTGTAGTTTGGTTAATTAAGGTGATGGTTAAATCGTAGAGTTTTTATATTTATAATGGTTGCCTTACGAACTTGTACACGGTGTGGATGATGATATGTACCAAAACTATTACAGATACTATACTTAGTCACAGATATTACAAGATACAGGTCAATTTTTAATTTGTTTTGGTCACCCATATGATCGGAGGTAAGCTCGTTGGCGAATCCTTTAAACTAGTGTTGTAACTCTGAAACTCTAGCATCGCCAAGTGAAATGGTGTGGTGGTAAGATATCTCTCCTCTATTCAAGATGTGGAGTATTCAAATCCTGCAAAGTCTAGATAATAGAGTATTTAAGAAATATATTAGTTTGCCTTTGCCTTTCAAAAAAGAAAAGAAACCCAATGAAACCTATTAAGATGTGGAGTGTTTAAATCATGCAAAGCGTAAATACTAGAGTATTTAAGAAATATATGAGTTTGCCTTTAGAAAAAAACGAATGAAAAGAAGACCCATGAAACTTTAGGCTAGTACGTTGTGATTTAACCTAATCTTACTGGAAATCTCGCTGAAGATCCACCGGAAGCTTACTTCCTCAAGCCTTCGTCTCTGTTATTACCATCATCGCTCATCGTCTTCCTCGCCTCTATTGTAACCCACACCACCACAATAAAAAATCTTAGTCGTCATCTCTATAATAACCCACCGAACACCAGCGTTGTTGCCACCGTCGTGGTCTTTGGTCGCTTTGGGTTCGACTTTCTCTGGCCTATCGTTGGAGAGGCCGCCGTGGTCGGCCTGAAACCGTCAACAACTCCTCGCTGTGTTCGTCTCCATGGCCTCCTTGTGTGGCGGTGGCAGAGGATTTGAGAAGAGAAAAGGGAAGCGTTGGAGGATTTGAGAATATGGGGAAAAGGAACGTATTATGAAATCCCTAAAATGTCCCTCTACTGTTCACAAGGTAGGTTGTGTTTTTAACGGATAGTATAATGAGCCTAAACTATCTTTTACTCTGTTAGTAGTTAATTAGATTTTAATTTGAAAGGGTCTAGAAATGAAAAAGGTTATTTTGGTTATTGCTTTGGAGACAATGTGTATTATTTGGAAGAAAAAAATTAATATTGATCGTAAATGGAGTCAGGTGGACGGTACGGTGGTGGATAGAATTAAAGAGGAGTTGTTCCGGTGGTTAAAATGTAGATCTCCGTCTGTGGGTCTTGATTAGGAGAGATAGATAAATTTTAATGTTCACGGTATTATTATGTTTTTTGTTTGTTTGGGACTTTCAGCTTCCGGTGGGCCCATGGTGATAATAAAATAGTTGCGGTTAAAAATAAAAGAATTTAATTCGCTTGATTAATTTGAAATGGAAATATACATTTTCTTTTTACTACGAGTTTAAAATTTTAAAAATTTTGACCTTCCTAATTCTTTTTTAAAATTTAATAGTATCACAACAACTATGATAAAGAAACCCATATCACATATTACCCTATGAAACCAAAGACCACCACCCTCTGTTTCGTTCAATTTTTCAAGCCGTTAACCGGTAAGTTCATTCTTTTGATTCTTGTTACATTGCAATATGCATAGGCATATCCATTGATATTAGCAAGTAGTTTCATTATCGGATTTTGTTTTTGCATAGGTGAATTTTCACATGCGAGTGTGGTGACTTGAATATGTGAAAGCGTAGGGTTTCAGTTGTTCACACGATCTCATTTCGGTTAACATTCTAAAGACTTGTTGGAAAACTGGATCGAGCAAACAACACAAATACGATAATTTGATGTAACTAATTACTAGTTACGAACTCTATATTATTATGAACAAAGGCTACACATTACAATGACCCTAAATCATTTTATTTATAGAGTTTGTAACTAGTAATTAGTTACATCAAATCGTTGTGTTTGTGTTGATTGCTCGATCCAATCCTCCAACAATTGGATCAGAGCGTCGGGTAGGTTCTTCGCGTTGATTCTTCGTATCAAAACTCTTGGGGATCATAACCAAGAGTCAAGAAGCCAACTATTCTTTCTTGCGTAAATTGGGATTGGTTCAAACAAAGTGGAAGATTTATTGTGTCTCTGTTTGAAGAGCTGAGAGAAGGCAAGTAGCCTTTGTTGCTTCAATAATAAAGAAAAGAGTCAAAAGTATGTTAAGATTTAAGATCTAATTGGTTATTCCAGCAAATCACCCTCAGTCTCTAATCTCTCACACATTTTTTCTCCCTTGGCAGCAGATATGGGAAGCCCTTGGTTGTGACATTGGACAAAATTAGGGGTGCTAAGCTGGTCATGTTCGTAGGTTGGCGGATTCAACCCGAGTCGAACTAAAAATTTTTACATGAACCCGATTCAGGTTACCTGAACCCGAAAATCATATCATACGTTTGAACCCAGACACGACCCGTTCAACCTGATTTTTTTTCGAAATATATTAAAATTAAAATTTACTTAAAAAACACAAATATAATAATAGTGTAAACTAATTTGGGACACATGGAAATCATTGAGGCTATCTAGAGTTATATTTTCCCGCCTTAAACATAATTCTTTTAGTTTCATTAGTTAATCCTAAATTAAAAAAAAATTATTAGACCACAAATCTTAGAAAAAATAAATTAATCCCTACTTAATATTTTTATCCACATGTTAACTTTCAAATTGAAATTAATACCATGACATTTTATTAATATGGATTACATTTTAGTATTATGGTTATATTCCTGGTTTAATTATTGATGCTTAAATTATTGGTAAATCTGATTTGCTTGCATAACATAATTTGCTTTCGTAAATACCAATATAAATGAACACAATAAATGACTATAATTTAAATTTCAAGTTTGTTCCAGTCTTATCATTTATTCATCTATAAAATGAATATCTTTAATAATAAAAATACGGAAGAGAATTTATATTAGATATTATAGTCTTACCATTTACTCTTGCTTTAAGGCCAAATTCAGGATATTTAAATATTTCTATAACATATCTAAACATATGTGATATGCTGATAAACATTATAGAAAAAAGAAACTTGACAGTTATATAGAATCTATCTATATCTATACATATAATAAACTAATTCAGTTGGTGACACATATGGTCTTTTCCCACATAAATCAATAGATATAGATAATATATATTAATAAGATTCAAGTAAAAAATTATTAAAAAGCTTAGAGATAATGACCCCTACATATTATTTTAATCACACAAATATTATCTTTTTATCTATTACCCTTTTATTTTTCATTTATATTTTTCCAATCTTTTATATAATATTATTTTTTATCTATTATCCTTTTATTTTTCATTTATATTTATCCAATCTTTTATTTTTTGCATTATGAATTTGTAGAGCCAAATATGTAACTAAAATAGGATTGCAATACGTATTAATCCTATCATATTTGAAGTAGGATTGTATTATGAATTTTCTGATTAAAATAGGGTTCCAATATGTTTAATCATCTCATAAATTAACAGGTAAATAGTACATCAAATATTACTAAAAATTAAATATCTTAACGATTATATTTGTTAACCGATTATATTATATTTATTCAACGTATACACGGGTTTATTCGATTCATGTAGTGCAAAACACGAGTTTTTTTTAAGATATACGTTTTTATTATTTGTATATAAAATTGTATTTGTTCAGCCCGTGTAATACACGGGTTCTAACCTAGTATAATTATACTTGAATTATAAAATCTTATGTTAATTTCTCTTTTTAGGTTCTAATTATGGTATAAAATACACACCTCCATTTAATTTATAACTTAAATCATATTGTAAAAGAATATAATATAATATAAATGTGTTAAACAGATCAACTCGTCAACCCGATCGGGTTGACCCTAACCCGACTCGTTAACCTAAATGGGTTCATGGGTTCAACCTGAAACTGACCCGAACCTGTTTAGATTACAATTTCTATATTTTCGGGTCGTGTCAGAAATTCACACCCCTAGATAAAATCGGTTTTGTCTTATAAAATCGTAAAGACCACACTCAACCTTACACCCTTATAAGAATCAGGCAAAGAACATTGTGCTCGAGATATGTAGTTTTTGGCTCTTTTTATTATTCTTATGCATAGAAGTTGTTATCAAGGTTATTAGTTTGAACCTTCCTTGAAATCATGAGTTTGGTGGATTGTAAACCAAATACACAATTTTTCACAACAATCATTAGGGAAATGAAAGGATAAAAAGATAAAATGAGCATCGTGTTCATCGCTTAGTTCATATAGGAACCTTTTGTTAGTCGTGGCCACGGGTTCGCTTAATGCAACAATCACGTCTTGGTTAACTAAGTCACAACTTGATTAAACGCCGCAAAAATATATTTATTTCCTCTATTTGAGGACGAATCTTAAATGTCAACATTTTGGCATTCATGAAACCGATTGGTTGAAAATAACCATTAATATGGATGGTTTATAGATTCTTAGTTTTTACTTTTTTCAAAATAACAGCTCACACACTTTATAATTCTACTATTAAATTACACCAACTTTTTCATAACAGGGATTGAACCCTCTTGGGTTTATAGCGACTTGATTAGCTTATTGAGCCCGGTTTAGAAGACATCAAAGTGAGCATTGATGACATGGGTTTGGCCTGTTAATTTTATTATAGCCCACTCTTTTTTTCTTTTTTTTAACAAGTTGAAAACCCTAAGTTTATCTTTTTATATTGTAATCTTGTAGTTGTAACTTTTCATGAGAGGGTAGATAACAATAATAATATTTAACAATAGAACATCAAATGTTGTATATAAAATGATGTTTAGAGATTTATGAATTATAATGTAACTTTTTAATTTTTTTTCAGTCATAACAAAAACATTTGAGATTTATAGATTATATAGTTTTCATTTTTCAACCATGTAATAAACGGGTTTCTAACCTAGTGATATATGAATCAGAATAATAGATTATATTTACATACTTTTATATGTATATAACATGTGGGTGATGTTCCTGTAAAAAGAACAATTTTTTTGTGAGAAGTGTGAGAAAGCATAAGAATTAACATTTAGGTATCATATTTTGTACTTAGGCATGATCTTTTGGGAAGCACAACACCAAACATAACAATATAAAACACAATGCAATGTATTATGGACATGACAATCTAAAACACTATTTAAGACTTAAAACACACTACTTAACGTTCTTAGCATGGTGTTTTAAGTTTTAAGCCTAGAATTCATTGCATTGTGTCTTAAATTGTTATGTTTGGTGTTTTTCTTGCCAAAACAATCCAAAACATCATGCCTTAGTCCAAAACACGATGCCTGCATGTCAATTCCTATGCCTTCTCACACTTCTCACAAAAAATGTCCTTTTTACTAATCATAAACCTATAACATGTTTAGTGTAATGATAATATATTTTCACTTACATTTCAGGTATTATAGGATGATATTACTGATATAACGATATATAAATTAAAATTATAGTCGATTGCATTATGTGTAGTTCACTATATATACATAGTATTTTAAACTATTAAATATATAACTGAAATCAATTTTTACTTAATAACTTCGGTGAGGATATACTAGGAAATATGATTTAGCGAGAAAGTTTAGGGAGTCATTATAGCCAATAGATTAGTAATGAATGGTTAAAATTAAATCAGTGAAATCCATCAATTTAAAGAGATGTGTGGGTTTTAAGTGGGCATTATGATAATTTTACTCTCTTCTAATTTTCCCTGTTTTTTAAACATTAATAACTCTTACAATTTTTTTTTAAGTTTTATTAACTTTTAATAAAAAAACTTGTCAAGTTACACCAAAACAGAAGGTAGACGGGCAACAAGCTGCGCCGCCACCGCCTTCTGAATTGCAAACTCTAATCTTTCAAAGACAAACCCCTGTCCATTGTTTTTTTATTTATAAAAATTGCAACGTAAAAACGAGCATTTTTTAATCTATAAAAAGAGTACATTATTGCTACACTTTTGAAAAAAAAATTCGAAAACTCAGACACGTAAAACACAATGGACGTCGCAAGATACTATAACATAATGAAACATCAACTTCAAACACGCAATGAATAAAAAACACAATTAAATGTGTTTTTTCATTGTGTTATAAAACGCAATAGACTAAAAACATAGAAAAAACGTTTTTTCATTGTGTTATAAAACACAATTGATTAAAACACATAATTTTTTTTTCATTTAATTATAAAGCACAATTTAAAAACACAATGGACTGAAACACAACAAAACGCAATAAAAATAGAATCATTAACATATAATTTCATCAGGTGATGATCATTTCAGAACCATAAATATATATTGGAAAGTAAAAAAAATCAAATTCACTTGTATAACCAACCACGCACATCCAAATCCAAAAAAACAGGTACATACATTCTAGATAATATATATTGGAAAAAAACTTAAACGGGCTGGGAGATGACTTATTTATTTACATCAAAACAAGAAGAGTTATCAAAACAGTGAGGAGATCCAATTCTTTGTCCTTCCGTACAATACTTTCATTTTTGTCATCTCAAAAGTTTCAAGGTGTGCTTATTGTGTGCATCATCTTCATCAAGAAGCTACTAAGCTTGATTAAAAGTGTTTTTTTTTGGTTAATTTTAAGTCCAAAAGGGACCTTAAATAGTTAAATATGTGTTATTCGATAAAAAAGTGTTTTTGGTTAATTTTTGAATTGTAGTTTGGTTAATAAAGGTGAAGGTTAAATCGTATAGTTTTTATATTTATAATGGTTGCCTTGCGAACTAGTACACAGTGTGGATGATGATATGTACCAAACTATTACTTATACTACTTAGTCACTAATATTACAAGATAAGGGTCAATTATTCATTTGGTTTGGTCACCCATCTGATCGGAAGTAAGCTTGTTGGCGAATCCTTTGAACTAGTGTAGTAACTATGAAACTCTAGCACCCCCAAGTGAAATGGTGTGGTGGTAAGGTGTCTCTCCTCTATTCAAAATGTGAAATGTTCAAATCCTGCAAAGTATAGATACTAGAGTGTTTAAAAAATATGTTAGTTTGCCTTTCAAAAAAAAGAGAAAAGGAAAGAAAACCCTTGAAACATATATTCAAGATATGTAGTGTTCATATCCTGCAAAGTGTACATGCTAGGGTATTTAAGAAATGGGGAATTCTATTGGCTCACCAGCCAATCTAGCCGCACACTTTACTTTTTCAATACAAGTTGTATTTGTTCAAAAGTCAAAAATTAAATCAGCATGTGTTAGTTCTTTCTTGTCTGGCGGCTGGCTACACCATACGGGTCGTATTGCATTGTTTTATTTTACAAATTTTTGTATACATTTAATAATAGTTTTAACAAAGTTTAATAAAAGAATCCATTTATTTTTTAAACAAAAAACATTTTTAAAAATTTATCATTTGTATAGGTCTGGTACATGTTTATCATACTATACTATCTATGTTATAACCGTATTATATACTACACTTTTTTATAAATTTTTGTATACATTTAATCATAGTTTTAACACAGTTTAATAAAAGAATTCTTTTATTTTTTAAACAAAAAAACGTTTTAAAAAAGTTATCATGTAGTATATGTTTGGTACATGTTTATTATATTATACTATTTATGTTATTAGACATGTAATCATAGAATACGGTACCACACATAACCGAACGTCAATGATACGACACGTATAGAGCATATATTTCATAAAACGACACGTAATGACAAAATACAACTCATATACTCATCGAAAAGGCAAAACCTAAAATTATGAAATTTTGATTTTACCCCTACACGCATCGTATAGGTCAAAACTGGACATTATAGTACCATTATAAGACTCGTATAGACCTATATGATCCGTATATACCCCCTAAATTCTCAAAAAAAAAAAAACAAGGTGTTAATTGATAAACCAGGTGGTATACGGATCGTATAGGTCTATACGATCCTTATAGACCCCCTGGTTTATCAATTAATAGACCCCCTGGTTTATCAATTAACCCCTTGGTTTTATTGAGAATTCAGGGGGTCTATACAGATCGTATAGACCTGTACGATCCGTATTAACCTACTATACGACCCGGTTTTGGCCTATATGATCGTATAGGAGTTAAGTAAAAAAATTTAGATTTTGGATTTTTGCCGTTTCGATACGTATACGGGGCATATTTTGATGTATTTTGTCATTACGTGTCGTTTTATGAAGTATACCTTCTATACATGTCATTTCCGGTGACGTTCGGTTCCATGTGGTATCATATTCTATGATTACGTGTGATTTTGTTTGGAATCCACTTGTACTCTAATGTGTCGTGTTGTATGTATACGTATCATACGATATCATTACTTGGTGTATTTTGTCGTTAAATATCGTATTATGACATATATTGTCAATATGTTCGGTATTATAGCATATATTGTCCGCACGGGTCGTGTCGGTGACGTTTGGTATTGTCACGTTTATTATCTATAAGTGCCGTATTAGGGTGTGGATTGTCTATACGTGTCACGTTATCATGTATTATGGCGTAGTATGTCTCTACTTGTGGTATTGTTCCGTATTATGGCATATTTTGTCTATATAGTGTCGTATTTGGCGTATATTGTCGGTTACTTTAAGTGTTGTGTAACGCCCAGCTATTTCATACTTTCTATATTTAGAAAGTGTCGTTTGTAATTATATTTTTGGAAACCTTTGTACTTGTATTCGTTCTGTCGTTGTAAACCTTGTAATCAAGACTTGAATCATAAAGGAAAATACATTTTATCTCAACACTTGTTATACATAATCATACATACATACACGTGATGCTTCATACTCGAAAACGTGACATACTTTCAAATACGTGACATTTACACTTAATATATACTCGATCTTATTTATCTTATACTTATGTGGACTTTAGATTATGTCCCTCATGCTTAAAATACTTTATATGTTCATGAAATACCAATACATAACACCCAGACCCGTCACAATCAACCAAAACAACGAAATATGAAATTCCACTTGTCACACCCCAACTGATGGCAGAAACATCAAGGCGGGACGAAAGAGATTGCTCATTGCTCATAATGCTAATAGTGACAATAATTAAATAAACCAGATTTCATTTCATAAGTAAAATTATTGAGTACAATACATGGAAATTTCAAATACAACAACAATCAAGGCAAAATTTGATACAACATTAATAAACCTAAACGTCTATGTGTGTATCTAGTCATCAACGCTACTCCAATTTCATAGCATCATCTTCATCAACCTGTAACATGTTTTAAAATAGAGTTCAATGCAAAAGAAAAGGCGAGTATACAAGGTTGGTGATACATAGCATAAGTATAAAAAGTATAACTCGAATCCACATGTTAATCGTATGCAAGGTAAATGCTAATCATGCAACACTAGATCAAACCCGAGTTTCCACAAGTATAATGAGCTTCCCTTGTCACAAAAGCAATAGGACTAAAAAGTATGAATAAGCTTAACATAACCCGACGGGTGGTGTGCTACTCTGTAACACCTCGAAAATTTCGCCCAATAAAATTCCGACACGTGTCCCGAAAATTCTTGGTCGCCACGGGTAGCCGAGAAGGACTAAAGGCGCCGTCATGTTATTTTATTAACCTTTGAACGTGCATTAAGAAAAGTCGGGGGACCAATGTGATTAAAATGCCAAACTTTCAATCTTTGAAGGTCCTTACGGACCGTAACCATCTCAGGTTACGGACCGTAAGGTGAAACAGATCATTGTTTTAGTAACCAATTCAAATCTGTTGGCGCCAGAGGTCCTTACGGACCGCAAGGTATGACCCTTACGGTCCGTAAGGGACTGCCAGCGACAGAATGCATGGCAGCCTGCTGCCTTGCCACCTTGCTCGCCATGCCACTCTCTTGGCTGGTTATGACATGTCCAAAAACACTTGGAGACCCCTGGTAGCACCCTTGGACAGTTGTCAAGGCCTCATACTCCTTCCTCACCTATAAAGGGCACTTGAATTGCCTCATTCACTTGCTCATGCTCATTTCTCTTCTTCTCTTGCTCACTTGGGAGTTCCTGAGACTTTTGGGAGCACCCTCTGAGTTCTTAGTACTTGTTTGTATCACTTGTAAGTGCTCCAACCCTCTTTGTTCAGTTTTTGTTAGGCTTAAAGCCAAGGTCAAAGCGTTGACGTAAAAACGCCTTGACTTTGTGCTAAGACCATTATGGTCCAGCCAATGTTCTTAAGGAACATGACTACATGATCGTAATAAGGTAGGTGTTAGTCCCTCAAGAGGGCACCTCCTGATTGCCACGTTTGCTTGGTCAATTGACGGGTCAAAGTTATGTTAATAAAAAGTCAAACGGGTCAGTTTTGAAATAAAATCATAATTAGCAGTGTAGATGTTATAAAACCCGTTTTGACACCTTAATAACTTGGTAATAATTGTAAGAACATGTGGGAACATGTTCGGCTCGTCAATTCCAGGTCCAAGGTCGGTTCGCAACCGAAAGTCGCAAAGTTTGACTTCTGCGTTGACTTTCAGTTCTGACCCGATTTAGCCACATTACCTACTGTCCCTAAGTTGCATTATGACCATGTTATAATGTACTATAACACTCTGGAGTTATGGGACATGGTCATGTAGAAATCCGAGTCATTATGCAAGTATCCGTTAAATATGCCTAAAACACCCATTTTACACATAAAATGGTTTAAACATAATTTTGACATTAAAACTCTATTACTACTGATGTAATACTATTATTAAGGTTATTTGGGATATTTATTCAGGTTGCAAACTGAGTTTAATCTCTAGTTTACGCATTATGTCCTTAAATGATGATACCGCCCTTTCGGCGCCTAAAATAAGTTTTAAACATTTTTACGAACCAAAATCTTATGCTTACTGATATAATATATGAATTAACATATTTTGGTCATTCAAACCTGGTCACAACAACAGTTTTACTTAAATATCGTTTAAACCGTCATTTAGCGACTTAATCGCCATTTCGGCGCATAATGTGGTTTAAAACCACATTAGAGCATTGAGACTTGATACCTAATGATTTCAAAACATATTTTCAAATTATTAACAGTAGGTACATGTCCCAAACTCAGATGCCCAAATAAGTTATCAATTATATGTGAAATGACCAAATTGCCCTTTCGGGGCATGGTTTGGTCTTAAGCCATAAACCACACATATAATTGATGTCCTACTGATATAGCATCATAAAATAAGTATTTTTGCAGAATGTTTATATTAATAACATTAGTTTACATATAAGCTCGTTTATCATATTTTAAATGACGAAAACGCCCTTTAAGGCATATTTTGCTTTTAAAACCATAACGGGCCGTCAAATCAATAACGTACTGTTATAATAACATATTTTAAACATAATGGCATATGGAACTTATATAGGACTCACCCGGTTACCCGGTTTTGCTTATATGCGTACGGTTAAGCCTACGTGACTAGTTTACGTAATTAGTTCGAAACAGGTTAAACTATATCGAAATACTCTCATATTCCAGAATGTAAAATGGTAACCCATATTATACAAGTCCTAGTACTTGTCGGGTCCAAAATACATTCTTTTCCGGTCACCGCTTAATCTAGCGTTTCGTACCGTTATTTTTATTTTAAGTTAGCCGGTCTAAGTCAATGACTAAATAAAGACCCGCTAACCAACTAATCGGTTAATAATACCATCTATTACAGACTAGAGACTTCCGGTAGATTGTCTCCAAGCTAGTTTATTTTGATTACAGCTGTGCTTTGCTTATTTTCTTATTATTTAGAAGATTTTGCAAACCAGGTAAATACTTTAACTTAATTTCTCTTATACGGGCTTGGGATACGGTATACTAATACCGCATGGTTGGATATGGGATCAAAGACCAATGAGTCGGGAATTCAAATAATCCATTTTAATTTGTATTGCTTAATATTAAACATTTGGGGGGTTAAAACAACCGTGTCCTGGATATCCACGACTCATTTAATTGCAAATGGCCACAACCTAAGCACGGGGTGTAGGCATACACCCGTCAGATGCTAACATAAAGTATTACCCAATAGGGGTGAACCTATTAGAGGTGTTAAAGTGGTGTGTCGATTAATCATGATCCCGACATAGTTTTCGGGCTCTAAATCTATTATTAGCATGTAAAACTGATAACGTGAAATTATTTACCCAAGTTATTTATAAAAAAAAGTACCATCGTGTACACTAAATGTTTTCAAAATGAGCCGGTTAAATGTATTTACTAGTGAAAACTGATGTATTTTCAAAAGACTAAGCGCAGGTGACGAGTATACGTAAATAGGCTGGAAGTACTCGGCGAAGCTTAAGAGGAGTTGCAACCCTTGCTTAGAAGTCCTTAGTCTGTCAAGTTTCGTTTTGTATTCACATTTCGATCCGCCTGTGGATCTAGTTACAAGCGTTGTATTTATTATTTTTAAATTTTGAACATTCAAACGTTTGTAATAGTAACTATCCAGACTTCCACTGTGTAATAATGTATTGTTTGGTAATGATGATATCAACTTACGTCATGATATCCCCAATCGGCCCACCGGGTTACACGTGGAAATTAGGGGTGTGACAGGTTGGTATGAGAGCCAGCTCTCGAGCGAATTAAACACTAGCCTTTTGTGTTTATCTCGGGAATACATAATAACACACATCTCTTAGACTTTCGAGTCTAGACTTTGACCTAGGTTTAATCATTTCCATCTTATTATTCTAGCTTGGTATTTTGTTTAACTTGTTTTTGAAACAGGAACAATGCCGCCTAAGTTTAGACGTGGAGGAAAGGGTAAAGGACCCATGAGGGGTGGACCCTCAATGACTGGACCATCTTTCACTGGACCATCCTTTAGACCACCATACAGACCCTCTTTAGCTGGAGCAGCCAACTTACCTGAATACAACCCTTACGAAGGATCCGGAGATTCTTCATCACCCTTTGAACCTTACTGACATTCGATCTCACATGAATACTCCCCACCTCGTTCACATTCTCAGCATTCCTACCATTCACACCATTCCCATCAATCCCACCATTCGCACTCCCATTCCCAACAAGAATACTCCAACTCCTATTTTGATAACCCAGTCAACCAACCCTCAACCGAAACCCCTCCAGTTGACTCACCGACCCATATGGAGGAAGATTCCGACCCGGAGGAATTTCCACAAACCAGATCGTACGGACACCCTATCGAGCTGTCTAGTGGCTTGAACTCCTTGGCAGGATCTCCGTTCCGAGGTCCTGATGATTATGAGCAACGATGGGCACAGTATGTGTTTGTAAACACGCCCTCCTACCACAGCACTCCCCATCACCATTCCCTATCACCACATCCTCAAGCCGAGGATCTAGAAATGCAACAGGTGGACCAACCTCAGCCACCACCTGAATCATCATCACAACCACTCCGAAAGCGTGGGGCATGTATGTCGGTACGTGCTGGTCAAAGGTCGGGTTCGCTACCACCTTTCCCACCCTCTTACCCCATCATCCTTGAGGACCCACAAATGGGTGGACCCTCAAACACCACGCCAGTGGCGGAACCCCCGCCGCAACCAGCTGTTGAGCCTTTGCCTCAACCACCTCTACCGCCGCCGGATTTTGCCAATCCAATACCTGCATATACAGGACCATCAGGGTTTCACACTGTTGACCCTCCTGGCTTGTATAATTATATCCATCATGGAATAGAGCAGGATCCTTATTATGATGCAGTTATTCATAATAACCTCTACCATTCTTCTTACCCTAATTACCCACCTCCTTATGCCACTACCGGATATCCGCCTTACGGGTATCCGTATCCAGTTGCGCCTCAGTCGCAACCACCTCCACCTCAGCCTCAACCACAAGCACCACTTGAGGCGATTAACGAAGTCTTGGATCAAGTGAGGGAAATGCAACAACAGGTCAAGAAAGCAGAGAAGAGAACAACGAGATTTATCAAGAAGCTTTACAAAGCCGTAAAAGGAAGGAAGGATGACTAGTATTGTATTTTCATATATGTAATTTAAATTCCAAAAGTCCCTGTGTGGACAATGTTATTTCCTTTTCAGTCCCTGTGAGGACATTATTATTTCTGTTAGGTTCCTGCGTGAACCATTTTGTTATTTCAAGTCCTATATATATTAGGCAATTATGTAATGTTTTCTTTAATGAAATTTCTCCATGTTATGTTTTTTAATCATCATGATTCAATCAAATTTTATTGATCCGCTATATTATCCCAAGATCTATTAGCCAATGACTATGAACAACTAGGAATTGGCAAATGAAATTTCGGAAGTAACCTTCTGTCTAGCAAAGGTGAAAAATGTTCAACTTCCAAATTTATCATTTCTCTACATTTAACTCTCAATGAGGAGTTACCCTTTAATTCCCCATGACAATTATTGCCACATTATTAAAAAGGGGTAAATGACAATGTTCACACCCTATCGCCTAAGTGATCAAATGAGATCCTGGTTAAATTATTCAAACACTCAATGGTAGTGTAAAGCCAATGTGCAAAATACAGTAGGGTCACTTGATGCACTAACTGATAAATTCTGGACTATGTCCAATCTATAAATGCCTATGATCTTTCAAGACCTAGGTTATATATATATATATATGAATATACTACATTTGACATTCAAATCATATGTGGTCTTAGAACCATGTCGTGAATAAGGGTACACCATAGCAACTAACTGAATCCATCTCAAAATATTGAAGTAAACTACAACAATGGCTGATTCAAATGAAGTAAACAGCAAGCGGAATGACGATGATGCCAACGAGAACATCCTTAATAGTAAGAATGATTTAAGAGAACTTATTGCCGTAGAAGTTGGCAAGGCCTTAAAGGATAGATCTGATCGTCAACCAGAGTCGAGTGCTACTTGCTCTAAGGCTGTTTCTAAACCCAAATCTCAGCCTAACTCCTCCGAACCGAAAAAAAGTGAGGCACACTCTTCCAATGTGAAGAGTATAACAAAGAGCGATGCGCATCCCAAGAAACCGAATGTCGATGGCGACGGTTGCTCCTACAAGTACTTTGTATCTTGTAGACCCCGAGACTTTAATGGGGAGAAAGGGGCAGTGGAATGTTTAAAATGGTTGGACGAGATGGAAACAGTGGTGGACATCAGCGGATGCGCTGATAAGAATGTTGTTAAGTATGTATCTCAATCATTCAAGGGCGATGCCCTTATCTGGTGGAAAGCCTTAGTTCAATCTACAGGCAAGGTTCATCTCTACAATCTGAGTTGGTCCAAGTTTGTGGACTTGGTAAAGGATACCTACTGCCCACCTCATGAGGTGGAGAAAATCGAGTCAGATTTCCTAAATCTTACCATGAAGAACATGGATTGTCAGAAATTTGTCACCGACTACAACTCTCTCTCCAGGCTAGTGCTTTATCTAGTTACGCCGGAGCCCAAACGTATCGCACGTTTCATCAATGGGCTAGCTCCTGAAATCAGGAGTATGGTTAAAGCGGTGCAGCCTGGCACCTACAAGTCTGTTGTGGAGTTATCCCTCTCCCTCACACAGGATTATGTGAGGCAATTGTGAGCTAAGACTAATACCGATGGAAAAAGGAAAAGGGAGGATAATAACTCCCAGAGGTTTAACAAGAAGGGTAAACATGGTTCAATAAGGACAGTCAGAAATCGGGCCACAAACCCACGCGTAAGGCGTGTGGAAAGCAACACTACGGACAGTGTTGCTTAGAACAAAAACCAAAGCAATGCGACATCTACAAGAAAACTGGGCACCGATCTCATGAGTGCTGCAATATTAAGGATGCTACTTGCTTCAGATGTGGTGAGAAGGGCCACATCAAACAAGTTGCCCAAAGTCCAATACCGAGGGTAAATCCAAAACCTCAGAGGCAAAGAAAGCCACTGCCAAAGCTTTTCAAATGAATGATAGGGAAGCAATGAAGGATAACAATGTCATAACGGGTACGTTCCTTATCAACGACGCTTTTGCTAGAGTTCTTTTCGATTCGGGAGCCGATAAATCGTTTGTAGATCCTAAATTTAGTGAACTATTAAACTTACCCATAAGAACTTTAGACATAACCTATGAAGTAGAGCTCGCTGATGGAACCATAGAAACCGTTTCTTCCATTCTTGACGGATGCTTCATATCCGTCAAGAATCATTATATCCCTGTCTCTCTTTTGCCCATGAAACTAGCAGGATTCGATGTAGTCTTAGGCATGGATTGATTATCGTGTAACCAAGCACGCATTGCCTGCGATAAGAAACTCATCGAGATCAAATCCCCGTCTGGTAAAATCCTCACCATTCATGGAGATAAACACTTTGGACTGCCGGATAAAGCCGTTTTGTTTAAGGCATCTAGATGTATGACGAAGGGATATCTCATCTATATGGCTCACCGTTGAGGAACCAAAACCAAAGATTGAAGATATACCTATCATTTCCGAATACCCAGACGTGTTCCCAGAAGAATTACCTGGCCTGCCTCCTGATAGTCAGGTAGAGTTTCGAATTGACATCATACCTGGAGCAGCTCCCATAGCTAAAGCTCCGTACCGTTTAGCGCCAACTGAGATGAAAGAATTGAGAACCCAACTAGACGAACTATTAGAGAAAGGTTTTATTCAACCTAGCTCTTCGCCTTGGGAGCTCCTATCCTTTTTGTCAAAAAGAAAGACGGATCAATGCGGATGTGCATTGATTACCGTGAGCTCAATAAGATAACAATCAAAAATTGTTATCCCTTGCCCAGGATCGATGACTTGTTTGATCAACTACAAGGTGCAAGTTATTTCTCGAAGATAGATTTAAGATCGGGATATCACCAGCTTAAGGTTAGGGACGAAGATGTTCCGAAAACTGCTTTTGGGACAAGATATGGACATTACGAGTTTCTAGTGTTGCCTTTCGGACTCACTAATGAACCCACAGCATTCATGGATCTCATGAATAGAGTCTGCAATCCATACCTAGATAAGTTTGTCATTGTCTTCATAGACGACGTACTCATCTACTCTCGAAATCCATCGGATCACAAGAAACACTTGCGGTGCATTCTTGAAATTCTACGCCAGGAAAAGTTGTATGCAAAATTTTCCAAATGCGAATTCTGGCTACGTGAGGTTCAGTTCCTTGGTCACATAGTAACTGACCACGGTATTCAAGTAGACCCAGCAAAGATAGAAGCAATAATGAATTGGTAAGCCCCAAAGACACCTTCTGAGATACGTAGTTTCTTAGGATTGGCTGGTTATTATCGAAGGTTTATCGAGAACTTCTCTCGAATAGCCGCTCCTTTGACAAGCCTAACTCGTAAGGATGCTAAATTTAACTGTGGCCAAAAACAACAAGAATCCTTTGAGACGTTAAAGCATAAGTTGACCAATGCCCCGGTGTTAACTCTGCTAGAAGGAATTGAAGAATTTGTAGTTTATTGTGATGCATCGCACACTGGCATGGGATGTGTGCTTATGCAGAGAGGCAAAGTGATTGCCTATGCATCACGACAACTAAAAGTGCACGAGAGAAACTACACCACCCATGATTTAGAATTGGGTGCGGTAGTATTCACACTTGAACTTTGGAGGCATTATTTATATGGAACAAAGTGTATCATCTACACTGACCATGAAAGTCTGCAACACTTGTTCAATCAAAAGGATCTGAACATGAGGCAACGCCGTTGGATGGAAAGACTCAACGACTATGATTGCGAAATTCGATATCATCCAGGAAAGGCGAACGTAGTCGCTGATGCGCTTAGTCGCAAGGAAAGAACCAAACCATTAAGGATCAATGCCAAAAGCATCGAATTGAATAATAGTTTGAATGAAAAGCTGTTAAATGCACAAAAACAAGCCATGTCTAAGGACAACATTGCCAAGGAAGGATTAGGTGCTACTATCGACCAGTTAGCACTTGGAAAGGATGGGATATTAAGACTTAAAATCGGATATGGGTTTCGATCATTAGAGGACTTAGAGATGTAATCCTCCAGGAAGCACATAACTCTAAATACTCGGTTCACCCGGGTAGCGACAAAATGTATCAAGATCTTAATCCCAGCTATTGGTGGTTGGGTATGAAGAAAGATATAGCCAATCATGTAGCAAAATGCTTGACGTGTTCTCAAATTAAGGCAGAACACCAGAAACCGTCAGGACTTTTACAGCAACTTGAAATCCCAGTATGGAAATGGGAAATGGTAACCATGGACTTTATCGCTAAGTTACCTAAGACCAAGCGTGGCAATGACATAATATGAGTTATTGTGGATAGATTAACCAAATTCGCTCACTTCTTGCCAATTAAGGAAACATACGATTCTGACAAGATGGCTAAGCTTTATGTCGATGAGATTGTGTCCTTGCACGGAGTACCAATATCAATTGTATCTGATAGAGATACAAGATACACATCTCACTTTTGGAAAAGCTTCCAGCAATCTATGGGCACGAGATTAACTTTAGTACTGCTTACCACCCTCAGACGGACGGACAAAGTGAGCGTACCATTCAAACCTTAGAAGACATGCTTCGAGCTTGTGTGATCGATTTAGGTGGAAGTTGGAATGATCACTTACCCCTAATCGAGTTCTCTTATAATAATAGTTATCACACAAGTATAAAGGCCGCTCCTTTTGAAGCCTTATATGGAAGAAAATGTAGAACGCCTGTATGTTGGGCCGAAGTTGGAGAAGCCCAACTATCTGGACATGAAATCGTCCTCCAAACCACGGAAAAGATTGTGCAAATCCGTGATCGACTTAAGGCAGCTCGTGATAGACAAAAGAGCTATGCCGACAACAGTTCCAAGTTGGGGACAAAGTTATGTTAAAAGTATCACCTTGGAAAGGTGTAATGCGTTTTGGGAAAAGGGCAAGTTAAGCCCGAGGTACATTGCTTTTGAATCTGGGTTACTGTGGTTTCAATTTTGTTGCCATTTCCATCCAAAATCAAAATCTGGTTAGATTTTTCCATTAACATCCGGTTTATTTTGTCTTTTTCCTGGCAAAATGGGTCGGACCCGTAGCTTATCGGCTTAAGCTACCGAAAAAGCTCAGTGGAATCCATGATGTGTTCCACGTCAGCAATTTGAAGAAATGCCTCGTGGACGAATCATTAGCAATGCCTCACGAAGATATACAGATCGATGAAAACTTGCGTTTCATAGAGAAACCAATTGCGATCGAGGATCGGCAAGTTAAGAAGCTTCGTAGGAAGCATGTACCTATTGTGAAGGTCAACTGGGATGCCCATCGAGGTCCCGAATCTACTTGGGAGGCCGAGTCCAATATGTGACAAAAGTACCCTTATCTATTTGAATAAATCTTGAGGTCGAGATTTTTATTAAGGGGCTGAAGATGTAACACCTCGAAAATTTCGCCCAATAAAATTCCGACACGTGTCCCGAAAATTCTTGGTCGCCACGGGTAGCCGAGAAGGACTAAAGGCGCCATCATGTTATTTTATTAACCTCTGAACGTGCATCCAGAAAAGTCGGGGGACCAATGTAATTAAAATACCAAACTTTCAATCTCTGAAGGTCCTTACGGACCGTAACCATCTTAGGTTACGGACCGTAAGGTTAAACAGATCATTGTTTCAGTAAGGCGGTTACGTACCGCAAGCCTTTATGGTTATGGACCGTAACCAATTCAAATCTGTGGGCGCCAGAGGTCCTTACGGACCACAAGGCATGACCCTTACGGTCCGTAAGGGACTGCCAGCGACAGAATGCATGGTAGCCTACTGCCCTGCCACCTTGCTCGCCATGCCACTCTCTTGGCTGGTTGTGACACGTCCAAAAACACCTGGAGACCCCTGGTAGCACCCTTGGACAGTTGTCAAGGCCTCATACTCCTTCCTCACCTATAAAAGGGCACTTGAATTGCCTCATTCACTTGCTCATGCACATTTCTCTTCTTCTCTTGCTCACTTGGGAGTTCCTAAGACTTTTGGGAGCACCCTCTGAGTTCTTAGTACTTGTTTGGATCACTTGTAAGTGCTCTAACCCTCTTTGTTCAGTTTTTGTTAGGCTTAAAGCCAAGGTCAAAGCGTTGACGTAAAAACGCCTTGACTTTGTGCTAAGACCATTATGGTCCAGCCAATGTTCGTAAGGAACATGGCTACATGATCGTAATAAGGTAGGTGTTAATCCTCAAGAGGGCACCTCCTGATTGCCACGTTTGCTTGGTCAATTGACGGGTCAAAGTTATGTTAATAAAAAGTCAAACGGGTCAGTTTTGAAATAAAATCATAATTAGCAGTGTAGATGTTATAAAACCCGTTTTGACACCCTAATAACTTGGTAATAATTGTAAGAACATGTGGGAACATGTTTGGCTCGTCAATTCCAGGTCCAAGGTCGGTTCGCAACCGAAAGTCGCAAAGTTTGACTTCCACGTTGACTTTCAGTTCTGACCCGATTTAGCCACATTACCTACTGTCCCTAAGTTGCATTATGACCATGTTATAATGTACTATAACCCTCTGGAGTTATGGGACATGGTCATGTAGAAATCCGAGTCATTATGCAAGTATCCGTTAAATATGCCTAAAACGCCCATTTTACACATAAAATGGTTTAAACATAATTTTGACATCAAAACTCTATTCCTATTGATGCAATATCATTATTAAGGTTATTTGGGATATTTATTCAGGTTGTAAACTGAGTTTAATCTCTAGTTTACGCATTATGTCCTTAAATGACGATACCGCCCTTTCGGCGCCTAAAATAAGTTTTAAACATTTTTATGAACCAAAATCTTATGCTTACTGATATAATATATGAATAAATATATTTTGGTCATTCAAACCTGGTCACAACAACAGTTTTACTTAAATATCGTTTAAACCGTCATTTAGCGACTTAATCGCCATTTCGGCGCATAATGTGGTTTAAAACCACATTAGAGCATTGAGACTTGATACCTAATGATTTCAAAACATATTTTCAAATCATTAACAAGTACATGTCCCAAACTCAGATTCCCAAATAAGTTATCAATTATATGTGAAATGACCAAATTGCCCTTTCGGGGCATGATTTGGTCTTAAGCCATAAACAACACATATAATTGATGTCCTACTGATATAGCATCATAAAATAAGTATTTTTTCAGAATGTTTATATTAATAACATTAGTTTACATATAAGCTCGTTTATCATATTTTAAATGACGAAAACGCCCTTTAAGGCATATTTTGCTTTTAAAACCATAACGGGCCGTCAAATCAATAACGTAGTGTTATAATAACATATTTTAAACATAATGGCATATGGAACTTGTATAGGACTCACCCGGTTACCCGGTTTCGCTTATATGCGTACGGTTAATCCTACGTGACTAGTTTACGTAATTAGTTCGAAACGGGTTAAACTATATCGAAATACTCTCATATTCCAGAATGTAAAATGGTAACCCATATTATACAAGTCCTAGTACTTGTCGGGTCCAAAATACATTCTTTTCCGGTCACCGCTTAATCTAGCGTTTCGTACCGTTATTTTTATTTTAAGTTAGCCAGTCTAAGTCAATGACTAAATAAAGACCCGCTAACCAACTAATCGGTTAATAATACCAGCTATTCCAGACTAGAGACTTCCAGTAGATTGTCGCCAAGCTAGTTTATTTTGATTACAGCTGTGATTTGCTTATTTTCTTATTATTTAGAAGATTTTGCAAACTAGGTAAATACTTTAACTTATTTTCCCTTATACGGGCTTGGAATACGGTATACTAATACCGCATGGTTGGATATGGGATCAAAGACCAATGAGTCGGGAATTCAAATAATCCATTTTAATTAGTATTGCTTGATAATAAACATTTGGGGGTTAAAACGACCGTGTCCTGGATATCCATGGCTCATTTAATTGCAAATGGCCACGACCTAAGCACGGGGTGTAGGCATACACCCGTTAGATACTAAAATAAAGTATTACCCAACAGGGGTGAACCTATTAAAGGTGTTAAAGTGGTGTGTCGATTAATCATGATCCCGACATAGTTTTTGGGCTCTAAATATATTATTAGCATGTAAAACTGATAACATGAAATTATTTATCCCAAGTTATTTATAAAACAAAGTACCATCGTGTACACTAAATGTTTTCAAAATGTTTTCAAAATGAGTCGGTTAAATGTATTTGCTAGTGAAAACTGACGCATTTTCAAAAGACTAAGCGTCGGTGACAAGTATACGTAAATAGTCTCGAAGTACTCGGCAAAGCTTAAGAGGAGTTGCAACCCTTGCTTAGAAGTCCTTAGTCTGTCAAGTTTCCTTTTGTATTCACATTTCGACCCGCTTGTGGATCTAGTTACAAGCGTTGTATTTATTATTTTTGAACTTTGAACATTCAAACGTTTGTAATAGTAATTATCCAGACTTCCGCTGTGTAAAATGTATTGTTTGGTAATGATGATATCAACTTACGTCATGATATCCCCAACCGGGCCCACCGGGTTACACGTGGAAATTAGGGGTGTGACATACTCCTATAGCGCTATGTATGTCAAGTTGGGCTAGCTAAGTTAATGATCAAGCATGTATAACTCTAGCATGTATCTAAGCATAAGAAGTATCATGTATTAACGGATTGAGCATGTAAAACATAAGTTGTGTTTTGTGTGTTTTGATAGGTAAACATGTTACAACCCCAAAAGTGAGAAAGCGGTAAATGGGTTAAGTGTACTCACGGTTTTGCAAGCTTTCCGACTTGGCGATTCCGTGAAGAGTTGTTTGGTTGACGGGAGGAACACCGAGTTATCCTACAAGAGGAAAACATAGGTGTGAGTATTTGGATGATTATGGTAAATTCGGAATATTGCATCACAAAATAAAGTATACGAAAATACTCACTAAGATCTATCACTCGTTTTGACACAGATGGGAACCCATTAGAGTTTATGTGATTTCATAGGTTATGCACCTATTAGAATCATAACGAGGAACTAAACACTATAGTGAGTAAACCTATTAGCTCGACATATGATTATTTAGTCATTGTCAAGGTTTTGGTTTAAGTATGTTATGTAGGTTATTATAGTTATTCATATAAGTCCGTTCATGGATATCATAGAAGTCATGTAGGTGGTAGGTGGCATAGCCATCCATTTAGGACCTCATTGGAGCTCACCACTACACAAGTTGTCATAGATAACAAGGAGGGTCAAGAACAAGTACAAGAATAATAAGAAATGAAATACATGTTACTATACACTAAGTAGCCAGGTAATCTACAATCCCATGAGCCGGCGTCAACACACGTTGAAGGCTAGACGGGGTTGTGTTACTTTCATCTAGCAAGCTACTTAGGATGAACGAGAAAACATCAAGTGTTGTGTGGACTTAGGTGTAGGATAGCCCAAGCTAACCTTGCAATCTTACTAACCTCAAGTTCTTGACTTGGCAACACTTGTGAGCTTAAAGCTCATTGAAAATAGAAAGTTTAGGGTGTTAAAACAGCCCTTAGTTCATGTTAACAAGCTTGGTTAGGCTTCACTAATCATAAGCTTGATTAGAAGCACAAGAACACAAATCTGGTTTGAAGAAAACATAAGATTTAAAGAGATTTGTATAAAACAGAAACTTTGGAGCCCTATAGGTGAATATCCAGGTCTGGATTATCCATGGAGAATCCGTGGAATCAAACCTAAGGTTATCCAAGTACATAGGAAGAAGAATTAAGCAAAACAAGCAAGAGCTGAGAAAGTTATGCTCACTTTTGTAAGATAGTATGAATCTGTCCAAGAACTCGAATTCCAGCAGAATTATGGTGATTTAAGAGATATTAGGAGGTGTTTAAAGTGTGAAAATGCTTGGATTAAAGATGGTATTTATAGGGAAGATTTAGGAGGTTGTTGGAGGTGATTAAAGGAGGTTTAGAGGTGATTGGGTTAGAAGTTTATGCTGGGATTCGTGCTAAATCGCGAGCCAAAACACATTCTGCCCGCCCATAGTAGCTTACGGACCGTAAGCCTTTGGCCTTGTGGTCCGTAAGGCTTAGGCAGGAAGAAATAGTTTTTTTTGTGTTTTGTAGGTTTAGGACGGGTTTAAATGTTGTTTTATGGTATTTTATGAACATATAAAGTATTTTAAGGACAAGGGACATGTCCTATGGTGTATATAAGTATAACATGAATAAAATCGAGTATATGTATCGCGTATAAAGTTTGTATTATGCATAGATGTCACGTATTTGCAATCATGATCACGTTTTTGAGTATAATGTATCAATGTATGTATGTATGAACATGTATAACAAGCATTGTGATAAAGTGTATATTCCATTATGATTCAAGTGTCGATGACAAGGATTACAACGAAAGACCGAATACAAGTACAAATGTTTCCAAAAATAGCAACACAAGACTAGCTTTCTAAACATGGAAAGTATGAAAAAGCGAGGCGTTACACCACTCTTGACCAAGGTCTTACGGACCGCAAGGGAAGACCCATACGGTCCATAAGCACCTCTGGGCGGGCAAAATGTGTTTCAGTCGCGAGAAATGCATGAATCACACAACCAAACCTCACCTAATGGCCTTGTATCACCTTTAAACACCTCCTAACCACCTTCTAACTCTTCCCTATAAATACCAACCCTATTCCACACAATTTCAACTTTCCAAACTGTCGCACCCCGATTTCCACGTGTACCCGGTGGGGAGTATTCGTGACGTAAGATTGATATCATCATAACCAAACAACACAGAGCAACACAACGGAAGTCTTGGAGTAAAATAAAACTATTACAAACCATAGGGTCCAAAGTTCAAATTCAAATATACACGGCTTGTAATAAGATCCATAGGCGGATCGGAAATAAAAAGTACACAAAATGATAACAGACTCTTAAAGGCACAACTACAGGGTCGCAACTCCTTAGTATCAATGCCACACAGCTTCCGGCCTATTACGCGTTGTACCTGTAACTTAATATTTTAAAATCTTTTCGAAAGTGTTTTAGGTGCACTAGGCATATTTTCATAAATAACTTGGGACAAAATGCTAGATTAAGCGTTGACCGGAATAGAATGTAAATTGGGACTCAACAAGTATCTATACTTGTATAATATGAGCATACCCATAACATTCTATATTTTGATAAGGAAACGACAAAGTTAAACCCGTTTCGGTTAGATTACGTAAACTAGTCACGTATGCTTAACCGTAAGCGTATAAGCGAACGGATAACCGAAAGAGTCATGTACAAGTTCCATATTCTATTATGTTTAAAATATGTTATGATATTAGTAGGATATCAATATGTATGCCCGTAATGATTTTAAAATCGAATTACGCGTCATAAGGGCATTTTGGTCATTTTATGACTTATAAAAGAGATTTAAACATAACTGATGTCAAGGTCATAATTATTTAGTAAAAACATGTATTTTATGATGTTATATCACTAGGATATCAAACCTATGTGTTTTTTATAGTTTTAAACCAAACTATGTCTCATAGGGGCATTTTGGTAATTTCACACATAGCTTTGAAGCCATAATTGGGATTCTGAATTCGGGACTTGTACTTAGTGTAAAAATATTGAAAATAAGTTTACAAATTAGTAGGTAACAACTCTTGGCTCATAGTTATGGTTTTAAACCATATTATGCGCCGAAAAGGCGATAAAGTCGATAAATGCCAATTAATTCGATGTTTAAGGTAAACTGAAATCGTGACCATTTTTACAATACCAAAATAAGTTATTTATTATGTTATAAGATTAGGTAAAATTTTTGGTCTTGAAAAGTTTAGTTAAAACATTTTAATACGAAAAGGGTAATTTGGTCCTTTATCGACAATTTACGAATCTTAGGCCTCAACTAAGTTTACATACTGTTTTAATATCTCAATATGTCCTTCATGTGATATTACATCAGTGTGTATGAAGTTTGAGTGAAGAAATTATGTTAAAGCCATTAAAAGTGCCGTAAAGGGCAATTTGGTCATTTAGAAGCATAGTTTATGTTATTCCCTCGAAACATAGTTCATGACTAGATTCTTGACATCAATTTAAGCTAATCTAGTTACCATGTCAGTAGGTAACTCATTTGTATGGATATCCATGTTTAAAATCATGTTTTAGACAAAAAAGGCATTTTAGTCAAAGTTTAAGCATAATAATGGAACTTAGATATAAACTCAGATTTCTAATGAGCCATGTAGTATAATTTTAGGAGGTTATACTATACTATAACAAGGTCGTAAAATGACTTAAAGTCAGTAGCCTAAGTTTCTAAATCGGGTCAGAACTTAAAGTCAAAGCAAAAGTCAAATTTCGCGACTTTCGGTTGCGAACCGACTCTAGACCGAGACTTGACGGGACGAACATGTTGTACATGTTCTAATTGTTATTACTAAGTTAACTAAGTGATAAGATGTATTTTATAACACCTATATAGCTAGTTATGCATTTATTTATAAAACTGACCCGTTGACTTTTATTGACTTAAATTTTGACCTGTCAATTGGTCAGGAATCCGTGGTAATTGGGAGGTGCCCTTTTAAGGGATTAACACCTACCTAATTACAATTGCGTAGCCATGTTAGCATTGAATAATGGCTGGACCGTAATGGTCTTAGCCAAAGGTCAATGTGTTTTTACGTAAACGCTTGACTTTTGGCTTAAAAGCCTAATAAAGCAACTAAAAACGAACTGATCACTTACAAGCGATCCAGAAGAACTTAAATAGCTCAGAGATTGGTTCTAAGGCTCCAGGAACTTCCCAATATGAGCTAGAGGAGAAAGAGTGAGGAATGAGCAAGTTGTGATCACACAAATGCCCCTTTATATAGTTGAGGAAGAGCTAGGAGGTCATGCCAAGTGTTTGCAGGTGTCCACAGACGAGTACAAGTGTCCCTAGTCGTGGCAAGACCAGCCAAAGGGTGGCAATGGCGACAAAGGTGGCGGCACATCAGGCTGCCACAATTCTGGTCGCCAGCAGGTCCTTGCGGGCCGTGTGGTTTTAGCCATGCGGTCCGGAAGGACCTTAGGCGCCCATTGTTTTTCAAACGGTTGCGGACCGTATGGGTTGATCCTTGCTGTCCACAACCAACTCCCATAGAGTGAAACTTTGGCATATTTCATGTTTATCCCCTCCACTTTAAACTCTATCATATATCGGATATAATTTATCATTTCAATGACTTTCGTCCCTCTCGTTTTATCATACGGCACACGAGGATAGTCGGGACACGTGTCGTAATTATACTGGACGTAAAAACACCAGGTGTTACACAAACTCCATCTAATCTCTCTCAAACACTCCATAATCTCTGAAACATCAAGAACTTTGGCAGATTCATCCCATCTTACAAAAGTGAGCATATCTTGCTCATTTCTTAACGGATTTACTTGGTTCTTCTTTCTATTTGCTTGGATAATCGTTAGGTTTGAATCCACAGATTCTCCATGGAGAATCTAGACATGGAAATGCACCTAAAGGACTCCAAACTTTCTATTTGTTTCAAAACTCTTTCAAAACTTAAGATTGCTTAATCCAACCTTGTGTTCTTGAGCTTCTAATCATAGTTATGGTTAGTAAGACTAACCAAGGTTGTTGTACATATAAAATGAGCTGTCTAAATACTCTAAACTTTCTGTTTCTGAAGAGCTTTAAGCTCACAAGTGATGCAAGTCTTGAAATTGTTCATGTGTGACTATCTTGGTTAGCTTGGGCTATCCTAACTCTAAGTCCACACATCACTTGATGATTTCTCATCATTATCCCAAGTTAGTTTGCTAGATTGAAAAGTGACACAACCCCGTCTAGCCTTCGACGTGTGTCGACGTCGGCTCACAGGGTTGTAGCTTGCTTGGCTACTTGGTATAGTGATAACATACATTTACATTCTTGTTGTTAATATTGTTCTTGACCCTCCTTGTTGTCTATAACAACTTTTGTAGTGGTGAACTCCTATGAGGTTCCTAAATGGATGGTTCAACCTCCTACCTCCTACATGACTTCTATGATTATCGTTGTTAGTTGTAGAATAATATGTATATGTATAATTATGGACTATATAATAAACCTAAAACCAAACCCTTGATAATGACTAACTAATCACTTGTCAAGTTATTAAGTTTATCACCAAAGTGTGTAGTTCCTCGTTACGATCCTAATAGGTTTCAAACCTACGAAATCACATCAAACCCTTATGGGTTATCGTAGTGTCAAAGACGAGTGCTAGACCTTGTTGACTATTTTTATACCTACCTACTTTACTTTATTACTCGTTATTCATACTCATATTCCGAATCTTCCTTTAATCACCATACGAATACCTATGTTCTTCGTGTAGAAGGACAAGGTGCCAATCCTTACCGCTTTCTCACTTTTTGGGTTGTAACATGTTTACCTATCAAAATACACAAATCACAACTTATGCTTTACATGCTCAATCCGTTAACATATGATACTTGTTATCCTTAGATACATGCTAGATTCATACATACTTAATCATTAACTTAGCTAGCCCAACTTGACATATATAGCGCTATAGGAGTAGCACACCACCCGTCGGGGTTATGTTAAGCTTATTTATACTTTTTAGTCTCGTTGCTTTTGTGACGAGGGAAGCTCATTATACTTGTGGAAACTCGGGTTTGATTTAGTGTTACATGATTAGCATTTACCTTGCATACGATTAACATGTGGATTCGAGTTATACTTTTATACTTGTGCTATGTATCACCAAACTTGTGTACTTGCCTTTGCTTTTGCATTGAACTTTATTTTGAAACATGTTATAGGTTGATGAAGATGATGCTATGAAACTAAAGTAGCGATAATGCTAGATACACACATAGACGTTAGGTTTATTATTGTTGTATCAAATATTGTTTTTTGTTGTTGTTGTATTTGACTCCCTTGTATTGTATGACAATTTATGTATGAAATAAAATCCGGTTTAATTAATTATTGTCGCTATTAGTATTGTGAGCAATGGGCAATCTTTTTCGTCCTGCCTTGATGTTTCCGCCATCGGTTGGGGTGTGACAGATTGGTATCAGAGTCATAACTATGGGGAATTAGATAGAATTGTCATGTTCGACCTAGTCTATAGTTTAAGCGTCCTGTTTTTTACCATTCCTATATCATGCTTAAAACTTTATTCTTCCTTCATTGCGTCTTCCTTTCTTTTGGACTTAATACTTACATAATGCCTTTCATAAGACATTTATTCAATACAGTTGAATACACTCATGATGCAAACGAGGCGGTTTGCACCAAAAGAGGTCTAGTGACTTACAATTTTTGGTGAAATCCCTCATTCTGCGTATTCGATTTTTCACGAAGTTACACCATCAAGTTAGGAGTGAAATCCACATCTTGATGGAAAACTTCCATTTCATACTCTAGTGGATTTTGCTAACAAGTCGGAATATGCTCCTCATTTACTAAGAAACAACCACACTTATGGTATGAAATCGTCAAGTTAGGAGTGAAAACTATACCTTGTCGATTAAGTCCCGATCCTCGATTTCCAATTTCGCCAAGCCTTGAAGTTTCGATCGATTAGGGACATGTAGTAACTGGAAGGGTAAAATGCCATTAATCACTTCTCGACGAAAGCGTTTTACCTATTAGGCCAAAGCATGTTCCCTAACTCGAAAGATCTTACGAATCACTTTGGAATAGTCGACGTTTCTCTACGAAACAATCCCATGTTTTATTGAGCCAATTTTTTATGTTATCTCCATTTTTATGTGATTTTTATACTTGTTACCTTATTCATTTCGGAATCGTTACACCATTCGCACGTCTCTCGCAATCAAAAACAATAATAATCCTCGTGAACAAACTAAATTTATACTCTTTATACGCATTCATACGTGATGTTATACCTGTCAATACTTGATGAATACATGCAAACTAAGTGAACCATACATGAATATACCCATGCTTATACATGCAAAACTTATTATTTTGACATTATGGTCAAGTCTCATCTTCTTCCTTTCAGTTTCAACCCTAGATGTCTTCTCCAAGCTCATCCAAGAAATCCAAGGGTTCAAAGAAGGTTTCAAACAACCATGGGGGCTCTATCTCCAAGCAGGAACTTGTAGGGTTAGTCATGGAACAAATGGTCGAGCAGATGGCTAAGATTATCCCCAACATTGTGAGCCAAATCCTTACCATCCATGAAACCCCCAAATCCTCCGTTGACTCAAAGGTGGACCCTCCCAAAGCAACGTTCCAGTTCAAGCAGTTCATGGCTTGTAAGCCCATGGAATTCACTTTTAATGATGGCGCTACTGCCATGATGAATTGGTTCGACGCGATCGAACACACCTTTTTGCAAAATGGATGCCCTGATGAGCTCCGAACCTTAAACGCCACATGGGTCTTTCGTGAGAGAACCCTCGAGTGGTGGACCACTAAGAGAAACAAACGTGTCAATGAAGCAGCCCACGCGTTTCCTTGGGAAGAGCTAAGGCAGCTTATGAAGGACCAATTATGTCACACCCCAACCGATAGCGGAATCATCAGGGTAGTGGCACTAGGCGACCAGATTGTCTCGTGAGAATTCCATAACAATCATTTAACAATATCATTCAAACATTAACGTCCCATACCATTAACATAACATTTTAAACAATCATTAAAGAATCTAAGTTCTCCCACAAAAACAACAAGGTTCGATATCCCCTAGATTTATTACAATTGGAAACTAAAAAAAATAAAGACAAAACTAAACTACGCTAAGCATGCAACATCCAAGCATCCATAGCTAAAATCCTCAACCTGTTACATACGTTAAAATACAAGTCAATACAATTAAGTAAAGGTGAGCATACGAGTTTTGTAATACTAGCATAATAAAGAAACCGTTCGCGAGATAATCTAACTAAACATCATGATACTCCGAAACATTTTCACACATATTAGCATAGGCTTATTTCTCATGCTAACGACCGTGAGAAGGCTTGCGCGTCCATCCTAACTAGACCCCGTCGGGTGTAAGCCACACTATAGTACCACACTAGCTAAGGAGGCAAGTTAACAAAAATAAGTCCTAGTCACATGTTTCTAGCATCACGTATTAAGCATATATAATTAGATTATCCGCGTGTGATAAGCAGTTTGATTTGTGAAGTGATTTTAATATAGGAACGTATGTAACACCCAAAAAGTGCGTTAAAGCGAAAATGGGTCAAGTATACTCACTGTGGGTGCGTTTAGGTAAGAGTTCGGGATCTGAGGAGAGTCGAGAAGAGCGCCGAATCAGCCTGCATACGCGAACGGAAGTGCATCAGTCTCCGAAAAGCTGAAACAGTTAAGTCTTGGTTGGGCAGTAGCCAAGTTCGGGCGAACTTGTGTGTCAACACACAAGTTTGAGTGAACTTGTATGGTTTGGGTGAGTTGTGAGTCGATTTCGGTCGGACTTGATGAGTTTTCTTAGGAAACTTGTCAAGTTCGGGCGAATTGTAAGAAAACTCTTACTGGAAAGACAAGTTCGGGTGAACTTGCTTGATTTCTTGGGAAATTAGGCAAGTTCGAGCGACCTTGTGAGAAGATTGATGAAATTGGCTCAAGTTCGGTCGAACTTGACCCATTTGGGTACAAGTTCAGTCGAACTTGACCTGTTGTGCTGGTGATTCTCGAGCGAACTTGATGTTTTCGGGTCCAAAATCTTGCGTTTTCGCGTCGTTTACTAAGGAAAATCTAGTGTTCATCCCTCCAACCCTGTGCTACTGAGCAAACTTAGGTCGGAGAGGTCTTTTAGAGCTGTTTTAGTCATTTTACAAAAGCGTGGGCTAATCCGGGCGAACTCGGGGTTCGTTCGGATTAGTCCGGCTTGTGTAAACCAACATAAACGTCCTTGTGCTTCTAGATCTGGGGTCTTGAATGATAGATGCTTTGTTTTATATCAGAAGATGAACAAAACATCATCAAAAATCTGTATTTTGTGTAGAAATTAATGTTTATCAAAGGTTTTTCTCAGATCTATAACTTACAAGCCGAGATCTTCAAAATCTCGTGTTTGGGAAGCCTCTGCTAACACCAAACGAACCCGTATTGTGTAGATCTAAGCTTAAAACCAAAGTTTTGGAAGAAAAAGATGAAGATTTTCGTAAAAGAATGAGTTTTGATGAAAACGAAGGCTATATCTTGTGCCAAAATCGTTGTAATCGTTGATAACCGGTGTTGCACTGAAATCGGGTTGATTATTACTTAGAACATGAAGGTTTCGGGTTTCGAGAGCTCTGGGCGAACTTACAGCAAGTTCAAATGAGACGAAAGAGCTGAGTATTTATAGGAGAAGGCAAGAATGAAGGCTGGTGAGAGCAAGTTAGGCCGAACTTGTACAAATTTGTACAAGTTCGTGTTAACTTGTAGGGATTTTGGGAATGGATAGCTAAGTTTGGCCGAACTTGTACAGGTATGTACAAGTTCGAGCGAACTTGCAGATAAAAGAGGGATTCTGTTTTCATCGGCCAAGTTCGGCCGAACTTGGTAATACCAAGTTCGAGCGACTTGACTTATGATGTTGAATTTTCTTTGTTTTTCGCGTTAAGTGTTCGTTTGGTAATTCGGTTCGTATTAGTTAGTTATATTAAGCGTTAAATTAAAGCGTTAAGCATTATAATTGATATAATAGTGCGATTTAGCGATTTGAAAGTGCGAGAGCGATGCGATTGTGATTGTAATCATAACCAATAACACACATAACACATAATTAATATAATACCACGTAAATAAGTGTGATTCGTGATGCGATGAGATTGGCGATGCGATTTAATAAGTGATTAGATGAGATACTAACATACAATACCATAATTAATTAACATAAACTTTATTATCAACCGAATCTCGGGATTACAAAAGATAGGTACACCGGAAAGACAAATGAAAAGATAACAACGAATTTTCGAGTTGTTACAGTCTCCCCTAGTGAATTTTGTCCCGAAATTAGGCAGTGGCCGTAACAAAGAGATGCGGATATTTTGTTTTCATATCACTTTCGAGTTCCCAAGTGAACTCAGCGCCGCATTTGCCTTCCCATCGGACCTTCACGATCGGGATGCGTGAGCGTCGTAGTGTCTTGGTTTCTCGATCCATGATCTCAACGGGTTTTTCCACGAAATGGAGCGTTTCATTGATTTGCAGGTCTTCAAGAGGGACATGCAAATTTTTTTCAGCTAGGCACTTTTTAAGGTTAGACACGTTGAAAGTCGGATGTACATTATTAAGTTCCGCCGGTAGTTCGAGACGACAGGCTACTTTACCGATCCTTTCCAGAATCTTAAAGGGTCCAACGTATCGAGGCGCTAGCTTTCCTTTCTTCCCGAAGCGGACCACTCCCTTCCAAGGTGCAACCTTTAGGAGAATGTGATCTCCCACTTCTAACTGTAGGGGCTTGCGCTGTTTGTCGGTGTAACTCTTTTGGCGACTCCGAGCTTTCAAGAGATTGTCTCTGATTTGGAGGATCTTGTCAGTTGTTTCTTGAATTAGCTCGGGACCGGTGATTTATGCTTCTCCAATCTCGTGCCATGCAATAGGCGATCAACATTTTCTTCCATACAGTGCCTCAAAAGGAGCCATTTGAATGCTGGTGATAACTATTATTGTACGAGAATTCGATTAAAGGTAATGTGTATCCCAGTTACCACCGAAATCTATGATGCACGCACGAAGCATGTCTTCGAGGGTGTGGATCGTGCGCTCAGTCTGACCGTCGATTTGAGGGTGAAAAGCGGTATTGAGATTGAGAGTAGTACCGAGAGGTAAAGCGACCGTCGCGGTCAGAAATGATCTCACGAGGCGTCCCGTATTGAAAAGTCTCCTAGAGACGTGAGGTAAAGCGACCGTCACGGTCAGAAATGATGTCACGAGGCGTCCCATGTCGACATATAACTTCGTCGGTATAGATTCGGGCTAACCGTCAACCTTAAAGTCTTCTCGTATAGCAATGAAGTGCGCGGATTTAGTAAGGTGATCAACGATAACCCAAATGCTATCGTGACCGGAAGAAGTGCTGGGAAGTTTGGTAACGAAGTCCATAGCTATACTCTCCCACTTCCACATCGGGATTTCGGGTTGCTCAAGTAAACCGGAGGGCCTTTGATGTTCAGCTTTAACTTTCGAACAAATTAAGCATTTTGAGACGTACAAGGCGATATCCTTTTTCATGGACGGCCACCAATACATAGGACGAAGGTCCTGGTACATCTTTTCGGTACCGGGGTGAATGGAATATCGAGATTTATGAGCTTCGGTCATAAGCAGCTTTCGAAGATTATCCCGAATGGGAATCCAAATGCGATCGAGGTAGTAATAAATACCATCAGATTTAGATACAAGCTGAGTTTCGGCTCCACAATTCATTTCCTCTTGTAGGGTGTTCTCGCTAAAACATGCGTGTTGAGTGGCACGGATGAGGGTTTCAAGTTTAGCACAAGTTTGAGAGTCACGAATACTATAAACATAGCTTCGTCGACTTAGAGCATTAGCGACGACGTTTGCTTTGCCGGGATGGTAGCGTATATCACAATCGTAATCGTTGAGAAGTTCAACCCGTCAGCGTTGGCGCATATTCAGTTCCTTTTGATTGAAGATATGTTGTAAGCTCTTATGGTCGGTGAAGACCGTACACTTAGTACCGTATAGGTAGTGTCGCCACATCTTTAATGTAAAACAACTGCACCGAGTTCGAGATCGTGGGTTGTGTAGTTCTTCTCGTGGATCTTGAGTTGGCGAGACGTATACGCGATAACCTTGTCTTGTTGCATAAGCACACAACCAAGACCAAGGTTAGAGGCATCACAATAAACAACGAAATCGTCGTTTCCATCGGGTAAAGCAAGGATAGGAGCGTTGCATAGCATACGCTTGAGAGTTTGAAAAGCTTCCTCTTGTTTAGAATCCCAAACAAAAGGTTGATCCTTATGAGTCAAAGCGGTAAGCGGAACGACGATTTTAGAAAAGTCAGCGATGAATCGACGGTAATAACCCACCAATCCAAGAAATGAATGGATTTCAGAGGCATTCTTCGGTGTAATCCAACTCTTGACGGCTTCAATCTTTGCAGGGTCGACGTGAATTCCTTGACTATTAACGATGTGGCCGAGAAATTGGACTTCTTCGAGCCAGAATTCACATTTTGAGAACTTAGCGTAATGGCGATTTCCTTGAAGAAGTTCGAGGACAAAACAAAGATGCCGCGCGTG
Source organism: Scalesia atractyloides (assembly GCA_947069175.1). Lineage (NCBI taxonomy): Eukaryota > Viridiplantae > Streptophyta > Magnoliopsida > Asterales > Asteraceae > Scalesia > Scalesia atractyloides. The sequence continues at coordinate 46,035,808 of CAMTDV010000019.1, read as the reverse complement.
CTCGTCTCTCGACTTTGAATAGATAAGGATATCATCGATGAAAACAATGATGAAATGATCTAAGAAAGCTTTGCACACACGGTTCATCAAATCCATGAAGACCGCGGGTGCATTGGTAAGACTGAAAGGCATGACCACGAATTCGAAATGGCCATAGCGAGTACGAAAGGCGGTTTTAGGAATGTCTTCTTCCAACAAGCGTAACTGATGATAACCGGAAGGAAGAGCGATTTTAGAAAAACAAGTAGCACCTTGAAGCTGATCAAATAAGTCGTCAATACGAGGAAGAGGGTAGCGGTTCTTTATCGTGAGTTTGTTAAGTTCACGATAATCAATGCACATTCGGAACGATCCACCTTTCTTTTTCACGAAAAGGGCGGGTGCGCCCCATGGCGAAGTGCTCGGGCGTATGATACCTTTATCAAGAAGCTCTTGAAGTTGGCTTGATAGCTTGCGGATTTCTGATGGTGCAAGGCGATAAGGGGCTTTAGCAACGGGAGTAGCTCCGGGAATCAAATCGATACAGAATTCAACATCTCGAGTAGGGTGTAAACCGGGTAAATCGTCAGGAAAGACTATAGGAAATTCACAGACAACGGGAACATCTTTATAAGTCTTCTTTTCTTTCTCTGGGTTGACGATATGGGCGAGGAAGGCAACACATCGCTTTTGCAAGTATTTGTGTGCTCGAGTACATGACAAAAGTATCAACTTCTTTGAGGGAGTTTCACCATAAACATGAAGTTGATCACCGTTAGGAAGACGGAAGCGAATCATTTTATCGAAGCAAACAACTTCAGCATGATTCTCACGAAGAAAATCTATGCCTACTATAATATCGAAGCTGCCTAACTGCATAGGAATGAGATTGATCAAGAAGACATGGTTGTTGAGATCGAGATTACAACCACGTAAGACGGAATCAACGGTAACGGATTTTCCGGTGGCGACTTCCACATCGAAAGTCTTTGGGACTTTAGCGCGCTTACATTTTAAAACCTTTTCGAATTCTAACGATACAAAACAATTATCGGCACTAGTATCAAATAAACACGAAGCATAAATACCATTAACGAGAAACCTACCATTGACAACATTGTTGTCATTCTGAGCCTGTCGGTGGTTGAGATTGAAGGCTCTGCCACACGAGCTTGTGGTTGCTGCTGCTGCTGTGGTGGCTGAGGCTGCTGCTAAGGCTGCGGTGTTGGCTACTCTTGTTTGGCAGGACGATTTGGACAGACATTGGTGAAATGATTCGGATCACCACAAACATAGCACACACGTGCTTTTGGAGCTAGCTGCTGTTTGGCTTGAGGAGGAGCAAGTAAAGCTGGAGCTGTTGGAGCCTGAGGAGCTGGCTGACGCGGGCCGGTACGACAACTCACAGTAAAGTGGCCGTAGATATTGCAGTTTGTGCAAAAACGGCAGTTTCCACCCACCACATGATGATATGTGCACTTAGGGCACAGTGGGTGAGGACCGGTGTACGCACGCTTAGCTGGAGGTGCGTTCGGGGCGGCTGACTGAAGCGTCTGCGGGTTTGCTGGAGCGGCGAGAGCATAGTTTTAACTCGGGTTTCCTCTGTTGCGTCCCTGACGCTTTCCCTTCGGGTCACTTGGTGGTTCGGTAGCAGCAGTTGGTTCGACGATAGCTTGATTGGCAACTTTCGCATGATTCTTGAAATACCCATCTTGGACTCGCTGATCATTGCTCTCAGCGGCGAGCATGAAGGTTTCCTCTATGGTTGTAGTACGAGCAACTTTCACAAAATTTGCGACATACTCGAGTAAACCACGGATGTACTTGTTGATAGCTTTCTCAGTCGTATCAACCTGGCTGGGACAGATGATGCTCAAAATCTTAAACCGAGCAGTGAATCCAGCATTGTCGGGACCATCTTGTTTGATTCCCCAAAACTCATTCTCGAGCTTTTGCATTTCTTGCGGAGGACAAATTCCTTCAACATCACTTCCTTGAGTTCCTCCCAAGATAGACTGTAGGCTTCATCATTACCACGCCTATTCCTTTTGGCGGTCCACCAGTCAAGAGCACGGGACTGGAAGACTCCGGTGGCGTTCACTGTGCGGAGGTCATCGGGGCATCCACTTTGCCTAAAGGTGACCTCGAAGGCGTCAAACCAATGGAACATAGCTGTCGGTCCATCATTACCTGTGAAGGCGAGAGGTGCACAAGCCTTGAAATATTTGAAGCTGAACCGTGACTTAGGGTTCTCAGCTTTCGAGTCAACTGACGAGTTACTGCTCACAGCATGGATTTCTGAGACAATTTGCGGGATGACCTTTGCCATTTCCTTGGCTACCATGGTGGCAATACGCGTGTCGGCGTTGCTGCTGCGCTGGAGATTCCTTCGGGTGTGCGATCCCCTTGAAGACATCTACACGGAGAATTTAGATTAGATGAGATTCGATTATAATATAGTTATGTTTAAATATTTATTATTATTATTATTATTACAAGGCACAAAAACACATAAGCACGTATCCACATAAGCACATAAGCACGTAAGCACATAAGCACATAAGCATACACTTTGCACGTATTCACCTTCTTATAAGTAGCGCATTCGAGATGCGATATAATAGCGGGATATAAGCGATATATATAAGCGAGATAATACCGCGCATGAGGTACACATGTCCTCATAGGCGTAAGCGAGTTAAGCGATTAGTTTGGTTGGTGTATTAATTTAGCGTTTTAGATTTCGAGAGCTGTGCGAGTAGTGCATACATTTGATGAAGCGTAAATGCGATAAATTGAGAAATCGATGATATGATAAATCATCAAAGAGAGAAATCGAATAAAGCGAAAATTCTCAAAATTTTAAACACGTAAATAGTAATAAACTCGATGATGCGTAAATCGACGATATAGGCTTAAATCAATTGGGAATGTCTGGGGTTTTGAGACGTTTGACTACCCAAAGTGGCTCGACTACCCTTTGCATTCGGACCCACGATTTGGCCTAATAGATAAAAGTTCTCACCGCAAGCGGCTAACGACGTTTACCCTTCCAGTTAATACGTGCTCCAAACCATTCGCATAACCGAGACTTTGGTGAGATTGAAAATCGAAGCACGAAATTAGTTATTAAGATTCGGGTTTCACCCCTAACTTAACAACGTTGTTCCTAGTTAGAAATGGAGATCTTCGTCGAGGTTTGGATGTCACTCCTAACTCAACGAAGGTATCTCGTGCGAGAGAATGCGGAGTGAATGATCTCGTCGAGAGTTCTCAGTTTTCACACCTATTCTCGACTTGATCACTCGTTAGGTGTGATGCGAGCGTTTCCAAGCGTGTATTATTGTATTAACCTTAGGAAAGGCATTTATAAGCATTTATGGCAAGTAGATTAGCATTTAATTCAAAGATTGGTCGATCGGGTACTTAAACATGCTACTAGGTCAAACATGGCAATTCTACCTATTATCCTAAAGTTATGGCGCTCTGATACCAATCTGTCACACCCCAACCGATGGTGGAATCATCAGGGTAGTGGCACTAGGCGACTAGATTGTCTCATGAGAATTCCATAACAATCATTTAACAATATCATTCAAACATTAACGTCCCATATCATTAACATAACATTTTAAACAATCATTACGGAATCTAAGTTCTCCCACAAAAATAACAAGGTTCGATATCCTCTAGATTTATTACACTTGGAAACTAAACAAAATAAAGACAAAACTAAACTACGCTAAGCATGCAACATCCAAGCATCCATAGCTAAAATCCTCAACCTGTTACATACGTTAAAATACAAGTCAATACAATTAAGTAAATGTGAGCATACGAGTTTTGTAATACTAGCATAATAAAGAAACCGTTCGAGAGAAAATCTAACTACACATCATGATACTCCGAAACATTTTCACACATATTAAGATAGGCTTATTTCTCATGCTAACTACCGTGAGAAGGCTTGCGCGTCCATCCTAACTAGACCCCGTCGGGTGTAAGCCACACTATAGTACCATACTAGCTAAGGAGGCAAGTTAACGAAAATAAGTCATAGTCACATGTTTCTAGCATCACGTATTGAGCATATATAATCAGATTATTCGCGTGTGATAAGCAGTTTGATTTGTGAAGTGATTTTGATATAGGAACGTATGTAACACCCAAAAGTGCGTTAAAGCGAAAATGGGTCAAGTATACTCACTGTGGGTGCGTTTAGGTAAGAGTTCGGGATCTGAGGAGAGTCGAGAAGAGCGCCAGATCAGCCTGCATACGCGAACGGAAGTGCATCAGTATTCGAAAAGCTGAAACGGTTAAGTCTTGGTTGGGCAGTAGCCAAGTTCGGGTGAATTTGTGTGTAAACACACAAGTTCAAGCGAACTTGTATGGTTTGGGTGAGTTGTGAGTCAAGTTCGTACGGACTTGATGAGTTTCCTTAGGAAACTTTTCAAGTTCGGGCGAACTTGTAAGAAAACTCTTACTGGAAAGACAAGTTCGGGTGAACTTGCTTGATTTCTTGGGAAATTAGGCAAGTTCAAGCGAACTTGTGAGAAGATTGATGAAATTGGCTCAAGTTCGGTCGAACTTGACCCATTTGGGTACAAGTTCGGTCGAACTTGACCTGTTGTGCTAGTGATTCTCGAGCGAACTTGATGTTTTCGGTTCCAAAATCTTGCGTTTTCGCATCGTTTGCTGAGGAAAATCGAGTATCCATCCCTCCAACCCTGTGCTACTGAGCAAACTTAGGTCGGAGAGGTCTTTTAGAGCTGTTTTAGTCGTTTTACAAAAGCGTGGGCTAATCCGGGCGAACTCGGGGTTCGTTCGGATTAGTCCGGCTTGTGTAAACCAACATAAACGTCCTTGTGCTTCCAGATCTGGGGTCTTGAATGATAGATGCTTCGTTTCATATCAGAAGATGAACAAAACATCATCAAAAATCTGTATTTTGTGTAAAAATTAATGTTTATCAAAGGTTTTTCTCAGATCTATAACTTACAAGCCGAGATCTTCAAAATCTCGTGTTTGGGAAGCCTCTGCTAACACCAAACGAACCCGTATTGTGTAGATCTAAGCTTAAAACAGAAGTTTTGGAAGAAAAAGATGAAGATTTTCGTAAAAGAATGAGTTTTGATGAAAACGAAGGCTATATCTTGTGCCAAAATCGTTGTAAACCTTTGTAAATCGTTGATAACCGGTGTTGCACTGAAATCGGGTTGATTATTACTTAGAACATGAAGGTTTCGGGTTTCGAGAGCTCTGGGCGAACTTACAGCAAGTTCAAATGAGACGAAAGAGCTGAGTATTTATAGGAGAAGGCAAGAATGAAGGTTGGTGAGAGCAAGTTCGGCCGAACTTGTACAAATTTGTACAAGTTCGTGTGAACTTGTAGGGATTTTGGGAATGGATAGCTAAGTTCGGCCGAACTTGTACATGTATGTACAAGTTCGAGCGAACTTGCAGATAAAAGAGGATTCTGTTTTCATCAGCCAAGTTCGGCCAAACTTGGTAACACCAGGTTCGAGCGAACTTGACTTATGATGTTGAATTTTCTTTGTTTTTCGCGTTAAGTGTTCGTTTGGTGATTCGGTTCATATAAGTTAGTTATATTAAGCGTTAAATTAAAGCGTTATAATTGATATAATAGTGCGATTTGAAAGTGCGAGAGCGATGCGATTGCGATTGTTATCATAACCAATAACACACATAACACATAATTAATATAATACCACGTGAATAAGTGCGATTCGTGATGCGATGAGATTGGCGATGCGATTTAATAAGCAATTAGATGCGATACTAACGTACAATACCATAATTAATTAACATAAACTTTATTATCAACCAAATCTCGGGATTACAAAAGATAGGTACATCGGAAAGACAAATGAAAAGATAACAACGAATTTTCGAGTTGTTACAAATTATGCCCCCCTCACGAGACCCAGAAACTTGAAAATGAATTCTGGAATCTTTTCCAAAAGGGGAGCGACGCCAAAGGACTGGTCACACACTTCAAACAACTGAGTATCCTTTGCCTGGATAAGTGGATACTGTTCCCAAGGCAATCACCAAGTTTATTCGTTGCCTCTCCCCTGAGTTGATCAACCATGTAGCCGCCGCAAGCCCAAAAACCATCGAAGATGCTTATAGCATCGCTATCGAGCTCAACCACAACTGCATTCTCCATGGAGCCTATGACAAGGTCTCCATGAAGAGCGTGCACCAAGCTACCACCAACACCACCACTGCTGAACCCTCACCCTCCCAAGCCAAGAAAAACAAGAACAGGAATAAGAAGCAGAAGGCTTCTATTCAAAATTGTGCGGTCGTTACTTCCGCCCAACCCAACACCATTGAACTCCATATCCACTACCCCAAACACTAAACCACCCTAGAGAAACTACACCGGGACTTGGCCCAAGTGTGATCGGTGGACCTACCACCATCTTGCAACCGCCCCGAGTCGCAAATGTGCGAACTGAAACAGGTTTAGTCATTTCGCTGACCGTTGTCGTCAACACCGTCAGAACCACCCAAGATCAAGCTTTGGTTCCCAATCAACCTCAACGACAGACTGCTCCGGTGCGAGCATGTTACAAGTGTGGTGAGCTCAACTATCTCGCCAATGTTTGTCCCCAACTCAACCAACAGCATCAACTCCAACAGCAGCAGCAGCAGCCTCAGCCTGCTAAAGGAAGAGCTTTTGTGCTCACCTCTACACAGGCTCAAAGCTCCAATGACGTCATCACTGGTACGTTCCTTGTCAACCATGTTTATGCTTCATTGTCTATTTGATACTCGTGCCGATAAAAGTTTGGTGTCCGTTGAATTTTAACCATTACTTAAGTGCGAACGTTCCAAGTTGCCTAATTCTTTTGCTGTTGAAGTCGCTAATGGTAAAACCATCTCTGTTGATTCTATTCTTTCTGGGTGTTCTTTGATTCTTAACGACCATACGTTCTCCATCGACCTCATACCCATGCAAATGGGAAGTTTTGACATCATAGTAGGCATGGACTGGCTTAGGCGAGTTCGTGCTAAAGTTATTTGTTAGGAAAAATTGATACGCCTCCCACTTCCTAACAGTGATTCATTACACATCTATGGCGAGAAACCTTCTAAAGGTCTCAAGCTCATGTCGTGTATTCAAGCGAACAAGTACTTACGTAAGGAGTACTTTGCCTCATGTTGTGGAAAAGAATGACAAAGGCCCAAGTATAAGTGATGTTCCAATCGTTTGTCAATTTCCCGACGTCTTCCCTGAGGATCTTCCTGGTCCTCCGCCTCCTCGTTCTGTCGATTTTCATATTGATCTTATCCCTGGCGCAACTCCTGTAGCGAAAGCTCCCTATCGTTTAGCACCCTCAGAAATGCAAGAGCTGTCGAGCCAACTTCAAGAGCTTATTGATAAAGGCTTTATACGCCCTAGTACTTCTTCTTGGGGCGTTCCCTTTTTGTTCGTAAAGAAGAAGGATGGATCCTTTCGGATGCTCAACAAGCTTACTGTCAAAAACCGATATCCTCTTCCGCGCATAGACGACCTCTTCGATCAGCTTCAAAAGTGCGACTTGTTTCTCGAAAATCGATCTTTGTTCCGGCTATCATCAACTTCGAGTTCTAGAAGAAGATGTACCTAAAACCGCCTTTCGCACACGTTATGGACATTATGAGTTCGTGGTCATGCCTTTTGGTTTGACTAACGCGCCTGCAGTGTTTATGGATTTAATGAACCGCGTGTGTAAGCCTTTCATCGATCGTTTCGTAATCGTATTCATCTACGATATTCTCATCTACTCCAAGACGAAAGAAGAATATGGATGACATTTGCAACTTATCCTTTAGATTTTGCATACTGAACGCCTTTATGCCAAATTCTCCAAAGGTGAATTTTGGCTAAAAGAGGTTCAATTCCTTGGTCACACCGTCAATGAACTCGGTATTCATGTTGACCCCGCAAAGATAGAAGCTGTGAAGAATTGGATTGCACCTAAATCGCCCTCTGAAATTCGTTCGTTCCTTGGCCTAGCTGGTTATTATCGTTGCTTCATCTCGAACTTTTCCAAAATCGTTGTTCCTTTAACATCCTTGACTCAAAAACATAAACCTTTTGTATGGGGTCCCGAACAAGAGGAGTCTTTTCAAACCCTCAAGGACATGCTTTGTAATGCTCTTATCCTTACCCTTCCCGATGAAAACAACGATTTCGTCGTGTATTGCGATGCCGCAAACCAAGGTATTGGTTGCGTTCTTATGCAACGAGACAAGGTCATCGCTTACGCGTCGAGACAACTCAAAATACATGAGAAAAACTACTACGCACAACCTTGAACTTGGTGCAGTTTTTTTGCGTTAAAGATTTGGCGACACTACCTTTATGGTACTAAGTGTACGGTCTTCACCGACCATAAGAGCCTCCAACATATCTTTGATCAAAAGGAACTCAACATGCGCCAACGTCGCTAGGTAGAATTGTTAACTGACTACGACTGTGACATTCGCTACCACCGTGGTAAGGCGAATGTTGTGGCCAATGCACTCAGTCATAAGACTCATGTTAAGAGTATTCGTTGCTACCAATTCGTTGGGAAACTTCACGAGCTAATTTGCCAAACACAATTATCCGCCATTAACGAGGGTAACCCCGATAACGAGTTAAATTGTGGAGTCGAAAACCCACTCGAAGCTAAGCCCGATGGTATCCTTTACTACCATGATCGCATTTGGATTCCCAATCGTCTCAACCTTCGAAACACCTTGATGGATGAAGCCCACAAATCTTGATACTCCATTCATCCTGGCGCCGACAAGATGTATCATGATCTTCGAGCATCTTATTGGTGGCCTGGGATGAAGAAAGATATCGCCCTTTATGTCTCGAAGTGTCTTACTTGTTCCAAGGTGAAAGCTGAATATCAACGCCCCTCTGGCTTGCTCGAACAACCAGAAATTCCTGTCTGGAAATGGGATAGCGTTGCCATGGATTTCATTACGAAGTTGCCTCGTACTCCTTCTGGTCATGACAGCATTTAGGTCATCATTGACCGTTTGACCAAATCCGCACACTTTTTATCCATTCGTGAAGATTACAAAGTCGAGAAATTGGCTCGTATCTACACAAAGGAAATCATCAGTCAGCATGGTACTCCTCTCGATATTATCTCCGACCGTGACGCTCGTTTCACCTCTCGCCTTTGGCAAACATTTCAATCTTCCCTTGGCACTCGTCTTAACCTTAGCACCACTTTTCATCCTCAGTCTGATGGTCAAACCAAGCGTACAATCCAAACATTGAAAGATATGCTTCGTTCTTGCGTAATCGATTTTGGCGGCAATTGGGATTCGCACTTACCCTTGGTAGAATTCTCATACAATAATAGTTATCACGTCAGTATTCAAATGGCTCCATTTGAAGCATTGTATGGTCATAAGTGCCGTTCGCCCATTTGTTGGCACGAGATTGGATGTTGGGATTGAACCCTAACAAAGGAACATATGATAACAAAGCCAAAAAACACTATCCGAGATTTGGTCAAACTATCAGAGGTTACAACCTCTGATCTATCTTTACCTGCTTTCCTTAAACAACTGTTCTTATCATCTGATTGAATCAAGACACAACGGTCTGCTAGAAGAAACAAAATCAGAGGATAGAGATCAGTGCTTAGACTAGTTTTACTTTATTCAATGTGACAGTGCTATGCACTGATAGTATTGTTTAAGCAGTGTTTTAGTTAGTTAGGATTTTGTTAGCTGTCACTATCAACCATGACGTCATAAAAGATGCTCAGTGGTTAGATAGTTAGTATAAATAGCTGAACGTTGCAACAGTTAACTTGTCTTCCTGAAAAAGATCAATTTGCACTTTATATTCTACATTTCTTACTATCAAACGATTGTAGTTGGCTAAGGGGGAGTTTGTGAATCACATGCGAGTTTACCAACTTGAAAGCATGATGATGATGAAAACAAACGACCAATTGCTTGTAGTAAAAGTTTACCATTTATTCCGCTGCATATCTTCAAAATTCAATCCACTTTCCATCTTTAGAAACAAAAACTACAAGTTAATTCAAACTTAGATCCTGACAATTGGTATCAGAGCTTGGTCAATCAATTTTGATTTAACAGACAAATTGATTTGAACAAATCAGCTCTTTATGCTAATTCGTTTGATAGTTTTACTTGATTACAGAACACAAATCTATTGTAAAGAAGAGAAATGGCACAAAACACACCGGAATCCAATATTGGACCCATGTTCAAACCATTGATGTTGAAACGAAATGAATATTTTATTTAGCAATGTCGGATGGGTCATATTCTCGCCCAACAGAACACCGGATGCTGGAGATCCGTTGTATTTGGACCTCATGTTCCCGTGGTTCCAAGTACAGAGGATCCCCATACGCGGGTTCCTAAGGAACTCGAAAATTACTCTTAATAGGATTTCCTCAAAATTGAATTGGATGCTAAGGCCTTTAGCATTGTTGCTTCGGCTTTGCCCAATGAGATTTATGCAGGATTACTTCATTGTAATAGTGCTAAAGAGTTATGGGATTCTATTAAAGAGCAATTCGGTGGTACTGAAGAGATGATAGAGAATAACAGAGAGGTTTTAAATCAACAGTATGAAATATTTTGCCACATTAAGGGTGAGTCATTAACCCAATAGTTCGAACGATATAGCTGTTTCATCAATGAGCTCAAATTGGTAAATATGGAATTTCTAAATTCGACTGTCAATAGTCATTTTTGAGATCTTTACTTGAGAAATGGTAGACTGTAGCTTATGTCACTAGAACAGCTGTTGGTTACAAGGAAATGACCTTGACACACTTCATGGATGACTCCTCACTTATGAGAGAGAGTTGAACCAGAAAAAGAAGTTGCAAGAGTCAGGGAAAATGACTGATGATTATACTCTGGGAAACACTGCTCTGTATGGTCATGAGGAGGGGTCTAGCTGTGGAAAGGATCAGAGTTATGATCATTTCATTGACATAACATCTGGAAACAATTTCAACTCTGATCCTAGTACACCCAATTTTGCCTTTGCTGCAAATTGTGAAAGCCAGACCTCTGACCTTGAAGAGATTGCCATTTTGCATCAGCTGGCACTTTTAAGTGTTAGAGCAAGTAAATTTTACAAAAGAACTGGTAGAGGGTTTCCAGGATTGCACGGGGGGTTGAAAGTTGGGTTGGATAAATCTAAAATCAAATGTTACAAATGTAACAAGATGGGTCACTTTGCCAGAGAATGCAGATCTCAATCTGTAGGTCCAATTGTAACACATCCTGGCAACAGACCTCAAAGCATTGTCCAACATTCCCAATATACCCCTGCACCTCAAATTCAAAACACTGCACACTTTGCACATCTTATTGCTACAGTTCCTGTCCATTATGTCCAAACTCCTGCACCACAGATTCAATATGTCCAAGCACCACCTCAAGTACATGTGCAGCAAGTGCCACAAGTTACTCAACCTACTCAAACCACTGCTACACCAGCAGAGGTTAATCAAGAAAGATTTTTCACACAAGGTTTTGTTGATTGGAGTAGTTTGCCTGAGGATTTAACTGATGAAAACTTTGCTCCCATAGCCAAAAATGATTTTGAAAATGAAAATATATGTTTAATGGCTTTAGAGACCATTGTTGAAGGTGATGAATCTGTAGAGCAGGAGTTAACGTCTGATGTGTTTGATTGTTGTGAAGCAGTGATTATACCAGAAGTTACACCAGTGGTTGAAGTGAATACTGTTGATGTTGAAAAAGACCCTATATTTGACCCTTGGGATGAGAATGTGTGTGAGGAAGAAGAGTGTAATTGTGCTCTTATGGCTGCTTCGAAGGTATCACCTCAGATCCTTTTAGAACTATGTTCTGACAAATGCATTATTGCTTTTGCAAACATAAAGCAGGTGAATGAAAACCTGAGAAACAAAATTTTAGAAGATGAACTTAATTTTGAAAAACTTATCAAAGAGTTGAAAACAAAGTTAAGTAAAAAAAGATTCTGAAATGAGTAGCATAAGGCATGAATCAAGCATAACCAAAGACCAGCTCCAAACCATGGTAGAAAAATATCAAGTTTGCAAATAGGAGCTTGAATCTACCCAGATCACTTGTGAAAAAATGGGTAGAATCCTGGTAAGGTTATGAGCTTATGCTTGATGCTCAAATCAAGAGCAACATAAAGTTTGGAATAGGCTTTAGAGACTATGACCAGACTTGTGAAAATGTTGCAAAAATTGATTCTGACCCAGTTGAAATAGTCCCAACAAACTTGGCTGGTGAAGAAATTAAAATCACAGAAAAAAAAGGGAAACAAAATCATTCTTGAAAAAACAGAGGTTTCAGCAAAAGATAAAGAAATTGAAAATATCAGTTTAAACCAACCTGGTCAGATGAATGTGATATTTTAGAAAACTTCAAGCCAATGGACTTTTCAACCATTGATGGTAAAAGCACCAAAAGCACTGGTGATCCCTAACAAAGACGTGCCAGCAGAGGTTACACCCACTGCTCTCAAAAAGTCTGATAGGAAAAGGAAAGAAAAGGTTAAATACTTGTTTTGTAAATTTTGTGAAAAGAGAAATCATGTGTCTGTAGATTGTTTTCTTTTAAAAGCCTATAATATAAACAAAACTTGTGTTATACCCAAATCTCCTAGATGTACCATCTACAACAAAACATCATATGACCCAAGAGTGTGCCTATCTAAAAATCTATTATCAAAAGGTAAAAGTGATTAGAGCAAAAGCTCTTGAAAGAGAAAGTTCAAGTTTTTCTGAAAACAAATCTAAACAGAACTTTGAATCAATTGAAACATCTGTCACAAAAGCTTTAAATCAAACCTCTATTCACAGAGAAATTCAAGTGACAGATGCACATCCATCAAACTAGTTTCCAAGAGGAAAAAGCCAGCCTAGTTATCAAAATGTGCCTATGATTTATGAGACTTGCAAAAAGTCTTCTAAGCCAAGGGTAAATAGGCATCCTCATGGTTACCAACAGTTGATAGGAAGTGGCTCACAACAGTGGTTACAAAAACCTAATCTAACCACTGCTCATTTATCTGAACTTGAGTCTAGATCATCTGATACCCCATCCAAAGCCACTCTGGCTTTGGAAACCCACCTGAACTAATCATTTCAAAACATGTGCAGGGAGCTTCTACTTGCCTTGATAGTCTTTGGTATGTACATAGTGGAGGCTCCAGGCACGTGACAGGATGTAAAGCCCTTGTAACAACTCTAAAATTTCGTTGTTATTTCTTTTCAGTTATTTCTGTTGTTTTCCCACTTGTAATCCCGAGATTCGATTTATAAGAAAGTTGTGTTAATTAATTATGATTATGTATGTTATATCGCATCTAATCGCTTAATAAATCGCATCGCTAATTCAAAACGCAAACACAAGTAGCTATGTTACTTTAATAGCCGAGTGTGTTGTTGTATAATAACCACTTGTGTCATCACATTGCTTATCTCATCACATCGTGAATCGCAGTTAACTGCGTGGTTATATGTTACTTATGTGTTATGTGTGTTTATGGTTTATGATTACAATCACTATCGCATCGCTCTCACACGCGCAAATCGCTTAACCACTCAATCTCATCAATTATAACGCTTAACGCTTCGCTAAAACGCTTAATATAACTATCTAATACGAACCGAATCGCCAAACGAACACTTAACGTGTAATAATCAAACAAAACTTGGCCACGAGGTCAAGTTCGGCCGAACTTGTATAACACAAGTTCGCCCGAACTTGCCTAGTGTACCAAGAACTCCACTTCACCACAAGTCTGCCCGGACTTGTAATGAAAACAAAGAGAAACACACAAGTTCGCTCGAAATTGTAAACAAGTTCGCCCAAACTTGGTTACAAGTTCGCCCGAACTTGTTGTATGCTCACCTAAACCCACCTCACCTATAAATACTCAGCTCATCCTCCTCGTTTGAACTTGCTGCCAAGTTCCCTCGAGGCTCTCCAAACCGAAACCCTTTGTTTTCTAAGTAAGATTCAACCCGTTTTCAACTACAACGATGTTTTACGATGTTTTACAAAGGTTTACAACGATTTTGCACAAGGCTTTGCCTTCGTTTTTCATCAAATCTCTTTTGTTTACGAAAATCTTCATCCTTTCCACAAAAACTTCTATTTTTCACTCAGATCTTTGCATAGATCTGAGTAAAACCTTTAAAGCATTGATTTTTACACTATTTTAGACTAAATGACGTATGTTTCGTTCACAATGAAGTGGAACGGGGCGTTTGTCAAGCAAGATCTCGGATCTGGAAGCACAAGGATGAAATCATCACTTTACACAAGCTGGACTAACCCGTATGAACCACAAGTTCGCCTGGATTAGCCCAAGCTTCTGTAAAATGGCTAAACTCACCCCAAAAGACCTCTTCAGCCTCAGTTTTACTCTGTGGCTTAAGGTTGGAGGGATGAACACTCGATTTCCTCAGCAAACGACGCAAAAACGCACGATTTGGATGCCAAAAAGATCAAGTTCGCCCGGAACACACCAAGTTCGCTCGAACTTGTCACCAGTTGGTGACTAAGTTCGCCCGAACTTGGTCTACCTTGTCAAGATTACAAAAATGGCACAAGTACGCCCGAACTCTGTCCAACTTTCAAGAAAATTAGACAAGTTCGCCCGAACTTGTCTCCATCAGTTAGCAAACCTACAAGTTTGCCCGAACTTGTATAATTTCCTTAGAAATTAGAAAAGTTCGCCCGAACTTGTCTCACATCTCATCAGGTTACCACAAGTTCACCCGAACTTGTATGGTAACATACAAGTTCGCCCGAACTTGTACCCCCAGTAAGCTCAGGAGCACAAGTTCGCCCGAACTTGTACTTTCCAGTACAAGTTCACCCGAATTTGTCTTCTGCCCTCTCAACCGTTAACCGTTTCAGCAATTCGGAAGACTGATGCACTTCTGTTTGATTACAGGCTGATCCGGCACTCTCTGCAACTCCTCCCAGATCCCGAATTCTCCCTATAACGCACCCACACTAAGTATACTTGAACCTTTTTACGCTTAAACACACATTTGGGTGTAACATACATCTGTATCAAAGCACAAAACACAACTGAACTATTTATCAAAACGCAAATATCCGTTACACGTGACTACACATGATTGCTTGACATACGTGCTAGATGTATCCTGTTGATTTCTCCTTAGCTAGTATGGTACTATAGTGTGGCTAACACCTGACGGGGTCTAGCTAGGATGGACGCGCCGGCCTTCTCACGAAATTGAATGTGTGATATTATCTCGGTTGTTGTATGCGGCATGAATCATGTTTATGTATGCGATATTGCATGAACGCTTTAAACTACTATGCTATTTCACGAAACCTGTATGCTTACCTTTACATTTTATGTATTGACTTTATTTTGACGTATGTTGCAGGTTGAGGATTATGCTATGGATGATTAGTTAGTTTTTTGTTTTGCTAGAAAACATGTAATAAATCTAGGGAAAATCAGACTAGACTAGATTTTATAAGAAAACGTTGTTTTATAATGATTACTTGAAATATTATGCTTAATAGTATGGGATGTTAGACTTTATGTAATATTGCTAAGTAATGGTTATGGAACTTCTCATGAGACAATCTGGTTCGCCTAGTGCCACTACCCCGATGTTTCCGCCATCGGTTGGGGTGTGACAGCCCTGCTCAGAGATTTTAAAGCTCATGGAGGGGTGATATATCCTTTGGAAATAATTCAAAAGGGAAGGTATTGGGGTCAGGATGTGTCTCAGCTGGAAAACTCAAGTTTAAAAATGTGAATCTCATTGATAATCTAAACTTCAATCTTCTGAGTGTCTCACAAATGAGTGATAAGGGTTATGGATCCTTCTTCACAAAGGAAACTTGTCAGATAGTAGGCCCAGAGGTTATTAAAAAGATTAATCAAATAATTGCTGAGAGCAAAGCACAACTTACTACTAATAGGGTAGGAAATGTGTATGTAGTAGACATGGTAAAAGATAATTTTATGTCAAATGCATGTTTGTTCTCAGTTGCTTCAAGCAAAGAAACAAAATTATGGCATAAAAGACTAGGTCACACAAATCTGAAAACCATCTCCACTCTCTCAAAACAAAGCCTTGTCAGAGGTTTGCCCCACAAACAATTTACTTGTGAAGAACATTGTGTTTCCTAATTAAAAGGTAAACAACATAAAAGTTCTTACAAGTCAATTGTAATGTCCAAAACAAATCAGTGCCTACAGTTACTTCATATGGATTTGTTTGGACCTGTGAAGATAATGAGCTTAAACACAAAAGGTATTGCCTTGTGATAGCTGATGATTTTTCCAGGTTCACATGGACTTTCTTTTTACACTCTAAAGATGAAACAACAAATACTTTGCAAAACTTTGTTAAACAAATTGAAAAGCAATTTGATCTTCCTGTAAAAATATTTAGGAGTGATGATGGGACATAGTTTAAAAGCTCATGGAGGGGGTGATATATCCTTTGGAAATAATTCAAAAGGGAAGGTATTGGGGTCAGGATATGTCTCAGCTGGAAAACTCAAGTTTAAAAATGTGAATCTCATTGATAATCTAAACTTCAATCTTCTGAGTGTCTCACAAATGAGTGATAAGGGTTATGGATCCTTCTTCACAAAAGAAACTTGTCAGATAGTAGGCCCAGAGGTTATTATAAAGATTAATCAAATAATTGCTGAGAGCAAAGCACAACTTACTGCTAATAGGGTAGGAAATGTGTATGTGGTAGACATGGTAAAAGATAATTCTATGTCAAATGCATGTCTGTTCTCAGTTGCTTCAAGCAAAGATATGGCATAAAAGACTAGGTCACACAAATCTGAAAACCATCTCCACTCTCTCAAAACAAAGCCTTGTCAGAGGTTTGCCCCACAAACAATTTACTTGTGAAGAACATTGTGTTTCCTAATTAAAAGGTAAACAACATAAAAGTTCTTACAAGTCAATTGAAGAGTCCAAAACAAATCAGTGCCTACCGTTACTTCATATGGATTTGTTTGGACCTGTGAAAATAATGAGCTTAAAACACAAAAGGTATTGCCTTGTGATAGCTGATGATTTTTCCAGGTTCACATGGACTTTCTTTTTACACTCCAAAGATGAAACAACAAATATTTTGCAAAACTTTGTTAAACAAGTTGAAAAGCAATTTGATCTTCCTGTAAAAATCTTTAGGAGTGATGATGGGACATAGTTTAGGAACAAAGAGTTGGATGCCTTCTATGAGTCAAAAGGGATTGTTAGGCAATATAGCATCCCTAGAACTCCAGAACAAAATGGGGTTGTTGAAAGGAAAAACAGAACCTTGATTGAATCAGCAAGAACTATGCTAGCAGATTCTGGTTTACCCTTGTCTTTCTGGGCAGAGGCTGTAAACACTGCTTGTTATGTTCAGACAGAGTTTTGATAAACTCCAGGCATCAAAAGACTGCTTATGAATTGCTTTATAAAATCAAACCTCTGTTCTTTTATTTTAAAGTTTTTGGCTGCCCATGCTTCATTTTAAATTTAAAGGATTCAATATCCAAGTTTGCAGCCAAAGTTGATTGTGGTTATTTTCTGGGATACTCAACCACTGCCAAAGCCTACAGAGTTTTTAACTCTAGGACCAAGTGTGTTGAAGAAACTCTGAATGTGAAGTTTTTGAAAATCCCAGCAAATCCTGGTGAACTGTTTGACCTATCCAAATTTACATTTGAAGATGTGTCTGTCAAGAATAACCATGCAGGTACTCCACAGTCATCAAATCAAGAGCAAGGATATGATTGCATTTTCCAAATTTCAGAATCAATCCTTCAGGCAGAGGAGCAGATGTTAGTAGCAATGGTGAAAGCTCTGCCAGATCAACAGTGGTTAATACTCAAACCTCTGCCAGCTCTCAAAACCAAACATCTGTTGATAAAAGTCTACAACAAATGGACATAAGTCAACCCACTTTCACATCCATTCCACCAAGCTTCTCCTCAGAATGCCATTGTCCCATATGAAGGTGAATTGATTTTCCTCAAAAGCCATCTTGTGGATCAAGTTATTGGCAACATCAACGGGGAGTGCTCACTAGAAGCCAATCCCAAAACATTTGTCTTTTTGTTGGTTTTCTATCACTCACACAACCTGTCAAGTACCAAGAGGCACTAAAAGACAACAGTTGGGTAGAAGCCATGCAAGAGGAGCTCCTACAGTTCAAAAGACAACAACTATGGGAACATGTACCATTGCTAAAAGATGTATGTCCTATTGGCACAAAGTGGGTCTTCAAGAACAAAACATATGAAAGGGGCATTGTTGTCAAGAACAAAGCAAGGCGCGTGGTTCAAGGCTATAGGCAGGAAGAAGGCATAGACTATGATGAAACATTTGCTCCAGTTGCAAGATTGGAGGCCATAGATTGTTCTTAGCTTTTGCTGCTAACCATAACATCAGGGTGTATCAAATGGACATCAAAAGTGCATTCCTGTATGGAAAGATCAAGGAAGAAGTGTATGTTTGTCAACGTCCTGGTTTTGAAGATGCATTTCATCCTGATCATATTTACAGGTTAAACAAAGCACTATATGGTCTAAAACAAGCACCCAAAGCCTGGTATGAAACTCTATCCACTTTTCTCTTATCCATTTGTTTCACAAGAGGTAGGATTGATAAAACCCTTTTTTTAAAATGGAAAGGAATGATTTGATGCTTGTCCAAATTTATGTGGATGACATCATTTTTGGATCCACATGCACTGCCATGTGTGAAGAGTTCAGAAAACTCATGGCAGCAGATTTAGAGATGAGTGCAACGGGTGAGTTGCAATGTTATCTTGGTTTACAAGTCAAACAAATGCAACATGGCAAAATAAGTATGTGAAAGAACTACTTAAGAAATTTGATATGGATGACCTTGCAGCACACCCATGGCAACATCCAAGCTAGTCACATTTGATGGAAAAGATGACCTTGTTGATCAAACATTGTATCGAAGCATGATTGGGTCTTTATTGCACCTAACTGCATCAAGGCCAGACATCATCTTTGCAACATGTGTTTGTGCCAGATCATAGTCATTGCCAAGAAAATTAGATCTTATTGCTGTAAAAAGGATATTCAGATCCATAAAGGTGCTCCCACACTTGGTATCTGGTATCCAGCTAATGGTAACATTGAGCTTGCAGGATATTCTGATAGTGACTTTGTTGGATGTAAAACAACAAGGAAGTCCACATCTGGAGGGGCCCAATTCCTAGGGGATTGCTTAGTGTCTTGGTAAAGTAAAAAACAAGTTACAGTATCCACATCCACTGCTGAAGCTGAGTATATAGCTGCTGCAAGTTGCACTGCTCAAATTTTGTGGCTTCAAAATCAACTCTTGGATTTTGGTATGACTGCCTTGAGGACTCCACTCAAAATTGATAGTCAAGCAGTAGAAAATATCATCAAAAATCCTGTCTCTCATTCCACCACCAAGCACATTGACATCAGACATCACTTTGTGAAGGATTGCTATGAAAAAGGTTTGATTTCCTTACAACATGTCCATACCAAGGATCAACTGGTAGATGTGTTGACAAAAGCACTTGATGCTCACACTTTTGACAGTTTGATATCTAGGCTTGGAATGCTAAACATGGATTAAAAACAAAAAAAAAATTGTGATCCATGTGTATATAGCAATAAAATGTTTTTAGAAAATCAAAATCCATCCTTGAAAATAGTTTAAAATTGAATTTTTTCAGTAAATCCTCAAAGTCTGTACAAAGCACTAATAGCACAAAAACACTGTTCATTTAGAAAAGTCTATCCACTGTCAAAAAAGTGTATCCTCTTATAGTTGCGAACATTGTTCTTATCCACTAATCAAAGTTTCAAACAGTGTTTAGCCAAACAACTGTCTTCCATTTTCAATCAGAGGTTACACATGGTCAGATGTTATTCGACAGTCGTTGCATCAGATGCCACGTCCTCATCACTTTTTCAAGAAACCCTACAAAAATCTTGTTCTATCCAGAACAGAGGATTCACCAAACTGTGTCGATTTCAAAAATCTCAAAACAGTTTGCACTCAAATCATGGCTCCTAAAACAAAATCAAAGGCGAAATCAAAGCAAGTTTACCACCATTCGTCTTGATTATCAAAACCCCACACAATTACACGGGGATCTTCAAAGGAACCGAAGTCAATACACGATACCACACAATGATTCGGATTCTAAGAAATTCAAAATTTAAGCATATGCTCGAAGTCAAAGCCAAAATTTACATCGATTCTCTTCGGGATTTCTGGAAAAATGCTAAGGTCAAAACATCCGCTAATGGTGTTCCTTATGCAATAATCTCAAAGGTTGGGGGTACTCCTATGCAAATTAGCCCATAATCGATCTCTCAAGTTTTTCAATTGAAAGATATGGCACATCCTGTGTCATTTTCTTTAAGAGAGATGCAAGCAGAGTTTGTGGAAAGGGGTTACACTGGCCAATTGAAAGGTATGACAATCTTTAAACCCAACTTTCTAGCAGAGATGAAATTCTTTTTCCATACTCTTTTAACATGTCTCTCTGCAAAATCTACTGCTTTCAATGAGATTCCATTGAACATGCAATATCTGGGATATGCAATTTTAACTGATTCTAATTTTAACTATTCCCAGGTGTTGTTCAATGATCTTGTAAATAATTTTAAAAATATCTCCAAAAGAAAAGCTTTCTTGATACATCCTTGATTCTTGAGTGTTTATTTGCAAGACCAGATAAGATCTAAAGCAAGTAAACAAGGCGTAGTGACCACACCTGGCTGCCTAACTCATGAAACTTTACACGTATAACAAATCAAGAAAAGGTTTCCAAAATAGAAGTAGAGGAGGATGAGCCAATTTTACAAGACCAAAATGTTAAATCTCTTCCTCCTGCTACTGAGCTCACTACTCTAGGTGATCAGAGCATTGCAACTACTGCTCTGAAACCCACACCTAAAATCACCAACAAAAACCTTTAGAAAACCCACCAAACCCAAAAAGGGTCCTCTGGAAGATGAGATCCCAGAGGTAAACCCTGTGACAACACAAAAGTCCCAAACCACTGTTGCTACTTCTTCCAGCAGATGGTTGAAAGATCTCCACCTGGCTATGAAACTCCTCCTGCATCCTCACAAAAGGATCAGGTTGTAAACACAGGGACACCAAATTATGAAGCTCTAGGAGCACTTGGTTCTATCTTCCACAGCCCATCTTCCACGGCAATGTCTCTTTCTGCACCTATTCCTTCACCAATAAAATCACTCCCACAAACCTTTTTACCCTTGCTGAATGCAATAGAACTAGAGCAGACATTATCCAGCACTTCTCACCAACCTATCACTGAGAATATACTTCAGCATGATGCTGGGTCTGATTCTCTATTCTTTGCTAGCCCATCAGCAACTGAAGAGGCTGCATCCCATGGGTTACATGTAACCCTTGGTGATAGTTCAACTAGAGCAGCCACTACAATTGCAAAACTACCTAGTTTTCCTTTGGACAGTGGTTACATTACTAAGTCTCTGTTGAAGGCAACCACTACTGAGGCTACCAAGGTAACCTATGATGTTGTGGAAGTCCCCAGTACCAAGAAAAAAGGGCATCTATGGTTGAAGCTAGTGTGAAAACACATGCTCATGATCCCTTAGATTTAATTACCACATCAGGTAGGAGTTCAGATGATCCTATTAAATTAGGTGATGATCTAAAATACAAAGATTTGGCAGAGAGAGTATCAAAAATTGAAACTTCTGTTGATGAGATCAAAAATCTCGTGAAACAGTTGTTAGTTACAAAGAGCCAACCCTCTGTCTTAACCACTGCTGATCTTAAAGAAGCCCTAGACCCTCTGTTTCAGCTACAAAAGCACTTCTCTGATCAAAAACATAAACATCAAATGCAGGAAGTATGAAACATGGTTGAAGCTAGATTCATGGATACAAAGGCAGACATCAAAGCAATAAAAGCTCATCTTCTTCAAACCACTGGTACTGCTCCGCCTACAGTAATTTTTGTAAACACTGAAGATGATGCCAAAAGGGGGGAGAAACCTTTGGGAGAAAGAAGAGGCTTACAATAGATGATCAGATGGCAAAGCCAACAGTGGATATTCCCAGGCCAGATGGTTCAAAGAAAAGGGATCTAACAGATGATATCTTGGCCGGAGAAAAAGAGAAGCAGAAGAGAAAAGTGTACCTTGATGGTAAGGTATTGGTTGAGCAAAAGATTAAACAGAAAAAAAAGGAAGAGGTTGGTACCTCAGCAAATAGGAGACCTGCTAGAAAAGTAAGGCAACCAACTCCCACATCTTCCAAAACTGAGCCTGCTGTAAATCCAACCATTAAAACCTCTGCTCTCCAAAAATCAAGCACACCTACTTCAACTTCCATACCCATTTCCACCAAAGCAGATGTTACAGCAACTGTTGTGTCAAAATCTGTTGATACAGCAGGGGTTGCAGCAGATGCAATCTCATCCACTGTCATGGTCATTTTTAAATGAAGAAGAGATCTTTCCTGCTCCTACTCCTTTATCATCATAACTACTGACCACCACATCAATGCTTCTACCATCTTCAAAGCCAACCACTAATTCCATTACAGTTATACCTGCAGCAAAGAAATATCTTCTTGGTTTACTAGCAGTCAAGGAAGAAATTCTAAGCTTCTGTTCCGAGGAAGATCCTGACAAAAGAGCCATATTATCCCTTGATGGCTACCCAAGACCTGCAAATATTGATGATTATCTAGAACTCAAATTGAAATAGGCAGAGGATATAGCAAAAAGAGACTCAGGTGGTAAAAGTGATAGAGAGATACAAACCAACATGTCTTTTCAGCTAAGCAAAGCCAGGGCATTACAAGATTTTGTCAAAGATCTGTGTAATAAGCTGTCAGAAAGGGAAGATAAATGCCTTAAACATGAACTCATTGAACATATCATGAAGAACAAGAAATATAAGGCAACAAAGGCACAGTTCAAGGATTGGAGTGAGGATGAGCTGAGAGAAGAGATTAAAAGATTGCAAGAAATGTTAAAAGTCCTCACAAGAAGCCAACTCCTCTTGATTGGAAAAAACACATGAAGAACATGCCAGACAGAGCTTTGAATATTAAAAGGATGAAAGAAGAATTGATACAGAATCACTATGGTTCAAGGAACCAAGTGTCAAGGTGGGGAGAAGTCAGGGTGATTGATACTTATAAGATGTCAGAAGAGAGGAGAAAGAAAGATCCAAACATGCCTCCTAAACCAGTTTACCCTCCATCAGATGATGTTCATAAAACTCAACATTCTAAAAAGTCTATCTCATCATCTGTCCCCTCTATGCTTGCTTTCAATCAATTAAAAAGGCGAGAAAAGATAGATGAAGAAGACAAGAGAGTGTTTGAACACATCAAGGAAGGAATTAAAAACATTGTTGACTATCACACAGATGAAGCTAGTGAAAATCTTAGAGCAGATTTGACAAAGTTAGTTCAACAAAAAGCTCTTCAAACCTCAACCAATAAAAGTCATCCTAGAAAGCAAGAAGACCCAAAAATTCTAAAGTGGAAAGTCGATAAAGACTCCCACGAATTGACACTGCTCAAGTCTAATGGTGTTGCTGTCAAGATTAGCATGGAGGCTGCATATGAGCTAAATGTAGAAGACCTTCAAGATATTTTGGATATGACACTCGAAAAGGATGATGATGATGAAGTTTCTCTGAATTTTGCATTACAGTTTAAAGGCCAAATCAGAGAACTTATGTTGAGGAATAAAGACCAAGAATAATCAAGTGTTTTGGCATCATCTGTTCCAGGGGGAGATTGTTGGGATTGAACCCTAACAAAGAACAGATGATAACAAGCCAAAAAACACTATCCGAGCTTTGGTCCAACTATCATAGGTTACAACCTCTGATCTATCTTTACACTGCTTTCCTTAAACAACTGTTCCTATCATCTGATTGAATCAAGAAGCAACGGTCTGCTAGAAGAAACAAGATCAGAGGATAGAGATCAGTGCTTAGAATAGTTTCACTTTATTCAATGTAGCAGTGCTATGCACTGACAGTATTGTTTAAGCAGTGTTTTAGTTAGTTAGGATTTTGTTAGCTGTCACTATCAACCATGACGTCATAAAAGATGCTCAGTGGTTAGATAGTATAAATAGCTGAACGTTGTAATAGTTAACTTGTCTTCCTGAAAAAGATCAATTTGCACTTTATCTTCTACATTTCTTACTATCAAACGATTGTAATTGGCTAAGGGGGAGTTTGTGAATCACATGCGAGTTTACCGACTTGAAAGCATGATGATGATGAAAACAAACGACCGATTGCTTGTAGTAAAAGTTTTTCATTAATTCCGCTGCATATCTGCAAAATTCAATCCACTTTCCATCTTTAGAAACAGAAACTACAAGTTAATTCAAACTTAGATCCTGACATTGGAGACGTTCAGATCACCGGCCCGAACTAATACAAGAGACAACGGACAAGATCCTACAAATCCATGATAACCTCCTCAAGGCTCGAAGTCGTCAAGAGAGTTACGCAGAAAGGAGACACAAACCCTTAGAATTTAATATTGGTGATCAAGTACTTCTCAAGGTATCCCTTGGAAGGGCGTTGTTCGTTTTGGTAAGAAAGGCAAACTCGCTCATCCCTACGTGGGTCCTTTCAAGATTCTCGAAAGGATTGGCTAGGTAGCATATCGACTGAACATACCTCAAGCGCTCAACAACGTTCATCTAGTATTTCATGTTTCAAACCTAAAGAAGTGTCTAGCTGAAGAAGGACTTCAAGTTCCACTCGACGAACTTCAAATCAACGGGCGTTGCATTTTGTGGAAAAACCCTTTGAAATCATGGACCAATGAATCAAGCAATTGAGGCGCAGTCGCATCCCTATCGTTAAGGTTCGATGGGAAGAAAATGCGGCGCTAAATTTACTTGGGAACTCGAGAGTGATATGAAGACTAACTATCCGCACCTCTTCATTGCATCTTCCTAAATTTCGGGACGAAATTTCCTAAAGGATGGGAGACTGTATCGTGACGTAAGATTGATATCATCATAACCAAACAACACAGAGCAACACAGCGGAAGTCTTGGAGTAAGATAAAACTATTACAAACCATAGTGTCCAAATTTAAAATTCAAATATACACGGCTTGTAATAAGATCCACAGGTGGATCGGAAATAAAAAGTCCACAAAATGATAACAGACTCTTAAAGGCACAACTACAGGGTCGCAACTCCTTAGTATCAATGCCACGCAACTTCCGGCCTATTACGCGTTGTACCTGTAACTTAATCTTTTAAAATCTTTTCGAAAATGGTTTTAGGTGCACTAGGCACATTTTCATAAATAACTTGGGACAGTTCAAATGACCTTGTATACAGATTTATAAGCCTCCCAATATATATGGGGCCCAATATGAAAACCGAGACATGATCGACTGACACACCACTTTTGAACTTTCACACAGAAAGCAGATAATAATAATAATGCAATTGACCAGTGTATGCCTACACCCCATGCTATAAGTCATGGCCACTAGCACTTTAGTGAGCCAAGAATATCCCAGACACGGTCAAGCCCACCCCCAGTGTTTAAGTTATCAGGTAAAACATATTAAAACGGGTTATGTGATTTAGTTAATTATCACAACTGGACAAAACATGATCCCATACCCGACCAAGCGGTAATAATTACCGTACCCCAAGCCCGTAAAGGGAAAATATGTTAAAAGTATTTACCTGAGCTAAATCTTTGAGAAAATCACAACTCAGCCGTAGATCAAGAGATAAGTACAGGCAGAATCTACCGGAAGGCGTGTAGTCTAGAATGATGGTATTATTAACCAATTAGAATGCTAACGGGTCATTAGTTAAGTCTTAGACTTGAACCGGCTAGTCTTACGTTAAACAAGTACGGTACAAAACGCTAGATTAAGCGGTGACCGAAATAGAATGTAAATTGGGACTCAACAAGTATCTAGACTTGTATAATATGATCATACCCATAACATTCTAGATTTTGACAAGGAAACGACAAGTTAACCCCGTTTCGGTTAGATTACGTAAACTAGTCACGTATGCTTAACCGTAAGCGTATAAGCGAAACCGGGTAACCGAAAGAGTCATATACAAGTTTCATATGCTATTATGTTTAAAATATGTTATGATATCAGTAGGATATCAATATGTATGCCCGTAATGATTTTAAAATCGAATTACGCCTCATAAGGGCATTTTGGTCATTTTATGACTTATAAAAGAGATTTAAACATAACTGATGTCAAGGTCATAATTATTTAGTAAAAACGTGCATTTTATGATGTTATATCACTAGGATATCAAACCTATGTGTTTTTTTTATAGTTTTAAACCAAACTGTCTCGTAGGGGCATTTTGGTAATTTCACACATAGCTTTGAAGCCATAATTGGGATTCTGAGTTCGGGACTTGTACTTATTTGTACAAATATTGAAAATAAGTTTACAAATTACTAGGTAACAAGTCTTGGCTCATAGTTATGGTTTTAAACCATACTATGCGCCGAAAAGGCGATAAAGTCGATAAATGCCAATTAATTCGATGTTTAAGGTAAACTGAAATCGTGACCATTTTTATAATACCAAAATAAGTTATTTATTATGTTATAAGAGTAGGTAAAAGTTTTGGTCTTGAAAAGTTTAGTTAAAACCATTTTAATGCGAAAAAGGGACTTTGGTCCTTTATCGACAATTTACGAATCTTAGGCCTCAACTCAGTTTACATATTGTTTTAATATCTCAATATGTCCTTCATATGATATTACATAAGTGGGTATGAAGTTGAGTGAAGAAATTATGTCAAAGCCATTAAAAGTGCCGAAAAGGGCAATTTGGTCATTTAGGATTATAGCTTATGTTATTCCCTCGAAACATAGTTCATGATCAGATTCTTGACATAAATATAAGTTAATCTAGTTACCATATCAGTAGGCAACTCATTTGTATGGTTATCCATGTTTAAAATCATGTTTTACACAAAAAGGGCATTTTAGTCAAAGTTAAAGCATAATAACGGAACTTAGATATAAACTCAGATTTCTAATGAACCATGTGGTATAACTTTAGGAGGTTATACTATACTATAACATGGTCCTAAAATGACTTAAAGTCAGTAGCCTAAGTTGCTAAATCGGGTCAGAACTGAAAGTCAAAGCAGAAGTCAAATTTCACGACTTTGGGTTGCGAACCGACTCTAGACCGAGACTTGACAGGCCGAACATGTTTGTACATGTTCTAACTGTTATTACTAAGTTAAATAAGTGATAAGACGTATTTTGTAACACCTATATAACTAGTTATGCATTTATTTATAAAACTGACATGTTGACTTAAACTTTGACTCGTCAATTGGTTAGGAATCCGTGGTAATTAGGAGGTGCCCTTTTAAGAGATTAACACCTACCTAATTACGATCACGTATCCATGTTCGCATTGAACAATGGCTGGACCGTAATGGTCTTAGCCAAAGGTCAAATCATTTTTATGTAAACGTTTGACTTTTGGCTTAAAAGCCTAACAAAGCAACTAAAAACTAACTGAATCACTTACAAGCGATACAGAAGAACTTAAATAGATCAGAGATTGCTCCTAAGGCTTCAGGCACTTCCCAATATGAGCTAGAGGAGAAAGAGTGAGGAATGAGCAAGTTGTGATCACACAAATGCCCCTTTATATAGTTGAGGAAGAGCTAGGAGGTCATGCCAAGTGTTTGCAGGTGTCCATGGATGAGTACAAGTGTCCCAAGTCGTGGTAAGACCAGCCAAAGAGTGGCAATGGCGACAAAGGTGACGGCACATCAGGCTGCCACAATTCTGGTCGCTGGCAGGTCTTTGCAGACCGTATGGCTTTAGCCATGCGGTCCGTATGGACCTCAGGCGCCCATTGTTTTTCAAACGCTTGCGGACCTTATGGGTTGATCCTTGCGGTCCGCAACCGACTCCCAGATAGTGAAACTTTGGCATTTTTCATGTTTGGCCCCTCCACTTTAAACTCTATCATTTATTGGATATAATTTATCATTTCAACGACTTTAGTCCCTCTCGTTTTATCATACGGCACACGAGGATAGTCGGGACATGTTTCTGAATTTTATTGGACGTAAAAACACGAGGTGTTACACAAACTCCATCTAATCTCTCTCAAACACTCCATAATCTCTTAAACATCAAGAACTTTGGTAGATTCAACCCATCTTACAAAAGTGAGCATATCTTGCTCATTTCTTAACAGATTTACTTGGTTCTTCTTTCTATTTGCTTGGATAATCCTTAGGTTTGAATCCACGGATTCTCCATGGAGAATACAGACCTGGAAGTGCACCTAAAGGACTCTAAACTTTCTATTTGTTTCAAAACTTAAGATTTCTTCACCCAACCTTGTGTTCTTGAGCTTCTAATCATAGTTATGGTTAGTAAGCCTTACCAAGGTTGTTGTACATATAAAATGAGTTATCTAAATACTCTAAACTTTCTGTTTTTGAAGAGCTTTAAGCTCACAAGTGATGCAAGTCTTGAACTTGTTCATGTGTGACTATCTTGGTTAGCTTAGGCTATCCTAACTCAAAGTCCACACATCACTTGATGATTTCTCGTTATTATCCCCAGTTAGTTTGCTAGATTGAAAGTGACACAACCCCATCTAGCCTTCGACGTGTGTCGACGCTGGCTCACCGGGTTGTAGCTTGCTTGGCTACTTAGTATAGTGATAACATTCTTGTTGTTAATATTGTTCTTGACCATCCTTGTTGTCTATGACAACTTGTGTTGTGGTGAACTCCTATGAGGTTCCTAAATGGATGGTTCAACCTCCTACCTCCTACATGACTTCTATGATTATCCTTGTTAGTTGTAGAATAATATGTATATGTATAATTATGGACTATATAATAAACCTAAAACCGAACCCTTGATAATAACTAACTAATCACTTGTCAAGTTATTATGTTTATCACCAAAGTGTGTAGTTCCTCGTTACGATCCTAATAGGTTTCAAACCTATGAAATCACATCAAACCCTTATGGGTTATCCTAGTGCCAAAGACGAGTGCTAGACCTTGGTGACTATTTTTATACCTACCTACTTTACTTTATTACTCGTTATTCATGCTCATATTCCAAATCTTCCGTTAATCACCATACTCATACCTATCTTCTTCGTGTAGAAGGACAAGGTGCCAATCCTTAACCAACAAACAAGCTCGCGGATTTCTCTAGTTGGAACACTCTTGCAAAACCGTAAGTACACTCGACCCATTTACCGCTTTCTCACTTTTTGGGTTGTAACATGTTTACCTATCAAAATACACAAATCACAACTTATGCTTTACATGCTCAATCCGTTAATACATGATACTTGTTATGCTTAGATACATGCTACATTCATACATACTTAATCATTAACTTAGCTAGCTCAACTTGACATATATAACGCTATAGGAGTAGCACACCACCCGTCAGGGTTATGTTAAGCTTATTCATACCTTTTAGTCTCGTTGCTTTTGTGACGAGTGAAGCTCATTATACTTGTGGAACCTCAGGTTTGATTTAGTGTTACATGATTAGCATTTACCTTGCGTACGATTAACATGTGGATTCGAGTTATACTTTTTATAATTGTGCTATGTATCACCAAACTTGTGTACTCGCCTTGCTTTTGCATTGAACTTTATTTTGAAACATGTTACATGTTGATGAAAAAGATGCTATGAAACTAAAGTAGCGATGATGCTAGATACACACATAGACATTAGGTTTATTATTGTTGTATCAAATTTTGTCTTTTGTTGTTGTTGTATTTGACTCCCCTTGTATTGTATGACAATTTACGTATGAAATGAAATCCGGTTTAGTTAATTATTGTCGCTATTAGTATTGTGAGCAATGAGCAATCTTTTTCGTCCTGTCTCGATGTTTCCGCCATCGGTTGGGGCGTGACATGTTGTATCCATTAAACAAACAAAAAACACTTTAAATACATTATACAAACAAAATACCTTTAAAATTACAAATTAACCTATACGATACATATACGAGACCTTTACTACACCTATATATGCTCATACAGGAATTATACCTCACCTATATTATACTACATTGTACATGGTATTCTTAAAAAAATTAAGGAAGTTTTTATTTAAAATAAATAAATATTTTTTAAGAAAACTTTGTTAAAACCTTAAACAAATGTATAAAAAACTTGTAAAAAAGAAAAAAAAAACTTTAACCAATACGACCCGTATACACCTATACAACCCGTATAGTTCTAGTCAAATAAACAAAATCTGACACATCAGTCTTTATTGGAAATTGAAAAGGTAATACGACCCGTATAGGCCTATACGACCCGCATTGAAGGTGTCGATTTAAGAATTCAGGTCTGCTAATAATACGAGCCTAAGAAATATATTAGAGCACTCACATCCCTTTTATCTTTTTTACCCTATAATTTCACTAAAAAACTACATTTTCTCTCTTTTTTCAATTAAAAAAATATTTGTTTATACTTTTATCATTACTTTTTCTCTCTCCTTCACTCACAACCACTTTAAAATATATTAAAAAATTATAGAGGGTGAACAGTGTCCCCCAAATTTACCGATGAACAGTAACAGGATCTCTCCCTCTACTCACAACCACTTTCAACTAACTACAATCACTTTTCATAATATAAAGAGCTCCCCACATAATTTGAGGGATGAATTATAAATACTCTTAGTTTGCCTTTGCCTTTCAAACAAAAAATAAATAAATAAAAAATCGATGAAACCTTTAGCAAAATATGAAGTGTTCAAATCATACAAGTGTACATATTAGATTATTTAAGAAAGATATTAGTTTGCCTTTAAAAAAGAAATAAAAAGAAAACCTATGAAACTTTAGTATAGTACGTTATGATTTAAATTAAAATTAATGAGCCCAAACTATCTTTTACTTTGTTAGTAACTAATAATTAGATTTTAATTTGAAAGGGCCTACTAAATGGAAAAAGGTAATTACGGTTATTGCTTTTGCGAGGACGTGGATTATTTGGAAGACAAAAAATAAAACATTTTTAATCGTAAATAGAGTCAGCTGGGTGGTACGGTGGATAGAATTAAAGAGGAGTTGTTCTAATGGTTAAAATAAGGATGAGATCGATATCATACCGGTATCGTACCGGTACCGATACCGAAAATACCATTACCGAAATTGAGGAAAAGTGGATACCGAATACCGTACCGAATTTCTCAGTTTGGTAACGGTATGGTACCGGTATCAATACCGGTATTTCGGTATTTTACCGCATTGGTACCATATTGGTGTTTTCCATTGTTTTACCTAAAAAAATATCATGTAGATCCATTCATCCGTTATTAACTGAATTGACGTAATATATAGTGGGAAAACTAGACAAATCTATGTAGTAAAAACTAAAAAATCCAAAGAAAGACATATATGGGTTCACTTTTTTTTTGAACGACCAACAAATCAATCCGAGCACCCTCGGGACACCCACTGGACAAACGGAGTACTCCAAGAGTAACTCGAGTCGTCCACCACCAATTCCAGGGAAAACCCGGTAACCCACCTGCCCGTAGGCACGACGGTAAAGTTACCGGTAAAACCCATTTGGCTCAAGGATCGAACCCAGATTTTCCTGAGTCTCCTATCACTGCCTACCAGTGCCTCACTCTTTTTTTTACATCAAGTGGGAATTGAACTTGAGTCTTCCAAGAAGAAGACAAGTCCTCCTACCACTTAAGCTAGAGTTCATTGGCTATATGGGTTCAACTTTTAATATCCAAATTCCAACATGTATAAATAAAAACATCTAAAAACATTATGAAAAGGCTTGAATACTCGGTGTAAAAGAAACATCTAAAAAACATTATAGTTCAAAAGTTTTATCTATTGGAAACTCATACTACAAAGCTTTTGTTTAGAGTAGAAGTCCAAACAAACTATCCTTGATAATAGGCTTGGAGATAAAATAGTAAAAATAATAAGTTCTTCTTAAGGACAGATCATGTACATGTTCGTCCTAATTGCTATTATAAATTGTTTCTTACATCATGTAACATGATAACTTTTTAGATATCTTGAATATTGATAGAAGACATAATTAATGATTTATATTGAATTAATTATATTTTCCAAAATACCATTAATAGCGTTACCAAAAAATACCGGTACCGATGCCGTTATTTACCAATACCGAAAATTCGAAAATTCTATTACCGATACTGGTACCGGTTATACCGGTACTGGTATTTCGGTAAAAAATCTCATCCCTAGGTTAAAATGTAGGTCTCCGTTTGTGGGTCTTGATTAGGATAGATGGAGAAATTTTAATGTTCGTGATATTATAATATAAAATTTTTGTTTGTTTGGAACTTCCAGCCTCCTGTTGTCCCTTTGAAGAAACACGGATTCACCGTTAGAGTGAGTTGGACCGCATTCTGTAAGAGAGACCGAGAATCACACCTTGTTCTTCATCCGGTATCCAGATCTGCAAAAGAGAAGATAAAAATGGGATTGTAGAGATGGCCAATAGAGGAAGAATCCTCTATTTCCAGCTACAAAAGTGTGACGGCTTCATCTTGTCTGCTTTAATAATGAGTTGAACACCTTTTATATAGGAGACATGGGTCTTCCTTAACCTTAACGTGTCAAACCTAGTTATGGGTTATCTTTACAAGTCCCCAGCTCAATGTACATAAACCACATCACGTTGGGTTAGTAAACAATAATAATAAATATTATAATAAATGCAATAAGTAATGGAAATGTTAAATCGTTTAGGTCGGTCCAATACCCTACCCCATCACCCTTTATTCCATTTTATTTTATGATGATAATAATATAGTTGCATTTCAAAAGAAATTAGATTTTAATTTGCTTGACTAATTTGAAATGGAAATATATGTTTTTTACCTGAAAAAGTAACTTAGTTAGATGAGTTTAAATTTTATAAATTATTATGACTTTCCTAATTCTTTTTTTTTAATTTAATAGTGTCAACTTTAAGAAACTTTAATAAAGTTGAGTTCTCTACTTTAGTTAATTTCAAATTTGAAAAAAATAAAGTTTTGTTAACGAAATAGATTGTATCTTAGCCAAGGGCTTTAAGTACGTTAAATTTAGAACTAGATAATGAAATTTGTAATATATCGAATTCACTAGATTAAATGTATATCCTATTTTTCTGTCACCCCAACTACCAATAATATTTTTTTCTTTTTTTTTTCAGGGAGCAAAACTACCAATAACTTTTAGGGCATGTTTGGCTAAGCTTTACAAGAGCTCCTTATGACTTATTTACTTTTTCGAAAAGCAAATAAGGAGAAAAAGTTTTTGGCAAACTAATAAGGACTTTTCAAAATTACTTTTTGTATAAGCAAATAAGGGGGTGTTTGGGATTCCGTTTTCAACCTGATTTTTTGATTATTATATTTTGAAATCGCAAAAATCTATTCTGAGTGTTTGGTAAAAAATCAATAAAAAGTGATTTTTTACGTTTTGTAGAGTTCAAAACGTGATAATCCATAAGTAGGTCACCCCTTGCTGCAGGAAAACGTGATAATCCAAAATTGATTTTTTACGTTTTCACTTATTTATTTTTTAAAATATATTTACTTGCAAAACACTCAAATAGTTGATTATCTGATTATTGTGATATCAAACAACATAATCAAATCCAAACAATGTTGATTATCTTATTATTGTAATATCAAACAACATAATCAAATCCAAACACTATCTTTCTGCAACACATTTTGTTACAGCTAATTATCTGATTCTGATTATTCAAAACGCATAATCTATTTTCAAAAAGCAATCCCAAAGCTTGTAAGACCAAAGACCACCACCCTCTATTTCTTTCATTTTTTCAAAGCCTGTGCCATTAACCGGTAAGTTCATTCTTTGTATTCTTGTTACATTGCAATTTGCATAGGCTTATCCATTGATATTAGCAAGTAGTTTCATTATCGGATTTTGTTTTTGCATAGGTGAATTTGCACATGCGAGTGTGGTGGCTTGAATATGTGAAAGCGTAGGGTTTCAGTTGTTCACACGAATTCATTTCGGTTAACATTCTAAAGATCTGTTGGAAAACTGGATCAAGCAAACAACACAAATACGATGATTTGATGTAACTAATTACTAGTTACGAACTCTGTATTATTATGAACAAAGGCTACACATTACAGTGACCCTAAATCATTTTATTTAAGAGTTTGTAACTAGTAATTAGTTACATCAAATCGTTGTGATTGTGTTGCTTGCTCGATCCAATCTTCCAACAAAAACAATTGGATCATAGCGTCGCGTAGGTTCTTCACATTGATTCTTCGTATCAAAACTCTTGGAGATCATAACCAAGAGTCAAGAAGCCAACTATTTTTTCTTGAGTGAATTGGGATTGGTTCAACCAAAGTGGAAGAGTTTATTGTAGCCTTTGTTGCTTCAATTCTAGTCCACTAATAAAGAAAAGAGTCAAAGTAAGTTACTTCAGATCTGCTTGTTTTCATATATTCTTGGTTTGATCCAATTGATTATTCCAACAAGACCATCCTCACTCTCTAATATCTCACACATCTTTTCTCCCTTGGCAGCAGATGTGGGAACCCCTTGGTTGTGACATCGGACAAAATTAAGGGTGCTAAGCGGGTCGTGTTCGTAGGTTGGTGGGTTTAACCCGACCCAAACCCAAAACTTTTTTATAAACCCGAACCCGAAAATCGTATCATACATTTGAACTCGAACACGACCGGTTCAACCCGATTTTTTTTTCTGAAATTAATATATTAGAGTTGAAATTTACCTAAAAACAAAAGTATATGATATATTATATTTGAATTATAAAATCTTCT
Source organism: Scalesia atractyloides (assembly GCA_947069175.1). Taxonomy (NCBI): domain Eukaryota; kingdom Viridiplantae; phylum Streptophyta; class Magnoliopsida; order Asterales; family Asteraceae; genus Scalesia; species Scalesia atractyloides. Next base: position 46,000,886 of record CAMTDV010000019.1, on the reverse strand, counting down.
GTTAATTTCTCTTTTTAAGTTATAATAATTATAGCATAAAATACACACATCATTTAATTTATAACATAAATCATATTGTAAAAAAATATAATATAATATAAATGTGTTAAACTGGTCAACCCGCCAACCCGATCGGGTTGACCCGAAACCTGAAACTGACCCCAACCCGTTTAGATTAAACCCAAACCCTTGAATTTTGTGTTAGGTTTGTGCCGTGTCAGAAATTCACACCCCTAGACAAAATCAGTTTTGTCTTATAAAACACCCGTATAAGAATTAGGCAAAAGAACATTATGCTCGAGATGTGTAATTTTTGGCTCTTTTTATTGTTCTTATGCATAAAAGTTCTTGTTGTCAAGGTTATGAGTTTGAACTTTCCTTGAAATCATGAGTTTGATGGATTGTAAACTAAATACACAATTTTTCACAACAATGATTAGGGAAAAGAAAGGATAAAAAGATAAAATGAGCACCGTGTTCATCCCTTGGTTCATATAGGAACCTTTTGTTAGTCGTGGCCACAGGTTCGCTTAATGCAACAATCACGTCTTGGTTAACTAAGTCACAACTTGATTAAACACCGCAAAAACATATTTATTTCCTCTATTTGAGGACGAATCTTAAATGTCAACGTTTGAAAATAACCATTAATATGGATGTTTTATAGATTCTTAGTTGTTACTTTTTTCAAAACAACAACTCACACACTTTATAATTCTACTATTAAATTGCACCAACTTTTCTATAATGGGGATTGAACCCACGTGGGTTTATAGCGACTTGGTTAGCTTATTAGGCCCGGTTTAGAAGACATCAAAGTAAACATTGATGACATGGGTTGGCCTGTTAATTTTGTTATAGCCCACTCTTCTTTTTTACTTTTTTTTTGGAACAAGTTGAAAATCCTAAGTTTATCTTTTTATATTGTAATCTTGTAGTTGTAATTTTCATGAGATGGTAGATAACAATAACGATATTTAACAATAGAACATCAAATGTTGTACATAAAATGATGTTTAGAAATTTAAGAATTATAATGTAACTTTTTAATTTTTTTCAGTCATAACAAAAACATTTAAGATTTATAAATTATATAGTTTTCATTTTTCAACCATGTAATAAACGGGTTTCTATCCTAGTGATATATGAATCAGAATAATAGATTATATTTACATACTTTTATATGTATATAACATGTTTAGCGTAAATATAATGTATTTTCACTTTCATTTATTATAGGATGAAATACTGATATTACTGATATAACGATATAATTTAAAATTATAGTCGATTGCATTATGTGTAGTTCACTATATGTACCTAGTATTTTAAATTATTAAATATATAACTGAAATCAATTTTTACTTAATAACTTTGGTGAAGATATACTAGGAAATATGATTTAGCAAGGAAGATTAGGAAGTCATTATAGCCAATAGATTAGTAATTAATGGTTAAAATTAAATAACTGAAATCCATCAATTTAAAGAGATGCGTGGGTTTTAAGAGGGCATTATGATAATTTTACTCTCTGATAATTTCCCATGTTTTTTAAACATTAATAACTCTTACAAATGGTATTGCTTTTTTTATTTATAAAAATTGCAACATAAAAACGAGCATTTTTTAATCTATAAAAAGAGTATATTATTGCTACACTTTTGAAAAAAAAAATTGAAAACTCAGAGACGTAAAACACAATGGACGTCACAAGATACTATAGCATAATGAAACATCAAATTCAAACACGCAATGGATCAAAAACACAATAAAATGTGTTTTTTCATTGTGTTATAAAACGTAATGGTCTAAAAACACAATAAAATGTGTTTTCATTATGTTATTAAACGCAATGGACAAAATACATAGAAAAAACGTTTTTTCATTGTGTTATAAAACACAATTGATTAAAACACAAAAAAATGTTTTTTTTCATTTAATTATAAAGCACAATTTAAAACGCAATGGACTGAAACACAACAAAACGCAATAAAAATAGAATCATTAACATATATTTCATCGGGTGAGGATTATTTCAGAACCATAAATATATATTGTAAAGTACAAAACATAATCAAAATAAAATTCACTTGTATAACCAACCACACACATCTAAATCTAAAAAAAACAGGTACATACATTCTAGAGAGTTGTTTATTTACATCAAAACCTGAACAAGAAGAGTTATCAAAACAGTGAGGAGATCCAATTCTTTGTCCTTCCGTACAATACTTTCATTTTTGCCATCTCAAAAGTTTCAAGGTGTGCTTATTGTGTGCATCATCTTTATCAAGAAGCTATTAAGCTTGATTTAAAGTGTTTTTTTTATAATTTTAAGTCCAAAAAGGGACCTTAAATAGTTAAATATGTGTTATTTGATTAAAATAAGTGTTTTTGGTTAATTTTTGAATTGTAGTTTGGTTAATAAAGGTGAAGGTTAAATCGTATAGTTTTTATATTTATAATGGTTGCCTTGCGAATTGGTACCAGGTGTGGATGATGATATGTACCAAAACTATTACTTATACTACTTAGTCACTAATATTACAAGGGCTAGTCATTCATTTGGTTTGGTCACCCATCTAATCGGAAGTAAGCTCATTGGCGAATCCTTTGAACTAGTGTAGTAATTGTGAAACTCTAGCACCCCCAAGTGAAATGGTATGGTGGTAAGGTGTCTCTCCTCTATTCAAAATGTGGAATGTTCAAATCCTGCAAAATGTAGATACTAGAGTGTTTAAGAAATATGTTAATTTGCCTTTCAAAAAAAAGAGAAGGAAAGAAAACCCTTGAAACATCTATTCAACATTTGTAGTGTTCATATCTTGCAAAGTGTAGATGCTAGAGTATTTAAGAAATGGGGAATTTTATTAACCCACCAGCCAATCTATTTCCACACTTTACTTTTTCAATACAGGTCGTATTGGTTCAAAAGACAAAAATCAAATCTGCATGTGTCAGTTCTTGTCTGGCGGCTGGCTACACCAATACGGGTCGTATTGCATTTTTTTTTTACAAATTTGTATACATTTAATAATAGTTTTAACAAAGTTTAATAAAAGAATTCATTTATTTTTTAAACAAAAAATATTTTTAAAAATTTATCATTTGTATAGGTTTGGTACATATTTTTTATACTATACTATCTATGTTATAACCGTATTATATGTTAGGGCTAGATTTTAATTGCTTATGAATCAGTGATCCTTCAGTATATTAAGGATATATTATCCATGTACTGAGTACTGAATACTGGAAGGATCAAGGATCCTTAGTGACTATAACAGTTTCTAACAATTGACTTGAATGTTTATTTGAATATAGTGCAGGTATTGATGGTAGACTAGGTCAAGCTGGAATATTGGAATATACCTGGAATTACGCACGTGCATAGAGCTAAAGTGGACGTTATGCATGAACGTGGAGGATCCAGGATATTTCGGATAGTTAGTTACAAGTTACAAACGTTAATAGTTTAGGGGATATTGAGCTCACTTGCAACAGACCATTCTTTCGCATACACTGACACTACTGAATCACTTGGCGATTCACGAGATACACACACACATTATACTATAGAGATCAATTGTATAAAGCTCAATATCTTCCAAAGTTGTAATCTTTCTTGTGAAATATAGTTGGTGATCGGTAGTTTCCATCACCTAAGGTTTTTTATGACGGAGATCACATCTTGATCAAGGGCTTTTTCCTCGTATAAATCTCGGTGTTCATTGTTCATTACATTTTTCATTCATTCACATCATTGTTTAACACACAAGCACTCAACCTCACATACAAAGTTTGGTCACATTATCCTTAGTGTGATTTTTGACCAAAACAGTTTGGCGCCCACCGTGGGGCAATCAGTGCTTCAATTCTAAAAATTCCGTTCATTTCATTCATTTTCATCCATTCTTTTCAACTACGTGGCTTCTCATGGAAAATCTGCTTCAAGTGCCATGCCGGCGATTACCTCATCTCAGACTTGTGCATCATTGCCTCCCATCCCCCCCGCACCGACGAGGAGTGCTGAGAATCCTCAGAAGAAAACTACACCTGTTTACACAGGATCGAAAACCTCTGTTGTTTCCTCCTCTACTCCCACTAACAGTGATCTCTCTACTTTGATTTTGCAGATGAAAGGATACATGGAACAATAGGACAAAACCAACCAGAGGATCCTCAGGGAATTGATGAAATGAAGAAGCAGAAGAGATCAGCGGAGGATCACTCTCCCCTGATGCCCAGGTTATTGGATTTTGCTTCTCCAGCGTCGACGATCCAGTATTCTCAAGGATCTGGTGTCCAAATGCAAGGATCCTCCAACTATCATCAAGGATCTTTGGCGATGACACTGGCTCAAGGATCCTACTTCCAGCCTCAAGGATCACCTGTCCTTCAGCGAGGATCAATAGGAATCACGTAGCCTCAAGGATTCTTCTATGAATCTGCAGGATCACAAGGGATGTACCAGTCCAGAGGATTCTATGCACCACATCAAGGATCCCCATCTCAAGTTCAAGGATCCTCGTTCCAAGTTCAAGGACCCAACTTGTTTCAGGATCAAGGATCCTTAGGGAGCCAACCGTCCAGGAACTCTGAAGTTAATATAGGAAACTTCATTCCTATGCAGACTATTGCTTCGTCTGGTGCAACTGTTGCACCTAAAGTGTCTACTTTTAGATATACTTCTGGCATACCACTTCCAAACCAATCAGGAGGTAACAATGTCAATATGTCTTTTGGCACTAACTATGGTTCCATGCAGGATACAGGTATCAATCAGGCTATGGCAAGGGAGCTCCAGAAGCTTAAGGATATGACATCCAGCGTCCTAGAGTGGTTAAACCCATTCCTGAGATCTCGGATGGAAGTCATAGGATATCTCACTTCGCTCCTCCTATATGCAATGCTGAGATACCAAAGCGCTTCCAAACCCCTAACATGAAACTATATGATGGTACAACTAATCCAGATGAGCATGTGGCACAATACCGTGAAAGAATGGAGATCAACCCCATTCCTGAAAGGTTAAAAGAAGCTTGTCTCTGTAAGGGTTTCGGATCCACACTCACTGGATCAGCTCTCAAATGGCTGCTAAGTCTTCCTCCTTACTCAATTACTTCATTTTCTCATTTAGTTAATTTGTTCAATAATCAGCTTTCATGTAGTAGAACATTTGAACGATTAACTAGTGATTTATATAGGGTAACACAGGGTCGTGATGAGTCCTTAAGGGATCATATCACTAGGTTTAGTAAAGAATCCTTAGATATCCCTAATTTGGATATTGCCACTACTGTGGAAGCATTCAAAATGGGACTGTTAAAGGATTCCTTATTTTATGATGACCTTGTTATGACTCCATGCAGGAACTTAGATGAAGTTAGAAACAGGGCATTAAGGTTCATCCGGTTAGAGGATGATAAGAGGATCCAGGAAAGACTATCAGGATCCTCAAAACAGGAGAAACAAGGATCATTCTTTAAGAATAATCGATCCAAGCCATATTCTAAGAATGACAACCACAACGTCCGTGCAGTTGAGCAGGACGAAGATGATGAGGATTACCCCCGATATCTGAATATGTTTTTCTGCTGATAATAATGAACTAATCCTTGCTATGCAGAATTTAGGGGATAAGGCTAGATGGCCTAGAAAGAATGACAAAGTCACAGCCACTAAAGATAAGTCCAAATGGTGTGCATATCATGAGGATTTCGATCACCTTACTGATGAATGTATAGCATTGAGAAAGGAGATTGGCTATCTCCTAAGCAAAGGGTACCTGAAGGAATTACTGGGAAGGAAACGTTCAAGGACTCAGGATGCTGAGAAAATCCCAAAAAGAGCTCCTCCTCCACCTCTGAATGCTCAGATCATCAACTTTATTTCTGGTGGATCTGATATTTGTGGAACTCCATTCTCAACGGCTAAAAGGCATGCTAAGGAAACGAAAATGTAGAATGGGGAGAGACCAGTCCGAACATCTACTCTAACTCAGCAGAAAGTTATATCCTTTGATGAGGATGATCGTGTAGACATACATGATCCTCATCACGATGATCTTGTCATTACACTGTTTATTTCTAACCATTTTGTTCGCAGGATCCTCATTGATGGAGGGAGCTCAGTGAACATCATCCAACTGGATGTTCTTAAAAGAATGAATATCCCCGAATCAGAAATTATCCCTAGATCATTGGTGCTTGTGGGATTCAGTGTGGAAACCAAAAATACATTCGGAGACATCAAGCTTCCAATTTACATAGAGGGAGTTAACTCAATACAAAAATTTTGTGTTATAGATTGCTTATCATGTTGGAATGTTATTCTTGGCAGGCCTTGGATACACGACATGAAGGCAGTCCCATCTATGTACCATCAATGTGTCAAGCTGCCGACCCCTTGAGGAGGTGTAAAAATAGAAAGCGACCAGCAGGAAGCTAAGAACTGCTATACCTCTTTGATGAAACCAGCTTCGAGGCCTAGAGAAGCATAGCAATTCCAAGAGATGTCATGGAGGCTAGAGAACAAGACGTCAAATATATCCCTCTGGAACCTGAGGATCCTGAATCTAAAGTTTTTATAGGATCTGGGATCCAGGAGAAGATAGAGTAGGATCTGATATCCTTCCTGAAACAAAGAAAAGCTACCTTTGCATGGAAACATGAGGACATGACAGGTACTTCAAAGGATGTTATCACTCATAAACTTGGTATTGATAAATCTTTCAGGCCAATACACCAAAAGAGGAGAAAATTTGCACCTGAAAGGAATGCCATTATCCAAGAGGAGGTAGATAAATTATTAAGGGCAGGTATGATTAGAGAAGTCAAGTATCCAAGATGGTTAGCGAATGTTGTGGTTGTTCAAAAGAAAAATGGAAAGTGTTTGTGTGTCGATTTTACTAATTTAAACAAGGCATGTCCCAAGGATCCTTTCCCCTTACCACATATTGACTCCATGGTGGATGATACGGCGGGTCATGAATTGTTGACTTTTATGGATGCTTCATCTGGATTTCAGCAAATACAGATGGAACCATCTGATCAAGAGGATACAACATTCATGACACCCACTGGCATATATTGTTATATTGCTATGCCCTTTGGTTTAAGAAATGCAGATGCTACATACCAAAGGCTGGTGAATATGATGTTCAAGGAGCAACTTGGACACACGATGGAAGTATACATAGATGATATGGTGGTCAAATCTAAGAAAGCTGAGGATCACCTGAAGGATCTTGAAGAAGCATTCAACATCCTTGACCAGTACAACATGAAATTAAACCCCTCTAAATGTCATTTCGGGGTCAAAGTTGGAAAGTTTTTAGGATATATGGTGACCAAGAGAGGAATTGAAGCAAGTCCAGAACAAATCAAGGCTTTAGTGAACATCAAGTCTCCTGCCAATGCCAAGGATGTGCAAAGATTGACGGGAAGGATTGCTGAATAGATTCATCTCAAAATCCTTAGAAAGATGTAAGGATTTCTATGATATTCTGAGGAAGAATAAGAAATTCGAGTGGACTGAGAAGCATGAAGGTGCTCTACAAGCCCTCAAGGATTACTTATCCTCAGCACCGGCTTTGATGAAACCTGAAAATGGAGATCTGCTATCCTTATACTTAGTTGTTTCAGGTAAAGCAGTAAGTGCGGTCCTTGTTAAGGATCATGACAGCAACAACACCCGGTATACTATGTAAGTAAAAGTTTACTTGATGCCGAAGCCAGGTATTCTCATTTAGAAAAACTTAATCTTGCTTTAATCATGGCTTCTACTAAACAAAGACATAATTTTGAAACTCATACTATTGTTGTTAAAACTAATTTTCCTATTAAGAATGTTCTCAGGAAACCAGAGATGTCGGGAAGAAAGGCAAAATGGGTTGTTAAACTTAGTGCATATGACATTAAGTATAAGCCTAGAACTGCTATTAAATCCCAAGCTTTGGTTGACTTTGTGGCTGATTTCAGTAGTGATCTACAAATAGAAGCTGAACTAGAAGTGCAACAACTTGAGGAGACCAAGGATCCTTGGACACTCTTCACAGATGGAGCTTCGAATGTCAAGGGATCTGGACTAGGCCTACTACTAAAATCGCCACAGGGGGGCATTATACCCCAATTTATAGCATGTGAATTCCAAACCACTAATAATGAGGCAGAATATGAAGCCTTTGATAGCGGGTTTGCAATTAGCTAAACATATGAGGATCAGGTATCTTCAAGTGTTTGTGGATTCTCTATTAATTACTACTCATTATAATGGTTCTTATATTGTTAAAGGTGAAAAACTAATCAAATATTTAGAGATAGTCAAGAAATTGACAGATTCTTTTGTTTTTTTCAGCCTTACACAGGTACCTAGAGAAGAAAATGCAGAAGCAGATGCCTTGGCCAATCTAGGATCCTCACTGAAGATGCCCGAGGATGTAAAGATGCATATTATCCATGCTCTAACTCCTGCAATTGAGGAAAATGAAACAATGGAGATAGTGGGTGATACAGCGATTCTACCCAGTGATGATCCGGAGTCGAATTCAGGATCCTGGATCCTTCCAATCTTGAAATACATTCAGAATGGAGAAATTCCTATTGGAGAGAATCCTAGAACCTTCAGGATTAAGATAGCACAATTTACTATAGTTAATGACATACTGTATAGAAGATCTCTTGCAGGACCCTATCTACGATGCATTGAAGATCCTGAAATCCAAGAAGTTTTAAAAGATTTTCATGAGGGAGATTGTGGAAATCACACTGGGGGCAGAGCGCTATTCTCCAGGATCCTCAGGACAGGATATTATTGACCTACAATGAAGAATGATGCTATGGAGTATGCAAGGAAATGTGATGCCTTTCAAAGACACAGCAACATTCTTCATCAACCAGCAGAACCTCTGCATCCTATATCCTCTTCTTGGCCATTTATGAGATGGGGAATGGATATAGTTGGCAAGCTTCCTAAGGCACCAGGGGGAAAAGTATTCATGTTGGCTATGACTGACTATTTCTCCAAATGGATAGAAGCTGAAGCCTTTGCTCAAGTTAGAGAAAAGGAAGTTATATCGTTTATCAAAAGAAATATTATTACTAGATTTGGTATTCCTTCACAAATAGTTTGTGACAGTGGATCCCAGTTTATTGGGAATCGAACTACTAACTTTTGTGACAGCTAGGGGATTAGGATGATTACATCAACACCAGTCCATCCACAAGCTAATGGACAAGCAGAATCATCCAACAAGATCATCATCAACAATTTGAAGAAGAAGCTTGGATCAAAGAAAGGAAAGTGGGCTGAAGAACTACCATATGTCTTATGGGCAGATAGAACAACTCCCAAGAATGCTACGGGTCAAACTCCTTTTTCCTTAGTCTTTGGAGCTGAGGCAGTGATCCCTACAGAAATGGTAGTCCCTACAGCCAGAACAAGCATCCGTGATCCTGAAGCAAATGTTGAGACTCTGGCTCAAGACCTAGATACCGTGGAAGAATTAAGAAACTTGGCAAGGATAAGGCTGGCTAGTTATCAACAAAGGATGGCTGGTGCTTATAATAAGAATATCAGAATAAGAAGATTTCAAGCTGGTGACATGGTGTTGAAGAAAGCATTCAGAATACCACGAATCCTTGTGATGGCAAATTGGCACCAAAATGGGAAGGCCCCTATCTAATTGAAGCTAAGGTAGGAAAGGGGGCATATCGTTTGCTAAGTATGGATGGTGACCTTCTACCAAGAGCATGGAATGCTATCCATCCAAAAAAGTATTTTATGTAAAGGATCAGGGATCCTTAAGTATCCTAATGATCAATTCAGATTGAAGGATCCTCAAAGGATATATGATTCTTACGTTGGTAACATTTTACTGATGGTTTCATTCTCATTATACTTTTTACTATTTATTATAAAGTAAGGATGTTGAATTTTCAACATTCAACCTTATCAAGCTTTAAGTTTTGCAGAATATTTACAAAGAATCAAGAGGTTGGCCACCTCTCCAAGACTTTGGGCTTGTCCCCAGCTTAAGGTATCTAATACCTTCTAAGGTTTAAAGGTTTTCACCTTTCGTACGAATTGGGTTTCAACACCCCGCCAATAGCGCACGCTATCCAAGTATAGTTCGAGGCAATGAGACCAGTACCCGCTTTAGGGGCTGACAATTTCATTGTTGTTGGCTATATGTAGGATCCTAAGTATAATGGTAGACGTACCATACCTCCGTTCCTAAGGTTTCTAACATTTTCACGTTAGCTAAGGTTTTGGCATTTTCATGTCACTTAAGAATGGTTAGATGCCAGTTTGGGCCATACGCCAGAATCCTAAGGTTTCTAACATCCTCACGTTAGCTCAAGTATCACAGTTTATTTGGGCTTGTCCCTAGTTTATTTGGGCTTGTCCCCAGTTTATTTGGGCTTGTCCCCGGTTTATTTGGGCTAGTCCCCAGTTATCAAATGATCATCTTGATTATATTTGGCTTAGTCCCAAGTTGCTAATTTCAGATTGCTGAAGTCTCGCAAGAAAGGATTTAGGATCATTCAGTCTTGAATGATCCTTATGAACTGTATGTGCAACAGTGAGTTTTAAAGATTTAGAATCCTAACTTGGATTCCCTAGTATGACTTATTCTTAATTTATTTTATTCTAATGATTTAACCCTTAACTATGGAATTAAAGGTAACTGATTCAAGATCAGATGATGCTTTATACACTAGCAGTTGTTATGATTACGGACTTAAAATCTTTTTAAAGCCAACACTTCCAGAGTTTTACATATTGAGATTTTGTAAAACATAAACTTATAAAGGTAAAAATTTGAGGACAAAATTGTAACACCAAACATAGTCAAAAGTCTAATATTGTTAGGCCCGTCAATATTTATCAAAAGTATCCGGCCCTGATTTCACCAGCAAAACGTGGATCATCCATCCAGGCTGGATTGGGTTCATCTAACGGTTAATATTTGTGCAGAAAATTAAAATGCAGGAAATTAACAGTGAAGGGTGTCAAAGGCTTCATCCTCCGCAAACAGAAGGATCTATCCACCTTTGTCACCCCCTATTGTTCCAAGGATCCGTGATCCTTAACCTACAGAAACTATTGTTCAAATTACAAACCACAAATTGTTCAAAAACAACCAACCTAAGGACCAAAAATGTGGGCTCCGGTTGCGTTTAGAAATATCCATCATCGCCTACACAGGCAGCCTACACTGCAGCTGCCTCACCACCTTCACCTACACCAGCCTACACTGCACTCCACTAGGTCCTGCTTCATCTGCTGCCGCCGACTGCTCCAGCTCACCGCCGTCCAGGTTGCTCAATGCTACCTCCCAAGAAGCCAGGTCCCATGAAGATTTATCAAATCCAGGATCATTAGCCTCTTTGGCCATCTTGATCATGGATTGCAGAACCGTCTTGGCAGCACAGACTTTGGCTGCTTCAGTAGCATTCATGGCAGCCTCATGAACCCCCACTTCAGCATTCAGCAGCAGCTCCTCAAGGCTCTCCTTTTCCTTTTCCAGTGCTTTGTTTTGCTTTTCAAGCCTTGAGAGATCCTTATCCTTAGCAGCAGTAGTGGCCCGCATCCCAGCTACAGTCTCTTCGTGTTCAGCCAACTTCTTCTCATAAAAGATCCTCATGCAACTGAATTCCTAGTAATAAACAAGACAGAGAAATATCATGATCAAGGATCCTAGCAAACGGGTAAAGTAAAACCTAAGGATCAACGATCCTTACCTCGGTCAGAACACCACGAAGGCGTTTCTCAATGGAGATGAGATCGCTCTCAGGATCAGAAGGCTTCTTCCTTTTTGAAGCAGATTTGGCTCTGGTAGTAGCTGGGCGAGGCTCAACAGGAGGAAGCTTCTTCATTGGCTCCTTTTTCACTGCTTTGGAGATGATGATGCTGTTGATGTCATCAAGAGAAAAATTTGCAGACTTGGAAGTAGATTTTTAACACCTGCCAACAGACATCAAAAAGATAAGTTTCTAGTTCAGATTAGAACTTTCTTTTAGATTTATTGTGTTCTACGATTACTTACTTGACATATTGTAGGAGGAGAAAGTCTGCACTTCTTCACTAGGATCCTGGATCCTCACCTTGAATGTTCTATCTATTGGGTCAAGACTCAGGAAGGCTTTCACTTGATCAACAGTCACTGGCTCCTCCGCTAAATTTGCAAAGTTCTCCCTGCAAGAAACCAGAAAAATCAAAAGACAGTTACAACGTGAATATGACACATACGAGATCTCTAAGTCCTACCCTTGGGTATCCATTTACGAGGCAACGAATCCCCTTCTGGTAGAGAATCTCGTCTAACAAAGAAAAACTGATTTTTCCAAACTAGAATCGTTTTGGGTTGTTTTGAAGACAGGAGCTGGTTGGTGGGCTTTTACTTTAAACAAGAATCGGTTAGAGCCATGGGTAGTCGAGGAATACATGAAGGCTAGGTCCGAAAGGTTTAGTTGGAGCCCTTTCTTTTCAATGATTTCTTCAATGCTGAACAATGTCCTCCACAACATCGGCATAACCTGACTGAAGCTAATGCCTGTTAGCTTAAAAAAGCTTTGGGTTAGGGTCGGAAAAGGATATGAGAACCCAAGGTGAAATGTAAGGCAGGAAAGCAGATCCAGGTGTCGGATACCGCGTCGCTCCGAGCAGAAGGATCGATTTCTGGATCTGTGAACTTACAGATCTCAGAGGAGGGGTCCTTTAGTATGTTTTGGGATTGGAGGAGGTTGCCGGATTTTTTGGAGGCGGAATTCGGAGAGGATTGTGTATTCATGTTGCCGGAACTCAACAATAATCAAGAACGGAAGAGAGAAGAATACCTGGTTCACAATGCTTGATGTGGATTTATGATGGACTTGTGCGGATTTAAAAGGGAGTTATCTCTTCCCCATTAATAGTGATGATGGTTATGTAGACTATGCGAGTCCCATCAGTCACCCTAACGGCTATATTTGAATTAAAGATAATATGACAGCTGTGATCTATTATCACAACCGCCATATTGGGGGCAATTGTTAGGGCTAGATTTTAATTGCTTATGAATCAGTGATCCTTCAGTATATTAAGGATATATTATCCATGTACTGAGTACTGAATACTGGAAGGATCAAGGATCCTTAGTGACTATAACGGTTTCTAACAATTGACTTGAATGTTTTATTTGAATATAGTGCAGGTATTGATGGTAAGCTGGAATATTGGAATATACCTGGAATTACGCACGTGCATAGAGCTAAAGTGGACGTTATGCATGAACGTGGAGGATCCCGGATATTTCGGATAGTTAGTTACAAGTTACAAAAGTTAATATTTTAGGGGATATTGAGCTCACTTGCAACAGACCATTCTGTCGCATACACTGACATTACTGAATCACTTGGCAATTCGCGAGATACACACACACATTATACAATAGAGATCAATTGTAAAGCTCAACATCTTCCAAAGTTGTAATCTTTCTTGTGAAATATAGTTGGTGATCGGTAGTTTCCATCACCTGAGGTTTTTTATGCCAGAGATCACATCTTGATCAAGGGTTTTTTTCCTCGTATAAATCTCGGTGTTCATTGTTCATTACATTTTTCATTTGTTCACATCATTGTTCAACACACAAGCACTCAACCTCACATACAAAGTTTGGTCACATTATCCTTAGTGTGATTTTTGACCAAACATTATATACTACACTTTTTTTTATACATTTAATCATAGTTTTAACACGGTTTAATAAAAGAATTCTTTTATTTTTTAAACAAAAAACAATTTTAAAAAATTATCATCTAGTATAGGTTTGTTACATGTTTATTATACTACACTATCTATGTTATTAGACATGTAATCATAGAATACGGTACCACACATAACCGAATGTTACTGATACGTCACATATAGAGCATATATTTCATACAACGACACATAATGACAAAATACGGCTCATATATGCATCGAAAAGGCAAAACCTTAAATTATGAAATTTTGATTTTACCCTTATACGCATCGTATAGGTCAAAACTGGGCAGTATAGTACCATTATACAACTCATATAGACCTATACGATCCGTGTATACCCCCTGAATTCTCAAAAAAAAACAAGGGGTTAATTGATAAACCAGGGGGGTCCATACGGATCGTATAGGTCTATACGATCCGTATAGACCTCCTGGTTTATCAATTAACCGCTTGGTATTATTGAGAATTCAGGGGGTCTATACGGATCGTATAGACTTGTACGATCCGTATTAACTACTATACGACCCGGTTTTGACCGATATGATCATATAGGGGTTAGGTAAAAATTTTGGATTTTTGTCGTTTCGATGCGTATACGGGCCATATTTTGATGTATTTTGTCATTACGTGTCGTTTTATGAAGTATACCTTCTATACATGTCATTTCCGGTGACGTTTGGTTCCGTGTAGTGTCGTATTCTATGATTACGTGTAATTTTGTTTGGAATCCACTTGTACTCTAATGTGTTGTATGTATACGCATCGATATCATTACTTGGCGTATTTTGTCGTTAAATGTCGTATTATGACGTATATTGTCAATATGTTCGGCGTATATTGTCCGTACGGGTCGTGTCGGTGACGTTTGGTATTGTGACGTTTATCATCTATAAGTGTCGTATTAGGGTGTGGATTGTATATACATGTCGTGTTATCGCATATTATGGCGTGGTATGTCTCTACTTGTGGTATTGTTCCGTATTATGGCGTATTATGTCTATACGGTGTCGTATTTTGGCGTATATTGTCGGTTACTTTACGTGTTGTATCCATTAAACAAACAAAAAACACTTTAAATACATTATACAAACAAAATACCTTTAAAATTACAAATTAACCTATACGATACATATACGGGACCTTTACTACACCTATATCTGCTCATACGGGACTTATACGTCACCTATACTATACTGTACTACATTGTACATGGTATTCTTAAAAAAAATTCAGGAAGTTTTTATTTAAAAAAAATATTTTTTAAGAAAACTTTGTTAAAACCATAAACAAATGTATTTAAAATTTGTAAAAAAAGAAAAAAAAACCTTAACCAATACGACCCATATAGACCTATACGACCCGTATAGGTCCAGTCAAATAGTCAAAATCTGACACATCAGGCTTTATTGGAAATTGAAAAAGTAATACGACTATACGACCCGTATTGAATGTGTTGATTTAAGAATTTAGGTGTGCCAATAATACGACCCTAAGAAATATATTAGAGCACTCACATCCCTTTTATCTTTTTTACCATATAATTTCACTAAAAACAATTACTTTTTCTCTCTTCTTTCAATTAAATAATATTTGTTTATACTTTTATCATTATCTTTTCTCTCTCATCCACTCACAACCACTTTCAAAATATATTAAAAAATATAGAGGGTGAACAATGTCCTCTGAGATTTACCGATGAACATTAACAGTTTTTCTTTCCTCTATTCAAAACCACTTTCAATCACCTACAATCATTTTCATAACATAAAAAGCTCCCCCGCATAATTTAGGGGACGAATTATAAATGCTCTTAGTTTGCCTTTGTCTTTCAAACAAAAAAATAAAAAAAAATCGATGAAACCTTTAGCAAAATATAGAGTGTTCAAATCATACAAGGTGTATATATTAGAGTATTTAAGAAATATATGATTTTGCCTTTAAAAGAAGAAATGAAAAGAAAACCCATAAAACTTTAGGCAACGTACGTTGTGATTTAAATTAAAATTAACGAGCCCAAACTATCTTTCACTTTGTCAGTAATTAATAATTAATTTTTTGTTTGAAAGGGTCTATGAAATGGAAAAAGGTAATTACGGTTATTGCTTTTGCGAGTTTGTGGATTATTTGGAAGACAAAAAATAAAACATTTTAATCGTAAATAGAGTAAGGTGGGTGGTATGGTGGATAGAATTAAAGAGGAGGTGTTCCAATAGTTAAAATGTAGGTCTCTGTTTGTGGGTCTTCATTAGGAGAGATAGAGAAATTTTAATTTTCGTGATATTATAATGTAAATGTTTTGTTTATGTAAATGTTTTGTTTGTTTGGAACTTCCAGCCTCCTGTTATCCCTTTGAAGAAACACGGATTCACCGTTAGAGTGAGTAGGACCGCTTTATGTAAGAGAGACCGAGAATCACAGTTTGTTCTTCCTCTGGTATCCAGATCTACAAAAGAGAAGATAAAAGAGGGACTGTAGAGATGGCTGGTAGAAGAAGAATTCTCTATTCCAGCTACAAAAGTGTAGCGGCTCCGTCTTGTCTGCTTTAATAATGAGGTGACACCTTTTATATAGGAGACATGGATATCCCCTAACCTTAATGTGCCAAAGCCAGATAAGGGTTATCTTTACAAGTCCCAGTGGAAATGTCCAATCGTTTGTGTCGGGTCCAATACCCTACCCTATCACCCATTATTCTATTTTATGATAATAATAAAATAGTTGCACTTCAAAAGAAAATTAGATTTTAATTTGCTTGACTAATTTGAAATGGAAATATAAATTGTTTTTTACCTAACAAAGTAACTTAATTAGACGAGTTAATTTTATAAATTATTAGACCTTCCTAATTCTTTTTTTTAATTTAATAGTGTCAACTTTAAGAAACTTTAATAAAGTTGAGTTCTCTACTTTAGTTGGATTCAATTTAAAAAAAAAAAGTTTTGTTAACGAACAATTTAATAAATAGATTGTATCTTAGCCAAGGCTTTAAGTACATTAAATTTTGAACTAGATAATGAAATTTGTAATATATCGAATTCACTAGATTAGATGTATATCCTATTTTTCTGTGACCCCAACTACCAATAACTTTTAAAATAAGTTAATTTGGTCTCCTAAAATTGTGCCCCATAATCTGCTGAGGATCACAACAACTATGATAAAGAAACCCATATCTCATATTACCCTATAAAACCAAAGACCACCACCCTCGGTTTCGTTCAATTTTAAAAAGCCCTGTGCCATTAAACGGTAAGTTCATTCTTTTGATTCTTGTTACATTGCAACTTGCATAGGCGTATCCATTGATATTAGCAAGTAGTTTCGTTATCGGATTTTGTTTTTGCATAGGTGAATTTGCACATGAGAGTATGGTGGCTTGAATATGTGAAAGCGTAGGGTTTCAGTTGTTCACACGAATTCATTTCGGTTAACATTCTAAAGATCTGTTGGAAAACTGGATCGAGCAAACAACACAAATATGATGATTTGATGTTACTAATGATTAGTTACGAACTCTATATTATTATGAACAAAGGCTACACGTTTCAGTGACCCTAAATCATTTTATTTATAGAGTTTGTAACTAGTAATTAGTTACATCAAATCGTTGTGTTTGTGTTGCTTGCTCGATCCAATCTTCCAACAAAAACAATTGGATCATAGCGTCGCGTAGGTTCTTCACATTGATTCTTCGTATCAAAACTCTTGGAGATCATAACCAAGAGTCAAGAAGCCAACTATTTTTTCTTGCGTGAATTGGGATTGGTTCAAACAAAGTGGAAGAGTTTATTGTAGCCTTTGTTGCTTCATTTCGAGTCCACTAATAAAGAAAAGAGTCAAAGTAAGTTACTTCTATCTGCTTGTTTTCATATATTCTTGGTTTGATCCAATTGATTATTCCAACAAGACCATCCTCAGTCTCTAGTATCTCACACATTTTTTTCTCCCTTGGCAGCAGATATGGGAAGCCCTTGGTTGTGACATCGGACAAAATTAGGGGTATTAAGCGGGTTGAGTTTGCGGGTTGGTGGGTTTAACCCGACCCGAACCCAGAAACTTTACATGAACCCGAACATGAAAATCGTATCATACATTTGAACTCGAACACAACCCGTTCAACCTGATTTTTTTTTTCCAGAAATTAATATATTCGAAATAAAATTTACTTAAAAACACAAATATATATGAAATAATTATATTGGAATTATAAAATCTTATGTTAATTTCTCTTTTTAAGTTATAATTATAGCATAAAATACTCATCTCATCTAATTTATAACATAAATCATATTGTAAAAAATATAATATAATATAAATGTGTTAAACTGGTCAACCCGCCAACCCGATCAGGTTGACCCGAAACCTGAAACTGACCCCAACCCGTTTAGATTAAACCTAAACCCGCGAATTTTGTGTTAGGTTTGTGTCGTGTTTTCGGGTCGTGTCAAAAATTCACACCCCAAGACAAAATCGGTTTTGTCTTATAAAATCGCAATGGCCACACTCAACCTGTACACCCGTATAAGAACTAGGCAAAAGAACATTATGCTCGAGATGTGTAATTTTTGGCTCTTTTTATTGTTCTTATGCATAGAAGTTCTTGTTGTCAAGGTTATTAGTTTGAACCCTCCTTGAAATCATGAGTTTCGTGGATTGTAAACCAAAAACACATTTTTTCACAGCAATGGTTAGAGAAAAAGGATAAAAAGATAAGATGAGCATAGTGTTCATCGCTTATTTCATATAGGTTATTGGGCCCGGTTTAGAAGACATCAACTTTTATGGAGACTTGATTAGAGGTGCTCAAAAAAATCGTACCTGGAACTGGACCCGATAAAAAAACCCGAAACTGGTTTTTTTAATACCCGGGTATTCTATACCTGAAACCGGAACCGACCCTACCCGTAGGGTACAGATAGGATATGCATTTTGATCTCAATACCTGGAACCAGAACCGGAACCGATCATACCCGATTAACACCCGAAACCGGATAAGAACCGAACCGAAACCGACTATACCTGATACATGATTCTAATATTTTTCTTTTAAATTTATGTTAATGCATTTATCTTAACTTTCTTACATTATACAATGCATTTTTAATAATAATAAAAAAAAATACAAGAAAATATGTTAATAAAACCGCAATAGAGGATTAAAAATATGAAAATATAGAACTAAAAACTCGAAAATAGGGTATAAAAAGCCCGAAAATAGGGTATTTTAATACCCGGTTTATTAAGAACCGGAACCGAATTCTACCCGGAACCGGGTACATAGGGTATGATTTTTCGGTCAAATAACCGGAACCGGAACCGAACCGGTTATAACAATAACGGGTTCCAACACTTAAAGCAAAAAATCGAAACCGGTTCCATAACCGGAACCGGTTATTAAAAATATCGGTTTGTGCACCTCTAGACTTGATTAGCTTATTGGGCGATTTAGAAGACATCAAAGTGAGCATTGATGGCATGGGTTTGGCCTTTTAGTTTTTATTAGTAGCCCACTCATTTTCTTTTAGTTTTATTTTTTGGAAGAAGTTGAAAACTCTAAATTTATCTTTTTATATTGTAATATTGTAGTTGTATTTTTTCATGAAAGGATAGATAACAATAATGATATATAAAAATAGAACATCAAATGTTGTATATAAAATGATGTTTAGAGATTTATGAATTATAATGTAACTTTTTAATTTTTTTAGTCATAACAAAAACATTTGAGATTTATAGATTATATAGTTTTCATTTTTCAATCATGTAATAGACGTATACTTACATACTTTTATACGTATATAACATGTTTAGCGTAATTATAATATATTTTCACTTACATTTCCGTCATTATAGGATGAAATACTGATATTACTGATATAACGATATATAATTTAAAATTGTAGTCGATTGCATTTTGTGCGGTTCACTATATATACATAGTATTTTAAATTATTGAATATATAACTGAAATCAATTTTTACTTAATAACTTTGGTGAGGATATACTAGGAAATATGATTTAGCAAGGAAGGTTAGGAAGTCATTATAGCCAATAGATTAGTAATGAATGATTAAAATTAAATAAGTGAAATCCATCAATTTTAAGAGATGCGTGTGTTTTAAGAGGACATTATGATAATTTTACTCTCTTCTAACTTCCCGTGTTTTTTAAACATTAATAACTCTTACAAATGATATTATTTTTTCTTATTTATAAAATTGCAACATAAAAACGAGTATTTTCTAATCTAAACTCAGGCGCATAAAATACAATGGACGTCACAAGATACTATAACACAATGAAACATCAAATGCAAACACGCTATGGATAAAAACACAATAAAATGTTTTTTCATTGTGGTATAAAACGCAATGGTCTAAAAACACAATAAAATGTGTTTTCATTATGTTATTAAACGCAATGGACAAAAAACACAGAGAAAACGTTTTTTCATTGTGTTATAAAACACAATTGATTAAAACACAAAAAAATATGTTTTTTTCATTTAATTATAAAGCATAATTTAAAAACCCAATGGACTGAACCACAACATTATGCAATAAAAATAGAATCATTAACATATAATTTCATCAGGTGATGATCATTTCAGAACCATAAATATATATTGGAAAGTACAAAAGATAATCAAGATCAAATTCACTTGTATAACCAACCACACACATCCAAATCCAAAAAAAAACCAGGTACATACATTCTAGATAATATATATTAGAAAGAAACTTAAACGGACTGGGAGATCGACTTGTTTATTTACATCAAAACTTGAACAAGAAGAGTTACTAAAACAGTGAGGAGATCTAATTCTTTGTCCTTCTGTATAATACTTTATTTTTTCCATCTCAAAAGTTTCAAGGTGTGCTTATTGTGTGCATCATCTTCATCAAGAAGCTACTAAGCTTGATTAACAGTGTTATTTTGGTTAATTTTGAGTTCAAAAAGGGACCTGAAATAGTTAAATATATGTTATTTGATAAAAAAGTGTTTTTGGTTAATTTTTGAATTGTAGTTTGGTTACTAAAGGTGAAGGTTAACTCGTGTAGTTTTTTTATTTATAATGGTTGTCTGGTACACGGTGTGGATGATGATGATATGCACCAAAACTATTACTTATACTACTTAGTCACAAAGATTACAAGATAAGGGTCATTTATTCATTTGGTTTGGACACCCATTTGATCGGAAGCAAGCTCGTTGGCGAATCCTAACTAGTGTAGTAACTATGAAAGTCTAGCACCTCCAAGTGAAATGGTGTGGTGATAAGGTATCTTTCCTCTATTCAAAATGTGGAATGTTGAAATCCTGCAAAGTGTAGATACTAGAGTGTTTAAGAAATATGTTAGTTTGCCTTTCAAAAGAGAGAGAGAGAGAGAGAGAGAGAAAAGGAAAGAAAACCCTTATGAAGGGGTATGGTCCCAAATGTCGCGCCGACTGGACGAACATTCCCATGATCGTGCGCAAGACCATACCCTAAACGACACTAAGTGATAACACTACATACCTTGTGCCGACTAAACAACTGTCTAAAAGCTCGTGCGCGGAGTCAGAAAGTAAAATCAACCTTTCTTAGACACTTGTACTCATGGAGATACGAGACCAAGTTAAATACCTCTCCTAGACCTTACGCCGACTACAAGAGCCATACCTACGCCGAGGGTAGGCACGAAGCGCAAGGTAACGTCAGTAACGTACAAAAGGTACAGATGGCAGGACAGTGAGCCAATAGGCGCCCAACAGGCTGTATTGGGTCATGTTGCACGATGAGCAATCGTGTAGGAGACAAGAAGTACACAAGGTACGTGGCACCAATCAGCTTGTGCCGACCACTGTCCCACGATCTCCATTAATTACTGATGACAGACAAGACAACAAGGATAATTGTCTGGACACGTGGATCCATTCACCATGCGCCAAGCACCCTTCTCGTTAGCGGTCACTAACGGTCGTGACAGAAGAGACAGAATGGATATTCCTTGTTGGCAGGCTTCGGCCCAAGGCCCATCGCCCACCTCCTTTGAGAATCTCTCCGGCTATAAATAGAGGACTTCGTCTATAGGTTTAAGCAACACCCTCTTGCTATCTCACTTAATACACACACTTTTATTCTCGAAACATATACTTATTCTCACGCCGGAGGGTGGTTATGAGGAGAACCCCATATTCCCCTCTTCGTAACGAGCTTAACGGTGTGTTTAGTGTTTTGCAGGATCTCGATAATCAATTAGGCGAGACGAAAGAAGATTAACCTTATTTTGTCGAAGCACATACCACCCACTAATCCCCAGATTAGTTTGGTGTTTCTTCATTGGCGCCCACCATTTTTTACAATCACTTCATCTTCTTTCTTCATCAAAGCTCTGATTAAATGGCTGATCAGGGTATTCCGTTTCCAACTCTCGGTACCAACTCTCAAATAGGAACGGTTGCGGACAACGCGCACGTCCAAAACCAACCTGTTGACGGGTTTGCCGAAGGAGGATACATCAAGACAGGGATTATTCGTGCAAGTGGTCGTCGCACCACCCAAACGGTAACCCCAATGAGTCACGTAACTGGTCCATCCGCTCCCACAATGTCGGGATTACCAAAGGGAGAAACCCCTGAGCCTTGGTTCGCTAAGAGTCAGGCGACACTAAATCTCATTTACACGCAGTTACGAGCACAACAGGAACTAGTATAAGCGCAAACTCATCAAACCTTGTTGATGACACCAATGCCTAGACAACTGAGTTACGAAACACCACATCAAGAAGGCGCATGAAGACAGCAGACCAACAAGCCATTATCAACACAAAGACGGAGCGCTCATACTACGCGCGAAGCTCACGGTGATTCTGAACGTTTTTTTTACACTCACACCGAATCAAGGCAACGAGCACCGATCAACAGCCGGCTAGGGTCGCGCAACATTCTCAATGTCGAGTTTAATACCGATTCCGACGAGGTTGGCCCCACAACCAGCAGGAGGTCACTTCTGTTTTCAGTCGTCTTCCAAAGAATCATGAGGCCTACAAACCAAAGCCACGCGCGGCGTACAACCTGTTGGCGGAACATGATTACAGCCTGGTATACAGGCCAGCCACTACAGCCGAGCAGTCAAAGTTCACACGAGAAATCGCCCTGGCGCCATTAGAAAAAGCAAAACTCCCATAAACTGTCGAGAAGTTTAACGACTTGACAGATCCAGACGATCATGTCCAACTTTCCACAAGCGTCGGAGTACTGGGAGCCTGGCCTATGCTAATGTGGTGCCATTTATTTGCCAGACCCTAACGGGAGCTGCTCGCGCATTGTTTAACAGCCTCCCCACAGGGAAAATCAAGTCATGCCCAGATTTTCAAGAAAAATTCCTTGCACGGACGATATAAGTGTAACACATCTGAGGTCATGAACATTTTGAGGCGTGATAACAAAGGGCTTGAAGATTTCATCACTCGTTTTAACAAAGAATGCCTGGAAATCGGCAATGTGAGCAAAGATCTCATGTGCGCTCACTTCCAAAAGGCAATCAGGTGTAATACTTTGATCAAAACCATCACTAGCAAATATGGGATGCCAGAAGAATGGGATAAGTTGATGGCAATGGCTAAAGTAGTTACGCAGACTGAAGAATCCCTAACCAGAGGAAGGTTCGATCATTATGCCGATGATTAGTATTCAAGGATAAACGCGCACGAGTCAAGCAGGCGTAACAGAAGGAACAAAGGCTCCGGCTGGAACGCAACCCAGTTTGGCAGCTACGAAGAAAAGCCTCGTTACATTGATAGACCTAGATACCAAGAGGATGCACGCGCTACGATCGAAAAGATCAGGTACAAGAAAGCGGTTAAGAACGAGAATAGAGATAGACACTGGACCCCACTGTCTAAGACACCCAAGGAGGTTCTTATGATCGAGAATCATTACTTTAAGCCTCCGCCCTAGATGGAAAACAAAAAGGGTCAAGACCCAAATTAATATTGTGATTTCCATAAAGAAACGAGTCACCTGACTGATGATTGCATCAGCTTGCGCTTCGAGATTGTAAAGGCTCTTAAGAGTGGGAAACTTAGCCATTTGGTCAAGAACGTGCGTAAAGAAACAAGACAGATGCAAAGGAATGATGATGGGGCAGAAAAAGGTCCGACGATTGGAGACTCACATGGTCAATGGCAGACCAAAGAGAAAAGGCGCGTACAACAAAGGCAAGAGTCCGATGGATGATTCGTGGCGGGAAAGGCAAGTCATCTTTCTAGTAGTCTGTGGAGGTCCCATGCCACTAAACTGTTGTCATCACCGGCATTCTAGGTCATTACGAGTGGATTATCCATTATCAGGATTTTACAACGAGATAGTCTTCCCGCTGGGCCAAATCACTTTCCCAGTCATGCTGGGAACCGGGAAGCACTCAAGAACAATCGATGTTAACTTCATGGTTATGCCAACTAGTTCCAAACACGATGTCTTGATCAGCAGAGAGACTCAAGGTCAGTTGCATATGGTGATATCCCCCCCCACATTTCGCAATCGGTTTCCCAATGGAAACCGGAGTAGCAATCATATACTCCAAAAAGAGATCATGGTCATCAATGATGCACCCCCGCCCAAAAGAAACAAGCAATCCCCGCACGCTGAGCCGGAGAAGTGGGTTTTAAACAGGAAATACCCGGAAAAAAACGGTAACACTAGGTCCCGCAATGTCTGAGAACATCAGAACGTTCCCGAAGGAGCTTTTGTTTCGCAGCATGGATATCTTCGCCTGGTCGCCAACTGATATTATCGGCGTCCCGCGCGACGTGGCTGGACATTGTCTGAATACCTTTCCATCGATCGAGCTGAAAGTTCAACGAAAGCGCAGCCTCGGAGAGGCAAAAACCAAGGCAATGAAGGAGCAAGTCTCAGAGTTGTTACAAGCTGGTATATTGAGAGAAGTTCGATACCAGACATGGGTTGCTAACCCAGTAATGGTTGAAAAGGCCAATGGTGGATGGCGCATGTGCGTCAATTATAAATATTTAAACAAGGCGTGCCCAAAAGATTGCTACTCTCTTCCAGAGATAGACAAGAAAATCAATTCTCTCGCACCTTTCCGCTGGAAATGCTTCCTAGATTGTTACAAGGGATATCATCAAGTGCAAATGGCACTGCAAGACGAAGATAAAACGCCTTCCGCACAGAAATGGGTATCTTCTGCTATACCAAAATGCCTTTTGGGTTACATAATGCAGGCGCCACTTATCAGCGACTGATGGATCAGACCTTTGGAGACAACATAGGCAAACATGTTGAAGTTTACATTGATGATCTGGTGATAATGAGTCCGAAAGAGGACCAGATGTTGAAAGACATTGAGATTTCGGGACGAAATTCCTAAAAGTAGGGGATACTGTAACATTTGTCAAAAACGGGTTTTCCAAACCCGCTTCGTTTGTAATCGAATATCAAGTTATAAATGTTTCGTTGCGTATTTATGTCAATTTTAATTTTTAATGATGCATAATTAATAAACAAACTAGAATATAAAAGTTATAATTGATAAAAAGTAAAAATAAAATAAATAAAATGAAAAACAGGCTGCCGGGACTCGAACCCGGGTCAGCCGGAAAGATTCAAAGACTTAACACGCGCACTCATAACCACTCCGCCACTTGATGTTTTCTGTTAGTTCTAGGAATCAATTAAATCTTATGTTCAACCATAAATCAACCGGTTTACGCTAACTGAAACCGTTATCGGTTTCCAAACGTCCTGGACGTATGAGTGATCACGGAATTCTGATTATAACCGATAAACCGACAATTTTAATCAATTTAGTCTTGAATGGACTTGAATTCAAGAGTTGATCGGTTTTAATAACCGAAAACCTGCATTTCCTGAATTACTCCAATCATTGTCCCCTCTCGCGACTCAAACACATCTGCAGACCTTTAATTTCACTTTCGCACTGCTTTCAGTTCGTCGAAAAAGCTATTTGAACTCGCCGGACTTTCGCCGGAAAACCGTGTTTTCCATCAAATCAATAAGTCTCTCATTTCTTTCATCGTCTATCAGTTGTTAAGCTTTTGCTAACTCAAAACCTTCAATCAGAATCAGTTTCAGACGACGAAATCGGATAATTTACTCTCGCCGGAAAACTTCTGAATTTCCAATTCTCGCTGTGAAACGGTATAGTCTTTTAAACCTTCTGGTAATTCTTGTTCAGTGCTTCAATTCCGCATTTAGCTAATCAGAATTGTTAATCTGTCCGCTCAGACGAAATCCGTAAAAACAGAGCCGACGACTTTGCCGGAATTCTGAGATAAATCGTTTCTCCGGTATGTTTACTTCCGAAATCTTCTCCGCCATTTCATTTTAGTCATTTGAATGTTTGTCAATCGAATTAAACAAGAAACAATAAGAGTAATTGCAGTCTGTGATTCTGTAACGAAGAAGACGAAGTTAAGTTGTTTATAAGTTTAATATAATTTGGATATTATCTCGGGTTAGACACGCAGTCCAGCGGTGGACTATGTGCACACATATATCACACGCCGCGAGTTCGATCCTTGACACACACGTATGCTCTGTAATAAAGATGTTTTATTTTTCTAACTGAACCGGATTAACTCACGGTAGATGTTAAGTATAATAAAAATCGCTATATTAACCAGGTTAGACACACAGTCCAGCGGTGGACTGTGTGCAACACTAACCCACAGGTCCCGGGTTCGAGACCTGTTGCACACTCCGGCTCGATGATTAAAACCCTTTTTGAAAATAAAAGAATTTTAAATAAACTAAAATAGTATATAAATATAATTAAAAACAGAATTATTTCGGGTTAGACACGTAGCTCAGTTGGTAGAGCTGCGTGCACGCGTACGGGAGGTCTCGGGTTCGAGTCCTGTCCGGCGCATACATACACACGATAGAACCGGTCAAACAGTCAACAGTCACAGTCAAACAGTCAACGGTCAATGGTCAACGCAAAAGTCAACATTTTTTTATATTTTTATTTATTTAATTTAATTTAAAAATCAATTAAAAATACTTAAAAATAATGTTTTTAAAGATAGGAAATAGCCTTAAACTCACAAAAATATATCTAGAAATCCTATTAAAATTATTAATAAAATCCACTCATTTACTATACCTTCCGTTATTATTTAGGTTAGTTAATCCTCGTTGATCAATCCTTCAAACTCGTGCGCATTTCATCATCTTCAACCAAACGCACCCAATGTGAGTGAATCTCTACAAATTCCCCGTTTTAATCACGTTTTTGGGGTGTATCATGTGTCTTACCATTTATTATATTTAAATCATTGTGCATACATCATATCTATGAACAAATGTGTATTCAGCTTGTATCAACTATTTGTGTGGTTATTGTTTAGATTTAATTAATTATTTTCAGTACATGCAATATCATAGGCCGCCGCTCCCCATTACATTATGAGCGTTGAGCAGTTCCCCATTACATTATGAGCGTGAACCGGGCGTTGCCAACATACGATCGGCTCCGTTTGATTGAGCCTTGATCGCACAGACATTCATCATAGGTCGTCCGTTCCCCATTACATTATGAGCGTGAACGTGACGTTGCCAACATATACAGTTTCATTCATGTTATATATTCATGCAAGTTCATATGTTATTGTATGTTATTGTTTGTGGTTGTTATTGTTATGGTATGATTATTTACATTTGCTCATATATGACTATTGCACAATTTTTCCTTGATAAAGATAACAAGAAATCAATAATAAATGTTTATCTAACAAGGTTCACTCGCCAACTTATGTTGACCCAAAAACCCCTATTTTTACACATGATACAGGTGATCCAGCCGCAGCAAGAAACACATAGGACTGGCTTAGAAGAATAAACTGGTTTAGAGCTTGGATTGTTTAGTTGATTATTTTTTATTTGTATTTGTATGAACATGTTTGGATTATTGAGGATGTAATTTTGACTTAAATAAATATGAAACATATTAGTAAATATCATGAGCTTTGGTGATAACCCAATTATGCCCCGACTCTTATTCCGTTGCGGGTCGGGGTGTGACAGATAGGATATTACAAAAATTGCCTTAATAGGACTTTTAATAACTAACTAGTCCGTGCAAGGACTAAAGAAATACATGTCCACACAGGGACTAAAAGTAAATAACATGTCCACGCAGGGACTTTTGGAAAATAAATGCATAACATTTCTTAAAAGAACTTTATTCATCCTTCTTTCCTTTGATCATTTTGGAAAACCTTTTGAAGAATTTGCTGGTTTTCTTCTCTGATTTCTCAGCCTGCTGTTGTATTTCCTCCATCGCTCAAGGGCCACATTAATGGCCTCTAATTGTTGGGATAGCTGAGGTTGCGGTGGTGGTTATGGCATCACCGGATACTGGTACCCATAATTGGGATATCCAGTTTTTGGATAAGGAGAAGCAGAATAAGGAGAAGGAAAAAGTACATTAAACATTGATGCTTACACGTAAGTGTCATATGATGGATTCAAAGGGTTGTATCTAGACGTATCTGGATAAGTGGGGATCGGATTACTAAAACCCGATGGTGATGGTTGAACTACCATTTGAGGTATTGGTTCCCCTGTAGGTTGTGGTGGGGGTTCCACTATAGGTGAAGTGTGAAATGGCCCACCCATTTGTGGGTCATCACGAATAGAAGGGTAGGTCTGGGGCAAAGGTGACAGCGATCCCGACCTTTGTCCCGCACTCACCGATATGCGTGCACCGCACTTTTTTTGTGGTTGTGGTTCAGGTGGTGGTTGTGGTTGCTCCACCGGTTCCATTTGAATATCCTTGGGAGGAGGCTGTTGGGGAGCATGGTAAGAAGGGGTATTGTGGTAGGAGGGGATGTTATAGAAATCATACTTATCCCACTACTGCTTAAACTCGTCGGGACCCCTATAAGGCGATCCAACAATGGAGTTTGACCCGCTGGATAGTTCAATAGGGTGACCAAAGGACCCTGTTGGTGGAATTTTAGGATCAGAATCCTCATCCATGTTGTCTGGGGAATCGACTGGAAGTGTAATTGAAGGTGACCTTAAATAAAAATTTGGATTAAATTCTCCATGAAAGGAATGAGAGTGCGAGTGGTGAAAATGCTATGATTAGTGGGAATAGTGTGAATGTTGGGAATGGTGTGAATTATAGGAGTTAGGTGGTGAGTATTCGTGAGATATGGAATGTCTTATAGGTTCCCACGGCGGAAGAATCTCCAGATCCTTCATAAGGGTTAGGATTGGGTATGTGTGAAGGTCCTTGTGTAGATAGCCCTCCCCTCATGGGGCCTTTACCTTTTCCTCCACGTCCACGAAATCTAAACGGCATATTTCCTGCTTCAAAAACAAGTTAAAAACAAAGCGGATAATAATAAAACAATGCAATGAGTAATCATGGGTCAAAGCCTGGACTCGGAAGTCTAAGAAATGTGTTACTGTGTCGTTTGAGATCAAACACAAAAGACTCGTGTTGAATCACTCAAACATTGGCTCTGATATCAACATGTCACACCCCGATTTCCACATAAGTCCCGGTGGGCCCGGTGGGGAATATTGTGACGTATGTTGATATCATCATAACCAAACAACACAGAGTAACACAGCGGAAGTCTTGGAATAAAATTACTAATGCAAACCTATTGATCAAAATTCAAAAATAATATACAACGCTTGTAATAGATCACATGCGGATCGAAAATGTTACATCAAAAGAAAATTTAACAGACTTTAGGCTTTCTAAGCAAGGAGTTGCAAATTCCTCTTAAGCTGCACCGAGTACTTCCAGCCTATTGCATAACCTTACTACCTGTGCTTAGTATTTTGAAAATACGTCAGTTTTCACTGGTAAATACAAATAACCGACACATTTTGAAATCATTTAGAAATCATTTTATGTACTCATTGGTACATATATTTTATAAATAACTTGGGACAAACTATATCTTATGTTATCAATTTTACATGCTAATAATACATTTAGGGCCCGGAAACTATGTCGAGATCATGATTAACCGACACGCCACTTTAATACCTTTATTAGGTATACCCATATTGGGTTATAAAATATTTTAGCATCTGTCAGGTATATGCATACACCCCGCGCTTAAGTCGTGGCCATTTGCAATTAAATGAGCCGAGGATATGCAGGACACGGTCGCATTAACCCCCAATGTTTAATATAAGCAATAAGAATTAGAACGGAATATTTGAATTCCCGACACATTGGTTTTTGATCCCATATCCGACCATGCGTAATATTATACCGTATCCCAAGCCAGTATAGGGAAAATAGGTGTTGGTGCATATATCTGTTGCCTACGTCATTATGTATCGAGTCTGAGTGAATAGGGCTTAATCTGTTAGAAACTAGGCATATTTAAGTAGATTTGGAGTCAAGTTCGCTAGAGAATGGTCTTGAGAAGTCAAGTTCGGCCGAACTTGACTAAGTCAAGTTCGCCCGAACTTCATCCCTAACCAGCGAACTTGTGTGTGTATAAATAGGTGCCTTGAGGTTTCATTTGTAAGATTGGAGAGTTTGGCACAGAGACGGCGAAGCTCTGTCGGATCCGGTTCTCGAGTGTATTGAACTTTAGATCAATCAAAACAACGTTTAAATGAGTAATTCTTGTTATTTGGTTAACTGGTCATTAGTTTCCGCCTAATCGGACAACAGATAACAAATTTAGGTTCCCGTGCTAATCGTGGATGTTCCTACAAGTGGTATCAGAGCCTGGATACCTAAATTTGTTGGAATCAAGACAAGAATCTCTCTATTTCATCTCCATTCTATCATTTTTCTTAACATTTTCACATATTTGATGAATTCATGGACAAAATCAGCTAAAAATTGAATATGTCATGTAAAATACAGTTGTGATAAACCCCTGAGAGTTTGGACATCAAATTCAAACGAATTAATAACAAAAAGTTCAAAAAACCATGAATTACAAATTGATTTTGGCCGAACTTAACATCAAGTTCGACCGAACTTGATAAAATCTCATTGAGTTTACTCAAGTTCGATCGAACTTGATAGAATTTTTCAGGATTTTTAATAAGTTCGCTCGAACTTGAAAGATAATTCATCATTTTTTGATCAAGTTCGACCAAACTTGATCATTTATGTTGAAAGTCTCTTACAAGTTCACCCGAACTTGATATTTTCTTGAAAATTTACCAAAGTTCGACCGAACTCATTGTGTTTCTTGAAACTTTCTCTCAAGTTCGCTCGAAGTAAAATTTTTCCTCAAAGTCTACATCAAGTTCGACTGAACTTGAGGTAGTGTCATAAAATTTAAACCTTGTCATATAAGTTCGACCGAACTTGTGAAAACCTGAAATCAAAAACTGTTTTCAAACAAGTTCGACCGAACTTGTCTGTTTCTAATCAAGTTTCAAGTGTTCTTGATCGTATTCTCAGATAAGTCTTCAGATTGACAAAATGGAAGATTTCCACAACGTGTTCGTCTCTCAAATGGCTTCTTCATCAAACGCTAATGTTCTTGCGGCAAACTAGATGAATATCGACAACGAAATGGGTACTACGTCGAAACCGCCAAAGCTAATGAGCATGGATGAATTTGAAGGATGGAAAGAAAAGTTTGTGAATTGGATACAAGCGAATCAATTCAACAGCTGGGTTGCAGTTGAGGATGGTTACAAATGGCCAAAAGATGAGCGTGATCAAGATCTTCCGCTGAACAAGTTTTCAAATATTGACAAAGATAATTATGTTGCTGAGAAGAAAATGATCAGCTTGATACAACAATCAGTGAAGGAAGACATCTTGATATTATTACCAGAATATGAAACTTCGCAAGAATTATGGCATTCTCTTTGTGAGAAATTCAAAGGAAGTGATGAAATGATCAAAAGCAAAAAGGCTTTAATCAAGAAATATTCGAGATTTTTATGATGATTAAAGGTGAAACAATGAAGCAGATGATCGATAGATACTGTCATCTAATGGTCCAGATGCGGAGGCATGATATCAAAAGATCTAATGAAGAGCAAATCGAGAAGTAGGCTGATGCACTTCCACAAGGAGAATGGACAACATATTAGACGATTCTGAAGAATAGTCCATCTTGGAGACACTTCAAATTTTCATCTTTCATTGACAAATTGGAAGGTCATGAAATGGAGTTGATGAAGATTGCTAAATCAAAGAATGCTAATGTTGTTCAAGATGTCGGTGTTTATTACAAAGGAGGTGTTCTAGATACTCCTATTCAAAGCCCGAAAATTCAAACAGTATTTAGTGCAAATACAAATTCTTCTCCAAATCAGAGTTCTTCATATGCTGGATATACAAGTGCTAGTTCAAGCTCTTCATTCCAGAATCAGACAAGCCAAGCTAGTTCTGATTCAAATGTTTTCCAGTGCAACACAGCAGTTGACTTGAAGAATGTATTTCTAGAAAAAGTGGCTAAACAACACATACCACTTCTCGCTACCGTTCTTGAATCATATGAAAGTCTCGTTGCTGAAAAGATTGGTAATCCAGAGATGACCGCTGAAGATTATGATCAGGTGGACGAAGAAGAATTGGAGCTAATAGATATCAAATGGAGCCTTGCATCCATTATCAGAAGAGTTTCCAAATTTGTGGCGCTCACTGGAAAGGATATTGGAAATTCAAGCAATAAGCTTGGTTTTGACAAGTCTAAAGTCACATGCTTCAGGTGTAGACTGAAAGGGCATTTCAAATAAGAATGCAACAATCAAGAAGCAAGTGGAAACCAAAATCCTTTCGGCAGCAACAATGAGTACTACAAGAAAGCTCTTCAATACAAGTCATATCCAAAAAGAACACAAGTCGAAGTTGAAGATAAACCTGCAAAGAAAGCCGAACAAGCTCTTGTTGCTAATCATGAAGAAGATGGTTTTGACTGGAACAGATACATCGAAAAGAAAACTGGTGTTGCCATGATAGCAGAGTTAGTTGATGAATATGATACGTCGTATATTGATGCTGCATTAGAAAATGCTATTCTGGAAGGTTATAGGCAGAGAGCTGAGGAAGAAGAGTTAGCTTACCTTGAGATGCAAAGGCAAGAAGCATTGAAATCAAAGGCAGAAAAGGTAAAAGCTGAGGTAAAAATTACTGAAAAGGAAGTTGTGAAAGTTGTGGAGGTTGAAAAACCTTGCACAAAGTACACTAGTCCTTGTTAACCATGTCTTGATAAAGTCAAAGTCATAAGAGAATTGACTGTACATAATGAAAACTTTCGTTATGATTACAGAACCATAAAAGAAGCTTATGATAAAATATCAAGCAAATATAAATGTGTTGAAAATGCTAATAGTGAGCTAAACGCTAATGTTAAAATGTTAAATGCAACTGTAATTGAAAAACAAAAGGAAATTAACATATACATTAACACCATTGCTGAGACAAAGCGTGAGCTTCACAACATAAAGATAGAAACAGAACGGGTATGACAACTTTTAAAGAGCTACACCACAAACGCGTATGTCATTGATCAATTTTACCTACAATTAAATCGAAGGAAAATGGTGATAAATCAAAGCGTAAAGAAGACGGAAGTGTTCCTCCACCACTTCTTGCAAGTTATTCCTGCAAGAAAGATGATGAGATTGAAAAGGCATTTAATTTACTCATTTTATCAGAAAAGAAAAATAAATTGCCTGAGAACATTGACATAGACTTTACAAAATCAAATGATGACAATGAAGCGGTGGTAAAAATGTGGTTAAAATGTGTTGGGAAATGATTTTGATGACGGCAGCTATGAAAGCGCCAAATCAAGTTCGAAAAACTCGGAATCACAATCTGAGGATGACGATACATCATCAGAACATAATCTAAGTGATGATCCTAATGTTTTCATGTACAAGATTAAGGAATCTGATAGATTATACTTCGATGATAGTTTTCCTATTCGGAACGTGAAAGAGGATCAACTTGATAAATTTTTCAAACTTGTAGAAGTTTCATCAAATGATCTTGAGAAAAATGAGAAAAGATTTTAGTCGAAACCCGAAAGGAATGCTAACAATTATCGAAAGTTTAGTGGTGATTTTCCTAGAGCAGGATTGGGTTTGGAGGAAAGTGAAGAAGAACCGAGGAAGAACCAGAAGTCGTCATTTCATGAATACAAAGGTAAACACATGAAGTTTGTGTATGGGACGAATACAGTTCAGGAAGAAGGTATAATCGGTAAGAAATCGAATGATGAATTCAAAAAGGAGAAAGAACTACGGGACAAGGCTAAGACCAAGTCCACAAGTGGAGTAAAACCCACTAGTGGTAATGTTTATGATAATCGGACTTGCTTTAAATGCAATATTGTTGGTCATATTGCTCGCAAGTGTCTGAATCTAAAGCATGTGTTTCCACGAAGAAAAACTGGGTTAAAAGATGAAAAACAAAAACAACCAGAGATTGTGAAAACTGTCACAGGTTCAAATAGAAACTATGAATATAAACAAGAAGTGAAACCTAAAACAAGTTCAGAGTTTGAAAACTCAACATTTGAAAAGGGTGAAACTTCAAAGTTAAATGAAAACAAAGATTCTAGGTTCTATATCAAGAAAGCGAGAAGCAAGCTACAATCTTGGGTTGCTAAGAAAAGGCTTTCATCATCTTTGTCGTTTTTGAAATTACAAGAGGTTGAAAAAGAAAAATTGAAAAGACTGTTTTTTAAAATTTGTGAAAATCTACACCGTTAAACAGAACACTGATTGTTATATTGAAAAACCATTTAAAAACTGACTTTTCTACAAGAGGTTTTTACAGGTGGTTCTTACAAGCTGAGGTTAACAAAGTTTAATGTTTTGTTCTGTTGTCAGGTGATGATGCAGAAGTTGAAAACAAAAGGATCGGACGATGAATTCTCGGGATCCACATTGGTTTGTTACATTTAAAAGAATTTCTTTAAATCTGAAATCCAAAAATATGTTTTTGATTTTAGGGGGGGTAAGAAAATTTAAAAAATTGTTGAAAAAAATCAAAAACATATGAAAAAGTTGAAAGTACAAAAACATCAAAAAGACAAAAAGAATTGTGTTGTCAAAAAAGAAATGATAGTACATCAGTGGACTATCAAAGTATGCTAAAGAAATGTAAAGTTTAAAAGTGATAAACAAGTCTTACTGTGGATGTGTTGATAGACTTTACACGTTCAGTAAATTTTTTCCGGGATATAAACTAAATTTAGCAACTGCTTAAACTAATGGTTTAACACATCTTGAATATATGGACTTAGTACTCCAAAATTTTGATTAAAGGGTTGCCTGTTTCTGAGATACGAGGTCTTTATAGATAGTTGATATCTGGAGTATTATACAAGTTCTTCTGATTTTGCGGAAGCAATAGCCTAGAACTTCTATAATGCTTTTGCTAAAAACCCCAAATTAGCATGCAAAATTTGAAAAGAATCAAAAGATCTAATCATTTGCAATACTTAAAAGATTCGTTAAGTGGAACACACCTTAAAGACGAGCCTTCATATCTTTGTCTGGATGATAGTACTAACCTGAGCTCTCAAGTTCTCTCATTAACCCAATGACATATATCAATTATGCTATATTCACCTGTACGATGAAATCTAGGTAATCTGGATTCGGGAGTATATTCAAAAAGTGGGAAACACAGTTAAGTCAAGTTTCATAAATCATATCTTAACATATCTTGGAACAATTGAGAAACGTGGTAAAGTTTAAGTGGATAATCATATCGACAATCTAGGTAAACGAGTTTAAAACTTAAAGTCTTCAAAAGGTCAACGGTACTAGTGATATGTCTCAATCAACTGATATGATCCTTAGACACGAATTCACAAAAATATGTCTGTAAATATGTTTGTACATAGTTTACTTTACTTGTTAAAAATTCTGTAAATACTTTACTTGCTTTTCAAGACAAAAATCAAAAAGATTTTCAGTGAGTTTTAGCATAAACTTTCTAAAAATACAAAAATATTTTGTTTCTACATTAGTTACAACGAGCCAATGATGGAGAACGGATCTTCGAAGTCTGGTAAGAAAATCTGATGAATGTCTAAAAGGTCATTAATTTGAAACTTTAAAATCAGATTGTTCATAACGGTTTTCAAACTGAGGTCATTAATTTCGACTCGGATTGACATATTTGGTTAATCAAGGTCATTAACTTGGACTTGATCAACTAAGTGGATTTTACAAATGATAAAAATGTGAAAATTGAAGGACTTAAAAGAGTTAAATATAAAATGTATTCAAGGTCATTAAGTTGAACTTGAAACAATTAACGTTTTTGAAAAGATTGAAGTGAAGATTAAAGTTTGTAATGTTGATAAAGCAAAGATTGAAGATACCGGAAAACTTAAAGCTAGAGGGAGCAAAGCTTAAAGCAAGGGGGAGTTGGAAAAAACACTATCCAAAGATTTCATAAAGCTCAAAGCTAGGGGAGTTTGAAGTCTAAAGATCAAAGCAAAGGGGAGTCTGAGACTAAAGCTTAAAGCTAGGGGGAGCAGTTTGATTAAAGTTTTATCAAAGACAAAGCTAAAAAAAAGAGGAAGAGGATATAAAGATCAAGATGTTAAAGTTTATTCAAGAACTAAAGATCAGAAGACTCAGAAGTTTTTAAAAGTCAAAATGACTGCGGCAACATCCAAGGGGGAGTCTGTTGGTGCATATGTTTGTTGCCTACGTCATTATGTATCGAGTCTGAGTGAATAGGGCTTAATTTGTTAGAAACTAGGCATATTTAAGTAGATTTGGAGTCAAGTTCGCTAGAGAATGGTCTTGAGAAGTCAAGTTCGGCCGAACTTGACTAAGTCAAGTTCACCCGAACTTCATCCCTAACCAGCGAACATAAATAGGTGCCTTAAGTTTTCATTTATAAGAGTTGGAGAGTTTGACACAGAGACGGTGAAGCTCTGTCGGATCCGGTTCTCGAATGTATTGAACTTTAGATCAATAAAAACAACGTTTAAATGAGTAATTCTTGTTATTTAGTTAACTTATCATTAGTTTCTGCCTAATTGGACAATGGAAAATAAATTTAGGTTTTCGTGCTAATCGTGGACGTTCCTACAATAGGTTAAGAGTATTTACCTGGCTTAGCAAAATCCTTTAAATTAAGAAAATAAGAAAAGCACAATCATATACAAAATAACTAGCTCGGATGCAATCTACCGGAAGTCTCTAGTCTGGAGTAAATGGTATTATTAACCAATTAGAATGCTAGCGGTCCTTATTCAAGTCATTGACTTAGACCAGGTAACTTAAATTAATGAAATTGATACGATACGCTAGATTAAGCGGTGACCGGAATATAATGTATTTTAAACCCGACAAGTACTAAGACTTGCATAATATAGGTAAACTATTTATATTCTGGAGTTTGAGATAAAATGATAAGGTTAAATCCGTTTTGGTTAACTTACGTAAAAAGTCTACATAAGCTTATCCGTAAGCTTAAATGTGATACCGGGTAACCAGATGAGTCATGTACAAGTTCTACATACTAATATACTTTGAATAAGTTGTGATGTCAGTAGGATACCAACTTATATGCCCGTTATTGTTTTAAACTGAAACTATGCCTCATAAGGGCGTTTTGGTCATTATGTGATGTTTAAAAGGAACTTGTATATAATTTGATGTTATGATCAGAAATATTCTAGAAAAATATTATAATTATGATATAATATTAGTAGAATATCAAATATATGTGTGGTTTAAAGATTAAGACCAAACTATGAACCGTAGGGGCATTTTGGTCATTTCACACATAGTTTTGACAACTTATTTGGGATTCTGAGTTCGTGACATGTACCTACTATAAAAATATTTAAAATGAGTTTATAACTCAGTAGGTAACAAGTCTTGGTGGCCAAATATGGTTTGAAACCATACTATGCGCCGAAACGGCGTTTAAGTCGTTATTTACCGACATAACAGAAGAACTCGTGTGTAAACTCAGAATGTAATCTTGATTTGATATCTCAAATACTTCAAATTATGATATTATATCAGTAGGTTTCAAGTTTGTTATGAAAATCACGTTTAGAAACCTATTTAGATGCCATAAGGGCATTTTGGTTCTTTTAAAGGCATTGTCTGCGAGAATTATAAAAACTCAATTTATGTAACATCATGATATGCTAATTATAATAATATATCAGTATATAATTCATTTATAAGTTATATGTTGATTAAAACCTTATTTTTAGCAAAAAGGAAAAAATGGTCAAAGTATGGCATAATGAATAACTAATGCATAAACTCAGATTCTGATTATGATCTTGTAGTATAACCTTAGAGGATTATACTACATTATATTAGGACCATAATGCAACTTAAAGGCATTAGCTAAAGTTTCTAAATTCATTCATAATCGAAAGTCTAAGCAGAAGTCAAACTTCGTGACTTTCGGTTGCGAACCGACACTAAGACTGAGATTGACGGGCTGAACATGTTTACACATGTCCTATTATTTATTACCAAGTTATTTTAAGTGTCAATGTTGGGGTTTTAACATGTTTATCAAAGTCATTTTATCCATATAAAATGAAAAACGCAGAGGAATAATTATTTAAAACATGTTATTTACAAGATATAAAACCCATTTTATATATAAAACCAAAACCCGGATCCATATATGAACATGCATGCTATCAAAAACACAATCATATGGGTGTTATAAGAATACTACCTTCCAAATAGCAAGAGATATGAAGAAGATGATGTTCTTGAATGAAAATTTTTCAAAGGAGAAGACCTCAAGCTTGTATACCCCAAGCTTCCAACAAACACCTTATGTTGCTAGGATTTTTCACTTGTGAACACCTCTTGATCAACCAACCTTTGGCTGGAAATTCTTGAGACAATTTTAGTGTTCTTGCACTAATGATAGAAAGAGTGTGTGTAAGAATGTCTTTAATTCTCACCAAATCATCCATATATATAATCTCTTGTAAGATCTTTTCTTGGATTATGTGAGATTTGTAAAGATCTCACCAAATCATCTATATAATCTTTCTAAGATCTTATCTTGGATTATGTGAGATTGTGTGAGATTTTACCAAATCATCCAAGATATCCATATATCTTACATAATCTAAACTTTGATTGTGTGAGATCTTGTAAGATTTGCAAGATATTGCATGAAAATTCAAATTCTTTTTTTTAAATTATGTCTTGTATTAATTTATAACTTTTATAAATTAACATCATATGTTTACAAGACTTTATGCAATATCTCATAATCTTTTATAATGTTATTTAACCCATTAAATAACAAAATAAAATATACTCTCAAAATAATTATCCATATAATTTATTAGTTTTTCAAGTGCAATTATTTAGAAAACCAATTTCTAAATATTCAAAGTGTTAATATTTATTTGTTTGATCATATCATAAATAAATATTATAAGTGTTTGTCTAGCTTGTTATTGGGTATGACCCGACTTGGATCATAACGTACTAGCCACATCAATTTTAATATGTGTCTTGGGCATACCGATTCCAACAATCTCCCACTTGCACAAGATACATAGAAGATTGATGCAAGTAGTAAATACCGCCTAACAACGGTTTACTACCCCTTATACGTATGACGAAGTGTCATTCAATAACATCATCCCCTTCAAGTCCCTTACTTGAACATGATTTAGGTGAATCAATCATTTATCCTTTCGTTACAGATGTCATGTCAAATCCAGAGACATAGAGTGATCATTCTCTGTTGATTTAACTTTAGCAGGCATTAGACATCTTACTCTCAACGAATAAGAGGAACGAATCCCATCTTGACTACATACGTCTCTCACAATCACCTTGTACCACACCTGAGCTTTATGTACTGCCATGTTTCAGAACAGTGAAGAACTAAGTCAAAGTATAACATTTGGTGAATATCAAGTCCCAATATGTATCTCAGGTCAGAGGATACTATGATATTCGCCTTTACTCAAAAATTACTTATGATCAATCACAAAGATTCCATGTAGTAATATTTGAGAGCGGGTCAGTCCAATATTTGTATCCCACAAATGTCTATGAGCTTTGGCAGCAACACTTTGCTCTATATTCATACCTAAT
Source organism: Scalesia atractyloides (assembly GCA_947069175.1). Taxonomy (NCBI): domain Eukaryota; kingdom Viridiplantae; phylum Streptophyta; class Magnoliopsida; order Asterales; family Asteraceae; genus Scalesia; species Scalesia atractyloides. Next base: position 45,961,073 of record CAMTDV010000019.1, on the reverse strand, counting down.
GAATATCCACCAATCCGAGTTCATAATAGTCTTACCTTCATATTTGTTCCCACAAATATGATCGACTACGGACGTTTAGAATAATTAACTTATTCATGGATTTAAACATGCTAAAATGGAACATGACACAAAATGTCATAATCATTAAATGAGTCATAGTAACAATTGTTCTGATATCCAAATACTAAATAGATCAAATCCAATCACTAGAATATCGAAGTCCTAAGGCACAAGTATGACCCTCATGCTTTGGCCGTTCAAGTAGCTTCGTGAGAGGATCCGCAATGTTTTGATCGGTGTGAACTTTGCGAATACATATCTTTCCCTTTTCAATCATCCCTTATGTAGTTGAATCTCCGCTCAATGTGCCTAGTCTTTTGATGTGCACGTGTTTCCTTAATTTAAGCAATCGCACCCTCGTTATCACAAAAGATCTCTAGGGGATCCTGAATGGTAGGGACTACCCCTAGGTCGGTGATGAATTTCTTCAACCATGCAGCTTCTTGCGTTGCCAATGAAGCGGTGACGTATTCTGATTCTGTAGTGGACAATGCTACAACATCCTGCTCCGGGCTCTTCCAAGAGACTGCAGCTCCATTCAAAATCAAGACATGCCCAGATTGTGATCGAGAACCATCTCGGTCAGTTTGGAAACTCGCATCCGTATAACCCTTTACAATGAGTTCCTCTTCACCGGATCCATATATTAAAAAACATATCCATAGTCCTTCTAAGGTATTTCAATATGCTTTTAACAGCCATCCAATGACTGTTTCCTGGATTTTGCTGGTATCTACTTGTCATGCTTAAGGCACATGACACATCCGGTCTAGTGCATATCATTGCATACATGATGGATCCTATAGCAGACGCATATGGGACTCCTTTCATTCTTTTTGCTCATCCTTTGAGTTTGGACATTGAGACGCATTCAATATCGTTCCCTTTTGAATAGGTACCAAACCTTTCTTAGAGTTTTCCATCTTGAACCTTTTCAAGACTTTGTCAATGTATGCACTTTGGTCAAACCTATCAAGCGCCTTGATCTATCCCTATAGATCTTTATTCCGAAAATATAGGGGCTTCACCAAGATCCTTAATGGAAAAACTGCTTCCAAGCCAGGTTTTAACACTTTCCATGGTTGGAATATCATTTCCAAATAGTAGAATGTCATCGACATACAGTACCTGGAAAGTGATGATGCTCCCACTAGCCTTCTTATACACACAAGCTTCATCGGCGTTCTTGATGAATCCAAAATTCCTAATTTCTTCATCAAAACGATGATTCCAACTTCTAGATGCTAGTTTTAATCCATAGATTGATTTCTTTAACTTGCATACTTTGTTAGGATGTTTTGGATTGACAAAACCTTCAGGCTGAACCATATAGACATCTTCATTAAGATATCCATTGAGGAAAGCCGTTTTGACATCCATTTGCCAAATCTCATAATTGTAAAATGCAGCTATGGCAAATAATATCCTAATTGACTTTAGCATCGCCACGGGCGAGAAGGTCTCATCATAATCAACCCCTTGAGTTTGAGTGAAACCTTATGCTACAAGTCTCGCTTTATAAGTATCCAAGTTACCATGCATATCGGTTTTCTTCTTGAAACCCCACTTACTTCCAACTACTTTGGAGTTAAGAGGTGGTACAACCAATTCCCATACTTGGTTGTCATACATGGATTTCATCTCTACGTTCATGGCTTCAAGCCATTTGTCACAATCGGATTGTGACATTGCATCATGGTATGTGGTTGGTTCATCCAAATCTACCACGTAGCATCCATCCATGAAAAATCCATATCTTTCGGGTGGATTAAAAATTCTACTAGATCTGCGAACATTTTGTGTGTATTGATCAACCACTTGATCCTCTTCAACAACCTCTTGTTGAGTGCTAGTATCAACCAAACGTGTATCGGCTTGTGCTCATCAAGTTCCACTGTTCTACTACTAGTTCCTTCCATAAGGAACTTAACTTCCAAGAACTTACCCTTTTGAGCAACACATACCTTTTGCTCTGTTGGATCGTAAAAGTAATATCCTATATCATCTTTAGGATATCCTACAAAGACACACTTAGTGGATCGTACTTCCAATTTGTTTGGGGTGTATTGCTTCACATAAGCTTCACAACCCCATACCTTCAAATATGATAATGATGGAGCCCTTCCATGCCATATTTCAAAGGTGTCTTATCCACTTTCTTGGTTGGGGCCATATTCAGTATACAGGTTGCGGAGAGCAGAGCGTAACCCCAAAATGATAAAGGTAATGTGCTTTTAGCCATCATAGATCGAACCATGCCCAATAGAGTTCGATTCCTCCTTTCAGACACACCATTATGTTGTGGTGTTCCAGGTGGAGTAAGTTGTGAGATGATCCCACAACTCCTAAGATGATCTTGAAAAGCATCACTAAGGTATTCACCTCCTCTATCCGGGTGAAGGATTTTGATTGTTTTCTTGAGTTGATTTTCTACTTAACTTTTGAAGTCTTTGAACATTTCAAATGCTTCATCCTTGTGTCTTAGTAAATACACATAACCATAACGACTATAGTCGTGGGTAAAAGTATTGAAGTATCTTTCACCATTCCTAGTCATTGGCTTAAAAGGACCACATACATCCGAATGTATGATACCTAATAAGTCTTTTGCCCTTTCAAAGGTGCCATTGAAGGGTGCCTTAGTCATTTTGCCTTGTTAACAAGATTCACATACATCAAATGAATCATCTCCATTTTTTTCCAAAAGACTATTTTTCGAAGTGTTTGCATGCGATTTTTGTTTATATGTCCAGGGCGACAGTGCCAAAGATAGGAATCACTCAAATCTAATTTGAGTTTCTTGGTGGTTGCTTGGTACATTGAACTATCAAATGATGTATTATCATGAACCAATTCATAAATACTATTTGAAGGCAAAGCTTTAAAGTAAAACATGTCATTCATCAAAACATAAATGTCATCATTTACAAACTTTAAATTAAAACCATATTGTAGCAAGAGGGAAACTGAAATAATGTTCCTAGTCAAACTAGGAGCATACAAAACATTTTTCAAGGTGATTTCCAAACCACTTGGAAGTTTCAAAACATAGTCTCCTCGGGCTTCAACTTGAACATTTGCTCCATTGCCCATGAAGAGACTAATGTCTCTCTTCTTGTAATGTTTATTTCTTTTGAACCCCTACAACTATTTCAAATATGAGTTCCACATCCGGTATCCAATACCCATGTGTTTGAAGAAATAACATTAAGGTCAATATGTATCATAAAGATTGTACCTGAGGTCTGCCCTGCATCCCTCTTGTTTTTCAAATCCTTGAGATAGGTTGGACAATTCCTTTTCCAATGTCCTATCTCTCCACACTCAAAGCATGGGTCGTTAGTAGCAACCTTTTGCTTCTTTTCCTTTGGTTTCATGGGTTCTGCTTTAACCTTTTATTTCCCTTTTCCCTTTGACGTGGCCCTTCCTTTTGGCAAAACTTGCCTTGGATTCGGGGTGGGGCCTCTTCTTGTTGCCTCCTTCATTGATCGTTAGAAATTGTAAAGCCTTTTTACCCATGCCCGCCTCAGCAGTTTTGAGCATTGCATGAAGTTCACCAATGCTCTTGTCCCATCCTTTCATGTTATAGTTCATAACAAAAGACTCAAACTTCTTTGTTAAAGAGTTGAGGATCAAATCTGTAGCTAACTCTTTAGAGACGGGACAATAGAGCTTTTTAAGGAGATCAACGTGGCTTTTCATCTTGAGGACATAAGATGAGACCGATTGGGTTTCCTCCATTCGACATGCGTGAAGCGCCCGAACCGTTTCAAAGCGTTCTACCCTAGCTTGTTGAAGGAACATTTCTTTCAATTGGGTAATCATGTCGTATGCCCCATGATGTTCAAAATCCTTTTGAATCTCGGGAATCATAGTTCCCAACATGAGGCAAGAGGCTTGCATGGAGTCCTCGGTATACTTAACCCAATCATTATAGGCTTCCACATTTTCAACGTCAGGTTCATCGGGAATAGGATCGTCCAACACATAGGATATATTTTCTTGCTTGAGAACAATTCTCAAGTTTCGATACCAATCCATGAAGTTGTTATGGTTGAGACGATCCTTTTCAAGAATTGTTCCTAATGATAGGTTACGGACGGTTTGGGTAATTGTGTTTTCATTGTTAGCGGTCATCTACAACATTTTAACAAAGCTCGATTTTAGTATTTTCGATATTATTAAATTTTAATCATTAATACCCTTTTATGTCTTATAGACAATTAATAATTAAAATCTAGAATCCAAAGTTACATTTAAAAATTGTTTAAGTGACCTTTATCCCATTATTTAAATTAACAATGTAGTCAACGTTTGACAATTGCAACCCTTTGCAATTTCTAGCCATACGGGATCGGTTAAACATCTTTATGTTTAGTTGGCATGTTTAATCCCATCAACACCTTTGTACGCCATGCTTTGGTGACACTAATCACATGGTTTCCAAATCAAGTCTTCCTACTTACACACATGTAAGTTTTTACATACAGGTGGTTAGGTGACCTTTATCCCACAAATATGGTAAGCCTACCTCAAACACACAAGTTCCTTCAAATGTGGTTAGGTGACCTTTATCCCACAAAGAATTCCCAAGTGATTCGACTGTTGTGTAAAAGGATGGTGTTTGATTTGTTTTATAAAAGGGATTTAAGTTTTCAAAAAGTTCTAATTTTAGAAAACTTTATGTACCATACATTTGCGTGCATTACCTTAGTGAAAACCAATTTTCAAGGTTCTTTTAATAAAACCCATTTTATTATAAAATCATTAATCTTTAATAAACCTTTTATTAACCACATTAATGATTTTTAAAGAACCAATTTTAAGCTTCTTGTTGTTTATTAGTTTGTTAAGCATCCATATCCACATATCATCCAAACAACATAATAAAACAACCATACAAGCATAACACCCAAAACAGTAGGTGCATAACCATAGCCAACTATTTTGACAACACTTGTTAGCCGAGACAAGTGTGCCAAAAGGTCCTTCCTAAAAGGTGAATATTGACACAAGAAATGTGTCGTTGAGCTCTCACTTGAACCCGCATCCAAATGCTTCAAGTCTTCCTTTTGTGTTGTGATTTCTTCACTTTCTTTGGCTTCCAAATGATCTTTAAATTCAACTCCAAACTCCTTTGGGCTTTAAAAATGTGTTTTGATTATTGGGCTAAAATCCCGTTAAGAACTATGAAATCCTTTAGGCCCAAAAATGGCCAAAACCAAAAACTCATTTTGTGTGCATCTTCTTTTACAATAAAGTATCCTATTACATTTTTCTAGTTAAAGAAATGCAACAAATCTATTTACTTACATACCAAATGAAAGTAAATAAATTACATATTTTTCAAATGGAAGAACAAAGACATTAATTATTACAACCCATTGAAATAATTAAATGTAATTCACAAACACAATCATTCAACATATTCAAACACAAGGTCATGGCTAGGTTATGAACACCAAAATAATGGTTCACTTTTATAACCCATATTTTCGTCGAAGAATGAAAAACCGAAAAGTGTGGGTTTTTGTCCAAACAAACAAATCATCCATATGATATAATTTTTCAAGATTCCTTTATGCATGTAAGAAAATAACCTTGAAAAACAAAGGGAAAACCATGTTAAAATTTCGGCCATAGGGTTTCTCCAAACCCAAAACCCGAAATTTTAAATCTTTTGAAGCATGCATTCATATAAGCGGCTCTGATACCACTGTTGGGGTTTTAACATGTTTATCAAAGTCATTTTATCCATATAAAATGAAAAACACAGCAGAATAATTGTTTAAAACATGTTATTTACAAGATATAAAACCACTTTTATATGTAAAACCAAAACCCGGATCCATATATGAACATGCATGCTATCAAAAACACAACCATAGGGTGTTATAAGAATACTACCTTCCAAATAGCAAGAGATACGAAGAAGATGATGTTCTTGAATGGAAATCTTCAAAGGAAAAGACCTCAAGCTTGTATACCCCAAGCTTCCAACAAACACCTTATGTTTCTAGGATTTTTCACTTGTGAATACCTCTTGATCAACCAACCTTTGGCCGAAAATTCCAGAGAGAATTTTAGTGTTCTTGCACTTGATTATAATGATAGAAAGAGTGTGTGTAAGAATGTCTTTAATTTTCACCAAATCATCCATATATATAATCTCTTGTAAGATCTTTTCTTGGATTATGTGAGATTTGTAAAGATCTCATCAAATCATCTATATAATCTTTCTAAGATCTTATCTTGGATTGTGTGAGATTGTGTGAGATCTTACCAAATCATCCAAGATATCCATATATCTTACATAATCTAATCTTAGATTGTGTGATCTTGTAAGATTTGCAAGATATTGCATGAAAATTCAAATTCTTTTCTTTTAAATTATGTCTTGTATCATTTTATAACTTTATAAAATTAACATCATATGTTTACAAGACTTTATGCAATAGCTCATAACCTTTTATAATGTTATTTAACCCATTAAATAACAAAATAAAATATACTCTCAAAATAATTATCCATATAATTTATTAGTTTTTCCAGTGCAATTATTTAGAAAACCAATTTCTAAATATTCGAAGTGTTAATATTTATTTGTTTGATTATATCATAAATAAATATTATAAGTGTTTGTCTAGCTTGTTATTGGGTATGATCCGACTTGGATCATAACGTACTAGCCACATCAATTTTAATATGTGTCTTGGGCATACCGATTCCAACAGTCAAAACATTTTTATAACATGTATAAACTCAGATTATGAGTTTCATAAAAAGCTAACCCGTTTGACTTTTAATGATTTAACTTTGACCCCTCAATAGGTCTAGTAAACGTGATCATTAGGAGGTGCCCTTTTAAGGGACTAACACCTACCTAATTACGATCACCTAGCCATGTTCGATTCGAACAATGGTTGGACCATATGGTCCTAGCCGAAAGTCAAAGCGTTATTACGATAACGCTTGACTTTTGGCTTTATATCCTACAAAATGAAAAGCAAAGGTTAGGAACACTTACAAGTGATCCTATGAAAATATTAGAACTCAGGGGAGGTCTCCTTAAGCCAGGAAACAACTCCAAGAGAGAATAGAGAAGAATGAGGTGAATGAGCAAGGAACTTGGCCTTTGATCCCTCCTATTTATACTTGTAGAGGAGTTGTAGGATCTTGCAAGGTGTTAGGGACATGTCTAGGATGTCTCCATGTCACACCCCAACCGATGGCGGAATCATCGGGGCACGGCACTAGGCGAATAAAATTGCTCAAGAGAATCCATAACAACTATTTAAGCGATAATATTTAAACGTTCAACATCCCATACAATTAAACATAAAATCCTCAAATATTATTACAAATATCAAAAAAACTCTTAAACAAAATCCAATCCGATCTTCCCTAGATTTCTATTTGGTGCGTTTTTAAAGATAGATCCTAATCCTTTGCAGCGAGAATCATCAACCTGTCACATATGTTAAAATAAACGTCAATACAATTAAGTAAAGGTGAGCATACAGGTTTGCATACATAATAGATATAGAAAGCGTTTAGCATACACCGCATGACATACGTAGATGTGAACTATGTATCTACTTAGATTCGAGTAAACCAAAAAACCGCGAGTGTGAGGCACGCGAACAACTGTCCACGTCCTAAAGAGAAAATAAATGTGAAATAAAAATGCGAGCCTTAACAACCCCGCGCCTCCGGGTGGTGGGTCAACCTCTAGCAAGCTATCATGTTAAGGGTGGCGTACTAGCAATCAAGTAACACATACAATTCTGCAGATTTCACGTATAGTCATGTATAAGCGGGTTGCAAATAAGCGTTTAAGTTGTGTGATGTGTTTTGATATACGAACATATGTGACACCCAAAAGTGTGTTTAAGCATAAAAGGGTTCAAGTATACTCACAGTCGGTACGGTAAGAGAGAGGGGATCTGATGTGGATTGAAGGGAGCACCGGTTCAGCCTGTAAATGCGAACAGAAGTGCATCAGTCTTCCGAATTGTTGAAACTGTTGAAACGTGAAGGAGCAATGGACAAGTTCGGGCGAAGTTGCTTGAATTCTACTAGATTTGGTACAAGTTCGGGCTAACTTGCTTGAATTCTACTGGATTTGTACAAGTTCGGGCAAACTTGGTACCCTTTCTTAGAAAAAGGTACAAGTTCGGGCGAACTTGACTGGAATCTTGGAGAAAGGATGAAGTTCGGGCAAACTTGTCTGGTTTCTTTGGAAATTGTACAAGTTCGGTCGAACTTGGTTGATTTTGTTGAGAATTGGACAAGTTTGGCCGAAGTTGGCCACCAATCTGGTGACAATTTCAAGCGAACTTGCTTGTTTTGGAGCGAAATTGACTGTTTTGGTTACCAAATCGTGCGTTTTTACGTCGTTTGCTGAGGAAATCGAGCGTTCATCCCTCCAACCTTGAGCTACTGATCAAAACATAGGCTGGAGAGGTCTTTTGGAGCAAGTTTTAGCCACTTTATAGGAACTTGGGCTAATACGAGCGAACTTGATGGTTCTTACGGGTTAGTCCAGTTCGTGCAAGGTGATGACATCGTCCTTGTGCTTCCGGATCTGAGATCTTGCTTGACAACGCCACGTTCCACTTCATAGTGAACGAGACATTTGTCACCTAGTCCGTATTTTTGTAAAAATCAATATTCTAAAAGGTTTTTCTTAGATCTAACACTTAGTGAGTTGAAATCATCAAGATTTCTGTCTTGGGAGCCGAAGCTAAGCCCAAATACACTCGTTTAGTGTATATCTAAGTGAAAGTATAAGTTTTGAAGAAAAAGATGGAGATTTTCATAAACAGAAGAGTCTTGATGAAAACGAAGGTAATCCTTGTGCAAAAATCGTTGTAAAGCAATGTTGTTTTGCATAAAACGGGTTGACTCTTACTTGGAAATCAAGGGTTTTCGGTTTTGGGAGTTTTCGCGAACTTGCAGCAAGGAGAGCATGAATGGGTGAGCTGGGTATTTATAGTTGAGGAGGAATAGAGCTGGTTGGGATCAAGTTCGGCCGAACTTGACACCGTTTCAAGCAAACTTGGAACAAGTTCGGGCGAACTTGGCCAGTTCTGCTTAAAATGTTCAAGTTTGAGCGAACTTGTTGAGTATTTTGGTGTTTTAATGGCCTGAGCAAGTTCGGGCAAACTTTAGATGCCCAAGTTCGGCCAAACTTGGCCTAAAGGCGAAGTTTTGTTCGTTATTTTCGCGTTAAGTGTTCGTTCGGTGATTCGATTCGTATTAGATAGTTATATTAAGCGTTTTATTGAAGCGTTAAGCGTTGCGTTATTAAATAAATGCGATTTAGCGATTCGAATAGGCGAGAGCGATGTGATAGCGAGTATAAGAATAAATCATAAGACACACATAACACATAAATAACATAATGTAACATAAAGAACTGCGATTGCTATGCGATGCGATAGTGATGTCGAAGGCACGAGTATTTATTAAATAATAACGCACTCGGCTCTTAAAGTAACATAGTTACTTGTGATTGTGTTGAGTTAGCGTTGCGTTTTATAGGCGTTTAGATGTTACATAGTTGTGACAAAACATAATTAGTTAACATAAACATTCCCATAATCGAATCTCGGAGTACAGCGATAGATACAAAAGAAAATATACAAAAACAAGCTAACAACAAAAATGCGAGCTGTTATAGTCTCCCTTACTTTAGGATATTTCGTCTCGAAATTTAAGTAGTGGCCGTAACAAAGAGATGTGGATATTTAGCTTTCATATCACTTTCCAGTTCCCAAGTGAACTCGGCACCGCGTTTGCCTTCCCATCGGACTTTCACAATATGAATGAGAGAGCGTCAAAGTTTCTTGGTCTCTCGGTCCATGATTTCTACTGGCTTTTCCATGAAGTGCAGCGTTTCATTTATTTGCAAATCCTCGAGTAGAACATGAAGATTTTCTTCAGCTAGGCACTTCTTGAGGTTCGAGACGTGGAAAGTCGGATGTACGTTGTTGAGTTCTGCTGGTAGTTCGAGTCGATAGGCCACTTTTCCATTTCTTTCCAGAATCTTAAAGGGACCTACGTATCGAGGCGCTAGTTTCCCTTTCTTGCCGAATCGGATCACTTCTTTCCAGGGGCAACCTTTAAGAGTACGTGATCTCTAATTTCAAACTGTAGGGGCTTGCGGCGTTTGTCAGCCTAACTCTTTTGGCGACTCTGAGCTTTCAAGAGATTTTCTCTGATCTGAAGGATTTTGTCTGTCGTTTCTTGAATTAGCTCGGGACCGGTGATTTGTGCTTCTCCGATCTCGTGCCATGCAATAGGCGATCGATATTTCCTTCCATACAATGCCTCAAAAGGAGCCATTTGAATACTAGTATGATGATTTTTATTGTACGAGAATTATATTAAAGGTAAATGCGTATCCCAATTACCATCGAAATCTATCATGCACGCACGAAGCATGTCTTCAAGGGTGCGGATCGTGCGCTCAGTCTGACCGTCAGTTTGAGGGTGAAAAGCGGTACTGAGATCAAGCATAGTACCGAGAGCGGATTGAAAAGTCTCCCAGAGACGTGAGGTAAAACGACCATCAGGGTCAGAGATGATGTCACGAGGTGTCCCGTGTCGACAAATGACTTCGTCGGTATAGATTCGTGCTAATCGTTCGACCTTGTAGTCTTCTCGTTTGGCAATAAAGTGAGCTAATTTAGTAAGGCGATCGACGATAACCCAAATGCTACAGTGACCAGAAGTGGAGTGAGGGAGTTTTGTAATTAAGTCCATGGCTATACTCTCCCACTTCCACATCGGGATTTCGGGTTGTTCGAGCAAACCAGAGGGCCTTTGATATTCGGCTTTAACCTTCGAGCAAGTTAAGCACTTTGAGACGTATAAAGCGATATCCTTTTTCATGCCCGGCCATCAATACTTGGGACGAAGGTCCTGGTATATCTTGTCGGCTCTGGGGTGAATGGAGTATCGAGATTTATGAGCTTCGTCATTAGCAATTCTCGAAGATTATCACGGCTAGGAATCCAAATACGATCGAGGTAATAGTAAATACCATTAGGTTTAGCTACGAGTTGGGTTTCGGCTCCACATTTCATTTTTTCTTGCAAGGTATTCCCATTAAACAAGCAAACTGGGCGGCGCGAATCAAAATTTTGAGGTTATTCAAAGCTTGAGAGTCACGAACACTATACACATAGCTTCGTCGGCTGAGAGCATTCGCGACGACATTTGCTTTACCAGGATGGTAGTGTATCTCACAATCATAGTCGTTGAGGAGTTCAACCCATCTGCGTTGGCACATGTTCAGTTCTTTCTGATTAAAGATATGTTGTAAGCTCTTATGGTCGGTGAAGACCGTACATTTTGTACCGTAATGGTAGTGTCGCCATATCTTTAATGCAAAAACAACTGCACCGAGTTCGAGATCATGGGTAGTGTAGTTCTTCTCATGGATTTTGAATTGTCGAGACGCATACGCAATAACCTTGTCTCGTTGCATAAGAACACAACCAAGACCTAGGTTAGAGGCATCGCAATAAACTACGAAGTCGTCGTTTCCATCGGGTAAAGCGAGTACAGGAGCGTTGCACAGCATACGCTTAAGAGTTTGAAAGGCTTCCTCTTGTTTGGAATCCCAAACAAAAGGCTTGTCCTTATGAGTTAAAGAGGTAAGAGGTACGGCGATTTTAGAAAAGTCGGCGATGAATCGACGGTAATAACCCGCCAATCCAAGAAAAGAACGGATTTCAGATGCATTTTTCGGCATAATCCTACTTCTTACCGCTTCTATCTTTGCAGGGTCGACGTGAATTCCTTGACTGTTAATGATATGTCCAAGGAATTGGACTTCTTCGAGCCAGAATTCACACTTAGAGAACTTGGCATAAAGGCGATTTCCTTGAAGAAGTTTGAGAACTAAACGGATATGACGCGCGTGTTCGGCTTTCGACTTCGAGTAGATAAGAATATCATCGATAAAGACAATGACGAAACAATCCAAGAAGGCTTTACACACGATTCATCACGAAAGGGATGACCACGAATTCAAAATGGCCATAACGAGTACGAAAGGCGGTTTTTGGAATGTCTTCTTCTAACATGCGTAACTGATGATAACCGGAACGTAGATTGATCTTAGAAAAACAAGTAGCACTTTAAGTTGATCAACCACGATTCGAGGAAGGGTATAGCGGTTTTTTATCGTGAGTTTGTTAAGTTCATGATAATCGATGCACATTCGGAACGTCCCATCTTTCTTTTTCACGAAAAGAACGGGTGTGCCCCATGGCGAAGTGCTCGGGCGTATGAAGCCTTCATCAAGAAGCTCTTGAAGTTGGCTAGATAGCTCGCGGCATTTCGGAGGGTGTAAAGCGATAGGGAGATTAAGCAACGGGTGTAGCACCGGGGATTAGATCAATACGGAATTCGACATCACGAGTAGGGGGTAAACCAGGTAAATCCTCGGGAAAGACTTTAGGAAATTCACAAACAACGGGTACGTCTTTCAAGGTTTTCTTTTCCTTCTCCGGGTTCACGATATGGGCTAGGAACGCAATACATTGCTTATGCAAACACTTGTTTGCTTGAGTACATGACAATAGCATCAACTTCTTCGAGGGTGTTTCGCCGTAAACATGTAGCTGATCACCGTTGGAAGGGGAAAGCGAATCATATCGAAACAAACGACTTCAGCATGATTCTCGTGAAGGAAATCCATGCCTACTATGATATCGAAGCTACCTAGTGGCATAGGTATGAGATTGACCGATAAGATGTGGTTGTTGAGATTGAGAGTACAACCACGTAAGACAGAGTTAATAGTAACGGTTCTTCCGGTGGCGACTTCAACATTGAAAGTCTTTGGGAGTTTAGCACGTTTACACTTTAAAAAATTTTCTAATTCTAACGACACAAAACAGTTATCGGCACCAGTATCAAATAAACAAGAAGCATAAATACCATTAACAAGGAACATACCATTGACAACATCGTTGTTGTTTTGAGCCTGGCGGTGATTAAGATTGAAGGCTCTTCCACGCACAGCCTGTAGTTGTTGCTGCGGTGGCTGTGGTGGCTGTGGCTGAGGCTACTGCTGCGATTCTTGCTTCACGGCTTTGTTTGGGCAGACATTTCTAAAGTGGTTCAGATCACCACAAGTGTAGCAAGCACGTGCCTTTGGGACTGGTGCTTGCTGCTGGGGCTGCTGCTGGTTGGCTTGAGGAGCACGAGGTGGAGCTAGTAGTGCTGCTGGCGCTTGAGGAGCTTGCTGACGAGGACCATTACGGCAGCTGATAGTGAAATGGCCGTAGATATTGCAGTTGGTACAGAAACGGCAGTTGCCTCGAACTGGGTGGTGGTAGGTACACTTTGCGCATAGCTTGTGCAGTTGGTACAGAAACGACAGTTGCCTCGAACTGGGTGGTGGTAGGTACACTTTGCGCATAGCTTGTGAGGACCAGTGTACGCACGCTTTGCAGGCGGTGCGTTTGGTGTAGCAGCTGGAGCAGGGTGAGAATTCAACGGTGCAACGACGGCACAGTTCTTGCTTGGGTTCCCTCTTTTGCGACCTCGGCAATTGGACTTTGACTCCTGCGACTACTCGGTAGTAGCACTCGGTTCGGTGATAGCATGATTCGCGAATTTGTTGTTCTTGAAGTATCCAGCCTGGACACCTTTGTCATTAATCTCGGCTGCAAGCTGAAAAGTCTCTTCGATGGTAGTTGTACGCACTGCTTGGACAAAATCAGCAACGCAGTCAGGCAGAGCATGAAGGTACTTTTTTATCGCTTTTTCTGTGGTGTCCACCTGACCGGGACATATGATACTTAGCTGCTTGAAGCGGTCAGTGAGACCTGCGTTGTTGGGTCTATCTTGCTTGATATCCCAAATTTCATTCTCCAGTTTCTGAATTTCATGGGGAGGACAAAATTCTTTCATCATAACTGCCCTTAGTTCCTCCCAGTGAGCCCGTAAGCTTCATCGTTTCCGCACCTATTGTGCTCTGTGCTCCACCAATCAAGTGCCTTTGATTGGAACACACCGGTAGCATTGATGGTGCCGAGAGATTCGGGGCATCCGCTCTGGCCTCAATGGAATAGAATAATGGAACATCACGCTAGGTCCGTCTGTACCAGTGAAAGTGAGAGGACCACATGCCTTGAATTGTTTGAAGCTGAACGAGGACTTGGGCGTGTCGGTTTTAGAATCAGCTGACGAATTGTTGCTGACCGCTTGAATCTCACTGACAATCTGAGGTATGACCTTAGCCATCTGCTTGGCTACTAGCGAGGCGATACGTTTGTCAGCATTGTTGCGCTGGATGTTCCTCCTAGTGTGAGATCTCGTAGAAGACATCTACACGAAGGATTAGATTAGATGAGATTCGATTATAATAGGTTTATGTTTTAAAAGTTCAGTATTTTACAACATAATATTTATTATTATTATTCATATAAGGCACAGAATCACGTGATCATGTATCCACATAAGCACATAAACACGTAAGCACATAAGCACGTAGGCACATAATCACATAAGCACGTAAGCACATATTTTGCACGTATTCACCTTCAATCAAAATCATGCGTAGCGTGTATGAAATGCGAGTAGTATAAATAAGATAAGTGAGATAAGCGAGTAATACCGCGTATGAGGACATTCGCGCAAGAGAGTTGAGTGTTTTAGTTTGGTTGGTGATTATTTAGCGTCTTAGATTGCGAAAGCTGTGCGAGTTGTGCGTATCTTCGTAAAGCGTAAAGCGATAAAACGAGAAATCGAGAATGCGGGAAATAAATAAACGCGTAAATCCACAAAATTTAAACACATAATTAATAAAACTCGATGATGCGTAAAAATCAGCAATTGCAGGCTTAAATCAATTTGGAGCATCCTGGGTTTTAAGACAGCGACTACCCAAAGTGGTTCGAAAATTCTCTGAGTTCGGGCACATGATTTGGCCTAATAGACAAATTCTCTCACCATACTACGGTTAACGACATTTATCCTGCCAGTTACGTCGTGTCCCAAGTCATCGAAATAATCAAGACTTTGGTGAGATTGAAAATCGAGGAGTGCAATTAGTTATTAAGATGCGGGTTTCACCCCTAACTTAACAACTTCGTTCCATGTTTGTGGCTTTCATCGAACATGTCGAGAGTTCCACTGAGATAGAGGTGGAGATTTTCGTCAAGATGTGGATATCACTCCTAACTTAACAGAAAAATCTCGTGCAGTAAATAGTACACGGAGTGAGTGATCTTATCGAGAGTTCTTGGTTTTCACACCTAATCCCGACTGATATTTGTTAAAATACACATAAATTAGTCCCCTGTTTTATCCCCTTTTTACACGTTTTTGGCCGTAAGATCAATAATTAGATACTTAATCACATATGTTTTCATTTACAGGCCTTAAACAGCGTGCCGGACGAGAAGATGCAGAAAACGAGGATTTTCCAGGCGAAACGGTGAAGTTGTAAACTTTCTGTGAAGATTCAGATAGTGCACGGCCGTGCAGAGGATTAGCACGGTCGTGCCAACCCGGATCAGAAGGGCTGCACCGAGTGTGCACACCCTGGTGCAAGCATAGTTCATGGCGCGCACGGCCATGCGGATGGATGGCACGACCGTGCGGATTTGATTTCCTCGTGTGCACTGCCAGTGCAATCCCCAGTGCCAGCTTATCTCGGACACGCACGGCCGTGCCAATCTTGGCAAGGCCGTGCCATTTTCAAAACCTTTTTCGGATAAGATTACGTCACCAAATTGCGCGAATAGTGCACAGTTGTGCACATAAAGTGCACGGCCGTGCGAGACCCAAATTGTTATAAAAACAGGGCAGAACTCACTGATCGTCAGACTGGATTTTTGGGAGCGATTTCTGGTCATTTTGGGCTTCGGTAACAACTCAGTTTGGTCCGAATCAAGCCTCCATAGTGCCGGGAAGCTCCGTTACCATCCGGTTCTTCAATCTTGAGCTTGTCTATGGTTTGATTCTTGAATCTTTCCATAATTTTGATTATGTTTCAAGCTTTTAGATTGTTGTTTATGTAATATTGTAGCCTCATGGAAAAAACACTTTGAATCCCTTGATTGTTAAACAACCATTAGATGTTAATCATGTTTGTAATGACACTTAACAACTTTTTATGTTAATCCTTGATGATTGCTATGCAACCTTGTTATTGATATTGGATTCTTGATTATGGTTAATTGTCTTGGATGATTAGTTCATGGTTAGTTAGGATATTTGAAATAAGAAGCTTAATTAATCTTGTATTAGTGAACTTTTAGCTTATTTAAAGTGTTCACCCCATGAGACTAGAAATGGGTATTGGGTTAATAAGGGGTAATTAATATTAATCAAGAGTACTTTCCGTCACGTAAGGACCTTAGCGGGTTAGATGGTGTCGTTATGAATTCTTAACATAAATCATAAGCTTAGTTAGTAGTTTCGGCCAAAATTTCTTTCTTAGTGAATTTATGTTTAAGATTTGTAAAATGGACTCGGTTGTGACTTAATCAAGGTTATGCTTGTCTCGGTGGTTGCATTGTGTTTATCGGTGTAACTTTCCTTGATTAAGTGAGGTTAGAAAACTCTTAACGGATGACTAACTTATTTTTAAGGGATTTTCATAAACATTAATCAATAGGGCGTTAAAGAACAACTTTAGGTGGTTAAAGTGTGTTTATCGTTTTAACTTTCCAAAGAGTTGTCATGTTAGGATTCCCGAAAGGGATACTAATTGTCTTTGAAAAATGGAAAATTGACCAAGTGACTTAGTGGCATAACCGACTTAGTTAACATGTTCCGGTTGTTCATAAAGCAAGGCTAAACTTATATTTTTCATATTTGGAGTCTTTAATATTTACAAAAAGAAAAAGAAACAAAAATATTATGTTTTATTCGTTTTTAGTTTAAACACTTTATCAACCTATCTTTTTATACCGATAGAATAATGATAAAGGTTTAGTATTATCGTCTTCGCCCGCATCAATGGATCGATACTTGGTTCTTAACGATACTTTACTACATATATGAGGGGGTACACTTGCCCTTTCGTGTGTGTTTTAATGTTGAAGTATAAATCATTTTTATAAATTTAAAACCGAATCGTGTGTAAAATTCATTGTAAAAATATGTATACACACACACACACCAAGTTTTTGGCGTCGTTGTCGGGGATGTGGCGAGTTTTAGGAACGACCCGAGTCCAATATTTTATCGGGGCATATACTTGTGAATACTCGTAAATATTTTCTATCTCGTTTATTTATTGGTTTGCAAGTATTTATTTTTAGCCGATTTGATTTATTTAATTTTCAAATTTGTTCAAATATTTATCCGATGTTTATTACATTTATTTGTTCGAATTCGAACTAATTATTCGTTTATTTGTTGAATTTTCGGAACCGTAAAACAATATTGTTAGTGATCGGTTCGATTGTTTTTATTAGTTTGGGAATTTTATGAAATTTTTGACATACCTCCGATTTTTAAAGAATTTTTATGGTTAAAACAGAAAATTCGTTGCTATTACAACAGCAAATAAAAAACAGAATTATAATAATATAATATTCACGCATGGCTGTTTTTCGATTGCAGGTTGATGTCCTCAACCCCCGCACCCGTCGTTGTTGAACCATCTGACGAACCCGAACGTGATCTGAGGAGACGACTTCGAGAGAGATCTCACGCGGTTGCGCGGCAGCTGGAGGTAGACAGGGACGAGCCGGTGGTACCCTCTGAGACCGAGAGCTCAGAGGACGAGGGTAGCACAACCATGGCGGACGACGACAGGCCATTGAACGAGACGAACCAACCAGGAGGTGGAGGTTTGGAGCCGAGGAGCTAGGACAACATGCCTATGAAAGTTCCACTTTATACAAGGAGCAAGTTAAGAAGTTACACGACAAGCGGTTGAAGGATCATAAGAATTTTCAAGTGGGAGATTTCGTCTTGTTGTACAATTCACGATTGCGTTTGTTCCCCGGAAAGCTCAAGTTCCGATGGTCGGGACCATATACCGTTAAGGAGGTATTTTCGTACGGGACCATGGCGATAGAGGACGCGAGCGGGGTGACTTTTAAGGTCAACGGTCATAGGTTGAAAATCTACATTAGCGGACCGGTTAACTCGGAGGTGGAGATGATTGATCTCCATGATCCGCACACTTAGACAAGTGTGGGGACGGAATCCATGCTATTGATCTCCATGTTTTGCACGTGTAGGGGTAATTTAGTCTTTATTTTCGTAATTTTGTGTTTTGCCGTTTTTAGCGTTAATTTTCGATTTTCCGTGTGTTTGTATAGTTTTGGTCCATACCTTAGGTTGTTTTGAAGTAAACATATGTTCTAAACAGTTTATAATCTGCATAATTGGGAAATTCTGTGGTAAAACCAGAGTTGGGAGCTTGCTGTGTAAATTCTGTGACAAACTGCCAGATAGCACACGACCGTGCCAAAGTCCCGCACGGCCGTGCCAACCTATTGCATCTGCAACAAACTGCCATGCCAACCATGGTGTCGGGCACGCACGCCCGTGCGAGCCGAGATCTCAGGTGCACACCGGTGCACTCCTTAATCAGCACGGCCATGCCAAAACCTCGCATGGCATGGAAAATGCACAGTAGTTTTTGGATGGGTATATAAGCCACTTTTTGGAAAAAAAAAAGTGTAAAAAAGCCCTAAGTCAGACACAAACAGCCGCTCTTGCACTCCCTTCTCTCAAAACCCACCACATTTTGCTAGATTTCTTTCAATCTCTTCAAACAAGGTATGGATCCCTTCATAAATTCTTGTTCTTAATCTTGTCATGTGTTAAATTAGGGTTCTTATCCAAGAACATTTGGGGGTTTCCTTCATAAATACAAATAAACCCTCGTTCTTGGTTTTTCTTGACAAATCGCAAGGTCTAATCGCGAACCCGTGGTCTATTCTTTTAAAAACTGCTTTGTTTTGAGAAAATCGGTTAAAACCGTCGAATGGACTAGTTTTTAGCGATCTGCAGTCGATGCACGGCCATACCGTTTTCTGGCTCTACCGTGCAAAGCTTCATGTAGGCTACACTAGACTCGCGATCTCGGGGCGCATAGTCATGCCCCCAGCTCGCACGGCCGTGCATGACCGAGAAACAGCAACCCCTGATCTGCATTCTTGAGCCGCACGGGTGTGCCAGAGCCTTGCACGGCCGTGCGCCGCCTGAACAGCAAAACGAACAGGTTGTTCGTAACTCATTGTTCTGATACCGGGACCTGAAAATTTTTAACCTGCTCATATATTTCTGCTATCTTATGTGTAGATGGATCATCCTTTCCTCGTTTTCGATCCCGAAAACAACCAGGACCGCCCTTGCATCAACCAGCTTCAAGCTTTATGGAACCAGAGAAACAAGATCGGTGTACCGAGAAAGCTGAGTTGGCCTACATTTCAAGCGCTGAACCAAACCGATAGGCTTACCGAGATGATTTCTGTGCCTATGTCTCGATTGCTCAATATTCGACGACCGGTTTACTTGGAACTCACTTTGGAATTTCTCACCTCATACAATTATGCCAAACCAAGGGCATGCGAGAACCCGACTTCTGACACGCCAAGAGAGTGAGGTTCAGGCTTGGAGGTCAATGGCATAATTGGTCAGTTGCAAGGCTCTGGAAAAGGTTGGGAATCTACACCACGGAGGAGCTAGACTCCGACCCGTTCACTTCCATCAGTGGTTTTGACAATGACACTGCTAGAGCTGCATTTTGGGCTCAAGTGGCGGTCGGACCAGAGTATAATCCCATAATAGCCAAGGCAACACGCTTCAGAGATCCACTCCTTAGGGTACTCCACCAGGTCATTAGCTACACTGTTTCTGGCCATATCGACAATTCCGGGAACTGTCCCACCCTGACTTGATCTTCTTGTATTTGATTGTTAATGGGGTGCATGTTAACCTTGCTGCACGAATGGCGGAATTCTTTGTAGGCAGCATGGGCAAGACGGCAAGCAGTGAAATACATGGAGGAGAATATGTGACTCAGCTTGCTTACGCCACGGGGATCATGATGGATGAGGTGTTGAGTGGTCTCACCTTGGTTTACTGAAGGGTATGATGTTGATCTTCGAACTAATTATTCGTTTATTTGTTGAATTTTCGGAACCGTAAAACAATATTGTTAGTGACCGGTTCGATTGTTTTTATTAGTTTGGGATTTTTATGAAATTTTTGACACACCTCTGATTTTTAAAGAATTTTTATGGTTTAAACAGAAAATTCGTTGCTAATACAACAGCAAATAAAAAACAGAATTATAATAATATAATATTCACTCATGGCTGTGTTTCGATTGCAGGTTGATGTCCTCAACCCCCGCACCCGCCATTGTTGAACTATCTGACGAACGCGAATGTGATCTGAGGAGGCGACTTCGAGAGAGATTCTCACGCGGTTGCGCGGCAGCTGGAGGTAGACAGGGACGAGTCGGTGGTACCCTCTAAGACCGAGAGCTCAGAGGACGAGGGTAGCACAACCATGGCGGACGACGACAGGCCATTAAACGAGACGAACCAACCAGGAGGTGGAGGTTTGGAGCCGAGGAGCTAGGACATCATGCCTACAAAAGTTCCACTTTATACAAGGAGCAAGTTAAGAAGTTGCACGACAAGCGGTTGAAGGATCATAAGAATTTTCAAGTGGGAGATCTCGTCTTGTTGTACAATTCACGATTGCGTTTGTTCCCCAGAAATCTCAAGTTCCGATGGTCGGGACCATATACCGTTAAGGAGGTATTTCCGTACGGGACCGTGGCGATAGAGGACGCGAGCGGGGTGACTTTTAAGGTCAACGGTCATAGGTTGAAAATCTACATTAGCGGACCGGTTAACTAGGAGGTGGAGATGATTGATCTCCATGATCCGCACACTTAGACAAGTGTGGGGACGGAATCCATGCTATCGACTCGTCCATGCGTGTTTTGCACGTGTAGGGGTAATTTAGTCTTTATTTTCGTAATTTTGTGTTTTGCCGTTTTTAGCGTTAATTTTCGATTTTCCGTGTGTTTGTATAGTTTTGGTCCATACCTTAGGTTGTTTTGAAGTAAACATATGTTCTAAACAGTTTATAATCTGCAAAATTGGGAAATTCTGTGGTAAAACCAGAGTTGGGAGCTTGCTGTGTAAATTCTGTGACAAACTGCCAGATAGCACACGACCGTGCCAAAGTCCCGCATGGCCGTGCCAACCTATTGTATCTGCAACAAACTGCCGTGCCAACCAAGGTGTCGGGCACGCACGCCCGTGCGAGCCGAGATCTCAGGTGCACACCGGTGCACTCCTTAATCAGCACGGCCATGCCAAAACCTCGCATGGCGTGGAAAATGCACAGTAGTTTTTGGATGGGTATAAAATCACTTTTTGGAAAAAAGTGTAAAAAAACCCTAAGTCAGACACAAACAGCCGCTCTTGCACTCCCTTCTCTCAAAACCCACCACATTTTGCTAGATTTCTTTCAATCTCTTCAAACAAGGTATGGATCCCTTCATAAATTCTTGTTCTTAATCCTGTCATATGTTAAATTAGGGTTCTTATCCAAGAACATTTGGGGGTTTCCTTCATAAATACAAATAAACCCTCGTTCTTGGTTTTTCTTGACAAATCGCAAGGTCTAATCGCGAACCCGTGGTCTATTCTTTTAAAAACTGCTTTGTTTTGAGAAAATCGGTTAAAACCGTCGAATGGACCAGTTTTTAGCGATCTGCAGTCGATGCACGGCCATACCGTTTTCTGGCACTACCGTGCAAAGCTTCATGTAGGCTGCACTAGACTCGCGATCTCGGGCCGCATAGTCATGCCCCCAGCTTGCACGGCCGTGCATGACCGAGAAACAGCAACCCCTGATCTGCATTCTTGAGCCGCACGGGTGTGCCAGAGCCTTGCACGGCCGTGCGCCGCCTGAACAGCAAAACGAACAGGTTGTTCGTAACTCGTTGTTCTGATACCGGGACCTGAAAATTTTTAACCTGCTCATATATTTCTGCTATCTTATGTGTAGATGGATCATCCTTTCCTCGTTTTCGATCCCGAAAACAACCGGGGCCGCCCTTGCGTCAACCAGCTTCAAGCTTTATGGAACCGGAGAAACAAGATCGGTGTACCGAGAAAGCTGAGTTGGCCTACAATTCAAGCGCTGAACCAAACCGATAGGCTTACCGAGATGATTTCTGTGCCTATGTCTCGATTGCTCAATATTCGACGACTGGTTTACTTGGAACTCACTTTGGAATTTCTCACCTCGTACAGTTATGCCAAACCAAGGGCAGGCGAGAACCCCGACTTCTGACACGTTAAGAGAGTGAGGTTCAGGCTTGGAGGTCAGTGGCATAATTGGTCAGTTGCAAGGCTCGGGAAAAGGTTGGGAATCTACACCACGGAGGAGCTAGACTCCGACCTGTTCACTTCCATCAGTGGTTTTGACAATGACACTGCTAGAGCTGCATTTTGGGCTCAAGTGGCGGTCAGACCTGAGTATAATCCCATAATAGCCAAGGCAACACGCTTTAGAGATCCACTCCATAGGGTACTCCACCAGGTCATTAGCTACACTGTTGCTATCCATATCGACAGTTCCGGGAACTGTCCCACCCTGACTTGATCTTCTTGTATTTGATTGTTAATGGGTGCATGTTAACCTTGCTGCACGAATGGCGGAATTCTTTGTAGGCAGCATGGGCAAGACGGCAAGCAGTGAAATACATGGAGGAGAATATGTGACTCAGCTGGCTTACGCCACGGGGATCATGATGGATGAGGTGTTGAGTGGTCTCACCTTGGCTTACGCCATTCGTGAACCCGGGTAGCCATGGAGAGGCGGGTGCATCTGGCACTCACCATGATGAGGATGACGAGTAGTAGGGAGCGTTCACACTTGATGCTGCTATCTTCTAGTATTTTTATTTCATGTCTTTAGGTTGTTATCTGTTTCAGGTGTTCATTTTGGTCGTTTTAAAACACCCTCGGCTATGTACTTTTATTTTTAGACATTTCTTTTAATTTCTTTGTATGAATGATTAGTTTTATTACTATCTATATTCTGCTTTATTTCGCGATCGATTTGTCGCTTTGTGTTGTGTTTGGTGACGTTTATGCAGGTTTAGAGGCACACTTGGGCATGAAAGGAAAAGCCGAACTGGTGGATCATCCGTTAATCCTTCTTCGTCTTCGGGGGAGAGTTTTCTTTATCCTTTTTCACTTTATTGGGTTTCGCATTGGGGACAATGCGAAGTTCAAGTGTGGAGAGGGGTTACTTGCATAACTTTATTTGTCTGCTTATATATATGCAAAAAAACAGAATTAGCTATTAATTAAATAAACCGGTTAGTTTGTTTTAGAAAGCATCAGATATGTATAAAGAACGACAAACAAATAAAAATCGAAAAAGATAATAAAAAGTACAAACCAAATAACGATTCATGTTAATTTTCACACTTTTTGTACCCTTCCGTATGTGGCTGTTTGAGCTTGATGATATGTTTATTAATTTCGGAACAGGAGTGAGCCGAATGTCTCGTATGATTTAGAACTTGTCATTAGCATGCTTGTCGAGACCATAAACGTGTGAAATTGTGTAAAAGTGATAGAGGCATTTAGGACACCCTTCTCGTTTTGACCCTTTTCATTTGTTTATATCCCTTACCCACCATTACCCACTAGTTCACCATGTTGAGCCTTTCTCGTGTTTTTCCGATTTCACCCATTTTTAGCCCACTTAGCCAAATTTAGCCGTTTCATTTTTAAACCTTAGTGTTAAAACTCGGTTAAAGTTGTTGTTTAACTAAGCATTACTTGTAAATTATCTTTGCAAAAAATAATTATAATACCACAAATAAAGACGAAGACGACAAAAGTTTGAGCAATTTTGAGTGCAAAAACAGTAGATTATTGTCGATTAGCTCGAAAATTACGGAAATCGTCTTCCACGCGTTACTTATGTGTAGTTTTTATGTATTTTTGCTTGTTAAACGCAACTACGGAGTTTTAGCCAACTAACCACTTTTAAATGTCCATTCCATACCCTTCACCCTAGCCTATCGTTACAACCCGTGAAGACCTCTTGATTTGCACTTTTTCGCATGTTAGTTGGTGGAGATAAGATCTTTTGACAAGCTTATGATATTGTGCGATTCATTGTCAAGGCACGAGCGTTAACACATACACATCTTATGTATGTTTCACAAAAATATAGCCGAGTGTGTGTGAACATTGTGAGATGTGTGAATATTGGCATGCTAAGTCAATCGAATATGGAATCATGGTTTTTAGTTATCTTTACATATGTTTGCATAGGCTTGTTTGGTTCAAACTGTTTGACGATGTTTTTCGAAAAATCGACTAACCTTGTTGTAAGCATATTAATTTGTTAGCTTGTAAATTATTGAATCTTGTTCAAAGTTATGTTTTATTTTAGTTTGCTTGAGGACAAGCAAAGTTCAAGTGTGGGGAGGTTTGATATTTGTTAAAATACACATAAATTAGTCCCCCGTTTTATCCCCTTTTTACACGTTTTTGGCCGTAAGATCAATAATTAGATACTTAATCACATATGTTTTCATTTATAGGCCTTAAACAGCGTGCCGGACGAGAAGATGCAGAAAACAATGATTTTCAAGGCAAAACGGCGAAGTTGCAAACTTTCTGTGAAGATTCAGATAGTGCACGGCCGTGCAAAGGATTAGCACGGCCGTGCCAACCCGGATCAGAAGGGCTGCACCGAGTGTGCACACCCTGGTGCAAGCATAGTTCACGGCGCGCACAGCCGTGCGGATGGATGGCACGACCGTGCGGATTTGTTTTCCTCGTGTGCACTGCAGTGTGATCCCCAGTGCCAGCTTATCTCGGACACGCACGGCCGTGCCAATCTTGGCAAGGCCGTTCCATTTTCAAAACCTTTTTCGGATAAGATTATGTCACCAAATTGCGCGAATAGTGCACAGCCGTGCACATAAAGTGCACGGCCGTGCGAGACCCAAATTGTTATAAAAACAGGGCAGAACTCACTGATCGTCAGACTGGATTTTTGGGAGCGATTTCTGGCGATTTTTGGGCTTCGGTAACAACTCAGTTTGGTCCGAATCAAGCCTCCATAGTACTGGGAAGCTCCGTTACCATCCGGTTCTTCAATCTTGAGCTTGTCTATGGTTTGATTCTTGAATCTTTCCATAATTTTGATTATGTTTCAAGCTTTTAGATTGTTGTTTATGTAATATTGTAGACTCATGGCAAAAACACTTTGAATCCCTTGCTTGTTAAACAACCATTAGATGTTAATCATGTTTGTAATGACACTTAACAACTTTTTATGTTAATCCTTGATGATTGCTATGCAACCTTGTTATATTGGATTCTTGATTATGGTTAATTATCTTGGATGATTAGTTCATGGTTAGTTAGGATATTTGAAAGAAGAAGCTTAATTAATCTTGTATTAGTGAACTTTTAGCTTAGCTAAAATGTTCACCCCATGAGACTAGAAATGGGTATTGGGTTAATAAGAGGTAATTAATATTAATCAAGAGTATTTTCCGTCACATAAGGACCTTAGCGGGTTAGATGGTGTCGTTATGAATTCTTAACATAAATCATAAGCTTAGTTAGTAGTTTCGGCCAAAATTTCTTTCTTAGTGAATTTATGTTTAAGATTTGTAAAATGGACTCGGTTGTGACTTAATCTAGGTTATGCTTGTCTCGGTGGTTGCATTGTGTTTATCGGTGTAACTTTCCTTGATTAAGTGAGGTTAGAAAACTCTTAACGGATGACTAACTTATTTTTAAGGGATTTTCATAAACATTAATCAATAGGGCGTTAAAGAACAACTTTAGGTGGTTAAAGTGTGTTTATCGTTTTAACTTTCCAAAGAGTTGTCATGTTAGGATTCCCGAAAGGGATACTAGTTGTCTTTGAAAAATGGAAAATTGACCAAGTGACTTAGTGGCATAACCGACTTAGTTAACATGTTCCGGTTGTTCATAAAGCAAGGCTAAACTTATATTTTTCATATTTGGAGTCTTTAATATTTACAAAAAGAAAAAGAAACAGAAATATTATGTTTTTGTCATTTTTAGTTTAAACACTTTATCAACCTATCATTTTATACCGATAGAATAATGACAAAGGTTTAGTATTATCGTCTCCGCCCGCATCCATGGATCGATACTTGGTTCTTACTGATACTTTATTACATATATGACGGGGTACACTTGCCCTTTCGTGTGTGTTTTAATGTTGAAGTATAAATCATTTTTATAAATTTAAAACCGAATCATGTGTAAAATTCATTGTAAAAATATGTATATACACGCACACGTCACCGACATAATCACTCGTCTGTGTATACGAGCGTTTTCAAGCGTGTAGGTTATGTTAGCCTTAGGGAACATATGTAAGCATTTATGGCAAGTAGTTTAAGCATTTAAGTCAAAGATTGGTCAAATGTGGTACCTAAACTATAGACTAGGTCGAACATGGCAATTCTACCTAATTTCCTACAGTTATGGCTCTGATACCAATCTGTCACACCCCAACCGATGGCGGAATCATCAGGGCGCGGCACTAGGCGAATCAGATTGCTCAAGAGAATCCATAACAACTATTTAAGCGATAATATTTAAACGTTCAACATCCCATACTATTAAAAATAAAATCCTCAAATAATTATTACAAATATCAAATAATCTCTTAAACAAAATCCAATCCGATCTTCCCTAGATTTCTATTAGGTGCGTTTCTAAAGATAGATCCTAATCCTTTGCAGCGAGAATCATCAACCTGTCACATATGTTAAAATAAACGTCAATACAATTAAGTAAAGGTGAGCATACAGGTTTGCACACATAATAGATATAGAAAGCATTTAGCATACACCGCATCACATACGTAAGAGATGTGAACTATGTATCTACTTAGATTCGAGTAAACCAACAAACCGCAAGTGCGAGGCACGCGAACAAGTGTCCACATCCTAAAGAGAAAATAAATGTGAAATAAAAATGCAAGCCTTAACAACCCCGGGCCTCTGGGTGGCGGGTCAACCTCTAGGAAGCTATCATGTTAAGGGTGGCGTACTAGCAATCAAGTAACACATACACTTCTGCAGATTTCACGTAAAGTCATGTATAAGTGGGTTGCAAATAAGCATTTGAGTTGTGTGATGTGTTTTGATATACGAACATATGTGACACCCAAAAGTGCGTTTAAGCGTAAAAGGGTTCAAGTATACTCACAGTCGGTACGTTAAGAGAGAGAGAGATGGGATCTGATGTCGATTGAAGGGAGCGCCGGTTCAGCCTGTAAACGCGAACAGAAGTGCATCAGTCTTCCGAATTGCTGAAACGGTCGAAACGTTAAGGAGCAGTGGACAAGTTCGGGTGAAGTTGTACCAAACCTCCTGGATTTGGTACAAGTTCGGGCGAACTTGGTACCTTTTCTTAGAAAAAGGTACAAGTTCGAGCGAACTTGACTGGAATCTTGGAGAAAGGATCAAGTTCGGGTGAACTTGTCTGATTTCCTTGGAAATTGTACAAGTTCGGTCGAACTTGGTTGATTTTGTTGAGAATTGGAAATTTTTGGCCGAAGTTGGTCACCAATCTGGTGACAACTTCGAGCGAACTTCTTGTTTTGGAGCGAACTTGACTGTTTTGGTCACCAATTCGTGCGTTTTCGCGTTGTTTGCTAAGGAAATCGAGTGTTCATCCCTCCAACCTTGAGCTATCGAGCAAAACATAGGCCTGAGAGGTCTTTTGGAGCGAGTTTTAGCCACTTTACAAGAACTTGGGCTAATACGGCCGAACTTGATGGTTCGTACGGGTTAGTCCAGTTCGTGCGAGGTGACGACATCGTCCTTGTGCTTCCGGATCTGAGATCTTGCTTGATAACTCCGCGTTCCACTTCATAGTGAACGAGACATTTGTCACCTAGTCCGTATTTGTGTAAAAATCAATGTTCTAAAAGGTTTTTCTCAGATCTAACACTTAGTGAGTTGAAATCATCAAGATTTCTGTCTTGGGAGTCGAAGCTAAGCCCAAATACACTCATTTAGTGTAGACCTGAGTGAAAAGTAGAAGTATTGTAGAAAAAGATGGAGATTTTCATAAACAGAAGAGTCTTGATGAAAACGAAGGTAATCCTTGTGCAAAAATCGTTGTAAAGCATTGTTGTTTTGCATAAAACGGGTTGATTCTTACTTGGAAATCAAGGGTTTTCGGTTTTGGGAGTTTTCGGGCGAACTTGCCGCAAGGAGAGCATGAATGGGTGAGCTAGGTATTTATAGGTGGGGAGGAATAAAACTGGTTGGGATCAAGTTCGGCCTAACTTGACACCTTTTCAAGCGAACTTGGCACAAGTTCGGGCGAACTTGGCACAAGTTCGGGCGAACTTGGCCAGTTCTGCTTGAAATGTTCAAGTTCGAGCGAACTTGTTGAGTATTTTGGTGTTTTAATGGCCTGAGCAAGTTCGGTCGAACTTGGGATGCCCAAGTTCGGCCGAACTTGGCCTAAAGGCAAAGTTTTGTTTGTTATTTTCGCGTTAAGTGTTCGTTCAGTGATTCGATTCATATTAGATAGTTATATTAAGCGTTTTAGTGAAGTGTTAAGCGTTGCGTTATTAAATAAATGCGATTTAGCGATTCGAATAGGCGAGAGCGATGCGATAGCGAGCATAATCATAAATCATAAGACACACGTAACACATAAATAACATTATGTAACATAAAGAACTGCGATTGCAATGCAATGCGATAGCGATATCGAAGGCACGAGCATTTATTAAATAATAACGCACTCGGCTCTTAAAGTAACATAGTTACTTGTGATTGTGTTGAGTTAGCGTTGCGTTTAATAGGCGTTTAGATGTAACATAGTTGTGACAAAACATAATTAGTTAACATAAACATTCCCATAATCGAATCTCGGAGTACAGCGATAGATACAAACGAAAATATATGAAAACAAGCTAACAACGAAATTGCGAGTTGTTACACTCCAAGTATTTTTGGAAGTGGCAATGGCTGCACAAAGGTGGCAATTCGCGAGAATGGTGGCAACACAACAAGCTACCAAGCATTCTGCCTCTGGCAGATCCTTACGGACCGTATGGCATTATGCTTACGGTCCGTAAGGACCTCTGGCGCCCATGGTTTTCAAAATGGTTACGGACCATATGGGTTAACCCTTGCGTTCTGTAATCGACTCTCTGATCCAATGCTCATTAATTTCTTACGGTCCGTAACCATATATGGTTACGGTCCGTTAGGGTCAATCAGAGGCCAAAATTTCTACATGATGAAAAGTTTGGCCCTTTGACTTTAATCGACTTCGTTCAGCGGTAAAAAATGACACGACGACAAGATTGGTCCCTCTTGTCCAACACATGGCATACGAGGATCAACGGGACACATGTCGATATATTACCGGTCGTAAATTTTCGAGGTGTTACAAGTGTAGAATTGCAAAGCATTACAGGTTTGACTTTTACTTTTCTGAAAAAGTACTGGATAGTTTTTGAACCGCTTCTCCTGGAAGTCTTGCTGGAATTTCATAATCATGGTTTGGTTAGCAAAAGTAGTGGAACCTCTTTCATCCCTTTAATACCTAAAATCTTGGATCCCAACTCGCCTAATGATTTTAGACCAATTTCACTTATTGGTCTTCTACAAAAGGTGATTTCTAAGACTTTGGTAAATCGCTTAGTCACGGTTATGGACTACCTCGTTTCTAAGACAATGGCGGCCAGAACATAATCGATAGTCCGTTGATTCTCAGTGAACTCCATTCCTAGCCAAAGAATTAAAGGCGATGGTCTCTTACTATAAAGTAGATTTCAACAAAGCATACGACACCTTGAACTAGAAGTTTTTTTATCTCAATTCTTACACACATAGGGTTTTCGACAAAGTGGAGATGTTGGATGATGGGCATTCTTTATGCCAGGTCAACAATGGTACTTGTAAACGGATCTCCCACATCTAGTTTCCCGTTCCAAAGAGGGCTACATCAAGGTGACCCGTTGTCGCCTTTCCTATTTATCCTTGCCATTGAAGCATTACATGTCATCATGTCTAGGGCTGTGGAGGCTGGGATTTATGGTGGCATAAGTCTCCCTAATGGAGGTTCGAGTATTACTCATCTATTCTACGCAGATGACGTTGTCTTTATTGGCGATGGTAACAAGGAACATGCGAAAAATTTGACCTGAATCATGAGATGCTTTCACTTAGCATCTGGTTTGAAACAGAGTCCTACAAAAAAAGCAAAGTATTTGGGGTGAATATTGGCGATGAAGAGCTCTCTCAATTAGCCACCATACTAAAGTGTGACATGGGCTCGATGCCGATTAAATATTTGGGCTTACTGGTCAGGGCGAACATGGATATGGTTGCATCATGAAAATCGGTAGTGGATCGGTTCAACTCGAGACTATCTAGATGGAAGGAAAATGTCTTTCTTTCGTGCGTCGAGTTACTTTAGAGAAAGCAGTCCTCGGAACCTCCCGGCTTACTATCTTTCATTATACAATGCACCTTTGAAGATCATTAACACTCTAGATGGGATTAGACGAAGATTCATTTGGGGGGTGGTAGCAACATAAGGAAAATACGTTGGGCATAGTGGGAAAGAATGGTGGCCCCAAAGAAAAATGGGGTTTGGGGCTGGGAAGTATCAGAGATGCAACCACGGGGTGTCAGCCCAGTGGCCAGCCTCACCCATTCCAAACGGGAGGACGCGTGTTCGAGTCCAGCTCGGCTCGAATAATCCTGCTGGGTAGTAACCGCCAGGCAGCTATGGGGCTAAGCTAGCTTGGGGAGGGAGAACCCTCCCGCGGTCAGGGGTACCGTGCATTTACCCTTTTTTTTAAGTATCAGAGATGCGAACATGGCCCTTCTAGTTAAATAGTGGAGGAGATTTAGGGAAGATGAAGGGAAATTATGAGCTCATGTAGTGAAGCACTGCACGGTAAAAGCTGGAAAAAGAATATAATGCCGGTTAACAAGTCACACACTAGAACATGGAAGATCATAGGTGACATTGACAAGGATTTTAATAAAAGAAACATCATCATAAGGCTAAGACTGACCTACAGCTTGGGTAAGGGATCAAGGGTGGCTAAAAACTACAAAGGGTGGGTAATTCTGTGGTTTGGGATTGGAAATGGAAGGTGAATCCTTCTTCAGGCGACGCTTGGCTCGAGTTTCTGCAATTGTTGGCTCTGCTAAGAAACATAGAGATGAAGAATACTGAGGATTCGTGGGGTTGGGATGCGGATGGCTAGACTGGTTTTACAGTGAAACAGGTGAGGAAAGATCTCGCTTAGCAGGCACGGTACAAACATGAGGAGATCAAAGATCTAAACCATGAGAAACTTTGCAACCAGTGTGATAGTTCTTTTAATTCTGTTTTGGATACTAATGATCGTGTTTACATTGGTTTTGATTGTTTCTATGGCATGCTAATCGTTTTATAGCCGGTTAGGTGTGATAAATCTTAGTTGATGGTTTATTTTGAATGATATACTTTATGTTTGTGTGATTTCTGATATTTGTTATTTGTTGAACTTGTGATTTGTATGATTGCATGCTATGAATTGATCTTATAATAGATTTGTGTGGTTTAATCCAGTATTCAATAATGTATGCTAGTTAGATTATGTTTATTCTATCTCTAGGTTATTTATCAATTGTTAACGGGTGGCTTGAGACCTTAGCGGGTAATGGACAAATTGATTTATTGGTTGGTAAACAATGTGAGCTAACTACGGGAAAAAGTTCGAATAAAAGAATTTGGAAACTAGTTAGGGTTTTCTTTAAATTGATCTTGTATGAATAGTAAGTCGCAATGTTGTTAATTTGTAAGAACCCAGTTAAGAGGCGCTAGAACCCAGTTAAGAGGCGCTGAGTCACAAGGAATGGCAATTATACTTGCTACTTGTAATTGGTTTTCTTTGTGTGTTTATAGCATAGTCTTCTAAGTTCTTGTGATTACCTTAGTATTTGGCTTTGATCAAGCTAGCACTTCCCACACTGTTTTGAATAATTTTGAAAAGGTTTTCAAAAAAATTTCATTTAAACTTTCCATAATACTTTGAGAATTCACTATCTAACTTGTTATGTTTTATTCTACTGGTTCTCCTAAACACAAACTTAGTCTTTTGTGAATTCACTATCTAACTTGTTATGTTTTCTTCTACTGATTCTTCTAAACACAAATTTAGGGGTCGTTTGCCAACTTCTGAATTGTTAAGTGCTAAACCAGTAAGAGGTCTGAACCATTAAGTGTTGAATCAGTAAGAGGTCTGAACCATTAAGAGTCAATATAATGCTTAACCGTTCAGAGGCAAATGTTTGACCAATTCAGATTAGAGGTCTTAACCATTTAGACTTAGTATAATATTTAACCATTCAGAGGCAAATGTCTGAACCGTTAAGACATCTGCTCACGAAACAAACAGTCTGAATCATTAAGTGCTGAACCAGTAAGAGGTCTAAACCATTAAGAGCCCCATTAAAAGGTACACAAATAGCCCCTTAGTATTTTGTTTAGAACAACTAATAATACATCAATCAGATATTGATAAAAGGTTTTACTATTACGAGCCACAGTGTCCATAGATTGATATTCAGTATCTTACCCAAGCTATACTACTTATATCATAGGTACATTTACATGTTAACGTGCGTAGTTTAGTTTATTGGGGAATATACTATAGAACTAGTATGTGCATCTTTAGAATAATAAATGGTGTTACTATTCGCACATGTCAGTAATCATATAATATGTTAATGTTTAATGAAAAATAAAAATATAGAAATATCATACTCAAATTAAGAGGATAAAATGCTTGTTCTTATAGTGTATTTGTTTTAAGTAATGTACTGAAAAAGTGCGTTTGAAAATTGTTGGGGAAATATTAGAAAGTCAAAACCATATGTTTCGAAGGATTGGACGATATGTTATGCTCGGTAGGAATATATATATATATATATATATATACACCTTGAGAATATCCTTATCTTTTCTAATTCAAAACCACATTCAAGTGTGATTCCTGTTGTTATGCTCGGTAGGAATGTTCTTTAGCATAAACAATCGTTAGTAGAAATTGTCACTTCAGCATCGATGCCAAACATCTCCATATTTGGTAGCCACCCTTTATACATCAACATCAATCTTCAAGAGGTATTTGGTAGGAACAATCCTCGGTGGTAGTAATTCCCTTTGGTATTATTTATGGTTTTAAAAGTTTCGCCTAGGCTCTGAACTCCTGAGTACTAGCTATAAGGTAGGCTGCCGAGACCCGAGTACTGTTTGCCTAGGCCAAAGACTCCCTGAGTAACCTCCGCCTAGGCCGAGTACTTTCTGAATACTCTCGAGTACTCTCAAATCCGACTAGAAAGTGTCTAGCGAGTTTTACAACCATGGTATTATTGATGGATAGGAAGTAACTTGTCTTTTGTGTGTTTATTATTATTAGTCATTTTATCTCAAACAACATGCATGTCATTGCGACATCACTAGCATCACATAAAATGTGGTAGTGATTTAAGATCACGACGTCGATTTATACTTTCAGAGTAAGTTAGTCGCATTGTATTTGTTATTATGTCAAGTGTATGATAGATAGTTTATCTACATGTTAGCATACAAGCTATCCAGCATATGTTTATACATCTCATTTATTTATAAATACATATAATGTAGTCGGCTCTTGTATTCAAGGCATGGATAACTCTATGTTTACGTGTCATGTTAGCTATCAACATGATGGCAAAAGAAACCTGAAACATTAAGCTTTTTTATTTCATTTGAGAAGAATTTTTCAGTTTTGGATTATTATTATTAGATGATGCCAACTCGATTACGATATCTAAATCAATGATATTATATAGTCTTAGAAAAAATATTAACTAGCATTTTGAAGTTATTAGAAACTTGAGATTATTCAAAATGGACAGTGTTGTTAGAAGTGTAGTCGAGTATTTAATATTTAAAATCGGGTTTTTAGGTGAGTTTAAGATCAAGTTTTGAGTAATCGGAATTCCATCAAGTAAATTTTAATCATATAAGACTACAAACAGATACAACAAATATCTGCAAACCTGATATTGGATACTTGACAATAACCTATATCAGCAATCCTGATAACGGATACCTCACAGGTACAACTTATGAGACTTAGATTATCAATACCTAACCATCACCGACCTCAGTCAGCAAGGTGTAATCATTATTTAGATTTTCAAATTGCGTATAGTAAATGGACCTTTTTAACTCGAATTTTCTGTTTTTTTTTTTAAAGAAAGAGTTAGCGTTAGAATGAATACATGATACAAAATAAAAAGCATAAATTTCGCAATTGGCCTCAAGTAGAAAGACGTAGATATTTTGTGCGGCTCTTTCCTTAAAGTAGAAAGACGACTGATTATACGTGTAGTAGTCGTCTTCTTTCTTTATAGTACCCACATCAACCTCTTTGTCATATTCATTTTCTTTCATTTCTTCCCTCTCTCTCTCTCTCCTCCAGCCACGACAACAGCTGCCATAGACGACTTTTTATATTTCTTCAGATTCCCCAAAGAAAATTCAGCAACCTCTTAAACCAAATATCATCTGTGAGTTCATCCGTTCTTCATCTTTCTAACCCTCATCTTATCAAACCCACTTCAGTTTTTGGATTTAACGCAACCCCTTCTCATGGGGTTTCATGAAATTGATCTGGGTTTAATTGTTAATTGCCCCTTTGTTATGTTGATGATGGTTTCACGTTGTCAGAGTGTTCTTGTTGGTGCTTACACCTTTTTTTAATTTCAAAGTTGTTTTTTTTTGTGATTGAATTGTTTATTTTTCTTCTTTTTGATGAGATCTATGACATTTACTACATGGCAATCTTGTCTATTTTAATCTAGAAAGTTGTCAGAAGATCAGGTAGGGTTTAGATCCATGAACTTCAAATAAACTACTTTTAAATTTGATTAAATTTTAATCAGTAGAATCTAAATGTTTGTTTTTGTTGCCCCTTTTTCTTGTTTTATTTGTTAGCAGTATAGTTTTCTCACCCCTTTATGTGATCGGTAGACTACTAATATTATTAGTACTTTTTGTATAGTTGTTTGTTCTGCAAAAAAAAAAAGAAAGGAAAAAAACAGATTTTAGAGGCGGGTCTGAGTTGGGCGCGTCCTCTGTATCCCAGGGGTCAGAGGACCTCCCTCCCTAGACCAGTAGACCTACCAGTAGGTTTTTCTGAGATTTTACTAGGTATGTTTGTTTATGTACGTGTGTGTAATCTTTATGTATATTTATATGCTATTGATAAACCTATAGTTTATCCTCATGGTGTTCTTTTCGTCATTTCCGGGCTTCATAACTGAAAAAAAATGAACATAAGAAGCTTAGATATGATGTTGATTACTACTGTAAATAAAAACTAATCCTGTTTTATTAGATGAATAATGTGATTTCTAAGTTGATTTTCTTTCTGTCTTCCAGGATAAAATATGCTTCATTGACCGTTGGTGATCTTGTGAATACTTGAAGTGATAATTCAGTTTATAGAGTTACAATATCTTCTTGATTTGTGGTTACGTGATCCATGGGGTTCTTTGAAGAAATGGGATTCTATGGAAATCTCGATTTTCTTTCAGCTCCAAACTGCGAGGGAGAACGGGTACCCGAAACCGAACAGGACGCACCCGTTGAGGAAGATTACAGCGATGAAGAAATGGACGTTGATGAGCTGGAAAGGAGGATGTGGCGAGACCGAATGCTTTTAAGGCGGCTTAAAGATCAAAACAAAGGTAAAGAAGTCGATAACACGAAGCAACGTCAGTCACAAGAACAAGCGAGACGAAAGAAAATGTCTCGAGCCCAAGACGGGATCTTGAAATACATGCTCAAAATGATGGAAGTTTGTAAGGCTCAGGGGTTTGTTTACGGAATTATTCCGGAAAACGGGAAGCCTGTTACTGGAGCCTCGGATAATCTCCGGGCCTGGTGGAAGGAAAAAGTCCGGTTCGATAGGAACGGGCCGGCTGCGATTTCTAAATACCAAGCGGATCACTCGATTCCCGGGAAAAATGAGGATAACTGTACCCCGGTATCCACCCCGCACACGTTACAAGAACTTCAAGACACCACTCTTGGTTCGCTTTTGTCGGCTTTAATGCAACATTGTGACCCGCCACAACGGCGGTTCCCGTTGGAAAAGGGTGTTCCGCCGCCATGGTGGCCCACCGGAGGTGAGGAATGGTGGGGCCAGCTCGGGTTACCGAAAGAACAAGGGACTCCACCGTATAAGAAACCTCATGATCTAAAGAAGGCATGGAAAGTCGGTGTTTTAACGGCTGTGATCAAGCATATGTCGCCAGATATCGCGAAAATTCGTAAGCTTGTTAGGCAATCTAAATGCTTACAAGACAAAATGACGGCTAAAGAAAGTGCCACGTGGCTTGCTATTATTAACCAAGAAGAGGCCTTATCACGTAAGTTGTATCCCGACAGCTGCCCACCTGTATCGTCGGGTGGGAACGCGTCGTATCTTGTAACCGACGCCAGTGATTATGATGTGGATGGTGTAGAAGATGACAATAACGTAGAAGTAGAAGAGTGCAAGCCACCACCCGTCGAGGTCAATAATCTTTACAATCTCGGGCTCATCGGGCCTCAAGGGGTTCAAGTCAAGGGTGACGTAGTTGAAATCCCGAGCCCGGATAGTTTCAGTCAGAAGCGGAAGCAATCATGTGATGACCAGCAGCCACCGAAGGTTTACACATGCGAGTATTCTCAATGCCCTTATAGCGACATTCGTGTAGGTTTTACCGACAGATATTCAAGAAACAATCACCAGATGAATTGTCTGTATCGCCCTTCGAATAATAATCCTTCGCGTAGTGGAACCATGAGCTTCCAAATGAAAGAACCAATGTTCACTATACCACAGTTTGGTCAACCAAAGATGACCACGGGTCAACCACTGGGACTTCCGGGAGATGGTCAAAGGGCGATTTCCGACCTGATGTCGTTTTATGATACAAATCATCAACCCACAAACGGAAATCTGAACTCGGGTACACGGGATGTTAATTTCGACCACCAGAAGCAAAAGTTTCCCATCCAACTCGATGACGACTTTTTTGGACATGGTGTCGAGTCAAACATAGCTTCGATTCAGTCAACGTTTATGCCGGCAGGGTCTCAGCTTGACAACAAAGCAACATACAGCCCTGCTTTTGATGCAAACAATAATTTGGATTTCAGATTTGTTTCACAGTCTCCGTTCAATCTTGCGGGAGTTGACTTTTCTGGCGAGTCAAACCCGACCCCAGACGTGTCAATGTGGTACCTTTAAAATCATCAACAAGACTCCCCAAAAAACAGGTGAAAAAGCCTGGATTTTAATCCATAGTATAGTAGCATCAAGTTATTAGGTACACTATATCATATGCTTGTTTAAGTTTCATGTGACCAAATACTGAGATGTACTTGTGTAACTATATAGTGTGTATTGTATCAATTATTGGGGTTGCTAGTTTTTTGTTTGTTGATTAAGCCTGACAAAACGTGTAGTCGGGTAATGGGTCAAATGATGCATATTTTAGAAGTATTTTCTTTTACTAGACTCAAACTGACCTGTTGTATAATTTTAATAGACGCAATGAACCACCTAAGCAAAATCTTTTTACCCAAATCAACGAAACCCTATTTAACCCGTTGTATAGTTTTAGTAGCCCCCAAATGAACCCAAAAGAAAATTCTTATATTGTATTACCCAAATCAACAAAATCATATTGACCCGTCATATAATCTTAGTAGACCCAAATGAACCCATAACCAAAATCTTGTTCCCCAAATTGAGTTGTTGTATAATTTTAGTAGACTCAAATGAACGCTTATACAAAATCTTTTTACCCAAATCAGCGAAACCCAAGTTGACTCGTTATTGGCCCGTTTTATAATTTCACTAGACCCAATTGTTCCTATAAGCAAAATCTTTTTTACCCAAAACAACGAGACCTAAACCGAGCCGTTGTATAATTTTAATATACCCAAATGAACGCATAAGCATAATCTTTTTTCCCAAACTTTTAAAACGTCAAAACCCAAGTTGACCCGTTATTCACCGTAAAATAATTTTAGTAGACTCAAAGGAACACAGAAGCGCAATCTTTTAACCCAAATCAACAAATTTATTGATGAAGGGGTCATAATTGTCATGTATGAAACAGGCCAAAATCGACCCTTTAAGTGGGTCAAAGAACCTTGACCATGATTAGGTGGGACTTGGCTTGGCTTTTGGTGCAGCCAAAATACACACAGTGAATATAGGGGTTTTGTGAGCATCTAGACAAAAGGAAGGGTGGATGCATGTGAGGGTTGTTGGGTGAGTGATAAAGTTGAGTCTTTTTGGAACCAATTGACCAAAAGATTAGAGGACATGTACATGTGACCTTGTTGGGTCCATTGTTTTGGGACCAGATATGGATAGAGTTTAGGAAGATGCTAAATAGCTGGATGCCCACTAAATAACAACACATAACGTTAAGGTCGGATAAAGCGATCAATGGATGTTTTGACTTTTGCTATTAAGGTGTTAGTCGACTGTTGTGGTGGCTTAGGACCTAATCTTTTGTTTATCTTTTTTAAGTTGAAGCTTTGTGATGATTGGTGTTGGCAAATCTTTTGGATTATGCCGACAAAATCCGTGATTTTTTGTTTGATCATTTGTTTTTTTTATTATTTTTTAGCTCGTGGTGGACAAAGATTTCTTTTTTATTGGTACTTTTTATTGGTCGAGCCAAGGAATTTCTTTTGCTGGATTGAGTGAGGAAAATGAAATATATTCGGTGGAAGTAGGGGTGCAAACAAGTCTAGTCGAGCCTGAGCTCGACCAGGCTCAAGCGCGAGCTCGATTAACTTATAAGAGCTCGGCTCGATTTGAACTTTGTTTTCAAAGCTCGAGCTCGGCTCGTTGATATTTTCTTAAGCACGAGCTCGGCTCGTTTTATTAATTAATATATTAAATAAAAATAATATAAATAATAGACTTTTTAGGCTCGCGAGCTCGATAAGTGAAACTCGGGCTCGACTCGTTTACTAAATAAGATTATTTTTATGTTCAAGGTCGCCTTGTAAACAGGTTTAAATAAGCTCGGCTCGTTTACACTAAGGCTCGACGATCCTAAGAAGCTTCACATGAGGCTCGAGCACGATAAACAAACGAGCTTTATTTTAGGCTCAAGTTCGGCTCGGGCTCAATAAGGCTCAGCTCGTTTCGAGCTTTTTCTCGAGCCGATCTCAAGTAGCTCGCGAGCCGCTCGGCTCATTTGCACCCCTAGGTGGAAAGGGTACTCCCCAAATGCAGAGTGGTAAACTTTTTCCCTTAACCAATAATATCATGCTATATCAACTTCCCTCTTCATTTCCCATTTTACACTCAAACACTAGGGGTGCTCAGACACATTAAGAAGTCTGAACCATTAAGTGTTGAACCAGTAAGAGGTCTGAACCATTAAGAGCCAATATAATGTAAGAGGCAAATGTTTGACCAATTCAGATTAGAGGTCTTAACCATTAAGACTTAGTATAATGCTTAACCATTCAGGGACAAATGTCTTAACCATTCAGACATTTACTCGCGAAACAAACAGATTTGCTCGCTAAACAAACAGTCTGAACCATTAAGTGCTAAACCAATAAGAGGTCTGAACCATTCAGAGCCTCGTTAAGAGGTAAACAAATAACCCCGAAGAGTGATAAACAACTTCTTTAAAAAAAATATAAATGTGTGATTGGTTGAAAGAGGGTGGGACCCACCATTAACCCCCTCTCCACCCTTCTCTCTTCTCTTCCCCACTCGATGACTACTCACCGCAATATGCTTTCACCGAACACAGAATACAACCCAAGGGGTGCCTCACCGATCGGCAAAGAGGGTTTACCGCCCCTTAGTGTGGTTTTTTGAAGAGGGTTTCAATTTCAACTTTAGTTATTTTAAAAAAAGAGTAAATTACAGAAAACGTCCTTTATATTTATATAGGTTGCAAAGTATGTTCTTTACCTTCAAAAGTTATAGAAAACGTACGTTATATTTTAAAACCCTTGCATGTTACTTTCTTTGGTCGTAACTCAGTTAGTTTTTCAGGTTAAATCTGATCAAGTGGACCCCATGTGAGGGTGTGTATTTTTTTAAACATAATCATTCTATTTATTATTTTTAAGATTATTTATTTTAGTATTTAGGGTTAAATAACCAAAATACCCTCATGTGAGGTTCATTTGATCAGATTTAATCATGAAAATTAATTGGGTTAGGGTCAAAGGATGTAACGTGTAAGGGTTTTAAAATATAAAGTACTATTACTGTCATTTTAAAGGTAAAGGACATACTTTGTAACCTGATATAAACATAAAGGACATTTTATATAATATACTCTAAAAGATATACTACTGTGTTTATAAAACTTTGTTAAAAGAAATACACATGCTCAACGAATTATTGACTACTAGCTTGACAGAACATAGTTTACTTGTTAGTCACACCACCTCTATGCTAGAGGTATAGGCCTGAAATATGTTCCTACGTGAATTCTACCATTTATTCATTATTCTTAGTGTACAACCATAAAAAAAATATAAAAAGTGAGCATCGAATGTAAAATCGGATCCTTAAACATGATTGCTAATCCAACCAAATATCTTATATTATTTGGATGATACAAATTATTTATTAGGATTATGGAGTCACAAGTAAAATGCTTATGGAGTCACGTCGTTATATAGATGTAACATATTTGTTAACAGCTTAAATCTAAACAATTATATCTTTATGAAAATACATATTTGTTGTCCCTATCATTTTAATGTAAAATTAAATGAAATAGAAGTATACCCATGCTCAATCCCCCCTAACCCCCATCATGCACCACCACTGTCTTCTCTTGTCATTGTCCTGACGACGGTGGCATCTCCCACCCTCTATCCCCACCACAAACGCTTCATCAATATCACCTCTCTCCCTCACCCTTACAATCACAAACCAAATAAATACTAGAATTAGATGTGCACATTTCGTTTCTTTTTTATGTATAAACTTCGTCGGACCATTGGTGTTTGATTGTTGCGTTGTGTTCGGCGAGGTTGTTTTGTTGTTCAGGGTCGAGAGTGTTTTGATATGTTGTACTCGCTCAATATATTTCTTTTTAAAAGTACTATATAAGTTAAATATTACTTGAACATTATCCGCCAGCTTGCAAGTTTCACCCATGGGCTTCTCAAACAAACCGTGTTTGATACATGATTAGAAAATCCACCACATATCTTTCATCGAGCTAATATTAGCGCTTTTGGTAATTCACATAGATCAAAATTTGACCAAATTTCTGGGTTAACCGTTAAGTCACTTGACGAAGATCCTACACAACCGGCAGCTTTCAAATGACATTTGACTATTTGAGACAATTTTTGGCACTTAGAAATGTTATGATCAAACCAATACACCAAATACATGTTTATACCAACATGGCCAATATGGTAATAAAAAAAACCCCTCATAAAACGAAGTAGCTACTTTTTTGGTCCCAATGGTATTAACTGGTTAACCGATTATCTTAGGTTAAAAATAACGGTTCTTGTTCTAAAATCTCCAAACAGGTTCCAAACCTATGGTTTTTTTCTAACTTAAACCGGTTTCTATGCTATTGGTTACAAACTGGTTTAGGTTTCGGTTATCCAAACTGGGTTTTTATTTTTGTTTTTGCCACATCTATCTAAAATAATCGTTTATTTTTTTAAGAAAATCTCTTAAAAAGGGC
This sequence comes from Scalesia atractyloides, assembly GCA_947069175.1. Taxonomy (NCBI): domain Eukaryota; kingdom Viridiplantae; phylum Streptophyta; class Magnoliopsida; order Asterales; family Asteraceae; genus Scalesia; species Scalesia atractyloides. Next base: position 45,919,186 of record CAMTDV010000019.1, on the reverse strand, counting down.
GACCCCTTTCAAAATTGAAGATATTGATACCAGTGGGCCTTTTCATAAGTTGAGTGTTTACTCAATCAAACTCAAGTTACTCAAACAAAGCCCGGCATTCGGGTCAACCAATTTAACTAAATGGTGTTCAATCGAACAAAAGAATCATTGCTGTTTGATTATATCCATTGTATTGTTAATGTCGTTACAACCCTATTTCGCCGTAAAAACCACCACCACCTAATGCCTGAAAACATCCGTGTTCTGCCTTCAACTTGATACCCCCGTCACCCGAATCAATTTCTTTTTTGTGAAGTGACATGCATGCAAGAAAATGTGACAGTTGACTTTTTACTTGAAAAAAGTCAAAACACAGGTTATAATACTATACTTTGTATCAAGGATGTATTCCAGGGAGAAGTGGTACAGGTGGTTTAGGCTGTTTTATTTTCTCTACCAATACAGCTTGAGTGGTCAGGATTATCCCAGCAATTGATACAGCATTTTGGAGAGCACACCTTGAAACCCGACAAGGATCGATTATCCCGGCCGTAATGAGATCCTCATAGATGTTGGTCATTGCGTTATAACCGAATTCCCAATCAAGTGTTTTGATCTTCTCAACAACTACCTCGCCATCCACCCCTGCATTCACTGCTATCAATCTTGCAGGAGCTTGCAGTGCCTGAGATCCAGCATTTTACAAAATTATCAGATCTTTCATTTTTTAGCAATCGTGAGAACCCGCTACAAGATAGCTCACGTAGAGATGTGCACGGTTCGGTTATTAGCCTTAGCCGAAACCGAAGTAATTGATTAATCTATTTTATTAACCATTCGGTTTTCGGTTAATCGGTTCGATTTATTTGGTTAGTTTGTCGGTTTTCGGTTCGGTTAATAACCAGACCAGACTTGGGCTAAAATTTTACTTAGAAAACATGGAATGGAGGTATAAATACATGAAAGTGTAGTATAAATGCATAAAAATATTGAGGTATAAATACTAAAATACATGAATTGGGTGTTTTAATATATATGAAAAGGAGGGATAAACTATAAACATGAAATATGTGAAATGGAGATATAAACGCTAGAAATATATGAAAATACGAATGCTTCGATTTGGTTCAGTTAATTTCAGTTAACCGAGGGTAAAGAAACCCAATAACCGATCTTCAGTTAATCGGTTTTCGATTAATTTCGGTTCAGGTTCGTCGATTTTGGGTCGGTTTCGGTTAACGGTTCGGTTATATCTCACCCCTAGCTGACAGCCATACATATTCCCTACTAACCAAAGGGATCGGGTGAAACCGAACCGTTAACCGAAAGATTAACCGTACATAAATTCATTAAAAATCACTGGGTAGGTGGGCCTTCAAGGGGTTAAAAGTAAAAAAACCAGCGGAAGTTGGATTCGAACCTGAGGGTCCAAGACCACCCCTTGAAGGTTCAGATATTTCATTTAGAGGTACTAACAAAAGATAAGAAAGTATAATAATAGATTAACAGAAAGGGGTGAGACAATAAGAACATACTGATGCTATGATGTCAGCCCCACTTTCCTCATCCGGATCTTCCAACGACTTTTTGATGGCGGATATTTCCTCCAAAAGATGAACATATGTGGCTCCGCCACCTGGCACAATACCTTCATCCATAGCTGCATACGTGGCGTTTTTCGCATCCTCGATTCGCAGCTTTCTGTCTTCTAATTCCATCTCAGTATGCGCTCCAACCTATAACCAAAAATAATGCATAAATTACACTACCTTTTTCCAATATGAAACTTCGGAAACAACTTATTGATATAATAACCTCACCCTGATAATGGCAACACCACAGGATAGTTTTGCGATTCGTTCACTAAGTTTTCTTGAAAGATATGAATTATCTGACTCTGAAAGATCCTTCTTTATCTGTGATATCCTTGCTTGAATCTCACCTTTCATGATTGGATCAGCAACAATCGTTGTAGAATTACTTGTTATCGTCACCTTACGTGCAATTCCAAGTTGATCAGAGGTCGCACTTTCAAGAGACAGACCCAAATCTCCCGACAGAAAATCAGCACCTAATCATTTTATTTAAAAAAAAATAGATCATTGGAAAAAATATAGCTTCTTTGTTCATATTGGACATGCTATATATTTACATACAAAGGATTTTGGGTCAAACCCATCCCGTAAATTCGCAATAGAGCTGCACACGAACCGAACGTTCAGCGAACCGTTCTTGAACCGTTCGGCAGGAAGTTCGTTTGTGTTCGTTCGTTAAACAAATGAACGAACACGAAAAAGAAATTTCGTTCGTTTAGTTAAATGAACGAACATGAACAATGGCCGCGTTCGTTCATTTATGTCCGTGAACGTACGGTAATATGTTTGTTTATGTTCATTTGTGTTCAATAGTTCATTAACGTTTTTACTTTTTATATTTTATTTAAACACTTTAAAATTCCAACAAATAAAACATTTTCTAAGTGTATTATATATTCTGGTCATGAACGCTAGTTTGTGTTCTTTTGTTTTCATTTGTGTTCATAAACGTTCGTTTGCGTTCGTTACCTTAAATTAACAAACAGACACAAACACACTCGTTTCCTTAACAAACGAACACGGGCATAAAATTTCGTTCAATAAGTGTTCATGAACACTTCGTGAACACTTGTATTTCCTTAACGAACCGTTCGGTAAGTGTTCCTGAATAGTTCGTGAACACTTATATTTACTTAACAAACGAACACGAACAAGGTCTTGTTCGTGTTCGTTCGGTTCGTTCGCAGCCCTATTCGCCACCTCTAAACAAGAATACGATTAGCCAAAAACCATATTGAGCTAAAAATCAATAAATAATTACCTGTCATGAGGGCGATATCTTGCAGTAAAGCTTTCTTACGGTCCCCGACCCCGGGGCATTTAACAACAGCAACCTTAAGGGTACCTTGATTTTTGTTAACGATTAGTGTTTCCAGCACTGATATTGAGATATCTTCAGCAAAGATGAGCAACGGGACGCTTAATTGAGTACACTTTTCTAACAAAGGAACAATTTCTTTGACGCTTGATATCCTTTGATCGGTTATCAAGACTTTAGCGTTTTCAAATTCCACAGATAAGTTATTATCGTTGGTGATGAAATGAGGAGACATGTATCCTTTGTCAATCTGTAGGGAAAGTACTCCTGAATAGACATTAAAATATGAAAATGAAAAGATAAAGAGAATATTTGAATCAGATATCACATGATGTTAACAGTACAGAGGGTGTATTTATTTCAACTCAACTCCATAAGAAAGTGCAAATAAATATATAAAGATATAATTACTTATATATTAATTCCTTAGGGGCAATTGTAACACTTGCCTTCATTCCTTCTTCAACGAGAACAGAAGTTTCACTTGACGAAGAAGATTCAATAGAAATTATCCCATCATGGCCGATCTTATCTATGGCTTCAGCAATTAAGTTTCCGACAAATTCATCGTTTCCGGCAGAGATTGAAGCTATGGCTGCATAACACGAAAAAGCTTATAGAGTCCCTTCTTGTTTAGTAAATAAAAGTGGTAACTTCAACCAATTTGAAAGAAGTCAATTTGGGTCATATTTCATTGGTAACAAGTAAAACGAGTAAAACTTGTATTAAAAAAAAAAAAAAAAAACTTTTGACACGTGAAGCAGACAGAAAGGGTTAAACCTATCGGTGATATATCACCAATATATCGGTTATCGGTCCCCACGTAAGATAGCAGTGTCAAATATCGGTCAGAATATCAATGCTGATAGTATCGGCAATATTGACCGATATATCACCGATTTTCCCAATATCATTCTTATTGCTGCTATTAGTGTTTACTTTTAAATCTTGATTGTTAACTGTTAGTGTTTTAAGTCTTAATCAGTTATTACTTGCTACAATTGTTTTCTGCAAGTTGCAAAAGGTTAATTTGTTAATGGTAGGAGAGTATACTGAAATGTTAGTGTTAAACTGCTATATATATAAATTCTACATGATATTAAAACTACTTATATCCCACAATGACCTTGGTTTAAAAAAGCGTGAGGCGCTCCGAAGCGTTTTGGTTCCAAAAGCTTTAAGCGAAGCTTTAAGCGCGAAGCGAGAGCTTCACGTATACGAAGCGCTCAAAATAAAAAAAAATAAAAATAATATTGTACACCTCAACATGACCTATTCTACCTGTTAATCAATAATAAACACAAAAACATGATTAAAAAACACTTAACACATAAAAAACATAGTTAAAATATAAATTAAAGTATGAAGAATTGCAGGAGAAGAGGAAGGGAGCGGCTGAATATGTTAAAAGATAGCCAACGTTCTTTTTTTTAGGGTAAACAAGTAGCGGCCTCATTTAAACCCTATTTAAAGACTACTGGGCCTAAATAAATAGCCCAAATGTGACCTGATGGGCTGAAGCGTCGCCTCAAACCAAGGTCGCTTTGCGCTTAAAGCTCGCCTCAAAACGCTTCACGTGTTGTGACGCCTCAGAGCAAAAAAAGCGACATTGCCAGCGCTTCAGCACCTCACGCTTAAAGCTCGCTTAAAGCGCGCTTTTTTAAACCAAGACCATGACAACCTATATCTCAAATATCGGTCCTTGACCGATATCCGATTTTTACCGCATTAACTACATAGGGGTTAAACTAGGTCAAAGTACGACTAACCTACATTCAAATGCTTATAATGCTAATGTCATTTTATTTGAATGAAAATTTTAGTTTTTGTAATCATTTTTCGCTCATTAATATTTTAAGGAAATGGGCAAAAAGGGTGAGTGAGTCTCCCTGAACCCATTTTGACCCGTTAATTGTAAACACTGTTAGAAAACATTAAAATGTGAAAATAAAAATTAACCTTTTATATCATCCCTTTTACTAACAGGAACCGCTTTCCGCTTCAAAACTTTAATCAATTCTTTTACAGTCTTCTCCATTCCCTTCTTTAACGCAATGGGATTCGCCCCAAACGACACTGCCAATAATCCAGATTTGATCATTTCTCTGGAAAGAACAATCGCAGTGGTAGTCCCATCACCCGCTAAATCATTTGTCTTCGTTGCAACCTGTAAAAACAACGAATATTTTAAACACTAATATGTTAACCGACTGCACAAGTTACAGTTCGGTTAGCTTAATTACCTCTTGGATTAACACTGCCCCTGCATTTTCTATTGAATCAGCAAGCTCTATAGCTTTAGCAATCGTCACACCGTCGTTAATAACTTTAAGTGATCCCGACTCAGAAAGAACAACATTTCGACCTGTACAAAACACCATAACAAACAAATCGAACTCGATATGAAAATCGGGGAAGTATCTATGCAGAACACCAAATATTGCGTAAACACATAGAGCAAAATGAATCATTTATTTAAAATTGGACATTTAAAAATCAAAATATGTAACAAGCTTGTCTACCTTTGGGTCCTAAAGTAACAGAAACAGCATCAGCAAGCTTATCAATTCCAGCAACTAAACTCTCCCTGCATTCTTTATCAAAGCAAACCCTCTTCGCCCCTGCTTTGACCACCATCGATTTCTTGGTCAAACTATGATTCCTCCTCCATACCACCCCACAAAATTGTTGTTTTCCACACACTTGCTTCGAAATTGAACAAAAATGCACAAATTAATATTTCATACCACTACAAACCCTAAAATTAATCGAATTTATAAAAGAACAAAACCCAATTAATGTAAAAATATTTTATGAATATTTGGGAATATAGAAAGAAGAGATAACATACGTGAATTGAAGAAGTTGTAGGACGGATGAACATCGGAGGAGAAGATAAGAGAGACGATGACATCTGTGGATTCGTTGCTAGTAAAGGGATTTGGATTAGGGGAAAAATTGGTTCGTCAATTCGTTGCTCGGAGTGAGGTTTATCAAGGGTTTAAAAGCGCCTCTACAGTAGTTTGGATGAGCAAATTTTACCGGAACCATTTTTGTATCAATTTTGTCCTAATTCGGTATCGATTTTTTGCGATTTTCAAGATCTTTTTGGTTAATTTATCTTCAATTGTCATACCGTGTCAAGTATTTTTGATACCGCTATCTATTTTTCTGATATTCAAGATCGACAACATCGGTATGATACTAAGCTCATATCTATCGGTGTTTAATCTTCAACCATTTCCAATAAGTAATGTGTAATTAATGGTTTATTTTTCTTTTTCAATTTTTTTTTACTAAAAAGGGTAAAAAGGTTATGTTATGTACATAATTGTTTGATGGGGTGAAGGAGATACCTTAAATTTTTCTAGTTGAACATACTACTCATTTCAACCTATCATCTAATAATATTGCATCACATCATCATTCAATACAAATTAATTCTTTTTTTAAAGACAAACTAACATACTTATAAAGAGTCTTGTACATACATCTTGTAAGGTTTGAACTCTCCACTTAATCAATAAAGAGGAGACACCTAAACACCAAACCATATCATTTGAAGACAATACAACATCAAATAAATAGATTATTGAAACTCGTGTCACTTCACATCTCATACATTCATCTAGCACGCGTTAGTGAACTCGGAATCCGTCATGCATGTCGAACCCATGGTGGTTGTGCCGGTGTTCCCGTGGTACTTGGGGTGAACCCACGACACCAGGGATGTTTACGGTCCGGTTTTAATAGTTTTTAAGTCAAATCATAAGACAAACCGTTAGTAACATTTTTTATCAATGAAAACCAAAAAAAAGCCGAACCATTCAAAGGATAAACAGATAAAAACGGAAATCTTTCTCCAATCCTCAAATAACTATTGACCGAAAAATTCAAGAAAAGTAGCAAAATTTTTTGGCCTTCACTTCAGAAAATTTATATTACTATTTCAATATTTTATTTATTTTTTGTATTATTAGTTTATGAGTAAACTGTCAAAATGGTCTATGAGGTTTGCTCACTTTTGTCACTTTAGTCCAAAATCCAAACCTTTTGAATCTGAGTCCTTGTGATTTCAATTTTGTTGTCATTTTCATCTAAAATCAAAATCTAATCAGATATAACATATTTTCCTCCCTTTTAATAAAGGGCGAAATAGTCTTTTAACCTTTTATTAAAACAAATTAAAAAATCTGACCATTTTGCCTTTCATTAAAACATAGAAAAAGATAAAAAAAACTGGATGTTATTTGAAAAATCTGACCAGATTTTGCTTTTGGATGAAAATTGCAACAAAATTGAAACCACAGGGACCCATATTTATAAGGTTTGAGTTTTGGATTAAAGTGACCAAACCTCAGGGGCCATTTTGACAGTTTACTCTTAATTTATAACACTGAAGGTAAAAAAAAGTTAGAGTAAACTACCATTTTGGTTCCTGATGTTTGGTCAGTTTTGCCACTTTAGTCCAAATCTCAAACTTTTTGTATTTGGGTCCCTGTGGTTCCATTTTTGTTCCCATTTTGGTCCAAAAGTGAAATCAGGCTAGATACCCCGATTAAACCCTCAACTTTTGTCCTTTTCCATAGGGGTAATTTTTCCACTTACGTTTTATTATAACTGATTAGTAATTAAAATTCATAAAACGAAATTATTAAAACCTGACCTTATAAAAGTCATCTCATTCCCCAAATCTACCCTAACTTAAACCCAACGGTACCACCATCGCAAAACCACCACCACCAACCAAAACCCACCCATCGAGTTACCAGACTTACCACCGCCACCACCCTTTGGAATCAAGCTATGAATACCTTCATACACGATCCGAATCCCAACTTTTTTTCTTTTAATCAACTTGATCTTCACTTGCGTTTGCGTATCCAGATGAATCTTCAACGCTATTCCATATTTCTTCTTTCAGATCTGCTCAGATCTGATTCACCGTACTCGATTCCAGTAACATATTCGCTCCGTACAGATTTGCTCGTAGAAAAAACACGACTCGTTTGAGCTAACACACCATCAGATCAGGGAAGAACCACCGTCGGTGGTATTTCGTCGAAGACCACTATCGCGTTTCAGATCAGCGAAAAGGAAGTGAATCTCCATGTGTGGGGCATATGATTCGGGTGGGGGTGGGGGTTTTTTGAGGTGGGAGGGGGATCGGAGGAGAGTGAATCTCCATTTGTGCTTGTTGGTTCACATATGTGAGAGAGGATGGATGGATTAGCAGGGTTTTTGATTTTGGTTAGATTGAAGGGACGGGGAAAAGGAAGGGGATGAAGATATAATATGTGGGTATTTACAGGGTCAGGTTTTCATAATTTAATAAGTTATAATAAAACAAAAAAGACAAATTACCCATGTGGAAAAGGACAAAAGTTGAGGGTTTAATTAGGGGAATCTGACCTGATTTCACTTTTGGACCAAAATGGCAACAGAAATGAAACCACAGGGACCTAGATACAAAAAGTTTGAGATTTGGACTAAAGTGACAAAACTGACCAAACCCCAAGTACCAAAATGACAGTTTACTCAAAAAGTTATATAAAATCGAGTTATTCTTTCTCAATTTTGTGCACTTGTTCTTCACTTCTTACCAATGTCATGATTTATGAAAACCATATTGCTAGGTCATACCAGTTAAATCAGTCACCAGAAAGAAATTAGTTTGTCGAGCATTTATGCACATAAAAGCAAACATTTGTATATAAAAATACAATATTTAAAAATAGAGTAAATTATGTTTTGTGTATTGTGTTTTATAACCGCTCATTTTATAACATTGAAATGTATACTAAACCGGATGGTTTTAGTGGAATCGGAGATATTAACGCTTTCAACTTGAATAAGAAGTATACATATCATAAGCTTTGAAAAAGGTTGAGGAGACGTTGAGCAACGAAGGATACATCTTATAAGCTAAGGAAGAAAATTAGAAAGCTTTTATCACTTGAGGTGGGACGGACTACGGGGTATCACAAAGAATTTAAAATTTTATAGATTGTTAAACTTACAAACCTGAGACCTCTAATACAATATGCATTGCGATTTACCAACTAATCTAGAGCCTGTTTTGTGTTTAGTATTTGAGTATGGATATAAATAATCTACTTGTTTTTATAAATAACTTATCTGAAGCTACAGATGTGTTCAAAGAAATTAGGAAATAAAACTCATTTGATCTACAAAGAAACTACAAGCTCCCGAGTCTAATAGAGAGTCTCCTATGAAATGATTTCAGAAACTAGCAAACAAGTCTCTTTTCTAATTAACATAAGTTGATTGCTTGCCTATGTTAAAACTTTTGAGGGAATAACTACTTCATTGTTACAGTTCATTAGACGTAAATAGCCAAAACCAAGCCTCACATAATACACTTTGCGCATACTCACTTTTAGAAAACTGAATGTACATAGTTGTGTTAAGAAAATGAAATTACTTTGCTACAATACAAAATAAAATGAAAGCATGTTGCTATTTCTTAAACTTAAGAAATTTTAGATTTATATATATATATATATATAGTTCTCTTACATACTGTGTTGTATGACAGCATAAATTTATTTACCAATGAACATGACCAAACTTTTTCCATCATTGACTAATGCTATCATTAAAGCTCAAGAATGTTGACGATGATTCACCATATGTTAGAATGGATAACTCGTCCCCATGCATCAACGGTCTAATGCTAGAGTTTGAACCACAGAGGGTACATGAGAGGTTCTTATAGCTTCTAACTCTAGAGCTACTCTTTCATAGTTGGCCTATTCTTTCCATTCAAATTCAAGCATCGCATTGCAAGGTCGGCTACTAGCAAAAGTTCATCTCTCGTACCCTCTTTAATTACCACTGAATCAAAAATAGACATAACATGTCCTTCTTCCATAGCTAACAAAAAGTGTGTAGCTAGACTTCTATGTTCACCAAATCTAGATAGGGAAATTGGCTTTTCTCCGGTCAAGAGTTCAACTAAAACAACTCCAAAGCTATAAACGTCACTCTTTTCAGTGAATTGGCTAGATTGGAAATACTCGGGATCTAGGTAGCCAAATGTACCTTTAACTAAGGTAGTCAGATGAGTTTGATCAATTGCTACAAACCTTGAAGTTCTGAAGTCAGAAACTTTGGCCCTGTATTTATCATCCAAAAGTACATTAGTAGTTTTGATATCCCTGTTGTAAATAGGAATGGAAGTTGCTGAATGCAAGTAAGCAAGTGCTCCTGCAACTTCTGTAGCTATTTGTAATCTCATGTTCAAAGAAATTCGGAACTCGTTGGTCTGGTTGTGCAGATGATCATACAAAGTACCATTTGGAATGAATTCTGAAACTAACAAAGGAACATCTGTCTCTAGGCAACATCCCAATAGTTTGACCACATTCCTATGATTGACTTGGGAAAGAATAACCACCTCATTGATGAACTGCTCTAATTGGCTTTCATCAATTACTTTTGATTTCTTAACCGCCACAATCCTTCCATCCACTAACATCCCTTTATAAATTGGACCTTGGCCTCCTCGTCCCAAGATTCTGTTCTCATTAAAGTTATCTGTGGTTTTTTCCAACTCACGTGATGAGAAAACTATGGTTTTATCAGCTAAAGACGGGTCAACTTCTTCTTGCTGTTTTAAGAGTAAACCACCATTGCGTTTGAAAAACTTCTTTCTCCGTCTCTCTCTATGGTTTTCTTGATCAGTTTATACACTATATAGCTGGTCGTCTTAACCATGGGGTGTCAGCCCAGTGGCCAGCCTCACCCATTCCAAACGGGAGGACGCGGGTTCGATTCCAGCTCGGCCCGAATAATCCTGCTGGGTAGTAACCGCCAGGCAGCTATGGGGCTAAGCTAGCTTGGGGAGAGAGAACCCTCCCGCAGTCAGGGGTACCGTGCATTTACCCTTTTTTCCCCTATATAGCTGGTCGTGATAAGAACTAGTACACCCATGCTTATGCTAATACCTGAGTGAATGAAAAACATACATTACGAAAAAGGAAAGTTAGCAAACAACCAAAAGTTCTCCATATATGTGTTTAAAAAGTTTCACTTGTAATTTTGTAAAGAAAATACAAAAAAAAAATAATAACTCCAGTTATTTTACACCGAAATAAAGTGTTTTTCTATATATGTGTTGTTTAAAAAGTAGAGTAAATTGCTATTTTAGTCCTGATGTTTATCCCAAATTGTCACTTTACTCCAAATAGTTTTTTCTTTTTCATCGGGGTCCCTAAAATTTTCATTTTTTGCCATTTTGGTCCAACTCACTAACTCGTTAAAAAATGTAAGTTAACTCACACTAAATAATTTAGTAGTTGCCATTTTCATCCAAAACCCATCTTTTTTCTTTTATTTTGTTATGTATATATACAATTTTAACTAAAAAACCCTTAAACTAAAAAAAATATAACTACGTATTAATATAAAAAATCTTTATTTTTTTAAAAACAGAATATTAATTAATATATATTAAAAGAACTATTTACTATTTTCTAATATTTTTTATATTAATATTAACAAGTGTTAAGTACCCCCGCGTTGCGGCGGGGGCGTAAAACCATGTCAAATAGCACCAATGCTACATCACCGTCAACATTCACCAAAACTGAAGTTGCGACGTGTCAATGCAAAGAAATTAGACCGAACCCTAAAACATAGAAATAATAACTAAGTCGATTTAGGACCCGCACATTACAACGAACTTGTCAAACAGGAAAAATAGATGACATAAAACGTTGAAACCACACACGCACGTTTCGTCGTGTTAACTCGCAAAATTTAGAACGAAGCATAAAAACGTAAAAACGTTGAACCATACACGCACGTTACACTGTATTAACTCGGAAAATTTAGAAAAAAAACGCAAAACGAAAAACTTGCTAAAGATGAAAAGTATAGGTGATCAAAGTTGAAGGTAAAAAAGTGAGTTTAAATTACAAAAGATGAAAAGTTTTGAGTTAAAGGTAAAAATATCAAATAGTTTTCAGCTAAAAGTTATTTATCAAATATTTGTAGATAAAAATAAAAAATTCAATTTTGTTTTGATAAACCCCCTAAGCATTAAGTACAACACTAATATGCATAAAAGTGTTGATAATTTATAGTGTTCAAATATTTATTTTTTTTTAGTTTAAGGGTTTTTTAATTAAAAATTTTTCTATATGTATAACTGAATAAAAGAAAAATATAGCTTTAGGATGAAAATGGAAACTACCAAACTAGGTAGTGTGAATTAACTAAAATTTTTAATGAACTTAGTGAATTGGACCAAAATGGCAAGAAAAATGAAAAACTTAGGGATTCTGTTGGGATTGAACCCTTGCAAAGGAACAGATGATATAAAGACAAAACTACATCATAGGATTGATCCAGAATAACAGAGTCTACAATCTCTGATGCAAGCCACTAATCCAGTTAATACTGCATTACAAGATCTGATGAATATAAGCTCTGTTGTGGAACCGCTGATGAAGACTAACAGTCGATAGGCTCATCAATGTTTCTTCTATATTAATGTAACAGTGTCTGTAATAGCAGTGGTTAACTTAGTCAGTGTTTAGAGTTAGTTAGTTGTTAGCTGTCACTATCAAACCCTGACGTCAGCAAAGATGCTCAGAGGTTTGACTTGTTGTATAAATAGAACATTACAATGTACTGTTCCATCTATCTATCAAAAGATCATTTTACACATTTCCTTCTTGCATTACGTACTAATAAACTATCATCGGGTTGAGGGGGAGTTTGTGATTCACATGCAAAACTTATAAGTTTGAAAGCATGATAATCAAAGCAATCTTCCATTAGTTGTGATATAAAGTTTTATTCCGCTGCAAATTCACTCTGTTTTATCTTCTTTCGTAAACCATTTTCTAAACAATCATAACTAATTCAAACTCAGATCCTAACAATTGGTATCAGAGCTTGGTCAATCAAAATTCGATTTAACTATCAATTTGATTTGAAAGATCAGCTCACCCTGCTAATTAGTTTGTTTGTTATCGTTGGAAAACAGAGTTTAATTACGTTCAAAGTTTTAAAAAAAATATGTTTAAAACAATCAGAATGTCTCAAAACACACAGGATTCCAACAACACTGGATCCATGTTTAAACCTCCGATGCTTATCAGAAACGAGTATTATATATGGCAACGTCGGATGGGTCATATTCTTACTCAGCAAAACACTGGTTGCTGGAGGTCCATTGTATTTGGACCACATGTTCCTATGGTTCCAAGTGCAGAGGACCCAGAAAAACAAGTGCCAAAAAGTCCTGAAAATTACTCCGAACAGGATTTCCAGAAAAAATAGTTAGATGCTAAGGCGTTAAGCATTGTTGCTTCTACCTTACCTAACGAAATCTATGTTGGCCTGCTCCACTGCAATAGTGCATAGGAGTTTTGGAATGCCTTGAAAGAGCAATTCGATGGGCTGAGGAAGTAATTGAAAACAATAGAGAAGTCTTAAATCAACAACACGAAACTTTTTGTCATGTCAAAGGAGATTCTCTAACTCAACAGTTCGAATGATTTAGCTGTCTCATAAGTGAACTTAAGCTGGTAAACGTTGAATTTCCTAATTCGACTGTCAACAGTCATCTCCTCAGATCGTCACCAGAAAAGTGAGACACTATAGCTTTCTTAACTCGAACATCTGTTGGGTTTAAATAAATGAATCTTACACAACTTCATGGTAGACTCCTCACATATGAGAGAGAGTTGAACCAGAAAAAGAAATTACAAGAGTCTGGCAAAATGGCTGATGACTATGCTTTTGGTAGCACAGCTCTTTTATGCCAAGAAGAGGGTTTTGGCAGTGGTAAGGATCAGAGTTATGATCATTTTATTGATATAACTTCTTTCTTACTCACCCAACTATGCTTTTGCTATTAATGGGGAAAGCCAAACCTCTGATAGCTTACCCTTTTAGTTGAATGATATTCAACACTTTGAACCATCTGATTTAGAAGAAATGGACATTTTGCACCAATTGGCTCTATTAAGTGTTAGAGCTAGTAAATTCTATAAGAGAACTAGTAGAAAATTCCCAGGGTTGCATGGGGAGTTAAAAGTTGGGCTGGATAAATCAAAAATCAAGTGCTATAAGTATAATAGACTAGGACATTTTGCTAGGGAATGCAGATCTCAAACATCTGGACCTATTGTGACACACCCTGCCCTAGATCTCAACACACACAAAAGCACTGCTCATTATCCTAATATACCCCTGTTCCTCAAATGCAAAGCACTGCTCATTTTGCACACCCTACTGCCATTGTTCTAGTGCACTATGTTCAAACCACTGTTCCATAGATTCAATATGTTCAAGCACCATCTCCTCAAGTGCATGTGCAACCTGCACCTCATGTCACTCAAGTTACTCAAACCACTGCTCCGGTAGAGGTTAACCAACAAAGCTTTTTCACACAAGGCTATGTTGACTGGAGTAGCTTGCCTGAGGAATTAACTGATGAAAAATTTGCTCTAGGAGCCAAAAATGATTTTGAAAATGACTTTTGCTTTATGGCTCTAGACACAATAGTTGAACATGATGAATCTGTGGAAGAAGTATCTAAATCTGATATGTATGAAGTTCATGATGAAACAGTGGTTACAAAAGAGAATGTTGATGAAGATGTGAAATCTCTGTCTGGTCCATGGGATACCAGTGTGTGAAGGTGATTGTGACTGTGCCATGATGGCTGCTGCTAAGGTATCACCTTAGATCCTTAAAGATCTATGTTCAAAGAAATGCATAATTGCTTTTGCTAACATAAAAAAGGTGAATGAAAATCTTAGAAACAAAATTTTAGAAGATGAGTTAAATTTTGAAAAACTTTCAAAAGAGTTGAAAACATAATTGGTTAACAAAGATTCTAAAATCAGCAGTCTTAAACATGAGGCACGCATAACAAAGATCAACTCCAAACTATGATAGAAAAATATTAAGTTTGCCAAAAGGAGTTGGAATCTACCAAAATCACTTGTGAGAAGTGGGTAGAATCTTGCAAAGGTTATGAGGTCATGCTTGAAAACCAGATCAAAAGTAACATAAAATTTGGCATAGGTTTCAAGAAAAATGATCAAGTTTCTGAAAATGTTACTGTAAATAAGTCTGGGGTGTTTGAAATTGTCCCAACAAATTTGGCTGGAGAAGAGATTAAAGTCACTGATAAAAATGGAAACAAAATCATTTTAGAAAAAACATGAGGGATCCTTAACTTTTGAGGAAGTTGAGAAATATCAATTTAAACCCACATGGTCTGATGAATGTGACATTCTCGAATTCCAAGTCAATGGATTTTTCAACCATTGATGGTGTCAAAGCACCAAAAACAAGAGTGATTTCCATTAAAGATCTTCCAGCGCATGTTACATCATCTGCTGAAAAGAAGTCTGAGAATGGAAAGAAGAAAGAAAAGGTTAAAAACCTGTTTTGTGACTTTTGTGAGAAAAGAAATCATGTCACTCAAAACTGTTTTCTTTTAAAAGCACACGATATCAACAAAATAAGTATAATACCTAATTCTTCAAAATGCATCATCTGTGGAAAAGCAAACCACAAAACTCAAGAGTGTGTTTACCTTCAAACCTTTGACATCAAGGTAAAAGAAATTAAATCAAAAGCTCTTGAGAATCAAAGTTCAAGCTCTATTAGAAATAAATCTAAGCAGACATTTGAACCTGTTGAAACATCTGTTACCAAAGCGCTGAACAAAACCTCTGTTCCCATAGAGGTACAGGTGACAGATGCTCCACATGCAAATAGGTATCCAAGGGGATATAGCCAACCTATTTATCAAAATGTTCCTCTTAGTTATGAGGGTTAAAAAAAACCCTCAAAGCCAAGAGTCAATAGGCATCCTCATGGTTACCAACATCTGACAGGAAATGGTCCATAACAGTGGTTACAAAGACCAAATCAAACCATTATCCATATTCCTGAATTTGAGATTGGACAATCTGTGACTCCATCCAAAGCCATTTTGGCTTTAGAGACCCACCTAAACTAATTGTTTACTTATGTGCAGGGAGCTTCTACTTGCCTTGATAGTTTATGGTATGTAGATAGTGGAGGCTCCAGGCACATGACAGGATGTAGAGCCCTTCTCAAAGATTTCATGATACATGGAAGGGGTGATATATCCTTTGGTAACAACTCAAAAGGGAAGGTGTTGGGGTCATGGACTGTTCAGGCTGGGAAACTCAAATTTGAACATGTTAATCTCATTGATAATCTAAAATTCAACTTACTGAGTGTCTCACAAATGAGTGACACTGGATATGGATCCTTCATTACAAAGAAAACATCTCAAATTGTAGGACCAGAAGTTGTTAAAAAGATTGATCAAATCATTGCTGAGAGTAAAGCACAACTTGTTTCTCATAGTAGTGGCAATGTGTATGTGGTGGATATGTTGAAGGATAATCTAATGTCCAATGCATGCATGTTCTAAGTTGCTTCTAGCAAAGAGACAGATCTATAGCATAGAAGACTTGGACACACTAATCTGAATACTATCACCACTCTCTCAAAATAAAATCTTGTCAGAGGATTGCCTTCAAAACAATTCACTTGTAAAGAACATGGTGTATCCTGTTTAAAAGGAAAACAACATAAAAGTTCTTACAAGTCAATTGTGTCACACCCCGACCCGCAGCGGAAACAAAAGTCGGGGCATAATTGGGTTATCACCAAAGCTCATGATGTTTACTAATATGTTTCATATTTATTAAATCCAAGTTACATTTCAAAGTTTCAAGTCAAATTCATACAATACAAGGAAAGGAAAAGATTAACTAAACAAATCCATAATCTAAACTGGTTTATTCTTCTAGGCCACCCTATATGTTTCTTGCTTCAACTTGATCACCTGTATCATGTGTAAAAATGGGAAATTTTGGGTCAACAAAAGTTGGCGAGTGAACCTTGTTTAAAACATTTGTTATTGATTAATTATTGTAATTTAATTTAGGAAAAATTGTGCAATAATCATATATGAACAAATGTATGTAAACATAACAATCACAAACCACCTTGCTTAAGCATGAAATAAAAAGTAACAATGTATGTGTTGGCAACGTCCCGTTCACGCTCATAGGTAATGGGGAACGGACGGCCTATGCTAATGTATGTGAGATCAAGGCTCAATCAAACGGAGCCGATCTTAAGTTGGCAACGCCTGGTTCACGCTCATAGGTAATGGGGAACAGCTCACGCTCATAGGTAATGGGGAGCGGCGGCCTATGAAATGATGTACTGAAATGATAACATTAATCTAAACTTCAACCACACAGTCAATGGATACACCTTGAATACGCATTGATCATAAATATGATGGATGCACAATGATTAATTATAATAAATAAATAACGACACATGACACACCCCAAAATGTGATTAAAACGGGGAATTGGTAGAGATTCACTCACATTGGATGCGTTTGTTTGAAGATGATGGATGCGCACGAGTTTAGGGGATTGATCGACGAGAGATAACTAACCAATTAAGAAAAGAAACGGCACGGTAAGTATGTGGATTTTATTAACTATTTTAATAAGATTTTTGGGTATAAATTTGTGAGTTTAAGACTACTTTCTAATCTTGAAAACGTTATTTTTAAGTATTTTTAATTGATTTTTAATTTAATTAATTGATTTAATAAATAAAATAAATAAATAAAAAAAGGTTGACTTTGACCGAGACCGTTGACCGTTGACCGTTACTGTTGACCGGTTTAATTGTGCGGACTTGTGCGCTGGGTGAGGCTCGAACCCGAGACCTCCCGTACGCGTGCACGCAGCTCTACCAACTGAGCTACGTGTCTAACCCGAAATAATTCTGTTTTTAATTATACTTATATACTATTTACTTTAAACCGAAAATTATTTATTTTTTAAAAAGCTTTTAACTTAACGGACCGGTGCTGACCACAGGTCTCGAACCCGGGACCTGTGGGTTAGCGTACACACACTCCACCGCTGGACTGTGTGCGTCACTTGGTTACTTACTCGGTTTTTATTATACTTAACATATACTGTGCTCAACCCGGTTCAATTAAAAAGGCGAAATTTTATTTCAAGTGGGTAAAGCGGGGACAGGATTCGAACTCGCGTCTCGTGTATGTTTGTTGCACACAGTCCACCGCTGGACTGTGTGTCTAACCTGTTTATTAAACCGATTTTAATTATACTTATATTATACCACACTTCATCTTCTTCGTTCAAAACATAAACATTGATCAAGAGACTGTTATTTGCTAAGATAGTTCAATGCAGGTTATGAGTCATCGAAAATAAAGTGAATGGAAAGATATTGGAGGGTTTATTGTACCAACTGTTCGCTTTTCTTCAGACGTCCGGCAAGGTCGTCGGCTCCGTCTTGGTGAGCTGCGACTGATAGAGTCTATCAATAAATTAGAGGGGTTAGATGCGAAGTGGGACAACTGGGTAATAACTATCAGTGAAACAGACGAGTTATACCGATAATCAGCAGTTCCCCTGAAAGTTCAGAAATTTCTCCGGCGAATCAGATTATCCGGCAACGTCAACTGCAAAGGATTCTGGGTGAGGGATTTATATTAGAACTTGTCTAATAAAAGAATGAGCCAGAAAAATTTGAAGTAATTACCGTGCAGGTGGATGTCTCGGTTTTCCGGCGACTTGCAGAGGTTTTCCGGCGAGTAGATTTTTGTCGAGAAAAAGTGCGATTTGGAAGCGAAAAGGTTTCTGGCGAATTGTGGTTAAATTTATAGGGTAGAATCGAGGTGAATGTGGTCTGAATTTGGTCTAAATTCGAAGTCAGCCGTTCTCCGGCGGTTACGGCTGTTGTCGCGGGTTCAGATGTCCGTTATAACCGTCGCTAACGTTAATTCAAATGTTAATTCGAGTGGTAACGTAAATCATTGGCGAAGTCGTCGGGATTTCCGACGACTGCTGTTTGGGCGCAAGTTGACCGAATTTGAATTTCCTCGTATCATTATTTGATTTAATAAATCCCTTATTTTAACAGAAAACTAAAGTGGCGGAGTGGTTTATGGTTGAGAGTTAAGACTTTGGAGAAACAACCGGCTGACCCGGGTTCGACTCCCGGCAGCCGGTTTTTCTTTTTAATTCATTCATTATGATATTTTTACAATTTTAATTTATATCTTTTAAATTGTTGATCAATTATGAATCGTTTAAAATTAAAATAAGCCGTAAATGAACACTTAAAATTTTAAAACTGATTGTCCGGTTATTAAACGAAGCGGGTTTCGAAAACCCGTTTTTCGACAAATGTTACAGTATCCCCTACTTTTAGGAATTTCGTCCCGAAATTTAGGTAGTAGTAGATACAGGAAAGAGGTGTGGGTATTTTTCGCGCATTGAATCTTCACGTTCCCAAGTAAACTCAGGTCCTCGTTTCGACTCCCAGCGTACCCTGACAATTGGGATGCGGCTTCTTCTCAAACGTTTTTCTCCGAAGTCCATAATTTCTACTGGTCTTTCAATAAAATGCATAGATTCATCAACTTGAATGTCTTCTAGAGGAATATGGAGATTTTCATCGGCGAGGTACTTCTTCAAGTTCGATACGTGGAATGTGGGATGAATTCTGTGGAGTTCCTCCGGTAAGTCAAGCTTGTAGGCTACAGGTCCTACCCTTTCGAGTATTTTGAAAGGACCTACGTAGCGTGGTGCTAGCTTGCCCTTTTGGCCGAAACGAACTACTCCCTTCCACGGCGATACCTTTAAAAGTACTTGATCGCCCACGTCAAACTCCAAGGGCTTTCGTCGCTTGTCCGCATAGCTCTTTTGACGACTTTGTGCTGCTAACAGGTTGTTTCGGATTTGATGAATCTTGTCAGTTGTTTCTTGTATCAATTCTGGACCGGTGATTTGAGCTTCTCCAATTTCGTGCCAACAAATAGGTGATCGGCATTTACGACCATATAACGCTTCAAAAGGTGCCATGCCGATACTTGAATGAAAACTGTTGTTGTACGAAAATTCAACTAATGGCAAGTGAGTGTCCCAATTCCCTTTGAAGTCTATGACACATGCCCGAAGCATGTCTTCAAGAGTTTGAATGGTGCGTTCAGATTGACCATCAGTTTGGGGATGATAGGCAGTGCTGAGATCTAATCGCGTACCCAATGCGGCTTGTACAGCTTGCCATGTGCGTGAAGTGAAACGACCATCACGATCCGATATAATGCTTAAAGGTACACCATGACGACTTACGATTTCACTGATGTAGATGCGGGCTAGCTTCTCATTTTTGAAGTCCTCGCGGATAGGAATGAAGTGAGCTGATTTTGTAAGACGATCAATGATTACCCATATTGTGTCGTACCCACCAGGAGTGCGAGGTAACCCGGTAATGAAATCCATGGTTATATTTTCCCACTTCCATACGGGTATTTCAGGTTGGACCAGAAGTCCTGAGGGTCTTTGGTGCTCAGCTTTCACTTTTGAACAGGTAAGGCACTTGGAAACAAAAACAGCAATATCCTTCTTCATGCCAGGCCACCAGTAGGTGTATCGAAGGTCTTGATACATCTTGTCGGCTCCTGGATGTACAGAGTATCGTGTCTTGTGAGCCTCTTTCATAAGAGTATCGCGAAGATTGTTGTGATCAGGAATCCATAGGCGATCGAGATAATACAGAATGCCGTCAGATTTGGTTTCGAGTTTAAGTTCTGCTCCACAAGATAACTCATTGCGTATGTCGTATTCTGTTATGGAAACATGTTGAGCTTCTCGGATTTGGTCTTTGATGTTGGTCATGATTTGCGAACATAGAAGGCGAATAGAGTTCGCATAACCTTTTCGGCTGAGTGCATCAGCCACCACATTTGCCTTGCCAGGATGATACCGAATTTCGCAGTCATAATCATTAAGAAGTTCGACCCACCTTCGTTGCCTCATATTCAACTCCTTTTGGTTAAAGATATGTTGGAGGCTCTTGTGGTCAGTGTAAATCTCACACTTGGTACCATAGAGGTAATGTCTCCATATCTTAAGAGCGAATACAACGGCGCCAAGTTCTAGGTCGTGAGTAGTGTAGTTCTTCTCATGAGTCTTGAGCTGCCTAGAAGCATAGGCTATCACTTTTCCCCTTTGCATTAAGACACAGCCTAAGCCCTGTCCTGATGCGTCGCAATATACAACAAAGTCTTCGCAACCTTCGGGGAGTGTGAGGATAGGAGCGTCACATAGCTTTTGCTTAAGAGTTTGAAAGGCTTCTTCTTGTTTAGGTCCCCATACGAAGGGTTTTCCTTTATGTGTCAAAGCCGTGAGTGGTACAGCGATACGAGAGAAATTCGATATGAAACGACAGTAGTAACCAGCCAATCCAAGGAAAGATCGTACCTCAGTTGGGGTACGTGGCGCTTGCCATTCTTGTACTGCCTTGATCTGTGCGGGGTCGACATGAATTCCTTTGTCATTGACGACATGACCAAGGAACTGTACTTCTTGTAACCAAAATTCGCATTTGGAAAATTAGCATAAAGCTTTTCGGTCTTCAAAAGTGAGAGGATGAGCCGAAGGTGTCGCTCATGATCAGTCTTAGATTTTGAGTAAATGAGAATATCGTCGATGAAGACTATAACGAAACGATCAAGATAAGGTTTACAAACTCTGTTCATTAAGTCCATAAAGACGGCTGGAGCGTTGGTTAGACCAAAAGGCATAACCATGAACTCGTAGTGACCATATCGAGTTCGGAAGGCGGTCTTTGGAACGTCTTCTTCATGTACTCTGAGTTGGTGATAGCCGGAACGAAGGTCGATTTTTGAAAAAAAAGAGGCACCCTGGAGTTGGTCTAGAAGATCATCGATGCGAGGTAACGGATAGCGATTTTTGACCGTTAATTTGTTGAGTTCCCTGTAATCAATGCACATGCGAAAAGTCCCATCTTTCTTCTTTACAAACAGAACAGGTGCACCCCAAGGCGATGAGCTAGGACGTATGAATCCCTTGTCGGTCAGTTCTTGCAATTGACTGGCCAGCTCTTGCATCTCGGATGGGGCTAACCTATAAGGAGATTTCGCGACGGGTGTAGCGCCAGGTATAAGGTCGATACGGAATTCGACTTCTCTCTTGGGAGGAAGTCCGGTGATATCGTCGGGAAAAACTTGCGGGAATTCCTTCACTACGGGTATATCTTCGAGTCTCTTCTCTTTGCCTCCTTTTTTGACAACGTGGGTTAGAAATGCTACATAATTTTTGCGGAGATATCTTCGGGCTTGAAGACAAGACATTAGCTTGAGTCCTTTCGAAGGGGTTTCTCCAAAGATTCGCAGAGTTTGACCGTCTGCAAGAGGAATGCGAATGAACTTCTCACGACATACTACTTCAGCCTGATGTTGGCTGAGCCAGTCCATGCCGATTATAATGTCGAAACTTCCCAACTTCATAGGAATGAGGTCAACAGAAAAGTCGTGATCGTTTAGAGTAAAGGTGCAGTTCCGGATAATGGAGTTTAATGAGACTGGCTTTCCGTCAGCAACTTCTACTGTTATGGAGTTCATAAGCTCGACACGAGTTTGATTGAGGATGGGTTCGAATTCTAAGGACACAAAACTCTTATCCGCCAGTATCAAATAATACAGATGCATAACTACCATTGACGAGAAACGTACCGTTAACCACGTTGTTGTCGGCCCTAGCTTGGTTGACGTTGATGTTAAATGCTCTTCCTCTAGCAGGTGGAGGAGCTTGGTTGGCTTGGTTCACTGGATTCGCTTGAGCTTGAGCATGTATGATGTTTACCAAGCGTGGACACGTGTTTCTAAAATGGTTTGGGTCACCGCAATTATAGCAAGCCCGCATGGGTTGCATCATGGGGTAGTTGGGTTGATAGTAGGTTTGAGTTGTATGTTGTGTAGGCGGTGGTTGAAAAGGTTGTTGGGTTTGACCCATCATTTGATGGTGGGTTTGAGTTGTGGGTTGGTTGCGGTTCATTCGTTGCAGTGTGCGGCAGGCTTGAATGGTGTGCCCTGCACGGCCACAGCCGGTGCAGTATTGACAGGGGTAATCGGGGGAGTGATGGTATTGGCAACGGGTGCACTTTGGGTAAGGGCCAGAGTATTGCCTTTTGTGTGGTGCGGGTGAAGGAGTAACTTGTGTGATGGGGGCAACAGGGGTGGGAAAATTTGTTTGAGTGACGGCAAAATTTCTGGTATTTCGCTTTCTCTTGTTTGAAAACTTTGAGGATGAGGCGAGGTGGTTGGAAGTTGGGCCCTCAATGGGGGCTTTCTTTTTCTCCTCTTTGAACTTACCGTTTCTGATGCGGTTCTCGGTAAGTTCGGTGGCTAATTCCATGGCGGCTTCGAGCGTTGTAGGCGAAGCGCTGAGGACTGAGTCCTGAATCTTCGAGGGAAGGCCTCGAATATAGTGTTCCACCAATCGGTACACGGGGGTGAACAAGTTTGGAACCATCTGGTTCAGCTCAAGGAATCTTTTGTTGTAGGAAGTGTGATCCCCTTCCTTTTGCTTCAGTGAGTGGAATTCATCCTCTAACTTCTTGAGTTCGCTTCTTGGGCAGAAGCGTTTTGTCATTACTTCCCTTAACTCTTCCCAAGTTAAGGCCATAGCGTCTTCCACTCCTCTCTTACCCTTCTCGGTGTTCCACCAGGTCAGGGCTACCCCGAATAATCTCCCAGTCGCGTAACGTACCTTGCGATCCTCGGGACAATCTCAATTTAGGAAAGTGTTTTCCATCTCCTCAAACCAGTGGAGGAGAGCGGTGACACCTTCGGTCCCTTCGAACTTCGGGGGATCGCATGACTTGAAGTGCTTGTAGGAGCACTTCTTGGAGGAGGGGTTGTCGATGTTTTGATCCTCTTGGTTTGGTGGATTGACAGGATTTGCAGTGAGAGCTTGCTGAACTTGAACTACAATATCAGGAAGTACTGTGGCCATTTGTTTTGCTATCTGAGCGGCCAAGCGTTCGTTTGACCTTCCTGACTTCCGTCCTCCACGTAGCTGCCTAGCCGACATCTACAGGAATATACATAGGAGGATGGTGAGTTTATGGATTGTTTAGGGGTCATGTGTCAAAACAAAAAAAAATGAAATTAACATATATACCGATAATGCAACCACATCCACTGGATGTCTTGGGTTAGCTCATGTTGGGCCTCAAATGTCCCCCATACCTTCACCTGTATAGTCATGTGGGCCCCCATGACTATTGGCTTGGTAGGATTTACATTAGTATTGGCGATTTACACTCACATGACCCGAATGAAAACCACAAAATATGTTTACAAGATGTATGGTCGGAATGTGTCCAGGTGTAGACACAATGACAACTCAAAGTGGGGTTAGTTCACACGACGTTTGGTATAGCATGCTTTGGCCTAATAGGTACTTCGTACTCTCATCGTTAGTCCCCAGGTAGGCAAACTGGTCCTTTATTTTGGATTTATACGAATGCCAAGCCTAGACAGGACGTTCCGACTACCGGTACTGGTACCCTTCCAGTTACTACATGCCCGTCATGGGAACTCACTTTGATGGGATTTGAAATACATAAATCATTGTAAAGCAATCATGAAAATGATGTGGTGTGTGCTTTCATGGATATGATATGTTATAAGAGTATGGTTCATGGTGAGCAATATATGATAGTATATACTTATGAATATGCTTGCATAACATCGAATATAACGATAAACATAAAGCATATAAACATCATGAGATTTGCATGTAACACACAAAAATTTAAATTTTCTAAGCAACTATAGTATAGGCTCTAAGGGTCTAATAACCTATCCTATATCCCTATAGTCATGGCTCTGATACCAATCTGTCACACCCCGACCCGCAGCGGAAACAAAAGTCGGGGCATAATTGGGTTATCACCAAAGCTCATGATGTTTACTAATATGTTTCATATTTATTAAATCCAAGTTACATTTCAAAGTTTCAAGTCAAATTCATACAATACAAGGAAAGGAAAAGATTAACTAAACAAATCCATAATCTAAACTGGTTTATTCTTCTAGGCCGCCCTATATGTTTCTTGCTTCAACTTGATCACCTGTATCATGTGTAAAAATGGGAAATTTTGGGTCAACAAAAGTTGGCGAGTGAACCTTGTTTAAAACATTTGTTATTGATTAATTATTGTAATTTAATTTAGGAAAAATTGTGCAATAATCATATATGAACAAATGTATGTAAACATAACAATCACAAACCACCTTGCTTAAGCATGAAATAAAAAGTAACAATGTATGTGTTGGCAACGTCCCGTTCACGCTCATAGGTAATGGGGAACGGACGGCCTATGCTAATGTATGTGAGATCAAGGCTCAATCAAACGGAGCCGATCTTAAGTTGGCAACGCCTGGTTCACGCTCATAGGTAATGGGGAACAGCTCACGCTCATAGGTAATGGGGAGCGGCGGCCTATGAAATGATGTACTGAAATGATAACATTAATCTAAACTTCAACCACACAGTCAATGGATACACCTTGAATACACATTGATCATAAATATGATGGATGCACAATGATTAATTATAATAAATAAATAACGACACATGACACACCCCAAAATGTGATTAAAACGGGGAATTGGTAGAGATTCACTCACATTGGATGCGTTTGTTTGAAGATGATGGATGCGCACGAGTTTAGGGGATTGATCGACGAGAGATAACTAACCAATTAAGAAAAGAAACGGCACGGTAAGTATGTGGATTTTATTAACTATTTTAATAAGATTTTTGGGTATAAATTTATGAGTTTAAGACTACTTTCTAATCTTGAAAACGTTATTTTTAAGTATTTTTAATTGATTTTTAATTTAATTAATTGATTTAATAAATAAAATAAATAAATAAAAAAGGTTGACTTTGACCGAGACCGTTGACCGTTACTGTTGACCGGTTTAATTGTGCGGACTTGTGCGCTGGGTGAGGCTCGAACCCGAGACCTCCCGTACGCGTGCACGCAGCTCTACCAACTGAGCTACGTGTCTAACCCGAAATAATTCTGTTTTTAATTATACTTATATACTATTTACTTTAAACCGAAAATTATTTATTTTTTAAAAAGCTTTTAACTTAACGGACCGGTGCTGACCACAGGTCTCGAACCCGGGACCTGTGGGTTAGCGTACACACACTCCACCGCTGGACTGTGTGCGTCACTTGGTTACTTACTCGGTTTTTATTATACTTAACATATACTGTGCTCAACCCGGTTCAATTAAAAAGGCGAAATTTTATTTCAAGTGGGTAAAGCGGGGACAGGATTCGAACTCGCGTCTCGTGTATGTTTGTTGCACACAGTCCACCGCTGGACTGTGTGTCTAACCTGTTTATTAAACCGATTTTAATTATACTTATATTATACCACACTTCATCTTCTTCGTTCAAAACATAAACATTGATCAAGAGACTGTTATTTGCTAAGATAGTTCAATGCAGGTTATGAGTCATCGAAAATAAAGTGAATGGAAAGATATTGGAGGGTTTATTGTACCAACTGTTCGCTTTTCTTCAGACGTCCGGCAAGGTCGTCGGCTCCGTCTTGGTGAGCTGCGACTGATAGAGTCTATCAATAAATTAGAGGGGTTAGATGCGAAGTGGGACAACTGGGTAATAACTATCAGTGAAACAGACGAGTTATACCGATAATCAGCAGTTCCCCTGAAAGTTCAGAAATTTCTCCGGCGAATCAGATTATCCGGCAACGTCAACTGCAAAGGATTCTGGGTGAGGGATTTATATTAGAACTTGTCTAATAAAAGAATGAGCCAGAAAAATTTGAAGTAATTACCGTGCAGGTGGATGTCTCGGTTTTCCGGCGACTTGCGGAGGTTTTCCGGCGAGTAGATTTTTGTCGAGAAAAAGTGCGATTTGGAAGCGAAAAGGTTTCTGGCGAATTGTGGTTAAATTTATAGGGTAGAATCGAGGTGAATGTGGTCTGAATTTGGTCTAAATTCGAAGTCAGCCGTTCTCCGGCGGTTACGGCTGTTGTCGCGGGTTCAGATGTCCGTTATAACCATCGCTAACGTTAATTCAAATGTTAATTCGAGTGGTAACGTAAATCATTGGCGAAGTCGTCGGGATTTCCGACGACTGCTGTTTGGGCGCAAGTTGACCGAATTTGAATTTCCTCGTATCATTATTTGATTTAATAAATCCCTTATTTTAACAGAAAACTAAAGTGGCGGAGTGGTTTATGGTTGAGAGTTAAGACTTTGGAGAAACAACCGGCTGACCCGGGTTCGACTCCCGGCAGCCGGTTTTTCTTTTTAATTCATTCATTATGATATTTTTACAATTTTAATTTATATCTTTTAAATTGTTGATCAATTATGAATCGTTTAAAATTAAAATAAGCCGTAAATGAACACTTAAAATTTTAAAACTGATTGTCCGGTTATTAAACGAAGCGGGTTTCGAAAACCCGTTTTTCGACAAATGTTACAAATTGAAGAGTCCAAAACAACCCAGTGCTTGCAATTGTTGCACATGGACTTGTTTGGCCCTGTAAAAATCATGAGTCTCAATAAGAAAAGATACTGTCTTGTCATTGTAGATTATTTTTCAAGGTTCACATGGACATTTTTCATGCACTCTAAAGATGAAACTGCTGGCATTTTGCAAAATTTTGTTAAACAAGTTGAAAAGCAATTTGACCTTCCAGTAAAAAATTTTAGAAGTGACAATGGGAAAAAGTTTAGGAATAAGGAGTTGGATGCTTCCTGTGAGTCAAAAGGGATTGTTAGGCAGTATAGCATCCCAAGGACTCCAGAACAAAATAGGGTGGTTGAAAGGAAAAACAAGACTTTAATTGAATCTGCAAGAACAATGCTTGCAGACTCAGGTTTACCCTTGTCTTTTTGGGCAGAGGCTGAAAACACTGCTTGCTATGTGCAGAACAGAGTTTTGATCAATCCCAGGCATCGAAAGACTGCCTATGAAATTCTGTACAAAATCAAACCTCTGATCTCATATTTCAAAGTCTTTGGCTGCCCATGTTTCATTTTAAATTTAAAAGACTCAATTTCAAAGTTTGCAGCCAAAGTTGATTGTGGTTATTTCCTGGGATATTCAACCACTGCTAAAGCCTACGGAGTTTTTTAACTCTAGGACCAAGTGTGTTGAAGAAACTTTGAATGTAAAGTTCAATGAACTTTCTTCATTGAAAATCCCAACAAATCCTGCTGAACTGTTTGGTCTAGATAAATTTACATTTGAAGATGTGTCTATCAAGACTAACCATGCAGGTACATCACAATCTTCTCATCAAGATCATGGATATGACAATGTGCTTCCACAATTCAAAGTCAATCTATCTATCAGAGGAGCAGATGTTAATAACAACTGTGAAAACTCTGCCACTGCTGGCTCAACAATTGTTGATCCACAAACCTCTGCCAGCTCACAAAATCAAACCACTGTTGATAAATGTCCATACTGTTGAACAAAAATCAACAAAATCACGCATCCCTCACTCCTATACCTCCACCCCTATTCCAAACAGATATTGGCACTTCAACATTACCAACAGATGTTAGCTCAGATGATTCCCATCTGTAGCCTTCACCTCAAAATGCCATCATTCCATATAAGGGAGATCTTATCTTCCTTAAAAGTCATCCATTTGATCAAGTCATTGGCAACATGAATGAGGGAGTGCTCACAAGAAGCCAATCCCAAAGCATTTGTCTTTTTGATGGCTTTCTATCACTCACACAACCTGTCAAGTACCAAGAGGTACTAAAAGATAACAGTTGGGTAAAAGCCATGCAAGAAGAGCTCCTACAATTCAAAAGACAACAAGTATGGGGACTTGTACCACTGCCAAAGGATGTATGTCCAATTAGCACAAAGTGGGTCTTCAAGAACAAAACTGATGAAAGGGGTATTGTTGCCAAGAACAAAGCAAGGCTCGTGGTTCAAGGCTATAGACAAGAAGAAGGCATTGACTATGATGAAACCTTTGTCCTATAGCAAGGTTAGAAGCCATCAGATTGTTCTAAGCTTTTGCTGCCAACCACAACATCAAAGTGTTTCAAATGGATATCAAAAGTGCATTCTTGTAAGATTAAAGAAGAGGTATATGTCTGTCAACCTCCTGGATTTGAAGATGCATTTTATCCTAATCATGTCTATAAGCTCAATAAAGCTTTGTATGGCCTGAAGCAAGCACCCAGAGCCTAGTATGAAACTCTTTCCACTTTTCTCTTATCCATTGGTTTCACAAGAGGTAAAATTCATAAAACCTTATTTTAAAATGGAGAGGAAAAGACTTGATTCTTGTCCAAATTTATGTGGATGACATCATTTTTGGGTCCACATGCACTTCAATGTGTGAAGAGTTTCGGCACCTCATGGCAGCAGAGTTTGAAATGAGTGCAATAATGAGCTCCAATGTTTTCTTGGTCTTCAAGTAAACAATTGCACAATGGTACATTCATTCATCAAAGTAAGTATGTCAAAGAACTACTCACAAAATTTGATATGAATGATTGTAAACCATGTAGCACACCCATGGCAACCTCAAAGCTTGTCACTGTTGATGGGAAGATGACTTAGTTGATCAAACTCTTTACAGAAGTATGATTGGGTCTTTATTGTACCTAACTGCTTCTAGGCCAGATATCATGTTTGCAACATGTGTTTGTGCCAGATCCCAGTCAGCACCTATAAAGTCTATCTTATTGCTGTGAAGAGGATATTCAGATACATAAAAGGTGCTCCCACACTTGGTATCTAGTATCCTGCTAATGGAAACATTGAGCTTTCAGGTTACTCAGACAATGATTTTGCTGGTTGCCATACCACAAGGAAGTCCACATCAGGAGGTGTTTAGTTTCTAGGTGATTTCCTAGTGTCTTGGCAAAGCAAAAAACAAGTTGCAGTATCCACACCCACTGCTGTGGTAGAATACATTGCTGCTGCAAGTTACACTGCTCAACTTTTGTGGCTTCAAAACCAATTGCTGGATTTTGGTGTAACTGCTTTAAAGACTCCTCTCAAGTTGGATAGTCAAGCAGCTGAAAACATCATTAAAAATCTAGTGTCCCACTCCACAACAAAACACACTGACATCAGACATCACTTTGTGGGAGATTGCTATGAAAAATGTTTGATTTCTCTGCATCATGTTCCAACTAAAGATCAACTGGCAGATGTTCTAACAAAAGCATTAGATACATCCACCTTTGAAAGTCTGATCTCTAGGATTGGTATGCTAAACATGGAATAAAACCATTTTTATATATTCCATGTGTAAATAGTAATAAAATGTTTTCAGAAAATCAATAATCCATCCTTAAAAATAGTTTAAAATTGGAGTTTTCAATAAATCTCAAAAATCTGCTCATAACCACTGCTTTTCTAAAACCACTGATTGACTTGAAATTCTATCCATTGTCAAAAGTGTATCCTCTGGTTGGTCAAACCACTGTGTTGACCTTATCCACTAATAGCTATCAACTGATAGTGTAAAATTAAAACGTTGCTCCCATCCACTGTTGACACACAACAGTGGTTCTCCATAACACATTTTTTCCATTCACTATTAGAGGATACATGTGGACAGATGTTAGCCGTCAGATACTTGCCACGTCATCATCTACTTTTCACTTTATAAAACCCTGTTTTATTCCAATCAGAGGTTTTCACTCTGCTGTATCAAATTCAAAATTCTAAAAGCGGTTTTCTCATCAAATATTCTTCTTCTTCACAATTTTCTTCACTCAAATCCTGCGTTATGACGCTCATCATCAAAACACCCCACAATTACACACCAATTCTTGAAGAAACTGACTCAAATAGACAGTATCATGCAATGATCAAAGTCTTAAAAGAGTCAAAATACAAGAACATCATGGAAATCAAAGCCCCAATTTTTCAAGATTCATTACGACAGTTTTGGGCGATGCTGAGGTCCATTCAACAAAGAAGAAACCTTATGATATTGTTTCCACTGTGGGCAAAACACTATTTCAAATAAGCCCCAGCTTCCATTTCAGAGGTTTTTGGTTTAAATGACCATGATCATCCTACATCTTTCCCAATCCTTGACTTGCACAATGAATTCATTGAAAGAGGGTATGAAGGTCAACTAACATGTAAAACCATCTATAAACCTAAATTTCTTACTGAAAATGAAGTTTTTCTTCCATACATTGTTGACATGTTTGTCTGCCAAGACAACTGCTTTTAATGAAATACCTTTAAAAATGCTATACTTGGGATATGCAATTTTGACAAATCTTATTTCAAATTTTCTCAAGTATTGTTCAATGACTTGGTGACAAACATTTGCAACATTAAAAAGGGAAAAGCTTTTCTAATGCATCCAACATTTTTAAGTGTTTACATTCAAAACAAGGTTGGTGGTGCTGATGCTAAACAAGGTGTTGTGACTTCTCATGGTATCCTTAGACATGAAAATTTTACACGCATCACCAACCAATCAAAAGTTTTAGAAACACAAGTAGAGGGGTTGAGAAAATTTTAGATGCACAAACATCACAGGCTCAACCCACAAGAAATGTCGCTTTCTACACCACAACCTTCACCTACAAATATTCCACCCATAATTTTACCTCTGTTGAATGCAATAGACATGGATCAAACAAATATCAGTTCCTCTCAATCACACATCAAAGAGAGTTTTACTCTACATGTGACTGAGTCTGATACTCATGTCTTTGTTATCCCATCAACAGCTGAGGAGGCTACATCCTTTGGGTTAAAAGTAACCCTTGGTGATTTTTCAAGTGGAGCAATCACTACAATGCAGAACTTCCTGTTTCTCAATTGGATAGTGGTTTCATCATTAAGACTCCCTTGAAGGCAACAATTGTTGAGGCTACTAAGGTAACCTTTGTTCCAGTTGGAAGTCCCCAGAACCAAGAAAAAAGGGCATCTGGTTTTAAGGACATGGGATTTACTTCCATTGAGAATTCAAATACAACCACCATATGGGAGCTCAGATGATCCTATTAAATTAGGAGATGAGCTAAGATATAAAGAATCGACAGAGAGAGTATCAAACATTGAAACATATGTTGCTGACATCAAAAATATGATGCAACATATGTTAGAAACCTCAAAAAGTCAATGTTCTGCACCAAACACTGCTGAGCTATGGCAACAACTGTATCCTCTGCTTCAACTACAAAGACAACATGTTGATCTTCAACATGAACAACACATGCAACTATTTAGAAATATGGTTGATGCAAGATATCAGGACACACTTGCAGACATCAAAGCCATAAAAGCTCATCTTCTTCAAACCACTAGCACTTCTCCTCCTACAGATATATTTGTTGAAACAACTGATGCCAAAAAGGGGAGAAATATAAAGAAGGGTTAAAATTGAAGGCTGATCCTACCCAGTATTGGAAGTTCCTAAGCCAGATGGTACTAAGAAAATTGATAAGACTCTCAACCTCTTTGCTGATGAAAAGCAAAAGAGAAAAGAGAGGTTGAAAACAAAAGGTGCAAATAGATTTTAGAAAGAAAAGGCTGCTCAGATGGAAAAGGAAGACCTTGTACTTCAAAGCAAAGAAGAAAGTCAACCAGAAAGGTCAGACAACCAATATCCACCCCTTCAAAAACCAATGATCAATCTATCAGCACATCAAAACCATCATCACCACCAGAAAATTCATCAAATCCTGAACCAGCAGATGCTGTGACACCTGTTGTGTCAACAGTTGTTGATACAACAGTGGTTACAACAGATGTTACTTTAACCACTGCCATGCTCACTTTCCCAACCACCACTCACCAAATATCTACTCCCACAAGAATTCCCAATCAACCATCACCACCACCCAAACTCACTTTTAAAAGAAGGAAGAAGAAAAATGTGATAGATGATGACAATATCTTACCTTCACCACTTCCACTATCATCACAACCACTGACCTCAACCTCAGTTTCTCTTCAAATCTCTACATCATCTCAAACCACTGTGAAACTGCCTACATTGCTTCCTCTTACCACTTAATATCCTCTTGATCTACAAGTTGTTAAGGAAGAGATCGAATCTTTCTATTCTGAAGAGGATCTAGAAAAGAGAAACTTCCCATCCCTGCAAGGATATCCAAAACCTAAGAATATTGATGAATATCTTCGAATGAAGGCCATTCAAACAGAGGATATAACCAAGAGGGATACAAAAGGAAGGAGTGATAGAGAAGTACAGATTTTCATGCAATATCAGCTTAGCAAAGTCAGAAGACTTGAAGACTTCTCCAAAGACTTGTGCAAGAAGCTATCAGAAAGAGATGATGAAAGTCTAAGAAAAGATTACATAGACCATATCATGAAGAATAAACAATACAAGGCAACAAAAGCACAATTCAAAGACTGGTATGTGAGTGATCTTAAACAAGAAGTAGAAAGAATGCAAGAGATGCTGAAACATCCAAACAACAAGCCCACTCCTCCAGATTGGAATAAATTCAAGAAGAATGTGTCTGACAAAGCCTTAAAACTTAAAAGCATGAAAGTATTGCTGGTTGCTGCAAAGTATGGTACAAAAAGGCAGATTACCAGATCGTTAGAGGTTATGGTAGTGGATACCTATAAAAATTTGGAAGAGCTGAGAAAAAGAGATCCATCGGTGCCTAGAAAACCAGACTACTCAGCAGAGGTTACTGTTCAACATACCCAACCTTATCAAAAATCTTCTTCAACATCTGTTCCTTCCACCCTTGCCTTAAATCAAAGAAAGAGGCAAAAGCAGATGACTGAGGAGGATGAGAGAAGGTTTGAACATGACTTCATCAAAGAAGGGATCAAGAATCAAGTCCAGTTTCATACTGATGACGCAAGTGATATGCTAAGAGAGACATTGTCAAAGATTTCAAATCAGATTCAACCATCAATCTCAACAATAAGCCAGCATCCTAGAAAGCCATCTGATCCAAAAAATCTAAAGTGTAAGGTCAACAAAGACACCCACGAATTGACTCTGCTCAAATCAAATGGCGATGCTACCAAGATAAGAAAGGAGGATGCATATAGGCTCTAGGCAGAAGACCTCCAAGACCTAATGAATCTGGAGCTTGAAAAGATGTTGATGATCTTGAGTCTCTTAACTTTGAATTACAGTTCAAAGGCTAAATAAGAGAACTCATGTTGAGAAATAAAGATCAACAATAAATGTGTTTTGGCATCATCTGTTCTAGGGGGAGATTGTTGGGATTGAACCCTTGCAAAGGAACATATGATATAAAGCCAAAACTACACTAGAGGATTGATCCAGAATAACAGAGTCTACAACCTCTGATGCAAGCCACTGATCCGGTTAATACAACATTACAAGATCTGATGAATACAAGCTCTGCTGTGGAACCGCTAATGAAGAATAACAGTGGATAGGCTCATCAGTGATTCTTCTATATTAATGTAACAGTGTCTGTAATAGCAGTGATTAGCTTAGTCAGTGTTTAGAGTTAGTTAGTTATTAGCCGTCACTATCAAACCCTGACGTCAGCAAAGATGCTAAGAGGTTTGACTTGTTGTATAAATTGAACTATACATTGTATTTTTCATCTATCTATCAAAAGAACATTTTACGCATTTCCTTCCAATCATCTTTCTTGCATTCTTTACTAACAAACTATCATTTGCCTTAGGGGGAGTTTGTGATTCACATGCAAAACTTATAAGTTTGAAAGCATGATGATCAAAGCAATCTTCCATTAGTTGTGATATAAAGTTTTATTCCGCTGCAAATTCACTCTGTTTTGTCTTCTTTCATAAACCATTTTCTAAACAATCACAACTAATTCAAACTCAAGTCCTAACAGATTCAGAGGAGGAAAAAAACTATTTAGACTAAAGTGGCAATTTTGGACAAACCTTAGAGACTAAAATGACAATTTAGTATTTATTAAAATCGGTGATTTAAATTCTTGTTTACCAAAATTGGTATGGTTTATATGGGACCCTCTACTTCTTTTATATATAAAAAACATAATAAATCAAATGGGACCTATTATTTGTCTTCATCATCCCCAAACCTAAATATGGGGGTGTTTGGATTTACTTACGAAAACTCATGAGTTTTCAAAAAGTTAATAAGTCACAATGGAGTGACTATACAAAACTCCTTATAACTTTTCCCCTCACATACACTCACAAAATCGAACACCATTTAACTTTCAAAAAGTTAATAAGTTATAGAGTTAAATGCCATTTTAGTCCCTGTGGTTATGGCCATTTTGTTAGTTTAATCCAAAGATTTTAGTTTTCACCTGTGGGTCCAAAAAGGTTTCATCGTTGCCATTTTAGTCCACTGGGTTAACTTCTTTCATTTTTTCTGTTAACGAGAAGGGTAGTTCGGTCATTTTATATGGCCTAGTTGCCCTTCTAGTTAACAGAATTACATATTAAATGATTGAATTGTCCTTCTCGTTAACAGAAAAAATTGATGAAGTTAACCTAGTGGACTAAAATGGCAACAGTGAAACCTTTTTGGACCCACAGAAGAAAAATAAAACTGTTGGACTAAACTGCCAAAATGTCACAAACTACAGGGACTAAAATGACATTTAACTCTAAGTTATAAGTTGGCTAAAATAAGTAATCCTAAACACCCGAATGGCCAGCCACGTATTTCCAGCGCCCTTATCTCCGGCAAGGAACACCATCATTTGCCCTAATGCCCCAACATCACCATTCGACCCTTTCTTCTTTGCCGGCTACCATTGTCACATTCCACACCTTTCACTTACTCACTCGCTCTATCTGTCTGTCTGTCTGTCTATCTACTGAAACTGGAATTGGTCGGAAAATGATGTTGGCTGTTGTAGAGGTGGAGGTGCTACATGTCTAATCAAAATAGTCGAAAAGTCCAGTTAGTTCAGTTGGAGTTGATTTGAGATCTGTTGGCTGGTTTTATGTATTGTGTGGTTTTAGATGCCAGCGAAAGATGATGATGGTGCGGTGTCCATGATGATTTGCGACCTTTTTTAAGGCTTCCAGATTATTGGTGGCCGGCAATCAGCAAAATAAAGAACACAAGGAGGGATTTGGTTGTGGTGAATGTATTAGATGTGTTGACTAATTAAAGTTTTAAAAAGAAAACAACTATGAATTATTCCTTAGAAATTATAAATAAATAAAAAACATATATTTTGATAAATATTTTTTTCTATTAATAACGTTTTGCAAAAAAAAAAAAAAAAAAAAAAACCTAAAAAAAGATATGACTTGTCTCCAAGTATCACATACCTTTTTATGTAATACTAAAATATATATTATTTTCAGGGCCGACATTGAAGTAGGGCTGGGTGGGCGAGGACCACGGGCCCGGTCTATCCGAAAGCAAAGTGATCATGTGTTTTATTTTGTAGTTATTTAAGGGTATGTGGTGTTTTGTTATGCAAGTAAAAATGGTACATATAGTGTTTTTGCATTTACATAGTGATTTATCCATATTTAACTAATTGTTTAAAGTACTCTTAAACTCTCAACCGTTAATTTTAATTTTAAAGATTATCACATGTCTAATTCCTATGTTTTCTTAGCATTCTTAAGAATTTAACCCTTTGTAGTCAAACTCTTACACACACACACACACACACATATATAGGATTCGGTTCAAGAGGAAACCAATCCAAGTTGCGAGAACCATGAGAACTCCTATCATCCAATAGCATATTTACACATCACCCATAACCAAATTAAATCAAAAGGGTATTTTAGTCTTTTACTTCTCATGTCACATCTTTTCTCTCTCTTCCATTTAAAAGTCAACATGTCACATCTTTTCTCTATCTTCTATTTAAAACTCAATATGTCACATCCTTTCTCTCTCTTCTATTTTAAAATTCAACATGAAACATCTATTGACTCGTGATTTTTGGGTGAGCTCATTTGGTAAGATCCTCAAATTTTGTAAACTTGAAATCGGGGTGTCGTGGGCGGAAAAAGATGTTTGGCGTAAAAAAAATATTGTAAAAAAGTTTAAAAAAAATTGTAAAAAAGTTTTTTGTAAAAATAAAATATTTCTGTTTGGTGTAAAATATTTTTTGTTTTTTTTGTAAAAAAGTTTAAACCCGTAAAAAATGATTTTATTTGTAAAAAATAATTGTTTCAAAGTTTAAAACCACGCATAAAAAAAGTTTAAACCCGCGCGTAAAAAAAGTTTAAAACTGGCGTTTAAAAAAAGTTCAAAACCGCGCGTAAAAAACTTTTATACCGGTGCGTAAAAAATTAAAAGCGTGCGTAAAAAGAGTTTAAAACCGGCCCGTAAAAAAAGTTATAAACCGGCGCGTAAAAAAGTTTTAAACAATCGCGTAAAAAAGTTTAAAACCGCGTATAAAAAAAGTTGAAAACCGGCGCGTAAACAAGTTTAAAATCGGCGCGTAAAAAAAGTTTGAAACCGCGCGTAAAAAAAGTTTAAAATCGTCACGCAAAGAGAATTTTAAACCAGCACGTTCAAAAAGTTTAAAACCGCGCGTAAAAAAAGTTCTAAACCGGCGCATAAAAAAATGTCTAAACTGGCGCGTAAAGAAAAGTTTAAAACCACGCGTAAAAAAAGTTTAAAACCGGCGCGTAAAAAAAGTTTAAACCTGTAACATCCGTCAAAAACGGATTTACCAAACCCGCTCCGTTTATCAACCGAACAGTCAGTCAAAATTTTCGTTGCGAATTAAATGCCTAAAATATTTTTAAACGATCCGTAACCAATTATTATACGGGAATATATATTTAGTTTTTGAAAAACTGTCAAAAATCGCAAAATAAAAATATATTACCTCTGCCGGGTTTCGAACCCGGGTCTGTACCGAGTCAGTTCAGCAAACTTAACTCACACACATAAACCACTGCGCCGCGGACTTTGTTTGTTGTATAATAAAATCATTTAATTGATAAAGTGTCGTTACAAATTCAAAATCGGCGCCCAAACGGTTCAGTCGTCGGAATCCCGGAATTCTCGCGAGTCTTAACTACAAATTTACGTTATAACGTAAACCATTAACCAGATATCGGTTATAACCGATGTTTGAAGTCCGCGACCAAAATCAAAACCGCCGGAAAATTTAAATAACGAACACAGTCCGAAATCAGACCAAATACATCTCGTTTTCTCCTATAAATTGACCCACAAACCGACGACAAACACTTTCGCTCAAAAATCACACCTTTTCTCGGCGTAATTCCACTCGCCGGAATAAACCTGTTCGTCGCTGGAAAACCGGTTTCCCCATTGCCGAGCTTTTCTGAACCTCTGAAGCTTATACCGGAGATACCCATACTCTTTCCAAGCTTTCCGGAGACTAGCTGCTATAAGGAACCTGTCGCCGGAGTTGAATTCTGTCGCCGGAGTTCTGCCGGAAAACAGAGGATCCAGTCGGTATAATTCTCCGCCAAATTTCTTTTCCTTTTTCACAATTATCTCACCTAAATCAACTGTAAAACACTAATAAATCGATAAAACTTTGAACCAGCCGATTTTCCGAACTCTGGTTATATTTCAGTGAAGAAGACGATGAATTTCAGTATGTTATAAGTATAATATAAATCATGAAATTAATCGGGTTAGACACACAGTCCAGCGGTGGACTGTGTGCACATATAAAACGCAAAACGTCTCAAGTTCGAATCCCGTCTCACACACGCTGCCTTAATAAAATCCATTTTTTTTGTTTATGAACCGGAGTCGCCTTAGATATATGTTAAGTATATTAATAACCGGAATAATAACCAAGTTAGACACACAGTCCAGCGGTGGACTGTGTGTTTGTTTATATCACAGGTCACGAGTTCGAGTCCGGTCTTCAGCACCGACTCGGACAATTATCTCTTCTTTTTAATTAAGGCAGAAAAGGAAATAAATAAATAGTATTTAAGTATAATAAAAATCGAATGATATAACATGTTGAACACACAGTCCAGCGGTGGACTGTGTGTTGGATTAAACCACAGGTCCCGGGTTCGAGACCTGTGGAGTGCATGACCGTTTCGTTTAAACCGTTTTTAAAATAAAAAGGATTTCTGTTTAATTCTAATTAATGTATATATGTAATTAAAATCGGATATATAACGGGTTAGACACGTAGCTCAGTTGGTAGAGCTGGGTGCACGCGTACGGGAGGTCTCGGGTTCGAGCCTCACCCAGCGCACAATAATATGCCTTCCGAACCGGTCAACGCCAGTCAAAGTCAACCGGTCAAAGTCACTGTAGCAAAAATAAAATAATTTTTTTTTATTATTTTTATTTAATTATTTTAATTAAAAATCAATTATAAATACTTAAAAATAACATTTTTAAGGTTAGAAAATAGCCTCAAACTCACAAAAATACACCCAACAATTCTACTAAAATAGTTTAATAAAATCCGTTTACTTACCAAACCATAATGCGATTTATCTAGGTTAAATCTCACTCGTGGTTAAAACCACTTCGCGTGCATTCAACGTCATCAACCGAACGCACCCACGGTGAGTGAATCTTACAATTCCCCCTTTTAAATTACACGTTTTGGGGTGTGTCATGTGTTATGAAATTAATTAATTTATTTATTTAAACTTGTGCCATACCACATCATGACTTAAACTTAGATTGTTTTTATTGTTGTGATTTACTTATTGCCATTTGTCAAGTCATATGAAACTCATACATTAAGCCCATCAGTTCCTCGTGGGAGACGAGTAGAACATCGCGTGCTTCACATCAAATTCATTATTATTCATGTGTGTATCATTGAGTTTATATTGTTTGTAGTTGTGTTATTCATATTATCATGTTTATGCAATTCATTCATCAGGCCCCTCAGTTCCTCGTGAGAGACGAGTTGAACATCGCGTGCCTTTAATTGTTCCATTATTATTCATGAGTGTTTCATTTAACATCTTATGATTGCCGATCAAGTTACATCTAATTTTACTCATGTTTGGTTGTGCACATATTTCATAATCAATTTAAATAAATTGTTCAAATGTTTTCCATAGGATTCACTCGCCAACATTATGTTGATCCAAAAACCTTTTACACATGATACAGGTGAACAGGTTGAAGCAAGGATAACATAGGATATGCCTTAGAAGAGAACAAAGAAGTTAGATTGTTAGTTAGATCATGTTGTAGCAATCATTGTAAATTTCCATTTAATTTGTAATAATGAATATGAAACGCTTAATAAATGTCATGAGCTTTGATGATAACCCAATCATGCCCCGATCACCTTTTCCGCTGCGTGTCGGGGTGTGACAAAACCCGGCGCGTAAAAAAGTATAAAACCGGGCGTAAGAAAAGTCTGAACCCGCGCGTAAAATTTTTTAAAACCGGGGTGCAAAAAAAGTTTGAACCGCTACGTAAAATAAGTTTCTTACTGCATGATTCAAAAATCAAATTAATTAAATCACAAACATTAATTAAAGCACAATAATTACAACTTTAATTACCAATCATTAAAGAGCTTAGTAAAAATACCAATTTACCCTTATCCCACTAAAAACAAATACTCATTAATTAAAACACAATAATTACAACTACTTTATTGTCTTTTAATCTCATCCATTAAAACACTTTTGATCAATGGCTTATAATGGTTCTTACGGATCTCACAACTTAAGGTGGTTCTTATTTTACCCATCTCATATATATATATATATATATATATATATATATATATATATGAGAAGAAACTTAATATAAGAAGATAATGAAAAAAAAGACATAATGGTAAAACAATGAATAGTCTATAACTCCTTCAATTAATTCTTTTATTTCTCATTAATTTAGAAAAAAACATTTTATCCTACAATAATCTCAAAATATATTCTACACTTATCAAAATATTGAAATTTATTCTACATTTTATCATACATATATCAAATTTATTCTACATTTATCTAACACACATGGAAAAGTGTCCTTCACCATAAATTAAGTTACGTTGAAAGAATATATTTTAAATATGAGTTAAGAGTTTAATTAGTTAGGTAATTTAAGGGAATTAATAAATTAATTAAAATTATAATTTTACTTATATACTCTTACAATAATATTAAATACACATATTAAATGAATTGGTTCAAAATTTGTTCTTTTTTATTCTTACAAAAGTTTCTTCTAATTTGAACCATTCAATATATATATATATATATATATATATATATATATATATATATAGGATGGGTAAAATGAGAACCACCTTGAGTTGTGAGAACCGTAGGAACCAATATAAGTCATTAATCAAAAGTGTTTTAATGGATAAGATTAAAAGACAATAAAGTAGTTATAATCATTATGGTTTAATTAATGAGTTTTTGTTTTTAGTAGGATAAAGGTAAATTGATATTTTACTAAACTCTTTAATGATTGGTGATTAAAGTTGTAATCATTGTGCTTTAATTAATATTGTGATTTAATTAATATTATTTTTGAATCATGCAGTAGAAAATTATTTTACGTAGGGGTTCAAACTTATTTGCGCGCCGGTTTTAAACTTTTTTACGCGAGGTTTCAAACTTTTTTTACGCGCGGGTTTTAAACTTCTTTTACGCGATGGTTTAAAACTCTTTTTACTCGTCGGTTTAGAACTTTTTTTACGCGCCGGTTTTAAACTTTTTTTACGCGCCGGTATGAAAGTTTTTTTACACGCGGTTTTAAATTTTTTTACGCGCCGATTTAAACTTTTTTTACGCGCAGGTTTAAACTTTTTTTACGCATGGTTTTAAATTTTAAAACAATTTTTTTTACAAAAAAAACAATTTTTTACGGGTTTAAACTTTTTTACAAAAAACAAAAAATATTTTAAGCTAAATAAAAATATTTTATTTTTACAAAAAACTTTTTTATTTAACTTTTTTTTCAAAATTTTTTTTACAATTTTTTTTACGCCAAAACATCTTTTTACGCCCCCGACACCCCTATTTCGGGTTTACGAAATTTGAGGATCTTACCAAACGAACTAGCCCAAAAACCACGACTCAATAGATGCCTCATGTTGAATTTTAAATAGAAGAGAGAGAGAGAGAAAAGATGTGAAATGTTGAGTTTTAAATAGAATAGAGAGAAAAAATGCGACATGTTGACTTTTAAATAGAAGAGAGAGAAAAGATGTGCCATGGGAAGTATAAGACTAAAATGCTCTTTTGATTTAATTTGGTTATGGGTGATGTGTAAATATGCTATTGGATGATATGAGTTCTCATGGTTCTCGCAACTGGGATTGGTTCTCTCTTGAACCGAATCCTATATATATATAGAGTGTGAGGTTCATTGGGAAACACTAAAAGAGTGGGGAACAGTGGGGAACCGACTCAAACGAACTCCAATTGGACTCATTCCAGCGGCGTTGGAACCGGCTAGTCGAACTCCAACTAGGATCTCTTAACCCTAAACCCTAAATCCTAACCCATAAACCCTAAATATATTAGGGTTTGGATTTAGGGTCTTATATTAGGGTTTAGCCTTAGGGTTTAGCTTTAGGGTTTAGTTTTAGGGTTAATCATTAGTATTTAGGGTTTAGCTTTAGGGCTTAGGGTTTTAGGGTTTAGATTTAGGGTTTAGATTTAGGGTTTATAGCTTAGATTTTACGATTTAGCTTAGGTTTTAGCCTTATTTTTTAGATTTAGGGTTTAGGGTTTAGGATTTAGGGTTTAGGGTTAAGAGATCCTAGTTAGGTTCGACGAGTCGGTTCCAACGTCGTTGGAATGAGTCCAATCGGAATCAGAGTTCGTTTGAGTCGGTTCCCCACTGTTCCCCACTTTTTTAGTGTTCCCCAATGAACCTTCCCCTATATATATATATATGCAAGGAGTTGGTTACGAAGTCCAAATTTTATAAAAAAATGTAAAAAGTCATAAACATTATAATGTCAACCATATAACATATCAAAAACCCACAAATAACATAATAAAGATTACTAAAATATCATAAATGTGGTTTTGTATTATGTTTTGGATGATAAGGCTCTGATTATGGAATGGCAAACATTTTTGTGTTTTATGTTGATTAGCAAGTTGTGTTTTATATTATAGTTCCACGATGGTGTGTTTGAAAGTTTTATGGACTATAAATATGGTGTTTTAGTAATATTCATTATAATATTTGTGAGTTTTAGGTGCGTTTTATGGCTGAAATTATAGTGTTTTAGACTTTTTCACTTTTTAGGAAATCTGGACTTTGTAGCCGAATATATATATATATATACC
This sequence comes from Scalesia atractyloides, assembly GCA_947069175.1. Lineage (NCBI taxonomy): Eukaryota > Viridiplantae > Streptophyta > Magnoliopsida > Asterales > Asteraceae > Scalesia > Scalesia atractyloides. Next base: position 45,876,131 of record CAMTDV010000019.1, on the reverse strand, counting down.
GTTTAACGTACAATTGGGCTTAACGTACATTGCGTATGCGAGGCTTTTTCAACGTGCGATTTCATGATCCACCACCCCCATGCGAAATAGTATGTCCATGCGATTTCATAGCATATGTACCAACATGCGATTTTGCAAATTCCATACACGCGCCTTTTTTTCTAACATGCGAATTCATGTCTCGTACCATTGTACGATAAGCCATATTGTATTTTATACTTTATATATATATACATATATATATATACACACACACACATATATATATATACATATATATACATATATATATATATATATATATATATATATATATTCTAGGGAGTTGGCTACAAAATCCAAAATTCCTAAAAGTGAAATAAAATTATAAAACACTATAATGTCAATCATAAAACACATAAGAAACCCACAAATAACATAATAAAGATTACTAAAACACCATATATGTAGGTTTTGTTTTGTGTTCTGGATGATAAGGCTCCGATTAATGAATGACTAACATTATTGTGCTTTATGTTGATTATCATGTTGTGTTTTATAATCATATGTATATGTATATGATGGTGTGTTTGAAATTATTATGAACAGTTAGGATTAAAATATGGTGTTTTACTCATTTTCAATATGTTATTTGTGAGTTTTGGATGTGTTTTATGATTGAAATTATGGTATTTTATGACTTTGTACACATTTTTGAAATTTTAGACTTTGTATCCAAACCGCACCCTATATAGACTAGGATTCTGTTCAATTAAGAACTGTCACACCCCGACCCGCAGCGGAAAAGGTGATCGGGGCATGATTGGGTTATCATCAAAGCTCATGACATTTATTATAACGTTTCATATTTATTATTACAATTTAAAGGGAAAAATACAATCATAATTACATCATGTTCTACACATCATTCTAGACTTCATTATTTTCTTCTAAGGCATTTCCTATGTTTTCCTTGCTTCATCCTGTTCACCTGTATCATGTGTAAAAATGGTTTTTTTTGGGTCAACAAAAAGTTGGCGAGTGAATCCTATGAAAAACATTTAAACAAGTTTATTGAATTGATTATTAAATAAAGTGCATAACCACATATGAGTGAATGTAAATGTAAATATATTCACAAAACACTTAATATTAGATATTGCACACACATACAACAATTGATCGTTTTGAGGCACGCGTTGTTCAACTCGTCTCCCACGAGGAACTGATGGGCCTAATGAATGAGTTTTGAGGCACGCGTTGTTCTACGAACTGATGGGCCTAATGAATGAGTTTTAAGGCAAGCGTAGTTCAACTCGTCTCCCACGAGGAACTGATGGGCCTAACAAATAATTTGCATACAACTTGACAATAAGTTACTAATGAATGAGTTTTAAGGCAAGCGTAGTTCAACTCGTCTCCCACGAGGAACTGATGGGCCTAACAAATAATTTGCATACAACTTGACAATAAGTTATACATAACTACAAACAATATTTACATTCTAAGTTTAAATCATAATATGGTATGGCACTAGTTTGAATAATTGAATTAGTTTAAGTGACACATAATACACCCCAAAACGTGTAACTAAAAAGGGGAGTTGTAAGATTCACTCACATTGGGTGCGTTCGGTTGATGATGTTGAATGCGCACGAAGTTGGATTTAACCACTAGTGAAACTAACCTAGATAATAGGTAAATAAGTGGATTTTATTAATCAATTTTAGTAGGATTATTGGATATATTTTTGTGAGTTTAAGGCTATTTTCTAACTTTAAAAATGTTATTTTTAAGTATTTTTAATTTAAATAAATAAATAAAAGTAATAAAAAAAATGTTGATTTTTGACTGTTGACCATTGACTTGTTGACCGTTGACTTGTTGACCGGTTCGGTCGGTTATATGTGTGCGTTGGGTGAGACTCGAACCCGTGACCTCCCGTACGCGTGCACGCAGCTCTACCAACTGAGCTACGTGTCTAACCCGAAATATTTCTGTTTTTAATTATATTTATATACTAATTAAATTAATCCGAAAATCACTTATTTTAAAAACGATTTAATTGCATCACTCGGTGCTTGCCACAGGTCTCGAACCCGGGACCTGTGGTTTAGTTTGGCACACAGTCCACCGCTGGACTGTGTGTCTAACTTGGTAAATATTCTGGTTTTTATTATACTTAACATCTTACTGTTGTGGATCCGGTTCAGTTGAAAAAAAAGGACATTTTATTACTGCGAAGGTGCGTGTGTTAAGGATCGAACTCGGGACGTATGCGTATTGTTTGCACACAGTCCACCGCTGGACTGTGTGTCTAACCCGTTTATATAACTTGTTTTAATTATACTTATACACTGATTACATGTTTCAGGATTTGGCTTTTATAAAAAGGCATTATATTTCAGTGAATCGGAACACAACAGAATTCGAACCCGGGACATATGCTTTAAAATCGCACACAGTCAACCATTGGACTGTGTATCTAACCCGAGATATAACTTGATTTATATTAAATATATATATAACTGAAGCTTCATCTTCTTCGTTAAACTTTACCCAGAAACCAATGTCCGACTGTTTCGACAAATTAATCAATTTCTTTAGTAAACTGTGATTAACCACCTATGAGATTAATAAAAAAAATGAGGGAGATTAGGTATGAGATATACCGACAGAGATCCCCTGTTTCGCGGCGAGATTCCGATGACAGCAAGTTATTCCGGCAACGTGTATCTTGCGGCAGAAGGTCTTCAGAAAGCTTGAGGTGAGTGTGGGTGGCTTCGGTATGAGCTCTAGACGTTCTGTTTTTAGAGTAAGGCACAGTAAATGGGTTCGGTTTTCCGGCGAGTTGCAGAAAGTTTCCGGCGAGTTGTTCTTGCCGATTAAGGACTTGTAGGGAGGTTAGCGAGTGTATTGAGAGCTAATTCGAGTGAATAAACGAATTGGATTTTTTCCTGACTGATGGTATCTTTACGTGCATATGAATTTAAGTTTTCGGTTATGAACTTTACGACTCATGAATGAAATTGAATCAAGCTTTCGGTTATAACCGACGTTTATCATCCGTTATACTTGCTTGATTCCGGAGTCAAAGGAAAACGGTCGAAAATCGCGTATTTTCCGGCGACTGCGGATTTGGGCGCGTTGAGTGACTGAATTCGACTTCCAGTTTTATTATATGTATTAAATGTTTCAATAAATCAACAAATAACACAAGTGGCGGAGTGGTTTGATGTATGTGAGTTAAGGCTTTGAAACTTTACCCGGCTGACCCGGATTCAAACCCGGCTTCAGCACTTCATTTTTAATTCACTATTTTTAATACTTTTTCAAATATAACTTTTATATTCTAATATACTTATTAATTATGTATCGTTTAAAATTGATTTGAGCATTAAATACGCAACGAAATTTTTGACTGGTTGTTCGGTTAATAAACGAAGCGGGTTTGGTAAATCCGGTTTTTGACGGATGTTACAGTATCCCCTACTTTTTAGAAATTTCGTCCCGAAATTTAAGTAGTGACATATTTGTCTAAAAAGGTGGTGTTTAATTTGACAATTACATACTTAGAAAGGAGTAAGAGTTTAAATTTTTGTTTGAGGCGGTAACGTTCCTTGTAAGGGTTGAGTACCCTGCTACAGGAATCGCTTTTTGATGCCTACGATAATTACTATTGATAAACAGAGTTGATTGACTAAATATGATTTCATGCGCAAGAGTTTTGATATGGTTGGAAAGATAAGGTTATATCCTAAAACAAAACTTATAATACTAAAACCTACATGGAACTTCTCATAACCGCCTGACAATGCCTCTGATCCTTTGGCAAGAATACTTATATATAGGAAGTACCAGCGGCGTATCCACCATATTATTGTCAAATTTTCATTGGTTTTATCAGTAAGTTATGATTGGTTCTATGATGTGACTCTAGAACATAAATAAACACAACAACCAATATCTGAGTCCTAATTCTGATAGCATACATGTTTGAATGGTGGCAGTTCCTATCTCGTTTGTTATGATGGAGAGGTTAGTTTATGTAAAAATAGAACACAATCCAATTTCTTTAAATAATGAGATGATATGAATGCTAAATCAGTGAGTATAACACAAACTTCAACCAAGACAATACTAAATCCTACATGGAACTTCTCATAACCGCCTGATAATGCCTCTGATCCTTTGACAAAAATACTTATATATAGGAAGTACCAGCGGCGTATCCACCATATTCTTGTCAAATTTTCATTGGTTTTATCAGTAAGTTATGATTAGTTCTATGAATGTGACTCTAGAACATAAATAAACACAACAACCAATGTCTGAGTCCTAATTCTGATAGTATACATGTTTGAATGGTGACACAATCCAATTCCTTTAAATGATGAGATGATATGAATGCTAAATCAGTGAGTATAAAACAAACTTCAACCAAGACATTACTAAATCCTACATGGAACTTCTCATAACCGCCTGACAATGCCTCTGATCCTTTGACAAGAATACTTATATATAGGAAGTACCAGCGGCGTATCCACCATATTCTCGTCAAATTTTCATTGGTTTTATCAGTAAGTTATGATTAGTCCTATGTGACTCTAAAACATAAACAAACACAACAACCAAAGCTTGAGTCTTAATTCTGATAGTATACATGTTTGAATGATGACAGTACCTCTCTCGTTTGTTATGATGGAGAGGTTAGTCTATGTAGAAATGGAACACAATCCAATTTCTTTAAATGATGAGATGATATGAATGTTAAATCAGTGAGTGTAAAACAAATTTCAACCAAGATATTACCAAATCCTACATGGAACTTCTCATAACCGCCTGATAATGCCTCTGATCCTTTGGCAAGAATACTTATATATAGGAAGTACCAGCGGCGTATCCGCCATATTCTTGTCAAATTTTCATTGGCTTTGTCCGTAAGTTATGATTAGTTCTATGTGACTCTAAAACATAAACAAACACAATCAACCAAAGCTTGAGTCTTAATTCTGATAGTATACTTGTTTGAATGATGACAGTACCTCTCTCGTTTGTTATGATGGAGAGGTTAGTCCATGTAGAAGTGAGACACAGCTCAACTTCTTTAAATGATGACACTGTGATATGTCATGAGGTATGATGATATGAATGTTAAATCAATGAGTATAAAAACAAAACTGAAATAGTAATTCGCATTAAGATTCTTGGATAAAATTCCAATTTATAACTGGGATACGGGAAAATTGAGATAACATAAAGAAAACGTAAAAACTAACCGGTTGGAGTTGAATCTCGATTTTTGGCGAAGGGGACTAGTTGGGTGGTTTCGTTTGGGCCGTCATTATCTTCAACAGGATTGGCGTTGATGTTGAAAACTCTTCCTCTTGCTGGTGGCCTAGTGATTAGGTTTCCTTGATTTGCTTGGTTAACTGGGTTTGCTTGAGCTTGGGCGTTTATGATGTTAACCAATCGAGGGCACGTGTTTCTAAAGTGGGTAGGGACGCCACAATTGAAACAAGCTCGAACATATGGGAACATGGGGTATTGGGGTTGTTGATATGTTTGGATCATGTTTTGAGTAGGGGGTGAGGTTTGGTTTTGAGGGGTGCGGCAAACCTTGCTCAAATGGCCATAGCGTCCACAATTCGCACATAGTCGACAAGGTAAGGTAGATGGATGGTGATAGAAACAGGTGTTACGTTTAGGGTGAGGTCCAAGGTAAGGTTTCTTATTTGGGTAAGTTGAGTCGGGTGCTACTTGAGTGATTGGGATAGCTTGGAGGGGTACGGCTTGTGAGGCTAGTTGATTACGTTGGGTGACAGCGAAAAGTTGCCCATCTCGCTTTCTCTTGGAAATGGATCGTGAAGGGGATTCGGTTTGGGTGGAGTTTGAGGTTTCAGTCGATGATTTATCCTTCTTCTTCTCCTCCTTGAAGTCTTTATTCCGTATGCGGTTCTCGGTGAGCTCTGTAGCTAACTCCATTGCTGCTTCCAAAGTTGCAGGCGTGGTACTTATTACAGAGTCTTGAATTTTTTAAGGAAGACCTCGAATGTAGTGTTCGATCAAACGGTAGAGAGGAGTGAACAAGTTGGGAACCATTTGATTTAACTCGAGGAATCTCTTGTTGTACGTGGTGTGGTCGCCTTCCTTTTGTTTCAACGAATAGAACTCATCCTCTAATTTCTTGATTTCGCTCCTTGGGCAAAACCGTCTTGTCATGATTTCCTTCAACTCTTCCCAAGTCAAAGTCATAGCATCTTCAACACCTCGTTTGGCCTTCTCTGTATTCCACCAAGTAAGTGTTATTCCAAGTAAACGACCAGTAGCATATCGCACTTTGCGATCATCGGGGCATTCGCAATTTAGAAAAGTGTTCTCCATTTCTTCAAACCAATGGAGGAGAGCGGTGACACCTTCAGTCCCTTCGTATTTTGGAGGGTCGCAGGATTTGAAATGCTTGTAGGTGCATTTAGTGGTTTTTGGGAGAGGATTGACAATGTTTTGATCTTCTTGATTGACGGGGTTAGCGGTAAGGGCTTGTTGGACTTGAATTACAATGTTGGGTATTACGGCAGCCATTTGTTGAGCGATTTGGGCAGCCATGCGCTCGCGGGCTTTTCCTGATCTCATCTTCCTACGAGCGAGACTAGAAGACATCTACAAGGAATACATATCAAGAGTATGAGTTGGATGTTTTTGGGATCATGTGTCGTATTTAGGAATAAACATTCATAAAATAAATATAGCAAAATAAATCTACTACATCCATAGGATGTATTGGGCTTTGCTCGTAATTGGGCCTTGCATGCCGCCATACTTCACCTTCGTAATCATGTGGGCCCCCATCACTACCGGGTTTTTCATATGGTTCGCATGTGTTAGCCTGGTTACGTACACTAAAACCCGAAGAAAATCGAGAAATATGTATGTAACGTATGATATTCGGAATGTATCCAGGTGTGGACACGGTGACACCTCAAAGTGGGGTTAGTTCGAACGACGTTTGGTGTGGCATGCTTTGGCCTACTAGGTCCTTTGTACTCTCGTCGTTAGTCCCCAGGTAGGCAAACTGGTCCGTTATATTGGATTTATACGAATGCCAACCTAGACAGGACGTTCCAACTACCGGTACTGGTACCCTTACAGTTACTACATGCCCGTCGCAGAACTCACTTTGATGAGATTTGAAAAATAAAAATGCGACAAAATCTTGAATAACGAAAGTATGAAGATGATTTAAATATGTGAACATTGAAATATGTATGATGAATATGTATGTAAGTATGTATGTTTGACTGTAAGTATAATCCACTATGTATCACAAAATGTAGTATCGAAAGTGTTTGCATGCATTTGTGTATGTAATAAATATGAAAGGAATAAACATCATGAGTTTGCATATAACCACATAAACAATTTAAAATCTAATCAACTATAGTATAGGCTCTAAGGGTCTAATAACCTATCCTATATCCCTATAGTCAAAAGCTCTGATACCAATCTGTCACACCCCGACCCGCAGCGGAAAAGGTGATCGGGGCATGATTGGGTTATCATCAAAGCTCATGACATTTATTATAACGTTTCATATTTATTATTACAATTTAAAGGGAAACATACAATCATAATTACATCATGTTCTACACATCATTCTAGACTTCATTATTTTCTTCTAAGGCATTTCCTATGTTTTCCTTGCTTCATCCTGTTCACATGTATCATGTGTAAAAATGGTTTTCTTTGGGTCAACAAAAAGTTGGCGAGTGAATCCTATGAAAAACATTTAAACAAGTTTATTGAATTGATTATTAAATAAAGTGCATAACCACATATGAGTGAATGTAAATGTAAATATATTCACAAAACACTTAATATTAGATATTGCACACACATACAACAATTGATCGTTTTGAGGCACGCGTTGTTCAACTCGTCTCCCACGAGGAACTAATGGGCCTAATGAATGAGTTTTGAGGCACGCGTTGTTCTACGAACTGATGGGCCTAATGAATGAGTTTTAAGGCACGCGTTGTTCAACTCGTCTCCCACGAGGAACTGATGGGCCTAACAAATAATTTGCATACAACTTGACAATAAGTAATACATAACTACAAACAATATTTACATTCTAAGTTTAAATCATAATATGGTATGGCACGAGTTTGAATAATTGAATTAGTTTAAGTGACACATAATACACCCCGAAACGTGTAATTAAAAAGGGGAGTTGTAAGATTCACTCACATTGGGTGCGTTCGGTTGATGATGTTGAATGCGCACGAAGTTGGATTTAACCACTAGTGAAACTAACCTAGATAATAACATAACGGTTCGGTAAATAAGCGGATTTTATTAATCAATTTTAGTAAGATTATTTGATATATTTTTGTGAGTTTAAGGCTATTTTCTAACTTTAAGAATGTTATTTTTAAGTATTTTTAATTTAAATAAATAAATAAAGTAATAAAAAAATGTTGATTTTTGACTGTTGACCATTGACTTGTTGACCGTTGACTTGTTGACCGGTTCGGTCGGTTATATGTGTGCGCTGGGTGAGACTCGAACCCATGACCTCCCGTACGCGTGCACGCAGCTCTACCAACTGAGCTACGTGTCTAACCCGAAATATTTATGTTTTTAATTATATTTATATACTAATTAAATTAATCCGAAAATCACTTATTTTAAAAACGATTTAATTGCATCACTCGGTGCTTGCCACAGGTCTCGAACCCGGGACCTGTGGTTTAGTTTGGCACACAGTCCACCGCTGGACTGTGTGTCTAACTTGGTAAATATTCTGGATTTTATTATACTTAACATCTTACTGTTGTGGATCCGGTTCAGTTGAAAAAAAAGGACATTTTATTACTGCGAAGGTGCGTGTGTTAAGGATCGAACTCGGGACGTATGCGTATTGTTTGCACACAGTCCACTGCTGGACTGTGTGTCTAACCCGTTTATATAACTTGTTTTAATTATACTTATACACTGATTACATGTTTCAGGATTTGGCTTTTATAAAAAGGCATTATATTTCAGTGAATCGGAACACAACAGAATTCGAACCCGGGACATATGCTTTAAAATCGCACACAGTCCACCATTGGACTGTGTATCTAACCCGAGATATAACTTGATTTATATTAAATATATATATAACTGAAGCTTCATCTTCTTCGTTAAACTTTACCCAGAAACCATTGTCCGACTGTTTCGACAAATTAATCAATTTCTTTAGTAAATTGTGATTAACCACCTATGAGATTAATAAAAAAAATGTGGGAGATTAGGTATAAGATATACCGACAGAGATCCCCTGTTTCGCCGGCGAGATTCCGATGACAGCAAGTTATTCCGGCGACGTGTATCTTGCAGCAGAGGGTCTTCAGGAAGCTTGAGGTGAGTGTGGGTGGCTTCGGTATGAGCTCTAGACGTTCTGTTTTTAGAGTAAGGCACAGTGATGAAATGGGTTCGGTTTTCCGGTGAGTTGCAGAAAGTTTCCGGCGAGTTGTTCTTGCCGATTAAGGACTTGTAGGGAGGTTAGCGAGTGTATTGAGAGCTAATTCGAGTGAATAAACGAATTGGGTTTTTTCCTGACTGAAGGTATCTTTACGTGCATATGAATTTAAGTTTTCGGTTATGAACTTTACGACTCATGAATGAAATTTAATCAAGTTTTCGGTTATAACTGACGTTTATCATCCGTTATAACGGTCGAAAATCGCGTATTTTCCGGCGACTGCGGATTTGGGCGCGTTGAGTGACTGAATTCGACTTCCAGTTTTATTATATGTATTAAATGTTTCAATAAATCAACAAATAACACAAGTGGCAGAGTGGTTTGATGTATGTGAGTTAAGGCTTTGAGACTTTACCCGGCTGACCCGGGTTCGAAACCCGGCTTCAGCACTTCATTTTTAATTCACTATTTTTAATACTTTTTCAAATATAACTTTTATATTCTAATATACTTATTAATTATGTATCGTTTAAAATTGATTTGAGCATTAAATACGCAACGAAATTTTTGACTGGTTGTTCGGTTAATAAACGAAGCGGGTTTGGTAAATCCGGTTTTTGACGGATGTTACAAGAACCATCACGAGTTGTGAGAACCATGAGAACTCCTACTTTCCGCGTAAGTTGAGCCACACTTTTTTGCAAGAGCGTAAATAAAAATCTTATAAAAACATCTATAAAAACAAAAAAAAATTGTCGAGTCAGTAGTTACAACTGATGTAAATTTTGTTTACGGCGATGTAAAATATTTATACACGATGTAAAATTTTGCATGCAACATTTTCCTGTTTTCAGATGACATCTGTTAAGCAAAAATTATTTAATTAGTATTTTCAATGTATTTTCCTTATTTAGTGAGGTGAGACGATAAGGAACGAGAATCCGGTTAGAAGCTCTTTCTAATGGCAGCTGTAGCACACAAAAATAGCAAGAGGTTCAAGCGGACTGACAACAATTGTGAAATTGTGAGAAAAGCACAACTCTCGGGGTTTATGAGGCTGCGAGGACAATCTTTTGTCCTTGCATTGATACGTTTGGCCTCATCTATACCAATTTTATTCTCGAGACAGCTGTAGCATGTAACACGAGAAGAAAAGTAATAGTCGTCCTAAAACGGTCACATGTGGAAGGGTCGGATGTGTCGACGAAGCCCTTACACATTGGAAGAATAAACTAGACACCAAGTGTTGTGCTGTGGCTCCAACACTGATGGTTCGCATTATGCCCCAAGAGTTACTAGTAGTAGGATGGCATAGACCATTGATTTTAATTTTACCAAATAGGGTCTTATAGTCGGTTTTAATTTAGATATTAACTTTGCGACTATACCAAAAGGACCCTTTCACCTCTCGAGACAATTAGTTTTAGATAACCTATAAAACTAAGTTTGTCGCGACTTGAAATAACCAATTAAAGTTAATAGTGGAGACTATTAATGTAACATTTGTCAAAAACGGGTTTTCCAAACCCGCTCCGTTTTGTAACCGAATATCAAGTTATAAATGTCACGTTGCGTATTTATGTCCATTTTAATTTTTATGATGCATAATTAATAAACAAACTAAACTATAAAAGTTATACTTGATAAAAAGTAAAAATAAAATAATTAAAAAGAAAATGAGGCTGCCGGGACTCGAACCCGGGTCAGCAGGGTTTTGAAACTCAAAGCCTTATCACACACACACATAACCACTCCGCCACTTGTTGTTTTCTGTCAACTCTAGGAAACAAATAAATTTTATAGTCAATCATAGAGCAACCGGTTGCGCCACACTGAAAACCGTAATCGGCTATTCAACCGTCCAAAACGTTTGAGTAATCGCGAATTCTGGTTTATAACCGATGCACCGACGATCCTAATCAATTCAGACTTGAATTAATTTAAATTTTGATGATGATCGGTTTTATAACCGAAGATATTCAATATCTGATTTACGCCCACAATTGCTTCCTCTCTCGACTCAAAATCATTCTACAAACCTGCAATTTCACTTTCGTTATACATTCAGTTCATCAGAAAGGTTTTTTTAACTCGCCGGAAAATCTCTGCAAGTCGCCGGAAAACCGAGACCTTCATTAATACGGTAAATACTTCGACTATTTCAGTTTCAATCCGTTGTTAGACTGTTACTAACTTCAAACCAACAATCAGAATCAATCCCAGACGACATAGCCGGAATATTCAGCTCACGCCGGAAAACTTTTGGAATTTCCAATCTCACGCGGTGAATCGGTATGAACATTCAAAACCTCTGTTAATCCTTGTTTAGTACCTCACTTTCATAACTAATCAATCAAATTTGGTAATTGCCCGAACAGAGTGTAACATCCGTCAAAAACGGATTTACCAAACCCGCTCCGTTTATCAACCGAACAGTCAGTCAAAATTTTCGTTGCGAATTAAATGCCCAAAATAATTTTAAACGATACATAATCAATTATTATACGGGAATATATAATTAGTTTTTGAAAAACTGTTAAAAATCGCAAAATAAAAATGTTTTGGTTCTGCCGGGTTTCGAACCCGGGTCAGTAACCGGTTCACAAACGAATTAACACACAACACACAAACCACTGCGCCATTGAGGTTACTTGTTAAATGTTAGAATCATTTAATTGATATCTTGACTTTCCGAATTCAAAACCGGCGCCCAAAAGTTCAGTCGTCGGAAATCCCGGCAATCTCGCGAGTTTTAACGACAACTTCCGTTATAACGTAAATCATAAACGCCATATCGGTTATAACCGATGTTTGAGTCCGCGACCAAAGTCATAACCGCCGGAGAAATTCAAACCAATGAATCCAGTTGGAAATCGGGCCAAATACATCTCGGTTTCTCCCTATAAATTCACCCACAACCCACCGCAAACTTTTTCGCTCAAAACCAAACCATTACCGGACGTAATTCCACTCGCCGGAATATCTCTGCTCATCGCCGGAAAACCGGTTTCCCCATTTCTGAGCCTTACTAAACCTTTTGAACTTATACCGAAGTCACCCATACCTTTTTCAAACTTTCTGGAGACTCGCTGCTGCAAGACACCTGACGCCGGAGCTTATTGCTGTCGCCGGAGTTCCGCCGGAAAACAGAGGAAGATAGTCGGTATACCTCACGCCTAATTTCCTTTCTTTTTATTTATATCTCACCTTTGTTGAACATAAAACGCTAATGAACCTGATTTAACACATCGAACCAGTCGGATTTTCCGACTCTGGTTAAAATCCGACGAAGAAGATGAAGTGCGGTAAACGTATAAGTATAATTAAAATCAAGATATTACTCGGGTTAGACACACAGTCCAGCGGTGGACTGTGTGCACATTAAACACAAACGTCTCGAGTTCGAATCCTGTTTCACACACGCTGCTTCAATAAAAATCATTTTTTTTGTTAAACTGAACCGGAGTCACACAGGTATATGTTAAGTATATTAATAACCGGAATAATAACCAAGTTAGACACACAGTCCAGCGGTGGACTGTGTGTATGTTTATATCACAGGTCACGAGTTCGAGTCCGGGCTACTGCACCGACTCGGACAATTATCTATTTTTTTTAAATAAGACAGAAAAGGAAATAACAAATTTGTGTTTAAGTATAATAAAAATCAGTAAAGTTAACAAGTTGGACACACAGTCCAGCGGTGGACTGTGTGTTAGTATAAGCCACAGGTCCCGGGTTCGAGACCTGTGGAGCGCACCGTTTCTTTGATTTAAAATCGTTTTTAAAAATAAAGGATTTTCGGTTTAGCATAATTAATATATATATATAATTAAAAACAGATATATAACGGGTTAGACACGTAGCTCAGTTGGTAGAGCTGCGTGCACGCGTACGGGAGGTCTCGGGTTCGAGCCTCACTCAGCGCACTTATATACACGATTCGAACCGGTCAACGGTCAGTCAACGGTCAAGTCAACGGTCAGAAAAAAATCAAAATTTTTTATTATTTTTATTTAATTATTTTAATTAAAAATCAATTAAAAATACTTAAAAATAACATTTTAAGGTTAGAAAATAGCCTCAAACTCACAAAAATACACCCAACAATCATACTAAAATAGATTAATAAAATCCGTTTACTTACCAAACCATAATGCGATTTATCTAGGTTAATCTCACTCGTGGTTAAAACCACTTCGCGTGCATTCAACATCATCAACCGAACGCACCCACTGTGAGTGAATCTTACAACTCCCCCTTTTAAATTACACGCTTTGGGGTGTGTCATGTGTTATAAAAATAATTAACTTGTTTATTTAAACTCGTGCCATACCACATCATGATCTAAACTTAGATTGATTATATTGTTGTGATTACTTATTTCCTTTTGTCAAATTATATGAAACTCATTCATTAAGCCCATCAGTTCCTCGTGGGAGACGAGTTGAACAACGTGTGCCTCAAATCAAATTCATTATTGTTCATGTGTGTATCATTGAGTTTATATTGTTTGTAGTTGTGTCATTCATATTATCATGTTTATGCAATTCATTCATTAGGCCCCTCAGTTCCTCGTGAGAGACGAGTTGAGCATCGCGTGCCTCTAAATGTTCCATTATTGTTCATGTGTGTTTTATTTAATATCTTATGATTGTTGAATAAGTTTACATCTATTTTTGCTCATGTTTGGTTGTGCACATATTTCATAATCAATTCAAATAAACTTGTTCAAATGTTTTCCATAGGATTCACTCGCCAACATTATGTTGATCCAAAACCTTTTTACACATGATACAGGTGATCAGGTCGAAGCAAAGAAAACCTAGGAAATGCCTTAGAAGAGAACAAAGAAGCTTAGATTGATAGTTAGAATATGTTGTAACAATTATTGTAAATTTCCATTAAATTGTATTTAATGAATATGAAACGCATAATAAATGTCATGAGCTTTGATGATAACCCAATCATGCCCCGATCACCTTTTCCGCTGCGGGTCGGGGTGTGACACAGAGGAAGCTCATAATCAGAGCCGACGATCCTTGTCGGAGTTTCGAGAACGAGTACCTGTTCTGGTACTTTCTTTCCCCAAACCTTCTCCGTTCATCACCTTTCAACTTGTTCATATTATTCGTTAACTGAATTAAACAAATAACAGCGAGATAACCGTTGTCTGTGTTATAGACGAAGAAGACGAAGTAGTAGATGATATTAAGATTAATTAAAATGGATATTGTAAACGGGTTAGACACACAGTCCAGCGGTGGACTGTGTGCACATACAAATCACATGCCGCGAGTTCGATCCTTGACACACGTATACCTCGTAATTAAAATGTTCTTTTTTCTAAATGAACCGGATCCTTTTCGCAATTAGATGTTAAGTATAATAAAAATCTGTATATTAAACAAGTTAGACACACAGTCCAGCGGTGGACTGTGTGTAACGATAAAGCACAGGTCCCGGGTTCGAGACCTGTTAGTGACACCGGTTCGATGATTTAAAATATTTTGAAAATAAAAGAATTTTGAATAAACTGAGTTAGTATATAAGTATAATTAAAAACATAATTATTTCAGGTTAGACACGTAGCTCAGTTGGTAGAGCTGCGTGCACGCGAACGGGAGGTCTCGGGTTCGAGCCTCACCCGGTGCATACAATTACACAATAAAACCGGTCAACAAGTCAAACGGTCAACGGTCAACGGTCAATGCAAAAGTCAACATATTTTTATATTTTTATTTATTTAATTTAATTTAAAAATCAATTAAAAATACTTAAAAATAATGTTTTTAAAGTTAGGAAATAGTCTTAAACTCACCAAAAATATATCTAAAAAAATCCTATTAAAATTATCAATAAAATCCACTCATTTACTATATTTTTCGTTATTATTTAGGTTAGTTAATACTCGTTGTTCAATCCTTCCAACTCGTGCGCATCTCATCATCTCCAACCAAACGCACCCAATGTGAGTGAATCTTTACAAATTCCCCGTTTTAATCACGTTTTTGGGGTGTATCATGTGTCTTACCATTTATATTTAAATCTTTGTGCATGCATCATATCATGAACAAATGTGTATTCAGCTTTTTTCAACTGTTGTGTGGTTATTGTTCAGATTTAATTTATTTATTTCAGTACATGCAATTTCATAGGCCGCCGCTCCCCATTACATTATGAGCGTTGAGCATGTTCCCCATTACATTATGAGCGTGAACCTGGCGTGCCAACATACGATCGGCTCCGTTTGATTGAGCCTTGATCGCACAGACATTTATCATTTTCAGTACATGCAATACGATCGGCTCCGTTTGATTGAGCCTTGATCGCACAGACATTTATCATTTTCAGTACATACATCATATGCCGTTTATTCCCCATTTATGTTATTGTATGTTATTGTATGTTATTGTATGTTATAGTTTGTGGTTGTCATTGTTACTGATTGACTATTTACATTTGCTCACTTATGATTATGCACAATTTTTCCTTGATAAAATAACAAGAAAATCAATAATAAATGTTTATCTAACAAGGTTCACTCGCCAACTTATGTTGACCCAAAAACTCCCATTTTTACACATGATACAGGTGAACCAGCTGCAGCAAGAAACACATAGGATTGGCCTAGAAGAATAAAATGATTTAGAGCTTGGAATTGTTTAGTTGGTTATTTTTCTTTGTATTTGTATGGACATGTTTGGATTATGGAGAATGTAATTTTGACTTTAATATATATGTAACATATTAGTAAATATCATGAGCTTTGGTGATAACTCAATTATGCCCCGACTCTTATTCCGCTGCGGGTCGGGGTGTGACAATTAAGTTCATGAGTTTTAAAGATGTGATAAAAGGTTTTAAAACTCTAGTGGTTATAAAAAATTTACAAGTTGCTAGAACTTGCTTTTCTCGACTTCATTTTTAAAACCCCTTTTAAAAAAGCGTATTGGTATTAGGTTGATTTGTAATAACATTTATTAAAAGCAACCGTAATAGAAAATGAATATGTAAATCATATGGGCATGGTTATGATCTTGCTAGAGCTGAGTAGTAAGATCAAATGGGTCACGGTCACAACACACAAAACAACCACAAGAATGGACTTGTGTGCATCTTGTTGTCTTGAGCGACTCCCACTAACTCCAAGACTCCTCTTGGCATTCGGTTTTGCTTCGGGTTCTTTACGGATCTTCGTATCAAAAATATTTAACAAGTAAACATAATAAATACAAAAACCTATCTATTACAACTTTAAACCACAAAACAGGCCAAAACCATAAATTAATCTATTACTACTTTGAGCCGCAAAGTGGGCCAAAACCATAGACAAAACCAAACATAAAACACAACCACAAGGTCGGGCCCGATTTACATATTCAACATAACTAAAGGTTTATGGAGGCAAGTTTTGATCAACCAAATAAAAACAATTAAATATGACCAAAATATATTGCCTAAATAAAATAAATAAAAAACTTTAGACTTTTAAAGTTTGTGATTCATTATTCCGGTGAAAAATAAAGACCGGTTTCGGTTTGCTTGTGGTGAGCATCGGCTTTGATACCACTGAAGAAAATCCGTGGTATAATTTCACTTTTATTTTATGAACCCGGTTCATATAGGCACATATTTATTTTGTTACAAGGATTAGTCAAAACACTTTTGACAAACATGTATATATATATATTTATGTTAGTTAAAAATAAATCTTTAACTAGTGAACAATATGTATATGTACATATTTAAACAACGGAAGCGTATGTAACAAAATGACATGAACATTTTATACCAAGGAACATCCGTAATGGAACAAGGTCACCGACATGCAAACACGAAATATAAACGCAAACCATAGGGGGTTTAGATATACCTTCGGTTAGTAATAAACCGGTTGAGACACCGAGGTTCAACGAACAAGTGCTAGTTTTACGAACTAGCGAAACACGGGTTCGAGTCGGGTAGCGGAGGTGGTGGCCGGCGTTCCTAGCGGCGACGGCACCCGGCGGCGAAGACAGTTCTGGCCGGCGGGGACGGCGGCGGTGGTGACGGTTCTAAACGGTTTGTGGTTGTGGGTGTTGTGAGATTATTGCAAGTTCTTCCTCCTCTCTCAAAGCAAGACCCAACACCCCCTTTTATAGCACATGGAGATCCTTTGCATGCATTCCAATTGGTGGACATAATGCATGCATTCCAATTGGTGGACTTAATGCATGTGTGCCAAGTGTTGGAGGTCCCTTGCATGTGCGGTAAGTGGCGTATTGCCCGGTCAATGTACCCGCCTCTCAGTTAATACCCGCAACAATGAAATATCCCGCTTATGATCATAAATATAATTATGATGCGTTTCGCATATTGTTCGTAATTACCAGTTAAACTAGTTAAGTGGATTTAAGTTCGTTACCCACGGTGTAACTCTTACGGGTCAGGACCCGGTCGGCAGCGTTGACTTATCAAACCGGACATAAATATCCAACACTATTATGTGTTCGGTTTGTTAATTTTTCAATTCTAACATGGCCCTTGTGATTTTAGATACAGAAGAGTGTGCAAGGTGCGAGGGTAGTAGTAGCACTTACTGTGACTATGAATCAATATATGATCCTGATGGCATAATATTCAGATACAACTTCACTTGTCGTGACTCGTCTTGGCTTAGAGATCATAAAGAAAGCAAAACATCATTGGTTGTTATGCTAGGTAATGCCTATTCTCTCTACTCATAATAATATATTACTGGAATCGTATTTACCTCCTTTTTTTTCTAATGCAAACACAACCTCTAAAATAGGGTTGGCGAAAATGCTAAATACACCATCTTTTTTACTAATCATACATTCTTTTCAAAGTACAATTTCATCCCTTTATACAATTCAAGTATTGTTTTTGAAGACACTCTCCTTAACTAGTATTTTGTTATGTTTCTATAAAACGTCATCATAAATTAATAAAAAATATATTCTTAAAAAGTAAAAAAGTTTCAGAATTTTTTTCTTTTTTTTGAAAAAAAACAGTTTATTTGATATATTTTATTTATTCATTTTGTATTTTAGTTCTCTCATCTTTTCATTTCTTTTTATTAGTATTATTATTATATGAAAATGTTTTTACAATATAACTACCAACCTTTATTTATTAAAAGTAATAAAATGAAAAAAGAAAATAAAACGTTAACTAGCACATTAAGTAGTAAAATGATTTGATCAATGCAATATCAATTAATAATCGATATAAGTGGAAATTTAATTATTGTGAGGGTATCTTATTGACTAATTAAAATCATTATCTACAAATTGACACTGGTGATTCTCAAATATATTTCTCTTCTTTTAACTCTAAAAACTATATTAAGTTGGTTGGCTTCAAAGCTTCATTTAAATTTGTGTGTATTAATGTTTATACAAATTATATTTGAATACCATCTTCAAGCCGTTATTAACAAGAAAAAAAATCTCAGTTCAAAATTAAAATGGCTCGCTTCAGTTTAAAACGTAAGAAAACGAATCGAAAAAAGCTTCAGTTAAAACGTTAAAACAAATAAAATAATCTTTTTAAATAAAATAATGTTTTAAAAACAAATACCAGTAATAATAATAATTAAAGATAACAAAATGAGAAGAAAAAAAACAAAAGGATTAAAACTGCATTAATATGAAAGTTAAAGGAGAGGTACGTTCGGTAGGAAATGGGATACATTTAAGGATTGTTTGTTTACCTCTTAATGAGACTCTTAATAATTTAGACCTCTTACTAGTTCAACATTTAATGGTTCAGACTGTTTGTTTCGCGAGCAGATGTCTGAATGATTCAGACATTTGCCTCTGAATGGTTAAGCATTATATTGTGTCTGAATGGTTAAGACCTCTAATCTGAATTGGTCAGACATTTACCTCTGAACAATTAAGCATTATACTGGCTCTTAATGATTCAGATCTCTTACTGATTCAGCACTTAATGGTTCAGATCTCTCACTGGTTCAGCACTTAACCATTCAGAAGTTGTCATATAGCCTATTAGCAACAACCAAAATATGCTCCTAAAATCTATATATTGCTCACTATTTTGGTGAGAATAACACCTGGTCTCAGTATGCCAAGAGACCAGACATTTAATCAGGGATAATAGCGGTCAAATATTTTTTTTAAAAGGCTAATTTTATTAAAACCCAAAAAAAAATACAAACCAACAGGCCACAAAACGGCACAACCAAAATTTACAAAATTACATTTAGAAGCTAAAGCTACACCAGCGCTCCCAATCTAATTGCTCCATCTTGGATCTGTGCTTTAACCCATAGATATCCCAACCATTTTATGTCCGATAGAATACTCCCCACGTCCAGATTTTTAGATTGGAAAATGACTTCATTTCTGATCCTTCAACCAGCAAGCCAGAAGTGTTATTGATTGAACAAGTTTCTTTTTAACTATTGAGACATCTGCGCCAAGATTCAACCCGAATAGATCCTGTAACGAGAAAGCATATATCGGAGGGATGTTGCACCACAATGAGATATCATGCCAAACCACTGTTGCGACGTAGCACGAGATCATTAGGTGGTCAAGTGTTTCCTCATATTCTCCGCAAAACGGACATGAAGGAGAATTGACATAAATACCCCTCTTATGAAGCTCCGCCTTTGTTGGAAGATAATTTTTTGCCATCCGCCAACCGAAAACATTAACCTTTTTTGGTAGCCACTTGATCCAAGGAAGCCATGGTCTCACCGTTGGAAAAACTGGTTCCGATAGAATTTGTCTAAGACTATTAACCGAAAACGTACCGTCCTTGCTTTCTGCCCGTTGCCATTCGTCTTCCCCATTTTTTCGCTGGATATTGTTGATAATGTTTATGCAATCCTCAAGCTCCCTGATCTTCTCATTCGCAGGATCCCTACTCCAACACCAATTGAGAGAAGGTATATTATCGATAAACGATATGCAATCACCAACGGAGCATAGTTTTTCCTGATCTAGCCGAAACACGGAAGGAAATAAATCTTTTAGGCACGTGTTACCCGCCCATCGATCCATCCAGAACTTGATAGAGGTCCCATTCCCCGGTATACCGATTATGGGATTACCTAATGTGATATCTTTGTTCTTTAGTTCCTTTTCAACTTTGTTTATATTCGACCAAATACCTGTTCTTCCAGTTTTTAGTGGTAAGAACTCCCACCTTCTGGCCGATTTGTGAAGCCCATGTACTACTCTCCTCCATAGCCGATTTGGTTCGGTTTTGTATCTCCAGCACCATTTGGACAATAAACTACGATTAAAATCCAATAAGGATCCTAGATTTAGACCTCCATGTTTCAATGGTGAACACACAACCTGCCATCTGACCCATGCCATTTTTTATTTTTCCACTGAGCCTCCCCAAAAGAATTTACGCCTTAACTGTTCCAACCTTTCTATAACGTACTTTGGTGCCTTGATTAAGGAAAAATAATACGTAGGCATGCTATCAAGTGTAACACCCGGACCGTGTAATAAAAACAACCCGCGGCGGAAACGTCAGGGGTTACGTTACAAATTGATTCAAACACATGGTAAATAAAGTTTGGTTTTATTGAACTTATAAATTACATCGTCTTTGAGAATTCGAAACAAAATACAACAACTATTTTATTTTCAATCAAGCTAAGGACAACGTACATCTTATGTGTAGCATACTTGATCATGCATTAGTACCTGAAACATATGTGAAAATAAAGTCAACATTGAATGCTGGCGAGTAACATATGTTTTGTGGTCACGACTCATGGCTTTTGAATATTGAAATACATTTAATCAACCTTAACAGTTGATATTTTAAATAAATCTTTGTAGCCATGCATCTTTGACAAAAATGTTTCTTTTGTAAGGTCGTATGAGAAATCATTCGATTTAAGAGAAACATTTCATGGTTTACTTAGAAACCATTTGTGACTTTGTATGAACCAACCAAATGTCTTGTATTGTATAAACATATATCTTTTTAAAAAAACCAAATGTCTTGTGTAAACAATTTGCCTTTTTGTATAAAACAAGTGTGATTTGTCGGCGAATACATTCAAGCCTTGTTGACTGTCGGACAAACCTTTATAAATTAAGGTCTGTCAAATGTGTTGCATAGTTTTTGTCATTCCCAGAGGAAACTTCCAAACAAACCTAGGAAGCGGGAATGGGATTGTCAATCCTATGGTGCCATAACATACTACCGGTCGGCATGATCAAAGTTAATGAATGTATCATTGTCATGTTCAACATACCATCAAGTTTCGTACAATGTTAAGCAATGTTGTGTATATAAACCATATGTATATTGTAGTGAATTTATGAAAATAGTAATAGGCACGTATGTTTCACCCCAAAATATTTAGAAAGCGTAAAAGAGGGGTCTATGTACTCGCATGAACCATAAGTAGTAAGTATGTTTTGAAAGCTAGTTTAGCACATATGAATCACCTCAAAACATTTAGAAAACATAAAGAAGGGGAACTATGTACTCGCCTGTAGCTTTAGGGTTTTTGACTTAAAGCTTCCTGGTGCAAATTCTGAGTTCCTAATAATAATACAATGCATTACGTGTTAGTGACATAACCCAAGTCACTTTAGCCACACAACACGAGACAGAACCCCAAAGGAGTTAGTCAGGCAGAGCCTCGACATGCGTTGGTGGGTCCTAAATCAATCGGGTAGGGTGGCCATACTACACGAGACAGAACCCCAACGGACTTAGTCAGGCAGAGCCTTGACATGCGTTGGTGGGTCCTAAATCAATCGGGCAGGGTGACGATACTACACGAGACAGAACCCCAACGGACTTAGTCAGGCAGAGCCTCGACATGCGTTGGTGGGTCCTAAATCAATCGGGTAGGGTGGCGAATTAGGGATCAGGGGTTAAAATACTTACAACGGAGCAGAGCTTCGCAGGTTTAGTGGTTTTAGGGGGCTTCGGGACTCGGACAGAGTTTAGAGAGAATAAGAGATCTCGATTTTGATCGAACTGAGCAATTTGAACTCGTCCCAGGCCGCTCCTTATATACCCAAAATTGATTTCTCCCGCGCGTCGCTCGGGGAGACAGGGATTCTCTCGCGTGGCGCGGGGGAGGTCAGCTAGGCCTAGACTGCCACCGGTCTTAGGATGGTTTGACACGTGTCGCGAAACGGAGCCACGTGTCCTGGCACTCTCCCACGCGTCATGGGAGATGACAGGGAATCTGGCGCATGGCGCCTGAGAGGTCTAAGTTTTTTTTCGTGTCGGGTTTCGTCGTGCGTGACCGGGGTTGCGATTAAGGTCTTTGTGAGTTACATATTTTGTAAACAATTTTATTAAACACAAAAACTGTCGAAAGGTACAATGGTTGAAATTTTGCAAATGTTACAGTCTCCCCTACTTTGGGGGATTTCCTCCCGAAATTGAATCAGAAGAGACTTGTGATAAAAGATGTAGATACTTTGCTTTCATTTGATCCCCTCGTTCCCAGGTAAATTATGGGCCACATTTGGATTCCCAGCGAACTTTTACAATTGGTATTCGACTACGCTTGAGTTTCTTGACTTCACGGTCCATAATTTCCACAGGTTTCTCGACAAAATGCATAGGGTCGTCAATACGAATTTAATCAAGAGGGATGTGAAGGTTTTCATCGGCTAAACACTTTTTCAAGTTAGACACGTGAAAAGTTGGATGAACATTTCCAAGTTCAGGAGGTAGTTTGAGTTTATAGGCTACCTTTCCGATCTTTTCAATGATCTTAAAAGGTCCCACATACCGAGGAGCTAGTTTACCTTTCTTTCCAAATCTGACCATACCCTTCCAAGGGGATACCTTGAGAAGAACACGGTCACCAATTTGGAATTCCAAAGGTTTGCGTCGTTTGTCAGCATAACCTTTTGACGACTTCTTGCTGTCAAAAGGTTATTGCGGATTTTCATGATTTTGTTTGTTGTTTCTTGAATGAGTTCAGTTCTGGTGATTTGACCTTCACCAACTTCATTCCAACAGACAGGTGAACGACATTTTCGACCATAAAGAGCTTCGAATGGAGCCATGTTGATGCTGGAGTGATAACTATTGTTATAGGAGAATTCGATCAAAGGTAGATGCGAATCCCAGGTACCATGAAAATCAATCACACAAGCTCTAAGCATATCCTCAAGCGTTTGGATTGTCCTTTCGGTTTTTCCATCCGTCTGAGGACGATAAGCAGTGCTTAGATTTAATTTGGTTCCCATGTCAGATTGCATGGTCTTCCAGAAACGAGATGAGAAACGAGCATCACGATCTGAAATGATGTTCAAAGGAACACCGAGACGAGATACGATCACATCAATATAGATCTTAGCAAGTTTGTCAGCAGGAAAATCCTTGCGAATTGGCAAAAAGTGTGCTGACTTAGTCAGACGATCAATGACTACCCAAATGGCGTCATGGCCTCTAGAAGTGCGTGGTAACTTAGTGATGAGATCCATAGCGATGTTCTCCCATTTCCATACTGGAACTTCTGGTTGTTCGAGCAAACCGGAGGGACGTTGATGTTCTGCCTTGACTTTAAGACAAGTAAGGCATTTGGACACGTACAAAGCTATATCGTTCTTCATACCCGGCCACCAATACTGGGTACGAAGATCCATGTACATTTTGTCCATACCAGGATGGATAGAATAACGTGACTTGTGTGCTTCGTCCATCAGTAAGGTACGAAGATTATCTTGGTTTGGAATCCATAAACGATTCAAGAAATAGAGTAACCCATCATCTGTAGTTTCAAGCTGAAGCTCAAGATTATGAGGTAGTTCATTATTCATCAAGCCTTGGGTTACGCAAGTACGTTGGGCTTGGGAAATACGTGTTTGGATATCTGATTGGATACGAACACAGTAAAGTTTGACTTGTTCTTTGCGACTAAGTGCATCTGCTACCACATTCGCCTTACCAGGGTGGTAACGAATTTCGCAGTCATAGTCGTTCAGAAGTTCGATCCAACGTCGTTGTCTCATGTTTAGTTCCTTTTGATTGAAAATGTGTTTGAGACTTTTGTAGTCAGTGAAAACCACACATGTCTCCAAATTTTGAGAGCGAAAATAACAGCACCTAACTCAAGATCATGAGTTGTGTAGTTCTTTTCGTGGATTTTCAATTGTCGTGATGCATATGCTATGACTCTGTTTCGTTGCATGAGAACACAACCAAGGCTTAGATTTGAGGCATCACAATATACAACGAAATCGTTATTGCCATCAGGCAAGGATAGAATAGGTGCATCACAAAGCTTTTGTTTCAAGGTTTTGAAAGCTTCCTCTTGTTTGGGTCCCCATTCAAATGGTTTATTCTTTTGAGTTAGAGAAATGAGTGGAACCACAATCTTGGAAAAGTTTGCGATAAAACGAAGGTAGTAACCGGCTAGGCCAAGAAAAGAACGAACTTCGGTAGGAATACTAGGTGTACTCCAACCCTTGATCGCTGTGATTTTGGCGGGATCCACATGTATGCCTTGTTCATTGATAATGTGACCTAAGAATTGAACTTCATTTAGCCAAAATTCACACTTGGAGAATTTGGCATAAAGTTGTTCCTTCTTTAGAAGTTCCATCGTGAGACGGAGGTGATGTTCGTGGTCAGCTCGAGATTTCGAATAGATCAAGATGTCATCGATAAAAAAAATGATGAACTTATCTAAATATGGTTTACAAACCCTATTCATTAAGTCCATGAAAACGGCAGGAGCATTTGTTAATCCAAAAGGCATTACCGTAAACTCATAATGGCCGTATCGGGTTCGAAAAGCAGTTTTGGGAATATCTTATTCTTGTACACGAAGTTGATGATATCCTGAACGGAGGTCGATCTTTGAAAAACAGGTAGCACCATGTAGCTGATCAAAAAGATCATCAATACGAGGTAGGGGATATCGATTTTTAATCGTGAGTTTGTTGACCTCACGATAATCGATGCACATGGGAAAGGATCCGTCCTTCTTTTTCACAAAAAGCACAGGAGCGCCCCAAGGTGAAAAACTCGGACGAATGAAACCTTTTTGTGAAAGCTCTTGTAGTTGTTTTGACGATTCTTGCATTTCAGGTGGTGCAAGACGGTAAGGGGATTTGGAAATTGGGTTAGCACCAGGTATAAAATCGATGCGGAATTCCACTTGGCGTACCGGAGGTAAGCCAGGTAGATCTTCCGGAAATACCTCGGGAAAATCCCGAACGATGGGGATGTCTTGAATACTATTGCTCTTGTCTTTCTTTTCCATGATATGCGCCAAGAAGGCTACATAGTTCTTTCGTAGGTATTTCTGACCTTGGGTACACGTCATGAGTTTGAGTTTACTAGAAGGTTCCTCTCCATGAATTTTTAAGATTTCGCCAGATGGAAGAGGTATACGATCAATTTTATCGAAACATATTATTTCAGCATGGTGTTTGGTTAACCAGTCCATTTCGATTATGACGTCAAAACTCCCAAGTTGCATTGGCATGAGGTCAATGGGAAAAAGATGGTTATTGAGGTTTAGTTGGCAATTGAGAATAATAAAATCAAGTAAAAGGGGTTTGCCATTAGCTATTTCTACCGTTAAAGGTTTTCCTAGCTTAGTTCGGGGCATTGAAAGAAAAGGTTCAAATGCTATGGATATAAAACTTCTGTCGGCACCTGAATCAAAAAGAATAGAAGCAGGATGGTTATTAACAAGGAACGTACCGTTAACCACGTTATTGTCAGCACGAGCCTCATTAGCATTCAGGTTAAATGCGCGTCCATGAGCTGGATTAGCATTAACAAGCTTCGGGCAATTGTTTCGGTAATGAGTAAGATCACCACAAATATAGTAGGATCCAGGTGGGTAATGAGCGCGGTTAGGTATTGCTTGATTTTGAACAGGATTTGGAACAGTTTGGTTCAGGGTTGGTGCAGAACGACAAACATTAGCCAAGTGACCAAATCGTCCACAAAGGGTACATTGGCGACATGGTAAATGATGTTGGTGATGACGGTTACATCAGCTGCACAAGGGTGCAGTACCAAAATATTGTTTCTTAGCAGGAGGTTGAGCTGGTTGGATGGGGGTAACTTGGTTGGTTGGGGGTAACAACAGTAAAATTCTTTGAAGCCTTACGCTTCCTTGAATTTCTAGGAGGTTCGGTTTTGGTTTCTTTTGGTTTCTCTGTGGTATTCTTAGCAGATTGTTTCTTGTCACCTTTGCGGAAAAGTTTCCTTTCTTGACTTGAGAATCGGTTAGAGTTGCAGCTAGTTCAATAGATTCCCTAACGGTGGCTGGATGGCTACCAGTAACGATGTCTTGAATGGATCAGGTAAGCCATCAATGTATTTCTCAATGGCCTTATCCAAAGGCGTGACCATAGTGGGACATAGTAGGCTTAATTCCTCGTACCGATCTGTGTAGGCACGATTCTCGCCACTATCTTGCTTGAGATGGTGGAATTCATTCTCAAGTGCCCTTATCTCATTGCGTGGGGAAAATTCCTTCATCATGAGAGCTCGAAGTTCTCCCCAAGTTTGTGACATGGCTATATCCGCACCTCGATCTCTCATGATCCCATTCCACCAGGTGAGCGCTCTTTTCTGGAATACGCTTGAAGCAAACTCTACTTTGCGCTCATTGGGACACTGACAATGGTAGAAAGTGTTCTCGATGCTTTCAAACGATTGTAGGAGACCAATAGCTCCTTCAGACCCATTAAACTTGGGTGGTTTAGCCGAATTGAACTGTTTGAAATTACACAGTACATTGTTGTTGTTGTTATTGTTATTGTTGAGTTGATTGAGTTGGGTCACAAGGTTTGGAAGTATCGCAGCCATTTGTTGAGCGGTCATAGCTGTCATTTCGGCGTTTTGAGTAGTGTCGTGACGAGGAAGCATTCTAAAAGAAAAGGAAATATGAGAGGAAACGAGTGAGATTGGTAAAGGATAGTTAAAAAGAAATATTAAAATATCGACGAAGCATAAGGAGTGTATCCATTTATTCGTTACTTAAAACGAATAAACGACACGGTGACTAATCAAAGTAAATGGGTCTTTATAATGTATAGCGAAGACATGCTTTAGCCTATAAGTGGACACTCACCCCAATTGTTCCAAGGTAAGAGTGACTGGTCCGATTAAGTGGATTTGTTCGAACACTCTAGCCTTAGACAGAAAACCCAGGGTACAGGCATCCACCCTTCAAGATTGCACGTGTTCACATTATTAAAACCCTAATTTGGCGAGATTTTCAAACCATTTAAGGCTTTAAAAGCCTAAAAACAAATCATCTAAGGATAGATGATGATTTCTTGTAAAGTTTTGGAAACTTTTACTTTTAAGAATGAATTTGAGATTTTCGTTATCACCTAAGGATAGGTGATGGGTTAAAATCTAAACGCAAGATAACTTGCGTTAGGGTCCTAGGAAGGTTATAGTCTAGGTCAAAAGTGTTACTAATAACCTAATTCCCTATAACCATGGCTTTGATACCAACCTGTAACACCCGACCGCGTAATAAAAACAACCCGCGCGGAAACGTCGGGGGGTCACGTTACAAATTGATTCAAACACATGCTAAATAAAGTTTGGTTTTATTGAACTTATAAATTACATCGTCTTTGAGAATTCGAAACAAAATACAACAACTATTTTATTTTAAATCAAGCTAAGGCCAGCATCCATCCTATGTGTAGCATACTTGATCATGCATTAGTACCTGAAACATATGTGAAAATAAAGTCAACATTGAATGCTGGCAAGTAACATAGGCTTTGTGGTCACGACTCATGGCTTTTGAATATTGAAATACATTTAATCAACCTTAACAGTTGATATTTTAAATAAATCTTTGTAGCCATGCATCTTTGACAAAAATGTTTCTTTTGTAAGGTCGTATGAGAAATCATTCGATTAAGAGAAACATTTCATGGTTTACTTAGAAACCATTTGTGACTTTGTATGAACCAACCAAATGTCTTGTATTGTATAAACATATATCTTTGTAAATAAACCAAATGTCTTGTGTAAACAATTTGCCTTTTTGTATAAAACAAGTGTGGTTTGTCGGCGAATACATTCAAGCCTTGTTGACTGTCGGACAAACCTTTATAAATGAAGGTCTGTCAAATGTGTTGCACAGTTTCTGTCATTCCCAGAGGAAACTTCCAAACAAACCTAGGAAGCGGGAATGGGGTTGTCAATCCTATGGTACCAAAACATACTACCGGTCGGCGTGATCAAAGTTAATGAATGTGTCATTGTCATATTCAACATACCATCAAGTTTCATACAATGTAAAGCAATGTTGTATATATAAACCATATGTATATTGTAGTGAATTTATGAAAATAGTAATAGGTATGTTTCACCCCAAAATATTTAGAAAGCGTAAAAGAGGGGTCTAAGTACTCGCATGAACCATAAGTAGTAAGTATGTTTTGAAAGCTATTTTAGCACATATGAATCACCTCAAAACATTTAGAAAACATAAAGAAGGGGAACTATGTACTCGCCTGTAGCTTTAGAGTTTTTGACTTAAAGCTTCCATGGTGCAAATTCTGAGTTCCTAATAATAATACAATGCATTACGTGTTAGTGACATAACCCAAGTCACTTTAGCCACACAACACGAGACAGAACCCCAACGGACTTAGTCAGGCAGAGCCTCGACATGCGTTGGTGGGTCCTAAATCAATCGGGTAGGGTGGCCATACTACACGAGACAGAACCCCAACAGACTTAGTCAGGCAGAGCCTCGACATGCATTGGTGGGTCCTAAATCAATCGGGCAGGGTGATGATTCTACACGAGACAGAACCCCAACGGACTTAGTCAGGATATGCATTGGTGGGTCCTAAATCAATCGGGCAGGGTGACGATACTACACGAGACAAAACCCCAACGGACTTAGTCAGGCAGAGTCTCGACATGCGTTGGTGGGTCCTAAATCAATCAGGTAGGGTGACGAATTAGGGATCAGGGGTTAAAATACTTACAACGGAGCAGAGCTTCGCAGGTTTAGGGGTTTTAGGGGGCTTCGGGACTCGGACAGAGTTTATAGAGAGTAAGAGATGTCGATTTTTGATCGAACTGAGCAATTTGAAGTCCCAGGCTGCTCCTTATATACCCAAAATTGGCTTCTCCCGCGTGACGCTCGGGGAGAAAGTGATTCTCTCGCGTGGCGCGGGGGAGGTCAGCTAGGCCTAGACTGCCACCGGCTTAGGTAGGTTTGACACGTGTCGCGAAACGGAGCCACGTGTCCTGGCACTCTCCCGCGCATCGCGGGAGATGACAGGGAATCTGGCGCATGGCGCCTGAGAGGTCCAAGTTTTTTTTTTCGTGTCGGGTTACGTTGTGCGTGACCGGGGTTGCGATTAAGGTCTTTGTGAGATTACATATTTTGTAAACAATTTTATTAAACACGGAAACCGTCGAAAGGTACAACGGTTGAAAATTTGCAAATGTTACATCAAGCACACTCCTGATAAGTGTTAATCTCCCTATAGCCGATAGGGTGGTAGCTTTCCACTTCGAGAGGCGAGCTTCGAATGCATCGATGGTAGCTTTCCACTTCGAGAGGCGAGCTTCGAATGCAGACTAATTGGATAGTTTGTTCAAGTCGTCTATCCAATTAAACACCTTTGTGTTTATGTTACCTTTAGAATAATTCAAACGTAAAGGTTGTTTACCTTTTTGGAGACGGTGGATACCTAGGCCAAAATAATTTATTTATCTTTTTTCTACGTCTTGAGGTGTATCTTATTCGAATCGGACTCAAGAAACCCCGTAATTCAATTGAATTAAATTTGACTAATGAATTTGATATCAGGTGTCATATACTCGAATTGATCATTTTACAAAACCAAGATCCAAATTCGATTTTTAAACCGAATTCGTATCTACGAATTTCAAAATGAATTGACCCGGTTATCCGAAATCAAATATATACTATTTATCTTATATTATCTTTTTCATATTTTTTTTTGAATTCACCCAAATTTAACTTGACTTCAAATTGGATTCGAATTCAGTTTCTAAAATGTCAAATGAGAAAAAAAAAAGTAACTGACTCGATGAAACCACCACAAGTAATACATCAATATATACTGCTAGGAACTTATTTTACGTGAGCCAAGACTTCATGTAGGTTTCTTTTTATTACCACAGACCCGTTTTGGTTATCACGATAGTTTTGTCCAATAATGTTAATTTTTGAATTAAAGTTGCACGTATCTAGAAAGCTAGTGGGATTTCCCACGCCTTGTTGTAGGTAGTCAGTACCGGCTCAGAATCGCCCAGATATTGTTTGTTCGGAGACTGCCTGTTTGTTTGGGTACTACATGGCACTAGCAATAAGTTGTCAAAAAAATTATAACATATACGCTTACTCTATTTCTTTTTTCTTTTCTTTTTATGAAAAAAGTGATAGCAGACTTAAGTGTGAAAGTTAATTATAAAGAAATATTTTATTAAGAAAAGAAAATTAGAATTAATAGGGTTGACGGTACATTAGTAAAAACAAAATCTATAGAACAACTTAATTTGTAGGTCTGCCCTGAAGAAGTTAATCTTGAATTAGGAGATAAAGATAAAGACGGGTTATAGATAGTTATGCCGAATTATTTATTGAGTCTTTATAGAGATACTTGTTGGTTTTATTAGATAGGTTTATCTAGTTAATATTTTATTTATATTAATAAAGTTCGAGTCGGGTTAGGACTAGAACTAGTTTTAGTATAAATAAAGGGATAAGGTTTATTGTATTAGAGTGCTCTCATTGTTAAATAATAAAAAGAGTCAAACAAGTTTGTTCATATCATGTTTGTTTATTTGATCAAGGGTCTGATTTCCAACATGCCCAGACAATAGAGTAAAAAATAATCGTTTTTCCAAAAAAAAAAGAAGTTGTTCAAGAAAATAATTATTGGAATAGCTGTTTAATTTAAGGAAAATTATATTTTCAATTAATCCCTATTGAGTGCTACCCAAGAGTTCTTGTTTAAAGAATAAAAAATTAAAAACCAGTGAAAATGCACTACGGTAAAGTCGAACATGGGTTTGTATTGGGTAAATTCGTCATTTATTTTTTATCGGATTGCAATGGATGCCTTTATTTAGAAAACTCATTATACTTTAGCTTTTTTAGCACAAACTATGTTAAAATTTTCACTTAAGTGTGACATGTGTCTTGCACATAAAGGTATGTTAGTAATTATACTACTATATATAAAATATATTTAAAGAAATAAACAAAACTAGATTAAAAAAAACAATTAACTTAATATTGAAGAATATAAATCTCTTTTTCAAAATTCAGCCCAAACACAAATCTCCATTCTTCTTTTTCTTCTTTGTCATCATCCATTTTGATTGTATGTATCCATTATATATATCCCAGATCTTGGTCACTAAATTGTATTTTTCATTTAAACCAAGTTACATCATTTTTCTTATACAAAAATGTCCGGATAGTCTAGGTGGTTTGCTGTATTTTCACCTTTAGTTCATAACTTTCTAAAATTACAGCTATAATCCTCAACTTTTGCAATTTCGTTCCCGGATAATCTCTGGTGTGGATAAAGGTTAGTTTTTTATGTTAAGTGAGTGTGAAATGACTAAAATACCCTTACCTTAAATAATAAAACATTTATAAATTCAATGGACCCCACCTAACCCCCTCACCCAATCAACCCCTCCGATCATTCTTTGCAGGACCTACCACCACCATCTTCAACCTATTCCACCTTCTTTCTCTCACCCCGCTGTAAATCCCAAAACAACAATCTCTCACCCTTTTGCCACCACACTCCACCAGGATCATCATCGCCACCACAACACCACCCTCTCCTTCATCGCCGCCATAACACCACCTCTCATCCACCCCATTGTCGATCTCTCTCTCTCCTATACCCTCAAAACCCTAGCCGCACTGCACCAGCCCGACCGTCGTACCACACCGGCGATTCTTCGCGTGAAGAAGACTCAATCGATCACTGTCGATCTCTCTCTCACCATCGTCAACGGTACTCAATCGATCTAACAAGATTAAAACCAGGTGACGGATTTAGAGGACCCTGCAGGTAACGGATTTACATTAATGCCACCGTTCTTTTCGTCGCCGGAAAGCGCACCTAAATTATTTAGTCGTCTGAAAAATAGGGTTTCTTCCATAATCCGTGATGGAGCTTTAAATATTCACATCCAAAACTAAACTTTTCATATGCTATCTTAAATGATGGTTCAGGTGATAAATATGGACCTTTCAATACAATTTCTAATATGAATTTGGAGGTCTACGATTAGAATGAATATCAAGTCAAAAAGGGAAAAAAGGTTAGTACAAAAGAAAAACAGAGAAATTTAGAAGCAACATACCAGACATCTCAAAAAAGTCAACGCTGTCAATTGAAGAAACAACCAAGCACACACGTCAATTAGTTTCAAGGGGTCGTGGAATTAATTCAATAATTGAGATTTCTGACCGGGGGTCGGAATATTCCTAAAAATTTCTATACGAAAACTATATACCAGACACTATTGAGCGAAAAGTTCGGGGGTCGGGCGCCCCCCGACCAAAACTAAGCTACGTCCTTGGTTGTATGGTGGAGGCAAGGTGTAGGGGGTGGTTTGTGAGGGAGACTGAGAAAAAGGGGTGGGTCCTAGATGTATTTTTTAAATGTTTTATTTATTAGTTTTTAATATAAAGGGCATTTTAGTCATTTCACATTCACTTAAGATAAAAAACTAATCTCCATCTACACTAGGGACTATCCGGGAACGAAATTGCAAACGTTGGGGACTATAGCTGTAATTTTAAAAAGTTAAGGACTAAATGTGAAAATAGAGCAAACCACAGGGACTATCCGGGCATTTTTCTCTTTTTGTCAGAACTAAGTTCAAACACAAATCTACCCAAACCAGTTTTATCTAACCCAGAAAAGCACAATACAAAAATGTTTACAGATCTAAAAACTACAATCAAGAACAAATGATCATCAAAGTGACGGACATTTAAATGATCAAACCCTAACTCATGAATAATACGTATGAGCCTTGTGAAAAACAAGAGAAAACCTCTGAATGATCCAGATGAAGAGAACCACGCCCTTTATACATGAACCCTAACGAGCTCCTTTAACCAGTTCAAGCCTCAAATCCAGCAACGCAGCCCAACAATACTCCATTTCAAACCTCAAGATCGTTCACCCTTCAGATCTGGGTAAGCATATACCCAAATCTGTTATATATCAAGACGGTGGTGATTTTCGTTGGGGGTGGGGGTGGCTGTTGGAGTTGGTGATGGTGGTTGTCGAAGATGGTGGTTAGTGTCGGTGATGGCTGTGTTGGTTGTTACAGAGGTTTACGTGGGGTGGTGGTTTCTAGAGAGAGAAAGAGAAGAGAGTTGTGAGAAGAGAAAGAGAAGAGACTTGGGACTAGCGGCACTGTGGGGTTGGCGCTGTCGCCATGGCTTCGCCACAAAGGTGGTGGTGGCCGACCGTTTTCTAGAGAGAGAAGAAAGAGAAAGGGAATAAGGGCATAGGTTGTGTGTGGCTGTGAAAATGTATGAAAAAAAGATATTTTATACATAGTAGTAAATAACATACGTTCATGTGCAAGGTAGATAGAATACTTAACTGAAAATTTTAACCTGGTTTGTGCTAAAGGATCTAGGGTGTAATATGTTTTCCAAATAATAGATTGTGAATGTAATTATTGAAGTTAAAAGGCATCTATTGAAATCCGATACAGATAAAGGTCGAAATGTGTAATTTACCCGTTTTGTATTTCATAAATGCATGCAATCATTCCACCAAAAGTTAAGAGGCATACCGAATTAGTCAACCTCTGTATATAACAATAAGAAAAAAAAAGTTTATGTTTCTAAAAGTGGTGACTTGCTAAATTGCTACTATATTATATTTTGCATTAGTAAACTTAAGGGTTTTTTTTGCTAGCCTTTTAATAAAAGGTTACATCTGAATCAAACAGTACTAAACGTGTCTGGTTCACTGATACAACGCCTCTAAATTAGTCAGTAAGTCTCTTACCTATTAAGTTTCAATTTCATCAAAGTTGTTTCACGGTGTATGACGCCACTTACCGCTATTCGTTTCTATGGTATTTAATTAATACAAAGCACATGTCGATATCCTCTTAATCATATCTTTTACGGTTGCTATACCGAGTGAGGGTATCATACCGGTACTGTCACGAATATCTGTATTGTGACAAATCAAACCAATACCAACCAAATGCATGTCGTAACACACAGGGAATTCCACTAGTTTGTAACCTTGGTTTAAAAAAGCGGGAAGTGCACAAAAGCGATGAGGTTTAAAACCGATTTTTTTAAAGCGAAGCGCAAAAGTGGTGATCTTTTCGTACGCAAAGTGCAAAGTGATTATATAATTTATTTTATATATCCCATAAGTGTTTAGCACCCAATACCTATGATTTAGCTATAATTAAGCTTTATATATGTTTTAAAATGAAAAAAACATAAATGTACAACATAAAAAGTCTGTTTTAATACAACACTCAGCAGCATAGAAACACCCCATGTACAAAAAGTGTACGCCTTAGGTCGATTTTCCCCTAAAAAGCGTGCCTCATCTGCGCTTCTTGTACACCCACCCCCTTTGAAGCGCAAAACGATATGATTTGCGCCTTGGGTCACCTCGCGCCTAGGCGCGCTTTTTAAAACCAAGTTTGTAACTATATATAATGTAAACTCTACTTGTTGAAAATTTAAAATATATGGCAACTCGCAATATTTTAGCATACATGAAACCGTGTGCCAGACTTGGAGACATCTTAGGTTGTGTTTGGTTCGCTGGAATCCAATGGAATTGCAATCTGAATTTCCGAGTCTTAAGATGGTTGGTTCACAGAATTTGTTGGATTTTGAATCTAAATACCGATCTTGATGTGTTTAGTTGACAAAGGAATTGAAATTTAGTATGAATTCATTCAAATTCCTATAACTAAAGGAATTCAAAATCATTCCAACATATAAAGGAGTTCATGTAAATTCATTGAATCTACATCCTTGACGTCAACGAATCCACCACCCCACCAACATCCATTGTGCCGTATTAAGACAAAAATTCGGCCCAACTTAGATCCACCCTATCTATACCCGTAAGTTTAAATGGATATATATATTGACAATCAACTTTGATTTACGTGATGAATGTTCAAAGTTGAGGTGTTACTAGTGTGTTATGATAAATATGATCCCAAGTTGTGATATTTCTCGTAGAAAGAGTTTATATTTTGCGCTTATTTAATTTTACTGCATTATGTTTCAGAAAAAAACATCTAAAATATTCTAAGTGTGATTTAATATAAACTAGTATTGAGAACCTGTACGTTACGGAGGGCCCGAAATCATATACGTAATTTAGTAAATCATATGGATCATTCGAATATTACACGTGTTTAAAAATCTCAAAAATTAAATTGACTATAGTTAAATTTTTTAGTATGTAAAATATGAGACCATCTAATCTAATCTAATCTAATCTAAATATTAATAAAAGACTACAATTAATGCCATATGTCAATTTCTCCTTCAATCTTACAATTGTATATTTATTTTTATTTAAAAGAATTTTCTTCTTCTTCTTCTTATTATTATTATTATTATTATTATAAGTCTCTCAATTTTAATTTTTATCTAAATTTATGAGTTAATATATATAGTATCTTTTATGTTACCAGTGGAAAATAAAATTTAATAAACATTTTAGACAATAATATTTATAATTACGAAAGCAAATTTCTCCATAAGTTTTGGGATTTTTCTCAGATCACGATCGAAGATATATCAATAATAAAAAATAATTATCTTTTCTAATTATGGAGGGAAAAACGAAATTGGTTTATATTTTTTAATTAATCAAGTAATTATATTTAAAAAACACTAATTAGATTTCCTTAAACATGACACTAGGTTTGTTCTTTATCCTGTATTCTCTACGATAGTCATTATTCTCAGTTTCATCACTACTAATTTTTATATATGTGATTACATATATAAATTTGTAATCACAAACATATATATATCGTATGTATTGTAATTGTTAGTTTGAAATTCCTTATCTAGATTTATCAGTTAATTGTTTATTACAGTGAGGAACCCTATCGGTAACGATGATTGCATTATTTAGACATATATCTTATCTAAATTAACAATTACTAAAAGTCTATAACAGTTGCTATATAAGGTTGGTTTGTTTCTAAATGAACTGTTTTTTTTCGCATGCCCAAATATATGGAGCATTGTCTAGAGTAAAAAGTAGAAATGTCTTTAAGCTATTGATACTTGATAAGGATGATCGAAGTACAAACAAAATTACAAATGTCATGTATAAAGAAATGTTTAAAGATTTGTAAATATTCTTGATTTTTTATTATGTGATTTAATAAGAATAATTCATTTATGTAGATTGGTTCGCATTATAAATTTACATTATTTTTATCCTAAAATCCGTGTAATACACGGGTCTATAAACTAGTATCAAATAAAGAACACTTGGAAGCTGAAACTATGTGTGCATATAGATAAATTAGTTATGTAAATCATTTTTAGTTATTAAAAACAAAATCAAAGAAAAGTTTTATTTTTAAAACATATTACATTTAAAACTTTAAAATAAGTATTTATACTTTTATAAATTAAGTAATAAATAATAACAAAGTACAAATCAGTTAATAACATGTAAAAAATTAGGGTAAATTACATTTTTCGTCCTTTATGTTTATATCAGATTACAACGAATAACCTTTAACTTCAATAATTATAGTCACAATCATTTATTTGCAAAACCTGTTACACTACACATCCTTTAATACTAACCAGATTAACATTTTTAATTAAGTTTATTCACTTAAGGGTATTTTGGTCAATTGATATTTTTATTTAAATGTTTAATAAGTAAAACAAAAAACATAGCATATATATTTCATCTTCCTTAATTTCTTAACCCTAAAACCCTAACCATCACATTTTGTCACCACTACCACATTTGCCGCCACCACTCCGGCCACACCCACCGCACCTAACCCTTTATAGATCTGCAACCTAGATGATGGGTGTTATATTTCCTTTTAAATGCAACAATTCAGTCTTCAAATTTAGCTCAAATATACAATCTCATGGTCAGAAGCTGTGTTTGATTGTCTCCGGGCATCTCATTCTCAGGATTTTCTGACAGTTATCCCCGTTGAAGGACTAGGCCAACACATGTCAGCAGTGGAATACCGGGCAATTCTTAAGTACCGGCTAATGATCCCTCTGTTTCCGGTTGATGAGCCCTGCCCAGTTTGTCGCAAGGCTTGTTTAGATACTTTCGGCGAACATGCGGTCCATTGTAAGGAGTTACCTGGTTTTAAATACCGACATGATTTGGTAAGGGATATTCTCTATGATGTTCTAAAGCGGGCAGGGATTTCGGCGAAAAAGGAGGCTCCGGTGAACTTTCTGACGGATCCACTCGACGGGAGGTATACTCTTCGGCCAGCTGATATTCTTGTGTTTGGGTGGGCTATGGGAAAACACGCTTGTGTAGACCTTACAGGAGTGTCCCCTCTTGTTGGACTCAGGGATAATGAGTTTGTTGCTGGCCAGGCTGCGTTAAAGGCGGAATCAGGCAAGGTCGCTAAACACGAGAAGACTTGTTTAAAGAATCAACACGTGTTTATCCCATTCCCTTTTGATACAGTTGGGTCCCTAGCCCCAAAGGCTGTGGAATTTCTAAACAGGGTCCAACAGGTTGTGAATAGTCCTTTAAGGGCCGTTTCGTCTTTAGTAGGATTGGCTTTGCAATTCAAAAGGGGGTTGCGGCGCAGCTTGTTGCCCGTTTACCTGCTACTTGTTTATAATTTGTTACTTTGGTATATAATATAAAAAAAATCCAGAGAAAAAAAAAAAAAAAAAAAGCTATTGTTTACCTTATTGCATAATATAGGGTTTGACAAAAGAAAAATGCACAAAAGATCATCACAGATAAACGATGTAGTACACCAATAATTGTTCACTATTACGCTCTCTAAACAGCATCAATTTCGTTTGAAATAATAATCCATGGAGCAGGATTCATATAAAAACTGGGTGAAACTGTGAGAACAGGAAAGGTGTGGTGGCGGTAGGATGTGGTGGTGGTGGTGGCAGGATGAGATGGTAGTGATGGTGGCGGCAGAATGAGGTGGTGCCGGTAAGATGTGATGGTTAGGGTTAAAAAATTGGGAAAGATTCAGTGCATATGCAATTTTTTTGTTTTATTTATTAAAAGTTTATGATTAATTCACAAACTGTCCTTGGCCTCCGTGCACTACCACAAATAACTTCCAACCGACTAAGCATGAACCCGCAAGAATCTAAGCGTGCTTTCCACACTTGTACATTAAAGCAAATTGTGTGCTTTAATTGTGTATCATTAACTAGTAAATAAATAATAGTGAAAATAACTCACAAACTAAATTTGAAAATTAATATTGGGGAAATTTAGAAAACCCAAAAGATATCCGACGTGTTTTTAGCTTAATCGCTTTAAATACATAAAAGATTGATCTTCCACTTAGTTTTGATCTTTCGGGACTGACCTCAACCTAAACCTGTTTCGACCTGCATGTCTCGACGAGAACCGTATCGTATTGACCCGACTTCGGCCCGCAATATCTCGACCCGGCCGAGGCCCAACGTTGAATCGCACCGTCATGACTAGGCCCATCGCCGACCCACACGCCTCAAATTGGTCTGACATCGACCCGCATCATCTCGACGCGACCCGACCCAACGCCCACAATGTCTTTACCGACCCGATCACACTGACCTGCAGCTTCTTGGCCTGATGAGAACTCGCAATTTCTCGTCTAGACCCGACACGTTGCCGACACGCATCTTTTCAACCCAACCGAGCTCACCGACGAACCCGCATTTCGACCTGAACAGGCTTATCAACGGCCCGCACCATTAATAGATTACAATTAATTTACCAACCAAGCATATAAAGGGAATTGAAATTCTAGTTCTAACAAATTATAATTCCTATTCCTATTATCTTTAAATTTCAAATTCAATTTCTTCAAATATCAATCCTGTGCAAATTTCAATTACAAAATATTCCAAGAACCATACACACTATATCTTTTTTCGTTGTAATATAATTAAACTTATTTTTTGTTTATACAAAAAATACTTGACTTTTTTAACTGTTCATGATAATTTTTGTATAAGATCATTATTAGTGTTGTACTTTTGTTGTATTTTTTTTATGTATGTGCAATTTCAAAACTTTTAATCAAATTCATGGTTGGAAAACAAGGTTTTAAAGGCCGACTACTCTCTAAGTAGTCGCTACAAGGTAGGCTGTCGAGACGACGTTCTTCGACTCGGCCTAATTACTCAGAGTCGGTCAAACGTGGTCAACCTTGGCCAGAATCGAATCTAGTAGGT
Source organism: Scalesia atractyloides (assembly GCA_947069175.1). Lineage (NCBI taxonomy): Eukaryota > Viridiplantae > Streptophyta > Magnoliopsida > Asterales > Asteraceae > Scalesia > Scalesia atractyloides. The sequence goes on along the minus strand of CAMTDV010000019.1, from coordinate 45,836,253 downwards.
CAACTCGAGCCTAGTTTGACTTAAATAATAATAAAACATAATTTCTATGCCTATCATATTAAAGAATGAATATCATTTTCATGTATTTTGTTATAAATATTAGTATGTCATTTGACATATATTTAATCTTCAAAAAGTAATTTTTTTATAATTTAACACGTCCGAGTACTCCCCGTGTACTCTCTGCCTAGACCAAGTACCCTCAACTCCCCGGTCGACCGACTAGGGAGCGCCTAGCGACTTTTGCAACCATGATGAAATCTAAACAAATTTATATTTATGTATGAAGAAGTTTAGCTTGTTTGCCAACTTTCATTTTTCTTTTCAATGTATGTCGTTTAATCATTCAGGTATTTTTAATGTATATCGTTTATTGATTCAGGCATTAGCATAAGTATGGGTGTACTTTATTTCGTCACAGCCGGCTATTTATTGTACAAATTCATCAAGAAAACAAAAGAGAAGAGACAAAGAAAGAGATTTTTTAAACGTAATGGTGGTTTACTTTTAAAACAACAACAAGAAGCCGACTCATCTTTAGTTGGTAAAACCATACTTTTCACATCACGTGAGTTGGAGAAGGCCACTGACAACTTCAATGAAAACAGAATTCTTGGCCGAGGAGGCCAAAGTACAATCTATAAAGGGATGTTAGTGGATGGAAGGATTGTGGCAGTCAAGAAATCCAAGGTAGTCGATGAAAGCCAAATAGAACAGTTCATCAATGAGGTGGTTATTCTTTCTCAAGTTAATCATAGGAATGTCGTAAAACTATTGGGATGTTGCCTAGAAACTGATGTTCCACTACTAGTTTCGGAATTCATTCCAAATGGTACACTGAGTGATCTTCTTCACAACCAAACCAATGAGTTGCCAATTTCATTAAATATGATGAGATTACAAATAGCTACAGAGGTTGCAGGAGTACTTGTCTACTTGCATTATGCAACATCTGTTCCTATATACCATAGAGACATCAAAACCACTAATATACTTTTGGATGATAAATATAGGGCCAAGGTTTCTGACTCTGGTACTTCAAGGTTTGTAGCAATGGATCAAACTCATTTGACTACGTTGGTCAAAGGTACATTTGGCTACCTAGATCCCGAGTATTTCCAATCTAGTCAATTCACGGAAAAGAGTAACGTTTATAGTTTTGGAGTTGTTTTAGTTGAGTTATTAACAGGAGAAAGACCAATTTCTCTAACTAGATTTGGCGAAAATAGAAGCTTGGCTACACACTTTGTGTTGGCTATGGAAGAAGGTCGTGTTATGTCTATTTTTTATTCAACTGTGATTAAAGAGGCTACAAGTAATGAGCTTCTAGAAGTAGTTAACCTAGCAGAGCGATGCTTGAATTTGAATGGGAAGTATAGGCCAACTATGAAAGACGTAGCAGCAAAGTTAGAAATTGTACAAACGTCACACATTCCCTCTGTTGGTCGAACTACAAATCAACCTGTGATGTATGCAACAGAGCTATCTATGTCATACGACGAATCATCGTCGTTGGAGTTTCCCTGATAACATTAGGTGATGATGGAAAAAGGTAAGTTTGAATAATTTATTTGTCATATAGTTGCTGAATATGTATTGAACTTATAAGATGGTATAAACTGGTGAAATAGCTCCATGTTTTAATTTTATTCAATATTCAGAAATATTTTATATTTTCGTACTTTCATTTTCTTTAGTACATATATGTATATGTATATAGCATATAACTATCAGGTTATGGACGTGCGTAGCAGCAACTCAGTTTATTTATATTAAAACACAGATAAAAGTTAGCATGATTCAGTGGTAATAAAAAAAATCTCTCAATAGTATGTTTTAAAGAAAAAAAAAATTATATTCGACACAACTTGGTATTTAATAAATTTTACATCGAAGTATCAATAGCATGTATTAAAGAAAAAAAAATTATATTCGACACAACTCGGTATTTAATAAATTTTACATTAGAGTATAGATATAAATAAACATCTTGTAATGGTGTGTGGCATTGTATAAAATGTAAAAAAAGGTTTAAAAAAAGAAATACATAAAATACAAAAAAATTAATAAAACGAAAAAAGAAAGGATATGTGTCAAGTGGTGCTGGTAGACAATACAAAATAAATTATAGAGTAAAATGCCAAATTTGTCCTTGAGGTTTGGATACAATTGCCAAATCCATCCAAAAGATCTTTTTTTCACCACTGAACAACTGAACCACTGAGGTTTAAAAAATGTTGCCAGATTCATCCAATTTTGTACCCTATTAATTGTTACTTATGTGTATTTAAATCGAATCAAGCAGCCCATAAAAATACGTGTGAACCAAATCAAAACTTTTTCTTTCAAAATGTTTACACATACTCAGTGAACTCATATCAGTAAAAAGATGCCAGGGACAAAAGTTAATATAATAAAAACAAGAGTTAACTGCCATTTTCGTCCTTGTGGTTTGTTCACTTTTGCCGTTTTAGTCCAATTTTCAAAAATGCGCCATTTTCCTCCCTGACATACTGGAAACATGCCATTTCAGTCCAAAAATCATAACCCAGTTAAGTCAGTATGTTTTAATGAAGGGTATTTTTGTCCTTTCATAATTCTTTTATATTTTCCTTTATTTTATGTATCAGTAACAATCCCAACCCCTGTAAAACCCCTACTATTGCTGCAACAACCTCCATTACACCACCTGACACCATTAACCTTCGTCCTCTCTGCAAACCGAATCTACCCTCCACCCACTACCTACAACCACCACTCTCCACCACCAGTCACCACCGGAGAACACACTACCGCCGCACATCACCACCACAACCGCTTACACACCAAACCTTTCCCTATAAGCAACACTTACTACCAGATATCACTCCTACCACCGTCACTAACTCCGACCAAAATCCTACCGTCGACCACCACCCACAACCTTCGCCCCTCTCCTGCAAACCAATGCACCATCTCTGCACAAACTCCGAGCACCACCCCCAACCCGTAATAACCATCACCACACCACCGACATACAACCACCGCTGGACCACCTCCACAAACCCGACCACAACCTAATCACACATATAACCAGTCCCCACCGTTCACCCATATAACCAGTCCCCACCGTTTTCCGACCTGCAACCACTGCTAGCCAACCTCCACAAATATGTTTGTTCGTTGCTGGAAGTGGGTTGTGCGATGGTGGTTGTTGGTGGAGACGGTGGTGGTTCGTGGGTGTTCGAAGGTTGTTGCAGCAATTGCAATTCGATGTTGATGACGAGGGCGGGGGGTGATGGTTTTAGGTGGTGTAATGGAGGTTGATGGGTGTTACAACGAGGGTGCATTTTATTGGGAATTAGGGTTAGGACTGGGAGTGTTAGTGATTGGAGGAAAATGGTGGGTTTTACAGGGGTTGGATTGATAATGATACATAAAATAACGGAAAAAAATAAAAGAATTATGAAAGAACAAAAATACCCTTCATTAAAACACATTGACTTAACTGGGTTATGATTTTTGGACTGAAATGACACGTTTCCAGTATGTCAGGGAGGAAAATGACACATTTTTTAAATTTGGACTGAAATGGCAAAAGTGAACAAACTACAGAGACGAAAATGACAGTTAACTCTAAAAACAAAGTGATTATATGTATTTCATGTCGTCCATCATTGATTATATATAATTGCTTCGTAATTGAACACAATTAATAAATATATAAAGTGATTACATATCAATGATGTGTACATATGTAATCGAACTAGACAGTGAATAAATATTAAACACCCAGTGTCAATTGAATCGTGCGCACCAATAGCTATATTAATTAATGATATATAATATACATATGTAATTGAACTACACATCTGGTAAATATTAAACAGCCAATTTCTATTGAATCGTAAGCACCGATAACTACATGTAATTGAAGGAAAGTAAAGAATATATATATGATATAATATGTAATAAACAATCATAGCAACCAACACATAGCGCTCACCTTAAGAGTTAAGTAGTTAATAGACGTGGATTGAATTGGAAAAAGAGGTGCAAGTCGAGGGGCAGAGCTATTGGAAGAAGACGATTGGGGAATTGTGATTATGTTACGTGGTGGGTTTAAGGTATAAAAGGAATTGACCAAAATATCCCTTATTTGACATTGGTTTTTAACAGGGTTACAAAAATGGATGGATCAGGCAATATTTTGGAACCTCAGTGGTCCCGCTGAGAAAGAAAGATTTTTTGGATGAATCTAGCAATTATATCCAAATATCAGGGACGATTTTGACAGTTTACTCTAAATTATATGAACATTAGAAAAGGAAAAAAAACATAAATATATAAAACTAAAGAACCTAAAAATAATGTGTCAAGTGGTGTGTGATGCTGATACTATTTAGAAGCAATGTTTTTTTAAATTTTTAATAATTTTAATTAAAATATATACAAGTGGAGTTCCCTCACACAATACAACAGCTACTTGGTTGGTATCGTTTCATCTTGTTATGGTATTGTCACTTTTTATAGTTATCAAAGAGAAAACCTAATAAAAAGGTGTTTACTTAGAATTTCAAAAAACTAATTAAAAAAACACCTTTTTTAATCAAAAAGCTATAAGTGAAAAACCAAAACGTATTTAAAAATAAAAAAAATTAAAAATATATTACATTATAGCCCGCTCAATTTCGAATAAAATTTACATTTTAACTTAGATAAAAACAAACATGCTATATTCAGAATTTTATAAAACGTCATATTTGAAAAAATCATAAAAAATAAAGTTCATATTTGAAAAAAATAAAAAAAAATAAAGTTTAAAATTAATTATGACTAAGACAATACAAAATACCCAAAATACCATAAATTACTATTCATTTCACTTGTTAAACTAATAGCTATAAATATACATAATAATTTTAAAATAATCAAATAAATAGATGGAGTTAAAAAAAAACTATAGTCAGATATCCAATTGGATGATGTAGCGTTCCTTTAGTTTTTAGTACGTATGCTAATCGTAAATTGTGGGATTCTTGAGTTAACTGTCATTTTTGTTTCTATAGTTTGTTCAGTTACGCTAGTTTGTTCAATTACGCTAGTTCAGATTAAATTTCAAATTTGTACCAATTCGGTCTTTAACATTCTTGAAACATGTCAATTCCATCCAAAAAGCTAAGGTTAAATAGAATAATTGGACAAACCACAATTATTGGCAGTTAACTCATATTTTTTGGACAGAACTGACATGTTTCAAGAATGTGTGTTGCGACGGACATTCGACTAGTATCGGTTTGATTCAATTCGCTAGAGTATCAATATGATACTGGTAATTGGTATAGCAACCAAAAGAGAATTGCACAAGAGGATATCGACACATGTTATTCGGTACTAGTTCAGATAATACTGATATCAATGTTATTCGGTCGGAATCGGTTCGCCTCACCATGACATTGGGCAAAAATAAAAACAATTTTACTTCCTAAAATAAGCACGTCACAACGGTATCTTAATAAAATAACATAAAAAGGTAATTGACATCACTTTATAGTTTATATTGAAAAAAATTGAACCGTTGGACAACTGTGATGACTTGTACCTTTGTAATTTGATCACTTGTACATTACTATTAACAACTCGAGATGTAGGTACAAATAAGAACGTCGCAATGGCGTATTTTATAATGTATCATTTTTTTTTAGTTTTTGTTTCTCTTTTTATGATCCAAATTAATTATAATTTTATAAAAAAAAAATGAGGCCGATCTCTTTACGCTTTTAGATTGCAAATTGGCATCAGATCAGAACGGGTTTTGAAAAAAACAGAAACGGGCCTTTTTATAGAAATGATGAATTCGATTTAGGTGTTGAGTTTCCACTTAAGCGGCAAAAATTTGTTAAATGATTACGACAAATCAAAAGAACATAACGTCAACAACTTTCTCAGAAGCATAGTATTGAACACAAACAATGTAATCGATTCAGAAGCATATGTAAAGAAACTGAAACTTTGACCAGTCCAAGAGGTGATGAAAATCTTGAAAGTACAAGAATGTTTCCCACATTTCATGGAAACATAGAAGCGTTAAAACAATTTTATTTAAAATTTCCAGTAGACAACTCAGTTTCTGTTTTGATGTGATTAGACGTTTTCTAAAACATTTTTTATAAGGTTCTGTTTATAATAAAGTAATTCAATAACATTTTATAAAAACAAAGATGAAACAGTGGCAGCAATGCTACAACATCATCTATCTGCAATAAAAAAGAATACGTACAGAGCAATAACAAAAACATCAGGAACAACATAAATGAGAAATGGTAATTTCGACCCATTTATCAACGGTCAGCATGGTTATGTCCAGGGGTGGACCCACCCCCAGCCCAAGGGGGGTGCACTCCGGAAAAAAATAATTTAATGCTATTTTCCGTCGAAAATCCCGTCCGCACCCATTAGATTTTTTGTCCGCTCCCCTTGGATTTTTTCGTCCGCACCCCTTGAATATTAAATTTCTTTTTTTAGTAAACTCTGATTAAAAAAAAAAAAAAACTACCTAAATTATATAAACTTATACTACCCAACTTAATCCAAATACCCAATCCCTCAACCCACCATTTCATCTAACATAACTAGCCCATTAATCCTAGCCCACTAAGCAAAACCCAACCTATAATACTTAATTCGTCCCTTTATTTTCCTCCCGCCATCCCTCTCTTGTCGTCTGCCAGCGCCCAGCGATCACAGGAGAACCGAAAACATAGCAGCAGCCACAACAGCACCTCATCAACAGCCTTCCACCACCGTCGTCCGACACCAAACCAACCGGAATCGATAAAGGGCAAGTTTTTATGTTTTTTTTTGATGATTTAGTTGATATTATAGGAGAAAAATGGTAAAAAAAATTATCAAATAGGTTTAAAATTTCGTGTGTTTTGATGTATATGGTTGTTTAGATGTTTTTAGGGTGATTATGTTGTTTAGATGATTTTTAGGTTGACTACACACGATTTCTAGGGCTTGAATAGTTGAAAATTAAAATTGAAATATTATGCTATGAAGCAATGAACTTATGGATCAATTTGATTGTGATAGGAACCATGAGTAGGGACGTTAAGAAAGCAGCTTTAGATGATGTTTTGGATAGATTTCAAAAAATGAAAACTTGTAGGGCGACGTGTTAATTATGTTTGTAACAAGGTTTGACGTGTTTTTGTTGATTATATAAATTTATTTGATGTTCTTTTGTTTTACATGACCCGGCTCGACCCGATACGAACCGATTTTTTACTTATATACCCTAGGGCCTAAAATTTTTAAAAATGTTCCGCACCCCCATGGAAAAATTCATGGGTCCGCTACTGGTTATGTCTTATCTCCGTCAGACCAAGTGATTAATTGACAAAACGCTACAAAACCAGGGCACACGTCTTGAAAGTCACCCAAAGTGTACTTGAATTTAGAAGCTAATAACCTGAATGGTGAACACCACTGGTCCGAAAAGGAAACAATGAACAGAAAAATCACAAATAAAGGAAACTTCAAGTCACTAGGTAAGCTCACAATTAACTGTTTATTTGAATCTGAAAAGGTACACACTATGAGCAAGTTAGATATGCACATGCTGAAGTACAGCCTACTTAGATATGCACTAACTGAAACAAAAAAGATCACATGAATATGCATACGCACCAGTGCATATCCTCTACTTTTAGATATGCACATGCTGAAGTACAACTTATTTGCGGTTGCATTCAACAAATCCTAGTTTTAATCATCAATTGCCGATATTTTACAACTGAGAATTTCACCAAATTTCCTAATCTTTGACTGACAATTAGCAAAACAAATGAACTTAAGTGAAGCTCAAACTAGGATCCGATCAAAATACTCATGATGATAATAAACCTAAATACAACAAGTGCCCAAATCAGTTCTTACAAAACATGAAGATTTTAAATTATTTAAAACAAAGCAATAGATAAGGCTTATGGTGTCTAATCCCTACCACACTGAAAAACAGTTCAACTGAACCTACACCAACATTGCGGTTCAGACTTCAGAGTTGATCATGTTCGAAAAAATCAACAGTACTCATGGGCGAAGCTTTTAAGGGTGGGAGGCCGCGGCCGAACCTCCGAATTTTTCGCTCAGTGGAGAGTATGTAGTTTTCGTATAGAAATTTTTGGGTATATACGTTTTCGACCCCCCGTTTTATAGAAATTTTTAGGACCGGTTACTCCCGCCACCGGTTGGAAATGTCAAGCTTCGCCACTCGCAATACTATCCCTATTTCACACATTTCGTCAGATACCTTTCGTGAAGGTTGAATCAAACCCATCTCTGTAGCAACATCATATCCACAGAAATGGTAACAATTCTTATCCTGTTTTCATGTAATAAGAGACATTTTGTAAAACATCCTTTGAACGATATTAGATGAAACAATTGACAGAAAAACAACAAATAAACTGTTTATATGAATTTGAGGATGTACACACAAAAGAGAAATTAAAAATAACCTACCAGTAGCTCAGAAATAACCTTATAGAACTTTTCATCAATCTACTACCCAACACGAGGGTGGCAGCTGTAAGTCCGGCCTTTTTTTCATCATCGCTAGTTAACTTTTTTCATCTATTTTGAAGAAATAACAACGAAAATCAGATGAAAATCTCGTCTATTTTGCAGAAATAATAATAACATTATGCCGATGTCGATGATAACTGAAAAGAAACTTATAATCGACAATGAACCCTATTTTTATTCTTCAACCCCTATTTAGGGTTTAGGAACGGAGAGAACGCTGCCAATGTCTAATTTTTTTTTATTAAAATACACTATAGGTGTCAGTTCTTGGTAGGCCAGACCAATGATGATGATATTATTTTGGGCCGAGAGAGTTGCAGGCCAAGAGAAGAAGCAATGAGGCTTTAAGAAATAATATTTGTGAGCCCAGTCTTGATCCTAGGCCTCTACCCAATTAGGCAATTACCAGACCTAGGATTGTAGGCCTGAATCGATTCAATCAGAGGCTCAAAATCAGGCTTCAGAGGAGGGAGTAGACGGGTGATAGAGATGTTGTCAAAGTCCAAAAGTAGTTCAGCGTTGAGTAGCGATATTTTGGACTACTTCAATCATTAACATTGGCCGGAAAAACCTGCAAACCGACCAACGTTTGTCTCATCATGGAGGACCTAGGTGGTGTGTACAAGACCAACCTCCGGCGTGAAAATTACCAAAATGCCTCTAACTAATAATCGAACAAAGAAGTAAATGAAGTATAGTAAGTGAGAGAATTTTCAAGTCTTCTTTCTAATTCTAAGAGCATTCCATTTCCCTCCTATTTTCTTCTTACCTACTATTTAACCCACCCGTGGGTCTGAGATTTGTTGCCCTTTATCTTTGGGCTTCAGGTCCATTTGACATACTTAGGGAAAAGGATCACAGGAAAACCTTATTAAATGAGGTGATGTCTTGTATGCCTTGTTCCGGCTTCTCCTTTTGACCCACATTTTCTTTCTAATGTCATGTACCAATTCTCATTAATTCTTATGTAAACAACTTCTTTGTTTGGGAGAAGATGGGTTATTATATGCTTGAGCCACTTTCCTGGATTTTGTTGTTTGAGCCCAGTCGCTTGTATCGGGCTATACGTCCTTCGGCCAGGATTAATGGACATATCTCGTCAAGTCCCCTTAGTCCTTGGCCCAATTAGGCCACAAGGGGCGTTCTTGGGTGGTGGTAACCGCTAGCCCCTACCCAATCGGTAATACCATCGCTAGTGGTTCGGGTATGGCAATTTGGTCAGTGGAATCAGGTTATTGTTACTGAGGGAAGTAGTCTGATAATGATGAGAGAGACAGAGAGAGACATTCGGGTTACTGTTTGACACTCCATGAACAAGACTGAACATAATGTCAGGATGACTCTAAGACATTAAAGCAGTGTTAGAACTGGTCAACCCGACAGCAATCATTGAATTCTTGTGGTTAAGCTCTCTCTGTTGATTGTCAATCTCACATAACTTGATTGTAGCAATCAACTCGGTGAGTGTGACTTCGTTCAAATTAGTTGTACGCTTGATCATAGAGACATTATCATCCCAGCTCTTTGGCAATGAATTTCAGAAGTTGAGGATTCATCCCACTGTTTGTGATAGTAATGTCAACACTTATCATTTGTGAGACCAGTTTGACGAATTTTCTGATCTGATTCTCCACAGTTTCCCCATAAATATGGTTGAATGTACAGAACTGCTGATTTAACATGTTCACCCTGCTAGCCTTCATGTCAGTGTTGCCCCCATACAGGTTCTTAAGCACATCCCAAACTTCCTTCATATTCGTGCAGTTCCAAACAACAATTGAAATGTCAGGACCGAGAGCCATCGTGAGATTTGTCATAGCTTTATCATCTTCGTCTTTGATTCTTCGACCATCATTTATCCACGGATTCTCAGGTTTAGCAATATGAGTTAGAGGGTCATATTCCGTAGCATACATAATGGTGCGAGGACCGTCTCGGATACACCTCCAAACCCCGAGCTCCTTTGCCTTACAATACTGCTTAAAACGCCATGTCCACTCAAAATAATCGTCTGCATTCAATAACCTCGGAATTTTGGTAGACGTGCCGATAATCTGATCAAGTTCCTGATGCAATGCCAGAGTCTGAGCCTAGATGGCAGCTAAGGTGGGGTTAGCGAGATCCACAGTAGTCATAACACCGTTCGGGTTTATCATTTTTAAAATTACCAAATAAGATTAAGTAAAATCATTAATAATAAAAGTGAAAAGTCCAAAACAGTCCAATCGAAACACTCGAATTTGAAATGGTCCACGCGGAACACTTATCCGAAATGTTGTCTATCAGTTCGCAACAGTAGCTAATCCGAAATGCAAGCGAGGTAAATTCGGAACAGTAAATTATCCGAAATGATCCGAGACCACTGAAGTTATCCGAAATGATTTGCAGTTGATCCGAAATGCGGGCAATCTTCAACAAGGATTATCCGAAATGCAATCGAATGATCCGAAATGCAGGCAATCATCAACAAAGATTATCCGAAATGCAACCAGATGATCTGAAACTACAGCCAATCTTTAAAAAAGATTATCCGAAATGCAACCATGAAGATCCGAAATGCAACCAGGAAGATCTGAAATGCACTCAGAATCTAAGCAAATGATCCGAAATGAATTTGAAACACAAGAAGATGATCCGAAATGAATTCGAAACGCGAGCAGAACCTTTAAACAACACCGAAACAACAGCAGACCAGCAACAGTAACAATCTGAATCGGTGTGATATCAGATCTGAGCCTGGAAACAGGTTCAACAGGCTTTGATACCAATTGTAAGTCCCAGAAAACCAGATTTAATGATATCACACGAAGCTTGATTGGTGGCGGAATCACCAACCAAGCTTGATTCAAGCAAAAGAAATAAGATGAAGTAGAAAAGATTCAATGGTATTAACTTGCATACAAAAGCTTGTCTAATACAAGTTAATTACAAAAGCCATCAAAGCACCACTAAACCCTAATACATCATTTACTATATATAGTAAACCCAAGCCCATAACAATATAAACTAGTCCAATGTGACTAATCCATAAACCTTAAGGGTCTAACACCCTCTTTTGAAAGAACCAATTTTTTATTAAAGTAAGGGGTGTAAAAGTAAAAAGGTTTATGAGTGATGGTTGGTTGTTGCAAAATGTATTTTGCTGGTTTTAAAACGAAAGTTTTAGGCTCAAAGGGGTTAACTAAGGGATTTTTTTGGTTTTGGTGGGGAGATAAAAAGAAAAATAAGGTTTAAATGAAAAGGGTTATAGTCCTAATGCCTCAATCATTTACTTACTTGGATTAGTCGGTAAGGATCGGGAATGCATTGTCTTTTCAAGATCTAGATTCTTAAGAACCATACGGGCTATCACACAAGAAATGAAAAGTGAGCATTTAATATAGATATGTATTGTATGCTCAGTAAAAGCTCAAAACTCACTATTTGTGGTAAAAGGGTTAAAGAGTGTGAAAATGTATATACAATCAAATTTTAAAAGGACTGTTATGCCTTTTATAAAATTTTCTTATATGGTTCTTTTATCACGGCTGATGTGCTAAAAAGTAGTTTAATAAAAGTAACTAAGTTAACCTAATTCTAGACTCTAAGTAATACTCTAGACTCACTAAGACACACTAAACTACTAACCAGCAAGTGTACCAATCGACTCTAGTATAGCTAAAGTAAGTCCGGATATCGAACCCACGAGACTCTAATGGACTACACTAAAGACTTTATCTAGACTACGACTGACTCAGACATACTAATTGTTTAAATGTTTCGGGGGGGGGGTTGGGGTTTACTAAAAATCCTAAAAAAAGAATTAAATTAAACTAAATTAACTAGGTGAAATAAAGATTACGAATTACTTTGGACTTTACTCAGATGATGGAAACACTATGTAGATTGGAATCCTGATTGCTTTTAGTAATGATTTTGTTAGGATATTGATTAATATGGAACCGGGATCATAATATTCTCACCTCTCGGGATATCTAATAGGACTCCCGACCCTTCTCAAGAGCACGCTATAGCACCCTCGAGGTTGTTTCAATTACCGGTTATTAGACTCTCTTTCAAGACACCTAATGGATTTATAAAAGTATCCCACGAGGCTCACTCCCTTTCGAGACCCAAACCAAGGATAAACTTGTTTTCTCAATTAGACTTGCTAGACAATAGCCAACAGGGTTAATCCTAACAAAGCTCCTACCTTTTAGTTTAATGACTTAGACCTAGCAATAATCTCGCACCTTTCAGCTATTGACGATTAGTAGAACATTGATTTTATAAGATTACCAATTATTACTTCTAAGGTTTAATGGCCAATTCAATCCTAAAGATTGTAGATTTCTTATGTGATATAGACACTCACCAAAATCTAAAACCTAGCACGACTCTATTATGTAATAAAGACCGTCACCAAGATTCATGCGAAGCAATAAACAATAATCAAACACTATCTAATCAATTGAACAAGTCTTTTACAATTCATAAATAATCCATAAAAATCAATTATCCGTAATAAAAATCAAAACTTTAACAATCATTCATCCAATCTAGGTAGTTTAAAGAACTTAGCCAATCAAAGTCATGAAAACAATAAAAAACGAAGTATATTCATGAGAACAAAACATGGTAAAGAGAATGAGACGAAAGTGAGGACACCCGAATGACACCAACGTGAACCGAATGCTTCCTCGAACTCCAACTCTTCAACCGACAGCTCTGAATGCTCGAAAACCCTTGCTTCAATTCTCCAAATTCGCTCAAAAGGTTGCTAATTCGTAAGTTAGGGTTTATGGGTTAATTAAGGATGTTTTTATATGATTTTCAGCTTAAAACTTCACCCAGCTCTAAGAATTCTGACAACAACACCCTCTCGCAGGGATCTCCTACCCGGTCGCGGCCCGCGAACACTATTCTGACGTCAGCAAACATATTAGCCTCTTGTCGGGCGGAGAGGTATTGATACTCTTTGTCGCGGCCCGCAAGAAACTTGTTTTCAGTATTTTCGACCCGTTTCAGCTCCCAAGCCTTCCAACACGTTCCAGGACTTGACTTTTTCATATTTTAACTCGTTTTATGCACTTACCAGCTGTTTTAAGCACACAAGACTTGCAAAACGCAATTGGATCAGAAGCATGCAAATTCTAACGAAAACTAAACTGTAACTAACGGAAACTATACAAACTAAACACGATAAACTGATGTATTTTGCAATACATCAAATATCCCCACACTTACTATTTTTTGTCCTCGAAAAAGAATTTATTCAAACGGAATAAGAGATGAATAAATATTCGGGTCAAAAAAATATAGATTGCTTATTAGAATCAAAACTTGTGTTAACCGCGATTGCAAGTATACTTATCCTCTTAAACCAAACCCGGTCCCAAGCCCTTATCATGCAATTTAGGTTCAAGTGCAATCAATCTACCTAGGGTCTCATGCTAGAAGCCACAGTACATCTAATCCCGCCTCAAGCTTACAAAACAAAGGGAACGAACATTTAACCCAATTCCCACCCGTTTTATACCAAAATTCAAAGAATTTAGAATCAAATTTTTCTTCTTTTCTTTTGAGCATTCGACTTTGCTTCACCTAACCAAGAGGCTGTCTCAACCAGAGTCACCATCCCCGGGAGCGACAACTTAGGCGTCGATAAATTTTGCAAAATTTTTCTTTCTTTCAACCATCCTAGAGGCAATTTAAGTCAGAGTCACCATCCCCAACGAAGATTACATTAGCCTGGTCTACTTTTTCTAATCTAGCTCACTTATTCAATTTTTTTTCATGATAAAAAATTCTAAATATTTTAGCTTATAACGGCATTCTTTATACTATTTTTGGTGGTTTCGACTTTCCATTTTTCCTAGATGAGCACCCACAAGTAAACCGACAATTAGGTATATTAAGATCAAAGGAACCTAGAACCGACTCGAGCCTACCCGCATATCCCAAACTAGACACAAGCTCGACTACTTTATTCTCATATTATTATTATTTGAACCCGAACAAAAATCTATCTTTTCTACCATTTTCCATTCTTTATTTGCAAACTTCTTATTCGAAAGACATTTTTCAATTTTTCATTTTTTTGGATTTTTGGATTTTTTTAATTTTTTTTTTGTATTTTTCAAATTTTTATGACTCAAACTAACACTATAACTATGTTTCCCATCCCCACACTTAAACATTGCATTGTCCCTAATGCAAGAACGAGAATACGACTCCATCTACTACTAAAAAGATAAAAACTAAATAAATACGAATATATACAAGTGAAATGACTTAGCTGAATATGCGAGAGTGTCAATGTGCCAGTCAATTCCACATATGCCTTCCACTCCGAATACGCTCAACAAGCAATTCCTAACTCTCGGTCACGCAAACGGAAGCGGCAAACCAACACCATACCTATCACTACCAAAATAAACATACCAACATAACAACGGATAGATAATACTGTTTCAAACATCCAACATCCTACAAACCATCCAACTAGCCCAACCCATCCAACCAAGTAGCAAAGTATTCAAAAGTTAGGAGTACAGAACAGATTAATCAAAACAGTATAAAAAGAAAAATAAAAGATACTACATAAGCTCCCGCTGCAACCATCTCCAATCACTCCTCATCATCCGACTCCTCAGACTGCTGGTAAACCTGATACGGCTCCACCCCCTGCATACCACTAGTCCTGCCTGCTGCTGCCTGAAGAAAGGAGGAACACCCAAACGTAAACCCTCCATCATGTACCTCATACCATCCTCTAACCTCTGTTGACCCTGTCTAACCCCACCGAACTGCTCATCAACATAGCCACGTAAATCCCCAAAACCCGTCTCCATCCTATCATATAAAGAATCCAAAGTAAGTGGATCAGATCGTGTTCTCTCAGCGGATACTGTCTGGCAGGTATCTCCTGACGAGTCGTCTGCCTCTGATAACATGGAGGTATGGCAGACTGCATAGATGTTGCGGCATCAGAACCTCGTGGAGGCTGAACCTGTGGTCCCTGGCGAATATGGTCCCATACTAGTGGATCGTTATATGTCAAAATCCCCGCAGACTGAAGATCCCTAACACTCATCAAACAAGGCACTGGCCCCTCTCTCATCCTATCCGCAGGGTACCTCCTAGACACTCCCAAATTCTCCGCTAACCATGTAACATACGGCCCACAATATATATCCTAGCCGCTGAACCACCTCTCCATAATCTCCTCATCGACAAAGCTAAAGTAGTAGCTAAGTTGGCGGGTCGCTGCTCGACCATGCACATCAAACAAAATAAACTCACCTGGTTCACCTTGTTATCACCCTGTCCTCTACCAACCAACGTGGCTGCCAAAATCTTATGAATAAACCTGTAAACTAGATCAGTAATGTCACTAGCAACTATGTTGTTTGAATACGGGGCCCGTGAAATCGTACCTCAAAACCTGACCAACTCGCCCACCTGAACACTATGCGGATGCTGTTTCTTGAAAACTCCTTGCAAACTCGTAAGAAACTCAGGCGACTATACCTCCTCGAGTGTATAGAACTGTGTAGCCACTGCAAACTGTGGAATGGTCATCTCGCACGACTGCCTACCCAAAGCAAAGAAAACTGCATCCTTCTCGTTAAAGTTCCCTTGCTTGTATTCAAAAGTGGAGTGGAACTCTAAGGTAATTTCCTTATATTGCCTCGCATCACAATCTAAAACTCTCCTAAACTTTGCGCCCAACAACTGCTCAACTCTAGCCCTCGCTCCCAGACGGTCCAACAAACCCCAATCAATCCTTCTAAATGGTAGCAGACCTACCGAAATCAGAGTAGCCAACCGTTGGTACTCACCCGAATCAAGCTCAAATTACAACAACAGGCTATCCCGAATCCTTGTACTTTGACCATGAGGAATCCCCGGTCCAGTATATCCTACTACCCTAACATACTCTGGTTGCACTGGTTCCTGTTGGATTGGGTCTCCTTGTGAATGAGTGGTTGGTCCTCTCACTGGGTCTCCTTGTGAATGAGTGGTTAGTCCTCTCTTCCTACCTCTTCTGCTTGAGGAACCTTCACAGGACATTATGCAAAACAATTCAAGTTTGACAAGACAAAGCAAAGCAGATTATTAGTCACAAACTATTTTTGGTATTTTTAATTTTTTTAATTTTTTATGAAAATTTTTAAAAATTGGAACAACCATATAGCATTTCATTCTCGGTTGAAACCGAAAAATAAAGTGAAATAAAAAATCGGGTTATCGTTTACAAAAGCATAAGTTATAAACAACCTCGCCCGAGCGGAGATTGAGTACAAGCAAAGTGTTTTGTACCTGTACGTGCATATAAGTAAACCCAAGACCAAACTAGACCTAAAACTAAACGACTCAAAATACAAGACTCAATGTACACTACCCCCTTCCGGCACTTTAATTGTCCTCAATTAAATCCCAAGTGCCAAAACAAACTAACATTGAGTGTCAAGTAATGCGAAAGTTACAAACTTTCTGATGTAAGTAGCGAAACCGGGTTAAAATTCTGATACAAAACTCAATTAATCTCAAAAATTACCAACCCGAATCCCTACACTCAAGTTTTACCAAACCTTAAACCATGGTAGCACAAACATACGTATAGCACACCAAACCGAGCCACTCGCAACCTGTATTCAACTGAACTATCCAAACCAAACCATCCGCAACCTTGTTAGGATCTAAGTTTGAATCAATTGTGATATTTGTTGTAAGTATGAAAATATGATTGGTAAAAAATGAGTTTCTATGCAGCGGAATGAATGAAAAACTTTTATCACAGTTGATGGTCATTTGTTTTTCATCACATGCTTTGAACTAATTATAGTGTATGCATGTGAATTACAAACTCCCCCTAAGCCCAATGATAATCGTTTGAAAGTACAGGATGCGGAGAAGATAGACTGGTGAATGATCTTTTAATAGATGGAGAATACTGTTACATCGATCAAACTATTTATACTAACTTCCTAACCTCTGAGCATCTTTGATGACGTCAGGATTGGAAGTGACATCTAACAAACAAAATAACTAACTTAACCTCTGATCACTAAAACACTGTTAGTGCAAAGCATTGTTACATTGATTATTAAACTAATAAACATGAAACACTAATGGCCATCCTCTACTCCTTATCTTCTGGCAGACCTTTGGCAAATTGTTGTAGCAGATGATGTAAAGGCAACAGATCTTTGGAAGGCAGAGTTTAGCCGATCAGTGGTTGTAAACTCTGATAGTTGGACCAAACCTCTAATAGTGTATTTGGCTCTGCATCATCTGTTCCTTTGTAAAGGGTTCAATCCCAATAATTTCCCCATGGAACAGATGATCCAAAACACACTTATTCTTGGTCTTTATTCCTCAACAGGAGTTCTCTAATTTTCCCTTTGAACTGTATTTCAAAGTTTAGAGACTCCATTTCCTCCTCATCCTTTTCAAGCTCCAGATTCAAAAGATCTTGGAGGTCTTCTGCATTTAACCCATATGCATCATCCATGCTTATCTTGGTAGCTTTACCATCTGACTTGAGCAGGGTCTATTCATGGGAGTTTTTAAACTTTCCAATTTAGAATTTTTGGGTCAGATGGTTTTCTAGGATGGCTTATTGTTGAGGGTTGCGGATGAATTTGATTAGCAATCTTAGATAATGTATCTCTTAGCACATCACTTGCATCATCAGTGTGGAAATGGATCTAGTTCATGATCTTTGATGAGGTCATGCTCATACTTTCTTTCATCTTGTTTGGACACCTCTCTCTGCCTTTTTCTTTGGTTTAAGGCATGGATGGATAGAGCAGATGTTTCAGATGGTTTTGTAGAAAGTTGGGTCTGATGAGCTGTATCCTCTGTTACATATACAGACTTCTTTGGCAGTGTTGGATAAGTTTTTCTTCTCTGTTCAAGCCTTTTGTATGTCTCTATCACCTTGACTTCTGACCACCTCATGATTTGGTTCTTTGACCCATAATTTGTAGCAATTAATTCTTCCTTCATTCTTCTGAATTTCAAAACCTTTTCAGGTAACTTCTTGTATTTGTTCCAATCTGGAGGAGTGGGCTTTTTGAAAGGATCTTTCAACATTTCTTGCATTCTTTGTATCTCTTCTTCTAACTCACTCACAGTCCAGTCCTTAAACTGTGCCTTGTAGCCTTGTATTGCTTATTGTTCATGATGTGATCAATGTAGTCTTCTTTAAGGCTTTTATCCTCTCTTTCTGATAGCTGTTTGCTCAAGTCTCTTGCAAAATCTTCTAGTCTCTTGAATTTGCTCAACTGATACTGTAAATCAATTTGTATTGCTCTATCAGACGTCCCCTGGGTATCCTTTTTTGTGATATCCTCTGCTTGTCTGGCCTTAAGCTTCAAGTATTCATCCAAATTTCTTGGCTTAGGATACCCTTCCAGAGATAGAAATTCCCTTTTGTCTGGATCTTCTTCTGAGAAGAAGGGTTTGATCTCTTCTTTGACAGCAGGTAGGTCTAGAGGATATTTCTTGGCAAGAGGCATCATGATACTTTTAGAAGAAGGAGGTTTAAAAACTGCTATGGTGGTCAGTGGTTGTGATGACAAAGGTAGTGGAGAAGGGATGATCTTGTCATCATGTATTACATTTGTGGTTCTCTTTCTCTTGAAACTGATGTTGGGTGATTGTGGGTGAGGAATATTTATGGGTGTTGGTAAGGATTGAGTGGATGTTGGAAAAATGATAATGGTAGAGGATAGGTTAACATCTGCTACAACCTCTATTGTGCCAGGAGATGTTGTTGCAACAGATGTTGTAACCTCTGTTGGTGTAGGTATAGGTTTTGTAGGAGGAGGTGTAAGAGACTTTGTGGGAGCAGTGGTTTTGATTGGATTAGCAGCTGGTTGCCTTGTTTTTCTCATAGGCATTTTCTTTGATGAAGTACCAACCTCTTCATTTGCCTTTTCCAGAGCTATTTTTTGCTCAACCAACACTCTACTCTCATCCCTTACCCTTTCCTTGTTTTTCTCCTTTTCCCTTGCCAAAATGTTGTCTGTTTCATCTATCTTCTTTGAACCATCAGGCTTTGGGATAACCACTGTTGGCCTTGAAAGTTTATCTGTCTTAAGAATCAATTTCTCCCCCTTTTTGGCATCATCCTTGTCTACAAAAATGACTTTAGGAGGAGCAGTGCCGTGGTTTGGAGAATATGAGCTTTGATTGCCTTAATTTCTGCAGATGTATCCTTGTAATGTGCATCAACCATGTTTCTCAATTCTTGCATGTGGTGTTTGTGCTGAAGATCAACATAATGTTGTTGTTGAAACAGTGGGTTTAAGGCCTGTTGAAACTCAACAGTACGATATGACAGAGGATTGGCTCGTTGTCGCTAACATATGCTTCAATAATTTTTTTTTCAAGCACAGACGATTCAATGTTAGTGATTCTCTTCGTCAAATCCTGGTATTTTAGATCATAACCTAATTTAATAGGATCATCTGAACTCCTACCATATGTGGTAGTTATATATACATCATCATGAACAGGGTTTTCAACCCTTGTTTCAAACATAGATGCCCCTTTGTCTTGGTACTATGGACTTCCCACATAAGCAGAGGTTACCTTAGTAGCCTCAACAGTGGTTGCCATCATCAGAGTCTTAGGTATGTAACCACTGTCCACAGGTAAACTTGGGAGTTTAACAATTGTAGTGGCTGCTCTTGATGAACTATCACCGAAGGTTACATGTAACCCAAGGGATGTATCCTCTTCAGTTGCTGATGGGCTAGCAAAGAATAAAGAATCAGACCCAGTCACATTCTGAAGTATGTTATCATTAATAGGTTTGTGAGAAGAACTGATTAATGTCTGTTCTAATTCAATTGCATTCAGCAAAGGCAACATAGCAGGTGGTAGTAATTTTGTTGGTGAAGGGTGTGGTGCAGAAAGAGACATTGCCCTGGGAGATGGGCTATGGAAGATAGAACCAAGTGATCCTAGAGCTTAATAATTTGGTGTCCCTGTGTTTACAACCTTTTCCTTTTGTGAGGAAGAAGGATGGGTTTCAAAGCCAGGTTGAGATTCTAACATCTGCTGTGAAGAAGTAGCAACAGTGTTTTCATGTGATTTTTGTGTTATCACAGGGTTAACCTCTGGGATCTCATCTTCCATAGGACCCTATTTTTAGGGTTTGGTTGGCTTTTTGGTATTTTTTTGGTTTTCTTTTTGGAGATGGCTGGTGTGGGTTTCAGGGCAGTGGTTGTAGTGCCCTGATCACCAGGAGCAGTGGGCTCAGTAGCAGGAGGTTGAGATTGAACATTTTGTTCTTGTAAAGCTTGCTCTTCCTCCTCTACTTGTGTTTTTGAAACTTTATCCTGATTTGTGATTCTTGTAAAAGTTTCATGAGTTAGGCCGCCTGGTTTTGTAACAATGCCTTATTTAACATTATCATCAGGTAACTGATTATGAAGATAAACACTCAAAAATCTTGGATGTATCAGAAAAGCTTTTTCTTTTGCAATGTTATTAAAATTTGCCACAAGATCATTGAACAATATCTGGGAAAAGTTAAAATCTGATCCAGTTAAAATAGCATAGCCCAGATACTGGATGTTCAATGGGATCTCGTTAAAATCTGTGGTCTTGGCTGAGAGACAAGTTAAAAGAGTATGAAATAAAAATATCATCTCAGCAGGAAATTGGGTTTGAAGAATGTCATAACTTTAAGTTGCCCAATATAACCTCTTTCTAAAAATTCGGCTTACATCTCGTTGATAGGAAACAACACAGGATGTGCCATGTTATTCAATTCGAACACTTGTGAGATTGATTGAGGGGTAATCTTCATAAGTGTTTTACCCACTCTGGATAATATGACATAAGCAACATCTTTTTGAGAATGAACCTATGCGTTTGCCCATAATTGCCATTGTGCTTCTTGATAAATTGGGGCTTTGACAGTCAACATGTGCTTAAATTTTGATTCTTTCAAGATTTTTATCATCGGATGATATCTTGTGTTAGAATCGGTTGCTTCAAAGATTGCTGTGTAGTTGTGAGGAGTTTTGATGATGAGGGTGAATGGGGGTCGTTCTGGTTTGGATTTTGCTTTGGATTTTATTTTGGGTGCCATGATTGAGAGAAAATCGTTTTGAGAATTTTGAATTCGACACGATAAAGTGGAAACTCTGTTATGGATAGAACAGGGTTTTATAGGGGTTTTGAAAAAGTGATGATGACGTGGCATATGATGCAATTTACTGACGAATAACATCTGAACATGTGTTTCCTATGTTTGAAAATGGAAGACAGTTGTTTGGAAAACACTGTTTAAGAGTATGGGAGGTGGATAGTGAACAATGTTTGACGCTTTCAGAGGATACAGTTTTGGCAGTGGATAGACTTTCTAAACAACCAGTGTTTTAATGCTATCAGTGGTTTGAACAGACTTAGAGGATTTATTGAAAAATTCAATTTTAAACTATTTTTAAGGATGGGGTTTTGATTTTGTGAAAACATTTTTATGCTATTTACACATGGATCACCAGAAAACTGTTTTATTCCATGTTTAGCATTCCAATTCTAGAGATCAAGCTTTCAAAGGTAGATGTGTCCAATGCTTTTGTTAGAACATCTGCTAGCTGATCCTTAGTATGGACATGTTGTAAAGAAATCAAACCTTTTTCATAGCAATCCCTCACAAAGTGATGTCTGATGTCAATGTGTTTTGTGGTAGAATGAGACACATGATTTTTAATGATGTTTTCAGCTGCTTGACTATCAATCTTGAGTGGAGTCTTTAAAGCAGTTACACCAAAATCCAGAAGTTGGTTTTGAAGCCACAAGAGTTGAGTAGTGCAACTTGCAACAACAATGTATTCAGCTTCAGTAGTGGATGTAGAAACTGCAACTTGCTTTTTTACTTTGCCAAGATACTAGGCAATCTCCTAGGAATTGGACTCCTCCTGATGTGGACTTCCTTGTTGTTTTGCAACAAGCAAAATCACTGTCTGAGTAATCTGAAAGCTCAATATTTCCATTAGCAGGATACCAGATACCAAGTGTGGGAGCACCTTTTATGTACCTGAATATCCTTTTGACAGCAATAAGATCAGAATTTCTAGGTGCTGACTGGGATCTTGCACAAACACATGTTGCAAACATGATATCTGGCCTAGAAGCAGTTAGGTACAATAAAGACCCAATCATACTTCTATAAAGTGTTTGATGAATCAAGTCATCTTTATCAATAACAGTAACTAGCTTTGAGGTTGCCATGGGTGTGCTACAAGGTTTACAATCATTCATATCAAATTTGTTAAGCAGTTCTTTCACATACTTATTTTGATGAATGAAAGTGCCATTGTACATTTGTTTAACTTGTAAACCAAGAAAACATTGTAACTCACCCATTGCACTCAATTCAAACTCTGCTGCCATGAGTTTTCTGAACTCTTCACACATAGCAGTGCATGTGGATCCAAAAATGATGTCATCCACATAAATTTGGACAAGCATCAAATCTTTTCCTTTCATTTTTAAAAACAAGGTTTTATCAATTTTACCTCTTGAAAAACCTATGGATAAGAGAAAAGTGGATAGAGTTTCATACCAGGCTCTTGGTGCTTGTTTAAGACCATAGAGTGCTTTGTTTAACCTGTAAACATGATCAGATGAAATGCATCTTCAAATCCAGGAGGTTGACACACATACACTTCTTCCTTGATCTTTTGATACAAGAATGCACTTTTGATGTCTATCTGAAACACTTTGATGTTGTGGTTAGCAGCAAAAGCTAAGAAATGTCTGATGGCTCCTAACCTCGCTACAAGAGCAAATGTTTCATCATTGTCAATACCTTCTTCCTGTCTGTAGCCTTGAACCACGAGCCTTGCTTTGTTCTTGACAACAATACCCCTTTCATCTGTTTTGTTCTTGAAGACCCACTTTGTGCCTATTGGACTGACATCCTTAGGCAGTGGTACGAGTTCTCAAACTTGTTGTCTTTTAAACTGAAGGAGCTCCTCTTGCATAGCTTCTACCCAACTATTGTCTTTTAGTGCCTCTTGGTACTTGACAGGTTGTATGACTGATAGAAATCCAGTAAAAAGACAAATGTTTTAGGATTGGCTTCTTGTGAGCACTCCCTCATTTATGTTGCCAATAACGTGATCCAATGGATGGCTTTTGAGGAAATCAAATCACCTTGATATGGGACAATTTCATTTTGAGGTGAAGACTGCAGATATGTATCATCTGACTTACAATCTGCTGGTGAATTTGAAGGTACAACCTCTGATTGGAATGGAGGTGGTGGTATGGGTGGTATGGTTGTGAATGTTTGTTGATTTTTATCCACATTGGACGGATTTTTATCAACAGTGTTTTGATTTTGAGAGTAGGCAGAGGATTGCGTATTAACCACAGTTAAACCAGCAGAGCTTTCACCATTGTTACTAACATCTGCTCCTCTGCTTGAAGGACTGATCTTGAAATTTGGAAGTATGCAGTCATGTCCTTTCTCTTGTGTTGATGGTTGTGGTGTACCTGCATGATTAGTCTTGATAGGCACATCTTCAAATGTAAATTTATCTAAATCAAACAGTTCAACAGGATTTGCTGGGATTTTCAAAAATGAGAGTTCATTGAACTTCACATTCAGAGTTTCTTCAACACACTTGGTCCTAGATTTAAAAACTCTGTACTTTAGCAGTGGTTGAGTATCCCAGAAAATAATCACAATCAACTTTGGCTATAAACTTAGAGATAGAATCTTTTAAGTTCAAAATGAAACATGGACAGCCAAAGATTTTGAAATATGAGATCAGAGGTTTGATTTTATAAATCAATTCATAGACAGTCTTTTGATGCTTGGGGTTAATCAAAACTCCATTCTGAACATAGCAAGCAGTGTTTACAGCCTCTACTAAAAAAGACAAGGGTAATCCAGTGTGTGCTAGCATGGTTCTTGTAGGTTCAACTAAAGTCCTATTTTTCCTTTCAACCACCCCATTTTGTTCTGGAGTTCTTGGGACACTAAATTGTCTAGCAATCCCTTTTGACTCACAGAAAACATCCAACTCCTTGTTTCTAAACTCTGTCCCATTGTCACTCCTAAAGATTTTCACTGGAAGGTCATATTGCTTTTCAACTTGTTTGACAAAATTTTGCAATAGACCAGCAGTTTCATCCTTGGAGTGTAAAAAGAATGTCCATGTAAACCTTGAAAAATCATCAACTATGACTAAACAAAATCTTTTCTTCATTAAACTCATGATTTTTACAAGGCCAAACAAATCCATGTGCTGCAATTGCAAACATTGGGTAGTTTTGGACTCTTCAATTGACTTGTAAGAACATTTATGTTGTTTACCTTTTAAACAAGAAACACAATGTTCTTCACAAGTAAATTGCTTTTGTGGTAAACCTCTGACAAGACATTGTTTAGAGAGAGTGGTGTTAGTTTTCAGATTTGTGTGCCCAAGTCTCCTGTGCCATAACTCTGTCTCTTTGCTGGAGGCAACTGAGAACAGGCATGCATTAGACATAGGGTTATCTTTCAACATATCAACCACATACACATTGCCACTCCTACGAGCAACAAGTTGTGCTTTACTCTCAGCAATGATTTGATCAATCTTTTTAACAACCTCTGGTCCTACAATTTGACATGTTTTCTTTGTGAAGAAGGAGCCATCATTTGTCACTCATTTATGAGACACTCAAAGATTGAATTTTAGACTGTCAATTAAATTAACATTTTCAAATTTGAGATTCCCAGCCTGAACACACCCTGACCCCAACACCTTCCCCTTTGAATTGTTACCAAAAGATATATCACCCCCTCCATGAGCCAAGAAATCCTTGAGAATGGCTCTATATCCTGTCATGTGCCTGGAGCCTCGACTATCTACATACCATAAACTACCAAGGCAAGTAGAAGCTCCCTGCACATAAGTAAACAATTAGTTTAGATGAGATTCCAAGCCAGAATGGCTTTGGATGGGGTCACAGATTGTCCACTCTCAAATCCAGGAACATGGTCAGTGGTTTGAGTTTTGCTTTGTATCCATTGTTGTGAACCATTTCATGTTAGATGTTGGTAACCATGGGATATTTATTCACTTTGGCTTTGAAGGTTATTTGTAACCTTCATAGCTCATAGGAACCTTTTGATAAACTGGTTGTCCATGTCCTCTTGGGTGCCTGTTTGCAGGTGGAGCATCCGTCACTTGTACCTCTCTGGGAATAGAGGTTTAGTTCAATGATTTTGTGACAGATGTTTCAACAAGTTCTAAGGTCTGCTTAGATTTATTTCTAGCAGAGCTTGAACTTTCTCTCTCAAGAGCTTTTTCCTTGATCTCTTTTACCTTTTGATCATAGGTTTGAAGATAGACACACTCGTGAGTTAAGTGATTTGTTTTACCACAAACAAAGCATTTTGAATCATTTGGGATCACATGTGTTCTATTTATGTCATATGCTTTTAGAAAAAAACAGTTTTCAGTTACATGATTTCTTTTGTTGCAAAATTCACAGAACAGATGTTTGATCTTTTCCCTTTTCTTTTTATCTGATTTCTTCTCAGTAGATGTTGTAACTTCTGCTGGAAGATCTTTGATGGGAATGATTCTAGCCTTTGGTTCTTTGACACCTTCAATGGTTGAGAAGTCCATTGGCTTGAAATTTTCAAGAATATCGCATTCATCTGACTATGTAGGTTTGAATTGGTATTTCTCAATTTCCTTAAAAGTTGAAGACTCTTCATGTTTTTCCAAAGAAATTTTGTTACCATTTTTATCAGTGATTTTTATCTCATTCCCAGCCAAATTTTTAGGAACCACTTCAACCTTTTCAGAAACAATTTTTGTAACATTTTCAGTGGCTTGTTCTTCATTTTGAAAACCAATGCCAAATTTTATGTTACTCTTGATCTGTTTGTCTAGCATAATTTCAAAACCTTTGGAAGACCCTACCCATTTTTTCACATGTGGTCTGGGTATCTTCTAACTCCTTTTTGCAAACTTGGTATTTGTCTACCATAGTTTGGAATTGGTCCTTGGTTATACTAGCTTCATGCTTTAGGCTACTTATCTTAGAATCTTTTGAATTCAATTTTGTTTTTAACTCTTTGATAAGTTTTTCAAAATTTAGTTCATCTTCTAAGATTTTGTTCCTAAGGTTTTCATTCACCTGTTTAATGTTAGCAAAAGCTATTATACATTTTTCTGAACAGAGATTCTTGAGAATCTGAGGTGTAACAACCCGATCTTTCGGATTGTTATCCGAATTCCATTATTTCCGTTCATTTCTGTTTCAAACCCGTTTGTACTTTGAGATTTATTATAATGTTTTACAACTATTTTGAAATGCATATTATATCGCTTATTTATCGCATTTAAATCGCTTAATACTCACAACTCTCAACGCAAACTCAAATCGCGGTTAATTATGTTACATTATGTTACTTATGTGTTATGTGTGCTTTATGATTTATGGTTGTACTCACTATCGCAACGCTCTCACTCACACAAATCGCTCAATCGCATTATTTTTATTATCACAACGCTTAACATCCCGCCAAAACGCTTAACATAACTATCTAATACGAATAAACCACCAAACAAGCAACCAACAAATGGGAAGCAAAACCTAGCCAAGAGACCGACTTCGCTCGAGCTTGTGCCAAGTTCGCCCGAACTTGTGCCAAGTTCATTCGAACTTGTGTCAAGTTCGCCCGAACTTGTTCCCTGCCACCTTAATTCCTCCTCACCTATAAATACCCAACTCCTCCATTCGTTCACCCCTTGCTGCCACTTCGCACTAAAGCTCCCAATCCCGCATTTCTGTGATTTCCAAGTAAGAATCAACTCGTTTTATGCAAACCACAATGTTTTCCACTACGATTTTACACAAGGATTACCTTCGTTTTCATCAAAACTCCTCTGTTTATAAAAATCTTCATCTTTTTCTATAAAACTTCTTATTTTCATTTAGATATACAATTAAACGAGTGTATTGGGCTTGGCTTTAGCTTCCTAAGTTAGAGATCTTGATGATTTCGACTCACCAAGTGCTAGATCTGAGAAAAACTGTTTAAAGCATTGATTTTTACACCAAAAAAGGACTAGATGACGTATGTTTCGTTCACTAACTAGTGGAACGAGGCATTGTCAACAATATACTTGAAATGGATCGAATTTACGTGTGTTTCAAACGGAAACTTAGATCCGGAAGCACAAGGACGATACAGTCACTTCGCACAAACTGGACTAACTCGTATGAACTGAAAAGTTCGCACGGATTAGCCCAAGTTCCTGTAAAATGACTAAAACTCGCTCTAAAAGATCTCTCCAGCTTATGGTTTGCTCAGTAGCTCAAGGCATCCATGATGCTCAATTTTGTCAGCAAAAGACGCGAAAACACACGATTTCAGACACCAAACATGACAACTTCGCACCAAAAAGGACAAGTTGCCCGAAGTTGTCACCAGCTAAGTACAACTTCGCTTGAAGTGCAAATTCGCACCAAAAAGGACAAGTTCCCCGAAGTTGTCACCAGCCAAGTACAACTTCGCTTGAACTGCAACTTTGCTCAAAGTGCAACTTCGCTCGAATGCAACTTCGCGCGAAGTGTTCTGTTACTTCTCCGCACACTGTTTCGACCGTTTAAGCACTTCGGAAGACTGATGCACTTCTATTCAAGCTTACAGGTTGATCTCGGTGCTCCCTTCAATCCACAACAGTTCGTGTTTCTTCGTGGAGCACCGACTGTGAGTATACTTGAACCCTTTGTCGTTCAAACACACTTTTGGGTGTTACATACGACTCTATATCAAAACACGCTACACACAACGATAAACTCTTTAAACGCTAACCGTTCTTGAATGTTATATGTGAATCGCTGAATGTTTGTTTGCTATGTGTGAATAATGAGGACTTGCAGACCACCCTTAGCAACGATAGTACTATAGTTTGGACTCAGCACCCGATTGGTTCGGGGGTTGTTAAGGCTCGCATATTTACTTTAGGTGCGTGTTCGCTGTTGTGAACACGTATCGCGCATACTCCACCTCGCAGTCGTGTTGGTTAGCTTGTATCATTATTGTTAGCTTACTTAGATTCACTTTCTCTACGTGTTACATGCTGGTTATGCGTAAACGCTTTATCGCTATTATTATGCTATGAAACCTATGTATTCACCTTTACTTATTGTATTGACTTGTATTTTAACGTATGTATCAGGTTGATGGATTTCACTGCAAATGGACTTAGGATATCATTAGAAACTTGTAATAAAAACCTAGTTGTCGAACTGTTTTGTTTGAGAATGATGTAATCCGTATGACTTTTGATATGAATGTTTAGTTCAATTGTATGGGAAATTGGATATTATTAAATATTGTCACATTAATAGTTGTTGTGGAATTGAGCAACTTGTTCGCTTAGTGCCGCACCCCAATGATTCCGCCATCGGTTGGGTGTGACAGATTGGTATCAGAGCGATAACTATAGGGAACTAGGTAGAATTGCCATGTTCGACCTAGTCTAAAGTCTAAGTACCAAACTTGACCGCTCTTCGACTTAAATGCTTAAACTACTTGCCTTAAATGATTACATGCCTTTCCTAAGGCTAACACAATGTACACGCTTGAAAACGCTCGTATAACACAAACGAGTGATTGTGTCGGGATTAGGTGTGAAAACCAAGAACTCTCGACAAGATCACTCACTCTGCGTACTATTTACTGCACGAGATTCTTTCGTTAAGCTAGGAGTGATATCCATATCTTAACAAAAATCTCCACCTCTATTCTGTGGAACTCCCGACGCGTTCGGTGGAAACCACAAACATGGAACGAAGTTGTTAAGTTAGGGGTGAAACCCGCATCTTAATAACTAATTCCATTCCTCGATTTTCAATCTCACCAAAGTCTTGGCTATTTCGATGACTCGAGGCATGACGTAACTGGAAGGATAAATGTTGTTAACCGTAGTACAGTAAGAGCATTTTTCTATTAGGCCAAATCGTGTGCCCGAAATCAAAGAATTTTCGAACTACTTTCGGTGGTCGTTGTCTCAAAACCCAGGACGCTCCAAATTGTTTTAAGCCTGCGATCGCCGATTTTACGCATCATCGAGTTTATTATTAATTACGTGTTTTAAATTTGTGAATTTTGCGCTTCATCGATTTCTTGTTTTATCGCTTTTTGCTTTACGAAACTACGCACAACTCGCACAGCTCTCGTAATCTAAAATGCTAAATAATCGCAAACTAAACTAAAACGCTCAACCCACTTACGCGAATGTCCTCATACGCGGCCTTACTCGCTTATTACGCTTATACGACTCGTATCTCATAGCGCGCTACGCAAGATCTAGTGAAGGTGAATACATGAAAAATATGTGCTTATGTGCCTACGTGATTATGTGCTTACATGCTTATGTGCTTATGTGCTACGTGGATACGTGCTTACGTGTTTTGTGCCTTATGTGATTAATAATAAAAATAATAAGTATGTTGTAAAACACAAGCTTTTAAACAAAAACCCATTATAATCGAATCTCATCTAATTTCCTTATGTGCCATTCTACAGAATCTCACTTTCGCAAATGGCATCCATGGGATCTCACACTCGCCGCACCGCTCAACGTAACAGTCCCGACAAACGCATCGCCTCTCTCGTAGCCAAGGAAATGGCTAAGGTGATCCCGCAAATTGTCAGCAAAACACAAGCGGTTAGCAGCACCTCATCAGTCGATTCCAAGAACGATGCTCCGAAATCTTGGTTCAGCTTCAAGCAGTTTAAAGCCTGCGGTCCTGCAGCATTCACAGGCGAGATGGACCAATCAAGACGTTTCACTGGTTCGACTCGATCGAAGTCACCTTCAGGCAAAGAGGATGTCCTGAAAACCTCAGAACCGTTAACGCCACTTGAGTCTTTCAGTCAAGGGCACTTGACTGGTGGACTGCCGAGCGCAACAGGTACAGTAACGACGAAGCTTATTCTCTCGCGTGGGAAGAACTTAAGGAGCTCATGATCAAAGAGTTCTGCCCACCACACGAAATCCAGAAGTTGGAAAATGAATTTTGGGGTATCAAACAAATCGGTGGTGACAATGTTGGTCTCGCCGCTCGCTTCAAGCAGCTCAGCCTCATCTGCCTAGGTCAAGTGGACGCCACCGAGAAAGCTATCAAGAAGTATCTCCGCTGTAACAACTCGAAAATTCAATTATCTTTCTTTTTGTTTCCCGTTTATCTATCCTTTGTAAATCCGAGATTCGGTTGATAATAAAGTTTATGTTAATTAATTATGGCATTGTATGTTATATCGCATCTAATCGCTTATTAAATCGCATCGCTAATCTCATCGCATCGCATCGCAAATCGCAGTTAATTATGTGGTTTTATGTTATTTATATGTTATGTGTGTTTGTGGTTATAATTACAATCGCTATCGTATCGCTCTCACCCTCTCGAATCGCTAAATCGCACTATTACACCAATTATAACGCTTAATATAACTATCTAATACGAACCGAATAACCAAACAATCTCTTAACATGAAACAAGTTCGACCGAACTTGACTGAATTCTCTTGAATATCTAGCACAGTCATGCAAGTTCGACCGAACTTGGTCTCCATCAGCTCTCATTTTGCCTTCTTCTATAAATACCAAGCTCATCCCTCTCATTTGAACTTGCTGTAAGTTCGCCCAGAGCTCTCAAAACCCGAAACCTTCGTGTTCTAAGTAAAAATCGACCCGATTTCACTACAACAACGTTTATCAACGATCTACAAAGGTTTACAACGATTTTGGCACAAGGTGTAGCCTTCGTTTTCATCAAAACTCATTCTTTTACGAAAACCTTCATCTTTTTCTTCAAAAACTTCTGTTTTAAGCTTAGATCTACACAATACAAGTTCATTTGGCGATAGTAGGGACTTCCCAAACACGAGATCTGCAAGATCTCGGCTTGTAAGTGATAGATCCGAGAAAAACCTTTGAAAACCACTGATTTCTACACAAGATACGGACTTTTGATGGTGTTTTGTTCATTTCTACACGAGATCTCGCCCGGATTAGCCCACGCTTTTGCAAAACGGCTAAAACAGCTCTAAAAGACCTCTCTGACCTAAGTTTGCTCAGTAGCACAGGGTTGGAGGGATGAACACTCGATTTTCCTCAGCAAACGACGCGAAAACGCTAGATTTTAGACCCGAAAACATCAAGTTCGCTCGAGAATCACCAGCTCACCAAGTCAAGTTCGACCGAACTTGTACCTATTTGGGTCAAGTTCGACCGAACTTGAGTGTTTCTTCACCAAGTTCCTTGCAAGTTCGCCCGAACTTGACAAGTTTCTTAGGAAACTCATCAAGTTCGACTGAACTTGGCTATAAACCCACCCAAATCATACAAGTTCGCTCAAACTTGTGTGTTTACACACAAGTTCGCCCGAACTTGGCTACTACCCTACTTAAACTTCACCGTTTCGGCTTTTCGGAAGACTGATGTACTTCTGTTCGTCTACAGGCTGAACCGGCATTCTCCGCAACTCTCATCAGAATCTCTAAGCTAACTAAAACACACCCACTGTGAGTATACTTGACCCATTTTCGCTTTAACGCATTTTTTGGGTGTTACATACGTTCCTATATCAAAATCACTTCACGAATCAAAACTGTTTATCACACGCGAATAATCTGATTGTATATGCTCGAAACGTGATCTAGAAACATGTGACTAGGACTTATTTTTGTTGAGTTGCCTCCTTAGCTAGTATGGTACTATAGTGTGGCTTACACCCGACGGGGTCTAGTTAGGATGGACGCGCAAGCCTTCTCACGGTAGTTAGCATGAGAAATGAGCCTATGTTATGTTAAGTGTTTTGGTGTATCATGATATGTAA
Source organism: Scalesia atractyloides (assembly GCA_947069175.1). Taxonomy (NCBI): domain Eukaryota; kingdom Viridiplantae; phylum Streptophyta; class Magnoliopsida; order Asterales; family Asteraceae; genus Scalesia; species Scalesia atractyloides. Next base: position 45,803,811 of record CAMTDV010000019.1, on the reverse strand, counting down.
TTAGATTGTTTCGCAAACGCTTTCTCGACTATGCTAGTATTATTCAAACTCGTATGCTCACCTTTACTTAATTGTATTGACTTGTATTTTAACGTATGTAACAGGATGAGGATTTTGTAGCTTGGATGCTTGGATGTGGCTTGCGTAGTTTAGTTTCGTTTTATTTTGTTTAGTTCCAAGTGTAATAAATCTAGGGGAGATCGGATCAGATTTACTATTTAAGGGATTTTGTTAATGTAATGATTGTTTAAGGATATTATGAGTTTAATAGTATGGGGTGTTAAATGTTGATTTATTATCTTTAAATAATTGATATGGAATCTCTTGAGACAATCTGGTTCGCCTAGTGCCACTACCCTGATGATTCCGCCATCTGTTGGGGTGTGACAGATTGGTATCAGAGCGCCATAACTTTAGGATAGTAGGTAGAATTGCCATGATTCGACCTAGTAGCATGTTTAAGTACCCGATTGACCTATCTTTGACTTAAATGTTAAACTACTTGCCACAAATGCTTAAATGTGCCTTTCCTAAGGCTAATTCAATAATACACGCTTGGAAACGCTCGCATCCCACAAAACGAGTGATCAAGTCGAGAATAGGTGTGAAAACCGAGAACTCTCGATGAGATCATTCACTCCGCGCATTCTCTCGCACGAGATATCTTCATTGAGTTAGGAGTGACATCCAAACCTCGATTGAAAATCTCCATCTCTATTTAGGAATAAAGTTGTTAGGTTAGGGGTGAAACCCGCATCTTAATAACTAATTCCGCAAATTCGACTTTCAATCTCACCAAAGTCTCGGTTATACCGATGGTGTGGAACACGTATTAACTGGAAGGGTAAACGTCGTTAGCCGCTTGCGGTGAGAACATTTATCTATTAGGCCAAAGCGCGAGTCCAAATGCAAAGGATAGTCGAATCACTTTGGCATGTCAAATGTCTCAAAACCCCGGACACTCCCAATTGATTTTAGCCTATATCACCGATTTACGCATCATCGAGTTTATTATTATTTATGTGTTTAAAATTTTGAGAATTTTTGCTTTATTCGATTTCACGCTTTGATGATTTATCATATCACCGATTTCTCGATTTATTGCATTTACACTCCATCGAATGTATGCACAACTCGCACAACTCTCGTAATCTAAAACGCTAACTAATACACCAACCAAACTAATCGCTTAACTCGCTTACGCCTATGAGGACGTGTGGCTCATACACGGTATTATCTCGCTTATTCTCGCTATTATATATCGCTTATATCTCGCATCTCATATCGCGCTACGCATTGTTATTATATTAGAAGGTGAATACGTGCAAATATGTGCTTATGTACTTACGTGCTTATGTGCTTACGTGCTTATGTGCTTACGTGATTACATGCCTATGTGTTTATGTGATTTGTGCCTTGTATAAATTATAATAATAATAATAGATATATAAACATAACTCTATTATAATCGAATCTCATCTAATCTAAATCCTTCGTGTAGATGTCTTCTATGGGATCGCACACCCGAAGGAATCTCCAGCGCAGCAACGCCGACAAGCGTATCGCTACAATGGTAGCCAAGGAGATAGCTAAAGTCATCCCGCAAATCGTCTCAGAAATTCATGCCGTAAGCAGCAACTCATCTATGGACTCCAAGGGAGATGCCCCGAAACCCCACTTCAGCTTTAAGCAGTTTAAAGCATGTGGACCGCTTACTTTCTCAGGCACCAAAGGGCCGAGTGCCATGTGCCACTAGTTTCACTCTATCAAGGTCACATTCTGCCAGAGTGGATGTCCCGAGGCTCTGCGCACTGTCAACGCTACCGGCATGTTTCAATCAAGGGCTCTCGACTGGTGGACAGCCGAGCGCAACAGGCGTGGGAACGACGAAGCTTACGGACTCACTTGGGAGGAACATAAGGAAATTATGATCAAGGAATTCTATCCTCCCTACGAGATCCAGAAGTTAGAGAACGAATTCTGGAATATCAAGCAACATGGTCCCGATAACGCTGGTCTCACTGCTCGCTTCAAACAGTTGAGCATCATCTGTCCTGGTCAAGTGGATACGACCGAGAAGGCAATCAAGAAATACCTCAATACTCTCCCCGATTGCGTCGCTGACTTTGTTCAAGCAGCACGCCCTGCTACTATCGAGGAGACCTACCAGCTAGCCGCCGAGATTAATGACAAACGAGTTCAGTCTGGTTACTTCAAAAGCAGCAAGGTCGCAAATCAGGCAGTCACCAAATCAAGAGGTCCTGCTACTGAACAGCCCCGAGAGCCAAAGAATAGTCGCCATGGTCGCAAAAGGGAAAACCCGAGCAAGAACTTTGCTCTTACGGCTCCAGCGAACCCTCAACCACTCCAGTCAGCAGCACCAAACGCACCCCCAGCAAAGCGTGCGTACACTGGTCCGCACCCTATGTGCCCTAAGTGCACATATCATCATGCCGTTGGAGGCAATTGCCATTTTTGCACGAACTGCAACATCTACGGCCACTTTACACTCAGCTGCCGTAGTGGTACTCGTCAGCCAGCTCCTCAGGCTCCAACAGCTCCAGCTTTACCTGCTCCTCCTCAAGCTAACCAGCAGCAAGCTCCAAAGGCACGAGTGTGCTTCGTGTGTGGTGATCCGAACCACTTTGCTAATGTTTGCCCAAACCGCACCGTGAAACAAGAGCCGCAGCAGCAGCAGCCTCAGTAGCAACAACAAGCTGCGCGTGGAAGAGCCTTCAATCTCAATCACCGCCAGGCTCAGAATGACAACAATGTTGTCAATGGTACGTTTCTCGTTAATGGTATTTATGCTCCGTGTTTATTTGATACTGGTGCCGATAATTGTTTTCTATCGTTAGAATTCGAAAAGGTTTTAAAATGTAAGCGCGCTAAACTCCCAATAACTTTCGATGTGGAAGTCGCCACCAGGAAAACCGTTACCGTTAACTCTGTTTTACGTGGTTGTAACCTCAATCTCAACAACCATGTCTTCTCGATCAATCTCATACCTATGCAATTAGGTAGCTTCGATATCATAGTAGGCATGGATTTTCTTCGTGAAAATCATAGTGAAGTCGTATGCTTTGATAAAATGATTCGCTTCCCTCTTCCTAACGGTGATCAACTTCATGTTTATGGTGAAACGCCCTCAAAGAAGTTGATACTTCTATCATGTACTCGAGCACCCAAATGCTTGCAAAAGCGATGTGTTGCTTTCCTCGCCCATATCCATAACCCGGAAAAAGAAAAAAAAACATATAAAGATGTTCCCGTTGTTTGTGAATTTCCTAAAGTCTTTCCTGATGATTTACCAGGTTTACCCCCTACTCAAGATGTTGAATTCCGTATCGATTCAATTCCCGGAGCTACTCCAGTTGCTAAAGCTCCTTATCGCCTCGCACCATCCGAAATGCGCGAGCTATCAAGCCAACTTCAAGAGCTTCTTGATAAAGGTTTTATACGCCCGAGCACTTAGCCATGGGGCGCACCTGTCCTTTTCGTGAAAAAGAAGGATGGATCGTTCCGAATGTGCATCGATTATCGTGAACTTAACAAACTTACGATAAAAAACCGCTACCCTCTTCCTCGTATTGACGACTTATTTGATCAGCTTCAAGGTGCTACTTGTTTTTCCAAGATCGATCTTCATTCCGGTTATCATCAGTTACGCGTGTTGGTAGAAGACATTCCTAAAACCGCCTTTCGTACTCGCTATGGCCATTTCGAATTCGTGGTCATGCGTTTTGGTCTTACCAATGCACCCGCGATTTTCATGGATTTGATGAACCGTGTGTGTAAAGCTTTCTTAGATCATTTCGTCATTGTTTTCATCGCTGACATCCTCATCTATTCGAAGTCGGGAGACGAACACGTGCGCCATCTCCGTTTAGTCCTCGAACTTCTTCAAGGAAATCGCCTTTATGCTAAGTTCTCTAAATGTGAATTCTGGCTAGAAGAAGTCCAATTTCTCGGACACATCGTTAATAGTCAAGGAATTCACGTCGACCCTGCAAAGATTGAAGCCGTCAGTGTTGGATTACACCGAAGAATGCTTCCGAAATCCGTTCATTTCTTGGATTGGCGAGTTACTACCGTCGATTCATCGCTAACTTTTCTAAAATCGCCGTTCCGCTTACCTCTTTAACTCATAAGGACAAACCTTTTGTCTGGGATTCCAATCAAGAGGAAGCTTTTCAAACTCTCAAGCGTATGCTATGCAACGCTCCCTTTCTCGCTTTTTCGTTGTTTACTGCGATGCCTCTAATCTTGGTCTTGGTTGTGTGCTCATGCAACGAGACAAGGTTATCGCGTATGCGTCTCGACAACCTAAGATCCACGAGAAGAACTACACAACCCACAATCTCGAACTCGGTGCAGTTGTTTTTGCATTGAAGATATGACGACACTACCTTTACGTTACTAAGTGTACGGTCTTCACCGACCATAAGAGCTTACAACATATCTTTAATAAAAAAGAACTAAACATGCGACAACGTCGATGGGTTGAACTTCTCAACGACTACGATTGTGAGATCCGCTACCATCCCGGCAAAGCAAACGTCATCGCCGATGCTCTAAGTCGACGAAGCTATGTATATGGTATTCGTGACTCTCAAGCTTGTGCTAAACTTGAAACCCTCATCCGTGCCGCTCAATTCGCCTGCTTTAACGAGAATACCATTCAAGACGAAAATGTGGTGCCGAAACTCAGCTTGTATCAAAATCTGATGGTATTTATTACTATCTCGATCGTATTTGGATTCCTACTCGTGATAATCTTCGTAAATTGCTAATGATCGAAGCTCATAAATCTCGATATTCCATTCACCCTGGTGCCGATAAGATGTACCAGGACCTTCGTCCTAAGTACTGGTGGCCGGGCATGAAAAAGGATATCGCCTTGTACGTCTCAAAGTGCTTAACTTGTTCGAAGGTTAAAGCCGAACATCAAAGGCCCTCTGGTTTACTCGAACAACCCGAAATCCCGATGTGGAAGTGGGAGAGTATAGCTATGGACTTCATTACTAAATTCCCGCGTACTTCATCCGGTCACGATAGCATTTTGGTTATCGTTGATCGTCTCACTAAATCCGCGCACTTCATTGCTATACGAGAAGACTTTAAGGTCGAACGGTTAGCCTGAATCTATACCGACGAAGTTATATGTCGACACGGGACGCCTCGTGACATCATCTCTGACCGAGACGGTCGTTTTACCTCGCGTCTCTGGGAGACTTTTCAATTCGCTCTCGGTACTACTCTCAATCTCAGTACCGCTTTTCACCCTCAAACCGACAGTCAGACTGAGCGCACGATCCGCACCCTCGAAGACATGCTTCGTGCGTGCATCATAGATTTTGGTGGTAACTGGGATACGCATCTACCTTTAATCGAATTCTCGTACAATAATAGTTATCATACCAGCATTCAAATGGCTCCTTTTTAGGCACTGTATGGAAGAAAATGTCGATCGCCTATTGCATGGCACGAGATCGGAGAAGCACAAATCACGGTCCCAAGCTAATTCAAGAAACAACTGACAAGATCCTCCAAATCAAAGACAATCGCTTGAAAGCTCGGAGTCGTCAAAAGAGTTACGCCGATAAACGCCGCAAGCCCCTACAGTTTGAAGTGGGAGATCACGTTCTCCTAAAGGTTGCACATTGGAAGGGAGTGGTCCGCTTCGGCAAGAAAGGAAAGCTAGCGCCTCGATACGTTGGTCCCTTTAAGATTCTGGAAAGAATCGGTAAAGTAGCCTATCATCTCGAATTATCGGAGGAACTCAATAATGTACATCCGACTTTCCACGTGTCTAACCTCAAGAAGTGCTTAGCCGAAGAAAATCTGCATGTCCCTCTCGAAGATCTGCAAATCAATGAGACTCTCCATTTCTTGGAAAAGCCTGTGGAAATTATGGACCGAGAGACTAAGAAACTACAATGCTCTCGCATCCCTATCGTGAAAGTCCGATGAGAGGGCAAACGCGCCGCCGAGTTTACTTGGGAATTGGAAAGTGATATGAAGGCCAAGTACCCGCATCTATTTGTTACAGCTACTACCTAATTTCACTAAAGTAGGGGAGACTGTAACAACTCGAAAATTCGATTGTTATCTTTCGTTTTGTTTCCCGTTTATCTATCAATTGTAAATCCGAAATTCGGTTGATAATAAAGTTTATGTTAATTAATTATGGCATTGTATGTTATATCGCATCTAATCGCTTATTAAATCGCATCGCTAATCTCATCACATCGCAAATCGCAGTTAATTATGTGGTTTTTTGTTATTTATATGTTATGTGTCTTTGTTGTTATAATTACAATCGCTATCTCGCATCGCATCTCATCCAAACGCACTACTTCAATAACATATGCACGAATCCAAATACTTCGAACTTAAATACAATGCAAAACGCCGAAACAAATGAAGAAAACCCAACATTGGGTCAAGTTCGCTCGAACTTGGTGACCCCAAGTTCGGCCGAACTTGACTTGCCAAAAAAATTCTCCTTTTTAAACTCGAGTACGCTCGAACTTTTCTGAATCCTTAGAGATTCAGCAAGTTCGGCCGAACTTGACTGAATTCTCTTGAAAATCTAGCAAGTTCGCCCGAACTTGGTCTCCATCAGCTCTCTTTTACCTTCTCCTATAAATACCAAGCTCATCCCTCTCATTTGAACTTGCTGTAAGTTCGCCCAGAGCTCTCAAAACCCGAAACCTTCATGTTCTAAGTAGGAATCAACCCAACAACGTTTATCAACGATCTACAAAGGTTTACAATGATTTTGGCACAAGGCGTAGCCTTCGTTTCATCAAAACTCATTCTTTTACGAAAACCTTCATCTTTTACTTCAAAAACTTCTGTTTTAAGCTTAGATCTACACAATACGAGTTCGTTTGGCGATAGTAGGGACTTCCCAAACATGAGATCTGCAAGATCTCGGCTTGTAAGTGATAGATCTGAGAAAAAAGCATTGAAAACCATTGATTTCTACACAAGATACGGACTTTTGATGATGTTTTGTTCATTTTCTAATATGAAATGAAGCATCTATTATTCAAGATCCCAGATCTGGAAGCACAAGGACGTTTATGTCGGTTTACACAAGCCGGACTAACCCGAACGAACCCGGAGTTCGCCCGGATTAGCCCACGCTTTTGTAAAACGGCTAAAACAGCTCTAAAAGACCTCTCCGACCTAAGTTTGCTCAGTAGCACAGGGTTGGAGGGATGAACACTCGATTTTCCTCAGCAAACGACGCGAAAAGGCAAGATTTTGGACCCGAAAACAGCAAGTTCACTCGAGAATCACCAGCTCACCAAGTCATTTGGGTCAAGTTCGACCGGCGCTCTTCTCGACTCTCCTAAGAATCTCTAAGCTAACTAAAACGCACCCACAGTGAGTATACTTGAACCATTTTTGCTTTAAACGCACTTTTGGGTGTTACATACATTCCTATATTAAAATCACATCACAAATCAAACTGTTTATCACACGCGAATAATCTGATTGTGTATGCTCAATACGTGATACTAGAAACATGTGACTAGGACTTGTTTTCGTTAACTTGCCTCCTTAGCTAGTATGGTACTATAGTGTGGCTTACACCCGACAGGGTCTAGTTAGGATGGACGCGCAAGCCTTCTCACGGTAGTTAGCATGAGAAATGGGCCTATGTTGTGTTAAGTGTTTTGGTGTATCATGATATGTAATTAGATTGTTTCGCAAATGCTTTCTCGACTATGGTAGTATTATTCAAACTCGTATGCTCACCTTTACTTAATTGTTTTGACTTTTATTTTAACGTATGTAACAGGTTGAGGATTTTAGCTATGGATGCTTGGATGTTGCATGCTTATCGTAGTTTTGTTTTGTCTTTATTTTGTTTAGTTTCCAAGTGTAATAAATCTAGGGGATATCGAACCTTGTTGTTTTTGTGGGAGAACTTAGATTTTGTAATGATTGTTTAAAATGTTGTGTTAATGGTATGGGACGTTAATGTTTGAATGATATTGTTAAATGATTGATATGGAATTCTCACGAGACAATCTGGTTGCCAGTGCCACTACCCCGATGATTCCGCCATCGGTTGGGGTGTGACAGCTACTGCCCTACTCAAACTTCACCGTTTCGGCTTTTTGGAAGACTGATGTACTTCTGTTCGTCTACAGGCTGAACCGGCATTCTCCGCAACTCTCATCAGAATCTCTAAGCTAACTAAAACGCACCCACTGTGAGTATACTTGACCCATTTTCGCTTTAACGCACTTTTTGGGTGTTACATACGTTCCTATATCAAAACCACTTCACGAATCAAAACTGTTTATCACACGCGAATAATTTGATTGTATATGCTCGAAACGTGATACTAGAAACATACTAGGACTTATTTTCGTTGACTTGCCTCCTTAGCTAGTATGGTACTATAGTGTGGCTTACACCCGACGGGGTCTAGTTAGGATGGACGCGCAAGCCTTCTCACGGTAGTTAGCATGAGAAATGAGCCTATGTTATGTTAAGTGTTTTGGTGTATCATGATATGTAATAAGATTGTCTCGCAAACGCTTTCTCGACTATGCTAGTATTATTCAAACTCGTATGCTCACCTTTACTTAATTGTATTGACTTGTATTTTAATGTATGTAATAGGATGATGATTTTGTAGCTTGGATGCTTGGATGTTGCTTGCGTAGTTTAGTTTCGTTTTATTTTGTTTAGTTTCCAAGTGTAATAAATCTAGGGGAGATCGAATCAGATTTACTATTTAAGGGATTTGGTTAATGTAATGATTGTTTAAGGATATTATGAGTTTAATAGTATGGGATGTTAAATTTTGATTTATTATCTTTAAATAATTGTTATGGAATCTCTTGAGACAATCTGGTTCGCCTAGTGCCACTACCCTGATGATTAAGCCATCAGTTGGGGTGTGACATCCGCGCTCTCCCCGACTGTGTCGCCGACTTTGTTCAAGCTGCAAGACCAACTACGATCGAAGAGACTTACCAACTCCCAGCCGAGATCAACGACAAGCGAGTCTTGGCTGGAGCTTTCAAAGTCTCAACCAAGAACCTCATCCAAGCTACTGCTGAGCCAAGCACCGATACAACTCCATCTCAAGCCTGCAAGTCAAATCACCAGAGCCGCAAGCGAAAGGGTAACAGCAAGAACTGCGCAGCAATCCCAGCACCGAACTCCCAGTCTCGCCAAGCTGCCACTCCCAACGCACCAGCTGATAAGTGTCACACCCTCAATTTCCACTTGCGGAGTTTTACAGCGAGGCGTGTGATCAAACCAGAATCTGAGACACTGATAATATCGAACGAGTCTATATGATTTATTTAAACGTTTTCCAAAAACATTTGTTAACCATTCATAGTTATTTTCAAATTGTCTTAGTTTAAAAGTTTAGCGGAAGCATTAGTTTCAAAGTTGAGCGGAAGCATTAGAGTAAAGTAAAGTAACGGGCGCCAACATAAACGCCAAAACCAAAATCCCAAACAATATTCGTAAATAAGACTCGATAAAAATGTCTTGATCAAATGCAAGTGAGTGCACCTAGCGTCCTGAGAAATATGTAAAGAAACAAGTGTCAACATTAAAGATGAGTAAGTTCACATGTTTTTATAAGTTCACAAGTTCGGTTAAAAGTTTGTTTCCCCTGTTATCCCTAACCCGGGATAACGATATAGTTCCATTATCCCTAACCCAGAATAATAATGTTGGTTCCATTATTCCTAACCCGAATAATAATGTTGGTTCATAATTAAGTTCAATGTTATCATGTAGGTAGCGAGCCTAAAGTTACGTCACATAAGAGTTCGCGATCGAAGCTGACTGTTTTGCCTCAATGTTGCCAGGCCTATCACTGACCATGGCAAAAGTTAGGCCAAATTAATCACCCGTTGACCATACCCGGTCGGCTAGCGCGACTAGCTCGGGTGGGGCTTGTCGGGCCCAGTAGTACTACTTATAATTTCCCTGCTATCTTACCCAATACTAACGATCCGAGAGTTTGTTGAGGACTTCCGTGATATAGCTACTTAGTGACCATAATGTACATTAACATTAACTTAGTTACCGAGTAGTTTAACGACGTTAATTTCGCATAACGTAAAAGATAGAGTTATAGAGTGTATACATGTTTCTCCCCCTGTTGTTTAAAACCGGATAAAATAGGGGCCGTGAACTCACCTTTAATTGCTCGGTTAGAGTAACACAAAAGTAGCAAATGATGGGACCGCTATCGCGTCCTAACATGTCAACCGATTTAAAGTTAGTGTGTGAACACACTGATACAAAACCCTACGCATAACTAACACACAGTGCGGCACACATAATAACCAATTCGAAAACACAATCATGCATGCAAAGTATCATCATACCAAAATAGTGATCAAACCAACTTGTCATAAACACAGATCAACTCATACAACACTTTGGTACACACAAACGCAAATTATCATGTTTCAGCTTGTACGCTCATAACTGGGCTGTTTTCGAGGATTTATATAAAATAGTTCCAACGTTCCAAAAATTCCAATTTTTTTTACAAGAGGTGTCAACTAAACTGTAGAATTTTATGCAAACTTTTTAAGTCCTACCGCTTTACCAATTATTTATAAACATTTATATACTAGGCTACAGTCAGATTCGTCGCTTTCTAACTGCAGTCCACGGAAATTATTTAAAAATCATCGTTCATCCAATTAACAAAATTCCAGTGGGAGTTTTCCGGAAATTCCCGTCTCCCGTTACTGTACAAATTTCATGACCTAACCCTTTATATACTAGGCTACAGTCAGGTTCGGCTATTTACTTATTATTTTTTTATAACTAATAATCGCGAAATCAAAACGTGATATAATAATTCACCAAATCTACAAACGTCTAATAACACATAGCACGTAATTCACCCAATGAATTCACAAAGTTAGCGTAGTTATTGCGAGCGTGTAATTTAATTCTCTGAATTAAATTAGCGTAGGAATGAATAACCGTGAAGTAGCGCATTTAAGATACCTGAAAAGCCGGGATGTCACATTATCCCCATGTTGAAAGAATTTTCGTCCCGAAAATTGAGTAAACGCGGTTTAGAATGCAACGCACAAAGATTCAGTTTGTTAGCAATGGTACAAGAAATTCCCAGGCTGTCACATCATCCCCATGTTGAAAGAATTTCCTCCCGAAATTTAGTTGGTGGTAACGTTAGATTGCTGCTCAGCTGCAAAAAGGTGTGGGTATTTGCTTTTCATTTGGTCCTCTCTTTCCCACGTGAACTCCGGTCCACGCTTAGAGTCCCAACGAACCATGACAATCGGTATCTTGCTGTGCCTTCGAGTCTTAATCTCACGATCCATGATCTCGATAGGTTGTTCCACAAAATGCAGTTGTTCATCCACTTGAATCTCATCCAATGGAATAACTAGGGTCTCATCTGATAGACACTTCTTCAGATTGGACACGTGAAAAACGTTGTAAACTCCACTGAGTTCGGCAGGAAGGTCTAATTGATAAGCTACGGGCCCAATACGCTTCGAGATCACAAATGGGCCTACGTACCGTGGGTTTAGTTTGCCTCGTTTCCCAAAACGGATTACACCCTTCCAGGGTGACACCTTCAGTAGGACGCAGTCACCTACTTGAAATTCGAGCGGTTTGCGTCGTTGATCAGCGTAGCTTTTTTGTCGATCTCGTGCCGCCGCCATGCGGTTTCTGATTTGCACAATCTTTTCAGTAGCCTCAAGTATCAACTCAGGACCTGTGAGTTGACTGTCACCGACTTCTGCCCAACAGACCGGTGATCTACATTTGCGACCGTATAATGCTTCAAACGGTGCTGCCTGAATACTCGTATGGTAACTGTTGTTATACGAGAATTCCACTAAAGGCAGATGGATTTCCCAACTGTTCCCGAAGTCTACCACACATGCCCTAAGCATGTCTTCCAAGGTCTGAATGGTCCTTTCACTTTGACCATCCGTCTGAGGGTGATAAGCTGTGCTCATATCTAAGCGTGTACCCAACGCTTTCTGAAGTGACTGCCAAAAGTTGGACGTGAAACGAGCATCTCTGTCTGAGATGATGGACGTTGGTACCCCGTGCCGAGAAACTACTTCCTTAATGTAGATGCGAGTCAACTTATCCATCTTATCTGTTTCTTTGATCGCTAGGAAGTGTGCGGACTTAGTTAGACGATCCACGATTACCCAGATGGTATTGCAACCACCCGGAGTTCGCGGGAGTTTAGTGATAAATTCCATCGAGATCTGATCCCATTTCCACACTGGGATCTCAGGTTGTTGAAGTAGCGCTGATGGCTTCTGGTATTCCACCTTGACTTTCGCACAAGTCAAACATTTGCTCACATAGGTGGCTATATCCACTTTCATGTTGGGCCACCAGTACGCGGCTTTAACGTCTTGATACATCTTATCCGAACCAGGATGGACAGAGTATCGGGATTTGTGAGCTTCGTCCATAACTAGCTTCCTGAGGTCTCCGTAGAGAGGTACCCATATACGATTCATGAAATACCAGGCACCATCGGGTTTCACTTCCCGATTGCGTTCCATCTTTCCCACATATTCGGCCTTTATGTTTTCTTCCTTAACTGCTTCTAGCTGCGCGTCGCGTATCTGTTCGGGTAACCCCGAATGAATGGTGAACTGTAGTGCTCGTACCCGACGAGGTTTCAAGTGCTCCTTCCTACTGAGGGCATCAGTTACCACGTTAGCTTTACCCGGGTGATACCGAATGGCACATTCATAATCGTTCAGGAGTTCGACCCAGCGACGCTGTCGCATGTTCAACTCCTTCTGGTCAAAGATATGCTGGAGGCTCTTGTGATCCGTGTAGATTGTGCACTTTGTTCCATATAGATAGTGTCTCCAAATCTTAAGTGCAAATACAACTGCTCCCAATTCCAGGTCATGTGTTGTGTAGTTTTTCTCATGAACCTTCAACTGTCGGGATGCATACGCGACGACCTTATCACGTTGCATGAGTACACATCCCAACCCCTGAATGGAAGCGTCACAATATACCACAAAATCATTTGTCCCTTCCAGCAAGGACAAAATGGTGCACTGCAAAGTTTCTGCTTCAGCAATTGAAATGCTGCTTCCTTCTTGTCACCCCAAGCATACTTGGTGCCCTTCTGGGTGAGAGTGGTAAGCGGTTGTGCGATCTTGGAAAATCCCTCGATGAAGCGTCTGTAGTAACCAGCCAAACCCAAAAATTGGCGGATCTCTGTCGGTGTCCTGGGTGCTTCCCAGTTCTTGATAGCATCGATCTTGGCGGGATTAACGTGTATACCTTTTTCATTCATGATATGCCCGAGGAACTGAACTTCCCGAATCCAGAAATCACACTTCGAAAACTTGGCATATAGTTTCTCCTGTTGAAGTAGTTCCAACAATAATCGTAGATGCTCAGCATGTTCTTCTTCACCCTTAGAGTAGACGAGTATATCATCGATGAACACGATGACAAACTTGTCGAGATACGGCTTACACATGCGGTTCAGGAGGTCCATGAACACCGCGGGTGCGTTGGTGAGATCGAAGGGCATGACCAAGAACTCATAATGGCCATACCGAGTACGAAATGCCGTCTTGGAGATATCCTCATCCCTGACGCGTAACTGGTGATAACCGGACCGTAGATCGATCTTGGAGTAGTAGCTTGACCCTTGAAGCTGGTCGAAGAGATCGTCGATGCGAGGTAATGGGTATCGGTTCTTGACGGTAACCTTATTGAGTTCCCTGTAGTCGATGCACATGCGGAAGGTCCCGTCCTTTTTCTTGACAAAGAGGATCGGAGCTCCCCATGGCGAAGTACTGGGTCGGATAAATCCTTTTTCCAACAATTCCTGAAGTTGGGTAGACAACTCTTGCAGCTCTGCTGGAGCTAGGTGGTACGGGGCCTTGGCGATATGAGTCGCATGGTTCGCCAATTCGATTTCAAACTCCACTTGTCGATGTGGTGGAAGACCATGCAACTCCTCTGGAAACACATCGGAAAAGTCACGGACGACGGGGATATCTTCAATCCGTTTCTCGTCCTTAGGCTGCTCGGTGACCAGTGCGAGCAAAGCGAAGGAGTTCTTTCTCCGAAGATACTTCTGAGCTTGCATGTAAGAGATGATGTTTGTGACGGCGCCTGCCTTCTCGCCTTGCACCATCAAGACTTCGTCGTTAGAGAGCGGAATACGGATAGCTTTCTCAAAACAGAGAACTTCAGCTCGGACGTCGGATAGCCAGTCCATTCCGGCTACCACGTCAAAACTACCCAGGGTAGTTGTCATCAGATCCATGGTAAAGGTGTGATCCGCGAGTTTAAGTTGACAGCCGGTTACTAAATGGGTCACATCTACAGATTTACCATCGGCTAGTTCTATGACGTAAGGGGTCTCTAGGGGTTTAGGCGTGAGATTTAGGGTCTTCCTAAAAGACTCAGATATAAAACTCTTATCCGCACCCATATCAAAAAGTACAGTAGCAAAATGGTCGTTAAGGGGAAACTTACCAGTGACCACGTTCGAGTCGTTTCTGGCCTCTCCGCGGCCCAGTGTGAATGCACGACCTTTGGCACCTCCTGTGCCACCATTTCCATTGTTGCCAATGTTGTTATTGTTGTGGTTGTTCCCACCATTGTTGTTGTTGCGAAGCTGCGGGCAGTCTCGCTTGAAATGGGCAGTGCTACCGCACTGATAGCACCCCCGGTTAATACCTTGCTGTTGACCTTGGTGCTGATTCTGATTTATCGAGGATTTCCCCGCGACAATCCTTTGCCGCGTGTCCCGCTTTGCCACATCGTTGGCAGCGATTTCCGGTGTAAGGGCCGTGATGATGGAGGTTACAACGATTACATTGCGGCTTTCGACCCGCATAGCCGCTTGAGTTCTGGGTGTTGTTGGAAGACTAATTATTGTGACCCCGATTGTTGTTGAAATTGTTGGACCTCTTCTGGTTTCCTTGTTGTGGCTGGGCTGACGAAGACTGTCGAGCAGGTGAGTCTTCAAATTTTCTTTTGTTATCAGGGACAACTTCGGTTGCACCTCGAGGTGGCAACTTCCTTTGCTCCACCGCCTTATCGGTGATTTTATGCGCCAGCCTAATCGCTTGATGCTCCGTCGTAGGGTTGCTAGACATTACCATGCCCTGGATCTCAGGGACCAGACCCCCAAGATAAAACTCAAGTCGTTTTTCGACGGTGTTAGCCAGATCGGGACATAGGAACACCAGATCATGTTGTTTGGCCGTATAAGCTTCAATTTCAGACCCTACCATCTTGTGGTTCCATAACGCTTGCTCCAACTGCTGAACTCTGTCCCGCGGAAAGTATTCCTCCTTGATTAGGGCCTTAAACTCGGTCCAGGCCATTGCGTTTGCCGCAACAAGTCCACGCGTTTGGACTTGTGCGTTCCACCAGATTAATGCCCCATCTTCCAACGTTGAGGCAACATACTTGACCTTATTGAATTCAAGGCAATTGCACATCTCGAACACCGATTCAGACTTTTCAATCCAACGGACCAGTCCTATGGGTCCTTCCGCACCCGTGAACTTGCTCGGTTTTGCATCAAGGAACATCTTGTAGGGGTTAAGACCCCCTCCTGAAGACAGAGGATAGGTAGTCAGCGAGAAAGTCTACTAGCCCAACTATTAGATTTTCCCATGAAAATTTAATAATGGTTACCTGCTGGTGGGTTTTGAACACCTGCCAGAGCAGCATTCACATGTTCTTGGATCAATGCGGCCAATTCTTCAGGTGACATGTTGAGGTTTCCGCGACGTCCAGTTGCCATTTCAGATCTTCGCAAGACAACACAAACACACACCGATAAGTATATAAATCCAATATAGTTATCATATTCCACACTTCAATCATCACACAAGTTATGTCAACCCAACAAATTAAACAATCAAAAGGAACATTCGATTAAATAAATTGCAACGTCTCACAAAATACCAACCAAACATCTCAGTTTAATTATAAAATTTCAAGTTCAAACATAAGTGGAAAACAAACAAACTAAAGATAACAAAGCGGGGATTGGCGAGACGAGTCAGTCTTCTACGTCTCCATCTCCCAAGTCGCTATCGTTGCCGTCATCCTCAACGGCGTTTTCAGCTTCAACAGTCGGGTCCTGTTCCGGCTCCTCTTCCTCCGGATCCTCCTCCGGGTCTTCCTCTGGATCCTCCTCTGGGTCTTCCTCTTGATCCTCCTCTTCTTCCTCTACCGACGCTAGAGGGGCCGGTGCTGGTGCGGGTACTGGGACAGGTGCTTGATTCTGCTCCAGTTCTTGAATCCTCCAACTGGACTCAAGAACTCTGTCTTCGAGCCAGTCAGCCCTCAGCTGCTCAGCACGAAGATCCTTAGCTAAAATGTTTCGAACTTTCCTATTCTCATGTTGCTCTTCCTCGAGCCTTCCAGTTTTACTAGTTAGTTGACGGATCATCCATCCCTGTGCTTTGATAGTCTCATGCATTCTCTCTAGTTGTTCCTGTTGTTTCCTTAACATATCCCTAAGTAGGTCGTCCCCTACTTCTAATGAGTTGACCGGTTCGACCGGTATAGCGGTGGTCGGACGGGAGGACGACTCCCCTCCTAGAGCGAGTCTTTTCCTAGCAGCTGAGCGTGTCTCCACGCCATGAGGTGGTGAGGGTTCGACCATGGGTGCCTTCCCCGGCGCCCTTGATTGTCGAGATTTGTCGGATGATGATGATGACATAGCCTGTTGGGTTGTGTAGTTAGTTACGAGTTGCGTGCATCACAATATACATATATATCTTACATAAAACAGTTGTAGTATAACACATAACAAGATATCACAGTTCGGTGGCAACTAAGTCTAGTGTCGTGTAACAGCTATAGTTTAGGTATACTTTTAATGCAAACCTGGTTCTCTATAGCTAGAGGCTCTGATACCAATCTGTCACACCCTCAATTTCCACTTGCGGAGTTTTACCGCGAGGCGTGTGATCAAACCAGAATCTGAGACACTAGTAATATCGAACGACACTATATGATTTATTTAAACGTTTTCCAAAAACATTTGTTTAACCATTCATAGTTATTTTCAAATTGTCTGAGTTTAAAAGTTTAGCGGAAGCATTATTTTCAAAGTTGAGCGGAAGCATTAGAGTAAAGTAAAGTAACGGGTGCCAACATAAACGCCAAAACCAAAAATCCCAAACAATATTCGTAAATAAGACTCGATAAAAATGTCTTGATCAAATGCAAGTGAGTGCACCTAGCGCTCCTAGCGTCCTGAGAAACATGTAAAGAAACAAGTGTCAACATTAAAGATGAGTGAGTTCGCAGGTTTTTATAAGTTCACAAGTTCGGTTAAAAGTTTGTTTCCCCGTTATCCCTAACCCTGGATAATGATATAGTTCCATTATCCCTAACCCGGAATAATAATGTTGGTTCCATTATTCCTAACCCGGAATAATAATGTTGGTTCGTAATTAAGTTCAATGTTAACATGTAGGTAGCGAGCCTAAAGTTATGTCACATAAGAGTTCGCGATCGAAGCTGACTGTTGTGCCTCAGTGTTGCCAGGCCTATCACTGACCATGGCAAAAATTAGGCCAAATTAATCACCCGTTGACCATACCCGGTCGGCTAGCGCGACTAGCTCGGGTGGGGCTTGTCGGGCCCAGTAGTACTACTTATAATTTCCCCGCTATCTAACCCAATACTAACGATCCGAGAGTTTGTTGAGGACTTCCGTGATATAGCTACTTAGTGACCATAACGTACATTAACATTAACTTAGTTACCGAGTAGTTTAACGACGTTAATTTCGCATAACGTAAAAGATAGAGTTATAGAGTGTATACATGTTTCTCCCCCTGTTGTTTAAAACCGGATAAAATAGGGGCCGTGAACTCACCTTTAATTGCTCGGTTAGAGTAACACAAAAGTAGCAAATGATGGGACTGCTAATCGCGTCCTAACATGTCAACCGATTTAAAGTTAGTGTGTGAACACACTGATACAAAACCCTACGCATAACTAACACACAATGCGGCACACATAATAACCAATTCGAAAACACAATCATGCATGCAAAGTATCATCATACCAAAATAGTGATCGAACCAACTTGTCATAAACACAGATCAACTCATACAACACTTTGGTACACACAAACGCAAATTATCATGTTTCAGCTTGTACGCTCATAACTGGGCTGTTTTCGAGGATTTTTATAAAATAGTTCCAACGTTCCAAAAATTCCAATTTTTTTTACAGGAGGTGTCAAATTAACTGTAGAATTTTATGTAAACTTTTCAAGTCCTAACGCTTTACCAATTATTTATAAACATTTATATACTAGGCTGCAGTCAGATTCGTCGCTTTCTGACTGCAGTCCACGGAAATTATTTAAAAATCATCGTTCATCTAATTAACAAAATTCCAGTGGGAGTTTTCCGGAAATTCCCGTCTCCAGTTACTGTACAAATTTTGTGACCCAACCCTCTACAGACTATGAGATCCGACTCGATAAATAACTAGCAAATTTTGCAGAATTTATGCAGCTTCAGTTGCTGCACTAAATGACCACTTAAAAATAGCAAACGACCTCAGAAAAATATGAATCCGGCGCCATTAGAAGCATTTTCAAAAATACACGTTTTAGGCTTCATAAAATCCACTTTTCGATAAATAATGGTTAGGTTACAGCCAACTGAAGTTGGCTGTAAATGCCATTCAGCAACCTGTTTTCGACTTTTATCGCATTGGAACATGCTTAAACGATCAAGACGCTTAATGATAACGATTAAGAACAGGTTTATTTGTCAAATATCATTATTTATATCAATATTCATGCAAACCCTAATCATATAACATGATTTTTATCGCTAAAACGCATCCTATGATTTTAGTATTCATCATAACATCACAATCGCAAAGACTAGCACAATTATCCGAACTAATCATAAATCACAACACTTTTCATAACAATGATCCTACCATTACATATAATCATGATCAAGATTACACAAACCCTAATGTGATTTGTAAAACAATTAAAACCCTAACCTTGAAACGATGATGATTAGCGAACCGGGACAAGATTGGAATCAATCCGGAAGGTTGGAGGCTTGCGATCGTGAGAGAGAGGGGGGGGGGGGCTACCGTCGGTTCTCTTAGGACTAGGGTTTCTTGTTGTTGTTTTTTTAAAACACAACTCATGCATACATGTACATATATAGCACAAGGGAAAAGAAGGGGAAAGGGGTGGGGGGCTCGCGCGACCGCAAGGTGGGGGGTTTGGGTAAGTAGCTTGGGCCTCAAGTTTAGGTTAGTTCCTTGGGCCGCAAGGAGGTGAGGTCGACACGTTTTGCAGCTCGGTTCGGTTCGGCTATTTACTTATTATTTATTTTTTTATAACTAATAATCGCGAAATCAAAACGTGATATAATAATTCACCAAATCTACAAACGTCTAATAACATATAGCACGTAATTCACCCAATGAATTCACAAAGTTAGCGTAGTTATTGCGAGCGTGTAATTTAATTCTCCGAATTAAATTAGCGTAGGAATGAATAACCGTGAAGTAGCGCGTTTAAGATACCTGAAAAGCCGGGATGTCACACTAAGCGTGCATACACTGGACCTCACCCTTTGTGCTCCAAGTGCACATGCCATCATGCGGTTGGAGGAAACTGCCGCTTTTGTGCCAATTGCAACATCTATGGGCACTTCACGGCGCATTGCCGCACTGGTCCACGTCAGCAAGTTCCTCCTGCTCTCGCAGCACCACCAGCTCCTCTCAATGCTATGCCAGTCAACCAGGCACCGCAAGCACCAGCAGTTCAGGCACGTGCTTGCTACACTTGTGGTGACCCGAATCATTTCAGCAATGTCTGCCCAAACCATGTTGTGAAACAAGAACCGTAGCAGCAGCAACTTCAGCAACAGCCACCACAGCCGCCGCAGCAGCAACAATCACAGGCTGTGCATGGAAGGGCTTTCAACATCAATCACCGCCAGGCTCAGAATGACAACAATGTTGTCAATGGTACGTTCCTCATTAATGGTATTTATGCTTCTTGTTTATTTGATACTGGAGCCGATAACTGTTTTTTATCGGTAGAATTCAAAAAACTTTTAAAATGTAAACGCGCTAACCTCCCAAGGACCTTCGATGTCGAAATCGCCACCGGAAGAACCGTTACCGTTAACTTCGTTCTACGTGATTGTACTATCGAACTCAACAATCACAGCTTCTCAATCGATCTCATACCTATGAAATTAGGTAGTTTTGATGTCATAGTAGGCATGGATTTTCTTCGCGAGAATCATGCCGAAGTCGTCTGTTTCGATAAAATGATTCATTTTCCCCTTCCAAACGGTGATCAACTACATGTTTACGGCGAAACACTCTCAAAGAAGTTGATGCTTCTGTCATGTACCCAAGCGAACAAGTATTTGCGCAAGCAGTGCATCGCTTTCCTAGCCCACATCGTGAACTCGGAGAAGGAAAAGAACACCTTGAAAGACGTACCTGTTGTTTGTGATTTTCCCAAAGTTTTCCCCGATGATTTACCAGGTTTACCCCCAACTCGTGATGTCGAATTCCATATTGATCTAATCCCTGGCGCTACGCCTGGCGCTACGCCTGTCGCTAAAGCCCCCTATCGCCTTGCACCATCCGAAAGGCGCGAGCTATCTAGCCAAATTCAAGAGTTACATGATAAAGGCTTATATGCCCGAGCACATCACCTTGGGGCGCACCCGTTCTTTTTGTGAAAAAGAAGGATGGATCATTCCAAATGTGCATCGACTATAGGGAACTTAACAAGCTTACAATTAAGAACTGCTACCCTCTTCCTCAAATCGATCATTTATTTGACCAACTCCAAGGCGCTACTTGTTTGTCGAAGATTGATTTACGTTTCGGATATCACCAGCTACGTGTACACGAGCAAAACATTTTGAAAACCGCCTTTTGTACTCGCTATGGCCATTATGAATTGGTGGTCATACCTTTTGGACTCACAAACACGCCTGCGGTCTTCATGGATTTGATGAACCATGTGTGCAAGGCCTTCTTGGATCGTTTTGTCATTGTTTTCATCGATGATATTCTTATTTACTCAAAGTCGAGAGCCGAACATGCGCGACACCTTCGTTCGGTTGTCGAACTCCTCCAAGGAAACCGTCTCTACGCCAAATTCTCCAAGTGTGAATTTTGGCTTAATGAAGTTCAATTTCTCGATCACGTCATCAATGACCAAGGAATCCACATTGATCCCACCAAAATTGAAGCTGTAAAGAGTTGGAATACTCTGAAGAATCCGTCCGAAATCCGTTCCTTCCTCAGATTGGCAGGTTACTACCGCCGATTCATCATCGACTTTAAAAAATCGCCATGCCTCTCACCACTTTGACTCATAAGGATAAACCTTTTGTTTGGGGTTCCGAACAAGAGGAAGACTTTCAGACCCTCAAGCGTATGCTTTGTGACGCTCCCGTTCTCGCACTTCCCAACGGAGACGACGATTTCGTTGTTTATTGCGATGCCTCTAACCTAGGTCTCGGCTGTGTCCTCATGCAACGAGATAAGGTTATCGCGTATGCGTCTCGACAACTCAAAATCCACAAGAAGAACTACACTACCCATGATCTCGAGCTCGGTGCAGTCATTTTTGCGTTAAAGATAGGGCGACACTAGCTTTATGGTACAAAGTGTACGGTCTTCATCGACCATAAGAGCTTAGAGCACTTGTCTAACCAGAAAGAACTAAACATGTGCCAACACAGATGGGTTGTACTTCTCAACGACTACGAAATTGAGATACGCTACCATCCCGGCAAAGCAACGCTGTAGCTGATGCTCTCAGTCGACGAAGCTATGTGTATAGCATTCATGACGTTCAAGCCCAGAATAAACTCGAAACCTTATTCGCGAAACCCAGCACACATGTTTTACTAAGAACACCTTGTCTGAGGAAATGAAATGTGGTGCCGAAACCCAGCTGGATAATAAGTCTAATGGGATCTATTATTTTCTGAATCACATTTTGATCCCTAGCCGCAATAACCTTTGAGAGTTACTGATGACCGAAGC
The DNA here is from genome assembly GCA_947069175.1 of Scalesia atractyloides. Classification (NCBI taxonomy): domain Eukaryota; kingdom Viridiplantae; phylum Streptophyta; class Magnoliopsida; order Asterales; family Asteraceae; genus Scalesia; species Scalesia atractyloides. Next base: position 45,781,716 of record CAMTDV010000019.1, on the reverse strand, counting down.
CCATAAGTCTCGATATTCCATCCACCCCTGTGCCGACAAGATGTACCAGGACCTACGTTCCAGGTATTGGTGGCCGGGCATGAAAAAGGATATCGCTTTGTACGTTTCGAAATGCTTAACTTGTGCGAAAGTTAAAGCCGAACATTAACGCCCTCTAGCTTGCTCGAACAACCCGATATCCCGATGTGGAAATAGGAGAGTATAGCTATGGATTTTGTTACGAAACTCCCTCGCCCCTCTTCTGGTCACGATAGCATTTGGGTTATCGTAGATCGCCTCATGAAATCTGCTCATTTTATTGCCATACGAGAAGACTATAAGGTAGAATGATTAGCACGAATCTATACCGACGAAGTCATTTGTCGACACGGGACGCCTCGTGAAATCATCTCTGATCGCGACATCCGCTTTACTTCACGTCTCTGGGAAACTTTCCAATCTGCACTTGGTACAACTCTTAACCTCAGTGCCGCGTTCCACCTCAAACTGACGGTTAGACTGAGCGCACGATTCACACCCTCGAAGACATGCTTCAATCGTGTGTTATAGATTTTGGTGGTAATTGGGATACGTACTTACCTTTAATAGAATTTTTGTTCAATAACAGTTATCATACTAGTATTCAAATGGCACCTTTTGAGGCATTATACAACAGAAAATGTCGATCGCCTATTGTATGGCACGAGATCGGAGACGTACAGATCACTGTCCTGAGTTAATACAAGAAATGACAGACAAAATCCTCCAAATCAAAGACAACCATCTGAAAGCTCGGAGTCGTCAAAAGAGTTTTGTCGATAAACGTCGCAAGCCCCTACAATTCGAAGTTGGAGATCACGTTCTCTTAAAGGTTTCACCTTGGAAAGGAGTGATCCGATTTGGAAAGAAAGGGAAAATAGCACCACGATACGTGGGTCCCTTTAAGATTCTGGAAAGAATTGGCAAAGTGGCCTACCGACTCGAATTACCGGAAGAACTCAGCAACGTACATCCGACTTTCCATGTTTCAAACCTCATAAAGTGTATAGCTGAAGGAAATCTTCATGTACCACTTGAAGATTTGAAAATAAACGAAACGCTGTATTTCGTGGAAAAGCCAGTAGAAATCATGGATCGAGAGATCAAGAAAATTCGACGCTCTCGCATTCCTATTGTGAAAGTCTAGTGGGAAGGCAAACGCGGCGCCGAGTTCACTTGGGAACTCGAAAGTGATATGAAAGCTAAATATCCTCATCTCTTCGTTACGGCCACCACCTGAATTTCGGGACGAAATTCTCTAAAGGAGGGGAGACTGTAACAACCCGATCTTTCGGATTGTTATCCAAATTCCGTTATTTCCGTTTATTTCTGTTTCAAACCCGTTCGTACTCTGAGATTTATTATAATGGTTTACAACTATTTTGAAACGCATATTATATAGCTTATTTATCGCATTTAAATCGTTTAATACTTGCAACTCTCAACGCAAACTCAAATCGTGGTTAATTATGTTACATTATGTTACTTTTGTCTTATGCGTGCCTTATGATTTATGGTTGTACTTGCTATCGCAACGCTCTCACTCACACAAATCGCTCAATCGCATTATTTTTATTATCACAACCCTTAACATCTCGCCAAAACGCTTAACATAACTATCTAATACGAATAAACCACCGAACAAGCAACCAACAAATGGGAAGCAAAACCTAGCCAAGAGACCAACTTCGCTCGAGCTACTGCCAAGTTCGCCTGAACTGGCCAAGTTCGCCCGAACTTGTGCCAAGTTCTCATGAACTTGTGCCAAGTTCGCCCGAACTTGTTCTTTGCCACCTTATTACCTATAAATACCCAACTCCTCCATTCATTCCCCCCCTTGCTGCCACTTCGCCCTAAAGCTCCCAATCCCGCATTTCTGTGATTTCCAAGTAAGAATCAACTCGTTTTATGCAAACCACAATGTTTTCCACTACGATTTTACACAGGGATACCTTCGTTTTCATCAAAACTCCTCTGTTTATAAAAATCTTCATCTTTTTCTATAGAACTTCTTATTTTCACTTAGATCTACACTTAAATGAGTGTATTGGGCTTGGCTTTGGCTTCCCAAGTTAGAGATCTTGATGATTTCAACTCACCAAGTGCTAGATCTGAGAAAAACTGTTTAAAGCATTGATTTTTACACCAAAAAGGACCAGATGACGTATGTTTTCGTTCACTAAGTAGTGGAACGAGGCATTATCAACAATATACTTAAAATGGATTCGAATTTACGTCTGTTTCAAGTGGAAACTCAGATGCGGAAGCACAAGGATGATACAGTCACTTCGCACAAACTGGACTAACTCGTATGAACTGACTAGTTCGCACGTATTAGCCCAAGTTCCTGTAAAATGACTAAAACTCGCTCTAAAAGACCTCTCCAGCCTATGATTTGCTCAGTAGCCCAAGGTAGGAAGGTTGGACACTCGATTTCCTCAGCAAAAGACGTGAAAACACACGATTTCGGACACCAAACATGACAACTTCACACCAAAAAGGACAAGTTCGCCCAAAGTTGTCACCAGCCAAGTACAACTTCGCTCGAAGTGCAACTTCGCACCAAAAAGGACAAGTTCGCCCGAAGTTGTCACCAGCCAAGTACAACTTCGCTCGAAGTGCAACTTCGCTCGAATGCAACTTCGCACGAAGTGTTCTGTTACCTCTCCGCACACTGTTTCGACCGTTTTAGCACTTCAGAAGATTGATGCACTTATGTTCTTGCTTACAGGCTGATCCCGGCGCTCCCTTCAATCCACAACAGTTCATGTTTCGTCGTTGAGCACCGACTGTGAGGATACTTGAAACCTTTTCCGTTTAAACGCACTTTTGGGTGTTACATACGTCTCCATATCAAAACACGCTACACGCAACGCTAAACTCTTTAAATGCTAACCGTTCTTGCATATTATACGTGAATAGCTGAATGTTTGTTTTCTATGTGCGAATAATGAGGACTTGTAGACCACCCTTAGCAACGATAGTACTATAGTTTGGACTCAGCACCCGATTGGGTCGGGGTTGTTAATTCTCGCATATTTACTTTACGTGCATGTTCGCTGTTGTGAACACGTATCGCTCATACTCCACCTCGCAGTCGTGTTAGTTAGCTTGATCATTATTGTTAGCTTACTTAGATTCACTTTCTCTACGTGTTACATGCAGGTTATGCTTAAACGCTTTATCGGTATTATTATGCTATGAAACCTGTGTACTCACCTTTACTTATTGGATTGACTTGTATTTTAACGTACGTAACAGGTTGATGGATTTCGCTGCAAATAGACTTAGGATTATCATTAGAAACTTGTAATAAAAACCTAGTTGTCGAACTGTTTTGTTTGAGAATGATGTAATCCGTATGACTTTTGATGTGAATGTTTAGTTCGATTGTATGGGAAATTGGATGTTATTAAATATTGTCACATTAATAGTTGTTGTGGAAATTTTTGAGCAATCTGTTCGCTTAGTGCCGCGCCCCGATGATTCCGCCATCGGTTGGGGTGCGACATGAGGTGATACCTTGGAAGCAGCCAGAAGAGCACAATCACAGCCTTCTTTAAACACCTTTGTATCCCATGGATCAGATATAGAGGTTTTTTTCTTCATCAACAGTGTTTTGAGAAACCACTGGTGTAACCACTGCATCATCATAACTTTGAACCTCATCAGATTTTAACCATTGTTCCTTAGACTCATCACCTTCAACTATAGTCTATAAGGCTATTAAACAGATGTTTTCATTTTCAACATCATTTTTTGCCATTAGAGCAAAGTTTTCATCATTTAAATCCTCAGGCAAACTACTCCAGTCAACAAAGCCTTGTGTAAAGGAACTCTGTTGGTTGACCTCTGCCGGAGCAGTGGTTTGAGTAGTTTGTGTGACATGTGGAGCTTGTTGCACATGCACTTGAGGTGGTACTTGGACATACTGAATCTGTGGAGCATGTGTTTGGATATAATGGATAGGAACTGTAGTAGCAGGATGTGCAAAGTGTGCATTGTTTTGTATTTGTGGTGCAGGGGTATAATGGGAATAATGAGCAGTGCTTTGAGGTCTATGGTATGTGTGAGTCACAATTGGACCTACAGTTTGAGATCTGCATTCCCTGGCAAAGTGTCCTAACCTATTGCACTTATAGAATTTGATTTTGGATTTATCCAACCCCACTTTTAACCCCCATGCAATCCAGGAAACTTCCTACCAGTCCTTTTGTAAAAATTTACTTGCTCTAACACTCAAAAGTGCTAGTTGATGTAAAATATCACTTTCTTCCAGATCAGTGGATTCAAAATGTTGTAAGTCATTCATTTCAAAGGACATATTGTCAGAGTTTTGGCTTTCCCCGTTTGCAGCAAAAGCAAAATTGGGTGTGTAAGGATCAGAAGTAAAACTGTTTCTAGAAGTTATGTCAATATATTGGTCATAACCCTGATCCTTCCCACTACCAGAACTCTGTTCATGACTATAAAGAGCACTGTTACCCAAGGTATAGTCATCTATTGCTTTCCCTGACTCTAGCAACTTCTTTTTCTGATTCAATTCTCTCTCATATGTGAGGAGTCGAACATGAAGTTGAGTGAGGGTCATCTCTTTAAACCCAATAGATGTTCGAGTAACGTAAGCTACAGTCTCCCATTTTTCTGGTAACGATCTTAAGAAACGACTATTGACAGTCGAATTAGGAAATTCCACATTTACTAGTTTCAATTCACTGATAAGACAACTAAAACGTTCGAACTGTTGTGTTAACGACTCACCTTTTACGTGACAAAACGTCTCATACTGTTGATTAAGAACTTCTCTATTGTTTCAATCACTTCTTCAGTACCACCGAATTGCTCTTTTAGTGTATCCCACAACTCTTTTGCACTATTACAGTGGAACAGTCCAACATAGATTTCGTTGGGTAGCGCGGAAGCAACAATGCTAATCGCTTTTGCATCCATCTCTATTTTCTGGAAATCCTGCTCAGAGTAGTTTCAGGATTTTTTGCCACTTGAGTAGTGGGATCCTTTGTGCTTGGAACCAATGGAATATGTGGTCCAAACACAACGTATCACCAACATCTGGTGTTTTGCTGAGCTAAGATGTGACCCATCCAACGTTGCCAAATGAAATATTCATTTCGTTTCATAATCGGTGGTTTGAACATAGATCCAATGTTGAAATCTGATGTGTTTTGAGACATTTCTGATTGATTTTCGACAAATTTGTGTTTTAAAAACTATAAACGTAATAAAACTTTGTTTCTCAACAAAAACTAACAAAAGAATTAGCATGGAGAGATGATCTTTCAAATCAAATTGAATTTAATCAAATTTTGATTGACCAAGCTCCAATACCAATTGTTAGGATCTAAGTTTGAATCAATTGTGATTTTTGTTTCAAGTATGAAAATATGATTGGTAAAAAATGAGTTTCTATACAGCGCAATGATTGGAAAACTTTTATCACAATTGATGGTCAATTGTTTTCATCATCATGCTTTGAACTAATTGTAGTATATGCATGTGAATTACAAAATCCACCTTAGCCCAATGATAATCGTTTGAAAGTATAGAAATGCAGAGAAGATAGACTGGTGAATGATCTTTTAATAGATGGAGAATACTATTACATCGATCAAACTATTTATACTAACTTCCTAACCTCTGAGCATCTTTGATGACGTCTGGGTTGAAAGTGACATCTAACAAACAAAATAACTAACTTAACCACTTATCACTAAAACATAGTTAGTGCAAAGCACTGTTACATTGATTATTAAACTAATAAAAATAAAACGCTGATGACCATCCTCTGCTCCTTATCTTCTAGCAGACCTTTGGCAAATTGTTGTAGCAGATGATGTAAAGGCATCAGATCTTTGGAAGGCAGAGTTTAGCCGATCAGTGGTTGTAAACTCTGATAGTTGGACCAAACCTCTGATAGTGTATTTGGCTCTGTATCATCTGTTCCTTTGTAAAGGGTTCAATCCCAACAAACCTCAAACTAACACTAACCATGGCAAAACACAAGACTAAACCAAGACCAAACTCTAAATCTAACTCCAATCTAACTAAAAACTTAAAGAAAAAAATCAAAGTACAAGAAAGCACAAGAAAACATACCTTGAAGATGAGCTAGACAAGAAAAAACTAGAAAAATCCGATTAGGAACTTGACATCCCCGTAAAATCTCGTGTTCGTGGTGAAAGGTATGAAATTGGTGGTGGAAATCGGTGGGAAGTGCAGATTTGCGGAGGTAAATGGTGGAATTTCATGGTTGTCGGCGGAATGGAGAAGAAGTTAGGGTAAAATGGTGGAATTTGGGGGTAAAATGATTTCGGGTGCAGATATGGGCTCTCGCGGGCCGCGAGAGATGAGGTCCTTCCTCTCGTGCGCTACGACCTGGTAAATGACGTCAGCGGATATAAGCTTCTGGCGGACCATGACAGGGAGAGCCTAGGCTCTCACGCCCCGCCAGAAGCCATTTTTCACAGAATGTTTCGTGTTTTTTCAAGTTTCATGCCTTAGAAAATTTTCTAAACATTACTAAACTCCCAAATACCAACCCTAAAATTTTTCTAATACTGGAACTTACCTGGAACCTCGTTTTCTCATCAAATCCCGCACATCCTCGGTTATGAATTTCTGCAAAAGACTCCAAAACACAAAACAAAGACCGCCAATCTACCAAAAACAACTGTTAGATACGAGAATTAATCGAATTAAACGAAAATAAAAATAGTACAAACTCTACACTTGAGTTCTCACTCAAGACTCTAAATGATGGTGTTCGGCATGTCCTCGAGAGGACTTACCTCCCTCTCGGTCTCATCTATCGGACCACCTAAATAATGCTTCAGCCTGTGGCCATTCACCTTCCATGACCCTTACTAACTTCGTCGTACTACTCAATTGCACCACGCAGGAACACCTCCTACACAATATAGGTCTCGTCCATTTCGATTTCAAGTTTATGGGAAACAACTTAAACCTCGAATTGTAAAGAAGCACTTTATAACCTGTTTGAAATTCCTTCAATCCCTCAATCCTCCTATCATGCAACGCTTTCGTTTTCTCTTTAATACTCCAAGAACGCTCATACGCCGCATCTCTAAGGGCCTCTAACTCATGAATTTGGAAGAACCTTTTCCTAGCCGCTTCGGTCAAATCTAAATTGAGGTTTTAAGAGCCCAAAGCGCTCGGTGCTCCAATTCTACCGTGAGATGGCATGCTTTACCACAAACTATCATAAACGGAGTGGTTCCTAAAGTTGTTTTGTAGGCGGTAAAGAATGCCCATAATGCATCATCGAGTTTATCCGACCAATCCTTACGACTCTTTCCGACCGTTTTCTCCAATATCCTTTTCACTCCCTGATTTGCATTCTCAACTTGACCGTTCGTTTGTGGATGGTACGCGATAGACAAATGGTGAGTAACTCCATAACGCTCTAATGCCTTCTCCATCATGGCATTGCAAAAATGTGTCCCTCGTTCACTAATGATGGCTTTAGGTATGCCGAAACGAGTGAAAAACTTCTTTAGGAATCTCACCACCACTTGGGCATCATATGTAGGCAAAGCTTGAGCTTCAACCCACTTCAAAACATAGTCGATCGCCACGAGGATGTTCCGATTCCCACTAGAAACGAGAAAAGGTCCCATGAAATCAATGCCCCATACATCAAAGATTTCGAGAACTTGAATGGGGTTTTGGGGCATCTCACTCTTGGATGAGATATTTCTGATACGCTAGCAAGCATTGCACGTCCTAACGAATTCTATAGCATCCTCAACTACCGTAGGCCAAAAGAAACCACAATCAAATACTTTTTGCGTAGTAGTTTGTGCACCATGATGACCACCCACTAACCCCTCATGGACATGCCTAAGAATCTCTATTCCTTCTTCCCTAGCTACACATCTCCTAAGAATATGATCTCCTCCTATCCTAAAAAGGTAAGGGTCGTCCCATATGTACTTTCTCGCATCCCTAAACAACTTCCTCTTTTGTTGGGCATTCATATCCTTCATCACATACCCATTAGCAAGATAATTCGCTAAATCACTTAATCAATGTAAACCCTCTTTCTCGTCCGCTACGAAATCTATGGATTCGTGAGGGAATCTATCTCCTGTCGCCTCCTCACGAATATCCTCCCTACTCGGATCCTCTAATCGCGAAAGATGGTCCACCGCTACGTTTTCTGCTCCTTTCTTATCCTTAATTTCTATGTCAAACATGGAAAGAAGAAGAATCCAACGTATGAGATGAGGCATAACATCCTTCTTTTGGAAAAGATAATGCAAAGCCGCATGATCGGTGAACACTATGGTCTTTGAAAGTACGAGATACGAACGAATCTTATCAAAAGCAAAGACGACGGCTAAGAGCTGCTTCTCTGTGGTGGTGTAGTTCTCTTGTGCGTCGTTGAGGGTTTTACTTGCATAATAGATCGGGTGAAAGTGGTTCTCCCGTCTTTGACCCAAGACCTCTCCAACCACGTAGTCGCTCGCGTCACACATGAGCTCAGATAGTAAGCTCCAATCGGGGGATACTAGAATGGGTGCACTTACGAGTTTCTCCTTAAGAATTTCAAAAGCTTTAAGACACTCCTTATCAAAGATAAAAGGGACGTCCTTTTCGAGGAGTCGAGTCATGGGGCGTGTGATTTTGGAGAAATCTCTGATGAAACGCCTATAAAAGCCCGCATGACCTAGAAAACTACGGATCAATTTCTCACTAGTCGGTGGAGGAAGCCTACTAATCGTGTCTATGTTCGTTCTATCTACCTCTATACCGGCCCTAGAAATCTTATGTCCTAAGACAATCCCCTCTGTAACCATGAAGTGACACTTCTCCCAATTAAGCATCAACTTTGTCTCAACACACCTCTTTATTATCCTCTAAAGATTACCTAAGCACTCATCAAACGAATCATCATAGACCGAAAAACCATCCATAAAGACCTCCATAGAAAGGTCGACTTTTCTTGGTCTTCTCCCAAATAGGCATGCGTCGATACGCGTACGTGCCATATGGACATGACAAGGTCATCTTTTCTTGGTCTTCTGGCGCGATAGCAATTTGGAAGTAGCCGGAAAACCATCAAGGAAACAATAGAATTTTCGCCCTGCGAGACGCTCTAGCATTTGGTCAATGAATGGGAGTGGGAAGTGGTCTTTCCGGGTGGCGTCATTGAGCTTGTGGTAGTCGATACACACACGCCAACCGGTGACTGTACGAGTAGGGATGAGTTCGTTTTTCTCGTTCACGACGACAATCATCCCCCCTTCTTAGGGACGACTTGAGTAGGACTCACCCAAGAAGAATCGGATATCGGGTAAATCAAACCGGCTTCCGTCAACTTCAACACTTCCTTCCTAACTACCTCCTTCATGTTAGGGTTTAAACGCCTTTTGGGTTGTACCACCGGTTAAAATTCGGCCTCCATACGTATTCGGTGAGTGCAAAAAGTGGGGCTAATCCCCTTGATATCAGACAACTTCCGAGCAATCATCCCCTTATGCTCTCTTAGCACCTCAACTAACTTTCCCTTCTCTTCCTCCGTCAATTTTAGAAGAAATAATGACGGGTAAACTCGAATTCTCGCATAGAAAAACGCACTCTAGGTGTGATGGAAGGACCTTAAGCTCTAAGGTCGAAGTATCTACGGGTTTGCTCTCACTCTCTTCCTTAATTTTACAAAGCTCTAAGGTCTCGGGAACCCAAGTTGTATCTAACTCCTCACCCTCATCGTCTAACTCCTCTTCAACTACTCCCTCACTAACTAAATCGGCTCCACTAATGAAACATAGACACTGATCAACGCATGAGATAAAGGATTCTAGAAAGTAAACGGAGTGACACGGACCACTATAATCATCGCTACCGCTAGGGTGTTGCATGACTCTATCTATTTGTAACGCCCCAAAACTCGAATATTTATATTCGCCATAGGTTTCCATATGATATAGCATGAAGTAAACTAACTAGATTCTTTGAGGTAACTAAGTTACTTAAGTTAGCTAACTTATAAGTTCAATAACAAGGGGTGAAATATCATGCTAAATAAAAATAACAAACAATACTATTGGGGCCAAAAGGGGTCAAATTGAAAGTTTATTAGATAAAAAGATAGAGAAAATGGAGTAGCCCATATTTGGGCAGGAGCATGTGTCGACACACACCTGGTGTGTATGTGTTCTTGTGTGATCCAAAGAAAGAAGAAGGAGAGGAGAAATCTGATTATGCATGGATGATCTATGAATCTTAGAGTGTTCATCACCTCCTAAGCATCAAGTAAGTACCTAATTCACCCCTTAAACCTTCTTGATTGAAGTACTTGGTGGGTTTTGATGAATCAACCCCAATTGGGTAAATTGGGGGTACTAGATGGTTGGAATTGGGTATGAATGCACTAATCTAGTGTTAATAATGAATTAATCATCTTGATTAGGAGTTTAATGAAAGAACCCCTGTTCAAGAACTTGGGGTTTTTGATGGTTTATGTTTTAATATGGATGAATTGGGAGAACTAGAGATTTTATTATGATTGATCAATATGTATGATTGATACTTGTTGTTTAGTAAGAAAATAGATGTTGATGGCATGAGCTAGGTAACTAAGCATGGATAAGTTGTACATTATGCTTAGAGAGTGGTACGCACACAAGGTGTTTGAAGAAATGCCTAAATGACAATATTATGTGAACTTGTATGCTAACAATAGATGAACATGTGTCGAATGTAACAATGACATAAGTGATGGTAGTTATACATGAACAATGCATTGTAGAAGGATTTCATGAGAAAGCGTAGTTGATGGATAGATTTGGGTAGAAATGTGCATTAGTAACTTGTACTCTATGCTTGAATAGTGAGGTATACACCGTGTGTTGAACCAATGGGTTATTGTAATTTAGAAACGAATGTACACTAAGCATATAATATATGAGCTTGCTAGTAAAGAATGATGTTATGATTGTGTTTAATTGACTAGCCTTGTATGTGATTGTTAAATGTGAGATAATGAAAGCAATAGCATGTGTAAATTGATTAATGTATGTGTGTACATAACTAGGTGATTACATGGTTGTTGTATTTTACTACTTGGATATGAAGTGTTATGATGCCATTAACACGACCGACTACATCGATATGGACATATGTCCTAAGTTGGTAATTTGCATACTTGATCGTTGACTTTTCAGAAAAGTCAACGAGTAAAAGAATAGCATGATTTGAAATCCTAATATAATTGTAAGACTAGAAGGAATAAATGGTGCTTGTTGGACCCTTATATATTATATTCGATGACATGATAAATCTCGTGAATTTGGAATGATGCGTCATTGAAATTATGCCTTGTGTTTGTTACAAACGATCACTAAAAGTCTAATGCGAAATATGAATTTGATATGATCGTTAATATGTACAATCATGTATGCTAATGAGAATGTGGATACGATGACATGAAAGTATAAGGATCATGTCGATTGGATGGAAGCATGGAAGGCTAACGGGTCAAGAGAGGCAAGAAGAGCATGCGATACGGACTCTTAAGGTAAGTGAACTCTGAAACTTACTTATTAGTATATAAATGAAGTTTTTGGAATAAATATTGGAGGTCATGTAGGAATGATTATGGGATGTAAGCAAATGGGTAGGAAATGTTGTCGTAAGATGTTTATAGTTCATATGTGTTGGAAAATGCTTGGTAAGATCAAACGGGTCGAACATAGAAACTAACTTAGCAAGTTGTGGTAGTTGGTATGATCTTAGGGTTAAGTACTAGAAGGATATGAGGGCTTGAATATGGCCATTACACATTTTGGAACTTCTAAAATGACCAAATAACGGAAAACCACGTTTTGGGCTGCAGAGGGGGCGTCGGCGATGCCAAGCCCTTTTGCTGTCAACGCCATATGTTGCTGTCTACGCGGGTTTGATGTCGGAAACTCGTTTTTTCACGTTTTTCGTAGTTTTTTCTTGTTTCCAAGGCTCCATTAAGCTTCCCAAAGGTACCCCAAGCCTACCTTAAAGTTTATGGGTTCGGGTAAGTACGGAAGCCTATGGGACATGTACGAAGACGAGGTATGTACACTAGGATATGTGTTTTGATATGATTTGGATAAGTCTTATAAGTAAGATTCTTATGTATGAACATGATATAATGCAATGTGAAAGCCATCTTTAGATGTGATTAGATATGATTATATGTAATATGAGAAATAATACTTAAAAGTTGTGCTTAGGATTGTTTAATTGCGATGGGAGTATGTAAGACGTATATAAGAATTTATGGTAAGGAGGTATGCATGTTTGTAGTAGGTCTTTCATATATGAAAGAGTTGGATTAGATGGTTTGTACATGTGTTATTATTTTATACGTTTCCAAAGAAGGAGACTCGTGCGAGGATAAATATGGTATTAATATATATAAGAATTTATGATGTTAACGAATTGTTTAAAGAATGAAATGAAGTGCAGGTATATTATCATATGCTCATCAAAGGATAGACCTTGGTATGAAATGCTTAGATTCAGAAGGATAACTAGATGGAAGCTACATGAGGACAGAACGCAACGTGATCCTTCAGTTATATACTCAGATCATATAATGCTTCAAGTACTAATAATGTGAACGTAAGTGGTGAATGCAGGTTGCATAGTATTACAGGTCATGATCATCTCGAGGCGTAAGCGGTTGAAGATCGAGTGAAGACATGGATTGTACGAGTGTGTGTGGTCACGTAATTCAATATACATATTTCAGATTTTATTTGACTTATAGAAAGGATTAATGTATTTTAGGTAAAGAATGATTTAACATGTTTTCAAGTATGTTAGAAAGATTATAATGAAAGAAATTTTTATGTTCGTATTCCCGCTGCGTCATATGGTTAAAACGTGTTAGGGCCTTACACTATCTCAAAAGTGACAATCTCATTGCCCGCACGAAGTGAAATCTTACCATCGAAAACATCTATGACCGCCTTTGCGGTTCGAAGGAATGGGCGACCTGATATAATTGGAACTCTCTTGTCAGCCTCCATGTCTAACACCACGAAATCTACGGGAAACACGAATTTTTCTACCTTAACAAGCAAATTCTCTACGATCCCTCTAGGATATTTGGCCAAGTGGTCGGCCAAGGACAATGACATGCGCATGGGAGTAAGCTCACCTAACCCAAATTTCTCGTAAAGAGAGAAAGGTATCAAATTGATGCTTGCACCTAAATCGGCTAAAGCATGAGCGGGAGTGGTGGAAGCACCGAATAGGCATGGAACAGTGAATGTGCCTGGGTCGGTTAATTTCTCCGGTAGCTTATTCAAGACCACCGCGGAACAACCTCCGGTCAACAGAATATTAGAAAGCTCGCCTATCCTATCCTTACGTTTGAGAAGATCATTAAGGAATTTGGTATTTGGGCATGTACTGTAAGGCTTCGATAAAAGGAAGATTGATTTTTAATTGTTTGAACATCTCTAGGAAATGCCCGTATTCCTTAGCGTATTTCTAATGCTTAAGGCAGGCGGGGTATGGAACGTGGGAATGATCAACTAGCGGTGATGGCTTAACCCCTATTGGTTGCTTCTCTACCCTCTTCTCTACATGAGGCTCCTCGGTGTGTGTGGTACTTGCTGGGTCTAGCCTAATATGCACCCTACCTTGAGCTTCCATCTCTATCTCCTCATCGACCTCTTCCTCTGTTGGTGCATAATGTCTATGTCTTAGTCTTATATCGAGTCTGTATAGTATAGAGCTGAATAGGCTAGGTGAAAGATGTATTTATGTAGTAGAAGGCCAATTCGCCCATGTTATATACCTAGCTTGAGTTCCTCATTTGTAACTTTGGCATTTTGGAGGCAAAGCTCTGTCAGTTTGTAACCAGAACGTTTGATCAATAAAACTGACGATTAACTGATTAATTCTTGTCTATTGGTAAACACGACGTAATATTTCTGCTATTATGGACGTTAGATATCAAATTTAGGTTCCTTATCATCAAGGATCGGTCCTATAAGTGGTATCAGAGCTAGAAAAGCCTGATTTTATAGTATCAAGACAAGAACACTTCTATTTCATCTCCATTCTTCTATTTTTCTTAACTTTTTCATCAAAAATGAAGAATTCACAGTCAAAATCTTTTCAATTTTGAATATATCATGTAAAATATACAAAGATAAACCCTTGAAAGAAATGAGACCCAATTCAACCGAAATCATATCAAAATTTTGAAAAAACCATGTTTTGGAAAACCCTAATCATCGAACTTGTTAATCAAGTTCGGGCGAACATGATATAAAAAGTCATTTTCAAGTGATTTTTAGCAAGTTCGCTCGAACTTGAGTGATTTTTGAGGAAATCTTGATCCAGTTCGCTCGAAGTTACTGATTTTTCACTGATTTTATAGCAAGTTCGACCGAACTTGTGTATTAAAAAAAAATTAAGTAAGTTCGCCCGAACTTGTTAGTGTTTCATCAAATTCTTGTTTGCAAGTTCGCTCGAAGATCTGGTTGTTTGTGTCTCAAGTTCGACCGAAGATCAAGAGAAATTTTTCAAAATCAAAAGTCACAAGTTCGACCGAACTTGTGACAAAATCAAGAATTCTTCATTTCAAACTACAAGTTCGACCGAACTTGTAGTATTTCTAACATTTTCAAAAGTTTTTGAGTATTTTCAGTGTACACGTGTCGTTATTCACAATGGATGATATGCAAATAGCTTTTATGTCCGGAGCTAGTTCGTCAAATGCCAACATAACGAAATGGGAACGACTGTTAAACCGTCCAAGCTAATGAGCATGGAAGGAGAAATTCACATATTGGGTTCAAGCCATGCATTTCGCAGGTTGGGTGTCGATTGAAAGAGGTTACACTGTTCCGGTAGATGAACATCAGCAAGTCCTTGAAAAGTACAATTACTCGACAGTGCAGAGAGACGAATACATTGCTGAGAAAAAGATGATCAGTCTCATCCAACAGTCTGTCAAAGAAGATATCCTGATTTTGCTACCAGAGTATACTACTGCAAGAGATCTTTGGTTGTCATTACAAAATAAGTATCAAGGCAGTGCCGAAATGATCAAAAGTAAAAAGGCGCTTATTCTGAAAGAGTTCGATATCTTCACCATGTTAAAAAATGAGACCATGAAGCAAATGATCGAACGCTTCCGTCATCTTAAAGTTCAAATGCGAAGACACGGTCTCGAGAAGACAGAACAAGAATACATCGACAAGCTTGCTGACGCACTACCAGATGGTGAATGGACTACTTATTTGATGGTTCTGAAAAATAGTGATAAGTGGGATTTCTTCAAGTTGTCAACATCGATAAACTCGAAGGCCATAAAATGGAACTCTTGAAGATTGCAAAGTCAAAGAACGCTAATATAGTTCAAGACGTTGGGTTGTACTACAAAAGTGGAATGCAAGACAACATTTCAAGTCCGAAAATTGGGACAGCATTTAGTGCGAACATGAATGCTTCTCCACAGAACCAGAGTCAATCACAGCCTCATTATGATCAGAGTCCACAGAGTTCGTTCTCAAGCACTGGTTCAAATTCATCTTATCAAAGTCAAGCAAATCAGAATCAACAACAAAATTTTGATTCGAATGTCTACAAGTGCAACATCGCAGTAAATTTGAACAATATTGTTTCGGAACAAGTTGCTAAACAACATATGTCTCTTCTCGCCACTATTCTGGAGTCATACGAAAGTCTTGTAGCCGGTAAAATTGGAAATCCTGAAATGACGGCAGAAGATTATGACCAAGTGGATGAAGAAGAACTCGAGTTGATGGATATCAAGTGGTGTTTAGCATCTATTATCCGAAGAGTCACAAAGTTTGTTGCTCTCACTGGCCGAGATATCGAAAACTCTAGCAACAAGTTGGGCTTCGACAAGTCAAAGGTTACATGTTTTCGATGTCGTCAAAAGGGTCACTTCAAGAGAGAATGCAAAAACCCTGAAGCAACGGGAAATCAAAGTCCATTCGGAGGAGGCAACGAGTATTATAAGAAGTCACTTCAATACAAGCCATTTCCAAAGAAGACTCAGGGTGAAATCCAAGAGAAACCAAATAGCAGCAGCAATGAGAAAGCTATGGTAGCATCAAACGAAGATGATGGTTTCGACTGGAATTCCTACATCGGTAAGAAGACAGGAGTTGCGTTGATGGCTGAGATAATTGAAGATACTTCTGCAGAGGAAGCAACGGCAGCGGCAGAAGTAGCAGCTGTAGAACAGATTCTGCTGGAACAATATTTGCATCAACAATGAGAAGAAGAGGAGTATATCCACATGCAGAAACAAGGAATTTTATTTTCTAACTCGTGTGATAGTTTTGCAGGTCATTTTGATGGAAGCTCTAAAGAACAAGTGGTTGAGGAGAAAACAATTGATGAAGAGATCATCAATGTTACACAAGAAGTGAATGCCGAAAACCTCAAGGACATGGGAGATAAAGCTTTAATGGCAAATCTAACAAAGGTAGATCCAGAGGTAAATGAAGTTGTCAAAGTACAAGTTGTAGAGGTTGAGAAACCTTGTACAATATGTACCGAACCATGTTCTGAGTGCACCGAAAAATCAAAAATCATCGCTGAAAACAATGTGCATAATGAACTTTTGAAATACGATTATCGCACAATGAAGGAAGCGTATGATAAAATGAAAATGATTATGGTAGGCTTGATAGAAATAACAACGAACAACATGATACAATAAGGATGTTAAAAGGAACAGTAATGGATAAGCAAAAAGCGATTAATATCTATTTTAACACCATTGCTGAAACTAAGCAACAACTCCAGCACATAACAATTGAAACAGAGCGTGTTCAACATGTAGTGCATATGTTGTTGATCACATCCTTCCGACAATACCATCGGAAGAGAAACCTAAAAAGAAAATTGGTAAAGAATACAACAATGTTCCTCCACCCCTTTGCGAGAAGTATTGTCGCAAATTCGCTGATGGGATGGATAAGGCACTCAATATTGAGTTGTTATCTGAAAAGAAAACTGAGTTGCCAGAGAACATTGATGTAATCTATACTGAAATAGATGATGACAACGCTATGGTTAAAAAAGTTGTTGAAAACATTTTGAACGATTCTGATGAAGGCAGCTTTAAAAGCGCCGACTCGAGCTCAAAGAATTCTGATTCACAGTCCGAAGATGACGATACATCATCGGAGAATGATATATGTGATGATCCTAATGTTGTCATGTACAAGATTAAGGAATCTGATAGATTATACTTTGATGACAATTTTCCGATTCAGAACGTGAAGGAAGAATTGTTAGACAAATTCTTTAAACTCGTGGAAGTCACATCAGATGATATGGAGATTAATGAAAAGAAATTCTATTCCAAACCTAAAAGAAACAACTACCGAATGAATTGTGGTGATCATCCAGAAAACCGGAGAGCTAGGTTGGGATTAGAAGAATCAGATGAACCTAAAAAGAAAGTGTCACCATTTCATGAATACAAGAATAAAAACATGAATTTTGTATATGGGACGAACACGTTTCATGAGGAAAGTTAGATCAGGAAACAATCAAACGATGAGTTTAAGAAACAAAAAGAACTTCGAGATAAAGCCAAAATTGCAAGTGGTACCAAAACAAGTGGTGTAAAACCCACTAAAGGACATCCACATGATTCTCGGACTTGTTTCAAGTGCAACGAAATTGGTCATATTGCACGTTTCTGTCCGAAATCAAAGCCGGCTTATCTTCAAAGGAAAGAAAGTTCAAATGTTGTGAAACCGAAGCAACCAGTGTTTGTAAAACCTGTAAAGATTTTGAAAAGAAATGAATCAAAAGCTGAAGTCAAACCTAAGTTTGAAAATTCAATTTTCAAAAAAGGTGAAACTTCAAAGGCTAATGAAAACAATTTTTACATCAAGAAGGCTAACATCAAATCTCAAGCCTGGATTGTAAAGAAACGGTCAACAACATCTGAGATCACTAAGTCTGAGCTTATTAAGACTAGTGATAGCATGAAAGAATCAAAATCCGAAATCATAATTGAAGCCACATCTGGAAATGTCAAAACTACAAGTGGTAACAATTCAAAAGATAAAAATAAAGTGAAATTTTCAAACATAAACATCTCAGAAAATCCAGATGATGAATATGAATTTGATTATGCAGATGAGTGTGGATTCGATTATGCTGATGAGTGTGAGTTTGATTTTGATGATGGTTATCCAATTCAACCCAAGACCAAAAAGGCTTGGGTCTCGCTTTTTAAATAGATTGTTGAAATGTGTAGGGGCTCTAGAGATCCGTACTTTCTAAGTGGATTTTGGATAGTGGAGCGTCCAGGCATATGACGGGAATGAAAGCATTGCTATTCGACATTAAAGCTATCAATGGTGGACATGTTGGATTTGTGGATAACTAGGTGGAAGGATAGTCGCCGAGGGAAAACTCTCAAACGGCGTCGTTTCATTCGATCGCGTGAAATATATTGCAGAACTTGAGAATAATCTTCTGATATATCGCAGATTTGTGACAAAAAGTTCACGGTCCATTTCAACGACAAAGAGTGTATCATCTTGAAGCCGGGATTCAAAATACCAGATGAGTGGATTCTGATGCGAGCACCACATGAGAATGACCTATATGTTCTTGATATGGGTGTAGCTACCACTTCATGAAAATCCGCACAATGTTTTGTGTCAAAGGCTACTGAAAAGGATTCTATTCTTTGGCATCATAAGATGGGGCATATTCATTTGCGAAAAATGAATTTCTTGGTTCATAATGATCTTGTAGAAGGCGTAAATCTTTAGAGTTTTCAGGTGTCTGATCATTGCTTAGAATGCAAAAAGGGAAAGCAGATCAAGAAATCTCATCCGAAGAAAATTCTAAACTCAATCAAGTTGCCATTAGAACGTATCCACATGGATTTATTTGGTCCTGTAAATGTTCGAAGTATTTTAGGAGACTTATACTGCTTGGTCGTGACGGATGACTATTTGAGATATTCGTGGGTATTCTTTCAAGAATCAAAAGACGAAACGTTCGAGAACTTGGTTATTCTATTCAAGAAACTCGAGAACCTTTATCATCTGCCGGTCAGACGCATTAGAAGTGACAACGGCACAGAGTTTAAGAATAACAAAATGAAGGAATTCTACAATGCAAAAGGGATTCTGCACGAGTTTAGTGCTCCCTATACTCCACATCAAAACGGAGTAGCTGAACGGAAAAACAGAACTTTGATTGAAACTGCGAGAACCATGCTTGCAGATTCTAAACTTCCAATCAGCTTCTGGAGTGAAGCGGTTGCTATGGCTTGTTACACGCTAAACAGGGTTCTCAATGTCAAACCAACAAAGAAAACATATTTTGAGATGATAAACCGACGGAAGCCAAATTTGAAGTTCTTAGAGCCATTCGGTGCACCATGTACCGTAATAAACCAAGATGGCAAATTCGGAGCTAAATCTCTTGAAGGTTTCTTTCTCGGATATGCGAGTCCGTTGAGAAAGGTTATTGAAGCACAGCACGTAGATTGTTTCAACTATACGGATCCTATTCAAAGGAGAGGTGACGCGTGGCTGTTTAACTATCAAGACCTTTGGAAGTCATTTGACTTGCCCGAAGAACCGTCTGACGAAGAAGTTGCAGCGTTATATTATCTTCATCAGTCAACGAATCAAGAGCAAATTGTTCAACCAATTATGGTTAATCAACCCACGTTGGATCCATCTTCCTCTGGCACAAGTTCAAGTAATAGTGGTGTTTCGGCTGAAAATGTTTCTGAAACATTAGTAACACCTACTATGCCTCCAACAAATGCCTCTACTGAACCAGTGAATACAACAACGGAACCCAGTATGCCTCAGTATCAGAATTCTGACTCAGATGAAGCACCAACATTTGATGCTGATGGGGAATCATCTTCTTCAGACGAGGAAGTGGAGCAGATAACAAGTCTTCTTAATCAATCTGCAGGCCTGAGCAACAGAAATGAAGCTTCATCAAGCTCTCCAAACGTTGAATTGGTCGTTGATCTCAACATCACGAATCAGCAAAACTCAGTAGATGTTCCAAGTGAAGAATTACCGTGATCATATTCCTATCATCCGTCAACAAATATTATTGGAGAACTTCAAACTGGTGTTAGAACTCGAGGTCAAATTAACAAGCACTCAGTTGTTTCTACACTCGCGTTGCTCTAACCCAGAACTATTGCTTCTATTCATGTTTCATCTCTCAGATAGAGCCAAAGACAGTTAATGAAGCTTTAGCCGATGAAAACTGGGTACAAGCAATGCAAGAAGAATTATTGCAGTTTGAGAAGTTGGGAGTGTGGAAGCTTGAAGACCTACCAGAAAATCAGAAAGCGATTGATACAAAATGGGTCTTTAAGTGTAAACATGATGATAGAGGGGTTATTGTTCGTAACAAAGCTAGGCTTGTTGTCAAGGGATTTCACCAACAGGAAGGGATAGATTACACGGAAGTCTACCCACCAGTAGCTCGCTTGGAATCTATTCGAATCTTTCTAGCTTTCGCATCATGGAAAGGATTTAAAGTCTATTAATTGGATGTCAAATCGGCTTTTCTGTACGGAAAATTACGTGAGAAGGTGTACGTTGGACAACCACCGGGGTTTGTCGATCCACTCAACAAGAAGAAAGCATACCTACTGGATAAAGTTCTTTATGGTCTACATCAAGCCCCGAGAGCTTGGTATGAGACGTTATCGCAACATCTCGTTGGCAACAGCTTTATTAGAGGAACTGTGGATAGTACTATTTTCACCAGAAGTTGATGGTCATCTGATTATAGTTCAAATCTACGTCGACGACATCATCTTTGGGTCTACAAATGATAGTCTCTGCAAGGAGTTTGAGGGAATCATCAAAAAGAAATTCGAAATGTCCTCGATGGGAGAAATGAAGTTCTTTCTTGGTTTGCAAGTAGATCATCTTCCGGATGGTATTTTCATTCATCAGACTAAGTATGATCACGACATCTTGAAGAAGTTTGGAATGGAAAGCTTGAAGCCTCTATCTACGCCTCTTGCTCTAAATCACGGCATTTGCGTTGACGAGACTGGAGCCAAAGTTGACGAGATGTTATACAGATCGATGATTGGATTGTTGATGTATCCAACCTACCTCTACGCCAGATATCAGTCAAGCCCGAGGATCTTACACATGCAAATCGTGAAGCGAATCTTTAGATATCTGAAAGGATGCCCAAGCACCGGCTTGTGGTACCCGAAGAACGACAATTTCGATCTCAAAGGCTATGTTGATTCTGATTTTGGTGTAGATAAGTTCTTCGGCCTGCAGCTATAAGAAACAGACTACGGTCGCTCTCACTACCTGTGAGTATATCTCGGCCTCCAGCTGTTGTTCACAAATTATGTGGATTCAACAGCAGATGAGAGACTATGGTCTGCAATTTCTAGAAACCCCGCTGTTTGTTGATAACAAGGCAACCATAGATATAACTAAAAATCCGGTTCACCACTCACGCACAAAACACATTGAAATTCGTTATCATGTCATTCGTGATTGCTATGAAAAGAAATTGGTAAGAAAAGAAAAAATCCACACCGACGAACAAAAGGCTGATTTTTATACCAAACCATTTTCTTTGTCACGGTTTAAATACTTGCTGAGAATTAATGTTATGAAAAAATTGCTGACAGGTGCAGACGCTGAGGTTGAATACGGATCGGACGACGAGTTCGCGTGATCCTCATTGGTTTGTAAATATCTTTCTATTTAGAATTTTGTTAAAAACTAAAATTCAAAAAGATGTTTTTGATTTTAGGGGGAGAAATGCTAGAGAAAATACAAAAACATTCGAAAAATTTTAAAATCCAAAAACATTGAAAAAAATTCAAAATGTACAAAAACATGGAAAAAAGACAAAAAGAATTCAGTGTCATAAAAGCAAATGATAGTACATCAGTGGACTATCACAGTATGCGAAAGAAATGTAAAGTTTAAAAGTGATAAACGAGTTTTACTGTGGATGTGTCGATAGGCTTAACACGTTCAGTAAACTGTTTTCGAGATATAAACTAAATTTTACAATTGCTTAATCTTGTGGATTAACATATCTTGGATATATGGACTTAGTACTCCGAAATTTCGTTTGAAAGATTGCCTGATTCTGAGATACGAGGTCTTTATAGATAGTTGATATCTGGGGTATTATACAAGTTCTTCTGCTTTTGCGGAAGCAATGGTCTAGAACTTCTATAATACTTTTGCAATAAACCCCAAACTGCATGCAAACTTGAAAAGTATCAAAAGATCTAGTCAATTGCATTGATAAAAAGATTCCTTAATTAGGAACACACCTTAAAGACGAGCCTTCATCTCTCTGTCTGTACGGTAGTACTAACCTGAGCTCTCAAGGTCTCGCACAACCCGGATACAGATAT
Source organism: Scalesia atractyloides (assembly GCA_947069175.1). Classification (NCBI taxonomy): domain Eukaryota; kingdom Viridiplantae; phylum Streptophyta; class Magnoliopsida; order Asterales; family Asteraceae; genus Scalesia; species Scalesia atractyloides. Next base: position 45,759,263 of record CAMTDV010000019.1, on the reverse strand, counting down.
CAATTACACTATACTCACCTATAAGATGAAATCTAGGAATTCTGGATACGGGAGTATATTCAAGAAGTGGGAACTGCAGTTAAGTCAAGTTTCATAAATCATACCTTATATATCTTGAAACAGTCGAGAAATGTGGTAAAGTTTAAGTGGACAAACATATCGACAATCTAGGTAAATGAGTTTAAAACTTAAAGTCAGTTAAAGGTCAACGGTACTGGTGATATGTCTCAATCAACTGATATGATCCTTAGACACGAATTTACAAAAATATGTCTGTAAATATGTTTGTACATAGTTTACATTGTTCTGTACATAGTATTTCAACTTTACAAATTAAAGTCAAAAAGATTTTCGGTATGTTTTAGCATAAACTTGCAAAAATACAAAAGATTTTATTTCAACATTGTTTTCAGCAAACCAATGTTGGAGAACGGATCTTCGAAGTCTGGTAAGATGCTAGAACTGGTGGGAATCTCTTTGACAACGGGCTGGGATTTTATCTGTAAAATCTGAAAAGACAAAATGATAAAAAGTTTATTAATTTGGGAGTTTCTAGCATCCCAAGGGGGAGTCTATTAGTGCATAATGTCTATTTCTTAGTCTTATATCGAGTCTGTATAGTATAGAGCTGAATAGGCTAGGTGAAAGATGTATTTATGTAGTAGAAGGCCAAGTTCGACCATGTTATCATGTATAGCCAAGTTCGGCCGAACTTGCTAAGGCAAGTTCGGGCGAACTTAGGTATCTCATGACCGAACTTGTTTGCCTATAAATACCTAGCTTGAGTTCCTCATTTGTAACTTTGGCATTTTGGAGGCGAAGCTCTGTTAGTTTGTAACCAGAACGTTTGATCAATAAAACTGACGATTAACTGATTAATTCTTGTCTATTGGTAAACTCGACGTAATATTTCCGCTATTATGGACGTTAGATATCAAATTTAGGTTCCTTAGCATCAAGGATCGGTCCTACATCCTCATCCTCTATCTCTACTCTCTCTCGCACTACCCCACCTAAACTCTTACCACTACGGGTAGTAATAACCTTAGCTGAATGGTTAGCCGGGTTTGGGTAAGTATTACCCGAAAAATGACCAGGAGGGTTTTCTTGTAACTGCTTGGCTAGACCACCTACTGTTCCCTGAAGATTTAAGAGTGCGGATTGTTGGTTTTTATTATGAAGCTCTTGACTCTTATTTATTTGATCTTGACTTTTAGCGAAATTACTAAACTCCGTTAAGGCTTTCTGGGTAACCTGATCCCTAGTTACCAACTGAGCAAGAAGCTCCTCAATCCTCCCTAGAGTACCCTCCGAACCTTTATCACTAACCTGACCCTCTTGGTTCGACCCCCACTAGCGAACTGACCCCCTGAACCTGAACTCCCAAACTGACCCTGATAACCTAAACCTTAGTTTGTATAAAACCCTGCCCCCTACTTTGGTATTGACCGGATGGAAAACCAGGGGGTTACCGAAAGATCGAAAGTTGTTATTATTATTATTATGCCAGTTGGAGTTATAATTAGAACTATTATTAAACGGACCCCTAGACTGACCGGCTATGTACTCTACCTGCTCTAAAGTGATCGTGGGACAATCTATGCTATCATGGCCTCCTTTACAAACCTCACAACGATCTATTTTTTTTTCTTAATCTCATCTAAGTCCTTAGTGAAATTTGTCTGAATCATGTCTAAAGCAGCAGCTACCGATGAATCCAAGGCAACTTGGGATACCCCTCGAGAAGTCAAAAAGGTACTAGTCATAGGAATAGAAGTCCTGCTGGTAGCGCTATAGTCCATGTCAGAATGTGCGAGCTCTCGAAAAGATCATTGCACTCAGCTACTGATTTCTTACCCATGAGTTGCCCACCAGCTAAAGTGTCAAATCGAGCTCTGATCTCTAGGGTGAGACCATTGTAGAACTTTTCTACAAGTGCCTAATCTGACAGGCCATGCTGTGAACAACGAGAGAGTAGGGTTTGAAATCTCTCCCAGGCCAGGTGATACGGCTCATCAGGTTTAATCCGAAATGAATGGATCTGAACGCGTAGACGAGATGCTTTCGCGGGTGGAAAGTATTTAGCTAAGAAAGCATCCCGTAGACTTGCCCATGTGGTAAACGTACCGCTGGCTGTGAATCAAACCAGATGACTGCGCGGCCAGCAAGTGAAAAAGGAAATACCTGGAGATAGCGAGCATAAAGGTTGACACCTTCAATGGAGAAAGTGCCACACAAGTGGGTAATACGGTTGACATGAGCCAGCGCATCCTCATCCTCACGACCGTGAAACTGACAAGAGTTGGTAATGGAGGCCATGATGTAGGATGGGATTTGCCAAGATTTTTCGTTGGTGATGGCGGGTAAAGTGATGGGAGAGTTTGCACCGGTGAAACTAGTGGTGGCTTGTTGGTAAACGGTGCGGTTGGCCATTTGGACAATGGGTGGTAGACTTTGGGAACGGGAAGGTGGTGGGGAATTGTGGGGTGATGACTTCGGTGTTAAGTCAAAGTTCGGTGGTTTAGATTGGTGGGTAGAGTCAGAATGCGTGGAAGATGAAGGCATAGAAGTACTTACCTTGAAAGAAGAAGACGAGAAGGAAGGCTTGTCTGTAGGCAGCTTCGGCGGAGGTCCTTGCGAACGCGTATGAGGCATCCACTGAAAAACCAAAAACAAACAAGTAAGACGACTCTAAAACTGACTCGACAAAACATAAAAGAAACCAACACTATTTTAGACTCCTACGACTCAAACACGACAAATAGCACGTATGATATCAAATAAGTCCAAACAAAGTAATTAACACAATCGCCAAGAGTCCCCGACAACGGCGCAACAAACTTGATGTGCTAAAAGGTAGTTTAATAAAAGTAACTAAATTAACCTAATTCTAGACTCTAAGTAATACTCTAGACTCACTAAGACACACTATACTACTAACCGACAAGTGTACCGATCGAATCTAGTATAGCTAAAGTAAGTTCGGATATCGAACCCATGAGACTCTACTAAACTATGCTAAAGACTTTATCTAGACTACGACTGACTCGGGATACTAATTGTTTAATTGATTGGGGGGGAGTTACTAAAAATCCTAAAAAAAGCAATTGAATTAAGCTAAAGTAACTAGGTGAACTAAAGATTACAAATTACTTTGGACTTTACTCAGCCGGTGGAAACACTACCTAGACTAGAATCTTGATTGCTTTTAGTAATGATTTTGTTAGGATATTGATTAATATGGAACCGGGATCATAATATTCTCACCTCTCGGGATATCTAATAGGACTCCTAACCCTTCTAAAGAGCACGCTATAGCACCCTCGAGGTTGTTTCAATTACCGGTTATTAGACTCTCTTTCAAGACACCTAATGGATTTATGAAAGTATCCTATGAGGCTCACACACTTTCGAGACCCAAACCAAGGATAAACTTTTTTTTCTCAATTAGACTTGCTAGACAATAGCCAACACGGTTACTCCTAACGAAGCTCCTACCTTTCAGTTTAATGACGATTAGTAGAACACTTGATTTTATAAGATTACCGATCATTACTTCTAAGGTTTAATGGCCAATTCAACCCTAAAGATTGTAGATTTATTATGTGATATCGACACTCACCAAAATCTAAAACCTAGCAAGACTCTATTATGTGATAAAGACCGTCACCAAGATTCATGCGAAGCAATAAACAATAATCAAACACTATCAAGTACGCAAACACGTCTAATCAATTGAACAAGTCTTTTACAATTCATAAATAATCCATAAAAATCAATTATCCATAATGAAAATCAAAACTTTAACAATCATTCGTCCAATCTAGGTAGTTTAAAGAACTTAGTCAATCAAAATCATGAAAAGAATAAAAAACGAAGTATATTCAAGAGAACAAAACATGGTAAAGAGAAAGAGACTAAAGTGAGGACAGCCGAATGACACCAACGTGAACGAATGCTTCCTCGAACTCCAACCCTTCAACCGACAGCTCTGAATGCTCGAAAACCCTTGCTTCAATTCTCCAAATTTTCCCAAAAGGTTGCTAATTCGTAAGTTAGGTTTTATGGGTTAACTAAAGATGTTTTTATATGATTTTCAGCTCAAAACTTCACCCAGCTCGAAGAATTCTAACGACAACACCCTCTCGGGGGCGCGAGAGGGAACTCCTACCCGGTCACGGCCCGCGACCGCTATTCTGACGTCAGCAAACATATTAGCCTCTCGCCGTGAGCGAGAGGCATTGATACTCTTTGTCGCAGCCTGCCAGAAACTCGTTTATCAGTATTTCGATCCGTTTCAGCCCCCGAGCCTTCCAACACGTTCCAGGACTTGACTTTTTCATATTTTAACTCGTTTTATGCACTTTCCAGTTGTTTTAAGCACACAAGACCTGCAAAACGCAATTGGATCAGAAGCACGCAAATTGTAACGAAAACTCAACTATAACTAACGGAAACTATACCAACCGAACACGATAAACTGATGCATTTTGCAATACATCAACGGCGCTATCAGTTGTAAATTCGTAAAAACAATATTTTTAGAACTTTGGTTTTCTAACTTAAACCAAGATGAGATAAAGATTTTTTTTTAAAGATTAGGGTGTTTAGGGGTTCTAAAATGAGTTTTGTGTAAGGCTTCTTTAGGACAAAAGTTTCAAGGTTCCCCCGACACTTATATTACACATTGTCCACAGTGTGTCCAAAAAATGAATTAAAAATGATTAAATGTGTAAAGGTGGGTTACAAACAACATTTTTAGAAACTGGGGGAGTGCACACGGGGCGTGTTAGGTGAGGCACGTTCCTGTGTTTCTAAATTCCATAAAAAACTTACTGATGTTGGGCACGACCCCATGCCTGTCTAAGCATGGCCCGTGCCTGGTGTCCAGTGGTTTACCTTTTCACAATTGTTAGGAGACATGGGGGCGTGCTTACTACACACGGCCCCGTGTTTGGCATCAGAAAACCTGAAAAAGAGGGATGAGGGTGGGAGACTTTTTGTTTCGGGTGTGGGGTTTCGTGTGCTTTGAAGCTCCAAGCATTCCAAGGTACATGTTTCACATACACACCACAAATACTACAATCCTACTAGAAATTAACTCCTACATTACCATCGATTTCGTCCATACAACCATCACCAAACATGAAAGTGTAGAAAAAAATGCAGAAAGTGCAGAATTATAAAAATGCAGAAAGTAAAGTTGTTCAAGAAAAGTAAATTGTTCAAATGGGCCGCAACCCGCAAATCAAACCAAGTTTGTGAAAAAAGGAAGGAATTAACTTATCGGCCACCAACCATGCCACCATCGCTTACTCCGAATCATCCATGTCATCATCCTCTTCTTGTCGGTACAACATATGCACCCGCATGTAGGAGATGTTCGTTTGCATAGATGCGATTCTTCTAATAAAGTTATTCTTTTAACATATATTTGTTCTTTTATATGTTTTATTTTACTTAACCATATTGCTTGCTTATTTTTACCATCGTGTAGATTAAAGCTTACATGGTCTATATTAACCATTTTATACACAAGGTATCTAATATAATCTTTTTTTATTTGCCTTATTTTAGTTAAAGCTAACTTTTAACTCTAAACATGTTCAGTTTACCTTTTTGATTACTTATGTTTATCATCATTTATATTAAAGTCTGCATCATCTATGATAACTCATAGGTGAGTAAATTGCAATTTTAGTCCGTGAGGTTTGACCAAATTTGCCACTTTAGTCCAAATAGTTTTTTTCCTGCCATTTTAGTCTAAATAGTTTTTCTTTCTGTCGTTTTAGTCCCTGACTTTTGTCATTTTTTGCCATTTGCATCCACCACCACCACCACTACCTCCCATCACAACTTTCTATCATCGCCACCACCTGCCTGCACTGTCACCACCCTACCCACCCACCTCAGCACCATCACCACCCACCATATTCACCACCACCGACCACTTTTCCGCCAACCACGTCATCAACCAACACCACCGCCATCATTGTAAACCAGCAACCACCGCCATCATCTTCATTGTAAATCGGCACATCATCGTCCCTATACCATCACACCTACAAAAAAATATAATTGGTTTGACTAAAATATCCCTAAGTAAACCGATTTTTTTAATGTAGTTGGTGGCTTGAATGAAAACGACAAAAAATGACAAAAGTCAAGGACTAAAACGGCAGAAAGAAAAACAATTTGGACTATAAAATGACAGGAAAAAAACTATTTGGACTAAAGTGACAAATTTGGTCAAACCACAGGGACTAAAATGGCAAGTTACTACACATGGATATATCATGAAACAATTACATCCTCGCTAGCAACTTCCAACGACCTCGCTGTAACGCGGACGCCTATTCTAGTTAGTAATAACAACACGGAAGTAGTTATATAATCTAACATATTACTCTGTTTATATGGTATTCTCAAAATAATAGAATACATAATATATAAGCGCTAAAACAAATAAAACAACTAAATAAAATTATCTACAACTCTATAACCTTACAATAAAACCTATATAATAAAAGAAATTATTTGGGACATTTGTCATCATATTAGGTCATATATATTTTTTATTTTCTTACCAATCTTTTATGGATAACTATTATTTAGTTTTCTACATAAGGCTTAGTGACCATTTGGTCCTTGGTTCGACTCTCATAAGGGGAGTTTTACCCAGATTTATTGGGTTTCCTTATGAATTGGTGTACAAGCATTATTGCATAGTAGGGATAGATATGATCGGGTGGTGCTAATGGTGGCACGTTTGGAGCGAACTTGTATCACTATAAATAGGATAGTTGAGATCTCATTTGTAACATTCAGAGATTTTGTGTATTGGAAGGCGAAGCTCTGTCCAAGTGTTTCCAGGATTTGTAACGTTGACTATTAATGAAACAGTAAAGAACTTGTTTGCAATGTCGCCTATGCAAATGGATTCCGCACGTTTACTTTAGGTTTGCCAAAATAGGACCAGAACGATCCGTACAACGATCTTACAAGTGGTTTCAGAGCAGGATTGGACTAAGTCAAAGACATTGGATATAGAACATCTCATCTTCTACTCATTTCATTCTTTTTAAACTTTCCATAGACATTACGGACAAAATGGACTGATTTTCAAGTATAATACTTAAAATCCATAATAATAAAACCCTTGAGAAGCTAAGAGCTTAAAACAAACGAATTCATGTCGAAAAGTTGAAAAAATCTTGTTTGAAAACATCATTTCGAACGAACTTGTGATCAAGTTCGCCCGAACTTGACAAGTTTTTCAAGAATTTTCATCAAGTTCGCCCGAACTTGACTGGTTTTTGTTGAAATTAAGAACAAGTTCGCCCGAACTTGGATAAATTTTCTTGAAAAACATCACAAGTTCGCCCAAACTTGTTTCAAAGTGAAATTTTCTGAAAAGTTTATACAAGTTCGCCCGAACTTGTTAAGTAACTGATTTTCATAAGCTGTTACATGTTCGTCCGAACTTGTACAAAGATTTATAAAGAAATAAAAAAAATAAAAGGCATGAAAATTCAGAAAAACGTCTCGGATGAGACGAGTTTAAAGCTCTAATCAGCTAAAAATAGTTTCTGAAAAATTTTAAACGTTTTTAGCAAACCGATACGTTAATATTGTCGATTAAAAAGTCAAATTTTACTAAAATTGTCTGTTTGCTAATCATTGTTCAAGTGTTTTTGAACGACATATAAATTTGGAAAACGAAATGGGGTCCGTGAAGCCGCCAAAGTTGATGAGTATGAACGAATATGAAGACTGGAAAGTAAAATTCGAGAACTGGGTACGAGCAAATTTCTTCTACAATTGGGTTGCCGTTCAAACTGGATTTAAATGGCCAGTTGATGAACATGGAGTTATTCTTGCAGTATCAAAGTTTACACCTAAACTGAATGACGCATATGCCCATGAGAAGAAGATGATAACCTTGTTACATCAATCGATAAATGAAGATATCTTGATTCTGCTACCAGAATGTGATACAGCACAAAAGTTGTGGAATGCTCTACGTGCTAAATATTTGGATAGTGTTGAGATGATTAAGAGCAAGAAAGTTCTAATCATGAAAGAGTTTGACATCTTCACAATGCTGAAAGGCGAGTCAATGAGCAATTTTTTCATTTGAAAGTGTAGATGAGAAGTCATGGTCTTGATAAGACAGAAGAGAGTATATTGACAAATTGGTTGATGCTCTCTGGAGGGTGAATGGACAACGTACTTAATGGTGTTAAAGGAAATTCTAAGCTGGGAATTTTTTAGGCTTTCTACCTTCATTGACAAATTAGAGGGATATGAAGTGGAATTACTAAAGAAGTCTGATCTTGTCAGTAATCAAGTGAATGTGCAGTTGAAGAGAGAAGAGAGTATAGTAGCTAAGAACTGTGAAGCACAAGTTTTAAGTACATCTGTAAATGATCCTTCAAATTCTAAACCAATCTGCCCAGTTTATGTTGTAGATCTGACTAACTATCTGGCAGATAATGTCAAACTCTTGAATAATCTTGAGAGTTTGACATTAGAAAATAAAAAATTAAAAGAAAATGAAAATATTTTTGAAAATAGAATAAAAAATTTAGAAAATGAAAATTCTGTTTTAAATAAAAATGATTTTGAAAAACAAAGTATAATAAACTCTCATCTTGAAAAATTCTAGAAATTTGAACAAGATGCTGAGATTGCTAAAAATAAAATTGATGATTTAGAAAAGAAATTGAAAGGTTTTGTGACCTCGTCATTGATTCTAGATCATATATGTCCAAAACCGATCAATAAAAATAAAAAGAAAATCTCAATAAGTGACAATGTCACAAATTATGACAATGTCATTTGAGGATTCTGATGATGATACCGATGATAAAAGAGCTAAAAATGATAAAAAATCAAATATTTTTAAAACTAAAAGAAAATTTTCAAGAAACTGTTCTACAATCTACTGAAAAATGTGAATGCTCAACGCAAAAACCTTCTAAACGGAATGGAGAATGAAAAGAAAAGGAAAAACAAAGTTCTAAAAATTTTCAAAAGAAAAATAAAAGGTCATCAGTACGATCATCCAATCATTACAAAAATTCACAAGAAAATGATAATAAGTGGTGCAGGTCGGACCAAAGTGCTTCAACGTCAAATCTTGCTTTTAGAAGAAACAGGAAAGATGGTTAACACACATCAAATCAATGTTATGATTTGAGTGTATGGTTTTCTAAAAAGGATCAGTATGAAAACAGGAAGTGTCATAAATGTGGAGCAAATGGACACATTGCTAGAAACTGTTTTCAAATTAATCCTAAACCTGTTCATATTGATAAGAAAAATTTTGAAGATGTGAAAATACCAACTCATGTTTTGAAACAATGTACAAAAACTATTAACAAGGTGAAACCAACTAAGTTTTCAAATTTTGAAACTGGCGAATCCTCGAATAGTAATGAACAAAAAGTTTCCACATTGTATTTCAAGAAAGCTTTAACGAAAAATCAATTACGGTTGGTGAAAGAAAAAGAATTTACACAACTAGTGAAAATTGAAAGTTTAGAGGACTTTCCGAAACTTGAGAAAATCCAAAATAAACCTGATTGTGAAAAAGAAAGTCAAAATTAAGGTTGAATAAATAACACCTAAGACTGCAAAGGCTTTGGTGTCGCTATTCAATTAATTGTTTGAATTTCTATGCAGGAACTTCTGAGAAGAAAGCTAATTACTGAGAGTGGAGTTCCGTGGCACACATTGAAGACGATGGGCTGGATTAACAAGTTTTATATAAAGGCCATTTTTACAAATTTGAAACTCAAATAACGTTTACTTTACAATTTTTGAAAATTTTTGGAGAAAATTTTTCGAAAAACATGTTTCAATAACGTTTACTTAAAAAGTTTTACAAATTTTTGAAGAAAATTTGAAAACTATCACAGAACCCTCACTGTTGAACAGACAAAACTCAGGGATATAAATGTTTTATTAACATAAAAGTGTCAAGGTTTTTGTCATCATGAGGGGGAGAGAGGTTTAAAAGAAAAATTGTGAAGCAGTAATGGATGGCGAATTAAAGTGATTCTCATCGGTTGATCAATGTTATTAAAAAATTCCAAAAATATGTTTTTGAATTATAGGGGGAGACAAAATTTTTAGAAAATCCAAAAACATATTAAATGCAAAATGTACAAAAACATTGAAAAAGACAAAAAGAGTTTTGTGTCAAAAAGGAAGTGATAGTACATCAGTGGACTATTAAAGTATGCTAAGGATTTGTAAAGTTTTTAAAAGTGATAAACAAGTCTTACTGTGGATGTGTCGATAGGCTTTACACGTTCAGTAAATTGTTTCCGGGATATAAACTAAATTTTACAACTGCTTAAACTTGTGGATTAACATCTCTCAGATATTTGGACTTAGTACTCTGAAATTTTGTTTGAGAGATTGTCTGATCTGAGATACGAGGTCTTTATAGATGATTTATATCTGGGGTATTATACAAGTTCTTCTGATTTTGCGGAAGCAATAGCCTAGAACTTTTATAATGCTTTTGCTTAATACCCTAAACTGCATGCAAAATTGAAAAAATCGAAAGATCTAATCAATTGTAGTGTTTAAAAGATTCCTTAATTGGAACACACCTTAAAGTCTAGCCTTCATCTCTTTGTCGATACGGTGGTATTAACCTGAGCTCTCAAGGCTTCGCATTAACCCAGTTACAGATATCAATTACGCTATACTCACCTGTAAGATGAAATCTAGGGAATCTTGATATGGGAGTATATTCTGAGATGGGAAACATAGTTGAGTCAAGTTTCATAATTCTAACTAAGATATCTTGGAACAATTGAGAAATGTGTTGAAGTTTAAGTGGACAAATATATCGACAATCTAGGTAAACGAGTTTAAAGCTTAAAGTCTCAAAAGGTCAACGATACTAGTGATATGTCTCAAAAACTGATATGATCTTTTAACACAAACTCAACAAAAATATGTTTGTACATACTTAGTGTTTGATATTCATTTCATAAAAACAAAAGGATTTATATTATCTTTTAGTTTCGACCACTGATGATGAAAAGCTGATTTTCAAAGTCTATAGTTGCTGAACAAAATCTAACAACTTTTGAAAATTGATCTGAAAAGTTTAAAAGTTCATTAAGTTGAAACTTACATTTAAATAAATGTTTCAGTTTAGTGTCAAAACGTTTAATCAAGATCTTTAAGTTGAACTTGATACATGAATCAGATATTCAATGTCATTAATTTGGACTTGATTTACTAAGAGGGTTTAAAAACTGATAGAAGATTAATATTTGAAATGTTTGTGTTATGAAATTTTGAAGTTTGAATTTGAAATATTTTTTTGAATGTTTGAGGAACTTTGAAATAGGAAGTAGGTTTTAAGGGGGAGCTGGATAAAAACGTTGATTAAAGATACCAGAAAGCTCAAAGTAAGGGGGGAGCATGGCGATTAAAGTTTTATCAAGAGAAGTTCAAGAAAAGAGAAAAGGATTGTAAAAGATATGAAGATCAAGGAAGTTAAAGTTATTCAAGAATAAAGATCAAGAATATTAAAGACTCAGGACTTTAATTGAAGTCTGATGACTACGGCAACATCCAAGGGGGAGTTTGTTGATGCATATGTCTATTGCCTACGTTATCATATAATATCGAGTCTGTGTTTAGGAGCGAAACTTAAGTTTATGTATGTAAATGAGCAAGTTCGCCCGAACTTGACCATGGCACATTTGGAGCGAACTTGTATCACTATAAATAGGATAGTTGAGCTCTCATTTGTAACATTCAGAGATTTTATGTATTGGACGGCGAAGCTCTGTCCAAGTGTTTCCAGGATTTGTAACGTTGACTATTAATGAAATAGTGATTAAACAGTAAAGAACTTGTCTACAATGTCGTATATGCAAACAGATTTCGCACGTTTACTTTAGGTTTGCCAAATTAGGACCAGAACGATCCGTACAACGGACCTATACTTCTCATTTATATTATTATTTATTTGATTTTCTTTATCATAATATATACATTGTTTATATTACCTAACGTGTTAGATAACAACTTCATTTTTTAGTTATCTTTTACCTAAATTATTACTTCTTTTTAACAGACACCTACCTTTTATTTGTAATATACAAATTTACTCTTATTAGTTTTAGGGTTGTCCAATAAGATTGAGGCTTGGAGCTCGTTCGAAGCTTGCTCGGATTTAGATCGGAAAAAACTCGCTCGATGTGTCTCGGTTTGAAAGTGAGCCGAGCCGGATTGGCTCGGTTTGGCTCTCATACCAGCTCGGCTCTGCTTAGCTGGGATTCTTTTACTTTTAAATTTTATTTTTATATACATTATAATATATCACAAAAACTTATTATTATTATTTATATGTGATTAGGAGTGTAAGTTGATATCTATACCACATTTAAAGGTCGATTATCATATTAATAAACTTATATTATATTTCATTAAAATTAAGAACGTATTTTATGTTGTTAAACTTGATTTTGGCTTGTAATGTATTAGGTTAAGCTTATTTTGGATATGTTTTTTGAATTACTGAATTTTGAGAGCACTGTATTAATTTTTCTTTTCAAAATCGAGCCAAACCAAGCTGAGCTGAGCCGAGCCCGAGCTTAGGTCTCCAGCTCGATTTCAAATCCAAGCCAAGCCAGCTTGGTTTAGAATCGAGTCGAGCCCGAGTTTTGCCCTGGCTCGGCTCGTGAACAACCCTAATTATTTTTCGATGATGTAATTATCTTTAATAAACTTTAATCTTTTACATAGTATATATAATGCTAGACATAAAATCCAAAAACATTTTGGATGATAATAACTTAAGACATAATATGATTATTTATATAATATCCACTTTTTAATAAAATAATACCAAACAAAATTACAAATATAAAATCATTGATTTTACCAACAATAAGAAAGTCTTTATGATATTTTAATATTTGAGTTTGCTTTCAATTATTATATACTAAGGGGTTGTTTGTTTAGCTCTTAATAAGGCTCTTAATGATTCAGACCTCTTACAGGTTCAACATTTAATGGTCCAGAATGTTTGTTTCGTGAGTAGATGTCTGAATGGTTTAGACATTTGCCTCTGAATGGTTAAGCATTATATTAAGTATGAATAGTTAAAACCTCTAATCTGAATTGATAAGACATTTACCTATAAACGGTTAAGCATTATACTGACTCTTAATGGTTCAGATCTCTTACTGGTTCAACACTTAACCATTTAAAAGTTGTCAAACAACCCGTAACTTATAATTAAAAAAAAAGACTAATTGCTTTCCGCCACTTTTGACCAAGGGTCGTATTATTGGCACACCTGAATCCTTAAATCGACACCCTCAATACGGGTCGTATTGCTTTTTCAATTTCCAATAAAGTTTGTCTATTTGACTGAACCTATACGGGTCGTATTGGTATAACTTTTTTTTATTATTTTTACAAATTTTGTATAGATTTGTTTATGGTTTGAACAAAGTTTTCTAAAAAAAATATGTATATTTTTAAAATAATAACTTACTTAAATTTTTTTATGTAGTATAGTATAGGTGAGGTATAGGTCCAGTATTGACAATATATGCGATAATACCGAACATGTTGACAATATACGCATAATACGACATTTAACGACAAAATACGTCAATTAATTATACGTACGACATATATACATACAACACGACACGTTAGAGTACAAGTGGATTTCAAACAAAATTACCCGTAATCATAGAATACGATACCACATGGAATCGAACGTCACTAGAACGACATGTATAGAAGGTATTCTTCATAAAATGACACGTAATGAAAAATACGACACATATACGAATCGAAAGAAAAACCTAAACTTATGAAATTTTGATTTTACCCCTATGCACATCGTATAGGTCAAAACCGGTACGACTGTATAGACCTATACGATCCGTATAGACCCTCTGAATTCTACATCGTACGACGTATATACATACAACACGACACGTTAGAGTACAAGTGGATTCAAACAAAATTACACGTAATCATAGTATATGATACCACATGGAACCGAACATCACCGGAACGACATGTATAGAAGGTATTCTTCATAAAATGACACATAATGAAAAGTACGTCAAAATACGTCACATATACGTATCGAAAGAGCAAAAATAAAATTATGAAAATTTTATTTTACCCATATACGCATCGAATAGGTCAAAATCGGGTCGTATAGTAGGCTAATACGATTCGTATAGACCTATACGATCTGTATACACCCCTTGAATTCTAAAAAAACAAGGGGTTAATTGATAAACCAGGGGGTCTATACGACTCGTATAGGCCTATACGACCCGTATAGACCCTCTGATTTATCAATTAACCCCTTGTTTTTTGAGAATTCAGGGGGTCTATACGGATCTTATAGGTCTATACGGATCTTATAGGTCTATACGAGTCATATAATGATACTATACGACCCGGTTTTGACCTGTATGATGCGTATAGGGGTAAAATCAAAATTTTATAATTTTAGGTTTTGCCTATTAGGTGCCGTATACGGGTCGTATTTTGTCGTTACGCGTCGTTTTACGAAGTATATGCTTTATACGTGCCATATCGGTGACGTTTGGTTCCATGAGATATCGTATTCTATGATTACATGTAATTTTGTTTGGAATCCAGATGTACTCTAACGTGTCGTGTCGTGTTGTATATGTATGTGTCGTACGGTATCATTACTTGACCTATTTTGTCGTTACATGTCGTATTATAATATAAATAAAATAGTATAAGTATAGTAGATTTTAATAAACTATAGGTATAGTATAGGTCCAGTATAGACCTATAGGTATAGTATAGATCTCGTATATGTTAATAGTTGTAGTATAATATAGTATATGTGTAGTTTAATATAGTATTATAAACTATAGATAAGTGTAGTATATAATACGGTTATAACATAGATAATATCGTATAATAAACATGTACCAAACCTATACTACATGATAAATTTTTAAAAATGTTTTTTATTTAAAAAAATAATATAATTATTTTATTAAACTTTGTTAAAACTATGATTAAATGTATACAAAAATTTATACAAAAAGTGTAGTATATAATATTGTTATAACATAGTAGTATAGTATAATAAACATGTACCAAACCTATAATACATGATAAATTTTTAAATATGTTTTTGTTTAAAAAATAAAAGAATTTTTTTTATTAATTTTTGTTAAAACTATGATTTAATGTATACAAAAATTTGTATAAAAAGTGCAGTATATAATATTGTAATAACATAGATAGTATAGTATAATAAACATGTATCAAACCTATACTACATGATAAATTTTTCAAAATGTTCTTTTTAAATAAAATAATTCTTTTATTAAACTTTGTTAAAACCATGGTTGTAAAAGTCGCTAGGCGCCCCCTAGTCGGTCGACCGGGAGCTGAGAGTACTCAGTCTAGGCGGAGAGTACTCGGGAGTACTCAGACATGTTAAATTATAAAGAAGTTACTTTTTGGAGATTAAATATATGTCAAATAACATAAATGTGCTAATATTTATAACAAAATACGTGAAAATGATATTTATTCTTTCATATAATAGGCATAGAAATTATGTGTTATTATTATTATTTAAGTCAACCTAGGACCGATTTGACCTACTAGATCCAATTATGGCCGAGGTTGACCGCGTTTGACCGACTCCGAGTAATTAGGCGGAGTCGAAAAAGGTCTCCTCGATAGCCTACCTTTTAGCGACTACTCAGGGAGTACTCGACCTTGGAAATCTTGTTTTACTACCATGGTTAAAACTATGATTAAATGTATACAAAAATTAAAAAAACGAAAAAAACCAAGGCAATACGACCCGTATAGGCCTATACGACCCGTATTAGTCCAGTCAGCCGCAAGACAAAAACTGACATATGCAGATTTGACTTTTAACTTTTGAACCTATACGACCCGTTGAAAAAACAAATTGTATAGATAGATTGACTGGTGTGCAAATAGAATTCCCCATTGAGCAATTAGATAACTTAACTATTTCCCATGAGTGGAAACGTATATGTAGTTAATTAATTAAATAAGTTAAATTAAATGAGCCACATTTAATATGCATTTTTCACTCCCACCAACCTTCTACAGTAAAACAAAATATGGTGTGAAGTTTTGATTTCAACCCAAATGGTGGAAAAGATGGTTAAATGAACCGGTAGAAATACGTTGACCGGTTGAAAAGTTGGTGGTAAAATAATATTGATCAGTGTAAGTTACTAATTGAGTCGGTGGAATAGGAAATGACATTATAATTTATGTGAAATCAAACAAACAACAAACGTTCGCATCGTTTCATAAATAGATTTTTCTTTTAATATAAAATGTTAGTTTCTTAAAACGTTCGTTTAAACTAAGTTGCTATTTATAGTATTATATAATACGGCCACTATAAGTTCACTGTCTTACCTTTTGGTTTGACTAACGCTTCTGTCGTTTTCATCGATTTGATAAATCGTGCTTGTAAGCCTTCTTTAGATAAATTTATTTTTGTCCTGAATTGATGATATCCTAATATATTTGAAATCTCGAACGGACCATGAATATCACCTTCGTTTGATGATGGAACAACTCTACGCCAAATTATCTAAGTGTGAATTTTGGTTTAAAGAGGTGCAATTCTTGGGTCACATTATCAACGCAAAAGGCTCCGTCAATCTAACTGAATAAATCGGACTAATTAGCCAAAAACCAATTGGTTAATAAAAATTACTAACCGATGACTTCAGTTGAGGATAATAACCGAACCAACTAAACCATACATACTCTATCAATGTCTTTGTTTCCCGACGTATCACATGAACACCTTCTTAGTATATTTTTTTTAACCATATACATGTTATCTTAGTAGTATCCTTCTTTCAGTATTAAATAAAACATAATACGGTAAGAAAATTCACCTATAATAGTTAGTCCCTCCTACACGTCAGGAAACCAAACATAGTGGAAACTGGTACATCCTGAAAGTCTTTATTCTCTAAAAGAAAATATATTATTTAAATGGGCGGGACCATTAACTATTTATCCTATTATTATTTCAAGTTAGAATTTACTTGCATTCAAATGTATGAGGTCCGGTTACAACTTCTTTTACACGACACAATAATGAGTCAACGCATAGAAGCCAAATCTAGTCATGCCTGTTGTTGGACGTTAAGGACCAGCTAATTTAATTTGTCTACAACATCCACTGATAACGACCACAATAAATCCCCATCAAGCAGAAGAAATTAAGCAAGATTTGTAATTCATCTTCGAATCAAAACCAATGAAATTTCCCAATCATTATGTTTTAATCATCTTCATTTCAATAACCACCGCGGCAACAGAATTAGTTCCCGTTACGCAAAGCCCGGATGCAATGAGAAATGCGGGAACTTAACAATTCCATACCCTTTTGGAATCTGTCCCAACTGTTTCCTCAACCGCTGGTACGCTGTTAATTGCAAGTCCTCAAAACCTTATTTATCCGCTCTAAAACAACTGCCATTGTTGGGTGTAAACTTGAATGAACAAGTGGTTCTTGTCAATATCCCAATGAGGTCTTATTGTCAAGCCCATACTTGGAACAGCAGTCAAATCCTAAATATCGGCCACAGCCCATTTTTGTTTTCCAAACTTTATAACAAATTCTTCTTTGAAGGGTGTGGTACTGTTGCCGTATCTAGCAGTGGAAATGCGGTCACCGGGTGCTCCGTGATACGTTGTGAGCCACATGAACTACGTTTGAATAGAAGTAGTTGTGATGAAATGGGGACCAACTGTTGCCAAACAAACGTTCCTTATTATATGAAGAATTACAGTATGAATGTGACTAGCAATCAATCGTGTGTTTCCGCCTTCTTGGTGGCTGATAATTCGTATGTTGGTACGTTGTTTCGGAACAAATCTTTTGCTGGGGACAGACCGGAAAGTTCTTCTATCCCAACAGTACTTCAGTGGACGCTACCAGAAAGTTATTTTACTAAAGTCAACTGTAGTTATAATTTCAGCAGACTTGAGTTAAAGATGAGTGTGCACACTTCAGTGTTTACTGGGAAATGTAGCTGTCCGTATGATTTTAATGAAGGAAACCCTTATCTATCTGGTGAATGCAAAGGTATCGTGTGGATCTTCCTTTGTGAACATAGCTTCTTTGCTTACTATCAATGTTTTTAAAACCGATCTGTCACTACTAAAGTTTTTGAAACTGGATATGACTGGTATGCTAGACCGGATATCATACATGGTGCCGGTTCTATCACTAGTACTAACTCGGTTTAAAATGGGCTGGTTGGTATCGACATGGGAGATCCAAACAGTCCGGCCCTAAGAATTTAAGTGTCCTGTATGAGCTGAAACAAAGGCCCTGAGGTCTAACGAATTATATAAATTAATTTTTAAACAATGATTAACATTATATAAAAGGCCCTAAGAATTTAAGTCCCTTACGTGTAGAACAATATTATATTATATTATATTATATTATAATATATATTAAATTACATCATGCTAATAATAGTAAATTTACTTTCTTTTCATTTGAGTCAACAAGAGTTTTTTATTTTTACTTTAGCCACATGACATATAGGCCATATTTTCTTTTATTTTTATAATTATAATATATATTAAATTACATCATGCTAATTATAGTAAATTTACTTTATTTTCATTTGAGTCAACAAGAGTTTTCTATTTTTACTTTAGCCACATGACATATAGGCCATATTTTCTTTTATTTTTATAAATCAAATATAAATAACTATAATTATATACCTAACTAAAACTTTTTTTATGTATCAAACACGTTAAAAAGTTGTGTTATATTTTCTATATTATTTTTTTCCTTTTTTGAATATTTATAACTTAATATGATTTTTTTAGTTATCATTATATTATATTATGTTATACAATATATAAAGAGTATCATGTTGCTACAATACCCAATGTCCCTTTATTTTTCTTTTAATTACTGGAATGTCATCTAAATTTATTAACTTTTATTCTTTATGACATATATGTAATTTACACATTCTTGAATGACATTTGTAACTCTCTCACAAAATTTCTTTTTGTTTTATGTATTGACCATCAATGTTTTGGTTCTTATACTTTTGTCCCCTCAACTTTTATTAGTTTTTTTTAAACTATCTCATGAGATTTCTTTTGTTTTGTTTTATATTTTGACCACCAAGGTTTTGGTTCTTATACTTTAGTGGCTACATTTCTTTCTCTCTTTCTTTTTCCTTTTTTAATTTGAATTTAATGATAAAACCACAAAGTGTAAAATATTTCTAGAAAATAATAACATTTGAGTTAAAAAAAAAACAAAATAACAAAAAGAAGAGAATGAGAAAGAAAATGTAGTGGTAAAATAGGTAACCGATCAAAATGGCAGTCACCTAGAATCGAACAAGGAACAGACAAGCTAGGGAGAAAGGAACTTAACCACAGAGGAAAATCTGATTTTGTTTGTAAGTTATATTCTCTAACCATATATATAAAATATAGAAAATGAAAAAAATTTAAAAATTAAAATTTAACCACGGGCCTTGACAGGGGGTGCGGCTAGCCAACCCCTAGGGCCGGCCAACAGTGAATTGAAGATACTGGTATCGTATATCCGGATATTTAAATTAAAATATTTCACCGGTGTCACACCCCGACCCGCAGCGGAATAAAAGTCGGGGCATAATTGGGTTATCACCAAAGCTCATGATATTTACTAAAAGTTTCATATTTATTAAATTCGAATTACAAACTTAAATATCCAATAATCAAAATTCATACAATTACAAAGGAAAACAAAACTAAATGTTCATTCCAAAGCATTAACTTGTTTATTCTTCTAGGCCATCCTAAGTGTTTCTTGCCTCAACTGGATCACCTGTATCATGTGTAAAACAGGGGAGATTTTAGGTCAACAAAAGTTGGCGAGTGAACTTTGATAAAAATTTTTAAGTAATTGCTTGTTTTATTTATTAAAGAAAAATTCGTGCATTAATCACATGTGAGCAAACATATGTATGTAAACAATCACAAACCACTTTGAAGGAATATATGACATGAATGATGATGTATTTGAGATCAAGGCTCAATTAAACGGAGCCGATCTAGTGAGACACCTGATGCTCAACCCGTATCCCACGGGGAACTGATGGGCATGATGAAATGCGTGCACTTAAATGATAAATTTAATCTACATATACATTTGATCACGAAATGATATATGCACAAGTGTTTAAATAAAATAAAGGAATAGTACGACACATAATACACCCCAAAACGTGAATAATTATTTATTTAACCGACGAGGGAAAACTAACCTAAATAATAACGAAATAATTCGATAAATAAATAAATTTTATTTGAGTTTAATATTTTTAAATAGTGCTCTTAATGAGATTTTTAGATTTATTTTTGTGAGTTTAATGCAAATTTTTAACCTTAGTAATCTTATTTTTAAGTATTTTTAAATAATTTTTAAATTTAAAAAAATAAAAAAATAAGAAAACAAAATTAAAAATAAGTTGACCTTGTCAGGTCTGACCGGGTCTGACCGGTCGGATAGCATGTAATTCAGGCAGCGTGTGAGGTTCGAACCCGTGACCTCCCGTATACGTGCACGCAGCTCTACCAACTGAGCTACGTGTCTAACCCGAAATATTCTTTGATTTAATTATATATATATATACTAGTTATGTTAATAAAGAATTTATTTATTTTAAAAAGATTTGTAAATCTTCAAAGCCGGTTGAGGTTTCATGATTCGAACCCGAGACTCCTAGTTCTCGTGCCCACAGCCCAACCAGTTGGGCTGTGTGTCTGACCCGTGTAAATCCCTATTTGTATTAACTTTAAACACTTGTTCCAGAGCGATCTGAGTGAGTTAAAAAGCTTGGTTTTATTTACTGAGAATTGGTAACGTATACGAGTCGAACCCAGGGCCTGTGTGGTATAATTGCACACAGTCCACCACTGGACTGTGTGTCTAACCCGATTAAAAATCTGATTTTTATTACATAAATTACTTATCCCCACTTCGTCTTCTTCATTTCAAATCCATATCAGAACTCTCACCCGCCCAAAACTTTTCTTTCTGATTGTTGTTGGTAATCGACATCAATTAATGTTAATTTAGGTGAAAAAGATTAGCAAGGGAGATTCTACCGTAACAGAGATGGCGGCACGATCCCGGCGACTGGATTTTGGTGATTCCGGTGGTTCTCCGGTGGGACAGAGCTCCTTTCAGGTGACCGAGTTTTTGAGAGTAAGCTAGAGAGTATGAGGGAATTTTGAAGGGGAATTCGTCTGGTATTTATAGGGGAAACAGGGGGTGTTGAATTTCGGTTTTTGGAAACTTGTTCGCGTGATTGATTCTTGGTTTAAGGTAAATGGGTTCGAATTCGGAAAGAGTTGACGCGGTTACAGCTGCGAATTTTGGATTGCCAGATAGGGCGAGATCAGCGGTTCGCTGATTTGAATTTGCAGGCACAGGTGGTTTGTGCATAAGTATAATTTGTTTCCAGATTCTAACCAAAAGGTGTGTGTGGCTCAGTGGTGTTTGCGGTGTATGTTAACCCGGGGAACCCGGGTTCTATCCCCGGCTCGCCCATTTTGAGTTTTTATTTTTATTTTCTATATTATAAGTTAAACCATTTATAAATTATAAATATTTAATTTTTGATTTGATTATTTACTTTATTTTATTCAAGTTATTTTTAACAAAAAGAATTCTAATGAGAAAAAAATTAAGGCCACCCGACATAAATAAATACTCTTTGATTGGTAACTTGGGGCGGGTTTTCGAAACCCGATTTGCATAAATGTTACAGTATCCCCTACTTTTAGAAATTCCATCCCGAAATTTAAGTAGTAGTGGTAACCGGAAAAAGATGCGTATTTCTCGTGCATTGAGTCTTCACGTTCCCAAGTAAACTCAGGTCCTAGTTTTGACTCCCAACGTACCCTGATAATTGGAATATGACTTCGCCTTAAGCGTTTCTCACCGAAATCCATGATTTCTACTGGTCTTTCGACGAAGTGCATCGATTCATCGACTTGAATGTCTTCTAGGGGAATATGGAGGTTTTCGTCGGCGAGGCACTTTTTCAAGTTTGATACGTGGAACGTGGGATGAATTTTGTTGAGCTCTCCTGGTAGTTCAAGCTTGTATGCTACGGGACCTACTCTTTCGAGTATCTTGAAAGGTCCTACGTAGCGTGGTGCTAGCTTGCCCTTCTGCCCAAAACGAACCACTCCCTTCCACGGTGATACTTTTAAAAGTACTTGATCACCAATGTCAAACTCCAAGGGCTTTCGTCGTTTGTCAGCATAACTCTTTTGACGACTTTGAGCCGCTAGAAGATTGTTTCGGATTTGAAGGATTTTGTCAGTTGTCTCTTGAATCAATTCAGGTCCGGTGATTTGCGCTTCACCGATTTCGTGCCAACATACTGGAGATCGGCACTTACGGCCATACAAAGCCTCGAAAGGGGCCATGCCGATACTTGAATGATAGCTATTGTTGTACGAAAACTCAACTAACGGTAGGTGAGCGTCCCAGTTCCCTTTGAAGTCTATGACACATGCTCGTAGCATGTCTTCAATGGTTTGGATGGTGCGTTCAGATTGACCATCGGTTTGAGGGTGAAAGGCAGTACTGAGGTCTAACCGTGTACCCAAAGCGGTTTGTACGGCTCGCCATGTTCGTGAAGTGAAACGACCATCACGGTCTGAAATGATGCTTAATGGTACTCCATGACGGCTTACGATCTCGCTGATGTAGATACAAGCTAGCTTCTCGTTCTTGAAGTCCTCGCGAATCGGAATGAAGTGAGATGACTTTGTAAGACGATTGATTATTACCCATATGGTGTCATACCCACTGGAGGTGCGAGGTAACCCGGTAATGAAGTCCATGGTTATGTTTTCCCACTTCCATACAGGTATTTCGGGTTATACTAGAAGTCCTGAAGGTCTTTGATGTTCAGCTTTTACTTTAGAACAGGTAAGGCACTTGGAAACAAAAACAACGATATCCTTTTTCATGCCAGGCCACCAGTAGGTGTATCGTAGGTCTTGATACATCTTATCGGCTCCTGGGTGTACAGAGTATCGTGTTTTGTGTGCCTCATTCATGAGGAAATCACGAAGGTTATCGCGATCAGGAATCCATACGCGGTTTAAATAGTATAGGATACCGTCGGATTTTGTTTTGATTTTGAGTTCAGCTCCACATGACAGCTCATCGCGTACGTCATTTTCGGTTATAGAAACATGTTGAGCTGCCCGGATTCGATCTTTGATGTCGGCTATGATTTGCGAAGATAGAAGACGAATGGAGTTCGCATAACCTTTTCGACTGAGCGCATCGGCCACCACGTTTGCCTTGCCAGGATGATACCGAATTTCACAGTCATAGTCGTTGAGAAGTTCGACCCATCTTCGTTGCCTCATATTCAACTCTTTCTGGTTGAAGATATGTTGGAGACTCTTGTGGTCAGTGTATATTTCACACTTGGTACCGTAGAGGTAATGTCTCCATATCTTGAGAGCGAACACAATGGCTCCAAGTTCTAGGTCGTGGGTGGTGTAATTCTTCTCATGAACTTTGAGTTGCCTAGAGGCATAGGCTATCACTTTTCCTCTTTGCATCAATACACAGCCTAGTCCTTGCCCTGACGCGTCGCAATAAACCACGAAGTCATCGCAACCCTTAGGGAGTGTGAGGACAGGTGCGTCACAAAGCCTTTGCTTTAAAGTTTGGAAGGCCTCTTCTTGCTTAGGTCCCCAAATGAAGGGTTTTCCTTTGTGAGTCAAGGCCGTGAGTGGTACAGCGATACAGGAAAAGTTGGCAATGAAGCGTCGATAGTAACCATCCAAACCAAGAAATGACCTAACTTCGGTAGGGGTACGTGGCGCTTGCCATTCCTGTACTGCCTTGATTTTTGAAGGATCGACATGAATTCCCTTGTCATTGACGACATGACCAAGGAATTGTACTTCTCCCAACCAGAATTCGCATTTTGAGAACTTAGCGTAAAGCTTTTCAGTCCTTAAGAGTGTAATAATGAGTCGAAGGTGTCGCTCATGATCGGATTTAGACTTGGAGTAGATAAGGATGTCGTCGATGAAGACTATGACGAAACGGTCGAGGTAGGGTTTGCATACCCTATTCATCAAATCCATGAAGACATCGGGGGCGTTGGTTAAACCGAAGGGCATGACCACGAACTCGTAATGACCATAACGAGTCCGGAAGGTGGTTTTTGGGATATCTTCTTCGCGCACTCTAAGCTGATGATAACCAGAACGAAGGTCGATTTTTGAAAAGCAGGTGGCGCCTTGAAATTGGTCTAGGAGGTCATCAATGCGAGGCAGTGGATAGCGATTTTTAACCGTCAACTTGTTGAGTTCTCTATAATCAATGCACATGCGAAACGTTCCATCTTTCTTCTTCACAAAAAGAACAGGTGCACCCCAAGGCGATGAGCTAGGACGTATGAATCCTTTGTCAGTCAGCTCTTGCAGTTGACTGGCCAGCTCTTGCATTTCGGATGGGGCTAACCTATAAGGAGATTTTGCAACTGGTGTAGCGCCAGGTACAAGATCGATGCGAAATTCGACTTCTCTCACAGGAGGAAGTCCTGAAACGTCGTCGGGAAAAAACTTGTGGAAATTCCTTCACAATTGAAATATCTTCGAGTTTCCTCTCCTTGCCTCCCTTCTTGACGACGTGAGTTAGAAATGCGACATATTTCTTGCGGAGATAACTTCGGGCTTGAAGGCAGAACATCAATTTGAGTCCCTTCGTAGGGGTTTCCCAAAAAATACGTAGTGTCTGACCGTCTGCAAGAGGAATGCGAATGAATTTTTTCGTGGCACACCACCTCAGCGTGATGCTGGCTGAGCCAGTCCATACCTATTATAACATCGAAAC
The DNA here is from genome assembly GCA_947069175.1 of Scalesia atractyloides. NCBI lineage: Eukaryota > Viridiplantae > Streptophyta > Magnoliopsida > Asterales > Asteraceae > Scalesia > Scalesia atractyloides. The sequence continues at coordinate 45,734,281 of CAMTDV010000019.1, read as the reverse complement.
TTCCCAACTTCATAGGAATGAGTTCAATTGGAAAATCGTGATCGTTTAGGGTGAGAGTACAATTGCGTATAATAGAATTTAATGAAGTGGGTTTTCCGTCAGCAACTTCCACCGTTAGAGATTCAATGAGATTAACACGAGGTTGGTTGAGGATAGGTTCGAATTCTAAGGACACAAAGCTCTTATCCGCACCAGTATCGAATAATAGGGATGCATAACTACCATTGATGAGAAACGTAACGTTGACCACGTTGTTGTCAACCCTGGCTTGGTTGGCATTGATATTGAAAGCTCTTCCTCTGACAGGTGGAGGAGCTTGGTTAGCTTGGTTTACCGGATTCGCTTGAGCTTGGGCATGGATGATGTTCACTAGGCGTGGACAAGTGTTCCTGGAGTGGTATGGGTCCCCACAGTTGAAACAAGCTAGCATGGGTTGCATCACGGGGTAGTTAGGTTGGTAGTAAGGTTGGGCTGCGTGTTGTGCAGGTGGTAGAAGTAAGGGTTGTTGGGCTTGGCCCACCATTTGATTTTGGGTTTGGGTTGGAGGTTGACTGCGGTTCATTCGCTGAAGGGTACGGCAGGTTTGGATAGTGTGACCCGCACGGCCACAACTTGTGCAATGTTGGCAGGGGTTTTCGGGAGGGTGATGGTATTGACAACGGTTGCACTTTGGGTGTGGGCCAGTGTATAGCCTTTTGAATGGTGCAGCTGGAGGAGCAATTTGGGTGATTGGTGCAGCAGTGATAGGAGGGTTGGTTTGAGTGACAACAAAATTCTTGCTATTTCGCTTCCTCTTACCAGCAAACTTCGAGGATGAGACGGGGTGGTTTAGAGTTGGGGTCTCAATGGGTGCTTTCTTCTTCTCATCTTTGAACCTGCCGTTTCGAATGCGATTTTCAGTGAGTTCTGTGGCTAACTCCATTGTGGCTTCAAGTGTTGCAGGCGAAGTGCTTAAAACCGAATCTTGGATTTTCGAGGGGAGGCCTCGAATGTAGTGTTCGACTAAGCGGTACAAGGGGGTGAACAAATTGGGGATCATCTGGTTCAACTCGAGAAATCTTTTATTGTATGAAGTGTGGTCTCCTTCCTTTTGTTTCAATGCGTGGAACTCGTCTTCCAGCTTTTTGATTTCGCTTCTTGGACAGAAACGTCTGGTCATGATTTCCCTTAACTCTTCCCATGTTAAGGCCATGGCATCTTCAACTCCTCGCTTACCCTTTTCCGTGTTCCACCAGGTAAGGGCTACCCTAAACAGTCTTCCAATCACGTAACGTAACTTACAGTCCTCGGGACAGTCGCAATTGAGGAAAGTGTTTTCCATTTCTTCAAACCAGTGAAGGAGGGCGGTGACACCTTCAGTCCCTTCATATTTTGGGGGATCGCAGGATTTGAAGTGTTTGTAGGTGCACTTGGAGGTTTTGGAAAGAGGGTTGGCGACGCTCTGGTCTTCTTGGTTGGGAGGGTTGATGGGATTAGCGGTGAGAGCTTGTTGAACTTGAAGCACGATGTCAGGAAGCACTGCGGCCATTTGTTTAGCAATTTGTGTGGCCAAGCGTTCGTTTGACTTTCCTGACTTTCTACCTCCACGTAATTGCCTAGCCGACATCTACAGGAACATATGTAGGAAGATTGTGAGTTTAAGAATTTCCTAGGTGTCATGTGTCTTAAAAAGAATGAAAACAACATAACTGAAAATAATTTAACTACATCCATAGGATGTCTTGGGGTTGCTCATGTTTGGGCCTCCAAATGTCCCCCATACCATTGCCTGTGTAGTCATGTGGGCCCCCATGACTATTGGGCTTGGTAGGATTCACATTGGTGTCGGCGGGTTAACACTCGCACCACCCGAATGAAAATCGTAAAACATGATTGTGAGATGTATGGTAGGAGGGTGTCTAGGTGTAGACACAATGACAGCTCAAAGTGGGGTTAGTTCACACGACGTTTGGTATGGCATGCTTTGGCCTAATAGGTCCTTCGTACTCTCATAGTTAGTCCCCAGGTAGGCAAACTGGTCCTTTATTTTGGATTTATACGAATGCCAAGCCTAGACAGAACGTTCCGACTATCGGTACTCGTACCCTTCCAGTTACTACATACCCGTCGTGAGAACTCACTTTGATGTGATTTGAAAAAATACAAAATCATTGCAAAAATCATGGAAATCGTGACGTGTGTGCTCTCATAGATATGATATGTTATTAGGATATGAATTATGATGAGCATTGCATATTAACATGTAATTGTGAGCGTGCTTGCATAATATTGGGTGTGAAAATAAACATGAAACATATAAACATCATGAATTTTGCATGTAACGCATAAACAATTAAAATTTAATCAACTATAGTATAGGCTCTAAGGGTCTAATAACCTATCCTATATCCCTATAGTGACAAAAGATCTGATACCAATCTGTCACACCCCGACCCGCAGCGGAATAAAAGTCGGGGCATAATTGGGTTATCACCAAAGCTCATGATATTTACTAAGAAGTTTCATATTTATTAAATTCGAATTACAAACTTAAATATCCAATAATCAAAATTCATACAATTACAAAGGAAAACAAAACTAAATGTTCATTCCAAAGCATTAACTTGTTTATTCTTCTAGGCCATCCTAAGTGTTTCTTGCCTCAACTGGATCACCTGTATCATGTGTAAAACAGGGGAGATTTTAGGCCAACAAAAGTTGGCGAGTGAACTTTGATAAAACATTTTAAGTAATTGCTTGTTTTATTTATTAAAGAAAAATTCGTGCATTAATCACATATGAGCAAACATATGTATGTAAACAATCACAAACCACTTTGGAGGAATATATGACATGAATGATGATGTATTTGAGATCAAGGCTCAATCAAACGGAGCCGATCTAGTGAGGCACCTGATGCTCAACCCGTATCCCACGGGGAACTGATGGGCCTGATGAAATGCGTGCACTGAAATGATAAATTTAATCTACATATAATTCACACAACAATCAATACACATTTGATCACGAAATGATGTGTGCACAAGTGTTTAAATAAAATAAAGGAATAGTATGACACATGATACACCCCAAAACGTGAATAAAAAGGAGGATTTGTAAGAATTCACTGTGCGTTCCTTGAAAATGATGAATGCGCACGAATTTATGATTCAACCGACGAGGGAAAACTAACCTAAATAATAAAGAAATAATTCGATAAATAAATAAATTTTATTTGAGTTTAATATTTTCAATTAGTGCTCTTAATGAGATTTTTAGATTTATTTTTGTGAGTTTAATGCAAATTTTTAACCTTATAAATCTTATTTTTAAGTATTTTTAAATAATTTTTAAATTTAAAAAAATAAAAAAATAAGAAAACAAAATTAAAAATAAGTTGACCTTGTCAGGTCTGACCGGGTCTGACCGGTCGGATAGCATGTAATTCAGGCAGCGTGTGAGGTTCGAACCCGTGACCTCCCGTATACGTGCACGCAGCTCTACCAACTGAGCTACGTGTCTAACCCGAAATATTCTCTGATTTAATTATATATATAAACTAGTTATGTTAATACAGAATTTATTTATTTTAAAAAGATTTGTAAATCTTCAAAGCCGGTTGAGGTTTCACGATTCGAACCCGAGACTCCTAGTTCTCGTGCCCACAGCCCAACCAGTTGGGCTGTGTGTCTGACCCGTGTAAATCCCTATTTGTGTTAACTTTAAACACTTGTTCCAGAGCGATCTGAGTGAGTTAAAAAGCTTGGTTTTATTTACTGAGAATCGGTAACGTATACGAGTCGAACCCAGGGCCTGTGTGGTATAATTGCACACAGTCCACCACTGGACTGTGTGTCTAACCCGATTAAAAATCTGATTTTTATTACATAAATTACTTATCCCCACTTCGTCTTCTTCATTTCAAATCCATATCAGAACTCTCACCTGCCCAAAACTTTTCTTTCTGATTGTTGTTAGTAATCGACAGCAATTAATGTTAATTTAGGTGAAAAAGATTAGCAAGGGAGATTCTACCGTAACAGAGATGGCGGCACAATCCCGACGACTGGATTTTGGTGATTCCGGTGGTTCTCCGGTGGGACAGAGCTCCTTTCATGTGACCGAGTTTTTGAGAGTAAGCTAGAGAGTATTAGCGAATTTTGAAGGGGAATTCGTTTGGTATTTATAGGGGAAACAGGGGGTGTTGAATTTCGGTTTTTGGAAACCTGTTCGCGTGATTGATTCTTGGTTTAAGGTAAATGGGTTCGAATTCGGAAAGAGTTGACGCGGTTACAGCTGCGAATTTTTGATTGCCAGACAGGGCGAGATCAGCGGTTCGCTGATTTGAATTTGCAGGCACATGTGGTTTGTGGATAAGTATAATTTGTTTCCACATTCTAACCAAAAGGTGTGTGTGGCTCAGTGGTGTTTGCGGTGTATGTTAACCCGGGGAACCCGGGTTCGATCCCCGGCTCGCCCATTTTGAGTTTTTATTTTTATTTTCTATATTAAAAGTAAAACTATTTATAAATTATAAATATTTAATATTTGATTTGATTATTTACTTTATTTTATTCAAGTTATTTTTAACAAAAAGAATTCTAATGAAAAAAAATTAAGACCACCCGACATAAATAATACTCTTTGATTGGTAACTTGGGGCGGGTTTTCGAAACCAGATTTACACAAATGTTACAACCGGTACATGTTGCACTAGTCTAGAAAGATTTTATATTTTATTTCTTCCTAGCCTAGAACATCTCCAACGCTAACGTTGGGTTTATTTTTAGATTCACCATTTCAGCACGCCACATCATTTTAGATCTCTACCTAAATTAGTTATCTTTCCCCTTAAACGCTAAATCAATCTAAACCTCTATCTTAAACCCCAATTTTATATACAACAATGTATTATAAAATGCTTTTTGTGACTACCCCCTTGGTCTGGACGAGTCCGCCACAACGGACACTAGACCACACACATGCAAGGTTCGGTTTGATTTGGAACTTGTCCGTTTCTCCACATAGGTTATGCTCTTAGATAAAATAATTTTATAATGTTAAATAATTTAACTCTTTTAAATATTATAATTAATTATTTTGTTTTTCTTGATAAAATATATTTCTTTTTCTTTCTTTATATAACAACAATATAATTGTTTTGAAGATTTAATTATTATATAATTATAAGTAATATTTAAATATTTCTGAATTTTACAATAATTCACGTTTTAAAAGTTAGGAGAGAAAAATAAAATATGCTTGAATTAATTAAAATAAAGCAATAATATGTGTCTTTCAATCACTTGTACATGAATATTCGGAATTTGGTTTTGAGTAAAATTTGTATAGAAATATAAAAAATATAAAAAAATATAAGCACCTTGCAACGGCATATATACTTTAATTTTATAGAATATCATATTTTAAAAGTTATAACGTATAAACAAAATATATAACAAATAATACATTTGCGTATGGATCGCTTGTTTATTACTATTCACAACATGGTTATGAGCAAAGTTTATACCGAGACATTGATAAACATAAACACGTTGTAATGACATACTTAAAACTTTATAAAACATCTATGGTTAAAAAGAGTTATAATAATAACATTTAAGAAAAACAATGTTACTCTTAATATTTGCGCTACAAAAATTAATACTATAGAAAATTGTTTTGAACATTCAGTTATTGTAGTATTTAAATTATTTATGACATCATATAGTTTTTGAGTCCGATTCAACAATTCCAACCACTTCTCCGGTAGTAAGGTGGATTCATAAATTGATATGGTTTTCAAAACGTTGTATAATGTATACTACTCATTCTTATTAATTGTGTGTGCATTTAGCCACCGAAGAATGTACAAAGTGCATGGAAATGTCTGGCTTTTGTGTATACAAAGTATCATATGGCGGTAGGCGAACCTTCATTTGTGATCAAAACGTTGATCACCATGGTAGAAGCAAGTTATCATCATCCAGGGCTGTTTTTCTAGGTATACTCATTCTTATTAATTGTGTCTGCAGTTCGCTTATATTTTTGGTTTTGTTTCTAGGTAATATCATTTGAATAAACATCAAAGCTTGGAAGTTGAATTAATTGTTGTTCAAGAAGCCAAATTTGTTCATATGATCAAAATCATATCTTCTTTCAAACTAACCTCTATATTTAGGAACAATAACGGTAAACATGAGTGATTTCAGATGGTTTTCAGATGGTTTTCGATGGCTACTGAAGAACATAAACGAATGTAGTATTCTTGAAAAACTCATAATAGCATACTTTTTGTTTGGCTTTAACAAACAGGAATTACTAGATCTTTTAGCTTTAGTTTCTTTTCATGTTATATCTTTTTCAAGATTTGTATTATTAATCTTCAACATGTTCTTGGCATGTAATATTTAGGCGTTGGCATAATCATTTTGGTCCTCGTTCTTACGGCTCTAGGCATTGTATTGTACAAAGTAATACAAAGAATCAAAGACATAAGACTGAAAAAGATATGTTTTGAACGCAATGGGGGACTACTTTTGAAACAACAAGAAGCAAGAAACGAGGGTTTAGTTGGTGAAACCAAGATTTTCACATCCAACGAGCTGGAAAAGGCTACAAACTACTTTAACAAGAGTATGACTATTGGCCGAGGAGGCCAAGGTACACTATACAAAGGCAAGTTGAATGATGGAAGGATGATAACAGTCAAGAAAGCAAATGCAGTTGACCAAAGTCAACTAAAGCAATTCATCAATGAGATGGTAATTCTATCACAAGTTAATTATAGAAATGTGGTCAAACTACTAGGATGTTGCTTAGAGACTGATGTTCCTATACTAGTTTCAGAATTCATTTCAAATGGGACATTGTATGAGCATATTCATCATGAGAACACAAACGTTTTCCTATCATGGTGCACGCGATTACGGATTGCTATAGAGGTAGCAGGAGCACTAGCTTATTTGCATTCAGCAATGTCAATTCCAATCTACCATAGGGATATCAAATCAACTAATATACTTTTGGATGAAGAATATAGAGCCAAAATATCTGACTTTGGAACTTCAAGATTTGTCTCAATTGGTGTAACTCACTTAAGCACCTTAGTCCAAGGAACAATTGGCTACTTGGATCCAGAGTACTTTCAATCTAGCCAGTTCACTGAAAAAAGTGATGTCTATAGTTTTGGAGTTGTTTTGGTGGAACTATTAACAGGAGAAAAACCATTTTCATCAAGTAGATTTGGTGAAAACAGAAGCTTGGCTGCACACTTTTTGATGGGTTTTGAAGAGGGTCGAGTGATGTCCGTTCTTGATGCAAAAATGGTGAGAGAGGGCGGCAAATATGCGTTAGTGGAACTAGCTAACCTAGAAATAAAATGCTTAAATTTGTGTGGAAAAGACAGGCCAACAATGAAAGAGGTAGCAATAGAGTTGGAAAGAGTTAGAATCTCACAAAAGTGTTTTGATGGCTAGATCTGATTTTGGAAAAGTGAATACATTATGTTGGAGAAGAAGAGTCACTGATGCTAACATACGGGGAGCACAACATCAACCAACATGATATAGCTATGATTTTTTATATGATATTATGATGTACTAAACTTAAGATATGTTATGAAGAAGATCGTCCCAATTTCTCTATATCATTTGTTGTCTTATTATTTAGATCTTTAATTAGTATTATTGATTTAAGTTTTTTTTTTGTGAATTGTTCATTGGTTTTGTAAAAACATATATCTATTTAAGCTTTTCAATTTTATTAAAACATTGCTAATGATTTTAACTAGGTTTGAACTTAATCATTAGATGGATATACAAATGCATGACTAAAAAAATATGAATAATAAATAGAGAAAGAATCATTACAAGATATATAGTTTCCCGGTGTATATTCGCGAATCCACTTTACGACTACTCAATGAATTTCCCCGGAAGTTTTATCCACTAGACTTCTCTATACACGACTAAGATAACTTATATACAATCATCTCCCAAGTATACCATAACCAGGGTAAAAGAGAATCATTGACTGGTTACTATGGACACTTGACGTGGGTAATTCTAGATCTGGTCAGGATTTTGGGGGACATACAGCCGACATGATATCCGTAGGTAATCCGTTGCTAAACCAAGAATCATATTTAAGGTAACAGACTTTTTCAATCGTTTGTCGGTGAGATCCCATTTGCGACAGATAATTGGTGGTAAACCACCTATATATATACAGTACCATGAGCTTGGTGGAAATCATTGGGTCTTACAAGCCTAACAGTGGCAACCTCCTTATATTTCAAATATGGCACATTGATATTTGGGTGTGGTCTGTGCGACGAGTTTCTTTACAGATTTAAAAATGTGACATTACATTTGGCATGTGAGTTAATACGGTGTTAGCGTGTTTGTTGAAATTGGTGGTCTTGATGTTTAAATACTTCACCATTAGCACACAAGTCACCATAACTATAAATGAAAACATTTCATATGGAGTTGTGAGAATAAAAAGATGGTAGTCAATATAGTGTTTCCCAACTCTTGGGATGAAAGGTAGACTCGTAACAAGAGTTGGTTTCTAAGATTTGTTTCTCATGTGTGCATTTTAGTCAATGTATATACATTTCTATTAAATTAATTATTTAACATTTCTTATCTTAGTTTGCAATATCTAATAATCTAATGCAGTTAATTTATAAGACTTGGAAATGTAATATAGTTTATCTATAAGAATAATTTTAATTGAGATATAATTTTTTGATAATGTGACTTGTTATAACCTAATGTGTAATTATTCATACAAATGTTTTTACAATCAAATGACTTGTGAGGACCTAATGTGGCTATGTATAACCAAAAGTAACCCACTAACATATGACAAGCCCCATTAAGACGCAAAAGCGTACTCATCATGCTAAGCATGTCTCTAACACCAAAATAACATCACATGACCTAATTTGAGTTTGTGCAACCAAGACCAAACCCCTAACACATTACAAAGCCCATAAAGGCCCAAGAATGTACTCTTATTCATACACATGTCTTAGAACCAAATGAATTAACCTAAAACAACCATAAATGCATGGCAATGCAAGGCGTATTGAGACCGACGAGTATACAAATAATCATACAAATTCCATTAAAACAAAATAACTTTGCACGACCTAATATTTATCTAAATAACCTAAACCAACTCACCAACACATGGGAGGTAATGTTCCGCCTGTCACCTTTCCCCCCTTTCTGTATTTTCTAGGTTGTAAATTTGTAATGTTTATAGTATTCATAAGAAAAAACGAATAAAAATAAATTATTTTCGGGTTAAATGGGTCTCGTCTGGGTAAAAATATCAAGCACTAACCAGAGAACCCAACCCACCCCATGATATTTTGTTCTTTTTGTTGTTTGAACATATGTATATTGTTGTTTTAGGAGTTCACTCCAGATGCAAGAAGGTATGATGTCATATGGATCCAATGGTGCACTGGGCATCGCTGATGAAGTCGGCATGGACGAGGGAGAAGAATGGTGATATTGCCTTGTAACTTATGTTTTAGAGTTGATATTTATGTTATGTTTGTTTGAGACTTGACATGTATGCTTATACATTGGTTTTGAGACATACTGGAAAAAGATAGCAGGTTATTCTATTTGAGAAAATGGGAAAAGTTGAAAACAGAAAAAAAGGTTTTTCGACCTTTAGGGGCAACATATATCATCCCTAAAAGTAATATGGTGACGTCATTATCGGACTTTTAAGGCCAACATATGTCGCCCTAAAGGTGTCAATATGATTACCAGCGACAAATGCCGCCCCTAAAAGTCAAAAGGCAACAGGGACGATTTGTCGCCTCTAAAACTAGTAGGGCGATTTTTCGTATCAACAGGGGTGTTGATGTACATGTGAATTAAGTGAAAATATTATACATATTGGTAATGGTAGTGTATTATGTATGGTAGGAGGTAATGGTAGTATATTATGGATGGTATGATAGATGAAAGGGAAAGTGTATTCAAAGTAGTGTAACAAAACATACATATAGATACACATATGCATTTCTCATATTGGTAATGTAAAAAGTAGTGTATTACGGATGGTGGTGTAAATCTAAGTGCAATTGTCTAATACTGGTAATGTATTACGGAATTTGTCAAAGAAATTATACCTATGCACATGTGCATCGATAATTGTTACTCGAATTTTTTTAATTTTTTTAGTGAGGAAATATAGCAAATCGTTTTATATAAATATTAATTTTTTATGTGTGTTGTTTAGATTTTTTTTAGCTATTTTTTGTTATGTTCACATTGGTTCTCCTGGTTCTCGTAATAAAGGGTGATTCCTAACATATATATACATGTTTTTTAATTAGTTATATCTAGTTGTTGATGGTTTGGTTATGTTTGTCACTTTATGATGTAATATGTTTTTTGGATGGTATAAATTGTGCCGATGTACATGTAATAAAGTTAAAATATTTGTAACGGTATTGTATTATGGATGGTATGATATATGAAAAGGAAAGTGTATTCAAAGTAGTGTACCAAAACACGTTATATCATGTTCATACATATAGATGCACATGTGCATTTCTAATGTTGTTAATGTAAAAACTAAAAAGTAGTTTATTAGAGCATTCACATTCCTTCCATCATCTTTAACCCTGTAATTTAACTAAAAATCACTATTTTTTAAAATTTATCTCTCATTTAAAAAACCCTCCAAATCTTATCCTCTATATTTATCTTTATATTCTTTTTTATTGTTTTTTCCTCTTTCTTTCATTTACAATCTAAACTACTTACTATTTTGTCTTCTTATATTTTATTTCTAAAATTGATTTATAATAATTTTAATATAGAATTTTGACCAGTAATTAGTGTTTTCAAATTTCAAATTAATCGAATTGAGTAGTTGTGTATTTGTGAATTTGCTTGAACAAGTTTATAATAGTATATATGATCTTTTCACAATGAATTGCAAAGCACAATAACAACAAATGCAAACTTAAAGGAACAACAGTTAAGATGTTAAAACATTACAAGCAAATTATCCAAATAAATGCAAACTTAAACAAAAGTTGAGCTAATCAGTTTAGTCATTCATATATAATTCTAATGATCATCACATAATATATTTCTAAATCCAACTCCTAACCTTCACAAAACAATCTAATATAACGCGGCATCGTTTATTGTTGTGAATAGAGTAGCCATTGATGTTCAATTAGATCTTCTTGAAGTTGATGATGTGCCGAGCTATCTTTAATATGAAGACGACATTGGATGAAGTCCATAAACTCATTCGTTTGAGTGCGCGACAATTCAGGGAGATCATCGTCAAGTTGATCATACTCAATGTTAAGATTGTCACCATCATCACGTTCATCTTCAATAATCATATTATGAAGTATAACACATGCTTTCATTATATTTGTTAGTACCTTCAATTTGAACATTCGTGAAGGTCCTCGAATGATTGCAAATCGTTGTTGAAGTACACCAAATGCTCGCTCGACATATTTTCTTGCAGATTCTTGTGCTTTTGCAAAATGTTTATTCTTGTTCCCTCTTGGTGGAATCGTCTTTACAAAAGTTTGCCACTTAGGATATATACCATCTGCAAGGTAATACCCCATAGTATAGTCGTGCCCATTGACTATGTAATTGACTGGTGGTGCACGCCCTTGTGCAAGTTCTGTGAAAACAGAAGATCTCTCTAACACATTAATGTCATTATGTTAACCGGGCATACCAAAAAACGCATGCCATATCCAGAGATCATATGAAGCAACCGCCTCCAAAATAATAGTAGGTTCACGAATGTGGCTAGAGTACATACCTATCCAGGCTGTGGGACAATTTTTCCACTTCCAATGCATGCAGTCAATGCTTCTGAGCATTCCAGGGAATCCTCGTTGCTCTACAACTATAAGTAGTCGGGTAATATCATTGGTGTTTGGTGACCGTAGATATTCAGCTGAAAAGACACTTACTATCGTCTCACATAATTTTTTAAGACTCACCATTGCGGTGCTTTCTCCGATGCGTAGGTATTCATCCATAAAATCTGCAGTAACCCCATAAGCCATCATTCGAAGTGCCGACGTTATCTTTTGTATAGAAGATAAACAGAGTCTTCCGACATTATCTCTTCTTTGGACGAAGTATGGTTCCTTAGCCACTACCTCATTTAGAATACGGAGAAATAGCGAAAGAAGAATAATACGGGGAAAATCTAATTTACCTTTATATATTGGTGTGGTTTTTTTCTATTGCATGATACTTACTCTCGGCCTTATTAAATTTGTGTATTCTTAATTAGTTACCGAAGAATGTACAAAGTGTATGGAAACGTCGGGGTCTTGTGTGTACAAAGTATCATATAGTGGTGTGAGGAACTTCGTTTGTGATAACCAATCTGCCCATAGCCGAAGCAAATCATCATCCCTGGCTATTTTTCTAGGTAGTATTTTATCTCTTCGCTTATCATTTTAGTGCAGCTTCATATCATACATACACAATCGTTACGTGGGTCATGTGTTAGTTCCATATATATGACTCCTATTAAATTTAAATCCTTTGTGTTCTTACTTTAGTTAGGAATTGTATTATTTTCATTTCAAACAAAGGGTTATATATACAAACCAATGCTAAAGCTGAGCAATTTTATTTAGTTTTCAACGGAAATTTAAGAACATTAGCATGACGTAAGTAAACTAGTTGTAGACTACTTTTTTACAGTTTAGCTAATAAGCATTCACAATGAAACCCTTAAAAATACGTGAGAGTGTTTAGTTATATTATAAGGAATGATTGGTGGTTGTGAGTAGAGGATAGAGAAAATATATGAGAAAGTTACTGTTCATCTATAAATATATGAGAAAAAAATTCTGCAAAGAGAAGACTGTATAAATTTTTTAATATTTTTAGAAATGGTTGTGGGTGAAGGAAAGAGAAAAGGTAATGATAAAGGTATAAAAATATTATTTAACTGAAAAAAAGAAAGAAAAAGTAGTTGTTTTTAGTGGAAATACATGGATATATATAGGGGTTTCATTGTGAATGCTCTAATGTTGGTTCTCATGTACTCATAATTAAGCGAGTTTTGGCCTATCACGTTATATCTTTTTTTAAGATATGTATTAGTCTTCAAGATCTTCAAGTATTCTCGTCCTAATTCTTACGACCCTAGGATTTATATTTTTCAAAATAATGCAACGAGCCAAAGACAAAAGACGGAAAAAAAGATTTTTTGAACGTAATGGAGGCCTACTCCTACAACAGCAAGAAGCATGTAATGCGATTTAGCTGATAAAACCACCTTGTTTACATCTGACGAGTTGGAGAAGGCGACAAACTACTTTAACGAGGATAGGATTATTGGTCGCGGAGGCCAAGGTACACTATATAAAGGCATGTTGGCCGATGGAAGCGTCGTATCAGTCAAAAAGTCAAAGGCAATTGACGAAAGTCAACTAGAGCAATTCATCAACGAGATGGTTATTCTTTCACAAATAAATCATATGAATGTGGTCAAATTATTGGGGTGTTGCTTAGAGACTGATGTTCCCATACTGGTTTCAGAGTTTATCCCAAATGGGACATTGTATGAACATATTCATCATGAGACTACCAAGTTTTTCATTCCTTTAGACATACGACTACATATTGCTACCGAGGTAGCGGGAGCACTTTCATATTTGCATTAAGCAGCATCGATTCCAATCTACCATAGAGACATCAAATCCACTAATATACTTTTGGATGAAAAATATCGAGCTAAGATATCCGACTTTGGAACTACAAGGTTCATCTCAATAAGTCAAACTCACCTAACTACCTTAGTCAAAGGAACATTTGGTTACTTGGATCCAGAGTACTTTCAAACTAGTCAGTTCACTGAAAAAAGTGATATTTATAGTTTTTGAAGTTGTTTTGGTTGCCTAAGTAAATTTGGTGGAAACATAACCTTGCTTGCACACTTTATGTCGGGTTTTGAAGAAGGTCGAGTGATATCTATTCTAGATGCAAAGATGGTGAAAGAGGGTGGTAGGGATGTGTTGATAAAAGTAGTTGACCTAGCAATACGATGTTTAAATTTGTGTGGAAAAAACAGACCGACAATGAAAGAAGTAGCCTTAGAGTTGGAAACAATTAGAATGTCACACTTGTTGTCTGGAGTTGAATCGGATTTTAGAAAAGTAAAGTACAATGGTAGAAAAGAAGAAGAGTTACTTATGTTACCATATGGTGAATCAACATCAAGCAACATCATATAGCTATATAATTTTAATTTTGATATTTGAATGTACTTCATTTAAGACATGTAATGATAATAGTGGTCTCGTTTAGTCTTGGTCATTTGAGCTTTGAGGGCTAGTGTGTAGTACTGTAGTTGTTTGATATTCTCTTACCTCTCTAAATAGAATTATCAACTTATTACTTGTGTTTTAATCTTTAAAAATTATTTAAATGATTTGTTGGACATTATGAAATAAAAATTTGCGTCTTCTTCTTTGACATGATGTTGGATTCTTTTCATTATTCTTGTCGAGATGTGAAAAATGAAAATGAAAACTTACTGATTCAATAATTTGATGTCAAAATAACAACCAAATATGATACTGGTTGAAGGTATTTATTATTAAATTAGGATTAGAATCTCGTGTTTTAAATGAGTAGAATAAATGTAATATTTTTTAGTTAATAATAAAAAAAATTATGTCTTAAAAAAACGCTTGTATTGTATAGGTTGAATAAACTAGCATATTGCATAGATTTTATAAAATATCACTCATATAGTTGTTAAGGTATTTCTTTTAAATGAGTTTTGATGTGACAATTATATATTATGATAAGTTAACTTTTAAAACATTTTTTTTCAACTGGGTGTTAACCTTTTTTATGTAATTAATAAATGTTAACTCAATTAAAGTGTACTTAATCCTTATTATCCTTTTAGCATAGTCAAGTTTGTTCAGCCCTTTCTAATTCTATAACGTTTTTAGTAATAACTAGTAGGTAACCAGCGTGTTGCGGCGGGTTCGTGAATTACATTTGTGATGGGTCTTGTTGCGGTTTTGGTTCTGACCAGATAGAAGATTGTGATTGATAGGGAGTTTAGGTTGTATGGATGGCCAAGGGTGTAATTACATGGATGTTGAGTGTGGTTTAGTAGCTCGTGATAATCGATCCTAGGTGTTGTGCATAAGAATTCTAAGTAGTCTTCATAACCTTAGATTTTGACAAAAATAAGTCAAACCTTTTACTTTTAATATTCAGTTAGTTTCCAGTTTTGACACTGTATGCAATACTAATTAGGGGTGTTCAAAAATATCCGTATCCGAAAATCCGATCCGAACTATCCGAATTTTCAGATACGGATAGTGATTTTTCAAAATATCTAAAAATTTAGCTTTTATTTATCGGATATCTGAAAAATATCGACATTTATAAATCAAATTTGGCCGGTCACCATTTTCATGAAAGTTAAAAGATGACAGTGGAACATTTAAGTCAAATAACACATGGTTGACCCTACAGTCAAAATGTACCTACATAAAAGACAAGATCACTTAGACCAGCGCCCATAGCAACCCGAGGATTAACATGGCCTCGCTTCCGTAATGAATTGGTGTTGCCGAGACAAACGTCATTGTGTCCGATCAGGAATATTGTTCAGCTAGAATGGGCTTTTCAGCCCGATTCAGTGTATTTGATGTCCGGCTCCAATGTGGATGCTTCACCTTTATAAGATATATTATTCCTGCTATATGTGGTGCAGCCACGCTTGTTCCTGAAATTATAGCAAAGTTCTATTGTTCCAAAAACCACCACTATTTCCCCTTTTTTTTTTTTTTTAAGGTAATCAGATTTTAATTAGAGGGTGTTTGGAGGTGTGTTTTGAAAAATACTAATGTGATTAGCCTCATTGGTGTCATCTGGAGACCAAGAACCCCAAATTATAGCACCGGGTGCTAAAATATCGGTTTCAAAAGATCCGCATTACAAAAGCTGTAATCATCACACAGAAAATAGTATGACTATCGACGTTGATTTATGAAGTATGGGCTCCAAAACATCTCCAATAGTTACTGTAGCCTTAAACTTTCCACTCTCCTGGTCCAAAGTCATAAAGTAGATGTTTAATAATAGTCTATAAGCTCCTATAGAAAGATGACCAATAAAAAGTTTAAATCTCTAATTGAATCCTTAAAGATGATTACTGAAAGTAAATATAATTGTAGACTGAATACCATTGAAATGCTAACATCACTAATGAGAATCCCATGAAATGCTAGTGCGACTGGCGGTGCAGCCTGATGACCGGTATCGCACGGCCGTGCCATTTTTGAATCATTGTTCTGGATAAGATGACGTCACCAGATTGCGGGAATAGTGCACGACCGTGCGAGATCCGCATGACTGTGCCGATTGAAAAAGTCTATAAAACATTGGGTATTTTTACAAGCTTCTGGGCGATTTCGGAGGTCCGAGAGCAGCCTGCTAAGGACGGTTTGAAGCCTCAAAGTTGCAAGAAGTCTTTGATTCATCCAATCCTTGCTTGTTTATGGTTTGATTTCTTGTTTTAACATGTATTTTGAGCTTAGATTCAAGCATTGAGCTGATGGTATTATGTAATATTGTAGCATAAGGGCAAAAACATCTTATTTACTTGCTTCATGAACAACCATTAGTATGTTAACTATGTTTGTAATGACACTTAGCACTTTTTATGTTAATCCTTGATGATTAGTTTGCAACTTTGTTTATTGATAATGGATTCTTGATTATAGTTAATTGTCTTGGAAGATTAGTATATTGTTAGTTGAGATATTTGAAAGAATAAGCTTAATTAATCACTTATTAGTAAACTTTTAATAAGATTAAAATGTTTACACCATGAGACTAGAAATGGGTATTGGTTTAACAAGGGGTAATTAATATTAATCAAGAGTCTTTTCCCTCACGGAAGGACCTTAACGGGTTAGATGGTGTTGTTATGAAACATAAGTATAATCATGGTTAGTAATTTAGGCCAAAATTGCTTCCTTGGTGGATTTGTGTTCAAGATTTATAAAATGAACTCGGTTGTGATTTAATCTAGGTTATGCTTGTCTCGGTGGCTACATTGTGTTTATCAATGTAGCTTTCCTTGATTAAGTGAGGTTAGAAAACTCTTAACGGATGACTAACTTATTTTTAAGTGATTTTCATAAACATTAATCAATAGGGCGTTAAAGAACAAATTTTAGGTGGTTAAAGTGTGTTTATCGTTTTAACTTTCCGAAGAGCTGTCATGTTAGAATTCTCGAAAGGGATACTAAGTGTCTTTTAAAAATAGAAAATTGATCAAGTGTTTTAGTGGCAAAACCGACTTAGTTAACATGTTCCGATTGTTCGTGAAGCAAGGTTATTTTTCTACTTGTTATGTTTATAATTTATTATGTTTCAAAAATAAATTTTCCAAACAAAATTATCCACATATCTTTTTACCGGTAATTTAACGACAAAGGTTTAGTACTTTTGCATCCGCCCGCACCCATGGATCGATACTTGGTTCTTTTACATATATGACGGGGTACACTTGCCCTTTCGTGTGTGTTTTAATGTTGAAGTATAAATCATTTTTATAAATTTAAAACCGAACCATGTGTAAAATTCATTGTAAAAATATGTATATACACGCACACGTCAAATTTTTGGCGCCGTTGCCGGGGATGTGGCGAGCTTTAGGAACGAACCGAGTCAATATTTTACCGGTGTACATGCTTGTGAATAGGTGTAAATATTTATTAGTTCATTTATTTGTTTGTAAATACTTTTAGTTGATTTAATTTATTCGTCCGCATACTTGTTTTACACACTTATTAAATTTTTATTTTATTTATTTGATCGAATTCGAACTAATTATTCATTTATTTCCCAAATTTTCGGGGCCAAAAAATTATTTTTATATTACCGATTCGAGTATTTTCATTAGTCTAGATTTATATAAAATTTTTGGGCCTATTTTCAAATTTTCAAAAATTTTCCAGCCCTAAAACAGAAAATTCGGATTTTAACAACAACAAAAAAAATATTGTATTATTATATTATTATTTCATTATGTTCGGGGCGTGCTTATCATTCTCTTACAGGTTGATGTCCTCAACCCCCGCGCCCGCTGCTGCTGAGCCACCGGACGAACAGGAGCGTGACCTGAGGAGGAGTAGGAGACTTCGAGAAAGGACCCGCGTTGTTGCACAGCAAATCTCAGCTGCGGTTGACGTACAGGAGACACCTGCTGAGGGTGAAACCTCAGGGGTCAACGAGGGAGACACAACCATGGCGGATGACGACCGACCACTGAACGAGACGAACCAGCTAGGAGGTGGTGGTTTGGAGCCGAGCATCGCCCGAACGAGATTGTAGCGCCTAATTTTGGAATTAAACTTAGTATAATAAATATGGTGCAAAATTCGGTGCAGTTTGATGGACGTGAGCATGAGGATCACGGTCGACATATTGCTTCTTTTCTAGAAATCTGTTCGACATTCAAGATACGAGACGTTTCCGAGGATGCTATACGACTGCGACTTTTCCCATTCTCATTGCGGATAAAGCCAAGCAGTGGCTTCTTTCACTTCCCGCTGGATCTACTAGTACTTGGGATGAGATGGCGGAGTTATTAATGCAAAAGTACTTTCCGCCATAAAAAAACGAAGCTAAGGAATCGTATCATGACATTTCGGCAAGATGATGGGGAGTCCTTACACGTAGCCTGGGAGCAATTAGAGACTTGTTACTTGATGTTCCGCACCATGGTCTTTCCAAAAGGCAGTTAGTGTTGACCTTCTACCAGGGACTTAACTACGACACGCAGGAGCGCTTAGATGTGTATGCAGCAGGCGATCTAGGGACAAAGACGCCTAATAAAGCTTACGCGATTATTGAGAAAGCCGCGTTGAAGTCGAGTTCACGACATGGTGGAGAGAGGAACCAGACATCATCATCTTCACGCCCAGGAGTTCACGCTGTTGATGATTACACAACAATTTCTGCACAGATCGCGGTGTTGGCGGCTAGGTTTGATAAATCACAATCCCAGACGGTAGCACAGACTAGTTCGGGATGTGAGCAGTGTGGAGTTTCGCACGAGTTAGGTGCGTGTGACCAGGGTGTTATGTTTGCGGGTCAGGAAGAGGTAGACTTTGTTAGCAACCAAGCGAGGCCGCAAAATAATCCTTACAGCAACACACACAATCCGGGATGGTGAAATCACCCGAATTTTGGGTGGAGAGCAAACACGGGTAACCAAAACCCGCTCGGATACAATCAGTGAGCTCCAGCACCACAGCAGGCTCAAGGCCAATCGTTTCTGTCATACAATCAATCCTACCAGCCTCGTTCTTATCAGCATCAAAATCAAGGCGCCGGGAGTAGTTCTCAGCAACAAGGCCCTTCGGATAATTCTAAGTTGGAGGAGATGATGGCCCAGCTTCTGAGTAGCTCTACTAGTGCGAATCAGCTAGCCGAGAAACATTACCAGTAGAACGGAGAACGTTTCTTAGCTCACGAGGGAGAGCTGAGGAGTCAGAAGGCCTCGATTCAGAACATCGAGAATTAGGTAGGGCAGTTGGCTAAAATGATGTCGGAGAGACCTCCGGATGGTCTCGCAGGCAATACCGAGCTGAATCCACGAGGGCATGTAAATGCCGTGAGGACGAGGAGTGGCAAGACCACGGGACCCGACATATCGGATTCACCACCGATTACTGAGGCGGTTCAGACTGATGCTCCGGACGAGGTGCATGTTAGGCGAGACCCAGCAAGTACAGCACAGCTCCAGGATCCAGTCAAAGATTATACTCCTCCAGTTCCGTACCCAAGCAGGCTAAAGAAGTAGAAAATGAGGAGCAATATGGTAAGTTTTTAGAGTTATTCAAGCAGTTACATATAAACATACCATTTGTTGAGGCCTTAGCCCAAATGCCTAAGTACGCAAAGTTCTTGAAGGACATCCTCTCGAACAAGCAGAAACTCGAGGGCATGTCTTGTATTGTGATGAATGAGAGTTGCTCAGCTATACTTCAGAACCGTCTGCCTATAAAGATGGAAGATCCAATCAGCTTTAGTCTTCCGTGCCTTACTGGCAATATGTCGGTTAGTCACGCGTGGCAGATCTGGGAGAAAGCATCAACCTTATGCCCTATAAGGTTTTTGCTAAATTGGATCTAGGTGAGCCTTCACCTACGAGGATGAGCATTTGACTAGCGAACCGTTCTATCAAGTATCCATGAAGGTTTGTGGAGGATATGCTTGTTAAGATTGACAAGTTTGTATTTCTGGTGGATTTTGTTATCTTGGATATAGATGAGGATTCTAGGGTGCCTTTGATACTCGGACTTCCATTCTTGAATACCGCCCAGACGATCGTAGATGTAGCCGCGTCCCAGATTACACTCCGAGTGAATGATGAGCATGTGACCTTTGACATCGCGGTCAATGCAACACCCGCAGAGTCAGGATGATGCGCTACACTATGTTGACGTTGTCGACACGTATGTGAGCACCCATTTCCAAGGCACGATCGAGGAGATTGATTCGGACACACCTTTGTTGTGTGGGGACCTAGATGGCATTATGCAGGAGGGCCACGATTTCGAGCAGCCAGTCTATCAGATTGGTGATGATGGTTCCCAGAGTCCAGATCGGTTTACAAAGATTGATCGTGAGGTTGAGGAGAAGTCGAAGCCTTCGGTTGAAGATCCCCTGTCCTTAGTGTAACAACTCAAATTTTTGTTGTTATTAAATTATTTCCTTTTTCGTGTATTTGGTTTATCTCAACCAATTGTACTCCGAGATTTGGATTATGAAAAGTTATGTTAATGGAATTATACTTTATCACATCTATATCGCATTTAACCGCTTATTAATCACAAATTCAACGCAATCACAACTAATTATGCTATTATAAGAGCCAAGTGTGTTATTGTTTAATAAACACTTGTGCCATCGCATCGCTTATCTCATCGCATCGCAAAACGCAGTTAATTATGTGGAATTATGTTTTATGTGTGTTATATTTATGTATGTTATGGTTTAATATCGCTAAATCGCTCGCACACTGGCGTAACTCGCTCTCTCTCAATTCAATGGTAATATAACGCTTAACGCATCGCTAAAACGCTTAATATAACTATCTAATATGAACCGAATCGCCAAACAAACTCTTAACACGAAATAATCGAACAAAACTTGGCCACTAGGTCAAGTTCGGCCGAACTTGTATAACAAAAGTTCGCTCGAACTTGTCTGAGCCATCTAACTCTTCACCAGCCACAAGTCCGCCCGGACTTGTCTTAGAATCACTAGAAACATACAAGTTCGCCCGAACTTGATGTCTCAGCCCAACATTTCACCTCTACCTATAAATACTCAGCTCCTCTCCTCATTTGAACTTGCTGCAAGTTCGCCCGGAGCTCCTCGAAACCGAAACCTTTTGTGTTCTAAGTAAGATTCAACCCGTTTTCAACTACAACAACGTTCAACAACGTTTTACAATGATTTTGCATAAGGCTTCGCCTTCGTTTTCATCAAATCTCTTTTGTTTACGAAAATCTTCATCTTTTTATGCAAAACTTCTACTTTTCACTCAGATCTATGCTTAGATCTGAGTAAAACCTTTAAAACCTTGATTTTTACACAATATTCGGACTAAACGACGTATGTTTGTTCACTTTGAAGTGGAACGAGGCGTTGTCAAGCTAGATCTCAGATCCGGAAGCACAAGGACGAAGTCGTCACTTTACACAAGCTGGACTAACCCGTACGAACCTTCAAGTTCGCTCGGATTAGCCCGAGTTTCTGTAAATGGCTAAAACTCGCTCCAAAAGACCTCTTGAGCCATGGTTTTGCTCAGTAGCCTAAGTTTGTAGGGATGGACACTTGATTTCCTCAGCAAACGACGCGAAAACACACGATTTGGATGCCAAAACAGTCAAGTTCGCTGGGAAGGCATCAAGTTTGCTCGAACTTGTCAACAGATCGGTGACCAAGTTCGCCCGAACTTGATTAAAACTCACCAAATATTACAAGTTCGCTCGAACTTGTACTAATTTCCAAGGAAATCAGACAAGTTCGCCCGAACTTGTAACCTCCCTCTACAAAAGGGACAAGTTCGCTCGAACTTGTCTCGTTTCCTAGGAAACCAGACAAGTTCGCCCGAACTTGTTCACTTAATAAGTTCAGTTATACAAGTTCGCCCGAATTTGTACTTTCAAGTAGAAGTTCGCCCGAACTTGTCTACTGATCTCTCACCCGTTAACCTTTTCAGCAATTTAGAAGATTGATGCACTTCTGTTCGCTTACAGGCTGATCCGGCACTCTCCGCAACTCTTCTCAGATCCCTCATCTCTCCCGAAACGCACCAACAGTTAGTATACTTGAACCCCTTTACGCTTAAACGCACTTTTGGGTGTCACATATGTTCTATATCAAATCACATCACACAACTCAACTCTTATTCGCAATCCCGCTATTACATGACTGTACGTGAAATCTGTTGAATTGTATGTATTGCTTGATTGCTTGTATGCCACCCTTAACATGATAGTTTACTAGAGGTTGACCCGCCACCCGGAGGCCCGGGGTTGTTAAGGCTCGCATTTTCATTTCTCATTTATTTTCTCTTTTAGGATGTGAACACTTGTTTGCATGCCTCGATCAATCGCGGTTTGTTGGTTTACTTGAATCTGAGTAGTTACAGAATTCACAACTATTACGTATGTCATGCGGTGTATGCTAAACACTTTTATATCTATTATGTACGCAAAACCTATATGCTCACCTTTACTTAATTGTATTGACGTTTTATTTTAACATATGTGGCAGGTTGAGGATTTGACTACTTGTAATTGGATAGGATTTGGTATTCTAGAAACGCATTGTAATAGAAACCTAAGGGATACCGAACTTGATTTATATTATGAGAATGCTTGAATTCTGTAATTTGTTTAAGGATTATATGTTAGTAGTATGGGATATTAACGTTTAAATATTGTCGCTTAAATAGTGTTATGGAATTTCTCATGAGACAATCTGGTTCGTCTAGTGCCACTACCCTGATGTTTCAGCCATCGAGTGGGGTGTGACAGATTGGTATCAGAGCCATAACTATAGGGAAAATTAGGTAGAATTGCCATGATTGCCTTAGACTATAGTTAGGGTACGAAACCAGACTGTTACGCATCGATTAACGCCGAAAACGAATACGAACAGACTAAGTCCGCCCGAACTTGGGGGACAAGTTCGCTCGAAATTGATCAAGTTCGTCCGGACTTGACCAAGTTCGCTCGAACTTGCCTGTCCTCTCAACAAACAACAAGTTCGCTTGGGATTAGACAACTACGCTCGAACTTGACATCAGGCTGATGCCAAGTTCGCCCGAACTTGACCAAAATTTTTTGACACGAACTTCTAAACATTGCTTTTCCTAAAGCAACCATAACACACGCTGAAGAACGCTCGTATCACACAAAACGAATGATCAAGTCGAGAATAGGTGTGAAAACCAAGAACTCTCGATGAGATCGTTCACTCTGCGCAATCTCTCTCGCATGAGATACCTTCGTTGAGTTAGGAGTGATATCCAAACCTCAACGAAAATCTCCATATCTTTCTAGTGGAACTCCTTATTTGATCGGTGAGCATAACCACAACTAGGAATGATGTTGTTAAGCTAGGGGTGAAACCCGCATCTTAATAACTAGTTCTGCTCCTCGATTTTCAGTCTCCCCAAAGTCTCGATTATTACGATGCCTCGGAACATGGCGTAACTGGAAGGATAAATGTCGTTAACCGTTGTACGGCAAAAGCATTTGTCTATTAGGCCAAATCGTGTGTCCGAACTCAGAGAATCTTCGAACCACTTTGGGTAGTCGCTGTCTCAAAATCCAGGACGCTCCCAATTGATTTAAGCCTATAATCGTCAATTTTACGCATCATCGAGTTTATTTATTATTTATGTGTTTAAATTTATGGATTTTCACGCTTATTCGATTTATTAATTTATTGCTCTTATGCTCCATCTATATATGCACTACTCGCACAGCTCTCGAAATCTAAAACGCTAATTAATTCACCAACCAAACTAATCGCTTAACTCGCTTACGCTCAGGAGGACATTCATGTGTCTTATACACAGCTCTACTCGCTATCTATGCTACTCACCACATCTCGTACGCGCTACGCATAATTTAGTTTGAAGATGAATACGTGCAAAATATGTGCTTATGTGCTTATGTGATTATGTGCCTACGTGATTATGTGCTTACGTGCTTATGTGCTTACGTGTATACGTGCCTATGTGTTTATGTGCCTTAACTGTATAATATTAATAATAATAAACTTTTGAACATAAACCTATCATAATCAAATCTCATCCAATCAAATCCTTTGTGTAGATGTCTTCTATGGGATCTCACACACGGAGGAACATCCAGTGCAACAACGCCAATAAGCGCATCGCTTCTCTGGTAGCCAAGCAAATGGCTAAAGTTATCCCCCAGATCGTCAGCGAGATCCATGCCGCCAGCAGCAATTCATCGGTCGATTCCAAAGCCGACACGCCCAAGACTTCCTTCGGCTTTAAGCAATTTAAAGCATGCGGACCCCTCACTTTCTCTGGCACTGAAGGACCGAGTGCTATGTTCCACTGGTTCGATTCTATCGAAGTTATCTTCCGTCAGAGTGGATGTCCCGAAGCTCTGCGCACTATCAACGCCACCGGCGTGTTCCAATCGAGGGCTCTCTGCAGAGCGCAACAAGCGCGAGAACGACGAAGCTTACGGGCTCACTTGGGAGGAACTCAAGGAAATAATGGTGAAAGAGTTCTGTCCTCCGCATGAGGTTCAAAAGCTGGAGAATTAGTTCTGGGATATCAAGCAAGACGGTCCAGACAACGCTGGCCTAACAGCTCGTTTCAAACAGTTGAGCATTATCTGTCCTGGTCAGGTTGACACGACCAAGAAAGCGATCAAGAAATACCTGCGTGCTTTACCCGATTGTGTCGCTGATTTTGCTCAAGCTGCATGCCCCGTTACCATCGAGGAAACCTATCAGCTAGCCGCTGAGATCAACAACAAAAGAGTTCAGGCTGGTTACTTTAAGAACAACAAGGTCGCAAACCAGGCCATCACCGAATCAGCAGCTCCTACCGATCAGTCTCGAGAATCAAAGAACAGTCGTCGTGGTCGCAAAAGGGAAAACCCGAGAAAGAACTTTGCCCTTATCGCTCCGCAAAACCCTCAGCCACTCCAATCTGCAGCACCAAACGCACCTCCGACAAAGCGTGCGTATACTGGCCCACATCCTTTGTGCTCAAAATGCACTTATCACCATGTGGTTGGAGGAAATTGCAGTTTCTGTACCAACTGCAACATCTACGACCACTTTACTGTCAGTTGCCGTTCAGGCCCTCGTCAGCAAGCTCCTCAGGCCCCTGCAGCACCAGCTCTACCAGCTCCCCCTTGCACTCCTCAGGCTAATCAGTAGCAGTACCAGCAGCACGCGCCAGCCCCAAAGGCCCGTGCTTGCTACACAGGTGGGACCCAAACCACTTTAGTAATGTCTGCCCTAATCGAGTTATCAAACAAGAGCCGCAGTAACAGCATCCTTAGCCTCAGCGTCAGCAGCAGCCACCACCACAGCCCCAGCAGCAACAACAGGCTGCGTGTGGACGAGCCTTTAACCTCAATCATCGCCAGGCTCAGAACGACAACAATGTTGTCAACAGTATGTTCCTTGTCAATGGTATTTATGCTTCATGTTTATTTGATACTGGTGCCAATAATTGTTTTGTATCGTTATAATTCGAAAAGGTTTTAAAATGTAAACGCGCTAAACTCCCAAGACTTTCGATGTGGAAGTCGCCACCGGAAAAACCGTTACCATCACCTCTGTCCTACGTGGTTGTACTCTCGATCTCAACAACCATGTCTTCTCGATCAATCTCATACCTATGCAGTTAGGTAGCTTTGATATCATAGTAGGCATGAATTTTCTTCGTGAGAATCATGCTGAAGTTGTTTGCTTCAATAAAATGATTCGCTTTCCTCTCCCTAACAGTGATCAACTCCATGTTTATGGTGAAACTCCCTCAAAGAAGTTGATGCTTATGTCATGTACACAAGAGAGCAAGCATCTGCGAAAGCAATGCGTTGCCTTCCTAGCCCACATCATGAATCCAGAGAAAGAAAAGAGAACCTGGAAAGATGTACCCATTGTTTGTGAATTACCCAAAGTTTTTCCCGACGATTTACCTGATTTACCCCCTACTCGTGATGTTGAATTCCGCATCGATTTGATTCCCGATGCTACTCCCGTTACTAAAGCCCTCTATCGTCTCGCACCATCCGAAATGCGCGAGCTATCAAGCCAACTTCAAGAGCTTCTTGATAAAGGTTTCATACGCCCGAGCACTTCAACAAGGGGCGCACCCGTTCTTTTTGTGAAAAAGAAAGATGGGACGTTCTGAATGTGCATCGATTATTGTGAACTTAACAAACTCACGATAAAGAACCGCTACCCTCTTCCTCGAATCGACGACTTATTTAATCAGCTTCAAGGTGCTACTTGTTTTTCTAAGATCGATCTTCGTTTCGGTTATCATCAGTTGCGTGTACTCGAAGAAGACATTCCGAAAACCGCCTTTCGAACTCATTATGGCCATTTCGAATTCGTGGTCATGCCTTTTGGTCTTACAAACGCACCCGCGGTCTTCATGGATTTGATGAACCGTGTATGTAAAGCTTTCTTAGATCGTTTTGTCATTGTGTTTATCGATGACATCCTTATCTACTCGAAGTCGAGAGACGAACACGCGCGCCATCTCTGTTTAGTCCTCGAACTTCTCCAAGGAAATCGCCTTTATGCTAAGTTCTCTAAATGTGAATTCTGGCTTGAAGAAGTCCAATTTCTCGGCCACATCGTTAATAGTCAAGGAATTCATGTCGACCCTGCAAAGATTGAAGCTGTCAAGAGTTGGATTACACCGAAGAATGCTTCCGAAATCCGTTCATTTCTTGGATTGGCGGGTTACTACCGTCGATTCATCGTCGACTTTTTGAAAATCGCCGTTCCGCTTACCGCTTTAACTCATTAAGACAAGCCTTTTGATTGGGATTCCAAACAAGAGGAAGCTTTTCAAACTCTTAAGCATATGCTATGCAATGCTCCTGTACTCGCCCTTCCCGATGGAAACGACGATTTCATTGTTTATTGTGATGCCTCAAACCTTGGTATTGGTTGTGTTCTCATGCAACGAGACAAGGTTATCGCGTACGCATCTCGACAACTCAAGATCCACGAGAAAAACTACACAACCCACGATCTCGAACTCGGTGCAGTTGTTTTCGTATTGAAGATATGGCGACACTACCTCTACGGTACATAACAGCCTACAATATATCTTTAATCAGAAGGAATTGAATATGCGCCAACGCCGATGGGTTGAACTTCTCAACGATTACAATTGTGAGATACGCTACCACCCTGGCAAAGCAAACGTCGTAGCCGATGCTCTAAGTCGACGAAGCTATGTGTATAGTGTTCGTGACTCTCAAGCTTTGAATGATCTCAAAATCATGATTCGCTCCGCCCAATTCGCTTGTTTTAACGATAATACCCTAGAGGAAGAAATGAAATGTGGTGCCGAAACTCAACTCGTCGTTAAACCTAATGGTATCTATTATTATCTCGATCGTATTTGGATTCCTAGCCGTGATAATCTCCATGAATTGCCGTATGGAAGAAAATGTCGATCACCTATTGCATGGCACGAGATCGACGAAGCACAAATCACCGGTCCCGAGTTAATTTAAGAAACGACAGACAAAATCCTCCAGATCAGAGACAATCTCTTAGAAGCTCGGAGTCGTCAAAAGAGTTATGCCGATAAACGCCGCAAGCCCCTATAGTTCAAAGTGGGAGATCACGTGCTCTTAAAGGTTGCACCTTGGAAAGGAGTGATCCGCTTCGGGAAGAAAGGAAAGCTAGCGCCACGATACGTAGGTCTCTTTAAGATTCTGGAAAGGATCGGAAAAGTATCCTATCGCCTCGAACTACCGGCAGAACTTAACAACGTCCATCCGACTTTCCACGTGTCGAACCTCAAGAAATGCCTAGCTGAAGAAAACCTCCACGTCCCTCTCGAGGACTTGCAAATAAATGAGACTCTGCAATTCGTGGAAAAACTTGTCGAAATCATGGACCGAGAAACCAAGAAATTACGGCTCTCTCGCATCCCTATCGTGATGGTCCGATGGGAAGGCAAACACGGTGCCGAGTTCACTTGGGAATTGGAAAGTGACATGAAGGCTAAGTACCCGCATCTCTTTGTTACAGCCACTACTTAAATTTCGAGACGAAATTTCCTAAAGTAGGGGAGACTGTAACAACTCCAATTTTCATTGTTATTAATTATTTCCTTTTTCATGTATTTGGTTTATCTCAACCAATTGTACTCCGAGATTTGGATTATGAAAAGTTATCACATCTATATTGCATTTAACCGCTTATTAATCGCAAATTCAACGCAATCACAACTAATTATGCTACTATACGAGCCGAGTGTGTTATTGTTTAATAAACACTTGTGCCATCGCATCGCTTATCTCATCACATCGCAAAACGCAGTTAATTATGTGGAATTATGTTTTATGTGTGTTATATTTATGTATGTTATGGTTTAATATCGCTAAATCGCTCGCACACTCACGTAACTCGTTCTCTCTCAATTCAATGGTAATATAACGCTTAACGCATCGCTAAAACGCTTAATATAACTATCTAATACGAACCGAATCGCCAAACGAACTCTTAACATGAAATAATAAAACAAAACTTGGCCACTAGGTCAAGTTCGGCCGAACTTGTATAACACAAGTTCGCCCGAACTTGTCTGAGCCATGTAACTCTTCACCATCCACAAGTCCGCCCGGACTTGTCTCAGAATCACTAGAAACATACAAGTTCGCCCGAACTTGATGTCTCAGCCCAACATTTCACCTCCCCCTATAAATACTCAGCTCCTCTCCTCATTTGAACTTGCTGCAAGTTCGCCCGGAGCTCCTCGAAACCGGAACCTTTTGTGTTCTAAGTAAGATTCAACCCGTTTTCAACTACAACAACGTTCAACAACGTTTTACAACGATTTTGCACAAGGCTTCGCCTTCGTTTTCATCATATCTCTTCGGTTTACAAAAATCTTCATCTTTTTATGCAAAACTTCTACTTTCACTCAGTTCTATGCTTAGATCTGAGTAAAACCTTTAAAACCTTGATTTTTACACAATATTCGGACTAAACGACGTATGTTTCGTTCACTTTGAAGTGGAACGAGGCGTTGTCATGCTAGATCTCAGATGCGGAAGCATAAGGACGAAGTCGTCACTTTACACAAGCTGGACTAACCCGTACGAACCTTCAAGTTCGCCTGAATTAGCTCGAGTTTCTGTAAAAGTTCTAAAACTCACTCCAAAAGACCTCTTCAGCCTTGGTTTTGCTCAGTAGCCTAAGGTTGGAAGGATGGACACTTGGAAGGCATCAAGTTGGCTCAGCAAATGACGCGAAAACGCATGATTTGGATGCCTAAACAGTCAAGTTCGCTTGGAAGGCATCAAGTTCGCTTGAACTTGTCACCAGATTGGTGACCAAGTTCGCCCGAACTTGATCAAAACTCACCAAATATTACAAGTTCGCCCGAACTTGTAACCTCCCTCAACAAAAGGGACAAGTTCGCCCAAAGTTGTCTACTGATCTCTCACCCGTTAACCATTTCAGCAATTCGGAAGACTGATGCACTTCTGTTCGCTTACAGGCTGATCCGGCACTCTCCGCAACTCTTCTCAGATCCCTCATCTCTACCGAAATGCACCAACAGTGAGTATACTCTAACCCCTTTATGCTTAAGCGCACTTTTGGGTGTCACATATGTTCTACATCAAATCACATCACACAACTCAACTCTTATTCGCAATCCCACTATTACATCACTATACGTGAAATCTGCTGAATTTTATGTATTGCTTGATTGCTTGTACGCCACCTTTAACATGATAGTATATTAGAGGTTAACCCGCCACCCGGAGGCCCGGGGTTGTTAAGGCTCGCATTTTCATTTCTCATTTATTTTCTCTTATAAAATGTCAACACTTGTTTGCATGCCTCGATCGTTGCGGTTTGTTGGTTTACTTGAATCTGAGTAGTTACATAATTCACAACTATTACGTATGTCATGCGGTGTATGCTAAACGCTTTTATATCTATTATGTACGCAAAACCTGTATGCTCACCTTTACTTAATTGTATTGACGTTTTATTTTAACATATGTGGCAGGTTGAGGATTTGACTACTTGCAATTGGATAGGATTTGGTATTCTAGAAACGCATTGTAATAGAAATCTAGGGGATACCGAACTTGATTGTATTATGAACGCTTGAATTCTGTAATTTGTTTAAGGATTATATGTTAGTAGTATGGGATATTAACGTTTAAATATTGTCGCTTAAATAGTGTTATGGAATTCCTCATGAGACAATCTGGTTCGCCTAATGCCACTACCCTGATGTTTCCGCCATCGGTTGGGGTCTGACACTTAGAGCTTAAGGAGCTTCCGCCACATCTCGAGTACGCGTTTATAGACGAAGAACGCCATCTGCCGGTTATTATCTCATCGTCTTTGTCGGGCGAGGAAAAGAGCAAACTTCTCGTTGTACTTCGACTTCATAAGAAAGCCTTAGCATGGAAGATCATGGACATTAAGGGAATTAATCCTTCCTTCTGTACTCATAAAATTCTTATGGAGGATGATTATAAGCCGTGTGCACAGCCACAAAGACGATTGAACTCGAACATGCAAGAAGTTGTCAAGAAGGATGTGATTAAGTTGTTAGATGCAGGTTTGATCTATCCTATCTCCGACTCAGTTTGGGTTAGTCCCGTACAGGTAGTGCCCAAAAAGGGTGGTATGACGTTAGTTACAAATGATAGGAATGAGCTCATTCCAGCCAAGATGGTGACAGGATGGCGTGTTTGCATCGACTATCGCAAACTCAATGACGCCACCCGCAAGGACCACTTCCCGCTTCCATTGATCGATCAGATGTTGGAACGTCTGTCGCGGAAGTCTTTTTACTGCTTTCTGGATGGGTTCTCCAGGTATTTTCAGATTCCTATAGCTCATGAGGATCAAGAGAAGACTACTTTCACATGCCCCTTCGGCACATTCGCCTACCTGCGTATGCCTTTCGGGTTGTGCAATGCACCGACTACCTTCCTGCGCTGCATGGTAGCGATTTTCCATGATATGGTCGAGGATTCCATGGTGGTTTTCGTGGATGACTTTTCAGTTTTCAGGGATTCCTTTGATCATTGCTTGGAAAATTTGAAGAAGATGTTGAAGAGATGCGTGGAGACTAATCTGGTCCTAAACTGGGAGAAATGCCACTTCATGGTGAGAGACGGCATAGTTTTAGGGCACAAGATCTCACAGGTAGGTATGGAAGTTGATCCTGCGAAAGTTGACATCATCTCTCGACTTCCACCTCCCACCTCGGTTAGAGCGATTCGGAGTTTCCTTGGTCATGCGGGGTTCTATCGGTGATTCATTAAAGACTTCTAAAAATTGCTAGACCCATGACCCGTTTGTTGGAGAAGGATGCTCCGTTTATCTTCTGTGACGAGTACTTGAAGGCCTTTGACCTTCTTAAGCGGAAGCTTATGGAAGCCCCTCTACTGATCGCACCGGATTGGACTTTACCGTTTCAGATTATGTGCGACGCAAGTGACTTTGCGATAGTGGCCGTGTTAGGACATCGGAAGGACAAACACTTCTACCCGATCTACTACGCCAGCAAGACTCTACATGACGCGCATGAGAATTAAACTACTACGGAAAAGGAGCTTTTGGCAGTAGTTTTTGCATTCGACAAATTTAGATGGTACTTGGTGCTGTCGAAAACGATTGTATACACCGATCACGCGGCGATCCGGTATCTGTTCAGCAAGCAAGAAGCTAAACCGCGTCTCATCAGGTGGATTTTGTTGCTTCAGGAGTTCGATATTGAGATTCAGGATAAGAAGGGTTCGTTGAATGTTGCGGCCGATCATATTTCTAGGTTAGAGCACAACGATATCAAGGACACACGTTGGGAGCTAATAAATGACAATTTCCCGCATGAGTCTTTGATGAATATCGAGTTGTGTGATGAGTCGCCCTGGTTCGCTGATTTTGCGAACTATCTTGCTTGTGGGATCCTTATCAAAGGAATGACGTATCAGCAGAAGAAGAAATTCTTCTTGGATCTCAAGCATTACATTTGGGATGACCCTTACCTATTTCGAGTTGGCGCAAATCAGGTGATTAGGAGATGTGTGTCTAGGAAGGAGGCGAGTGACATCTTACGTCATTGTCACGAGGGACCTACCGGAGTTCATCACGGTGTGAATTTCACCGTGAAGAAGGTATTAGACTCCGGGTTTTATTGGCCTACTATATTCCGTGACGCGCAGAGATGGGTTGCAGCGTGCGATGCGTGCCAGAGGGCCGCTAATATATCCGCACGATATGAAATGCCTCAGCATTTACCAGGTTTGTGAAGTCTTTGATATATGGGGTATCGACTTCATGGGTCCGTTTCCTCCCTCACCTAGGAATAAGTACATCCTGGTTGCGGTAGACTATGTATCGAAGTGGGCGGAGGTGCAAGCCTTGCCCACCAATGATGCCAGGGTGGTCGTGAGGTTTTTGAAGAGTCTATTTGCCCGATTTGGTGCTCTAAAGGCACTAATTAGTGATCAAGGGACCCATTTTTGCAATACGCAGCTTGAGAGAGCTTTGTCCCGATATGGTGTACACCATAGGTTATCCACGCCCTATCATCCGCAAACAATTGGGCAAGTGGAGGTCACGAACCTGGGGTTGAAACGAATCCTTGAGCGGTCGGTTGGTAAGAACCGCAAGGATTGGTCAGACAAGCTAGATGAGGCGCTTTGGGCATTTAGGACAGCCTACAAGTCGCCTATAGGGACTACTCCGTTTAGGTTGGTCTACAAAAAAACGTGCCATCTACCAGTGGAGTTGGAGCACAAGGCATTATGGGCATTGAAAACAACAAACTTGGACTTAAAAAGCGGAGGTGGAGCCCGGTTTTACAAATCCATGAGCTTGAGGAGTTGCGAAATCACGCCTATGAGAGCTTCGTGTTTTACAGAGAACGGACAAAGAGGTTGCACGACAAGCGCTTGAAGGACCACAAAAAATTCCAAGCGGGAGATGTTGTTTTGCTTTACAACTCGTGATTGCGTTTATTTCTGGGAAAGTTACATTCGAGATGGACGGGACCATATACGGTGAAGGAGGTGATCCTGTATGGAACAGTCGCTATTGAGAATGCGGATGGTGTAACTTTCAAAGTGAACGGCCATAGACTAAAAGTCTATGTTGGCGGGCCGGTTGACCCGGCGGTGGAGGTAATCGAACTCCACGCCCCACACACATCCTAAGTGTGGGGATGAGAGTCCAGCTATCGACTCGACGATAAAAATGTAGCCGACGCTTTGTTTCGAGCCTAGGGGTAGTATAGTCTTGTTTTTGTATTTTCGTAGTTTTGCCGTTTTAGTGTAAATTTTCGATTTCCCGTGTGTTTAGTTAGTTTTTAACCGGACTGAGCGAAGATTCTGAGTCACTTCAATGTTATAACAAGTTGTATCCTGCAAAAGTGGCGGAAATTGGTCGAAACAGCCCACGAAAATGCTTTCTGTGAAGAAAAACTGATCTGAAGCTTATGCACGGTCGTGCCACCATCGGTACAGTCATGCCGATCTAAATCAGCACCGGGTCTGCACTACGGTGCCACCCGAGAACCTTCACTGAACATCATCGATCTTCGGATCCGCACAACCGTGCGGCCAGCTACACGACCGTGCGCGTGCGCGTGAACAGTTTTCCCAGAGGGGTATTTAAGGCATGTTTCTGCACTTAACTTCTCATATTTCGAACCCTAGGGCCGCACTCCCGTTCCTGACCACTTTCTCCTAACAAATTTCCCCACTTTTTGCAAGATTACCTCAATTCTTCACTCAAGGTACGAATTTCTCTTAGATTTCTCGTGTTAATTCCTATTTTAGGTTTAGGGTTCTTGATTCTTCAAGGAATTTTGGGGTTCTCTTCATAAATACAAACGAATGCTAACCCTTGAAGAAATCGCACATTTCATGAACAATAGTCGGGATTCTACCACCCAATCACCCGAAAACTTGTTAAACTTGAACGGAATTTGTGTATTTTGGTGATTGGGTCTGTGTATGGCAGTTTTTGCACATGCACGGTAGTGTCGAGCCTGGCACTGTAGTGCAGACTGATTGTCTCTTTTAATCGCTGCTGTTATTCGGTGACACACAACCGTGCCACCCTTTGCACGACCGTGCCGATGCGACAGGATGTGGGGTTTGGTGTTGCACCAGCACTGGCACTGCCAGCGTAACAGGCTACATGACCATGCCACACTTGGCACGATCGTGCCTAATGCCCAGATCAGAATAAACAGAATGTTCGCAACACCATTTTAGGCTGCTCGGTTTGTAATTTTCACTGCTTCTCATGTTTCTGACCCGTTTTATTATTGCAGATGGATCACAAGTTCCTCTTTTTTCTTGACCAAAACGACCCCAAAAATCACCCTTACCTCACCGCCCTCAACGAAATGTGGCAATGCCGAAACCAATTTGGTACGCCAAAGCGTTTAAGCTGGGAGGTTATGGAAGAGTTAAACCAATCAGAGAGGCTACAAAATATGATATCGCTTCCATTCGCTCGGTTACTTAATATCAAACGACCGGTTTATCTGGAGTTTACCTTAGAGTTTTTCGCGACTTACTCCTACGAAAAACCTAAGGCGAGTCAAAACCTAGATTTTAGAAGGAAGAAAAGGATAACCTTTCGGTTAGGGCGGTCAATGGCACAACTGGACCGTTGCCAAGTTGGGAAGGAAGCTCGGGATCTACACGAGAGATGAAATAAACTTCGAGCTATTCACTGATCTTTACACCTTTCCAAATGACCAGGCGTGTGCGGCCTTTTGGGTAAGGGTAGCCGACGGACCAGTCTACGTGCCTCACTCGGTGAAGGCATCATGGTTGAGGGACCCACTTCTACGAGTTCTTCACCACATTATCAGTCACACTATCGTGGGGCGCATGGACAGTGGGGGAAACTGTCCAACACCTGATGTTATATACCTTTATGCACTCGCGGAGGGGGTCCACATAAACCTAGCGGCGCGTATGGCAGAGTTTTTTATTAAAAGCTCAGGGAGAACCCCGAGCAATGAGATCCATGGGGGTGAGAAATGTCACCCAACTTGCCTACGCGCTGGGCATTATGACTCTCGATGTTGTGTCCCAACTGACATTGATGGAAGAGGGGTGTGCAGTTGTTATCCGCTCGTTAAAGGTTGTAGGCTTGGTTGTGGACACGGACAATGGTCTGAGACTTAAAGGGTTGAACAACGAGATTTGGGATCCATTGCCGGCAGCTCCGGACGACGAAGGAGGAGATGCCATCATGCACGACATGCCTGTGCATGTGGAGGGTTTTGAGCATTCACCATAGCACTCAACGCAACATCACCAGTAGCATCAGCAACACCAGCACCAGCCGCACGATTGGCAACCAAACATCCCACCATATCTTGAGTTTTACCTGCAATTCCAGAAGATGCAACTCAACCAGGATTACATGTGGCAGGAAATGCAGGCGGGATTTTCCTATATTTTGGTGGCCTTCACAACGCATTCCCGAACTACTTTGGCGATCCCCCACAGTTCCCATTCGGGAACCAGTCGGGTGGTGGGGCGGATTCATCTGGAACTCGCCACGATGGCGACGATGACGAGTAGGGGGAGGCGTTGATGCTTCGTGTTTTTATTTGCTTTTATTAGTATCGTTTGTTTTATTTCCGGGTGTCCTTTTGACTATTATTTAAACACCCTCGCTTATGTATTGTTTTAATTTTCAGACATTTTATTTTCTTATTCTGTGTGGATTATTATTACTATTTTTATCTATTTCATGTTTGTATTTTGCGATCAGATGTACTGTCTTGTATTGTGTCGTGTAGTGACGTCCATGCAGGTTTGGAAACACATAGCAAGGAGTAGTGAAAAAGGCTTACTCGGGAGCTCGACATCCATCTTCATCATTTATAGGGGAGTGTTATCCGCATTTTGTTTCTTTACTTTGGGTTTTGCATTGGGGACAATGCGAAGTTCAAGTGTGGGAGGGGGTTTATCATTCTAACTTTGTTTGTCTAAAAAAATTATTATTATTATTGTATATGTATATATCCATATTTTAAATAAAACGGTCAGTTTTGGTTTTAGAAAACATCGGACACGGTAAAGAACCGACAAGCCTAATAATTTTCAAAAACAAAAGATAACTAAAGACGTGACAAACAAAGAAAGACTTGCATGTAATTTCCACACTTTTACCCATTTCTTCTGTTATGTAAGCATGTCTTTAAGCCTTATAATCATTATATGTTTGTTCGTTTCAGATTAGGAGTGAGCCGGATGTCTCGTGTAATTTAGAACTTGTCATTAGCATGCTTGTCGAGATCATGAACATGTAAGATTGTGTGAAAGTGATAGTAGGAACTTAGAAAACCATTTGTTGTTAGCCTTTTTCTTTTGTTATCCTACCCAAACCCTACATCATCCACTAGGATTAGCCACGTTGAGCCTTTCCTGTTTTTTTCTTTCGTTTACCCAACCGTTTAGCCCACTTAGCCAAATTTAGCCTTTTTAAATTTTGAACCTTAGTGTTAAAACTCGGTTAAAGTCACCGTTTAACTAGCGTTTGTTGCAATTAGTAACTTATTA
Source organism: Scalesia atractyloides (assembly GCA_947069175.1). NCBI lineage: Eukaryota > Viridiplantae > Streptophyta > Magnoliopsida > Asterales > Asteraceae > Scalesia > Scalesia atractyloides. The sequence goes on along the minus strand of CAMTDV010000019.1, from coordinate 45,697,377 downwards.
GTTTTTAAAAGAATTAGAAAATAAAACACCCTAAAATAGGGTGAAGGCAAAAAGAAATTTGAGCAATTTTGAGTGCCAAAGGAGTATAATATCGACGATTAGCTCGAAAATGCGGAGATCGTCTTACATCGTTATTTATGAATATTTCTTGTTATTTACGCTTGTTAAACGCAACTACCAAGTTTTAACCATTGAGTCACTTGTAAATATCCATTCCACACCTTTCACCCTAGCCCATCGTTACAACCCGTGAAGACCTCTTGATTCACACAGGATCTTTTGACAAGCTTATGACATTACACGTTTCATTGTCTAGAGCGTTTACACATACACACTTTATGTATGTTTCACAAATAAAACCGAGTGTGTGTGAACATTGTGAGGTGTGTGAAGATTTGCATGCCAAGTCAATCGAAAGTGGAATCACGGATTTTTGGTTATCTTTACATATATTTACATATTCTTGTTTGGTTTAAATTATTTGATGATGTCTTTCGAAAAACCAGCTAACCTTGTTGTAAGCATATTAGTTATTTAGTTTGTAAATTATTAAATCCTGTTAAAAATTTCGTTTAATTTTAGTTTGCTTGAGGACAAGCAAAGTTCAAGTGTGGGGAGGTTTGATATATGTTAAATTACACAAATTTTAGTCCCCCATTTTATCCACGTTTTACGCGTTTTCGGCTATAAAACCGAGGTTTTGGTACTTAATCATGTAAGTTTTGGTTTACAGGCCCTGAACAGCGTGCTAGACTAGAAGATGAAGAAAAATTGGATTTTCCGGGAGTAACGGTGAAGTTACGAAGATTCTGTGGACTACAGATCATTTGGCACAATCGTGCGGATCAGTGCACGACTGTGCCGATGCGAGAACAGAAGACTGCACTGGCAATGCAACAGCCGGTGCCACCATTTTGCCGGAGACGCACGACCGTGCGTGGCCTCGCATGACCGTGCGAGGCTGATTTTCTCGATAGCAATGCCAGTGTAACTGGTAGTGCAGCCTGATGACCGGTGTCGCACGACCGTGCAACATTTGGCACGGCCGTGCCATTTTTGAATCACTGTTATGGATAAGATGACGTCAGCAGATTGCGGGAATAGTGCACGACCGTGCGAGATCCGCACGGCCGTGCCGATTGAAAAAGTCTATAAAATAGGACAACAGCTACTGATTGAACCATTGGGTATTTTTCCAAGCTTCTGGGCGATTTCTGAGGTCCGAGAGCAGCCTGCTAAGGACGGTTTGAAACCTCAAAGTTGCAAGAATTCTTTCATTAATCCAATCCATCAAATCCTTGCTTGTTTATGGTTTGATTTCTTGTTCTTAACATGTATTTTGAGCTTAGATTCAAGCATTGAGCTGATGTTATTATGTAATATTGTATCATAAGGGAAAAAACATCTTATTTACTTGCTTCATGAACAACCATTAGTATGTTAACTATGTTTGTAATGACACTTAGCACTTTTTATGTTAGGGTGTGTTTGGGATTGCTTTTTCAACCTGATTTTTTGATTCTTGTGTTTTGAAATCTCAAAAAATCTATTTTGAGTGTTTGATAAAAAATTAATAAAAACTGATTTTTTACGTTTTGTAGAGATCAAAAGGTGATAATCCAAAAGTAGGTCACCCCTGACTGCAGAAAACGAGCTTCCACAAAAACTGATTTTTTACATTTTGTAGAGATCAAATCTTATTTATTTTTTAAAATATATATATTTTCCAAACACGCAAATAGTTGGTTATCTGATTATTGTGATATCAAACAGCATAATCAAATCCAAACACTGTCTTTGAAAGGACCGTCCTCGATAGCACAGGAACCTAGAGTTTGTATCTAACGTTCATATAGGCAGAAACTATGTGACGTGTTAATCGTTTAACAAGAATTATTCTTTAAATGTTTGTTTATTGATCAATATTCATAAACGTTCAAGTTCCAGATCGGACAGAGCTTCGCCTCTAATCTGCCAAAAAAATACTTAATGTGAGATCACAAGCTACCTATTTATAGATTACCAAGTTCGCTTGGGAATAGACAAGTTCGGGCCAACTTGTCTTGAACAAGTTCGGCCGAACTTGTTCTCACAACATGATCCAGGCGAACATGGTCTCTTAACCACATAAATATGACGTTTTCTAACGTGATCTCACCTATTCTAAACAAACTCGATACATGACTAAGACATAGACATACTGTACTATAAGACTCCCCCTTGGATATCGTCTTCTTCTTGATCAGTCTTCAGAAGCTCTTGTTCATTCCAGACACGTTCTAATATAATGACGTAGGCAACAGACATATGCACCAACAGACTCCCCCTTGGATGTTGCCGTAGTCATTTGACTTCAAATAAGCTCCTAAGCCTTTATCATTCTCTTGATCTTTAGTCTTGAATAACTTTAACGTCTTTGATCTTCAATTCTTCATAGTTTCTTTAGTTAGTCTTGATAAAACTTTAAACACCATGCTCCTCCTTGCTGTGAGCTGTGCTCCCCCTTACTTTGAGCTTTCTGGTATCTTCATTCATCGTTTTATCCTGCTCCCTCTAAAATTTTACTTCTGTTTCAAAGTTCTCAGACATTCAAATAAACATTTCAGATTCAAAGTTTGAAATTTTATAACATCAACATTTCAAATTTTAATCTCCACTTTAAACTTTTCAAACCTTTTAGTTATTCAAGTTCAAATTAATGACCTTGAACACGTTTACATTTAAGACTTTGACCATTCACATGTTTATCAATTATGAAATCCACTTGGTTGACCAATTCCAAGTTAATGACCTTGGTTAACCAATTTCGTTTATCAAGTTCAAATTAGTGACCTCGATTTGAAACTTTGTGAATAAACTGATGTTTTTCTTCAATTTTAAAGTTTCAATTTAATGAACTTTTCAACAATTTAGATCATTTTGGTTTTAACAGATGTAATCAAGATTTTCACCATTATAGTATCTTGCCAGACTTCAAAGAACCGTTCTCCAACATTAGCTCGTTGAAACTAGTGTAGAAACAAAATCTTTTTGAATTTTTTAAAGTTTGTGCTAAAACACACTGAAAATCTTTTTGGTTTTAATCTGTAAAGCAAGTAAAGAAAGTAAACTATGTACAAATATATTTTTGTGAATTCGTGTCTAAGGATCATATCAGTTGTTTGAGACATATCACCAGTACCGTTGACCTTTTTGAGAATTTAAGTTCTAAACTCATTTACCTAGATTGTCGATATATTTGTCCACTAAAGCTTCAACACGTTTCTCAATTGTTCCAAGATATCTTAGGTAGAATTATGAAACTTGACTTAACTATGGTTCCCATTTCAGAATATACTCCCGTATCAAGATTCCCTAGATTTCATCTTACAGGTGAATATAGCATAACTGATATCTGTATCTGGGTTATGCGAGACCTTGAGAGCTCAGGTTAGTACTACCGTACAGACAAAGAGATGAAGGCTCGTCTTTAAGGTGTGTTCCAAATAAGGAATCTTTTAAGCACTGCAAATGATTAGATCTTTCGATTCTTTTCAGCTTTGCATGCAGTTTTGGGTTTTTAGCAAAAGCATTATAGAAGTTCTAGGCTATTCCTTCCGCAAAATCAGAAGAACTTGTATAATACCCCAGATATAAATCATCTATAAAGACCTCGTATCTCAGAATCAGGCAATCTCTCAAATGAAATTTCGGAGTACTAAGTCCATATATCCGAGAGATGTTAAGCCACAAGTTTAAGCAGTTGTAAAATTTAGTTTATATCCCAGAAACAATTTACTGAACGTGTAAAGCCTATTGACACATCCACAGTAAGACTTGTTTATCATTTTTTAAACTTTACAATTCTTTAGCATACTGTGATAGTCCACTGATGTACTATCATTTCCTTTTTGACACAAAATTCTTTTTGTCTTTTCCAATGTTTTTGTACTTTTTTATTTTTCAAATGTTTTTGAATTTTCAACTTTTTCATATGTTTTTGATTATTCAAATGTTTTTGTTACTCCCCCTAAAATCAAAAACATATTTTTGGATTTTAGTTTTAAGAAATTCTAGTCAGAGGATCACGAGAACTCGTCGTCCGATCCTTCTTTTTTTTCAACATATGCATCTGCACCTATTCAACAAATAAACCATTAAACTCATTTACATGAAGGAATAAATGGTTTTGACATAAAATCAATTTTATGTTCAACGGTGTGGATTTTCACAATTTGTTCTTCACGAATTTTCTTTTCAACTTCTCCCTCTCAAAATGACAAAGATTATGACATTTTCGAAATAAGTTAAGTGGCATGAAGCTACGCTATCCACATACTACTTCGACAATGTGGATCTTTAGAGCCCCTGCACAAGAAAAGTAACTACTTGAATAAAGAAACCCAGACCTTTTTGGTCTTGGGTTGAACTTGATAAAGATCATCGTAATCACTTTCAAATTCATTATCGTAATCAAAATTATCATCAAACATTTTGTCCGGTGTCAACTTTGAAAACTTTTCGACCTTTTCTTTCTTTGTTTTTTTTTGAAAAATTTAACTTTGAAAGATCATTTTTGATTACTGACTCGTTTGATTTGATATTTTTAGTTTTATCAGAAACAGACTTTTCATTTTCAGATGAAGTTGTTTCTTCTTTGCAACCCAGGATTGTGATTTACTTCTTGCCTTTTTGATATAGAATCTAGAATCTACGTTTTCATTCATTTTGGAAGTTTCACCTTTCTCAAAAGTTGAATTTTCAAACTTTGATTCACACTTAGGTTTCACTTCGATTTCAGATTCTTTGTTTCTTTTTAACATTGTGATTGGTTTCACAATCTCTGGTTGCTTTTGTTTTTCATCTTTTGAAACTGTTGTTCTTCGGTGATACACATGCTTTGACTTCGGACACTTGCGAGCAATGTGACCAACTTCATTGCCTTTGAAGCAAGTCCGAGTATCATGTGAATGTCCACTAGTGGGTTTTACTCCACTTGTGGATTTAGCCTTTTCCCGAAGTTCTTTCTCTTTTTTGAATTCATCATTTGATTGCTTACCGATCAAACTTTCTTCTTGAACCGTGTTTGTCCCGTACACAAACTTCATGTTTTTACCTTTGTATTCGTTGAATGGAGACTTCTGGTTCCTTTTTGGTTTATCTTCACTTACCTCCAAACCCAACCCTACTCTCCTGTTCTCAGGAAAATCACCACCATTCTTTCGGTAGTTGTTAAAATTCCTTTTGGGTTTCGAATAAAACCTCTCCTTTTTCTCAAGATCATCTGATGAAACTTCTACAAGTTTAAACAATTTATTGATTTGATCTTCTTTCACATTCCGAATCGGAAAGCTATCATTGAAATACAATCTATCAGATTCCTTAACTTTGTACATGACAACATTAGGATCATCACTTAAATCATTTTCGGATTGTGATTCCGAGTTGTTCGAACTTGAGTTGGCGCTTTCAAAGCTGCCGTCGTCAGAATCATTTCCTAAAACATTCTTTACCACATTTTTCACAATCGCTTCACTGTCATCGTTTGATTTCGTATAGACTACGTCAATGTTCTCAGACAATTGATCTTTAGTTTCTGATAAAAGCGTTAAGTTTATTGCCTTTTCAATACCATCCTCTTTCTTGCGGCAGTAACTTGCAAGTAGTGGCAGTGGAACATTTCCGTACTTTTTACGCTTCATACCTTTTGGTTTATCATTATTTTCCTCCGACTTGATCATAGGAAGAATGTGATCAATGACATAAGCGTTTGTAGTATAGCTTTTTAACAGTTGCCTTACCCTCTCTGTTTCAATCTTCATGTCTTGAAGTTCTCGCCTTGTTTCAGCAATTGTGTTAATATACATGTTAATTGCTTTTTGTTTCTCAATTACCGTGGCATTTAACATTGTTATATTAGCACTTAGTTCAAGATTAGCTTTTTTGACATTGCAATATGTTCCTTTCATTTTGTCATAAGCTTCTTTTATTGTTCTGTAATCATAACGAACTTTTTCGTTATGTACAGTCATTTCGCTTATGATCTTAGACTTTTCAGCACATTGCTCACAAGGATTTGTGTACTTTGTGTAAGGTTTTTCAGCCTCCACAACTTTCACAATTTCCTTTTCAATCACTCTTACCTCAGAACCTACCTTCTCCACCTCTGATTTCTTATTTTCAGTCTCTTGCTCTTGCGATGTATTCTTGAAGCAACCTGCAAAATTAGGATTGGCATTAGAAGACATAGTATTCTTTTTCTGAGTTTCAAGATAAACCATCTCCTCTTCCTCAGTTCTCTGCAGATATTCTTCTAGAATCGCATTTTGTAGAACAGTATCATCAAATGTTGATTCCGATTCATCCACAAACTCTGCCATCATAGCAACACCAGTCTTCTTTCCAATGTATTTGTTCCAGTCAAACCCTTCATCTTCGTGACTCACAACAAGAGCTCGTTTGGTTGGCCTTGAAGAGTTATCTTGAACTTCAACTTGTGTTCTTTTCGGGCACGGCTTGTATTGCAACGCCTTCTTGTAATAGTCATTATTGTTGCCGAAAGGACTTTGGTTTCCACTTGCTTCTTGGTTCATACATTCGCGTTTCAAATGCCCTTTTTGTCGGCATTTGAAGCACGTGACTTTTGAATTGTCAAACCGAAGTTTGTTACTTGAATTACCAATATCTCTTCCGGTTAATGCTACAAATTTGGTAACCCTTCTGATGATTGATGCCAGACTCCACTTGATATCCATTAGTTCTAACTCTTCTTCATCCACTTGATCGTAATCCTCAGCAGTCATTTCAGGATTTCCGAGCTTCACAGCAACTAAACTTTCGTAAGACTCTAGAACCATAGCAAGTAGTGCTATGTGCTGTTTAGCCACTTTTTCAGGAAATACATTCTTCAGATTAACAGCGATGTTGGACTGAAAAACATTCGGATCAGAACTAGATTGGTATGTCTGAGATGACTGATTGTTCTGATTTTGAAACGAAGAAATTGAACCAGTTCTTGAATATCCAGTGTTTTGGAGAACTCTGAGTAGACTTCATATTAGCACTAAAAGCTGTCTGAATTTTCGGGCTCTAAATATGAGTATCTTGAACACCTCCTTTGTAATAGACACCAACATCTTGAACAACGTTTGAATTCATTGATTTTGAAATTTTTAACAGTTCCATTTCATGACCTTCTAATTTATCGATGAAAGAGGACAACTTTAAATGCCTCCAACCTGGACTATTCTTTAATATCAACAGGTAAGTTGACCACTCTCCCTTGGGAAGTGCATCAGCCAACTTTTCTATTTGCTCTTTGGTAGTTCTCTTAATATCATGCCTTCGCATTTGGACCATTAGATGACAATATCTGTCAATCATCTGTTTCATAGTCTCTCCTTTGATAATTGTGAAGATCTCGAATTCTTTCTTGATTAACGCCTTTTTGCTCTTTATCATCTCATCGCTTCCTTTAAGTTTGTCACAAAGGGCATGCCACAAATCTTGTGAAGTTTCACATTCTGGTAGTAATATCAGAATATCTTCCATCACAGATTGTTGAATAAGACTAATCATTTTCTTTTCGGCCACGTATGCCTCTTTATCAGCAGGTGTAAAGTTAATCAAAGGTAGATCTTGTTCGCGTTCATCTTTTGGCCACTTGTATCCGTTTTCTATCACAACCCAGCTGTGGAACTGATTGGCTTGTACCCAGTTTACAAACTTTTCCTTCCACCCTTCAAATTCGTCCATACTCATTAGCTTCGGCGGTTTTGTAGTAGTACCCATCTCGTTATCCAGATTCATCTGGTTAACCGCAATAGCATTAGCATTTGACGTAGAAGCCCATTAAAGCAAACGTGTTATGGAATTCATCCATGTTGACAAACTGACAACTTATCTGAAAGCACAATAAAAAACACTCGAAAATGATTAGCAACTGACAAGTTCGGTCGAACTTGTATGAAAAACAACTTTTGAATTCAATTTCAACAAGTTCAGGCGACCTTGTATGAAACTTTCCATTTTTTTCACAAACAAACAAGTTCGGGCGAACTTGTTGTTAAGTTCGGTCAGACTTGTTACTTAACTTTGAAAATTTTCACCCTGAAGCAAGTTCGGGCGAACTTGTTAAGAACTTCCAAGAAAATTCACAAGTTCGGGTGAACTTGTATAAGAGTTTCAACAAGATTTAATCAAGTTCGGGCGAACTTGATAAAATTTGAATGAAAATGAAGCAAGTTCGAGCGGACTTATCAAAATTTTTTGAAAAATTCAATCAACTTCGGGCGAACTTGATGAAAATTCACGCAAAAAGTGATTTTTTCACTCAAGTTTGAGCGAACTTGATCACAAGTTCGTTTAAAATTCTTTTGCAAAACATGATTTTTTCAACTTTTTGACAATTCGTTTGAATCAGGTCTTGAAACTTTCAGGGGTTTTCCTTTAGTGTATTTTATGTGACATGTTCAACTTTTAGCCATTTTTTACCATGAATTCTTCAAATGTGTGAAAGAGTTAAGAAAAATGGTAGAAATGAGTAGAATTAGAGTGATTCTTGTGATCATTTCACCAAATCCAGGTATCCAGGCTCTGATACCACTTGAAAGGACCGTCCTCGATAGCACAGGAACCTAGAGTTTGTATCTAACATTCATATAGGCGGAAACTATGTGACGTGTTAATCGTTTATAAAGAATTACTCTTTAAATGTTTGTTTATTGATCAATATTCATAAACGTTCAAGTTCCAGATCGGACAGAGCTTCGCCTCTAATCTGCCAAAAAAATACTTAATGTGAGATCACAAGCTACCTATTTATAGATTACCAAGTTCGCTTGGGAATAGACAAGTTCGGACGAACTTGTCTTGAACAAGTTCGGGCGAACTTGTCTTGAACAAGTTCGGCCGAACTTGTTCTCACAACATGATCCGGGCGAACTTGGTCTCTTAACCACATAAATATGACTTTCTAATGTGATCTCACCTATTCTAAACATACTCGATACAAGACTAAGACATAGACATACTGTACTAACAGACTCCCCTTGGATATCGTCTTCTTCTTGATCAGTCTTCAGAAGCTCTTGTTCATTCCAGACTCGTTATAATATAATGACGTAGGCAACAGACATATGCACCAATAGTCTTTTCTGCAACACGTTTTGTTACAACTAATTATAGGATTCTGATTATTCAAAACACATAATCTATTTTCAAAACTCAACCCCAAAACCCTCTTAATCCTTGATGATTAGTTTGCAACCTTGTTTATTGATAATGGATTCTTGATTGTAGTTAATTGTCTTGGAATATTAGTATGTGGTTAGTTGAGATATTTGAAAGAAGAAGCTTAATCAATCACTTATATATTAATAAACTTTTAATTAAATTAAAATGGTTATACCATGAGACGAGAAATGGGTATTGGTTTAACAAGGGGTAATTGATATTAATCAAGAGTGTTTTTCCTCACGGAAGGACCTTAATGGTTAGATGGTATTGTTATGAATTCTTAACATAAGTATAATCATGGTTAGTAATTTAGGCCAAAATTACTTCCTTGGTGGATTTGTGTTCAAGATTTATAAAATGAACTCGGTTGTGATTTAATCTAGGTTATGCTTGTCTCGGTGGCTACATTGTGTTTATCGGTGTAGCTTTCCTTGATTAAGTGAGGTTAGAAAACTCTTAACGGATGACTAACTTATTTTTAAGGGATTTTCATAAACATTAATCAATAAGGCGTTAAAGAACAAATTTTAGGTGGTTAAAGTGTGTTTATCGTTTTAACTTTCCGAAGAGCTGTCATGTTAGAATTCCCGAAAGGGATACTAATTGTCTTTTAAAAATAGAAAATTGATCAAGTGTTTTAGTGGCAAAACCAACTTAGTTAACATGTTCCGGTTGTTTGTAAAGCAAGGTTATTTTTCTACTTGTTATGTTTATAATTTATTATGTTTCAAAAATATCTTTTTCCAAACAAAATTATCCACATATGTTTTTACCGGTAATTTAACGACAAAGGTTTAGCACTTTGCATCCGCCCACATCCATGGATGGATACTTTGTTCTTACCGATATTTTACTACATATATGACGGGGTACACTTGCCCTTTTGTGTGTGTTTTAATGTTGAAGTATAAATTATTTTTATAAATTCAAAATCGAACTGTGTAAAATTTATTGTAAAAATATGTATATACACGCACACGTCAATTTGTTTAGAATATTTTAAGAAAATTTATTTATTTGGGCATAAAATACCTCTTTAAAATTCTATTTATTGATATACAAGTTCACGTACCTCACGGGAGATCACTCAACACTCTGCCGAAGATGTATTTTTGTGATAACACTCGATTCCGGCATGGAACTTACTTCTACCATATGCTTGCCAAGCGATCAAGCCTCCTCCTCTTTAACTAAAAACCTTTGTAAATATCAAAAGAACTTTTAAAAGGGTTAGGCTTTGGCTAAGGGTATGTGATTTTTGGGTTAGCAGTTAGCAAAATGGCGAAAAGCTTAAAAAGCGTTGATTGTTGTAAAACTTTTTTTGTTTTTTGTGACATTTATTTAAACTAAGCATATTCAAACAAGATTTTTGAGGAACTTGTTTGGTTATTGCAAGAACTATGTTTTTTTTCATGTGTGTCATAAGATAACCGAGCTTTTTACTAAAACAATTTGGTTTGAAAGAAAAAGGCTTTGGTGGGTAATGGGTATTTGTCTTACGGGTTTTTGAAATAAAAAGGTTTAGGTTCAAAGGGGTTAACTAAAGGCTTTGGTGGGTAATGGGTATTTGTCTTACGGGTTTTTGAAATAAAAAGGTTTAGGCTCAAAGGGGTTAACTAGGGGGGTTTTTGGTAGGGGGTAAAAAGAAGGAAAATAATGGTGTTGAATAAAAACGGGTTAGTCCTAATGCCTCCATCATTTACTTATTTGGATTTAAGTCAGTGAGGACCGGGAATGTATCGTCTTGGCAAGTTCTAGAGTCGTCAGAACCAAGCGGCTATTCACACAATAAACGAAAAATGAGCATTTAGTTTAAAGATGTATGTATGTATGCTCGATAAAGGCTCAAAATTCACTTATTTTGGGAATGGGTTTAGAGTGTAAACAAGTATATATAATCGAATTTTAGAAAGGTTTGTCATGCCTTTTTATAATTTTCTTGTTTGGTTCTTTTTATCAAGACGCTATCGGCTGTATATTTGTAAAAACATAACTTTCTAGAACTTGTTATTCCTAAATTAAACCAAGAAAAGTAAAAAAATGAAAAAAATTGAAGAGATTTGGAGTGATTAGTGGTTCCAATACGAGTTTTGTGTAAGGCTTGTTATTAGGACTTGCAAGATTCAAGGTTTTAGCTTCCCCCACACTTAAATTACACATTGTCTTCAATGTGTCCAAAAATAAGTTTTTCGGTTGATTCGAATGTGTAAAAGCGTGTTAAAAACAAGTTTTAATGTTACTGGGCACCTGGCCACGGGCCCGTGATGGGTGACCACGGACTCATGGTCATATGCCGATAACGAAACTTACTGAAGGTTGGCCATGGGGTGTGCCTGGTGGTCCTCCTCCTCATTAGCATCATTGTCTTCCCATGCGTCGTTAAAATAGCGATTAAAGAAATGATTCCCGTCCCAAAATGACGATATTTTATCCCCACCGAATTAAGTATACAAAGAAATTGAAGAAGAATTCGAGTAATTGTGAGAATTCGTAGGCAGAGATGGATGTCTAAATACAGTTTGAAATTCATGTTTATCAGCCTCGTATAGCTCTATACTCTGCGTATAGCTTTATTCACGTGCCTAGACAACATCGTATCATGTCAAATCTGTCTGACATACGTTGCGTATACATCTATACGCAGCATATGTGGTACTGTACATACGCTGCGTATAGGTCCATACGCAGCGTATGTCAGACAAATTTGACAAGGTACTAGGTTTGACTGTCTGGTCGTGTACCTGCGCCTTATCTACGCTGCGTATAGACCTATACGCTGCGTATATTTGAAACCCTATACGCTGCGTACAGGCTTATACGCATCGTATATAAATCCTAAGTATACAAATAGTCAAGGCTGGTGTGCAAATAGTTTGAGCCTATATTATACAATCGTCTTGAAAATGGATTTTCGGACAAGTCAGGCTTATAAACAAATTATAAGAAAAACGAAATGTTGATATTTGTAGTATCATTTGTTTACGAACTGGTAACATATTGACCAGCTATCCTAAATCACATGCATAGAATTATCGTTACCGATTGCTCCACATGAATTAACGGTGGGCCTCATGTTTTAAATTTACTGTCCTTTTGAAAGTTAGTCATTCAAGAATAAATTATGGTTACCTTAAAATCTAATCTAACTATATAATAACGTAAACTAAATGAGAACACATGCAATCATTGAGGTGGGATGGGTGTTTTAATATTTAAATATTATTTTTAATGACAAGAGTAATTTTGTCATTTCATATAGACTTAACTGAGAAAATTAACCCCCATCCACTTCAGAGACTATCCGAGTAACAAACAAGCAAACCACAAGGAGCATACATGTAATTTTAAAAAGGTGGGGACTAAGGGTGAAATTTTACCAAACCACAGGGACTATACGTGCATTTTTTTTAGTACCAACTATCCATACACATGTGCATTTTCGTCATTTCTTTGACAATTTCCATAATACATTACAAACATTAGACAATTGTACTTTCATTTACACTACCATGTGTAACACACTACTTTTTACGTTACCAATATTAGCAATGCACATGTGAATCTATATATATCAACATGAAATAAGGTGTTTTGGTACACTAATTTGAATACATTTTATCTTTCATCTATCATACCATCCATAATACACTACCATGCACATGTGCATTTTCATCATTTCTTTGACAAATTCCGTAATACATTATAAACATTAGACAATTGTACTTTCATTTACACTACCATGTGTAATACACTACTTTTTACGTTACCAATATAAGAAATACACATGTGCATCTATATGTATCAACATGAAATAAGGTGTTTTGGTACACTACTTTGAATACACTTTCTCTTTCATCTATCATATCATCAATAATACACTTCCATTACCTCCTACCATCCATAATACAATACCATTACCTCCTACCATTTATAATACAATACCAATACCAATATTTTCACTTTATTACATGTATATCAACACCGTTTATACCATCCAATCAATATATTACATCATAAAGTGACAACTATAATGAACCCATCAACCACTGGATATAACTAACAATAAAACATATATATGAGCCTACTTCATCATTCAAAATCACAAACTTTTTATACCAAAACACGGTATATAATTGTTATACATAATGATGCACATCTGCATTTAATGTAAAATTGAGTGTATTATGGATGGTATTGTAAATTAAAGTGCAATTGTCTACTAGTGATAACGTATTACTGAATTTGTCGAAGTTATAATACATATGCACATGTGCATGGATAACTGTTACTCGAAAAAAATGTTTTTTTTGGTAACGAAATATAACGATTTTTATTAAAATATTTTTTTAAAAAAATTTTGAGTGTTTTTTTTATTTTTTTAGATTTTATTTTGTTATAAAGGTGGTTCTCGCGGTTCTCACAATGAAGGTGGTTCTCGCATGAACCTTACCCTATATATATATATATAGGAGTTGGTTAACGTACAAATTTGCTTAACGTACGATTGGTACGCCGACCAAATTACAACATGCGTGATTATTTCATATAACATGCGTGATTATATAAAATTTTCAGACCGCCTGGGTTTGATGAATTTCGTCCAATTCGTTTTAAATTTCTTTTCGTTTCACTTCAAATAGGCTATTGTTCGGTCAATTTCATCGAATTTGGTTCGAATTCATCGTTGATTTTGAAAAGTTTCATCAAAATATCGACCCTCGAATTCAAACCGTAGAACATAGGATGAAGAAATATGACCAAGCTTTGATTCAGACCGTAGAACAGAGGATGCAGGAACATGACCAAGCTTTGATTCGATTGGAGTTTGAGGGCAGTAACAATGGTTTCAGATCGTAGAACAGGGGATGCGATTTTTGAACTGGGAGGGAGGGCATGCCTGATAACGTGCGTGATTTATGTTTCCTACATGCGTGATTAGGTTTTTTTGAGTTTCTAACATGCATGATTTTCACATGAAGGTGCGTAATTTGGTCTCGTACACTCGTACGTTAAGCCGTGATGTATTTTACACTTTCTCTCTGTCTCTCTCTCTCTATATATATATATGTATATAAGCTTTTGTAAAATTAATGAGATTATGATATTTAGTGATATTGACATCTGAAGATGATGATTATATAAGTTGAACAAATATGATATATTTTAAAATAAGTTTTAGAATTTATTTTGCAACAGTAAAGAATTATATAAGTTGAACACCATGGGTCATGGCATAAGAAATAAAAATATTGACTTAGATATTATTTTGAATAATGATTTTATATGAGAACCAAATTTCGTAATATTAATGTAATGTTATGTTCAGTTAGTATTTTGTTCATTAATATCTTAGGGTGACTATTGTTTTTGTTTTAGACTCTATCTATTATTTTCGTGTGATAATTTTTGTGGATCATTCTACGCAACCGGTGAATAATTTCTCTTAAATCTCTTTTTTTTTATTTTACAAATTTTGGGGTGTATCATGTTATCTAAATCTATGATTTATTCTATTTTTTTAACATGCTAAAATCGAAGTGTTGATATATAAATGTACATGTGTCTTATCTTTTTAACTTCTATGTTATGTCAAGTCTATTGCATGGTATTGTATCTAGTGGATCCACGGCTGACCAGGTTCCCAACGGCCATGTGTTGTAGCCTAGTATCGCCAACGACATTAGACTCGATCCCCGGGGCTTGAGCCTAATGGAAGCTATTGTCGTTGTGTGATACTTTGGTCTTGGTATGATTATTATTTTGTAATGTGTCTTTGTTGATATGTGTATTGTTAGTTATATTAGTGGCATGTGATAAAATAAGGAATTGCTCACCAGCATGATTGTTGACCCAAAAATATATTTTTCTAACCTGGTGCAGGAGCAAGGTTGATAAGCAAGTGAGGAGGACACGTAGCATGGGCCTTAGGAAAATAAATCGGAAAATCTTGTTGTGTGTATTTTTTTAACATTGTATGTACAACTGTTGACTGATCTATGTTATGTGACAATTTAATTTAATGACTTTAAATATTAAACTTATAATAGTGTCATGAGCTATGGGTAATCAGTCTGCCCCGTACCATTCCGCTGCGGGTCGGGGTGTGACAAATGTGATTCTTAGTTAATACCTACCTAATTACGATCACGTAGCCATGTTCGCCTCGAACAATGGCTGGACCATTAAGGTGTAAACCGAAAGTCAAAGCGTTTATCGAAAATGCTTGACTTTGGCTTTAAAAGCCTAATAAACAACAATGCAAAGGAAAGGAACACTTACAAGTGATCCTAAGATGAAAATGAACTCAAGGGGATGCTCCTTTATGATCAGGAACTTCCAATTAGAGTGTACGGAGAAGATTAAAGAATGTGCTAGTTCAAGAATGAAACAATGCACCTATTTATAGTTCTGGAAGGTTAAGGAAATGATTCCAGGTGTTAAGGGGAGTTAGGAGGAGCCTACAATTGTCCTAGAACGTGTCATAGCAGTTTGGGAGCCCATGGTTTCGAAATTGGGTGTTTTGGAGCTTTGTGTGGCCTTCAAGGCAAAATAAAACAAAGCTAGCAGCAGGTGCTACCGTAAGCTACGGTAGAGGGCGTAGCTTACGGTGCGGGCTGGTCAGCCACACCCACAACTTTCATTCGATGTCCAATTTTGGCCCCTTTGACTTCCATACTTGCGTGTAATGTTATAAATAGCTCATAAAGTCTTCATTGGCCAATATTAGGCACACCCAAGAGTATGACCAACATCATAAAACTCCCGGTTCGTTGAAAGGTCACTCAGAGGTAAGAATTAACATGTTGACGCTTTTAACCCTTCGTCACACAAACTCTCCAACAATTCTACAAACAGCTTCACACGTCCCACAAGTGGCTCAAATGAGAATAAGAATGTCGTTTAAGGTCACTCAGAGGCATAGTTTTAGCATGTTGACACTTTTAGTCCTTCCACATACATTCTTTCATTGTTTGGAAAAAAATAGTCCTTCCTAGTCAACGTTTGACATTATTAGGATTAGGGACACGTGTCAATACATTATTGGACATGATTTTACGAGGTGTACATGGTGGTTAGTGGTGGTGGCGGTGCTGATGGTTGGTGGTGTTGTTGGTGGGTAGTAGTGGTACTTGGCGATGACGGGTGGTGGTGGTGGTTGACGATGGTGGTGGGTTAATGATGGTGGCGGGTAATGGGGGTGGTAGTTGGCGGTGTTGGTGGTGGGTGGTGGTTGGCGGTGATAGGTGGTGATGGTGGTGGTTGGAGGTGGCGGGTGGTAGTTGCGGTTAGCAGTGTTTGTCATAGTTGTTGGTACTTGTAGGTGGTGATGGTTGGCGATGTTTGTCATGGGTGGTGGTGGTAGTGGTTGGTGGTGGTGGTGGTGGCGGGTTGATATGAGCAAAAATGCATATGTTTTTATACCAAATTACACCCACTTTTTATTGTGCTGTGTTAAAGAAATGTTCATAATAGGCTTAAATTGGTTTATATTTGATTTTCAGGACAAAAGTAACCCAAGATTAAAAAAGAAAGCAAAACCAAACGAAAAAAACGTAAGAAAATAGAAAAAAATGTCCAAACAAGCCCCATGCTTCGCCAGGCACGCCTCATGTCAGAGACTACGAGACACATCCAGAAGATTACAGTGCGAAGACCAGTGAAGAAAAGCTCAAGCTCGCCCCGTGCCTCGGCATTACAAGACAAAAGTACCTTCTAGAAGATTTGGAAGATCCCGGGGACCCACAAAGTTGACCACCGGTCATGCCTGGTAGACACTCCCCGTATTTCGAGAATCGGGAATAGCATGTCAACTAGCGAGGCATGACCCGTGCTATCCAGGCATGCCCCGTGCCTGGCACCCAACCAACCTATAAATAGAGGCTCATTTCACTATTTCTGCTTGCTAATCTTCTTCCCTCTTCTCCACTACATACTTCTCTTCTACCCCACTATCTCTAATCATTGTAATCATTAGGTAAAACTCAAGAACCATTACTGTAATCAATCTTTTCATGATATATATAAAATTTTCAAGTTTGGTAACATCTAGTTCCATGGCCATTCTTAGCTAGATTCATGAAGGTGTTTGGGGGAAACTTACCCCTTTATTTTGAGTTAATTAAGGAAGATCATGGGTGAATAATGTGTGTGTATTAATGACTTTAGTTAATTAATTAGTATATTGAAAGTGAGTGAAATATTAGCGTCGCCATTAACTTGGGTCATTAGTATTTCGGCCCAACCAATAATCTTGCAACTCCATTAAATTGGTCGTTCATGTTTTCTATGTCTATGTAGAGTCAAAATATGTTGATGCTCTTAGCGGAGGATAAAGGTTTTGGATGAGACTTCGGGTTGGTTAAGCCTTTTCCTTTGCACGAAGATAGCACCAAAGTGTAAAGGACTTGGTTTCTATAAAAAGTAACTACCTTAGGGGAATTGACGGTTCACTGACGTACTAATGAGACAAGTAACTTAAACCCCCTAAACTATCTAATTAATACGAAATTCCAACCTCGAGTGGCGTTTCCCTTTTGATTAAAAGTGGCAAGTTCGAGTGTGTTAGAATTCCGACCCAGATACCGCACAAATTTACGCATTAACACATATAGTTCTTTGTCTGACAATCGAGCCCTTGTTACCCCATGGTAAGAGCTAATAAAAAAAGCATCAAGAGGTATGTTGATCATAAAAACCCCATTTTCCTATTATTAATTACTGCTTTTTTTTATTTTCCTCTTTATTTTTCGTTTGAGCCATTTTTAATATTTTAACTTTTGGGTTTGACTAGACATTAACAAAGACTCGGTACTGGAACTCTTGTATCCTTGGACAACCTTGGTATCTTACTATCAAGTTATTACGCCAACAATGTGTGCACTTGCCCAACGTGAAGTGTAGTGTGATAGTATTTTATCGTGTTTTAATAAATATTAAAACTTGAACCAGTGCATAAAACAACTAAAAGTAACCATCTTTTTATATACACACTCACACGCGTCACGGTTGGTCGCTAAAGTTTAAGGTTAAGGAGGTTTATCTAGGCAAATGGTAAATCTATCTCTTAACCATTGAGCATCACATCTTATCACTTAATCAGTAAGAGGTCAACTGAACCATTAAGAGGTGTTGTTTTGTGAACCAAACACCCTTACCACTTATTCATTCAGAGATAGCCTCTTAATGGAATTATTCAGAGGCTACCAAACAGCCCCTTACTCTTATGTTATTGTAACGTTATTAAATAAGAATTAAAAAGAATAATTTTGATTGGTTATATATCATTTGCACTTCTTGCATACTTTTATTCTTCTCATTTGCATATATATTATAGAAATACTGAATTTTAATAATCCCAACTATTCGTTGTTGGCCGCCAACAGTCTTAACTTAAAAATAACCACTGGCAGTCCCAACTATTGATATATTGGCTTCCAATGAACCCTGACTAACAGAACACTAGCGCCGTTAGTCTCCGGTCACCGGAAATTTTTTTTGGCTGGAAAACTTATTCTTTGCCGGAAAACAATAAGCTTTGGATAAAAAAATGACTATAAAAAGCTTATTGTTTTCCCATAGAATTCACCCATTCTTCGTTTTTGTAAATCCCACGTTAGATGATGGGAAAACAACTTTGAATAAAAGGAATGTTGTGAGTTTTATCCATTAGTTAACATTCGTAGTTACTTAAATTTTTCATTTTTGAAGCTCTGCGTGAATAGTATGTCGTTTCATTGCCGAAGCTTGACCCCCCCCCCCCCCAATTTTTCTGAAACCAGGGGGGGAGTCACTAAGCTGCGCCTCTATGTCGTTTTATCTTATTACTAAGAACGTTATTCAGTAAAGCACAACCAATCTAGTTACGAAAACAAGCAAATCTAACTTGATTTAGTGAATGAAGAAAATAATACGTGATAAAGTAGTAAGGTAACTAAAGTGTAGTGAAGCCACATAACCATTATTTTATGATGTGACCACCTTCTCACAAGATCCCGAAATTTGTAATATTAAAAAAACCAGAAAACGTAAATTAATATTATGTATAACTAGAGTAATTGTTGCTTGTACTGTAATTACTTGCTCAAGAGAGTAATTTCATGTATAACTAGAGTAGTTATTGTTTAAAGTGTAATTACCATATCAGTAGAGTAATTTACGCATAACTAGAATAATTATTTCTTGTATTGTACTTATATAATAAATAGAGAAATTATTGCTTGTAGTGTAGTTACTTTATGAGTATAGTAATTTTATATATAGCTAGAGGAATTACTGCATGAAGTGTAATTACTTGACTAATAGAGTAATTTTATATAGAAACTAGAGTAATTATTACTTTAAGTGTAATTAGTAGAGTAATTTTATATATAGCTACAGTAATTGTTGTTTTTAGTGTAATTACTCTTTAGCTTTGGATAACATTGACCGTTAAATTTGCACTACCACATACCTTACAAATCCATGTGTATGTCTTTAGTCGCTGACAGCAAACCAAAATTGAATGAAATTATTGATTTTAGTTAAACTCACTGTCTAAAAAAACCTACTAAACTTGATTCAAAAAACCTTCGTAACTTTTTGTAACTTCAATTTGATTGATCCTTCCAATTCACAAGCTTTAATTTATCTTTCTACTTTATGTCAGCTATAACCAAGTTGCTATTTCGGGGTTAAGGAAATGAATTGTAAGTCGCGTAATCCCCCTTCCTCACTACAGTAAAAACTCTCCTCTAATAACAAAAAGCTTTCATGCCCTATTCTCTATTTTAGAAAAGGACCTCTTATGGTAGTTGACTGTAACACCACGTAAAAACCCGTCCTATAAAATTTCGACACGTGTCTCGTTGATCCTCGTATAGCGTGTGTTAGACGAGAGGGACTAGAATTGCCAACATGTTAATTTATAACATCTGAGTGGTGATTATTAAAGTTGAAGGACCAAACTTGGCTAAATGCCAAATTTTAAGTTTTTTGGAAGGCGGTTACGGACCGCAACCACATATGGTTATGGTCTGTAACCATTCAAAACTCTATGGGCGCCAGATAGGCTTACGGACCCTAAGCCTAAAGCCATACGTCTCGTAAGCGATTGCCAGAGGCAGTTTTGTTGACAGCTTGCTGCCCTGCCACATTTACGCGAATTGCTACCCTTTTGGCTGGTCTTGCCACGTCCAAAAACACTTGTACTCCTCCTAGAGCAGCCCCTAACACCTGGCAAGCCCTCATGCTCCTTCCTCAACTATAAATAGAGGCCTCCTTTGCCTCATTTACTTGCTCATTCCTCTCATTCTCCTCTATTGCTCACTTGGGAAGTTCCTAATCTATTTGGGAGCACTCTCTGAGCTATCTAGTATTCTTTGGATCACTTGTAAGTGTTCCAATTCAGTTTTTTAATTTTGTACTCTTTTAAGCCAAAGTCAAAGCGTTTACGTAAAAACGCTTTGACCTTTGGCTAAGACCATTATGGTCCAGCCATTGTTCGATGCGAACATGGCTACGTGATCATAATTAGGTAGGTTTTAATCCCTTAAAAGGGAACCTCCTAATTACCACGTTTGCTTGACCAATTGACGGGTCAAAGTTATATTCATAAAAAGTCAACGGGTTAGTTTTGAAATAAATTCATAACTAGGAATGTAGGTGTTATAAAATATGTTTTGTCACTCTAATAACATGGTATAATAGTGAGAACATGTATGAACATGTTCGGCCCGTCAAGTCCAGGTCTAGGGTCGGTTCGCAACCGAAATTCGCAAGGATTGACTCCTGCTTTGACTTTCAGTTCTGACCCGAATTAGCAACTTTCAAATTTGATTATAAGTTGCATTATGACCATTTTATATTGTAGTATCACTCTCTGGAGTCATACTATATGGTCATGTAGTATTCCAAGTCATTATGCAAGTATCCGTTAATTATGCCTAAAATGCCCTTTTTGTCATAAACTAAGGTTTTAATCACCAACAAGCATACAAACGATTTATATACTGATTTGTTAACTTAAATAAATTATTTGATATTAACATTTTGATCATAAGCTGCTTTTGATTAAGTGTCGTTATAAATGCTTATAAATGACTAAATTGCCCTTTTTGGCATTTTAGAAGGTTTCAACATAACTTCTCCACCAAAACTAATAGCCTACTGTTGTAATATCATAATATGGATTATTTGGGATATCAAAAAAGTTTATGAACTGATTTTGCATACAAGTCTTTGTATAATGTCGATAAATGACGATAACCCCCTTACGGCGCATAAAATGGTTTAACAACACTTTTGACACCTAAATCTTTTACCTACTGTTATAGTATATTAAATAACATATTTTGGGTATACAAACTTAATCATAATCTCATATTTCATTAAACTTCATTTAAATCGTCATTTAGCGCGTTTGACGCCGTTTCGGCGCATAGTATGGTTTAAAACTACATTTGAGGACCAAGACTTGTTACCTACTGATTTTAAAACTTATTTTGAATATGTTTATAGTAGGTAAAAGCTGTGAACTCAGAATCCCAAATATGACATCAAAGCTATGTGTGAAATGACTAAAATGCCCTTACGGGACATAGTTCGGTTTCAAACTATCAACCACACATATATTTGATATCCTACTGATATAACATCATAAAATACATATTTTTACAGAATTTTCATGACCATAACATCGATTTACTTGCAAACCTCTTATATAAAGCGTAAAATGACCAAAACGCCCTTTTGAGGTGTAACTTGATTTTAAAACCTAAACGGGCATACATGTTAATATCCTACTAATATAATAACATGTTTAAAGTATAATGGCATATGGAACTTGTATATGACCCATCCGGTTACCCGGTTTCGCTTGTATGCGAACGGTAAAGATTACGTAACTAGTTTACGTAATTTAACCAAAATGGGTTTAATCTTATTATTTTAATTCAAACCAGAATGTTATGTATTTACCCATACTATACAAGTCTTAGTACTTGTCAGGTCTAAATAACATTCTATTCCGGTCACCGCTTAATCTAGCGTATCGTACCGCATTTATTTAACGTAAGACTAGCCGGTTCAAGTCTATGACTTAACTAAGGATCCGTTAGCACTCTAATTGGTTAATAATACCATCATTCCAAACTAGACGCCTTCCGGTAGATTGTACTTGTACTTATCTCTTGATTTGCGGCTGAGTTATTACTTTTTGAAGATTCAGCTCAGGTAAATACTTTTAACCTATTTTCCCTTATACGGGCTTGGGATACGGTAAATTATTACCGCTTGGTCGGGTATGGGATCATGTTCTGTCCAGTTGTGATTTTAACTAAATCTCATAACTCGTTTTAATCTGTATTGCTTGATACTTAAAAATTGGGGGTGGGCTTGACCATGTTTGGGATATCCTTAGGCTCATTAAAGTGCTAATGACCACGACCTAAAGCACGGGGTGTAGGCATACACCCATCAGTGCAAATTATTATTAAAATATCTGCTTTCTGTGTGAAAGTTTAGAAGTGGTGTGTCAGTAGATCATGTCTCGGTTTCTATAAAGGTCCCCATATGTATTGGCAGGCTTATAAAACAGTATACAAGGTCATTTGTACTGTCCCAAGTTATTTATAAAAATGTGCCTAGCGCACTTAAAATGATTTTTGAAAAGATTTTCAAAAAGTGTCGGTTGATTGTATTTACCAATGAAAACTGACGTATTTTCAAAAGATTAAGTTACAGGTACAGCACGTAATGGGCCGGAAGCTGTGTAGGCGACAACGTAGAGGATTTGCGACCCTTAGTTGTGCTTTAAAGTTTGTTGATCTCTTTTTTACATATTTTTACGATCCGCCTGTGAATCTTTATTACAATTCGTCTGTAGTTATTATTGTTGAACTTTGAACATTATCGGGTTGTAATATTATTTTATATCCAAGACTTCCGCTGTGTTGCTCTGCGTTGTTTGGTTATGATATTATCAACTTACGTCACAATACTCCCCACCGGGCCCACCAGGATACACGTGGAAATCGGGGAATGACATTGACAGTGGAAACTTTCCAGCTAGCGATGAATCCAGTTACCGGTAAAGTACAGTTGACACATCTAGAGATTGTTGTTTGCGAAAGACCGACTGAGACAGATTTCGAGATAGAGTAGCAAAGGAACACTTACCAATACCTACAGCAGATCAGGCTGAAGCTATTGTTGCATCTCCAGCTTCTACTATTGTTGCACCTCCACTCTAGCCTTGATGCGCTAGGGGCTCTTGGAAAGAGGGGCAAAGCAAAAAACCAAGAGGAGGTCGTAGATGCTATATCTAGAAGAAGCATCTCTCATAGGGCATTTTTCTGTAGTAGTGTATTTCAGTGTTCATCATAGCCCACGGAATGATAACGGGCGGAAAGAGCTATGATAGGAGTCGATGCCTTTCTGTCCCATCTGAAAGAAAGGATGAAAGCAAAAGGAGATCGCTTTCGATTAAGGATCAAGCCCAGTAGGAAGCAGTCGTTAGACATGTCCCTTCTTTAAAGTAAAGGTAGGAGAGTGAGATGACTTAGTAGGACGGAGCGAGCCAAAGGAATCAATAGTAGAGTAGACAAGTCTTCCCCTTAACTTAAGCCATAGATGTACCCATCGATACAATAGACCAATAGAAGAGACAGCCAAGCCAGTAGAGCCAATGCCAGTGAATCCTGTTAGCCATAAAACGACAGGCTCACCGGCACTCCTCCCTTCCTCCTTGTCGGCAGATCGTTTGTAGTGAAGTTTCATGTCGGATTGCACACTAGCTTTCCCTTTCAGTCAAGCTGAATGGCATTCACCCTCTCTGCGTGATTCCCAGTTATGATAAAGCGTGTACGGACAGAGTGGGCAAGAAGCACAAGAGGTTCTTTCTAAGTCAGAGTATTGGGACTCGCACTCATTGAAATTCTAGCACATAAGATGCACAAGACAAGTATTCTCGCGCATCCCCCTATTCCCTATACTCTTTACTATTTTTTACTCTTTTTAAAAAGGAAAACAGTAGACCTATATGAACTGAATAAAGATAGGGATGTCGCTAATCGCCTACTCGATTGACATGCATAGCTTTGATAGCTGCTTTATCTGCCTGAAGTCGGTTATTACTTGTTCCATGTTTGCAGCTCTGACTGAACATGCTCAAGTGTTCGAACAAGCCCACCATCTCAAGTCAATTTTCATTCACTTATCCTTCTTTGGTCCCTACTTCGCTTGCAGCACTCCTTCTCTTTCTCATGGAAAGCATATATCTATTGTACAATAAATAGCTGGGGAACACTCGCTTCTAGGTAATAGCAAAGAAGAAAAGAAGCTCTTCTTATGAATTCAACAAGGGCATGAAATGAGTCTGCTGAAGTATTAGATCAATTCTAGGTTGTAACGCCTCGCTTTTTCATATTTTCCATGCTTAGAAAGCTAGTCTTGTATTTCTATTTTTGGAAACCTTTGTACTCGTGTTGATGCATATGTCTGTTACCTACGTCATCGTATTACGTCGAGTCTGTGTTTCAGAGCGAAACGTTAAGTTTATGTGTGATATAAGACAAGTTCGCCCGAACTTGTAGAGCACATGAACAAGTTCGACCAAACTTGTTCATGTCTCATCCCGGGCGAACTTGTACTACTATATATAGGAGTCTTTGGTTTCTCATTTGTAAGATTCATAGATTTTTTCATGACAGAGGCGAAACTTTGTCCAAGTGTTTCCAGGATCTGTAACGTCTACATATCAATGGAACAGTGATTAATCAGTAAAGAACTTGTCTACAGTGTCGCCTATGCAAACAGATTCTACATGTTTACCTTAGGTTTGCCAAATTAGGACCAGAAAGATCCGTACAACGGACCTACAGTTGGTATCAGAGCTACGGAAGCTCTGTGTGTAATCGTGTTCATAATCGGACGAGTTTCGGTGAAATCGAATCGATTTCGGTTGATTTTCGGTGTAAAATTCGAATTTTTCGGTTAAATCTCGTTTTGTTTCGATGATTTCTGGTTAAAGTTTCCTACATTTCGGACTGATTCGGATCTGTTCGATGTATTGTTTGCATATTTCAAACTAATTCGGTGTGTTAAAGATCAAGTTTCAAAGTTTTCGGAAAGTTTCTTTTATCATTGACGAACAGTTTTCATTCAAATCTATTATACACTTCAGATTTGTAACGCATCATTGTTTCATTCTAACATAGGACTGATTTACGACTGAAAGTGAATCAAATCTCGTTATTCTATTTGTAACATCAGTTCCTGAAGTTGAAAGTTTGTTGTTA
Organism: Scalesia atractyloides; assembly: GCA_947069175.1. Taxonomy (NCBI): domain Eukaryota; kingdom Viridiplantae; phylum Streptophyta; class Magnoliopsida; order Asterales; family Asteraceae; genus Scalesia; species Scalesia atractyloides. The sequence goes on along the minus strand of CAMTDV010000019.1, from coordinate 45,671,887 downwards.
TGATGTTCATTTAAAAAAAATACTCAACAAACGAAAATGAGATGAATTGAACTGATTTCTTCAGGTTCAGCATGTCACAAAGTCAGCGAATTACAACATGATCTTAAAGCTGTTAACTGCCTGAGAAAGAGATTTGATACGAGAAGATGCTATAATTGTCAAATCAAATGTCATATTTCCAGAAATTGTCCGATAAATTTGAAGAGAGGATCGTCGGATAAATTTCAGGGGGAGAACATAAAAGCTGCGAAGAAGACAGTAAAAACAGAAGATTAGCCCAAAGAACAGAAAGTGAAATTATCGCAAGGGCAGAAAGACAAATTGAGGAAAAAGAGAAACAAAGTTAGAGAGTATTTAGAAAAGATTTTGTCCTCGGATAAGAGCGTTTCAGATACAAGTTCCGGAGAATCGTTTTACTCTACAAAGAGTGATCGATCAAGTAAAACGAATTCATCAGATACAAATCTGAGGACAAAAGAGAGAACATTGGAGAATAAATTGATAAATCAAACAGTTAAAATCAAAGAAAGTAAAAGTTTTAAGTAAAGTTTTTATCAAACTGTTTGAATATAAAAGAGAAAGCGAGGGGTTATTTACTTCAGATGTTAATGAATATGGTAAACCTAAATCCAAAATGGATTGAGTTTCAATTCAAAACTAATTGAAGTTTGTTTGAAATGTGCATGATAACCAAGTTTCAAGCCAAATGTCATTTCAGAAGCAGTGGTTGTTCATGCAGAGAGAAAAGAGACAGGAGTCATATTTCACACAAACAAAATGGTAGTCTCGTGTTCACATTCGTAAAAAGTCATTAAATGGTTAAAATGAAAGATTCTTATTTTCAGTTCGAAAAGATGTTTTCAATTTTAGGGGGAGAAAATTTTAAAATTGTCAAAATCAAAAATTCCTGTAAAATTGAAAAATTTTTCAAAATCATTTTAGGTAGATAAAATTTTTCAAAAAGCCAAAAACAATAGAAAATCTCAAAATGTCAAAACATTAAAAATGAAAATGAGATTATTTGTGCGAACAGAGGAAATTGATAGTACATCAGTGGACTATTAGTGCATGCTAAAGATATGTATTGTTTAAAATGGTTAAACAATCTCACTAAAGATGTGTCAGTAGGCTCAGCTAGACTAGTAGTTTTGCGAAAACGATACTAACTAAATAGAAAAGCGTAGTTCTAGTGGAAAACGCGATTGAAAGCATAGTACTTAGTTTTGTCCTTCGTGACTGTGTACCTACTCGATAATCGCTGAATGCTGAAAAGCATAAAAAGCGGTTGGTTTGTGAACTTTCACAACTAACTGAAAAGGTCACTGTGATTGTATATTTCTTTTTGCAAAGATTTAAACTTGTTTTATTTCTTAATTTTGTTTAAGCATTGGACATCCTCTGTTTATACGAAAGTATCGAACTGGATGTTAGTGCCTAAATGTTTCTGCTTTATTTTACTTGGTGTTTCGTTTAAATCTTGGATCATCTCTGTGTATATGTGAATATTGAACTGATGATTAAGATCCAAACAATTTCAACTTGTTTTTCATTTCTTATTTTGTTTAAACATTGGACTTTCTTTGCGTATCGAAAGATCGACCTGATTGTTAATGTTTAAACATTTTGCTTTATTTTCACACAAATCACAGTTGATAAATGTTTAAAAGCATTACTTGAGTTAGTGTATTACATAATGAGGGGATATGCTGAGATCGTGAGGTTCATAAGAACCTAGTGCAAATTAATGTACCTTAATGTATCGGTACGCATTACGAAAGTTTTTAGATTGAGTTTAAGTGGACAACAATACCGACAATCCATGTGAATTGTTTAAACTAAGTGTTTCATCTAGATGAACGGTGCAGCTGGTATGTCTCAAAATCTGATATGATCCTCTAGCACGTTTTCTCACAAAAATATAAACTGTAAATACTACATTTCAGTTTGTTTACATTTCGGCATTGAATATTAAAAACTCAATCAAAATCTTCCATGGTAACTTGATATTGTTGAATGTGAGCCGTACCAACGAGACTGTTAAGAAACTGTTTGTGAGTGGATACGTGGGTTTGTTCTTAAACGTCAAATCTTCGAGATTCGGAGCATCATTCAAGGGGGAGACATGGTTTCACTTGAAGATGTTATCCAAGGTAGTTCAAGACTAAACATCACAGATTTCTAGCTATGTCCAAGGGGGAGACTGTTAGTGCACTATCCGTATGGCCATAGATAGAAATCTTATTGTACATGTAATGTTTAGTGTCTTGAGTCTGTAACATATCGGGCAGAGGTTTCACTAGGTTATATTAGGATTGTTTAGGTCAGGTAAGGATTCGACACGGCTCGGTGTGAAGAGGGCGGGCATGTTCGAGGGTGATGTCATCAAATTTATGTGATGACATCACAATACTACATCATCATTATTTCATACAAGTGACATCACAATAATTAATATTTGTATGGAGAATTCATACATATGAAGAGAGAACGGTTAAACAAGTTCGCTCGAGATTGGACTTCAACACACAACTTCGGACAAGTGCATGCATGAGCTACTATAAATACAAGAACAACACTCAAGATCAGAGAGCAGACAACAACTTCGCTCAATAATTCTCTCAAGAACATTTATACGGTTCCGAGCTAAATCGAGTCGATTTTGTAACGTAGGCGTCGAAACTCTGTCCGGTTGTCATTTGAACGTAATAAACGTTGATTATTTACGATTACTTGTCACGATTACAATTCGGTTTAACGGATTCCGCACGTTAAACCGGATTAAACGCAGAGCTAGTGTTCTTCGGTGAACCGATCCGGACCTACAAGTGCTATCAGAGCAGGATTGGCCTAATTTGAAGACATTGGACACAGAACTTCTCATCTTCTACTCATTTCTTTCATTTTTAACTTTTCTTGGACATTTCGCGGAGAAAATGGACTGATTTTCAAGTATAATACGTAAAATCCATAATAGTAAAACCATTGAAAAGGTCAGAGCTTAAAACAAATGAATTCATGTTGAAATTTTGAAAAACCATGTTTGAAAACACATGTTCGCTCGAACTTGCCATCAAGTTCGCTCGAACTTGACTGAAAAACTCACTTTTTGAGTGATTTTTCATCAAGTTCGCCCGAACTTAATTAATTTTTCAAGATTTTTAGTGAAGTTCGCTCGAACTTGAATTAATTTTCATCAGATTTTATCAAGTTCGCCCGAACTTGATCATTTTCGATTGAAAATTCTTTACAAGTTCGCCCGAACTTGCTGTTTTTCTTGAACTCTTTCACAAGTTCACTCGAATTTGTTCTTAGGGTGAAAATTTTCATAAAATCTTAACAAGTTCGCCCGAACTTGTTTAGTAGTTGTTTTTCACAAGCTGTGAGAAGTTCGCCCGGACTTGTCCAAGGTTTCTAAAAAAGGCATGAAAATTTAGAAAAACGTCTCGAACATTATATAGCGTTAGATTCGTATCGACGAGACGAGTTTAAAGCTCTAATCTGGTAAAAACAGTTTTCGAAAAAAAGTTTAAACATTTTTAGCAAACCGATACGTTAATTTTATCGATTAAAAAGTCAAATTTTACTAAAATTGCTTGTTTACTAATCATTATTCAAGTGTTTTTGAACAACATATAAATTTGAAAAACGAAATGGGGTCCGTGAAGCCGCCAAAGTTGATGAGTATGGACGATTATGAAAGCTGGAAAGAAAATTTTGAGAACTGGAAACGAGCAAATTTCTTCTACCAGAATGTTAATAAGAAGAAGATGATCAGCTTGTTACAACAATCGATAGAAGTTGTTTTTCACAAGCTGTGAGAAGTTCGCCCGAACTTGTCCAAGGTTTCTAAAAAAAGGCATGAAAATTTCAAAAAACGTCTCGAACATTATATAGCGTTAGATTCGTATCGACGAGACGAGTTTAAAGCTCTAATCTGGTAAAAACAGTTTTCGAAAAAAAATTTAAACATTTTTAGCAAACCGATACGTTAATTTTATCGATTAAAAAGTCAAATTTTACTAAAATTGCTTGTTTACTAATCATTATTCAAGTGTTTTTGAACAACGTATAAATTTGAAAAACGAAATGGGGTCCGTGAAGCCGCCAAAGTTGATGAGTATGGACGATTATGAAAGCTGGAAAGAAAATTTTGAGAACTGGAAACGAGCAAATTTCTTCTACCAGAATGTTAATAAGAAGAAGATGATCAGCTTGTTACAACAATCGATAGAAGTTGTTTTTCACAAGCTGTGAGAAGTTCGCCCGAACTTGTCCAAGGTTTCTAAAAAAAGGCATGAAAATTTCAAAAAACGTCTCGAACATTATATAGCGTTAGATTCGTATCGACGAGATGAGTTTAAAGCTCTAATCTGGTAAAAACAGTTTTCGAAAAAAAATTTAAACATTTTTAGCAAACCGATACGTTAATTTTATCGATTAAAAAGTCAAATTTTACTAAAATTGCTTGTTTACTAATCATTATTCAAGTGTTTTTGAACAACGTATAAATTTGAAAAATGAAATGGGGTCCGTGAAGCCGCCAAAGTTGATGAGTATGGACGATTATGAAAGCTGGAAAGAAAATTTTGAGAACTGGAAACGAGCAAATTTCTTCTACCAGAATGTTAATGAGAAGAAGATGATCAGCTTGTTACAACAATCGATAGAAGTTGTTTTTCACAAGCTGTGAGAAGTTCGCCCGAACTTGTCCAAGGTTTCTAAAAAAAGGCATGAAAATTTCGAAAAACGTCTCGAAAATTATATAGCGTTAGATTCGTATCGACGAGACGAGTTTAAAGCTCTAATCTGGTAAAAACAGTTTTCGAAAAAAATTTTAAACATTTTTAGCAAACCGATACGTTAATTTATCGATTAAAAAGTCAAATTTTACTAAAATTGCCTGTTTACTAATCATTGTTCAAGTGTTTTTGACCAACATATATATTTGAAAAACGAAGTGGGGTCCGTGAAGCCGCCAAAGTTGATGAGTATGGACGATTATGAAAGCCAGAAAGAAAAAATTTGAGAACTGGAAATGAGCAAATTTCTTCTACCAGAATGTTCATGAGAAGAAGATGATCAGCTTGTTACAACAATCGAAAAATGAAGATATCTTGATTCTACTACCAGAATGTGATATAGCATAGAAGTTGTGGAATGCTCTACGTACTAAATATCTGGATTGTGCTGAGATGATTAAGAGCAAGAAGGTTCTAATCATGAAAGAGTTTGATATCTTCACGATGCTGAAAGGTGAATCAATTAAACAAATGATAGAGCGCTTCTGTCATTTAAAAACTCAGATGAGAAGGCATCGACTTGATAAGACAGAAGAAGAGTATATTGACAAATTGGCCGATGCTCTTCCAAAGGGTGAATGGACAACGTACCTAATGGTCCTGAAGGAAAGTCCAAGTTGGGAATTTTTCAAGCTTTCCACTTTCATTGACAAGTTAGAGAAATATGAAGTGGAATTGCTAAAGAAATCTGAACTTGTCAGTAATCAAAGGAATGATAAGGTGAAGAGAGAAGAGAATATAGTGGTTAAAAACTGTGAGCTCAACTTTCAAGTACATCTACAAATGGATTTTCAAGTTCTAAACCAGGCTGCGCAGTTTATGTTGTAGATATCTATCGGGCAGATAATGCCAAACTCTAGAGTGAAATTGAGAGTTTAACATTAGAAAATAAAAAATTAAAAGAAAATGAAAAGAATTTTGAAAACAAAATAAAAATTTTAGAAAATGAAAAATTACAGATGGTAGTAGATTTTCAAAATGAAATAAAAATGTTTAAAAATGAAAAAATTGTTTTTGAAAAATTAAATATAGAAAATCAAAAAGCAATAAATTCTCATATTGAGAAAATTGCTCAACTTGAAAAAGAAGTTGAGACTGTTAAAAATAAAGCTGTTAATTCAGAAAAGTTATTGAAAGGTTTTGTGACTTCCTCATTAAAGTGAGATCATATATGTCCAAAATCGATCAATGTTAATAAAAAGAAAATCCCAATAAGTGACAAGATCACAAATTATGACGATGTCATAATTGAGGATTGCGATGATGATACCGATGATGAAAGAGCTAAAAATGATAAAAATCAAATATTTTTAAGACTAAAAGAAAAATTTAAGAAACTGTTCTACAATCTACTGAGAAAGGTGAATGCTCAACGCAAAAATCTTCTAAGCAGAATCAAGAACAAAAGCAAAAGGAACAACAAAGTTTTAAAAATTCTACAACTTTCAAAAGAAAAATAAAAGCTCATCGGTACGAACATCTAATTATTATAGAAATTCACAAAAATTTGTAAATCAAAACTCACAAAAATTTTAAATAAGTGGTGCAGGTCAGACCACAGTGCTTCAACGTCAAATCAAAGTTATAGATGAAGCAGGAAAGATGGCTACCACACGTCAAATCAGTGTTATGATTTGAGTGTATGGTTTGATAGAAAGATCGATATGAGAACAGGAAGTGTCATAAATGTGGAGTAACTGGACACATTGCTAGTAAATGTATAGAAATTAAAACTAAACGTGCTCAGATTGATAACAAAAATTCTGGAGTATCAACTCAGGTTTTGAAACAATGTACAGAAACTACAAACAAAGAAAAAGAATTCACACAATCAGTGAAAATTGAAAGTTTAGAGGATTTTCTGAAACTTGAGAAAGTCCAAGATAAACCTGATTGTGAAAAGAAAATCAAAAATAAGGTTGAAGAAATAACATCTAAGACTGCAAAGACTTGGGTGTCACTATTCAACTAATTGTTTGAATTTTTGTGCAGGAACTTCTGAGATAAAAGTAAATTACTAAGAATGGAGTTTCATGGCACACAATGAAGACAGGCCGAGTTATCATGTTTTATATAAAGACCATTTTAACAAAATTTGAAATTCAAATAACGTTTACCTTACAATTTTTGAAATTTGTTTAAAGAAAATTTTTCGAAAAACATGTTTCAGTAATGTTTACTTGAAAATTTTTACAAATTTTTGAAGAAAATTTGAAAAATTTCACAGAACCCTCACTGTTGAACAAGACAAAACTCATGTTCAGTAAATTGTTATAAACACAAAAGTGTCAAGGTTTTTGGTATCCTGAAGGGGGTGTGCTTAAAAGATAAATTTTGAAGCAATAATGGATGGAGAATTGAAGTGATTCTCATCGGTTGGTCAATGTTATTAAAAAAATTCCCAAAAATATGTTTTTGAATTTTAGGGGGAGAAATTTTTTTTCAGAAAATCCAAAAACATATTATATACGAAAAGTACAAAAACATTGAAAAAGACAAAAAGAGTTTTGTGAGTAAAAAGTAAATGATAGTACATCAGTGGACTATCACAGTATGCTAAGGATTTGTAAAGTTTAAAAAGTGATAAACAAATCTTACTGTGGATGCGTCGATAGGCTTTACATGTTCAGTAAATTGTTTCCAGGATATAAACTAAATTTTACAACTGCTTAAACTTGTGGATTAACATCTCTTGGATATATGGACTTAGTACTCCGAAATTTCGTTTGAGAGATTGCTTGATTCTGAGATACGAGGTCTTTATAGATGATTGATATCTGGGGTATCATACAAGTTCTTCTGATTTTGCGAAAGCAATAGCCTAGAACTTCTATAATGCTTTTGCTAAAAACCTCTAAACTGCATGCAAAACTTGAAAATAATCGAAAGATCTAATCATTTGTAGTGCTTAAAAGATTCCTTAAGTGGAACACACCTTAAAGTCGAGCCTTCATCTCTATGTCTGTACGGTAGTACTAACTTGAGCTCTCAAGGTCTCGGATAACCCAGATACAGATATCAGTTACGCTATATTCACATATAAGATGAAATCTAGGGAATCTTGATACGGGAGTATATTCTGAGATGGGAACCATAGTTAAGTCAAGTTTCATAATTCATATCTGACGTATCTTGGAACAATTGAGAAATGTGTCAAAGTTTAAATGGACAAACATATCGACAATCTAGGTAAATTTGTTTAAAACTTAGTATCAAGGAAAAGGTCAATGGTACTGGTGATTTGTCTCAGAAAACTTATATGATCCTTTAACATAAACTCAACAAAAATATGTTTGTAAATATGTTTGTACATACTTAGTGTTTCATATTCATTTCATAAAACAAAAAGATTATATTATCTTTTAGTTTTGACCACTAATGATGAATTGCTGATTTTCAAAATCTAAAGTTGCTGATCAAAAGTTTGAAAATTTCAAATTGATCTGAAAAGTTTAAAAGTTCATTAAGTTGAAACTTACATTTGAAAAAATGTGTCAGTTTAGCGTCAAAACGTTTAAACAAGATCATTAAGTTGAACTTGATACATGAATCAGATATTCAAGGTCATTAATTTGGACTTGAATAACTGAGAGGGTTTAAAAACTGATGAGGAGATTAAAATGTGAAATGTTGGTGTTTAGAAATTTCAAAGTTTGAATCTGAAATGTTTATTTGAATGTTTGAGAAACTTTGAAACAGGAAGTAGATTTTAAGGGGGAGCTAGATAAAAACATTGATTGATGATACCAGAAAGCTCAAAGCAAGGGGGAGCATGGTGATTCAAGTTTTATCAAGACAAGCTCAAGAAAAGAGAAAAGGATTGTAGATGCTATGAAGATCAAGGAAATTAAAGTTATTCAATAAATAAAGATCAAGAGAACATTAAAGACTCAGGAACTTAATTGAAGAATGATGACTACGTCAACATCCAAGGGGGAGTCTGTTGATGCATATGTCTATTGCCTACGTCATCGTATTACGTCGAGTCTGTGTTTCGGAGCGAACATTAAGTTTATGTGTGATATAAGACAAGTTCGCCTATGCAAACGGATTCTGCACGTTTACCTTAGGTTTGCCAAATTAGGACCAGAAAGATCCGTACAACGGACCTACAACTCGTATTCATTATTTCATTGTAAACCTTATCGAGACTTGAATCATACTGGAATATACTTTTTATCACAATACTTGTTATACATGCTCATACATACATACATTGATACGTTATACTCGAAACGTGACCATACTTGCAAATACGTGTCAACTATAGCTCATACATACTTATACGTGATGCATATACTCAACCTCGTTCATTTGATACTTATATACATCTTATAACATGTCCCTAATGCCTAATATACTTTATCTGTTCATAAAATATCATTACATAACACCTAGACACGTTACAACTTAATAAAACAACAAAAATAAAAACTTTTGCCCTAACCAGGTCCTTACGGGCCGCATGGGAGGTCCCATACGGTCCGAAAGGGACTCTGGGCGGGCAGAAACCTTTTTGGCCCCCGAATTGTGCACGGATCCTGTAACAACCCGTAAATTCGACGCTATCTTTTTCTGTTTATTCCATTTGTATCTGTCCTTGTAAACCCGAGATTTGATTATGGAAAAGTTATGTTAATGGAATTATATTTTGTCACATCAATATCGCATCTAATCGCTTGTTAAATGCTAATTCAACGCAATCACAAGTAACTGTGTTACTTTAATAGCCGAGTGTGTTGTTGTATAATAACCACTTGTGCCACCGCATCGCTTATCTCATCGCATCGCAAAACGCAGTTTTTTATGTGGAAGTTATGTTTTATGTGTGTTATATTTAAATATGTTATGATTTATTATCGCTAAAACGCTCGCACACTCACGTACCTCACTATCTCTCACTTCAATGGTAATATAATGCTTAACGTTTCGCTAAAACGCTTAATATAACTATCTAATACGAACCGAATCGCCAAATGAACTCCTAACGCGAAAATATCAAACGAAACTTAGCCAATGGGCCAAGTTCGGTGGAACTTGTGCATCACAAGTTCGCCCGAACTTGCTCAGTCTATCAGAAACCAGCTTATAAGCCAAGTTCGCCCGAACTGGCTTCCAAATCAAGGAAATTCATCAAGTTCGCTCGAACTTGATGTATCCAACCCACTTCTCCTCTCCTCCTATAAATACCCAGCTCCTCACTCATGCTACCCTTGCTGACCAAGTTCGCTCAGAGCTCTCCCGATCGAATACTTTCGTTTTCTAAGTAAGCATCAATCCGTTTTCAAGCTACAACAACGTTTTACAACGATTTTGCACAAGGTTTTACCTTCGATTTCACCAAAACTCTTCTGTTTACGAAAATCTTCATCTTTTTCTACAAAACTTCTGTTTTTCACTTAGATCTACACCTAGATCTAAGTAAAACCCTTTTAAACATCGATTTTCACACAATATTCGACTAAATGACGAATGTTTCATTCACTTTGAAGTGGAACGAGGCGTTGTCAAGCAAGATCTCAGATCCGGAAGCACAAGTACGAAATCGTCACTTTGCACAAACTGGACTAACCCGTACGAACCATCACATTCGCCTGGATTAGTCCGAGTTTCTGTAAAATGGCTAAAACTCGCTCCAAAAGACCTCTCCAGCCTAGGTTTTGCTCAGTAGCTTAAGGTTGGAGGGATGGACACTCGATTTCCTCAGCAAACGACGCGAAAACGCACGTTTTGGATGCCAAAACAGTCAAGTTTGCTCGGAAAACATCAAGTTCGCTCGAACTTGTCACCAGATTGGTGACCAAGTTCACCCAAACTTGATCAAATTTGATAGAAAACACACAAGTTCGCCCGAACTTGTACCCCTCCAAGGAATGATAGCACAAGTTCGCCGGAACTTGTACTCCAAGGTACAAGTTCGCCCGAACTTGTCTACTGTTCCTTCAACCGTTAACAGTTTCAGCTTTTCGGAAGACTGATGCACTTCTGTTCACTTACAGGCTGATCCGGCGCGCTCCTCAACTTACCTCAGATCCCGTCACTCTCTCAAAACGCACCAACTGTGAGTATACTTGAACCCCTTTACGCTTAAACGCACTTTTGTGTGTCACATATGTTCTATATCAAATCACATCACACAACTCAAACTCTTATTCGCAATCCGCTATACATGACTATACATGAAATCTGTTGAATTGTATGTGTTACTTGATTGCTAGTACGCCACCCTTAACATGATAGCTTGCTAGAGGTTGACCCGCCACCCGGAGGCCCGGGTTGTTAAGGCTCGCATTTTTATTTCATATTTATTTTCTCTTTAGGATGTGGACACTTGTTCGCATGCCTCGATCAATCGCGGTTTATTGGTTTACTTGAATCTAATAGATTTATAGTTCACAAGTCTTACGTATGTCGTGCGGTGTATGCTAAATGCTTTTATATCTATATTGAACGCAAATTTGTATGCTCACCTTTACTTAATTGTATTGACGTTTTATTTTAACATATGTGGCAGGTTGATGACATTTTGCTGAATTGGATTTAGGATCTTACTTTTAGAAACGCATTGTAATAAAATCTAGGGGAGATCGAACTTGAATTGTTTTATGAGATTACTTGATATTTTGTAACTTGTTTGAGGATTATATGTTGATAATATGGGATATTGACTTTTTAAATATTGTCGCTTAAATAGTGTTATGGAATTTCTCATGAGACACTCTGGTTCGCCTAGTGCCACGCCCCGATGTTTCCGCCATCGGTTGGGGTGTGACAACGATGCGTTTGTGGACTCAAAGGCCGACGCACCCAAGTCCTCTTTCAGCTTTAAGCAATTCAAGGCATGTGGACCACTCACTTTCACCGGCACGGACGGGCTGAGTCTATGTTCCACTGGTTCGATTCTATCAAGGTCACATTCCGCCAGAGTGGGTGTCCCGAACATCTCCGCACCATCAACGCTACCGGCGTGTTCCAATCGAGGGCTCTTGATTGGTGGACCGCGGAGCGTAACAAACGCGGGAACGACGAAGCTTACGGACTCACTTGGGAGGAACTTAGGACAGTCATGATTAAGGAATTATGTCCTCCTCATGAAGTTCAAAAGCTGGAGAATGAGTTCTAGGATATCAAACAAGACGGTCCCGACAACGCTGGTCTCATAGCCCGATTCAAACAGTTGAGTATTATCTGTCTTAGTCAGGTGGACACCATTGAGAAAGCAATCAAGAAATACCTCCGTGCTCTACCAGATTGCGTCGCTGATTTTGTTCAAACAGCACGCCCCATTACTATTGAGGAAACCTATCAGCTCGCCGCAGAGATCAACGACAAAAGGGTTCAGGCTGGTTACTTTAAGAACAGCAAAGTCGCCAACCAAGCAATCAACGAGCCTACTACCGATCAGTCTCGAGAATCAAAGACCAGTCGCCGAGGTCGCAAGAGAGAAAACCCGAGCAAGAACTGTGCAGCTATTACACCACAGAACCCTCAGTCGCTTCAGTCAGCTTCACCGAACGCACCTCCAGCAAAGCATGCGTATACTGGTCCTCATCCAGGGTGCTCAAACTGCACTTATCACCATGCGGTTGGAGGCAATTTCCGTTTATGTACCAACTGCAACATTTATGACCATTTCACTGTCAGCTGTCGTTCTGGTCCCTGTCAGCCAGCTCCTCAAGCACCCGCAGCACCAGCTTTACCAGCTCCACCTCGTACTCCTCAGGCCAATCAGCAGCAGTTCCAGCTGCAAGCACCAGCCCCAAAGGCACGTGCTTGCTACACTTGTGGTGATCCAAACCACTTTAGCAATGTCTGCCCAAACAGAGCCGTGAAACAAGAGCCACAGCAACAGCCTCAACAACAGTAGCCACCGCAGCAACAGCAAGCACAGGTTGCGCGTGGAAGAGCCTTCAATCCTAATCATCGCCAGGCTCAGAACGACAACAATGTTATAAATGGTACGTTCCTTGTTAATGGTACGTATGCTTCTTGTTTATTTGATACAGGTGCCGATAACTGTTTTGTATCGTTAGAATTCGAAAAGGTTGCGCTAAAATCCTAAAGACTTTCGATGTTGAAGTCGCCACCAGAAGAACCGTTACTGTTAACTCCGTCCGACGTGGTTGTACTCTCGATCTCAACAACCACATCTTCTCGATCAATCTCATACCTATGCAATTAGGTAGCTTCGATATCATAGTAGGCATGAATTTTCTTCGTGAAAATCATGCTGAAGTCGTTTGCTTCGATAAAATGATTTGCTTTCCTCTCCCTAATGGTGATCAACTACATGTCTATGGCGAGACTCCCTCAAAGAAGTTGATGCTTATGTCATGTACCCAAGCGAGCAAGCATTTGCGAAAGCAATGCGTTGCATTCCTAGCCCACATCGTGAACCCAGAGAAAGAAAAGAAAACCTGGAAGAATGTAGCCATTGTTTGTGAATTTCCTAAAGTTTTTCTCGACGGTTTACCTGGTTTACCCCCTACTCGTGATGTTGAATTCCGCATCGATTTAATTCCCGGTGCTACTCTCGTCGCTAAAGCTCCCTACCGTCTCGCACCATCCGAAATGCGAGCTATCTAGCCAACTTCAAGAGCTTCTTGATAAAGGCTTCATACGCCCGAGCACCTCACCTTGGAGCGCACCCGTTCTTTTTGTGAAAAAGAAAGATGGGACGTTCCGAATGTGCATCGATTATTGTGAACTTAATAAACTCACGATAAAGAACCGCTACCCTCTTCCCCGAATCGACGACTTATTTGATCAGCTTCAAGGTGCTACTTGTTTTTCTAAGATCGATCTACGTTCCGGTTATCATCAGTTACGTGTACTCGAAGAAGACATTCCGAAAACCGCCTTTCGTACTCGTTATGGCCATTTTGAATTCGTGGTCATGCCTTTCGGTCTCACAAATGCACCCGCAATCTTCATGGGTTTGATGAACCGTGTGTGTAAAGCTTTCTTAGATCGTTTCGTCATTGTGTTTATCGATGACATCCTTATTTACTCGGAGTCGAGAGATGAACACGCGCGCCATCTCCGTTTAGTCCTCGAACTTCTCCAAGGTAACCGTCTTTATGCTAAGTTCTCTAAATGTGAATTCTGGCTCGAAGAAGTCCAATTTCTCGGTCACATCGTTAATAGTCAAGGAATTCGCATCGACCCTGCAAAGATTGAAGCTATCAAGAGTTGGATTACGCCGAAGAATGCATCTGAAATCTATTCCTTTCTTGGATTGGCGGATTACTACCATCGATTCATCGCCGACTTTTGCAAAATCGTCGTTCCTCTTACTGTTTTAACTCATAAGGACAAGCCTTTCGTTTGGGATTCCAAGCAAGAGGAAGCCTTTCAAACTCTCAAGCACAACGCTCCCGTACTCGCTCTACCTGACGGAAACGACAATTTCGTTGTTTATTGCGATGCCTCTAATCTTGGTCTTGGTTGTGTTCTTAGGCAACGAGACAAGGTTATCGCGTATGCATCTCGACAACTCAAGATCCACGAGAAGAACTACACAACCCATGATCTCGAACTCGGTGCAGTTGTTTTTGCATTGAAGATATGGCGACACTACCTTTATGGTACTAAGTGTACGGTCTTCACCGACCATAAGAGCTTAGAACATATCTTCAATCAAAAGGAATTGAATATGCGCCAACGCAGATGGGTTGAACTTCTCAACGATTACGATTGTGAGATACGCTACCATCCTGGCAAAGCAAACGTCGTAGCCGATGCTCTAAGTCGACGAAGCTATGTTTATAGTGTTCATCACTCTCAAGCTTTGAATGATCTCGAAATTATGATTCGCTCCGCCCAATTTGCTTGTTTTAACGAGAATACCCTACAAGAAGAAATGAAATGTGGTGCCGAAACCCAACTCGTAGTCAAACCCAACGGCATTTACTACTATCTCGATCATATCTGGATTCCTAGCCGTGATAATCTCCGAGAACTGCTAATGACCGAAGCTCATAAATCTCGATACTCCATTCATCCCGGAGCCGACAAGATGTACGAGGACCTTCGTCCTAAGTATTGGTGGCCGGGCATGAAAAAGGATATCGCCGTAAACGCCTCAAAGTGCTTAACCTGCTCGAAGGTTAAAGCCGAGCATCAAAGGCCCTCTGGTTTGCTCGAACAACCCGAAATCCCGATGTGGAAGTGGGAGAGCATAGCCATGGACTTCGTTACGAAACTCCATCGCACCTCCTCTGGTCACGATAGCATTTGGGTTATCGTTGATCGTCTTACTAAATTCGCTCACTTTATTGCCATACGAGAAGACTTTAAGGTAGAACAATTAGCACAGATCTATACCGACGAAGTTATATGTCGACACAGGACGCCTCGTTACATCATCTCTGACCGCGATGGTCGCTTTACCTCACGTCTCTGGGAGACTTTTCAATCCGCTCTCGGTACTACACTAAATCTCAGTACCGCTTTTCACCCTCAAACCGACGATCAGACTGTGCGCATGATCTGCACCCTCGAAGACATGCTTCGTGCGTGCATCATAGATTTTGGTGGTAATTGGGATACGCATTTACCTTTAATAGAATTCTCGTACAATAATAGTTATCATACTAGTATTCAAATGGCTCCTTTTGAGGCATTGTATGGAAGAAAATGTCGATCGCCTATTGCATGGCACGAGATCGGAGAAGCACAAATAACCGGTCCCGAGCAAATTCAAGAAACGACAGACAAAATCCTCCAAATCAGAGACAATCTCTTGAAAGCTCGGAGTCGCCAGAAGAGTTATGATGATAAACACCGCAAGCCTCTACGGTTCGAAGTGGGAGATCACGTTCTCTTAAAGGTTGCACCTTGGAAAGGAGTGATCCGCTTCGGAAAGAAAGGGAAACTAGCGCCACGATACGTGGGTCCCTCTAAGATTCTAGAAAGAGTTGGCAAAGTGGCCTATCGACTCGAACTACCGGCAGAACTTAACAACGTCTAACCGACTTTCCACGTCTCGAACCTTAAGAAATGGCTAGCTGAAGAAAATCTCCATGTACCTCTCAAGGATTTGCAAATAAACGAGACTCTTCAATTCGTGGAAAAGCCAGTTGAAATCATGGACGGAGAGACCAAGAAACTACGACGCACTCACATTCCTATTGTGAAGGTCCGATAAGAAGGCAAACGCGGTGCCGAGTTCACATGGGAATTGGAAAGTGATATGAAAGCTAAATATCCACATCTCTTTGTTACGGCCACTACATAAATTTCGGGACGGAATTTTCTAAAGTACGAGAGACTGTAACAACCCGTAAATTCGACGTTATCTTTTTCCATTTATTCCGTTTGTATCTATCCTTGTAAACTCGAGATTTGATTATGGAAAAGTTTATGTTAATGGAATTATATTTTGTCACATCAATATCGCATCTAATCGCTTGTTAAATGCTAATTCAACGCAATTACAAGTAACTGTGTTACTTTAATAGCCGAGTGTGTTGTTGTATAATAACCACTTGTGCCACGGTATCGCTTATCTCATCGCATCGCAAAACGCAGTTATTTATGTGGAAGTTATGTTTTATGTGTGTTATATTTAATTATGTTATTATTTATTATCGCTAAAACGCTCGCACACTCACGTACCTCGCTCTCCCTCACTTCAATGGTAATATAACACTTAACGTTTCGTAAAACGCTTAATATAACTATCTAATACGAACAGAATTGCCAAACGAACTCCTAACACGAAAATATCAAACGAAACTTCGCCAATGGGCCAAGTTCGCCCGAACTTGCTCAGTCTATCAGAACCCAGCTTATAAGCCAAGTTCACCCGAACTGGCTTCCAAATCAAGGAAATTCATCAAGTTCGCCCGAACATGGTACAAGTTCGCCCGAACTTGGTACAAGTTCCCCCGAACTTGGTACAAGTTCGCCCGAACTTGATGTATCCAGCCCACTTCTACTCTCCTCCTATAAATACCCAGCTCCTCATTCATGCTCCCCTTGCTGACCAAGTTTGCTCAGAGCTCTCCCGATCGAATACTTTCGTTTTCTAAGTAAGAATCAACCCGTTTTCAAGCTACAACAACGTTTTACAACGATTTTGCACAAGGTTTTACCTTCGATTTTACCATAACTCTTCTGTTTACGAAAATCTTCATCTTTTTCTACAAAACTTCTGTTTTTCACTTAGATCTACACCTAGATCTAAGTAAAACCCTTTTAAACATCGATTTTGCACAATATTCGGACTAAATGACGTATGTTTCGTTCACTTTGAAGTGGAACGAGGCGTTGTCAAGCAAGATCTCAGATCCGGAAGCAAGTGGGCGAAATCGTTAATTTGCACAAACTGGACTAACCCGTACGAACCATAAAGTTCGCCCGGATTAGTCCGAGTTCCTGTAAAATGGCTAATACTAGCTCCAAAAGACCTCTCCAGCCTAGGTTTTGCTCAGTAGCTTAAGGTTGGAGGGATGGACACTCGATTTCCTCAGCAAACGACGCGAAAACGCACTATTTGGATGCCAAAACAGTCAAGTTCGCTCGGAAAACATCAAGTTCGCTCGAACTTGTCACCAGATTGGTGACCAGTTCGCCCGAACTTGATCAAATTTGACAGAAAACTCACAAGTTCGCCCAAACTTGTACTGATTCCAAGGAATCAGGACAAGTTCACCCGAACTTGTACCCCTCGAAGGAATGATAGCACAAGTTCGCCCGAACTTTCTACTGTTCCTTCAACCGTTAACCGTTTCAGCTTTTCGGAAGACTGATGCATTTCTGTTCGCTTACAGGCTGATCCGGCGCGCTCCTCAACTTACCTCAGATCTTGTCACTATCTCAAAACGCACCAACTGTGAGTATACTTGAACCCCTTTACGCTTAAACGCACTTTTGTGTGTCACATATGTTCTGTATCAAATCACATCACACAACTCAAATTCTTATTCGCAATCCGCTATACATGACTATATGTGAAATCTGCTGAATTGTATGTGTTACTTGATTGCTAGTACGCCACCCTTAACATGATAGCTTGCAAGAGGTTGACCCGCCACCCGGAGGCCCGGGGTTGTTAAGGCTCGCATTTTTATTTCACATTTATTTTCTCTTTAGGATGTGGACACTTGTTCGCATGCCTCGATCATCGAGGTTTGTTGGTTTACTTGAATCTAGTAGATATATAGTTCACAACTCTTACGTATGTCGTGCGGTGTATGCTGAACACTTTTATATCTATATTGAACGCAAACATGTATGCTCACCTTTACTTAATTGTATTGACGTTGTTGAATTGGAGTTAGGATCTTACTTTTAGAAACGCATTGTAATAAAATCTAGGGGAGATCGAACTTGAATTGTTTTATGAGATTACTTGATATTTTGTAACTTGTTTGAGGATTATATGTTGATAGTATGGGATATTGACTTTTTAAATATTGTCGCTTAAATAGTGTTATAGAATTTCTCATGAGACAATCTGGTTCGCCTAGTGCCACGCCTGTGTTCGCCATCGCTGGGTGTGACAGATCCACACATAATCTCCTCCCCAATCATCTAAAACCCATTTAAACACTCCCAATTAACCCTAAACTCTTCCTAAATATACCAACCATTTCCACACATTTTCCCACTTTCCAAATACCCCTCCAAGCTCTCTAAACCATCCTCAAATCAGTTGCATACTCCAAATCCTAGCAGATTGTACCTCCTTCACTAAAGTGAGCATTACTTGCTCATTTCTTAACGAAATCCTTCGATTCTTCTTCCTACTTCCTTGGACCAGTCTTAGGTTCGGACCCATGGACTTGCCATGGCATTTCCAAACATGGGTATTCACGAAAAGGCTCCAAAGTAGGCTAAAAGTTTTTGAAGTGACAAAAACCTTTTCAAAACTTGTTTAAACTCATGTTTTCTTCATTCATCCTAGTGTTCTTGAGCTTCTAATCAACTTGGTGATTAAGGAGAGTAACCTAGGTTGTTATACATGTAAATAGGAGTGTTTAGACACTCCAAACTTTCTGTTTTCATAGGGCTTTAAGCTCACAAGTGATGCAAGTCTTGAACTTGTTCATGTGTGACTACCTTGGTTAGCTTTGGCTATCCTAACCCTAAGTCCACATATCACTTGATGATTTCTCATCATTATCCCAAGCTAGTTTACTAGTTGTAAAGTGACATAACCCCGTCTAGCCTTCTACGTGTGTCGACGCCGGCTCACCGGGTTGTAGTTTGCTTGGCTACTTGGTATAGTGATAACATGCATTTACAATCTTGTTGTTCATATTGTTCTTGACCCTCCTTGTTTTCTATGACAACTTGTGAAGTGGCGAACTTAAACGAGGTTCCTAAATGGATGGTTCAACCTCCTACCTCCTACATGACTTCTATGATTATCCTTATTAGTTGTAGATTAATATTATGTATATCTATGGATTATATAATATACCCAAAACCGAACCCTTGATAATGACTAACTAATCATTTGTCAAGTTATTAAGTTTATCACCAACGTGTGTAGTTCCTCGTTACGATTCTAATAGGTTCAAACCTATGAAATTACATCAAACCCTTATGATTTATCATAGTGTCAAAAACGAGTGCTAAACCTTGGTGACTATTTTCATACCTACATACTTTACCTTATTATTCATTAGTCATGCTCATATTCCGAATCTTCCATTAATCACCATACTCATACAGATGTTCTTCGTGTAGAAGGACAAGGTGCCAATCCTTAACCAACAAACAAGCTAGTGGGTTTCTCTAGTGGGAACACTTTTGCAAAACTGCAAGTACACTCGACCCATTTACCGCTTTCTCACTTTTTGGGTTGTAACATGTTTACCTATCAAAATACACAAATCACAACTTATGCTTTACATGCTCAATCCGTTACTACATGATACTTGTTATGCTTAGATACATGCTAGAATTATACATGCTTGATCATTAGCTTAGCTAGCCTAACTTGACATATATAACGCTATAGGAGTAGCACACCACCCGTCGGGGTTATGTTAAGCTTAATCATACTTTTTAGTCTCGTTGCCTATGTGACGAGGGAAGCTCATTATACTTGTGGAAACTCGGGGTTTGATCTAGTGTTGCATGATTAGCATTTACCTTACATACAATTAACATGTGGATTCGAGTTATGCTTTTATACTTATGTTATGTATCACCAAACTTGAGAATTCGCCTTTGCTTTTGCATTGAACTCTATTTTAAAACATGTTACAGGTTGATGAGGATGATGCTATGAAATTGGAGTAGTGTTGACGACTAGATACACACATAGACGTTTAGGTTTATTAATGTTGTATCAAATTTTGTCTTGATTATTGTTGTACTTGTAATTCCCATGTATTGTATTTGACAATTTTACTTATGAAATGAAATTTGGTTTGATTAAATATTGCCGCTATTAGTGTTGTGAGCAATGAGCAATCTCTTTCGTCCCGCCTGGATGTTTCCGCCATTTGTTAGGGTGTGACATAGGTAGAGAATCCACTTTATTTAATTATAGGATTCTGATTGATAACCTGTCTATCATTACTATACAAAAATTTCCTGATGTTGAATGAGGAGTGGGAAATGATGCCAATTAAGAATAGACAGAGGGCAAAGCTGCTAAAATCAATAGATTGGAGTTCCTCTTCTCTTATTGTCGTTACGGGAAAGGGATCTTCAAAAGCAAATACAGATGTTACGTTCTATTCTATGAATGAATCAATCAAGAAATAAAACAAGTTCGAATCTATTTACATCTTAGGATGTTAGTGATCGAACCGTTGGCTCTAAGCTAAGTACCCAAGTCGCTAGTCCAAGGAAGGATAGCATCAATAAAATGGTAAAGGGCGCTTCATTCAATATATTGGACATATGGGAACCTCTTTCTTTAATAATAAACTGCTAGCTGGTGTAATCTGATTGCTTGTAATGAGAATGAAGTTTGATGAATTGATGGAGTTCACGTAGCCATAGGCTTGGTAAGTGAGTAGATGTCATCCCGGGCTAGGAATAAGTC
This sequence comes from Scalesia atractyloides, assembly GCA_947069175.1. Classification (NCBI taxonomy): domain Eukaryota; kingdom Viridiplantae; phylum Streptophyta; class Magnoliopsida; order Asterales; family Asteraceae; genus Scalesia; species Scalesia atractyloides. The sequence goes on along the minus strand of CAMTDV010000019.1, from coordinate 45,651,076 downwards.
CACTGAAGAAGGTGACGTAGCGAGTCTGGGGGTGCTATCAGCCATGTTCCCTAATAAGCTTTATTTGCTTCCTTTTTCTGATACCGTGGAAGAAAGCTAAGTACCACAGGAAATGGTAGTTAGGGAATGAGAGTCAATAAAACAAAGAAAGGATATGTAATAATAAAAATGATATAAATTATATCACTCGCATCGGTGTCATATCGCTCAACAACAAGCACCTTCCCCGTTGGTGGGAATTCTATTGCACCTGTCTCGCCCAACAACTAGCATCTGCCCATGTCACACACCTGACCAACAACAAGCCTAACTTCAATAACAAGCGAATTCTCTCAGTCTTCTCTTGCACCTGTTGAAGAAGTATATCTCTTGACTTTGGTCTCATTACTTAAGGATTCGATCCATTAGTAGGGCTTAACGCACCTGACACCACTCTTTCTTTTCTTAGCAGCATTCCCATCCTCCTAAGTAACAAGGCCTAATAGAACAAGCAGTTTTGCCAAACCAATGGAATAGATCAGGAAGAGAACAAACGTGAGAATTTTTTGCTTTATACGCCCCATTTGCCTTTATCTGAAGTAGTAGATGCAATTCCCACATCCACTCGAGCTTCCTATAGCAACATCTAAATTGAATATCCCAGGTTCAATAGAAGGAACATTACTATGACTTTCAAAATGTGGCCTATTTCCCGGCTTTGTTTGCGCAATTTGCATTTCTGATTGGTTCCGTCCATCCCCAACCCTAATGAATCGAGTATGAAGGGGTCAAGCGGTTCGGGTTTTCGGTCGGTTCCCGTTCACCTTCCCCCCCCCCTCATAGTCCATTAGTGGGTAGGATGGTAAACTTAGAGGTCACCGGCCTCCTCTTCACACATGTCCTCGACAACTTAGCGGTTCTTCGGTCTTCGCTTTTGGGGGCGGGAGTGCTTAATCGCTAGGCTTTCCTTTTCCTCAACCAATTTGGTTGTGTCAGCCGGTCTAACATTTTTATGGGTTGGCTTGATTGGACAATGATGGATTGAAAGTAAGATAGATTTGAGTTCAAGTGGCATAGGATCTTCGATATACCATAGGATAGAATACTACCGAATTATTCTATTGAAGCGTAACATTTCATTTCCTGTTGCATTTCTTTGGTTTGGAAGTTCCAGAATTTGTTTGTGGATTTCTAGCCCCTATATTATATGCCAAAAGATTGATTTAAGTTCGGTGCTGCTCCTCTCTCCTCGAGGCCAAGGACGTGGTCGAACCGTAATTGTCAGTTTTGCAGTCCAATACATTTCCATTATGTTACCTAGCAAACCCGCCACCTCATGTGCCAAAGTAAATGGTTGTTCTTCCTTCCTCGCTCCCTCTTTTCAACATATGCGGTGGCAAGTTACCAGAGAAACGGGGACAACTTCTTTCTCCTTTGTATTGCTCAATCTTCCTTTTCTGATTGAAAATAGCAAGCCACTCCACTACGGGTACAGAGGCTAGATAGAAGGTTGCTTATATGTTCAGCCTCGAAAATCTATCTTTTACCTCTCCTCCCTGTCTCCATTCTGATTAATTCACTCCTTGTTGCGTTGCATTTTATGCTATTTCGCTTTAGTTTGCCTTCTTCGAATAGTCGGGGTCTGATTTTTATTTTCGATTTCAATGTCAGCTCTAGGTTTTGGGCGGCCCTGATTAGTTCAACTATCACTGCTGGAAGCCCCTGCGGTTGTTCGGCTAAGCCCTCCCATCGCCTATCTCACACTCCCAAAGTTGATTTTTTTCATATTTCTTTTTCCTTTGCCCGTCCATTCCTTTCAAGCACCCTTAGACTCGTTACATTGTTCGACTGAACTCGTTTGCTTCGTGTTCTATTCGGTCAGAACCCAATTCGTCGAGAACCTTCTCTCATAAATTCCCTTCACCAAGTCATCGCCAGCAATCCGCTCTTATCCTTTGGTGTCAAAGGGCGAGTTCCTTTCTTGTCTTGCCCAAAAACTTTCTTTATTCTCATTGGAGAAAGACTCTCTCTACTTTATTTGAAACTAGCAAAGAATACCACTCTATCAATAACAAGAAAAAACTAGCAATTCTGTTTCAAATGGTTTGAGCTTGGAAGCAACCTGCTATCTATCGATAGGCGAGAACATACTGTTATTGGCTGCTTCGCCTATCAATTCTATTATGGCGGCTTGGAGACATCAAAGGAAGACAATCATCTGTATCCGTGTACGAGCATAGCATAGCTTCATTCATTCGTTGAGCCTTGGGGATAACCATTAGCATTGAGGTCAACGGTGATGAAGGTTACCTACATTCGTTGGATGTGGAGCCAATGAGTTCAGTCGAATAGGGTGTAACGAGTCTAAGGTTACAGAAGCGTTCGCTAACTTTGATAGGCATAGTATTGCAAGCAAATAGAGCGGAGAGCTTACCCTTTCTTTCTATTAGAGTTGTGAGCTTGTTGTAGTCGGTCCTAAAGGAAGAACCTTTCTGCTTACCCCACGGCCTTGTGTGGCTCGGCTCGTTCTTCGAGCCCTGCTTCCCCCTTCCCCCTCTCCCCGTTTAGCGTCCAAAACAGGTCGTATGGAGTATAGCCAAGTGGTAAGGCATTGGTTTTTGGTACCGGCATGCAAAGGTTCGAATCCTTTTACTCTAGATTATGAGCATCCGATCGGATCTGTCAAAAACGAGCTGACGACTACAGGGGAAGCGATTGACTACAGTCCCTGAGCCCAGCTTGTAGCAAGCCAAAAGTTTGACTTGAGCCTACTTTGCTAAGAAAAGAGAGAAGGAAAAGATAGACGGTATACTTGATTCAAAAAAACCTTCGTAGCTTCAAGTTTTGTAATTTCAATCTGATTGATCATTCCAATTCACAAGCTTTAACTGATTGATCAGTCCGATTAACAAGCTTCAATTGACTTGCAACCTTCAATTGATCAATCAGTTATTTTGCAATTTTCCACGGTGTGGTTTCTTTTTCTTTTCCCTTGATTCACACGCTTATCACACTAATTACTCTCGGGCGTGTGGAAAACCATTAGTGATATAGAGAAAGAATTCTGTAAATTCAATGTGGATGTACAAAAACAGTTGGTATGCAAAGTGGGGTAATAAGTGTTTGTTTTGGGCAGATTACTGGGTCAGGGATGGCCCACTGAGGGATCAATTCCCTAGTCTTTACGAGATTGCAAAAAACAAGGGAGCTAAGGTATGTGAGTGTTACAAGTTAAGTAATGGAGCAAAGATATGGGATTAGGCATTGATTAGGACTCTGAGTAGTGATTTAGAAAAGGACGAGATGCGGCAGTTAAAAAATATGTTATTACAACAGAACGTTTCCTATAAGGAAGACCAGTGGATGTGGAAAGACGAGGACAGCGAAGGGTTTTCAGTGAAGTGTGTTCGACAGCTTTTGGCAAGGCAAGTAGATCTAAATGCTCAGGCGTTCGACTTCATATGGAACAACTGGGCGACACAAAAATACAACATGTTTGTTTGGAGGGTGATTGACGAAAAAATCTCGACGGCAAAAGCATTAGTAACGAGAGGTGTGAGTGTAACTTCATCAGCATGTGGCTTATGTGGTTTGGCAGAAGAATCTGCTGGTCATGCTCTGCTGAACTGTCATAATGCAGGGGTAGTTTGGTCCTCAGTTTGTGGTTGGACGAATAGGTCACTGGGGCAGAGAACTGGTACACTGAAAGGCTTGTTGGAGGACGTTGCAGCTCTGCCAGGTTCTAGAATTAGAAGGAAGGCGGCACGTGCTATATGTCTGTGCACTTTGTGGTGTGTATGGAAAGCACGAAACGAGAAAATTTTCAATGGCAAAACAGGTGAGTCAAGAAGAATCGCAGAGGAGATAAAGGAAACAACATTCTTATGGCTTAGTCAAAGATCGAAAATCAAGGTACCACATTGGGAGAATTGGAGCAGAGACGATATAGATGCACTAGAATGAGTTTGTATGCTGTATGTTTTTTTATTTTCATCTATTGTCTATGTTCTTTTTTGGCTTCTCAACTACTTGCTGGGGTGGTTTTGTTGGTTGATAATAATATTTCATTTTGCCATTCAAAAAAAATCTGATGTAAGCACTATATAAGTAATTATATGTGCACATAAATAAAATAATTAGATAAATATAAGCAAGTTAAACTTGAGGCAAGATCTAGATTAAAAGTAGACCTTCAAATAAATTAAATGAAACTTAAAACAATAAAATGCATCAAGTAAACTCTAGATTACACCGGCACTTTTTAACTATCTAACAAAATCTTTAAAAAGAATATTGATGGTCTCTTCTTGATGTAGTGGCACAGTGCATATATACACACTAAAATGATGTATGTTCAAGTCTAACATGATAAGCAATAGATGGATTTTAAAGGGTTAGCTTTTCGGCCTTTCGCTTTTCGTCGTTAAACATGAACGGGAATCCTTAAAAGTTTAAATACCTTACGTCATCTTAAACTATAAATTAGATGGTCCACTATAAATTTTAAATCAAATAATGCTCATAAATAATATTTAAAACTGAGAATTGGAAAACCATGACCAGATTGAAAGAACATGTACCTAATTTGCTGATGTGACAAAAAAAATAAGGTTTTGAGTCTTTTAAGTAATTATATATTTGTTTGATTAAATCAACTCAACAATAAGTTGCATACCCACCTATATTTTTTACATTCGTTTTAACCATGAGTTAAAGAACATGATGACGTTGGTTATTTTAAGAAAATTTTCAAGTCCATAAAAACTAATGAGTTTAACGTCTTTCAAATAATGCTTAAATTACAAAAAAAAAAATAATAATAATAATAATAATTAAAAAAAATAAACAACAGCAACAACAATAATAATAAAATTACTTGTGCAAGAAATCATAAACTCAAATTCGAGCTAATTGCTCGTAAGCTACTCAAGATCAACTCGCTAAAAGCTTGAGTTGAGTCGAGCTTAACAAGTTTTGGCCTAACTCGAACCTAAATCGAAGCTCTCTGTTTTATATGACCTCAAGCATTAAATACATTGATCTAAAAAAGGTCTATTATTTTTAACGTTGTGTTTCCTAGCCTTTTTTAAAGAAAGAAAAGAAATTGAAAGGAAGGTGAATATAAAAAATAAATAAAGGGAAGTAAAAGGAAACTGAAAAAAATTTGTGTTCCTGAATTTTTTTAAAGGCAATTCTGGAATAATTCTGAAAAAAATTATGAAATAAAAAATGCAAGTATAATATATCTGTTCTGATCCGTTCGATTCTGTTTATTCAAACAGATTCAACTAAAAACATCGAAATAATTCTGGAAGTTCTCATATAACTCTAAAACTTATGAAATCACAAGATTGTTCTAATAAACTGTTCTTATATAATTCAGTTTTTTGTTCAAACACATTCGATCTGCCTACAAAGTTAAAAACTATAAAATCACAAACAAACAGACTCAATCTTCTGTTCAATTCAAAAAACTTTGAAATCATAAAGAAAAGCCATGTTCTATTAAAAATTACCCAAATATACTACGAAATTACACAAAGTTCAAGCGATATGTTCGCTCCATTATGATTCAAATTCTTATTTAAAACCATGAAATCCTTAATATTGGATGGGGTCGAAGTCTGGATGAAGACGATTGATTCAGTCCATATTCTTAAAACTATGATTCAACTAGTTTCAATAGCGTTGGTAGGTGAATTTGATCGATTATGAGTCAGCAGTTTCAATGGTGTAGCGTTGGCGGAGGTCTATCGAATAATGATTCTTTGGTTTAGCGATGGCTTACCAAAACGGCGCTTCTGATTAAATCGGCAGAGACGAGGGTACCACAGAGAGACTCGGGCATGCTGAAGATGAAAGGGAGTTGCATCTCATTTACGTTCATTTAACTAAAATGTTGGGAATACACAAAAGTCCTTTTTCTTTCCTAATTAAAAAATAAATAAACTAAAACACCATTTTGGTCAATAGTTTTCTAGTAACACCAAATTAGTAAATATTTTTCTCACCAACACTAGTTTTGGAAAAAAAAACTCCCTAATTTTTCTTCCTTTTCTTTTGAACTCACAAAATGAAAGGGAGAAGAATATTTCTTCTAATTTTCCTTCCTTTTCTTTTGAACTCTCAAACACAAAATGAACGGATTTGGTAAGAAGAATATTTCTCCTAATTTTCCTTCCTTTTCTTTCGAACTCTCAAACACACAAAATGAAAGGATTTGGTAAGAAGAACATTTCTCATAATTTTCCTTTCTTTTCTTTAGAAATCTCAAACACAAAATTAAACTACTTTTTCAACTTAACTAGGTTTACAAGTGTAGCCGCGTTGCGGCGAACTTCTTTTGTTATTTAGTCTGTGTTTACACGGGTTTTGAAATCAATATGAGTGCGTTGCGCACGGAACTATTGATAAGAATAAAAAGAAAATATCGAAAAAAAACACTAAAAGATAACCGAAAGAAAATCAACCAAAAAAAGTTGTATGGTAATGGTGTTGTTCATATGAAATTCGTGGTCAGAGATGAGTAAATGGTACTGGGTACAGGTACCGAATTTCCTAAACCGAAAGATCTTAAGTACCAATTCGGTACCGACTTTTGGTGTTCCTGGTACCGGTCCACTACCGGTTTTTACCTTTATATACCGGTACCCAAAAAAGTTGTATGGTAATAGTGTTGTTCATATGAAATTCGTGGTCAGAGATGAGTAAATGGTACTGGGTACGGGTACCGAATTTCCTAAACCGAAAGATCTTAAGTACCAATTCGATACCGACTTTTGGTGTTCCTAGTACCGGTCCACTACCGGTTTTTACCTTTATATACTGGTACCGTAACCAATATTTTCGGTACCAGTACCGATTCGGTATTGGTTGGCACTGAGATCATCCCGATCCCTGAAACTAAAAAAAAGAAATCATTAAAAGTTGAAGAAAATCAACAAAAAAAAAGTTGTGCGATACCGTTGTTCGTACGGTACCCGTGATCAGGGATGAGCAAATGGTACCGGACAGTACCGAATTTCCCGAACTAAAAGATTTTCAAAATTAATTCGGTAGCGACTTTTGGCGTTTTCTATACCAGGCTAGTGCCGGTTTTTACCTTCATGTACTGATAACGAACTGATCGTGCCGGTATTTTCATTACCAGTATCGGTTGACACCAAACTTATATATTTATATTATTTATAATACTATTCATTAGCTTCTAAAATATATATATATAAATATATATATATAATATATATATATATATATATATATATATATATAATTTTGTTTCCATTCTCTTCTTTTCCTCTTCATTTCTTTTCTCTTGTTAATTCGTTCTTTCTCTTCTTTTCTTTCATTTATTAATATCGGAAATACACTTATAATAACTTTTATTTCAAAAATGGTATTGATTTTAGCAGGTTAAGATTTGGAAGAGAAATTTTACTTATCTGTGCGCCAAAAAGTGGTGTTAGAATGTCTTCGAGGCCCCCATGCTCAAGATTTTCTGACCATTTTTCCCATTGACGGTCTAGACCAACACATGTAAACGGTGGAGTATTTGTCCATCCTTAATTATTGTTCAATGATCTCCTTGTTTCCAGTTGATGAGCCTTCCCAGTTTGTCACAAGGTTTGTTTGGATAACTTTGGGGGAGCATGCGGTCTGTTGCAAGTAACTACCAGGTTTCAAATACAGTCATGACTTGGTCAGGGATGTCCTATGTGATGTGTCTAAGCGGGCAAGAATCTTCGCTAAAAAAGAGACCCCTGTGAATTTCTTGATTTGCCCGCTTATAAAGAGAGGTCCACTCTTCGACTAACGGATGTTCTTGTGTTTGGTTGGGCAGGTGGGAAACACGCTTGTGTGGATCTTACCGTGGTGATCCCCCTTGTTGGGCTCAGGGAAAACCGGTTCGTAGCTGACCAGGCTGTGTTGATGGCAGAATCTAAACAGGTCGCCAAGCATTAAAAAGCTTGTACTGAGAATCAACATGTCTTCATTCTCTTTGCCTTCGATACTTTCAGGTCTCTTACCCCTGAAGCTATCAGTTTCCTAGATAGAGTGCAGAAGGTCGTGTACAACAATTTCTTGACGCTGAAGAACCAGAATTTTGTTTTGGTAGAATTGGATTTTCTATTCATAAGAAGGTTGTGACACAGTTTGTTACCCGTTTACCTACCACTATTATGTAATATCTCTGCGTTAATGAGATGTATTTGTTCCATATTACTTTAACTCTTAAAGCTTTCTTAACGATATTTGTTGTGTTTTTATGTAATTATAATTATGTATAAATACAAGTGTACCATTATAGGTAGGGTTCTTTTACAAAGTGTTAAATTTTTAAGAATGTCAAGAAGTTATAGAAATTGAAATGTGGCAATCAGTAAAATTTAGGGAGAAGAGTATAAGAGTAATTAAGACGATTACTCCAATATGGATAAAACACTATACCATTTTTAACCTGCAAAACATTATGTACTCTTTATTAACTACACAATAAAACATGTATTTGCTACAAATAAAAACCGTATAATGAACACTTTGTTACCTCCAAAACATATATGATAAAACATCATATACCATTTTTAACCCCCACGTCGTTTCACCCTCCACGCCACTCCCCACTGAGCCAAGACTAACTTAAACCCGAAAATTATTCAATTGCGAAGCTCAAATTTTACACATAAAACTTGAAAAGGAGTAAAGCACAATCTCACGTTCTATTCACTATCTATTTAACGGACTAGACTTGTTTATACCAATCTCAATTCTTAATAAATTTAATTATATAATAATCTCAATTTAATCAAGGAAAAAATAAATGAAATTATTCACTGAAAACGAGAAACCGTAGACCGACACCTATTTATTATACATAACTCCAATTATTTATTGCAATAATACATCATAACTTGTTTTTATATTATAAGAGAATAATTTAACATGAATCAATTTTTATTTTAATACACTAAATTTAGTCATGGATCTTGCCCAGGTACAAATGCTTTATTCAATTCACTTTCATCATTGTCCGTACATGAAAAAATTACACGGATCAACCTTTTGACAAGTTCATATTATGGTTTTGATTTCAACTTTATTCAATACTAACGATGATCGCTAATGGTTGGTGGCAATTTTTGGTTCACTCGCCTCTCTATGCTAAGCGTTAACATATACAAGTATCCTATACTCATAGGGAGATGGGGATCGGTTGACGGATGGAGTGAGACAGAACCTATAACGCAGATCGATTGCTTGTTCTGCCTACGATGGAGAAGGTTCGGACGACATTGGACTTGATCGACATGGAGGTCGTTGGAGGTAGATTTGGTTTGTGAAAGAAGAAACGAAGTGATTGAGTAAAGAGTAAAATAGTGTTTTAAATTAACAGAAAATTTTAAATAGGTTTTTGTCAAGAACCAAATATGCTAGGTGTGAGTAACGAGTAAAAGTGTAATTTCTTTTTAGTATAATACTAAAAGCCCAAATTGAAAACTTATATTTTGGAGGCCTGCCTCACTGCGTGTGTGGGTTTTGACTCTTAGGTTAACTTTTTATTTACTTTTTAAGTTTCTTTTATTTTATTTTTGCCCTTTAATCTCATCCTTATATAACTACATTTATTTAGATATACTTTTTATTTAATGTATAATATGTTTTTTAGATATATATTTTACGTTTTGTGAGCTACTACTTTAACATATATATTTTTGCATATGCTATTTGATTTAATTCTTTTACAGTAATTATAATTTTATAATGTAACTTTTGTAAATAAAATAATGTCAAGTTTCATAACTTTTGTATGCGTGCTATCCATCTTGCTCTGTACATCTTGGGAACATTTGTACGTGTTGTGATGTTAGTTTAAGGTTAAAATCTATCATTTTCGATAAATTTATACGTTAATATCACACGAATATTTTCATATCTTAACATGTTATAGGCATATATATAGAGAAAATGAGTTAAATATATCGTAGCAAAGTACTTTAGGAAGGAGATATATTACTGTTTTTGCTTTGTTATTAAGAGATAATTTATTTGTTAGAGGGACATATGGTGCCCTTGTTACCACAATATAGCAGCTCGATGGACGCGACTGCTGTCTCCAACATCAGTGGTGATTGTGGAGGAGACAACGACGACCCTACTCCGACGAACTTGTGAGTATTGTTTTTTAACCATGACACTGTCTTATATAGTAGTTTTGATGTCCAAAGTTGCACTATATTGGATATGTAAACAATTAACGTGACGTGATTGGATGATGTTGCAATTTTGTTTTCTACATATATATTTTTATCATTATGAATATTTTTTATAGTAATAGTTCAAATCAACCTTAATAAATATTTTATGTGTTTGGTTTAAAATTTGTATACGCATGATACTAAACATTAAATTTAATGTTGTTGTCTCTTTCAAAGTTTCAACCATCTCATTTTCAGTTATACAATATAGTCACCATGACTTAAATTGTTATTTTTCTTTTTATGCTCATTTAGACAGAATGTTTAATCAAAATGATTGAATTGGTGAACCATTAAGACGCCCGGGTAATTAATAATCTAACTTCATTTTAATCCAAAACAAGTTGTTTGGTTTGTAAACAAATTAATCAAACGAACACGAGGATAACTCATACTTATTCATATAACTATAACCAAACAAACGAACAAACATTAATTTCTAAACAGACGAATCTTATTTTTCATTTATTACGTGTTCATGTGCATTTAATTATGTCACTTCGTTAAAATAGAGCCTTGTGACGGTTGATTAATGACACCCAGTGGTTTCATAGTTTCATCTAAGGGTGCAAACGAATCGAGCTACTTGTAAGCTACTCGAGTTCAACTAAAAAAGAAGAAGCTTAAACAAGCTCGTTTAGAAAAGGAGCTCGAGCTTCGCTTATCAAAATCGGGCTAATTTATCACTCTATACCCAATTGGCTAATTTTATATTAACAAAGATCAATTAATCTTCGTTAAACCCTCTCACATGTGACCACTATTTAATAAAAAAAAACCATCAGAATCTTAAATAGTTAAATCTCTCTGACGTATGATCTCAACTGACACCAAATTTCTCTCTCTCTCTCTCTCTCTCTCTCAATCATGGGGGGCGACTTTGAGAGTTTCTGTTACATATTTTTTTTTCCATTTATTCACTTAATGATTATCTTGATAAGGGCAAAACCAAAATTCCCCACCACAAATTTCACTTCCAAACAAGTTTCTTGAAAACCACTTTTTCCTTTCTTCTTTGTCATATACCCCTATCATACATCCCTGTGTTTTTTTTTTATTCAAGCACCCTCTGTCCTATTCACTTTTGTGGCTCATATCAAAATAGAAAGATAAATAAATTCTTTCTTTCTAATCAACTGGATAAATAAGCAAAAAGTTGATTAATTTAGGGGAGTTTATTCAGTTTTGAAGTGAAAGCTGCTGACCCCACTTGGGAAAGTGTTCAAAATTGCATTTTTTTTGGTGGGTTTATTTTGGTTTGATTGTTTGATGATCAAAAGTAAGAGATTTTGGGTTAATTTTGATGGGTTTTTGAGTTCTTGATGTTGTTGTTATGATTTGATCGAATAAAGTGGATTTAGTGGCTTGAAGTTGAGTTATGGTGACTGGTATTGAAGAGGATACATATGGAGAAGATGAGTCAAAAGGGGGTATGTGGGCTTTGGAGCAGAAGATTGACCAGCCTATGGATGAAGAAGCTGGTAGGCTCAAAAATATGTATAGAGAAAAGGTAAGTTTATAGCTATTTTTGGGTAATTTTGATAGATTCTTGATATAACATGTGTGTTTGTCTTAATTGGGGTTGAATTTGTCTGAAAAAAGGTAATTGATTTGGAGGTTTAAAGTTGGTTGGTTTGAAATTTGTCATAGTCAAAATGTTTTGAATGATGGTTGACTTTTTATGGTTGACTAACTTGATCAATAAATAAGGTTTGGTATGTTTCTTTATGATCAAGTTAGTTCAAGACATTTAAATGTGTAGTTGTGTACCCTTTGGCTGAAATGATGATCTTATTGAGAGACTAGAAAAGAAAAAAGAACAAAGTTATTATCTTTTGATCTTGGTGTGGGATTTGTGTGATTGTTGACTAATTATGGTTGACTAAATTAATTAAGAAATAAGGTTTTGAATGCCTTCTTTATGATCAAGTTGATTCAAGACATTTGAATGACTACCCTTTGGTTGAAATGATGATATTGTTAAGAGAAATAAAAAGGCAGTTTGGTTTTAATAACTCAAACTATGGCCGTTGGCCGATAATAATCTATACTGATATTATGACCATTAACACTCCTAACTTTTACTTCCTTTGCTTGACATTCACTTGTAACTCTGTGTGCCCGTGATGATGTGGCGTCTACTTGACACGTCATAATGCACATCATCAAGGACATACGGAGTTACTTCTCCGTTAGAGTGGTACTGCAATTAGCAACGAAAGTGAAAGTTTGGAGTGTAATCAACTATGAATTACTAAAATCCAATTTCCAACAAAAAAAAACGATTATCTTTTATGGTGTTAGTTATGTACTAATCCTAGACATTCAATACAGAAATTCTCAACAATTTTGCTTCTTCGACTCGCATTCCAAAGTCTTGGAGTCGTCTATGGAGATTTAGGAACTTCTCCATTGTATGTATTCTACAATACTTTTCCTAAAGAAATCGATGACACAGAAGACATTGTTGGAGCACTTTCCTTGATAATTTACTCTCTTACACTTATACCACTCATCAAATATGTTTTCATTGTTTGTCGGGCAAATGACAATGGTCAAGGTACATATGTTTTTTTATTGATAATATGCATAGATTATAATTGGATTCCTTAATTGTGATTCTATACGCAGGTGGTACTTTTGCTCTATACTCATTACTATGTCGACATGCAAAAGTTAATACGATTCCTAATCAACATAAAACCGATGAGGAGTTGACAACTTATAGTCGCAACACAATTCATGAAAAGTCGTTTGCCGCAAAAACAAAAAGATGGTTGGAAGGACACACATTTAAAAAGAACGCACTTCTTCTACTTGTCCTCGTTGGTACTTGCAACGCGATCGGAGATGGAATTCTAACTCCTGCTATATCAGGTAAACTCGAGTAGTTAGATTTGGAAATTCGTCTTAGAGGGTGTTCAGATGTATGTTTTAAAAGTGATTATGTGATAATTAGTAATTAGATAATATTTTTTTACATTTGATAATCAATTTTTTGCAAGTAGTATGGAACTAATAGTCGTTTTTATCAGTTTTATCAGCGTCCGGTGGCATCAAGATCGACCACCCTGGGATGAGTAATGGTATGTCACAAATCTTGAACCTAAACGTTTTCTATAAAGATTATACATTTTCTTTTTCGAATAATCTTTTGTTTGTTTCAGATGTTGTTATACTTGTTTCCGTTGTCATACTGCTCGGTTTGTTTAGCCTACAACACTACGGTGTTGACAAAGTCGCATGGCTCTTCGCACCAATTGTTTTGCTTTGGTTCCTATTCATTGGAGCAATTGGAATTTTCAACATCGTTAAATATGACCATGGTGTATTGCGCGCGTATTCACCTGTGTATATATTCCACTACTTTAAAAGAAGAGGAAAAAACGGTTGGATATCACTTGGTGGCATCATGCTCAGTATAACAGGTCATACATACATATGTGCGTACTTACGTACATCTTTATCGAAGTTTTGCTGATGAATGCTAAACACTATCGCAGGGACGGAGGCACTTTTTGCTGACCTGGCACATTTTCCTTTGTCAGCAATCCAGCTGGCGTTCACGGTTGTTGTATTTCCTTGTCTTCTTCTCGCCTATAGCGGACAAGCAGCCTACCTCATGTACAACAAGCAACACGTCCGCGATGCGTTTTACGCATCTATCCCAGGTTCATCTCGCCGAATTATATATGTTTAACAAGATGTTAGTTTAGGCCTGTAAACGAACCGAACATTCATGAATTGTTCGTGTACTTGTTTGGCAGGAAGTTCGTTTATTTAATAAACAAACAACATGAACACAATTTTTTGTTCACTTAATTAATCAAAGAAGCTTGAACAAACGATTTGTTCGTTCATTTATGTTCGTGAACATCTGTTTATGCTCGTTCATTTATGTTTGTTCGTTAATGTTTGTTTCAATTTAAATACATAATCAGTTATATTTGTATAAATATTATACATAAAAGGAACTTTCTAACTACTTATATAAATGGGTTTGTCGTAATAAAAATAGGTTTTCCAAAGGAATTTGTCGTAATTAATCACACAATTTTTTTAAAGAAAGGGGAATCGGCCTGTAATAAACCCAACTAGACGTCATTGGCCATTGCCAGTCCCACCTTTCACTTATTTTTCCTCCACCGGTCCTCAGTGGAGTTAAGTTTTTTTTTTTTTTTCTGAATTACAAGCTGACGTGTTAGGGCTTTTGATCAGAACGAGGATACAAGTCGTGTTAGTCAATATTAGATCAGAGATTTTAGGGATTTCATATTTATTGTAATTGATTTATGTTTCCTTTTATTATGTCTTGTATTGTGCTATATAAGGACCTCCTAATGTACTCAATTCAATAACACAATACAATACAAGTTTGATTTGGTATCAGAGCCAAATCAGCTCCTCCATAATTCACGGCTGCCAAATCTTCTACCCAGCCAGAAACCCTAACAGCAGCAGCGCTGCCTATTGCAGCCGCCACCACCTTTATTGAAAGTAAATCCTCCGGCTCTCCTCCCTCTTTTCCAATCACTCTGGCAGCCATTACAACCCTAACAAACCAGGAGAAAACTATTCACAACTCTCACAAATTCGCCTTTAACCTAAAACCTACCAACTATGGCCACTGGAGATCAATGATAGAACCCTTTCTTGGTCTCTCACAACTTGTTCGGCTATGTGGATGGTACCATCCCATGCCCACAACAGCAGGTCACAACAGGAACCACTACAACTGATAACCCAAGTTATTTCCCGTGGGTCGCGAATGATGCCCATGTTCGGTTGCTGATTACATCAACCGTGTCTGAAGAATCTTTCCAGCATGTTCAAGGTAAAACATCTCGTGAGATTTGGCTTTCATTAGAACGTGCCTACGCACCAGTTACCTCTTCTCACGAGTTTACTCTAAAAAGTCAACTCCTTAGAATCACCATGAAAGGTGATGAGAAACCTGCTGAATACCTAAGCCGAGCCCAAGAATACGCTACTGCCCTAGCTAACATTGGCGAACCCATGAAAGACAAGGATATAGTCATGCTTACACTTTCAGGACTCCGTGAAGAATACAATGGTCTTAAGGCAAACTTGTTGGCGCGGTCTCATCCTGTTACCTTCAATGAACTTCATGGCCTCCTAAGTGATCACGACTACATGATTGCCAAAATCCATGGTGTGTCTTCTGCAGCCTCAAACCCCGCACCTACGTCAACCGCCACGGCAGCCCAGCCACTCAACCTTAATACAGCCCAACAGCAAGTCAGCAACCTCCAACTTATGGCTGCACAGTTTGGGTATCAATTGAATCCTATGGGATCCTGCAGCTTACACTGCCACTACTTCCCCTATCTTACCCACTGAACCCACCTCATTTACCATTGCCAACAAATCCTCGGAGTGGCGTCATGCCATGGCTGAAGAGTTGGAGGCACTTTATAAGAATGGGACATGGTCACTTGTTCCACCAAATACTAACGTTGTTGATTGCAAGTGGGTTTACAGGTTGAAAACAGATCCTAATGGAAAGATTACCCGCTACAAAGCACGACTTGTTGCTAAAGGATTTCACCAACAACCAGGAGTTGACTATCATGAAACCTTCAGCCCGGTTGTTAAACCGGCAACTATTCGCACCATCTTGTCACTGGCAGTTACACAAAAGTGGCTACTTCGACAACTAGATGTTCAGAACGCCTTCTTACATGGAGATCTTTAGGAAACAGTTTACATGAAACAACCTCCCGGGTTTGTTGATCCCACCAAACCGAATCATGTGTGCTTGCTGCATAAGTCTCTCTATGGGCTTAAACAAGCCCCTCGTGCATGGTTCACTCGGCTTTCTACGGCGTTGCACCAAATTGGTTTTTATGGATCCCGAACTGACCCCTCATTATTTATTCTAAATTCCAATGGTACTATTGTCTATGTTCTTGTTTACGTAGATGACATCATCATTACCGGAAATCATCCGGGGCAGTCACTGATGTTATAACTCGTCTGAGCTCTTTTTTTGCGGTTAAGGATCTTGGTCGTCTACATTATTTCTTGGGTATCGAAGTGGTTCATCATAATTCTGATCTAATTCTCTCCCAGCGTAAATACATTATAGACATTCTTCATCGAGCTGGACTGACAGACTGCAAGTCAGTCACATCTCCTATGAGTACTTCTTATGTGTTACTTGACAGTCCACTTCTTGAAGACCCTTCTCGATACCGGCAAACGGTTGGTGCTCTTCAGTATGTCAATGTTATCTCGTCCGGACATTGCTTTTGCTGTGAACAAGGTGTGTCAGTTCATGCATGCCCCAACTGAAAACCATTGGGTTGCGGTGAAACGAATACTTCGCTATCTTAAAGGCACGGCTAATCTTGGCTTATTATTTCGTCATGGTTCGGGGTCCCAACTGCAGGCTTTCTCTGACTCTCATTGGCACCAAGATGTTATTCAGGCTTACTCTGATTCTGACTGGGCTGGTTGTCCTATCGACCGTCGATCCACCAGGGGTACGCTATCTACTTGGGCTCAAATCTTATTTCGTGGGTTGCCCGAAAACAACGAACTGTCTCTCGGTCTTCAACAGAATCAGAATACAAGGCAATTGCTGACACTGTAGCAGAGCTTATCTGGTTAAGGTCTCTTCTTCGAGAACTTGGGTTGGTTAGTCACTCGCAAACACTTTGGTGTGATAATCTCGGAGCAACTTATCTCTCTGCAAATCCAGTCTTTCATGCGCGCAAAAAGCACGTCGAAGTTGATTATCACTTTGTTCGTGAACAAGTCACTCAAGGAAAGTTGAATGTCAAGTTTATCTCCACCGATGACCAAATTGCTGATGTATTTACAAAGCCCTTGTCCTCGCAGAGATTTGATTTTCTATGGTCCAAGTTGCAGGTCGTTCCCCGCCCTCAACTTGCGGGGAATGTTAGTCAATATTAGATCAGAGATTTTAGGGATTTCATATTTATTCTAATTGATTTATGTTTCCTTTTATTATGTCTTGTATTGTCCTATATAAGGACCTCCTAATGTACTCAATTCAATAACACAATACAATACAAGTTTGATTAGTCGAATGATGTAGAACTTACCTTGAAATTGTGCTCTAAACGACGAAAACGGTGTTTCAATTCGGGTGTTTAAACTTCCAATTAACAAAAATCAAGTCGTTTGGAGCACCGTTTCGAGATAAATTTTACATCAATAGACTTGTATCCTCGTTCTAATCAAAAGTCCTAATACGTCAGTTTGTAATTCGGAAAAAACTTAACTCCGTTAATTTTTTTTAACTGAGGACCGGTGGAGGAAAAATAGATGAAAGGTGGGTCTGGCATGGGGAATATTCAAAGGTGGGACTGGCAATAGCCAATGATGTCTAGTTGAGATTATTTAAGGCCAAATCCTCTTAAAAAATTACTTTATTTTCGTTTATGTTTAGTCAATTATGTTCATTTGTGTTCGTTTATGTTTGTTCAATTATGTTTATTTGTGTTTTTTATTGTTTGTTAAATTATGTTCATTAACGAACGTGAACTGTTCGTTTAGGTTTTAAACGAACACGGACATGGCCATTTTCTTAATTAACGAACATGAACAAAAAACATGTGTTCGATTATATGTTCTCGTTTGTGTTCGTTCGGTTCATTTAAAGGCCTAGATGTGATTAATAGTATACTAGTAAATTTTATAAATCTCATATTATTCATAAATAAACTATGTACTATTTTA
This sequence comes from Scalesia atractyloides, assembly GCA_947069175.1. NCBI lineage: Eukaryota > Viridiplantae > Streptophyta > Magnoliopsida > Asterales > Asteraceae > Scalesia > Scalesia atractyloides. Next base: position 45,633,116 of record CAMTDV010000019.1, on the reverse strand, counting down.
GATGGCGTATACTGGCCGATGTTTGTTATTGCAACACTAGCTGCTATTGTGGCAAGTCAGGCTACAATTTCTGCCACGTTTTCGATCATTAAGCAGGCAAACGCGCTCGGTTGTTTTCCAAGAGTGAAGGTTATTCATACGTCAAGTAAATTTCTTGGGCAGATATATATTCCGGATATCAATTGGATCCTTATGGTTCTCTGCATTATTGTCACTGCTGGATTCAAAGAACAAAGTCAAATCGGCAATGCTTATGGCAAGTATATGCTTTATTGTATCCCTAACTTGTCATATGGTCCGAGTTCAAATGGGCCATTCTATAGGAAAGGTTGAAATTCGGGGTGCTAAACGGGTCGTGTTTGCGGGTCCAACCGACCCGAACCTGATAATCGTGTTATACATACCAATCAGAACACACCCGAATATTCGTGGCTTGACCCGAACACGACCTGTTCAACCCAAATTTTTAGTTTTTTTTGTTTATTTTTTTGCAAATCAATATATTAAAATTAAAATTTTACTAAAAAAACACAAATGTATATAATACATTTACATTTTAATCATGAAATCTTATGTTAATTTCTCTTTTAAAGTTATAATTATGGCATAAAATCCACACCCAATTTAAATTTATGACATAAAATATATTGTAAAAAAAAAATTAATACAAATGGGTTAAAAACCCAGCAATCTGGCCGGGTTGACACGAACCCGACCCGTTTAGTTAAACGGGTTGGGGTTAAGCCTAAAATTGACCCGAACCCATTTAGACCAAACCCAAACCCGCGAATTTCATGTTAGGTTTGTGTCAGAAATTCACACCCCTAGTTGAAATGTAGCGGGCCTGTTGGGTTGACCCGTAACAATTTATTGTCCATTTTTTATTTATAATATAAGGGAAATATATAATTAAAATAACATTATTTTTTCAATAACAACTAGATTTTTTAATAATAAAAGATGTAAGGATTAAAAGTAGACTTTGGATAGCTTTTAGCGCTAAAAAGGATACGGGTCGAAAATCACTATAAAGTGCATTGTTAATTCATACAACTTGCTAATGTTCAAATGGAGTGCTATAGCCTATAGTAATAATATAGTTTTACAGTTATATATAGAAAATAAATTATTTCTAACAGAAATGTTAAAAATTTGGATAGAAAGTCAAATCCAACCCATTTGAGCAACCGACTTTAACACCGATTAACATATGTATTCTGTGTTTACAGGGACCGCAGTCGTCATAGTCATGCTCGCAACAACTTTTCTTATGATCTTAATCATGTTATTAGTGTGGCGATGTCACTGGATTCTCGTCTTCATCTTCGCCGCGCTGTCTCTAATCATCGAATGCACGTACTTCTCAGCCGTTCTGTTTAAGGTTGATCAAGGTGGTTGGGTCCCACTTGTCATAGCCGCCGTTTGCCTTTTCATCATGTACATTTGGCATTATGGAACCGTAAAACGATACGAGTTTGAAATGCATAGTAAAATCTCAATAGCATGGATTCTTGGTCTCGGTCCAAGTTTAGGGCTCGTGCGGGTCCCAGGAATCGGGCTCGTCTATACCGAGCTTGCTAGTGGGGTCCCACATATCTTTTCACATTTCATCACCAACCTACCCGCCATCCATTCGGTGGTGGTTTTCGTGTGTGTAAAGTACCTTCCGGTTTACACTGTCCCTGAAGACGAAAGATTCCTCGTAAAACGAATCGGGCCAAAGAACTTTCACATGTTTAGATGTGTTGCAAGGTATGGTTACAAAGATCTTCACAGAAAAGATGATGAATTCGAAAAGAAACTATTCGATAATCTGTTCACGTTCGTAAGACTCGAGTCAATGATGGAAGGCGGGTCTGATTCGGACGAGTATAGTTTATACGGTCAACAAACTCATGGTTCTAGAGATTTCTTGCTACGCGATAACAATAATAATACCAATAATAATACGTTTTCTTCGGTTGTTGACCTGACGGTCTCGTCATGTGACTCGATAGTGCCCGTAAACGTGATGAATTCGGGATGTCATCTGGCAGGTAAGTAGTCATACAGAGATTGATGAAATGGAGTTTTTGACAAACTGTAAAGATGCAGGGTGGTGCATATAATGGGGAACACGGTCGTGAGAGCGCGGCGCGATTCACCGTTTTATAAGAAGCTTAGTATAGATTATGTTTATGCATTTCTGAGGAAGATGTGCAGGGAGCATAGTGTCATCTTTAATGTTCCTCATGAGAGCTTGTTGAATGTTGGCCAAGTGCTTTATGTGTAAATCCTAGAACATGCCTATTTGTTCCCCTTCCCCCCCCCCCCCCCCCCCCCCCCCCCCCCCCTTTTTTTTATTATGTACATATATGAAAATAACAAGAATGTAATAAAGTTGTCTGGACAAATATTGCAATATTTCATAAACATAAACCTATACAATAATAATTATTTATGTGGAAATTTAACAAAGCTCATTTTCCACTAAATTTTCCAATATAAATAATAATCTAACATGTTAGATATGGTAATGATATCACATTTTAATGGTTAGGGAAGGACGCAACGCCACTAAAAGAACGCAACGTCGCAAAACTGTCTTGCCGAAGAACAACCCCCTCCACCTGTCATTTTATATGGAGTTATTGCCGTCCACTGCCGTTTGTCGGTGCTGGAGCCATGGCAGCGACTTCAGTCTTTAGTTGTGTATTTTATATGTCAAAGATGAGTTTTTTTTCATTTGCAATGTTATTTTACATGTAAATTTTTTTTTAACATAATAGTATAAAGATGAGTTTCATCATGTTTTATATGCAAATAAATTAGTGTAACATAATTTTACATGTAAAATGACCGCTTGGACAAGCAGCAGAATACCCATTTGTCGGACTCGTCGCGGTTAAGTAGCAGATTGTATAAAGGATTCTGATGTAAAGGTCTGTGAGAAATACATGATATTAGGGAAGGATGTGGTTTCTGCTGCACATGGAAAGACACTGGTAATTCAAATATGTACTCTTTCAAAATATTGGATGTTTAGAAACATGTTAATGGGTCGTGTTCACGCGTTAACATGTCAAACCTAACACGAATCTGAAAACATGTCAGACAAATTAACACGAACGCGAAACGAGTCTTCACATGTTGACACAAACACGACCCAATTTTGTGTCAGGCTAGGTTCTTCTGTTTTGGTCAGTTCGGGTTTCTTATACATGAACAAATATGGCAGGTGAATTGCTATGACCCAACCTTTGAAACCACTTGTCATGTTTTCTAAAGCTGCCCGTTTTGACCTGTATTCGTTTCAACCCGTAACACAACCAACTTGGCCCGCCCGTTTTGCCAATCATGTTACTAAAATAAAATGATTCAGAAAGTTGATCATTTAGGGGGTGTTTGGTGTTGCGTTTTCAAAATAGATTATGCGTTTTGAAAAAGCATGTAGGTACACGCTTCTCCAAAACTGCGCTTTGGAGGCAGATAATCACTTTTTCATCCAAACATTTTTTTAGATTATTTATGTTTTACAAACGCAATAATCAAATAATCACTTCAAAACGTAATCCCAAGCACCCTCTTAGTCTCTTTCCTGCAGATATTATAAATGGGCCAATAGATTATAATCATATAATACATAAAAAAATGAGTGTTACACAATCTCAATATGAGCAGAGCAATGAGAGGTTTATACAAATTTCCATCTTGCTATATGAAGATACTAAAATGCCAAAAGATAAAAAAATGTAAACACAACAAAATAAATATAAAATTAAAATGAAATGAGAAGCTAGAATGTGATTTCACAAGGGGCATGGAATGTTCTACCACGACAAATTGGTTCAAGATTTTCTCCGACGTATGAAACAAGTGGTGAAACCTCAACGCCTGCACCCAGTGCAACATAAAACAATAATTAATATTATTTATATAAATAATATGCTCATAGAAGGTTTGTTATTATTTTTGTACCAGTAGAATATAAAGGCACTGAGTGTGTTAAGAAGCCGCCAGCCGCCACCACCCAGCGTGCATGTAAACGGAGAACCAGAAGCCGTGCACTGTCTGGAGTATCAAAGTTTGACCCGTTGACGTTTTTCACAGGGGCAAATTCTTCTTCACGTAACACCTATATAAAACACGAAAACAAAATAAACATCACCAAACTTACTATTTCATTTCAAAAAAAAAGGTTGGGTCTCCAACTTTATAAAATGAGAAAAAAATGGATGACCTCATAAAGTGCGGTTGAAGGTGCATATGGAAATGCATCAAATATGAACTGTTCTAGCTTGTATCCGACCGTTTGACCATGGATTGACGGGATTTTCTTCTCCGCAAGGTGGTATCTGTCATTTCCGCATTTTTACTTATGTTTTACGGTAACTAAGGAAAGCCGAAGAAATAATGGTGTAACCAAGGAGGGTCGGGTGCAAGAAAAAGTTAGTTTTTAAGTAAAGTACACAGATGGTCCCTGGGGTTTACCAAAATTTTGGATTTAGTCCCCAACTTTTTCGAAAAGTACACGGATGGTCCATGTGGTTTGCACTTTGTAACGCATTTGGTCCCCAACCAACAAATCTAAAGGTTTTAGCATGTACAAGTTGGGGACTAAATGCGTTACAAAGTGCAAACCACAGGGACCATTTGTGTACTTTTGGAAAGCTAGGGACCAAATCCAAAATTTTGGTAAACCACCGGGATCATCCGTGTACTTTGCTCTTAGTTTTTTAAGAAGAAAAACGTTAGTTAGATCCCTTGAACTGTCATCGTCTTAGAAAAAACAAAAGTTTTTGGAGAAAAATGTGAACGTTTATGTCGATACATTTTAGAAGAAAAACTCGAGTTTTCTTATTGTATGTAAAAAAGGTAATATACCGACCCTCCGACTTAGAGGTTGAGTGAAAACTAACATGCTGTCCTTCTCGAGACCGCTCGCAACTTGGTTTAAGAAGTCCAAAGTGAACATATGGAGGCAAACCTGAAATATAATTCAGTGCAAATATGATATTTAGTGACTTGCGGTTTAAGCAGACTAGAAAAAGGGGTACAAAAGAATATACATTACTCCAACAATAACGAAGTCGGCCGGTTCTCTGATTAATTTCACTTGCTAGTGACTGATCCAACTCACTATATTCAACTACAGTTACAGGTCCTCCTTTACCGCGCCGTACAAATACACCGACCTTTTCTTGAGGGTATGCCTGTAAATTGCCAGTGGATCAATAACATTCACGTCATTTTTAAATTTTTTTTTTAATATTTAGCAAGAGGATTCACCTTACGGACAACTTTAGCAGCCGAAGCTACGCCTTTGTCAATAAAATAGCCCAAGAAAGTAGGATCACCAACACGAACCTGATTAAAAAAGTATGTTCACCGAGTTTTTTTCATTAATTAAAATAGAGTAAAATGCCAAAATCGTCCCTGAGGTTTAGTCATTTTTGCTTGTTCCATCCAAAATGACTTTTTTGTGCATTTGAGTCCTTCATGTTTGCGTTTTATTGCCATTTTCATCCTTGAGTTTGGCAGATTACTGTGACTTTCGTCCTTTGAAATTTTTTCCTCAAGGATGAAAATGGCAAGATTTCACACTTTTTGGATGAAAATGGCACCTCAGAGACGAAAGTCGCAAAAGTGGCCGAACCTCACGGACGAAAATGGCATTTTACTCACTAAAATAAAAAGAAATTTTGAAGTAAATGAAAACTACAAACCAATGCATTGTCTACTCCGTAACAATCCAAATATTTGACGCCCCTCGTGGACATATCTTCTAATAGTCTTGAATACTTCAATGCTGAATATTAAGATCATGATATAAACAATTAGGGGGTGTTTGGCATGGTGTTTTAATGAGTTATAACAAAATAAGATGCAAGAGATAGTGTTTGGAAGCGCGTTTCTTGTTTGTAGGGGTTATAATTAGTTGTTTGAGTGTTTTCGTGAATTCTGATTCTATACCTGAATAAACTCCTCCATTTCCGTCAGGAGCTTTTGCCACCTGGAATGGAGTTTCCATGATAAATCTACCATCTTTCGAGACGCAAGGTATTGTGCCTTGTGAAAAGAATGTGACCTGCACCAAATAGCTTCAAAAATAAGTAAAAACTAGTTTTTTTAACCGCTGCGCTTTGCGGTGGTGCCGTACACGACGTGATAAATTATAGACCCGACTCGTTTCAGAACTGAATTTACATTGAAATGTAGAGTAATCCGAATTCATACCGTATGAAAATGTATTATTTTTGACCCGATTTGTTTCCAAACAAAATTTACATCGACACGTAGACCAACTCAGAACGTATATAATAAAGTATAGACTACAATCAACCCAACTCGTTTCCGAACTAAATTTACGTCGAAACGTATAGTAACTCAAATTTATACCATCGAATGAAAACGTATTATATTTGACCCGATTTGTTTCCAAACAAAATTTACCATAATACGTAGTCCAACTCAAAACATACATAAAAATAAAACGTTTAAGATTGACCCGACTCGTTTCCATACAAAAATTACATTAAAGCATAGACGAACTCGAATTTATACCGACACATACATAAAAACGTAATAAATTAGTTTTAGGGTAAAAACTCGAAACTTATGACATTATACAGAAGTTTGGGGATAGAATGGGTGGCCACCGACCTTTGTTTTTAAGGATATATAAATATATGCCCAAAAGACCAAGAAATTAGAATAAAATAAAATAAAAACAAGTATAACTTACCTGATCAGTATCGAGACCAAAATATTTGTTATTTTTAAAAAAGTCGCGTGTGGCTTTATCGGTGAACGGGCTGGTCATTATGTACCAATGTATCGGTACAACATTACCAGAACCTGCACAAACCATATAAAGATTATGACATCATAAAACGGAATACATTTTAACTAACAATTAGTCAATTACGCGATTAAACTCACCCTCGGCTAATGATTGAGCTGCTAATCTCTGCAGACACATAATCCGCTCAGCCTGAAGTTGGAAAAGTGACTTTCCTGACGGAAGTCCAATATCTAGAATCAAGAGAAACTATGACATTATGACCAAAACTTATTTGATTAATTTAAGAAACGTGAATCATATGTAAAACACTTACTAAAACATCCTTTTGGAGCAGAACTTCCTAGCCGTGTCCCCTGCGTTTGAAACTCGATCAAAAAGAAGAGCATGTGGAAGAAAGACGACAGTTTTTACAAAAATCATGAACCTTTTCGTCAAAGATTAAAGGGCTTTATTGAAGTGCCTTTTTTGTCTATAAATATCAGTGTTGTAAGAATCTCTAGGCGCTAGCCGGCCGGTGGGCTACGGACTAGCGATTAATTAGGATTAATAGGGATTATTCGGGATTAATCAGATTAAGATTTTTATATGTAATCTTCAGTTCTATAGATATACGGACATATTTTAATGTGTGATTTTTTTAGTAAGACAAGTTTTAACCCCTCATAGGCTCATGTTTTTGTGAACAAGATTAATCACTGAAATTTACAAGGTTTGACCCAAAAATGGCTGGAATTTGGCCAGAATTTGTCCAGAACCACCGCCGATTTTTGGCCGATTAGGACTGCCTAAGGCCGCCGTTGACTGTCTAGTGATTAATTGGATGACTAGAGGAAAAATACTCGGTGAATCTCCGACTAGCGATTAATCGGATGCTAGTCGGGAATTTTTACAACCATGACAAATATTGTTAATTAATAATTACAGATATTAATGTTGCATTATTAAGGTTTAATTTAATCCTATAGCCCATGAGCCCGAGATATGCTTTTCTAGGTTTCTCATTTGTATAAAAGGGTTCCCCCTCCATAGTAATCATTAAGTTATAACAATTCCTTTTACAATTATCATCTTGTAAATCATATTATGTATATCTATATATATCTAGTAAGCAAACTTTGGGATATCCAAACTTGAACTATATAATTTCAAATCAACATAAATATTGTGAATCATGATCAAAATAGTTAAAAAAGTGAGCTTAATATAACGGCAGAAGACATACCTGTCCACCTGATAAAAGAAGAACCGCTAATTTCCCATCGGAAATAGCCTTCAACCCCATATTCCACCATTTTTCTCTATCTTCAATCTTTCTATCTTCAACGGTTGACACAAAACCCTCTGGCACTGGCTCTATGGAAGCCGGCGGCAGCCCTGATTCATCACACATATAATAAATAAATCTTATCAAAGACACATGCATGCATGTACGCGCACACACACACACACTTGTACCAAACACAAACAACTGAAAAAACTAACCATGTGACTGAAATGAGCAGCGAAGCATTCTATCAATCCTTTGAAGATCCAAACTCTGCAAGATTACAATAAATGGAGCACATGTTACACATTTCACCAAACCGATGTAAACGTTATCGATTATCACATCTCGCACAGGATCTACCCTAGGCAAATCCTATATCGCTCGTGGACAAGAATGATGCAAGGTTCATATGAAACTCAAATATCATCCACGTGTTTTGGGCGCGATGGCTGTGGACGAGAGAACTACATAGTTAAGCGTGATCGAGCGGAAGCAGTACTAAGATGGGTGACTTCCTGAAGTTTTCACTTGAACACCCAAAAATAAATCTGTGAGCTCCCGGTGGGTAGAGCGGACAATATTGTTGGTACCAGAGTCCAGATGTTACAATTATCGAGTCGAAATTAGTGTTTCCCAATCTAATCAATCCAGTTTACAACTGTAGTTAACAATCTAATTTGCTAGAAATGAGAGCAACCAAAAAAAAAATCTGTGAGCTCTAGCGAACAAAGCGGACAACATTGGTTGATACGACATTACAATAACCGAATCGAACTTAGTGTTTCCCAATCTAACCAAACCACTTTACAACTATACCAACAATCTAAATTGCTAAAAGTAAGATCAATTTCAGTAAATTATCCACAACAACCACTAAATTCCAATTGGGTATGCAAAAAAACCTCTGTAACAATCTAATCTACTCTCATTTCTAGCAATTTCAGTAATTGATCTATAAGAACCACTCTGGGTATGAAAAAGGCAACTCGGTTAAGGCCCAGATTGCCCCCCATCAAATAATTCCTGCCACTTAATTGATATGAAAGCAATCAGTAGCAGCAGAATAGACAATATTGGTTGGTACAAAGTAACGATGTTACGATTACCGAATCGAAATTACAATTTCCCAATCTAACCAAACCAGTTAACAACTATACCAAAAATCTAATTTCGGTAAATGATCTACAAGAACCACTAAATTCCAATTGGGTATGAATAAAAACCTCTCTAACAATCTAATCCACTCTCATTTCCAGCAATTTCAGTAAATGATCTACAAGAAACACTAAATGTCCAACTGGGTAAGAAAAAAACCCTCAATTTCTTGATCTACAAGAACCACTAAATTCCAATTGGGTATGAAAAAAATCTAAATTACTAAAAGTAAGAGCAATTTCAGAAAATAATCAACAAGAACCACTAAATTTCCAACTGGGTATGAAAAAAAAAACCTCAATTTCTTGAACAAGAAAGTTCTGTTGGTCAGCAGACAGTTGATCCCAGAACGCAAAGGCATCTTCTTGGCCATAATCTTTGAGCCTCTCAACCAGTGCTTGTGGCGGCGGTGGTGGCGGTGATGATGATCCGTTGCTGTGGTTATTGTCGGTGGTGGGTTCTTCCCTCATCGTACCAACTGTCAAGGTTGTTGCTTTCAGCTGATCTGTGTGTGTGTAGATCTCAGTGAGAAAGATGGGTGTTTAATGTATATTAATGGTGAGGGTGGGAAGTAACGATCTGGTGAGTTGGGTTAGTTGGTGAGGTGGGTTAATTGGGTTAAAAAATGAGATGGAGACAAAAAGAATTTTGATCAAATGATTTGGGTTATGATTGGGTTTATGATATGATACACTTTTGTTGTGCCTTTTGTGATTTTTTTTTAACGGCAAATTTGGATCACTGACGGATCACTGGAGTATCATCGTGCCACCAGCGGAACAATCCGATCATATCCATCTCTACTAGGCATAATGCCTATACATCAACTCAGGAGGAAACCCAATAAATATGGGAAAACCCCCTTGTGGGAATCAAACCCAGAACCTATTGGTCCTAAAGTTTTATCTCACCACCAAGATGCCACTAGGCTATAAAGGTATGGCTAATGCCTTTTGTGAATTGTTATTGTAATTATAATCTTATCTTGAAGCTTGTGGGTTTAGAATAAAGAAAAAGTTGTTTCATTATGGTTTAATTATGTTATGTTGTTGGTTTGTATCATGATGGTTTAATATTAAAGGGGATAAACTTTTATTTCTTTTTAGTTTTTTTAATGATGTGGATAAAAGATAATCCATTTGTATGTGTAATGAGTGGGAGTCTTTGTTTCATCGAAAGAAACCCCCTAATTAAAGGTCATTAATGGATAATTCGTCCTCATTTGTGTGTTTTTTTAACTAATCTCGTGATCACTTGCAACCATAGACGGTAGGGGTTATGACATTGCCTTGAGATCATGTCCTAGGACGAGTGGTGCAAGTAAGGGGAAGGGTAGGGAATATAGTTTGTGTGTAGCCTCTTGGAATGTAGGAACTCTAAATGGTAAATTGTTGGAGGTGTTAGACACACTTAAAAGGCGTAGAGTACAGATAGCGTGTCTCCAAGAGACTATGTGGAAAGGGCATCGAGCGCAATGGGTACAAGCTATTGTATTCGGGGTCTGATGGGACAAAAAATGGTGTAGGATTTCTAGTGGATAGAGATTTGCACAAGAATGAGATTGAGGTGATAAGACACAATGATAGAATTATGATGCTGAGGATAGTGTTGGGCGAGGAAGTAGTAGCAGTGATTTGCGCTTATGCACCACAAGTGGGATGGGAGTCTAGGAAAAGAAGGTTTTTTGCTTAGACGCGGTAGTAAGGGCCTAGAGAGTAGATAATTTTTAGGAGGTGATTTTAATGGTCACATTGGTAAGGATAGCGATGGCTTCCAGTTGGTACATGGGGGTTTCGGGCTTGGTGATAGAAATGAGCCTGGCAGAGAGCTTCCAGAATTTGTTGTTGCCCATGACCTAGGTATTTTAAACTTGTTCTTTAGAAAAAGGGAATCACACTTGATCACTTTTAGTAGTGGGGGACGTAACACGCAAATCGACTATATATGGATGAGGCGAGAGGACAGACGACGGTGGAGAGACTGCAAGGTGATACCGGGGGAAACAGTTGTAGCTCAGCACCATTTGCTAGTAGCAGATATAGTCCTGATGAAAAGGTTGATTGGGAGGGAGAGGAAAATTCATCCTAGGATCCGGTGGGGAAATTTGAAGGATGACAAGATTATGTTTAGGGATAAGGTAATCTCGACGTCACAGACCCACTGGATGGGGACACCAACCAGTTGTGGGAGGCTTTGGCTGTAACAGCCCAGTGTAACCGCACCATGATATTGTCCGCTTTGGCAGCCAGCACGCTCTCAGCGTCTGCCCCTCACGGCTTTAAAACGCGTCATGATTGTGAAGGTATCCAGCTCCTTATAAAGAAGCCTTTGTTCCCCTTCACAACCGATGTAGGATGTCACAATCCACCCCCTTAAAGGGTCCAGCGTCCTCGCGAGACCTGGCACCACCGGTCCGGCCCTGGCTCTGATACCATCTGTAACAGCCTAGCGTAACCGCACCATGATATTGTCCGCTTTGGCAGCCAGCACGAGCTCAGGTCTGCCCCTCACGGCTTTAAAACGCGTCATGATGGTGAAGGTATCTAGCTCCTTATAAAGAAGCCTTAGTTCCCCTTCACAACCGATGTGGGATGTCACAATGGCGATTGTCGTTACTCTAGTGGCGGAGGAGACTTTAGGGGTCACAACAGGAAAGACAAGTGGGCATAAGGAGGCATGGTGGTGGAGTGAGGACGTGAAGACCAAGATAAGGGATAAACAACAGAGTCTTAGGGATCTTTTGGGGTGAATAGATGAGAATGAGAGAGTGAGGTTGAGGGAGAGATACAAAGAGGCAAGGAGGGAGGCGAAGAAGGCAGTAATAGGACCAAAGAACATAGCCTATAAGAGGATGTATGAACGCTTGGAAACAAAGGAGGGGGGACATGATATGTTCAAGATTGCTAAAGTTAGGGAGCGTAGAAGACAAGATATAGAAGTAGTGAAGTTTATAAAGGGAGAAGATCGACGTGTTTTGGTTAAAGAACATGCCATTAGATTGAGATGGCAAACCTACTTTCACATCTTTTCAATGACCAAAGGGCTAACTTGCAAGAAAGCAGAAACACGGTTGCCCAAAGCCAACATAGGAATAACTGCTATTGTCGGGTATCACACAGGGCGAAGTGAGGGTAGCACTTAGGAAGATGGGAAGGGCTAAGGCAGTTGGTCCAGACAACATACTGATAGAGGTGTGGAAGTGTTTGGGCGAGGAAGGAGTTCAATGGCTAACTGGTTTGTTCAACCTTATTTTTAAGTCTGGAAAGATGCCAGATCAGTGAAGGACTAGTGTCGTGGTGCCTTTATATAAGAACAAAGGTGATGCCCAGTGTTGTGGTAATTACAGAGGGATTAAGTTGTTAAGTCATACTATGAAATTATGGGAGAGAGTAATCGAGACTAGAATTAGAAGAGAACGCAGGTTACAGTAAATCAATTTGGTTTCATGCCAGGACGGTCAACTGTAGAAGCGATACACATCCTAAGAAGACTAATGGAAAAGTATCAGGAAAAAAGCGGCATCTGCATATGGTGTTCATTGACCTTGAAAAGGCATATGACAGTGTGCCACGAACTAATTTGGGATAGTTTGGAGGGTAGGGGTTCCTAGGAAGTATATAGACATAATCAGGGATATGTATTTTATGAATAAAACTAATGTTCGTACGCCAATAGGGGATACTAGTTTTTTCCTCTGGAGGTAGGACTCCACCAAGAATCTGCGTTGAGTCCGTTTCTTTTTATAGTAGTGTTGGATGAGTTGTCTAGATCGATTCAGGAGACAGTACAATGGTGCATGCTTTTCGCAGATGATATTGTATTAGTGGCAGAGACAAAACAATGCTTGAATGAGAGATTAGAGGAGTGGCGAGTAGCTTTGGAAGGCAAGGGTTTAAGGATTAGTCGCTCTAAGACTGAGTATCTTTACTGTGATTTTAGTGAAGCAGGTGACGTAGACGATACCCAAATTACCATTGACGGTCAAATGGTTCTGTAGACAACTAAGTTCAAATATCTAGGATCGTTTGTACAAAGTGATGGGGAGATAGATAGTGATGTAGTTCATCGCATCCAAGCTGGATGGTGTAGGTGGAGAGTAGCCACTGGGGTATTGTGTGACTAGAGGTTTCCAACTAAATTAAAGGGGAAATTCTATAGGGTTGCAGTTAGACCTGTTATGTTGTACGGAACAGACTGTTGGGCCATCAAGAAGACACATGCGCGTAAGATGGAAGTAGCAGAGATAAGGATGTTAAGATGGATGGGTGGGCATACAAGGTTGGATCGGATAAGAAATGAAATTCTCAGAGAAAGGTTAGGAGTGGCTAGTATATCGGATAAGATACATGAGGGGAGATTGAGATGGTTTGGACATGTCAAGAGGAGATAGTTGACAACGCCAGTTAGAGTAGTGGAATCCTTGATTGTGGATGGGAGGAGGAGTAGAGGTAGGCCCAAAATTACTTGGGGTGAGCAGATTAGGCAGGATTTGGTAGAGTTGCACCTCTCTATAGACATGGTTCATAATAGGGGTCTATGGAGACGTAGGATTAAGGTTAAGGACTTTTGAGAGAGAGGAGGGGGGATGGAGGGTTCATAATTTGATTGATTTGTAGGGGCTTAGAGTTCCTATTTGCATGTGATTATCTTTCTGCAGCTATGGCTATTTGTGGTCTTATAACTTCTTTGTATGTTTCTACCATAACCTTAGGTCTGTTTCGTGTCTATGTCTTGTTACTAGTGTTGGGGTCTATCTGGAAGCGGCCTCTCTGTCCCTAGAGATGGAGGTAAGGTTTGCCTACATCCCACCCTCCCCAGACCCTACCATTAGCTTGCTATTTGAGGGATTTACTGGGTATGATTGTTGTTGTTTAAACTAAAAAAGTTGAAAACCAGATTTATGAACATCCACAAGAATATTCTTAATTCATCTATTGATGTTTCGCTAATAGAGATGATTCCAACCTAATGCAATAAAAACTATTTCATTCTTGTGACCTAACTTGGTTAATGGAGGGATAGTCATATAGACTATATGCACACCAGCTACATTACTAATTAATCATGTATTGATGTGATGTTATACGATCGTATAAGGGTTATGATTTTCTAGTATACGCCCGTATAGAGCAATTAACAATACGATATATGCTTATATAAAGGTCATGGTATATGCTTGTATAGAGGTATAAATTGATGGGTAGGTATATGGTATGATTGATGGATGATGACTAGAGACTACGCATCCAGGAAGTAGGGTGTTGTTATAGCATGACATATATGAGAGTGGCTATAAGAGCATTCACGTCCATTTCATTATATTTGTATCATATATTACATTAAAAGACACTATATTTTCTCTCTTTTTTGAATTAAATAATATTTTTTTATATCTTTATCACTATCTTTTATCTCTCCTTCACTCACAATCACTTTCAAAATATATTAAAAAGACTATAAGAGGTGAACAGTGTTCCTTCAAATATACAGATAAACAATAATATTTTCTCCCTATTTCACTCACAACCACTTTTTATACTCTTTGGTGGAATGGATGTTAATCCCCTAAGCATAAATTTCAAACCATAAATCATATTCATATATCTACAAATAATATTGGACTTAAAACACTTTTCTAAAAACGAACTAAAAATAAAAAGTGTCTAAAAACTTATCTTTTCACAATAGTAAGTTAAAACTCGCTGAATTTCTCAATCTGGTCAAACTTACTAAAATAGCAAAGTCTCAATAACTAATAAAAAATTTTGAAATTCAGTGCACATATGGCTTTTTTTCAACAGCAAACTTTTATTAAGACAACATACTAGTAGCCAAAGATCAAAACATACAATTAAAAAGAGAAATTACACCATTACCTCTACCTTAAAACTTTTTAAAAGATGACTTATTTTTCATCCACAAAAAGTTTAGCAACTTTATATCTCCCATTACGTTTGCACAATTTCAAGAAGTGTTACAAGACAAATATGTTGGATCAGTTTACACCCAAAATGTTCTTAGTGATTAATTAATTGTATTTGACTACGGAGCTGTTAATTAATTAATTATCAAGAACACTTTGTTAACTTAAGAACTCAAGGACGCATAATTTCAGTATCGCAGATTTAAGGGATATTAGATTTTAATAATTTCAACTTTCACTAATTGGCCGACATTAATCCCAATTTCAAAAATTCCCTCTGATAATCTCAACTTGTAAGAATTTGGCCCCCGTCGATCCTTTTCTAACTGGGTTAGTTTTTGTTGACGTGACAGCTTACGTGGCACAAACCTAGTTATTTGATGATGTGGTTGTTGATGTAGTTGCTTATGTGGCACAAACTTAGCTTTTGTATTTTAATAATCCCAACTTTCACCCGCCACCACCACCACTATCAGCCACCACCATCACCTGCCACCGCCACCACCACCACCACCACCACCATCAGCCACCGCCACCCATCACCATCATCCGCCACCACCACCATCAGCCGCCACTCACCATCATGAGCTGCCAGCCACCACCACCACCAGCCGCCACCCACCTAGTTTTGGTGGTGATGGTGGTAGTGGTGGGTGGCGGCTGGTGGTGGTGGTGACGATGGCGGTGGTGGTGGGTGGCGGTTGGTGATGATGGTGGTGGTAATTGTTGATGGTGGTGAAAGTTGGGATTATTAAAATCCGAAAACTAAGTTTGTGCCACATCAACAACCACATCATTAAATAACTAGGTTTGTGCCACGTAAGCTGCCACATCAACAAAAAACTAACCCAGTTAGAAAATGATCGATGGGGGCCAAATTCATACAAGTTGGGATTGTCAGAGGAAATTTTTGAAGTTGGGATTAATGCGAGCCGATTGGTGAAAGTTGGGATTATTAAAATCTAATATCCTCATATTTAATTCAATAACTTGCTAACTTTTTTAGCATTTACCTTTATATTGATTTATATACAACTAGGTTATAACCTCGGGTATCACACTGGCTGAATAAAGAAAAAAAAATCATGTAGTTAGTCCTGAAAGATTAAGAATTGTAAAAGAATATTTTTGAGATACTTTTCAAATACCGGAATAGATTTTGTGTCGTGTATAATCAAACTGTGTAGTGTTTACTAAATTTATAAATATGAAACATTTATTCCATCTATAAAGATACATGTTTTAAAATAAAAATAATCACAATTGCACCATAATCATAATAACAATCCACATATTAGTAGTCTAATTGAAAACACCATACAAGAAAACATGATTGGAACTAAATGTTAAGTCTAAATTGAAAAAAAAAATAGTACGGGACATTGGTTTTCTAATATTTGTTTGTAACTTAACATTGTAGATCAAACAACTATGACACTCACATAAGCATGTATTTGTATATACTAACTTTTCGGTGTTTGAAATTATATTGAGTTAGTGATTAAAAAACTATAAGACAAAATTGTAAAAATCAACATTTATGTTATACCTAAACTGCACTTCATATCTTTCACTATAAAATCGGCAAAATCCAACCTTTATGTTTATGTTTTGCAACAGAGTCAACCTTTAAGACTAACACCGTTAAGTTTCTTGGTTTAATCACGATATGTGAGGGTATTATTGTAGTTTTAATATAAAGAAAGAAATATTATACTTACCCCCACTCTCTCCTATCTCTTTCACTATCTCAAATCAAAATGCAAACCAACCTACAACACATCAACACACTCACTCTCAGGTTACTTACATAAAATTTCCACAAACAAATTAAACATAAAATCAAAAAAACTTCAACAAACAACAATCAAATTTACACGAACCTTGACATCAACAAACGACACTGTTTCCTTTTTCCGGTAACGATGTCGAAGGTCAGGCATAAGTGCGCAGTAAATCCAAACAACACACCATCAGCGTCAACAACTCAGCCGGAGCAGAACCACGAAGTCTATTAGTAGGGACAATTGTTCAAGTTAAAGGTAGTCTGCTAGTATAAAACTTTAGCGGAATATATTCGAGTGGCTTTCTGTTTTTCACTCGAGTAAATTGGTTTTTAACCTTAGTTTGTTGCATAAAAATAGATTTCTTTTTAACTGAGAAACTAAATCAATTATTAACCTACCAAGCCGAGGTACATGTTCTGGAGGAAAAATTACAACTTGTGAGCAAAATTAGTCAACACTCAATCACGAGAACACGATTTAAGGAATTCATTTTGGAATCTTATTAGTTTTCACTAAGAACTAATATATTTAGTGTATTATTATTATCGGGTCTATCGGCTACAAAACGATGACGTATTGAATCTATAAACTCATCTAAACTCCAGACATATCGCATTAGCCCTTGAGACACGATTCCGGCATTATCCTTCCATCACGTCCGTACAACAACTGCGTAACGCCTTCAATTTCGTTCTCATCGTAAACATATATCTTGAGATCGATATCGGAGCCCAACCACGGCGGCGCCACCGTATGGAACCGCAGTCGTCGCGGGAGAGCGAACGACTTCAGATTTGAATTCGTTGGAGTAGAAATGTCACGTGGAAGGTGTGAATGATTGGTCCAACAGTCTTGGTGGTGAAGAAGGTGAGTTAAAATGACTAAAAAGCCCTAACATGCAAAGCATGTGAGGTGATTTAACTAAGAAACTTAACGGTATTAGTCTAAAAGGTTGCCGATTTCATAGTGAAAGGTACGAAGTGTAGTTTAGATATAACATAAAGGTTGTTTCATGCAATTTTGTCAAACTATAATTTGAGCGATTATCATAAAAATGTTAGAGACACAGAGATTGCATATTCTTATCATTATTCAATATATATATTGTTATTGGCTATTAATATTTGGTACTACATAATTTTAAAAGTTAGATAACAATGAAACTAAATAATTTACTAATTCATACCTATATAAAAGCTCTTCCAAACGAACTTCAATATATCATGGTTTACCAATTGTTTTATTTTTATTTATTTTTAGGAAACCTCATAAATGCATTTCTTTAACAGAATAACGACGCGTAATAGACATTATAGAGGCGTGAAAGGTTTGATAATGCCCCCAAGACCGCCCCTGGGTTATAGGGCATCAGGAGGGAGGAGCGTTTCTTATATAACACCAAATGAGAAGGAAAAAAATTAGAAAGTAACGATTGAAATGACATTAAAAGACGTTAAATATTACACATTTTTAAGAGGCGTTATGTTCCTTATGTGACGAAAACAGGGGTGGATTCATGCCTTCGTTAGGGGTGCACATGCACCTTCTCAGTTTGGGTTTTGCTGAAGAAAACTCTAGGAGGTTGAGAATAAAAACCTAACATTCCCTTCTAGAAAATTCAAAAGCACCTTCTGTAAACATTAATAGGCACCTAGAGAAGAATTTTTTAGATAGCTAAAACACATGAGAGGTGTAATTGACGAATGGGGAAGACCTTTATTTTTATTTTTAATTTTTATTTGGGAAAGAGAATGATTTAAGAAAATAAGTTTGAAGATGAGAAGTACAATATTGAATCTACATTTGTACCCTAAAAGATGTCTAATATATTGCTCCATTACTATACTTTTCAGATTTAACAATAGAGTCTAAAAGTCTAGTCTCTAATTACATTTTTAAAAATATTTCTTTTACGCTTTTATATAAGTATAACTAAATAATCCATATAAATTTTGTTTTCAGTGGATTTTGTTATAAAGGATCATTTAATAAGTTGTTAAACATTATCAAATTTATCTAATTTCACTTTTACTATTTTATTTAATTATTTGTCACATATCTTATCTAAATGTTTTAACTTGTAATTTGTCAAATACCAACATTTATGATAAAACAATAAGAAGAGTTTTACACTAACGAATGTAAATCCATTTTGACGCAAATCAGATTTAACTAAACATAAATGACATGTTCTGACTCGAACCCGATTTGAATCATGACCCAAATTGCCCCCGCTTGTTTCGCCAAACCTACTTAAATCCATATACATTATTGGGTGATACATTTTTGCACCCTCTCACTATTATTCCTGAATCCGTCACTGGACGAAAAATGCCCCTTAAATGACATTAACCATCATGGATGATCTAAGAGTTTGAAAAGAAAAGTTTTATGAAGTAAAATATGGTAGTCACACGTGTCACACACCAACCGATGGCGGAAACATCGGGATGAGACGAACAAATTGCTCAAAACGTCATAAGACTACTTTGCGACAATATTTAATAACGCAAAATTTCATTGATACTAAATTTGTAATACAATGGTTCGAAATGGAAACACGACAAGTTTCAAATGACAAAACAACATAGAATAAAATACATGAGATTAAAACTAGGTGTGTATCTAATCCACCCTAATATGTTTCTTCACCGGCATCAACTTAGTTTCCTGCAACATGTATTAAAATAATATTTATCAATAAAAGTTGGCGAGCATATAAGTTTGTCACATAGCATAATAGTGAATAAAATTGTCTGATATCCAACATGATAACTGTCACACCCCGACCCGCAGCAGAATAAAAGTCGGGGCATAATTGGGTTATCACCAAAGCTCATGATGGTTACTAAAATGTTTCATATTTATTAAATTCAAATTACAACTTAATATTCAAATCAAATCCATACAATTACAAGGAAAATGAAACTAAGTAAAACAATCCAAAGCTTAAACTGATTTATTCTTCTAGGCATTCCTATGTGTTTCTTGCCTCAACTGGATCACCTGTATCATGTGTAAAACGGGGGATATTTTGGGTAAACAAAAGTTGGCGAGTGAACCTTGTTAAAACATTATTATTGATTTCTTGTTGTATTTAATATTGAAAAGTTGTGCAATAATCACATGTGAGCAAACATATTTATATAACAAACACAAACCACTTTGAATGAGCATATGATATGAATGATGATGACTGTGAGATCAAGGCTCAATCAAACGGAGCCGATCGTATGACATGAATGATGATGTATGTGAGATCAAGGCTCAATCAAACGGAGCCGATCGAATGAGGCACCTGATACTCAACCCGTATCCCACGGGGAGCTGATGGGCCTAATGAAATGCATGTACTGAAAATGATAGCTTCAATCTAAACATAATTCACACAACAATTGATACATATTGGATACACATTTGATCACGGATATGATGGATGTACAAGTGTTTAAATATAATAAGGAATTAAACGACACATGATACACCCCAAAATGTGATTAAAATGGGGAATTTGGTAGAGATTCACTCACATTGGGTGCGTTCTTTTGATGACGTTGGATGCGCACGAGTTTTGGGATTTGATCGATGAGAAAAACTAACCTAAAATAATAACGAATTGGTTCGGTAAATAAATGGATTTTATTTGAGATTAATACTTTTAATTCATAATCTTAATAGGATTTTTAGATTTATTTTTGTGAGTTTAAGGACATTTTCTAACTTTAAAAATATTATTTTTTAAGTATTTTTAAATAATTTTCTGATCAAATAAATAAATAAATAAAAATATAAAAATGTTGACTTTTTGACTTTGACCGTTGACCATTGACCGTTGACCGGTCGGATTCAGTTTATTCATGCGCCGAGTGAGGTTCGAACCCGAGACCTCTCGTACGCGTGCACGCAGCTCTACCAACTGAGTTACGTGTCTAACCCGAAATATTCTCTGTTTTAATTATATATATATACTAATTAATTGTTATTTTATTGGGTTTATATTAAAACGATTTAAAATGGTCGAACCGGTTGCAGGGACCCGGAGTCGAACTCGGGTCCTTCGGTTCATATGCGCACAGCCCAACCAGTTGGGCTGTGTGTCTAATCTGTTTAACTCACGGATTATATTACTCTTATTAACATACTATGACTTGTTCTGATTCAGTTCAAAAATATTGATTTTATTTCTGAAAGTCGGTACGTTGTGTGATTCAAACTCGTGACGTGCGTTGTATGATTGCACACAGTCCACCGCTGGACTGTGTGTCTAACCCGGTTAAATATTCAGTTTTAATTAAACTTATACACATTTCGACTTCGTCTTCTTCATTTATAAAGACACAGAACAAAGATGTCCGACTGTTCTTGTTTAAATCGGTCATCGAACATATAATTGATTGAATTGAAATGGATAAAGAGGGTTACGGAATCGAATGTACCGATCAGAATGTCTTTCTCAGATTTCCGGCAAGAGTCGTCGGCTCTGATTTGTGACTTCCGTCTGAGTGAATCAATTAACAGTTTTGATCAACGAGTTGTGAAATTAAGTTACTAACCAAGGAATATCAGGGGGTTTAGATGATTGTACTGATTCACAGCGAGACTTCGGAATTTTCAACGATTTTCCGACGAGTGCAGAAATTCTCAGCAACGTTGTCTGTGACCGATTCTGGTTGAAGGATTGAAGTTAATATAAGTCTAATAATGGATTACAAACAAAAGAGTCGAGACATTTATCGATTTGAAGTAAGTCTCGGTTTTCCGGTGAAAGTCCGGCGAATGCAGAAAATCTCCGGCGAATGCTAAAGCTTCGAGAGATTGTGCGATTTTGAGCGAAAAGGTTACTATAGGTTTGGGTGGGTATTTATAAGGAAGAAACAGAATGTATTGAGTCCGAATTTGGTCTTGATTCGTGGTCAAAGTTTCTCCGGCGGTTACGACCGCAATTGACTGTTAGACGTCGGTTATAACCGATGTCGAAGTCGGTTATAACGTTATAGTCAAAAGGAAAATGGCTAAACTCGCGGATTGACGGATTTTCCGGTGATTGCGAGTTCTGCCGCGCTGAAGTCCGGTTTTTGAATTCGAGTTTTAATTTAAGTATTATATGTTACAGTAATTGTCACACCCCGACCCGCAGCGGAAAAGGTGACCGGGGCATGATTGGGTTATCATCAAAGCTCATGACATTTATTATAACGTTTCATATTTATTAATACAATTTAATGGGAAATTTACAATCATAATACATCATGACTTAACATCAATCTAAACTTCTTTGTTTTCTTCTAAGGCATTTCCTATGTTTTCCTTGCTTCATCCTGTTCACCTGTATCATGTGTAAAAGGGTTTTTGGATCAACAAAAAGTTGGCGAGTGAATCCTATGGAAAACATTTGAACAAGTTTATCCAATTGATTATAAATAATGTGCATAACCACATATGAGTAAATGTAGATGTAAATTTATTCACACAACACATAATATTAAATATTGCACACACATACATCGAATGATTGTTTTGAGGCACGCGTTGTTCGACGAACTGATGGGCCTAATGAATGAGTTTTGAGGCACGCGTTGTTCTTCGAACTGATGGGCCTAATGAATGAGTTTTGAGGCACGCGTTGTTCTACGAACTGATGGGCCTAATGGATGAGTTTTAAGGCACGCGTTGTTCAACTCGTCTCCCACGAGGAACTGATGGGCCTAAATAATTTGCATATAACTTGACAATTTGTAATACATCACAACAAATAATATTTACATTCTAAATTTAGATCATATCATGGTATAGCACGAGTTTGAATAAGAGAATTAGTTTAAGAGACACATGATACACCCCAAAACATGAATAAAAAGGGGAATTTGTAAGAATTCACTCACATTGGGTGCGTTCGGTTGATGATGTTGAATGCACGCGAAGTGGTTTTAACCACGAGTGAAATTAACCTAGATAAATAGCATTATGGTTCGGTAAGTAAACGGATTTTATTAATCTAGTAGGATTTGATGGTTGCATTTTTGTGAGTTTAAGGCTATTTTCTAACCTTAAAAATGTTATTTTTAAGTATTTTTAATTGATTTTTAATTAAAATAAATAAATAAAAATAATAAAAAATTTTGATTTTTTTGCTACAGTTGACTTTGACTTTGACCGTTGACTTGACCGTTGACCGGTTCGCTTGTAATTGTGCGCTGAGTGAGGCTCGAACCCGAGACCTCCCGTACGCGTGCACGCAGCTCTACCAACTGAGCTACGTGTCTAACCCATCATATTTCTGTTTTTAATTACATATATATATTAATTAGATTTAAACAGAAAATCCTTTATTTTAAAAACGATTTTAATTCAGAGAACCGGTGCGCTCCACAGGTCTCGAACCCGGGACCTGTGGGTTGAGTTAACACACAGTCCATCGCTGGACTGTGTGTTCAACATGTTATATAATCCGATTTTTATTATACTTAAATACAAACTGAACATTTCTTTTTTTGCCTTAAATAAAAAGATAGATAATTGTCCGAGTCGGTGTAGAAGACCGGACTCGAACTTGCGTCCTGTGATTAAACATACACACAGTCCATTGACTGTGTGTCTAACTTGGTTATTATTCCGGTTATTAATATACTTAACATATACATAAAATAAATCCGGTTCAGTTAACAAAAAAAAGAATTTTTATTAAGGGAGCGTGTGTGGAAACAATATTCGAACTCGAGACCTTTGCGATTAATGTGCACACAGTCCACCACTGGACTGTGTGTCTAACCCGATTAATAACTTGATTTTAATTATACTTATATGATACAGATACTTCATCTTCTTCGTACATGAACCCAGAAACCGGAATCTGATCTGTTAAAAACGTTTTAACAGAATCTGGGTTGCATAAAAGTTTAGAACGTATTAAACATAAGATATAGGAGAGTTTAGAGGCTTATACCAACTGGAAGCAAGGTTTCGGTTTTCCGGTGGCCAAATTCCGGCGAAAAGCAGAAAAATTCCGGCGACTGAAGGGACTTCCGGCGAACAGAAACAAAGATTTTGAGTGAAGAAGAAGTGTGTGGTGCGAGTTCTCTTGTGATAGGTTGGGTTGTATTTATAGAGTAACAAGTCAATCCCTGATTTTGGTAAAGAAAATTTCGGCCGACTTGATTTCCGTGATTGGTCTTTAACTGTTCGATTGAGTCTGACCAATTGATTGTAAACGGTTTTTCTTTAGTCTCTTGATCGCGAAGAACAGAAACGGAAGCTTGATTGATGCCTGATTTCGAGTTCGGCTGATACAGGGCGCCGGTTTTGAATTTGGAGAAACATGATATTAATTAAATGATTCTAATAATTAACAAAAATCACAAGTGGCGCAGTGGTTGATCGGCTGGGTGTTAAGTTGTTGTTGAAGCGGGTACTGACCCGGGTTCGAAACCCGGCAGAAACAAAACATTTTTATTTTGCGATTTTTAACAGTTTTTCAAAAACAACTTATATATTCCAATATAATAATTGATTATGTATCGTTTAAAATTATTTTGGGCATTTAATTCGCAACGAAATTTTTAATTGATTGTTCGGTTAATAAACGGAGCGGGTTTGGAAAAATCCGTTTTTGACGAATGTTACAGTATCCCCTGCTTTTTAGAATTTCGTCCCGAAATTTAAGTAGTGATATATTTGACTAAAAGAATGATGGTGTTTAGTTTGACAGTTACATGCTTAGAAGAAATAAGGGTTTAAGTTTTTGTTCGAGGCGGTAACGTTCCTTGTAAGGGTTAAGTACCCTAATACAGGAATCGCTTTTTGTTGCCTACTGTAAAAGTATTGATAAGCAGAATTGATTTGCTAACTTTGATTTCATGCATAAAAGTTTGAATATGCTTAGAAGGTTAGGGTTATATCCTAATGCAAAACTTCGAATACTACAATCTACACAAATAAACACAACAACTAATAATTGAATCCACATTCTGATAGCATATATGTTTGAATGGTGACAATTCCTCTCTCGTTTGTTATGATGGAAAGGTTAGTTTATGTAGAAATGGAACACAATCCAATTTCTTTAAATAGCGAGATGATATAAATGTAACACAAATTTCAACCCAGGCAATACTAAATCCTATATGGAACTTCTCATAACCGCCCGATAACGCCTCTGATCCTTTGGCAAGAATACTTATATATAGGAAGTACCAGCGGCGTATCCACCATACTCTCGTCAAATTTTCATTGGTTTTATCAGTGAATTATGATTAGTCCTATGTGACTCTACAACCAATACAACAACTCATGAATACTGAAAATGATAATGTCTGTGCGATCAAGGCTCAATCAAACGGAGCCAATCGTATTGCATGTACTGAGAATGAAAATGTCTGTGCGATCAAGGCTCAATCAAATGGAGCCGATCGTATTGCATGTACTGAAAATGAAAATGTCTGTGCGATCAAGGCTCAATCAAATGGAGCCGATCGTATTGCATGTACTGAAAATGATAAACTTAATCTAAACAACAATCACACAAACAGCCTATACATGGAACCTTTCATAACCGCCCGATAATGCCTCCGATCAGTTGACAAGAATACTTATATATAGGAAGTACCAGCGGCGTATCCACCATACTCTCGTCAAATTTTCATTGGTTTTATCAGTAAGTTATGATTAGTTCTATGTGACTCTAAAACATAAACAAACACAACAACCAGCGCTTGAGTCTTAATTCTGATAGTATACATGTTTGAATGATGACAATACCTCTCTCGTTTATTATGATGGAGAGGTTAGTCTATGTAGAAGTGAGACACAACTCAACTTCTTTAAATGATGAAACTGAGATACGTCGTGAGGTATGATGATATGAATATTAAATCAATGAGTATAAAATAAACTGAACTAGTAATTTGCATTAAAATTCTTGGATAAATTTCCAATTAAGATACGTGAAAATTGAGATAACATAAAGAAAAACATAAAAACTAAGCGGTTGGAGTTGAATCTTGATTCTTGGTGAGAGAAGGCTAGTTAAGTGGTTTGTTTGGACCGTTAATATCTTCAACAGGATTGGCGTTGATGTTATAAACTCTTCCTCTTGCTGGCGGTGGAGCTGGGTTTGTTTGATTTGCTTGGTTAACTGGATTTGCTTGAGCTTGGGCGTTTATGATGTTAACCAAACGAGGGCACGTGTTTCTAAAATGGGTAGGGTCGCCACAATTGAAACAAGCTCGAACATATGGGAACATGGGGTATTGGGGTTGTTGATATGTTTGGATCATGTTTTGAGTAGGGGGTGAGGTTTGGTTTTGAGAGGTGCGGCAAACCTTGCTCAAATGACCGTAGCGTCCACAATTCACACATAGTCGACAGGGTAAGGTAGATGGATGGTGATAGAAACAGGTGTTGCATTGAGGGTGAGGTCCAATGTAAGGTTTCTTATTTGGGTAAGTTGAGTTGGGTGCTACTTGAGTGATTGGGATAGTTTGGGGAGGTACAACTTGTGAAGCTGGTTGGTGGCGTTGGGTGACGGCGAAGATTTGCCCATCTCGTTTTCTCTTGGAAATGGGTGGTGTAGAGGATTCGGTTCGGGTGGAGTTTGAGGTTTCGGTTGATGCTTTATCCTTCTTTTTCTCCTCCTTGAAATCTTTGTTCCGGATTCGGTTCTCGGTGAGCGCTGTTGCTAGCTCCATTGCTGCTTCCAAAGTTGCAGGCGAGGTACTTATTACAGAGTCTTGAATCTTTGATGGAAGACCACGAATGTAGTGCTCGATCAAACGTTAGAGGGGAGTGAACAAGTTGGGAACCATTTGATTTAACTCAAGGAATCTCTTGTTGTATGTGGTGTGGTCACCTTCCTTTTGTTTCAAAGAATGGAACTCATCCTCCAATTTCTTGATTTCGCTTCTTGGGCAAAACCGTCTTGTCATGATTCCCTTCAACTCTTCCCAAGTCAAAGTCATAGTATCTTCAACACCTCGTTTGGTCTTCTCTGTATTCCACCATGTGAGTGCTGTTCCAAGTAAACGACCGGTAGCATAACGCACTTTGCGATCATCGGGGCAATCGCAATTTAGAAAAGTGTTCTCCATTTCTTCAAACCAATGGAGGAGAGCGGTGACACCTTCAGTACCTTCGTATTTTGGAGGATCGCAGGATTTGAAATGTTTGTAGGTGCATTTAGTGACTTTTGAGGAAAGATTGACAGTGTTTTGATCTTCTTGGTGGGTTGGGTTGACGGAATTAGCGGTAAGGGCTTGTTGAACTTGAACTACGATGTTGGGTATTACGGTCGCCATTTGCTGAGCGATTTGGGCAGCCATGCGCTCACGGGATTTTCCTGCTCTCATCTTCCTACGGGCGAGGTTAGAAGACATCTACAAGGAATACATGTCAAGAGTATGAGTTGGATGCTTTTGGGATCGTGGGTCGTGTTTGGGAATGAACATTCATAAAATAAATATAGAAAAAATAATTCTACTACATCCATAGGATGTCTTGGGCTTTGCTCGTAATTGGGCCTTGCATGCCGCCATACTTCACCTTCGTAATCACGTGGGCCCCCATGATTACCGGGTTTTTCATATGGTTCGCATGTGTTAGCCTGGTTACGTACACTAAAACCCGGAGGAAATCGAGAAATATGTAACGTATGATATTCGGAATGTGCCCAGGTATGGACACGATGACATCTCAAAGTGGGGTTAGTTCGAACGACGTTTGGTGTGGCATGCTTTGGCCTAATAGGTCCGTCGTACTCTCATCGTTAGTCCCCAGGTAGGCAAACTGGTCCGTTATTTTGGATTTATACGAATGCCAACCTAGACAGGACGTTCCGACTACCGGTACTTGTACCCTTCCGGTTACTACATGCCCGTCGCAGAACTTACTTTGATGAGATTTGAAAATTGCATCAAAATCTTTGAATAATGAGAGTATGAAAATGAATTGAATATATGAACATTGATATATGTAAAATGAATATGTATATAAGCATGTATGTTTGACTGTAAATGTAAACAAATATGAAACAGATAAATATCACAAGTTTGTATGTAACCACCTAATCAATTAAATTTAGGCAGACTATAGTATAGGCTCTAAGGGTCTAATAACCTATCCTATATCCCTATAGTCATGGCTCTGATACCAATCTGTCACACCCCGACCCGCAGCGAAAAAGGTGACCGGGGCATGATTGGGTTATCATCAAAGCTCATGACATTTATTATAACGTTTCATATTAATTAATACAATTTAATGGGAAATTTACAATCATAATACATCATGACTTAACATCAATCTAAACTTCTTTGTTTTCTTCTAAGGCATTTCCTATGTTTTCCTTGCTTCATCCTGTTCACCTGTATCATGTGTAAAAGGGTTTTTGGATCAACAAAAAGTTGGCGAGTGAATCCTATGGAAAACATTTGAACAAGTTTATCCAATTGATTATAAATAATGTGCATAACCACATATGAGTAAATGTAGATGTAAATTTATTCACACAACACATAATATTAAATATTGCACACACATACATCGAATGATTGTTTTGAGGCACGCGTTGTTCTTCGAACTGATGGGCCTAATGAATGAGTTTTGAGGCACGCGTTGTTCTACGAACTGATGGGCCTAATGAATGAGTTTTGAGGCACGCGTTGTTCTACGAACTGATGGGCCTAATGGATGAGTTTTAAGGCACGCGTTGTTCAACTCGTCTCCCACGAGGAACTGATGGGCCTAAATAATTTGCATATAACTTGACAATTTGTAATACATCACAACAAATAATATTTACATTCTAAATTTAGATCATATCATGGTATAGCACGAGTTTGAATAAGAGAATTAGTTTAAGAGACACATGATACACCCCAAAACATGAATAAAAAGGGGAATTTGTAAGAATTCACTCACATTGGGTGCGTTCGGTTGATGATGTTGAATGCACGCGAAGTGGTTTTAACCACGA
Organism: Scalesia atractyloides; assembly: GCA_947069175.1. Classification (NCBI taxonomy): domain Eukaryota; kingdom Viridiplantae; phylum Streptophyta; class Magnoliopsida; order Asterales; family Asteraceae; genus Scalesia; species Scalesia atractyloides. The sequence continues at coordinate 45,604,235 of CAMTDV010000019.1, read as the reverse complement.
GTGAAATTAACCTAGATAAATAGCATTATGGTTCGGTAAGTAAACGGATTTTATTAATCTAGTAGGATTTGATGGTTGCATTTTTGTGAGTTTAAGGCTATTTTCTAACCTTAAAAATGTTATTTTTAAGTATTTTTAATTGATTTTTAATTAAAATAAATAAATAAAAATAATAAAAAATTTTGATTTTTTTGCTACAGTTGACTTTGACTTTGACCGTTGACTTGACCGTTGACCGGTTCGCTTGTAATTGTGCGCTGAGTGAGGCTCGAACCCGAGACCTCCCGTACGCGTGCACGCAGCTCTACCAACTGAGCTACGTGTCTAACATATCATATTTCTGTTTTTAATTACATATATATATTAATTAGATTTAAACAGAAAATCCTTTATTTTAAAAACGATTTTAATTCAGAGAACCGGTGCGCTCCACAGGTCTCGAACCCGGGACCTGTGGGTTGAGTTAACACACAGTCCACCGCTGGACTGTGTGTTCAACATGTTATATAATCCGATTTTTATTATATTTAAATACAAACTGAACATTTCTTTTTTTGCCTTAAATAAAAAGATAGATAATTGTCCGAGTCGGTGTAGAAGACCGGACTCGAACTTGCGTCCTGTGATTAAACATACACACAGTCCATTAACTGTGTGTCTAACTTGGTTATTATTCCGGTTATTAATATACTTAACATATACATAAAATAAATCCGGTTCAGTTAACAAAAAAAAAGAATTTTTATTAAGGGAGCGTGTGTGGAAACAATATTCGAACTCGAGACCTTTGCGATTAATGTGCACACAGTCCACCACTGGACTGTGTGTCTAACCCGATTAATAACTTGATTTTAATTATACTTATATGATACAGATACTTCATCTTCTTCGTACATGAACCCAGAAACCGGAATCTGATCTGTTAAAAACGTTTTAACAGAATCTGGGTTGCATAAAAGTTTAGAACGTATTAAACATAAGATATAGGAGAGTTTAGAGGCTTATACCAACTGGAAGCAAGGTTTCGGTTTTCCGGTGGCCAAATTCCGGCGAAAAGCAGAAAAATTCCGGCGACTGAAGGGACTTCCGGCGAACAGAAACAAAGATTTTGAGTGAAGAAGAAGTGTGTGGTGCGAGTTCTCTTGTGATAGGTTGGGTTGTATTTATAGAGTAACAAGTCAATCCCTGATTTTGGTAAAGAAAATTTCGGCCGACTTGATTTCCGGGATTGGTCTTTAACTGTTCGATTGAGTCTGACCAATTGATTGTAAACGGTTTTTCTTTAGTCTCTTGATCGCGAAGAACAGAAACGGAAGCTTGATTGATGCCTGATTTCGAGTTCGGCTGATACAGGGCGCCGGTTTTGAATTTGGAGAAACATGATATTAATTAAATGATTCTAATAATTAACAAAAATCACAAGTGGCGCAGTGGTTGATCGGCTGGGTGTTAAGTTGTTGTTGAAGCGGGTACTGACCCGGGTTCGAAACCCGGCAGAAACAAAACATTTTTATTTTGCGATTTTTAACAATTTTTCAAAAACAACTTATATATTCCAATATAATAATTGATTATGTATCGTTTAAAATTATTTTGGGCATTTAATTCGCAACGAAATTTTTAACTGATTGTTCGGTTAATAAACGGAGCGGGTTTGGAAAAATCCGTTTTTGACGAATGTTACAGTAATTTCACTAAAGAGTCATGTGGCGGAGTGGTGTAGTGTTTGTTTGTTAAAGCTGCTGACCCGGGTTCGAAACCCGGCAGCCTCATTTATTTTTTTATTCTCTTATTTTTATTATTTATTAATTATGGTTTTAAATTCTAACAATGTTTATTAATTATGTATTGTTTAAAATTAAAATGAACAATATATACGCAACGAAAATTATAACTGACTATTTGATTAATAAACGAAGCGGGTTTTGGAAACCCGTTTTTCGACGGATGTTACAATAACTTTGCATATATTTGTTATAAGCATACTAAACAAGTGTTCTTATATGTCAATCCAAAGTCTAACGCAATCGTGTTTACCCAACATCATCGAAACGAAGCAGGTGTAATATAGTTTACTTAACAATACCACAAGTTTACGGGCGGTGCGTTACTCCTATAGCGCTATATTTGTTAAGGTAGGCTAGCATATAACACAAGTTTAACATAGCATGCGATAATCAAGTATAATAACAAGTATCATGTCGTTAACGGATAGAGTGTGTAAACTAGTTTCATTGTGTATTGTGATTTGTATAATGTACATGTTGCACCCAAAGTGTTTAAAATAGAAAATGAGATCGAGTATACTCACGGTTTTGCAAACTTTCTACTTGAAATCCCAAGAGAGTTGTTGAGTTTGGGGATGGAACATCGAGGTTATCCTACATAGGTTAAACGAAGGTGGTTAAGTATTGGAATGGTAACGGACGAGTTATAGATTCAGAATTTGGACAATATAAAAATAGACTTATAAAAGTAATCATCTTATTGATGTGAGTTAAAATACACATATTTGTCCCGTGTAAAGTGTATAATTTTTGTATGATTTTTATTTGTTTTTATTTAGTTTTTAGTGCTAGATTATATTATTTGGTGTTTTGGCAGGTCCTGGTGCAAATGGAGTGAAAACGAGTAATAAGAAAATAACCAGGCAGTTGGGCAGAGTAGGGCGCCAGCAACCGAATTGAAATAGCCGCTATTTTCCTTGAATGGGTCGAGGCCACCATCTCTATATAATAAGCTAGAGGGACCTGAGTTGCAATAAACAAAAGTGAAAATTCATCATAACAAGTATTTAAATTAGAGGGACTAAACTTGCAATTTCTAAAAATTAAAAAGGGATGTCAAGAAAGTCAGCGTATGCATGGTGCTTTTATATCTTTAAAATTTGTGAAATGACACAATTGCCATTAATGAACTTCAAATATCACAAATAATGCCATCGGCATTTATTTCATGATTTTTGTGAGTTGGGTAGGCTGATCATACGAGAATGAGGCCCACTTTCCTTAGTAATACACCAGGAGCCCATTCGTGAAGGGAATTGTATTGTAAATCAAATTGTGACACAATATAAAAAAAGAAAAGAAGCATACGGCTGATAGGAAGAGACACGAACAGAAGATTCAAAGTACGGCTGGACAGAAGCGGAAGGGACGAATAGAGAAGATTAGAAGAAATCAAGGCGAAGAATCATTGGAGTCAAGTGGGAAGCTTAGAGATCAAGGAATTTACGGGTTACACCTTACCAATTTCTTTCGTTTTCTAGTTTCTTTGTTTTACTTCAATGAATTCTGTTATTAAACCTTGTTTATTATTTTCCTTCATGACTATGCTTAGCTAGACTCCTTTTACTATCTAGGTTAGGATGAATATTTAACAAAGTTTGGATTTTTATTCGTTTATTATTTTGTGTATGGGTTTTTCTTAAAAAGTAAAGAACTTTGGAATCTTTAGTTTAGTGCGTATGCGTATCTTGTTTTGATTATTGCTTGTTTATTCGTTTCACATGTATCTTGATGAATGTCTTTCATAGAATAGGTTTGTGTTGATTGTTCGAGTCTTTGCGGGTTCGGGTAATCTTTGAGTGAATTGGCCAATAGCCTTAGAAACGGTAAATAAAAGATAATTAGAACTTGATATTCTCCTAATCTTGTCGCTGAGAGGCTCGAGATTATTGTTAGGTCTCGGTGTGATAAATAACTAGGATTAGGTTTTGAGAGAAATCGGTTTTAGGTCATTAATCATACTCTTGTCTAATAAACTAAATTGAAATCCATAGTTGCCTTAGACTTTCGCGTTGAGAGGTAGATTGTCTTATAGGCACTTTTAGAGAAGTTAGAGGACTGAGAGGAAGTCTAACCAACTGGTATTCGTAACAGCCATGTAGAGTTCACAGGTTTCTTCCTGATAACGGTTGGGAGGTCTTAGTAGGGATTTCTTAGGGTTTAGCACACAAAGATCCCGGTTCCATACCACTTTTGTTTCGAATAAAAATCCATTCCTAGTTAAATAGGATTCCAGCCTAGGTAGTTGTTTATAACCGTTGAATTCAACTTTAGCTCAAATTCGCGTCTTAGTTAATTTAATTAATTAGCTTTTATTTTTATTTTATTTCTATAATTTTTCGTAAGCCCCCTCCCCAAACAAATAAACATTTAGTCGTGTCCGTGTCAGTCTAGGTCTAGATAGAGCTGTTAACGTAATTAGGGAGTCTCGTGGGTTCGATATCCGGACTTACTTTAGTTGTACTGCATTGATCGGTACACTTGTTGGTTGTGTGGTCTAGGTTTTAGAGAGTCTTAGTTTATAAATTTAAAACTTAGAGTGTCTAGTTTATGGTTAAAATTAGTTAGTTTTTTTATAGACCATATTTAGCACATCACTTATAGGTATACCACTTGTTCTTGACATTATTAAAACCTCGAGGGTTTGATGTGTTTTCATGGATTCAAGATCGATTAGAATCGTGACAGGTGCATGGTCATGGATGATGTAACATGTTTCTTAACAAGTAACTATTTTAATTATCATTAAGTCTTGTTACTTAAGTAGATTTATATAGGATATATATATGTATATATATATATATACATATATATATATATATATATATATATATATATATATATATATATATATATATGTCAAGTATGAGATAGAAGATCAAAGTCTCCATTTAGGCACCTCTTTTGAGTCACATATTTCATGCACAAAGTAGGAAGAAAAGCTTCCATTTAGGTACCTCTAATGTTCACCATTACACTTGTGTCATAAACACAAAGAGGGTCATGAACGAGATTAATATTAAGAAGAATTGGATTATATGGTTATCACTATACCAAGTAGTCAAGTAAGCTACAACCTACTGAGCCGACGTCGACACAAGTCGAAGGCTAGACGGGGTTGTGTTACTTTCATCTAGCAAACCACATTGGGATAGTGATGAGAAATCATCAAGTACTGTGTGGATTTTTATCTAGGATAGCCCAAGCTAGTCCATACATCACACATTCATCAAGGTTAAACTTGAACACTACTTGTGGGTGTAAACCCTAATCAAAACAGAATATTTTTGAGGTTTTATCCTCTGATTTAGCATGTCTCAACCTTGTTTTTAAGCCTAACCAACCGTAGGTGAGGTTGTAAGCATTAGGACATAGGTTTGAGATGAGTCAGACTCAAGTTTGGTGAAGTTTAAACATGTTTAAGTAAAATCAGAATGTAACAGTCCCCTTTGGAGCCTTTTTCGTGACATTCCAGGGTCTGGTTTTCCATGGAGAACCATTGAAAATTTTCACAAGGTCAATCAAAGCAAGTGGGAAGAAGAATGGAGTGATTTCGTTAAGAATTGAGTGAGTTATGCTCACTTTTGTGAAGGAGAAAGAATCTGATCGAACTTGTAACTTTCAGCTGATTAAGGATGCTTTGAGAGGATTTGGAAAGTAAAAATGGTGTGGAAATGCTTGGGTTTTATAAGGGATGATTTAGGTTAAGTTTAGTAGAGCTTTAATGGTGAAAGAAGGCCATTGGAGGTGAAAGAAATGGTGGGATTCATGCATCCTGCGACCAATTCAAACTGTCTGCCCGCCAGTACCCCTTACGGACCATATGGGGTATCCCTTGCGGTCCGCAAGGGTCTGGTCAGGGCCACATTATTTTTTTTTTTGATTTTCTTGATTGATAACATATTTAAAGGTTATAACTTGTTGTTTTATGAATAATTAAGAGTTTCTAAGTATAATTAACAAGTGTCAAAGGTTCCATATGTATAAAATGAATAAGATCAAGTACAAACATTGCATATAAGTTTCGTATCGAACATGTAAGTCACTTATTTTGTAATTTTGTCAACGTTGTCATATGTTGTGGATCAAGTAACATATATATAGAGTACAAATAAGTTTTACATGATACAATTGAACACATGTTTCATTACGATTCAAGTCTCGGAATATTGATTACAACGAAGGATGAATACAAAGATTATAAAAAGTTTCTAATAATAGAATTACAACATGAACTTTCTAAATATAGAAAGTTTGAAAACGTAGGGCGTTACAATACGTCTTAAAGTTTGATTTGTAAACAAACACAAAAACTGTTATCTATAAGTTAACTAGGTTCTTCCCACCCGTGCGTTGTGGCGGAGTACCAACCTGTTTTGAAAGCAAATACTACTAAAATAATTAAGAGTTGATAACGATTTATGTTTCATTTAGAGATTCTCGGTGCAATAACATAAACTACTTAACTAAATTCAATGATGCCACTGCTTCCCACTGTTAACCGTCCCACGACAACTCATGCGTTAATATATATTATAATATTATTTACAAAATATATATATTAGGCCTATTTGGCCTATTTGTTAGGTTTTAGTAGCGATAACTCATGTGCACCGTTAATATTATTTGAAACTATATATAAAAATATGAAATATGTGAAAAAGAATATGACATCGTAACGGAAATTTTGTTTAAAATTTAAAGCGGTAACTTTATTAAAGTTTGGGGATTGTGGAATAAAACGATTTAAAAAGGATAAAACAACTTTATTAGTGTTCAGGGGACGTTCGATAAATTTATTAAAATTTAGGGGATAAGAATGTAAATTGGTATTAAAAAAACTAACAAATTTGAGGGGTCAAAAGTGTAAAAATCAAAATTATGTGGTCAAAACATAAAAATAAGGTGTCTTGTTGGATGTATAAAAATGTCACAAAAAATTGGTTAAATTACCAACTTGTCATAAAAGAAAAACTAATTATTTAAGTGTGAATGACATTTTAGTAAATAAATTTAAAACCAAGGGGACTTAATGTACTGTAGCTTATGATGTGTTATAATAATAATAATAAAATAATAATAATAATAATAATAATAATAATAATAATAATAATATAATTATAATTAGGTGTTAAAAAAAAGTAGAATTACAATAAAAACACATGATAGATATAAAAGTTATTATTATTGTAAACATATCATTTAAATACTTTAAAAGAATATATGAATATATCAATTTTATATAATAACAACTAGCTTAGAACCCCGTGTTTTACACAGGTTGCATAAATTTAATTTCATAAATAAGCAATATAGTTATATATTTAAAGTAGCTCATATATTGCACAAGTTAATTACATATAATGTAATCGATTAACACATACGGTCGTCAATATATATGTAATTAAATGGCAATTTCGATGTGCTATTTACTTATTAAAATTTTAATTTGTTTTTTATTTATTAGTATGTTAGAAAAATGTGTATTACACGTGGTAGAACCATTAAAATATTAGATGATTATTAATAAGCGGAAAAAATAAAAGAAATAATAAATAAATAAGAGAGATCCATGAAGTTTATGATTAATATAATTTCGTAATTATGTATCCTATTAAAAATAATTTAACTAAATCTAATTTAAATGAGGATAAAATTTTATATATTTGCCTTGTTCTACAAAAGAAAAAAACGTCTTCTACAGAAAATACAAATTATATATTATTATAAATTCAAATTTTGATAAAAGGTTATTATCCTTATCTAAATTATATTTATTTTAAGCTATTATTTAATAGGAAAAAAATAATTATTAATTTAAAGTTTGATCAAAGGTTATTATTCTTATCTAAATTTTATTTATTTTAAAATATTATTTAATAGGAAAAATAAATTAAAAAATAAAAAGATTTTCACTTTTATTAGTATAAAAAAATTATTGAAAAAGCTTAGTAATTGTTCCGGTCTTTAGTTTTATAATAAAATAATATTGTTATGGCATCTATACAATGATAATAGAATATTTAATTGTATATTGTTGTACATTTTTATTTTATTTTAAGTTATATCATTTGATGATTATGAGTTTATCAACATCTAAATATCTTATCTTCGTTTGATAAGTTTATTTTTATTATAATATTTTTTTTTGCAACGTCTAAGAATAATATTTAATTTTAAAAAAATGTTATATTAAATTTATTTCGTTTATGATATAATTATTTATAATTAAATATATCTATAATAATAAATAGGAGATAAGTAGGAAAACAATAAAATAGATGGCTCCAGTGAGTGATACATGTTCCTCGTTGATTTATTTTATTATATATAAAATATTAGTAAAACCCATGTGCAAACACGGGTGATTTTCAGAAATTTTTCACACCAAATTATATTAAACAACAAATTAATAGAAACATATAATTGTTATGTGATAAATGCATTCACTTACAAAAGGTTAAGTAATCTGTAAAACGGTTCATGGCACCTTAATGGTAATCGCATTCAGAAACAAATATACTTGTATTTTTTTGAACCGTTGAATACTCACTGGTTCGGATATTTAAATTTTATGAAACACTAATATATATATATATATATATATTTAAAAAAATGAGTAATGTGTGACGAATAAGGTATATTAATTAAACGTTAACGTCTTCAAAAATAAAAATACTAATCAAATATAAGAGAAACAAAACCAACTTTATCATATTGGCCTACCTTGTATTTCATACGCTCCAAATTCATCATAGTACAAACTTTACTAGTATAATAACAGAATATGCACAAACTTAATATTGAGATAACTAAACATACATTGTGGAAAATATAGCTACATGAAACAAATAGTGGAGGCTTCCCATCCAAATAAGTAGATAGAGCCCACTGTACAAAAGCTCTAATTGTTGCATGTACCAGGTTCAACATATGTAATTAAAAAAAATAACAAAGTATACTACAAAATAATATATGCAAGATACAAAATTCAACTTTTAGCAAGGGAAAAAGCATCTTGGTCAGACAACAATACAACCTCCTGTTTACAAATAACAATTATCACAATGTATTCTTAGAGATATAGTTAATAACATGTGAATATAAAGAAGTCAAGGCTTGCCCATTATCCTTTGAAAACTTTTTAACTTTTCCAAAATTACCTTATTGTCTTTAATACTCTCAACTCATGCACCACATAGCCTACAAAAGTTAACAAATGAATATTAGTGTTTGGTGCGTGTCAAGTGTGCTATGATTTTATTGATATTTTGAGTCTGTTTTACGCATTAGTCAAGTTTTAAATTTATAAAACACGATATTGTACTAACACTAAACACACACTAGGGCAAGTGCATCCATCGCGAGCGTAGCATAGTGTTGGTAAGATAACGAGGTCGTCCAAGGACACAAGAGCTTTTAATACCGGTTTAGCGTCGACGTCTAATCGATGCAAATTTTTTTGACATAAGTTTTGAAAGATAAAATTGAACATAAAATTGAAAAGATAAATAAAAATGAAATACAAATAGACAAGATAGAATCCCTTGGTTCCAACTCCTCTTTTATGTATCTTTTGATGATTTTCGCACTTTCAAACTTTTTAAGAGATTATCTTAGTTATAGTAGTATGCCCCTCTTTTGAAGGTGACGTTACCTTCGGCCAAATGGTTTGAGTCAGCAAGGGTACAATCCCAAGAGGCTAGAATATTGAAAGACAATTAAGTAAGTTATTAATGCGAAAAGTAATAGACCCCTCTTTTGAATATGACGTTACCCTCGGCTAAGTGGTTTGAGTCAGCAGGGATACAATCCCAAGAGACCGGTTTTATGTTTTAATAGTAGTTTACATATGAGGGGTTCAAGCTATTCGCACCCCTACCATCCAATACCATAAGGCATTGAAGGAGGTCCTAGTAAGCTTGAACCAAGTCCTCACAGGATCTATACACTGAACGAGACACGAACTTTACCAAACCACCCTTCTAACCCCCTTCCAAGTAGTTAACGCGCTTTATATAGACCGTAAAGATACGAATGAGCAAATCATTGACATCATGAAGAAATGGTTAGGAAATTTCACTTTCCACATAAGAAACTAGTTATTAAAGTCATTAATACATACCCAGTTAAAAAGTGGCCGAAAGATTAAAAATCAAAAGTAATACGTAAAAGATTTGTCTTCACCTAGTGATGTAAAAGATTAGCCAAGCATGACCTTTGATTGATAATAACTCTTACGATCAATCTTGGATCCCGAGACTGCTACACACATGGAAGATGAATGATGGTGGTGGGTGTTGGTGTTGTAGTGGTGGCAAAGTGAGAGAGAAGTGGTTTGCCAAGGGATGCCTTTGAAGAGAACCAAGCACCCCTATTTATAGTCAGAACAGAGCCTCGGCCACAGCCCCGTGCCTGCTGGGCACGGCCCGTGGCCACTTCCTTTCTCTTCCATCATTATATGCAGCTGTCAACAGAGGGCCCCACACGATCCCGTGTCTCCTGGACACGCCCTTGTGGTCAGAGTATTGATGTACTATAAAGATTTGGCGAATCTAAGCGTTGACCACGCCCGTGCCATGGTGGACACGACCCCGTACTAGCTTGAATTTTGCATTTTGTCTTTTCTGCAGAAGTTGTTAGCTGACCACGGCCCATGTCTGGGTGGACACGGCCCTATGGTGGGCTCTTGTTTCTCTTGTTTTTGTTCTTGGGATGCTATCGAGGGGTCGGGCATATCACGTTATTCCTTCTTCTTGTATTTTGTGTTGGTTTTAGCCGCTGATTTGCTCTTTTTGTTCGTTTAAGCTCTTTTGGTCCTCTAAATTGAAAAGGAACAAAGAAATGTGTCTTTTCCAACATTAATACTAAAAAAAGAGTTTGTTTTATGCCTCGATTGATGTAATTTATATGTTGTATTTTGTACACATCAGTGCTTCCAAAATTTCAACCAGCTATTATAATGTAAGAACCAAAACTTCAAAGATTGGCACATGATAAGTCGTAATGGAGTAACATGATCATCTCTCCCATCAATTACAATCACTAAAGGAGAAATTTATTTGCGTCTGAAATCAAAAAGACCATTTTCCTATTGATACATCAGCTTTTGTTGCATCCATAAGGAAAATACGAAAAAAACGAGTATTGAACTTTTACTTATGCAATAAAAAATTTAAAAGAATAAGAAAGCTCAAAAATCCAGAAAAACGATTCCTTCTACCATATACAAACACTAATCTTGGCAGAAGAAAACATTAAAATTCATAAAATCCCAATCAACCCGAACAAATTTTAATATTTATATAAACTTTGTTAACAAATACAACTAATACTAAATGATAATTTAAATAATAACAATAAACTATCAAAATGATACTTCCCCTAAAAATTTTAATATAAAATGCCCATCAACCCTATCTCTACTAATTTAAAATGAAATACAGTTTTAAACTGGTTATGCGATCCACCTAGTTTACCCTTTAATGTTAAATTTGTTTAAAATTTACCGTTCCATGTGTCAAATGGTCCAGAAATTGCCCAATTTAGCACTTGATTCCAAAATATATGGTGTAGTGCCTGCACAATTCCTCGGTTGCAAGTTGTTCCAAACCATCAGCATCTTGAGGCGTATGAAAAACAAAAAAAAATCAAGATTTGTGAGCGTACAAATCATTTTAGATAAAACCTTGGGCGTATGTTTGCACCATATACTCAACGGATAAAAGTTACTCTAGGGATAACAGGCTGATCTTCCCCAAGAGCTCACATCGACGGGAAGGTTTGGCACCTCGATGTCGGCTCTTCGCCACCTGGGGCTGTAGTATGTTCCAAGGGTTGGGCTGTTCGCCCATTAAAGCGGTACGTGAGCTGGGTTCAAAACGTCGTGAGACAGTTCGGTCCATATCCGGTGTGGGCGTTAGAGCATTGAGAGGACCTTTCCCTAGTACGAGAGGACCAGGAAGGACGCACCTCTGGTGTACCAGTTATCGTGCCCACGGTAAACGCTGGGTAGCCAAGTGCGGAGCGGATAACTGCTGAAAGCATCTAAGTAGTAAGCCCACATTGCTGAGTGATTACTATCATTCTAGCAAACATCTTTTATTGCTTCTTGTTCATAATATCCATTAGCAAACATTATTTGATGAAGCTTCCTATAAACATATGTACACTCATTAGAGACTCTAATATTGGTTCCCTGTTATCATGACCTGCTTTAAGAACAATGAATATAACTTAATTTAAAAGTCCCAACCACAAACTCAGTACATCCCAATACTACCGATCTCGGTAATACATCTTTTCAATACATAATCTATGTCTAATAATATCCGCAAACCGTTCAAATCTATAATTTTAATATTCAAGGAAACTTTTCTTTTAGCTCTACCTTATAAGCATGAAGCTTTAGTAGATTTTAGTTTTTTATACAACATAACTAAATGATAAAAATTTATAAAAAGTTAAAAAACAAGAGTTGATCAACCTATTCCAGTTATCGTCATGAATTGATAAAACATCAAATGTTGAAACTGTTCAGATCAAGCGAATTCAATATATGTTTATAGTATGACCATAGAATGCAAGAGTTTGTGGATTTGATAAAGTCAAAGATTGACCAGTAATGAAAAGGAACGTCTTTATTGATTTAAGATGGTATTATCACCTGGAATGCGGTGACGGAATGATCGGAGATCTTCGTCGGAGCAGCGTGATCTGATCGGAATACGTGCAGCGTGATACCTTGATTGATAATTGCGTCAAAAGAAACGGCTTACCCTCACAAAAATATAGAAAGATACCTTGATTGATAATTGCATCAAAAGAAACGGCTTCAAAAGCTTTCATATCTCGAACATCCACTTCAAGATATGTTCATCTAGAACTTGTACCGCTTACTTGGAGTTCCAACCAGCATACCCTCACAAAAATATGTCTGACTACATCAATTATTTTGGTTTTAGAAGATTCTGCAGCTCTTGAAGTATGATCAGTGTCATCAACATTCAGATGATGCATACCAGAGTGTAACATTGGTTACCTTTCATTCCCATTGACGGCTGCTATTGCCTTCTAAAACCAAAATAATTGTTTATACATCAGCAATCTATCAATCTTGACCATTTTATTTGACAATGGGAGGATTCACGTTAGATATCTCTCCTAACAGGTCAAGTAGATCACTTTTATTGATCAAGTGTACTAAATAGAAATGGTAAATATTGTTTGACCCAACCCATCCAGCTAACCCTATAATGACAATGTACCGTATGTACACATAATGACACCTGTTTTGCCATAATGACAATGTACCGTATGTACACATAATAACACCTGAAAGATCCAACAAAGAATCCTTAATCCCTTAGCTCCTCTTTTTCACAGTATGATCATGAAGAACCTGAAACCAACATATATAAACATGAGCACCAGTCTACGTATTATATAAACAAAAAATGAGAGAAAATGGATACAACCATCTGACAGACACGAGAAACCGTGGCTTCAATATCTGCCACATTAAGCTTCCAAAGAGAATCAATCATTATCTTCTTGTGTGACATCATGTATTCTTGAATTTGCTTTTCTTTATACTTCCCTTCTGCACTCAACTGTCGTTTAGATATCTTCCACTAAAAACGCCCACTTGATAAACTTGAGATCAAAAGTTGTGGTTAATATACCCCAGATTACTCTCTACAAATCAAAGGAACAAGTAGCAGGTCATTATGTATTCTTGCTTGACTAAATGTACTTATTTTACCACTTACTATATCAATCAACATCGCACCTGAAAAAAAAATGTAGCACTAACCCAAAGTTCGAGTGAGGTATAAACTTGCATTTGAAAGATTGAGTCTCTCTGCCGTTCATAGCCATCGTTTTTAAGCCCACCAACGCCGACTGTTCACATTCAAAGCTGCCAAGTGTTACAGTGATGTGCACTCCCAGAATCGTCGACTATCACAACCGATTCCGGAATTCTACACAGAACCAACGCCATTGAAGCAACACTTTCAAATTTGTCGATCGCCGAATTTACTATTGGTACGGTACCGGATCGGTACCCTACACCAAATGCTCATCCCTATTTTGAACCATTACCCAATCCACTCGACCGACCCATATTGAACCCATCCGATGACAGATCTGGCCACTTAACCTAAAACATCAGAAGAAAAATGACTCCTTCGATTAGAAACATAACCATCAGGAGCACGATGCCCTTCATGTAACCTTCATATAAAATAGTACCAAAAATCTTATAAAATTCATACAAATTTTACGGAAGCATTAGACCTCAAATTTTACATGATTTAACATCTACTCGTTAGGAAAGTTAATGAAAGATCGAGCATCAAAAGATCATTTAGAATAGAATTGTATTCAAACCTAATTTAAAAGAATAAGAAACAAATCAAATGAGCATTAGATTGAACACCTGGTGCGTAAATCAGGTAGGCTTCAAGTTTAAAAATATACCTTCCATTGAGTGTGTTTTGTGTCTTACCTCAACAGTTGGGAACTGACTCGGTTAGGTCCAAATTCAGTGGAGTAGCCACCTGATTCCATTGTTTGTCACCTAAAGATGCAACACACCCAATTGAAACTTCCACATGACCGTTTAACAACCGTCGAGCATGCGGACTTCCCTTCATACACTTAGAAGCAATATATGAGACTTATCCAAATATACTAATAAAGGTCTTGCAACTAGTTCTGCACTATTTTGAGTTAGTTTATGATCACAACACTGCTGTCAACCTCATAAGCCACCACACCATTAGAGTGCCCATCATAAAATATTAGAAGTTTTTAAATATAAAAAACCACACACACCTAAACAACAAGAGCACAACACTAAGAACAATGAGTTAATCTTATCATGGTCCTTTTAAAACATCAAGAACAAACAAACAGCAGGTATAGATGAAATATAAATCTCTATTTAATACTTATAAGTCAAATCAAAAGTATTAAAAGCAAACCATGAAAGTAATAATATATCACATAAATGCAAGGTTTATATAAATAACATACCCTTTGTGGATTGATACCAGCAGGGATGACCTGAGGCATGACCTTTTGTAAACGTTGAGCATTTAGGGTTTACAAAATCAAAAAAGAAAAATAATGATTATCAGGTTTGGATCACATAAAAATAAAATCAAAGATCATAAGAGATAAACATACTTGCTCTTAGTCAATTTTGTTATCATCGTCAAGCTTCCTTTGCTCAGTTCCATTTATAGCCTCACGTGCTCTTAGTCAATTTTCCTAATCTTCCAGATGCCACTTCGTCCGTTTATACTCAGTTGTAACCTTTTTGATAGAAAACAAAACCCTAATTAAACGAAACCATAACCAATACATCATGAATCTGCTAATATCGATGGACTATTCAAATGAATCAGACAAGTTCATATAGATCGTATTAAAGTTAACAATAAAAGAAACTATAATGGCGAAAAATAAGAAAACATGATTGATACCTTATGAATCTACTCCAATCGTTGGAGATTTTAAACTTAGCGCATCAAACTGTTAAAATTGATAGACAAATAAAGATTACCTGCTCAGAGCTTGAACTTGGCAGCATCGATTGTGAGAAACAATGGATTTTTCTGTTAGGGTTCATGAGGAACTGGGGAAACCTCTTCTTCAATCATACTCAGGCCAACATCAATCTCCATAACTTCACCGGTACAATTTCCTTTTTGTACGTTTATTATCTCTTAAGATCCCTATTTGGTATTGTATTTGATGATTGAGAGAAAAGGTGGAGAAGATTGTTACGATTCAATCTCTTCAGATCTATAACTGGTATTGACATGGTTTTGATTCGAATTCAAAATTTGAAATCGTCTAGTGGAAAAGAAGAACAGAGAGTATGAGAGAAGATGAAGGTGTATATGAATTGAGAAGGGGCAGGGAGAGATTAAAATTCAAATTTCCTGACATGTATTAAATGCATAACACATATTCTCATGTCTTTCAAAATTTAAATTACTCTTCATTTTAATTATTAAGATTAAAATTAATATAAATGTATTAAATATAATATAAAAATACATGATTTATAATGCAATAATGAGATAAGATTGACATTGTTGGATAGTCTAGATAGCTGCCATGTAAGCATTGTGATGTAATGCTTATCTCTTTGTAAGCCCACCTACGGATCTCGAACAAACTGAAACACAAAGTCACGCGGTGTGCGGAATCCACCACGCGACACAAACCGCTGCAAAGACACGAAGAAGGTGTAGAGAACGAGAGATGATGATCGACAATATGTGAATCCACTTAGTATTCACAGATTACGCACAAGAACACACAGTATATTTCTAGGGTTTTTGTTTTTTGTTTTTTTGTTTTTTTTACACACAGAGAGAAAACTTGCAGAGAAAGATAAAAACTCATACCATAGCATTCATTCAGTAAGTATATATACAATGGAAAGGTCGGACATGCAAGTCCTTATATAAAATAAACTCTACCAAATATGTTTTGACAAAATTATATTCTATCACTAAATTAAGTTCACCGCCAAAATTAAGTTCTAACATCAAAACAACAAACAAATTCGGACAAGGCCAAGCACATATCCGAATTTGCTTGTCTGAACTTAATCCATGATATAATTTACACATTGGTCCCTGAAGATTCTTCAATTAGCAGCATCCAGCATTCATCATCCAAAGGTGCACTTACAGACTCCCCCTTGATACATGCGGGATCTGCAAGCCTTGAGAAGATCTTCGTCAAACCTTTGAAAAGTCACTTCCAGCTCCAACCTTGTTCTTCACACAGAACTGAACAACGCGGATGAATGGAAGTGCAAGCTCCTGGTCTTCCTTCAAGTAGAAAAGAGACTTACGTCTCAATTTCTTCAAATCAGAGAGTTTGAAGTTCACCAACCACATAGGATCTAAAACTTTAACAATCACATCAGTCAGTTTCTCCTTTGTGATTACAGCTTCTCCTGTTTTACCATCAATGTACCAAGAACCGATTCCTTCCATTTTTTCAAGATCAAAATGCCTCAAAGGAATAGTTCTCAAACATAAAGCTGGTTGGTACACAACTTTGTACTCAGTTTTTCCAGTGAACTTATTCAATGATTTGACTCGTCGACCAACAGCAGGTTTGAAACGGTTCCACTAACTAAATCTGCTTTCTTCTTCTAAGGCTTTCTACAACGCTCCAATAAGACCATTTGAAGTTGGAGTGTTCAAGTCGATCTGAGCAATATGATGAAGATCATGTGCCGGAAGAGAGCTAAGAGTATGGAAACGAGGCCTAAAGTATTGAACACCATCTGTTCGCTTAATCAACACTAAGTTGTTTTACCCATCGAAATCCCAGCTTCTAATTTGGCCTGAGTATTCCCCACTAATGCGACCAAAGAGCTTTTTCTGTGTTAAATCTGGCGGAGGGGCTCATAGCCATAAGACCCTTCGAGCTTCTTCATTAATCGGCTCAGGGTTGGGATTTGGCTCTATAGGAGTTTCATTATATGCAATACTCAACAATGCTTCAAAATCCACTTCCGCTCCTTCAGAATGAGGCACATTCATCGTGTATGACACATTTGCTCCTTTTCTCATTTCAACTCGATCATGTTTTCATCTGGTCTAAGTACTTCAACAGTTCCAACGGCTTCATCATCTTTCTCTAAGTCGTCATTAGAGCGAGATGCTCTTCAGTTAACTCTCCTTCATCTGATACATCATACAAAGCAGCAAGTTCATCATCGACTGGACCTTTATTTCTACTACCTCTCGCACCCAAGTCAGACTCACCCTCAACTGTATCATCGGTTGCAGCTTTCGTAGCTTGTGAGCTACTTGGCTGCTCCCTCTACGAAGCGTTTTCGGGATCCTTGTCTTTATCCAAATCATCACGAATCTTTTTGAGTTCATCCTTTTTGCATTGAAATTGTGCTTGCAGGGCAGAACTCTCCCCCTGAGTAGCAAGTAGCTCTACAAGATCTGTGATGATTCGACTAATTTGATCGGTGTTTAACCAATCCCTCATGCCTGACAGTCAAGGAAGCATCTCTTTTAATTAGATCTCCTAATTGAATCCCTTGACGCTTTGACTGACGAAACAAGTAAGTCACCTGCTTTTCCCTCCTTGCATCAACCTTTTTCCAATACGCGAGCTCTTTCCTTTGGTGTTGAATCTGTGCATCATGATCTTCCAATACCGTTCCAACATCCTGAAGCTTAGAGCGAATAAACTCAGGAAATCTTTGCGTTGCACTACTACTTGATTCAACCTGAGGTCGTGAAGCGGTAGATGGAACAGAAGGCCTTGAAGGAACAGGACGAGGAGGTCTAGGACCAAAAGCAACTTTCGGATGAGTCCCTGTAGATGCAGGAGCAGAGGGTTTATTTATTCGAGGTCTTGTAGGACGAATGCCATGAGGGCGAACTATGCTCGAAGAAGTACCAGGAAGCGGCGCAAGAAAAACCGGAGGCATCGAAGAAGAACTAAGTCCCCCTATCGAAGTAAACGGATTACTTGACCCTAGAAGAGATGAAAATAGCGGAGCTGTGGACACACCAGATGAGAATACCGGAAAACTGGAACTAGAAGACTGCCCAAGAGAAGACATACTAGCAACAGATACAACATCTGTTGAGCTAGGAGCAGATATAGCAACTAATACTGATGGCAACGAAACAGGAATATCCAAAGCAGCTGATATACCAAAAAACTGAAGAAACTACAACAACTGAAACTGAAACTGAAGAAACTACCTCTACACTTGAAGACCTTGGAGCTAAACTTGAAGAATTTCCCAATCTTCTTCTTTTATAAGTTACAACTGGGCGAGAGATAGAAACCGAAACAGCACTCGGTCGAACATCTGGATCGTCACCGTTGTCACTATCAGAAGAATCACTTGGAAGATTATCCACATCAGAAGTCTTTTCATTCCAAAGAGACAAACGTGAGGCCCACTCGGAAGAGGGATCAAGTGATTCGACCTTTTCACGAAAAGCTTGAAGCTTTTGTTGTCCTTTAGAAGAAAATTTTCCCCGAAAATCTTTGCGAACCAAAGCTAAATACTTTCTTTTTGTCAACATATCAACATTGTCTTCTGGTTCAACAAGAATACCCTTTCCTTTAGATGCACTAGACGATGGTGCATCGGACGCTAAAGAACGATCAATTGCAGCAATTACTCTGTCAAAAATAATATCTTCTTCATTCGGATTCGGTTGGATGAAAGAAGTATGTTGGAAGACATCTTCCATCACTACATCATGAATCGGTTCATTAACAAGCTCATTCACCGGTTCGAGAATCAGATCAGTAACATGTTCGACAACTGCTGGTTCAGCCACATAAGGCTCATGAACAATAGGTTCTTCAATAACCACCTGTGGTTGTTGAAGATCAACCTGAGGTTGAACAACTGCCGGTTGTTGAAGATTAACTGGAGCTGCACCATCTTCATCATCACCCGCGCCAAATATCTGATCAAGGCCCTCAGAAATGTTTCTCCAAGTGACATCATTTTCTGAGTTATAATGTTCATCCAAAATAGCACCTAGCAAAGGACGAAGAACCGGCAAGCGAGACGAATGGGTGGATACATTAACCCTTCGACAATCACTAAAAATCCGTTTAGCCATCTTCTTAATAACAAGCAAAGCTAAACCATCATGAATTGGAAGGTCCGGAACAAGATATCGGAAGATAATCATTAGAAAACGAGGATATAACATCATAAGACGAAAATCAGTTGCATCATATTGAATCTGTGCCTGGATCGCTTGAAATGTCATATGTGCAAAATTGTACGGCTGATTAAACGTAAGCCCAATCATTGCTGACAATATATTATGACCTATCCCATCTATTCCGGACTTTCGTGGAGCAAAACATAACATCATAACATGATAAAAGAAATGCCATTGTTGAAAAAGCATTCCTTTTAGAACTTGACGTGTTGGCAATTTACCAGAATATCCGAAACAAACCAAAGCTCTATCGCGAAGCTGAGCATTGTAGCAAATTTCGCCGAAATCTAAAGGCCCCAAATGTAAAGCATTTCGAACGATATCCTCCGTAATAGTCAACTAATGACCATTAATCGTTGCTTCGATCACATTGTCTTGCACACGAGCTGTCGTCCAAAATTCTTGCATATATTCGGCAACAATACTAATTTCGGTAGAAATTGCATAAAAGATCCGAGATATCCTTAGAAAGCGAATAATCTGCACATAGTCCTCAATTCCACGCAAATTTTCATCTAAAAGAGCTACTTGATTGTGTTTGGGTGTAAAGATCCGAACTGGTACTTGCGGTTGGTTCGGGGGCGGTTGGTTTTCTTGTTCGGCCTACCTGAGAAAAAAACACACAAACACATGTAAGGTAAATTGCTTTCAATAAACACTTGTGAGTATTTATTTTGCAATATTACACTTAGTAATTATTGCAGAAACATAATACTACACTGAAAATTTGGATAACATCAACAGGGCTTAACGAATCCAATGTAGTGACTAATAACATAACAGATCCGAAACCGATCACTCAAATTCGGTCAGATTTGAGAGAGCTTAAAACCGTACCCAGATTAAATCAAGAATATCCTGAACACATTTGGACATAACTTAAGTCCGAACATGTTATATTCAAACAAATTGAAACATACAACATTATGTTCGGACCTGTTAGAAAACAATATATATGGTCTTATTTGATAGGGGAGATGAAATATAATATATAGATATAGATTACTATGCTATAAGATATTTAAAAAAGTTCCTGAGAAAATATAATATTCCTATGCTATAAGATATTAAAAAAAAGTTTCTCAGAAAATATAATATATAGATATAGGTTCATATGCTATAAGATATTTAAAAAAGTTTCTAAGTTATAAACAAGAACCGGATTACAAAAGAGACCTTTTTCAAAATAAAGATAAAGATTATCTTCATCAAATCTAATTTGAAAAATACACAATACAACTAACAATAACAACAGTTGTATATACCAATAACATTGAGCCGATTGTACATCACTCGAGTTGTATCTGTTAAAGAGAAAACTTGTTAAAAAAACACTCTTCTCAATTCATGAATCCCCTAAAAATAAACTATGAACACTTTTCCCTGAGACACACGGACAATTACAATTTAGGGTATTGAACAAACTGAATGAAATTAAACTTTGCTGTCAAACTTATGGATCTGTATGATAAGAACCTACTTGCTCAATACCAATTGTTTATCACAATATTCTGGTTGTTTCAAGGTTGGAAGTGTGTTTTTATTAGACCACGTGTTATGGTATAAAGCCCCTTCCACTTGGCTAGTGGAGGGGCGCTATATACAATGTATTTCTAGAACTTTGACGAATTTCTAAGTGTAATCATAGCAAATAATAGTGATCATTCATATTCTTCAAGCCTCAAATTTTCTTACTCACATCAATGTAATTATTAGTTTTTATTAAGAAGTGAATGTTTTTGTACAAAGGGGAGTGATGTTTAATGATATATAACTCTACAATGCTTGTGTGTAATGCAACTCCAATGGGAAGAACATCTTCATCAAGAAAGAAATAAGGAGAATGTATGGGGTGGATTGAACCAATAACTTTATTACGTATTCCAATTCGAAAAAAAACTCCTAGGATCACTTGTTGATAGAAAGCGAAATCCTCACCACCCATGACCTTTTGTCCCACCTTGACTCCATGTGGACCAAGTAACATCGAACCCACCTGGTCCACATGGTTGGTCAACACTTCATCATTGATGGTGGCTGGAGCAGGGGGAATTCGTCTTGCTTTAGTCAACTGAAGCTTTGCATCTATGAACAGCTGCCTATCCTTCAACCACCTGACAGAAAACACAATCTAGTAGTATATTGACCCATATATTTATTTTTGTTGAATTGTTTAGCTGAACACGACCCTTACATTTATTCTTTTCACCTGCCCGAAAACACGATCCAGTATATTGACCCATATATCTATTTTTCTTGAATTGTTTAGCTGAACACGACCACTACATTTATTCTTGTCATAAACATTAACCCTAACCCGCACATGTTTGAAATCTTGTAACCCGAACATGACCTGGTTAAACCATTTATCACCAAAATAATCATTTTGATTCTTGACCTAATCATTTGACAAAATAACCTTGAATTTCAAACTAGCAGCGACGAAGCATATTCTCATCTGGCACAACATATATTCCCATTTTTTAATTTAATCCCTTTGAAACTTTATTTTTTATAATTATTTCATAAGAATGCCGTTCCAAAAAAAATATCGTATAATCTTTTCTATAAAAAACATGTTTTATTTAAATTTAATTCCTTCATAGTTTTTATATATTTGTATGTACATCTATATTAAATAAAAAATAAAACATATAATAAATCAATCAAATCAATAAAAGATAAAAAGGTACAAACAATAACAATACACAGTTCTTTTTTAAATGGCGAATTTCATTACGAAAGGCTAGCAAGAAGCTAGAAAAAACAACAAAACAAAGATTAAAAGGGGGTATTGAACCCGATCCCTCCAAACTAGATCCTTAGCTTTCGATCTATTGCTAATCCAAAAGAAACTTAATGCTTTTATCTCACTTATAATAATAATATTAGTGTTTTTCGTATTTCCCTGAGAAAAACAATCCGTTTCTTGATTTACGTATGCACCAAGATTTTGTGAGGATATTCCATGGAGAATTACCTTCTTTCGTCATTCCAGGTTGAGCATATCGTGAAAAGAGAAGAGATCTTGTACCGTGGCCCGTGGGAACAAAGATGGGAGAGGCAATATTGCGCCAGGAGGTGATCCGCTGCCATATTTGGGTCGCCCAGTTGCAGAAAACAAAAATATGACCCGCTGATTCATCCACGCCCGAACAATGCTTGCTAATGCAAATATGCCAACTTACTTTTGGGCAAAAGCAATAGCAAATGCATGTTTGACACAAAACAGGACTATCATTAACAAAAGACATCAAAAACACCCTACCACATTATTAATCACAGGATACCAAGTGTCAAATTCTTACATACTTTTGGCTGCAGGTGTTTCATATTCAATGATTTTGATAGTCTAGAAAAATTTGACATAAAGGTTGGAAAAGATTTTTTTCTTGGATATTCTCTTACATCAAAAGCATACAGAGTATTTGTACTTAGTTCAAAGACCATTAGAGAAAGTTTGTATGTATCGTTTGATGATACATCAGAAACAGAAATTTTGATAATATTATAAATTTTACAAATAAACAAAATCCAAAAAACAATCTACATCTTCTAAATGAATTATTGTAAGAATTGCTTGGATTTGATTGGGAGGGCAATTATAGAATAATGAACAAAAAAACCATTTAAATACTAACCCTTAGGAAGTTTAGAACCAATCCCTGAGTTGCAAGAATCTAATAATCGGAATTCTGAATATTCATCAGAAAATCAAAATAATCAGAATTCTGGTCAATCAAACTCAGAACTGATGACAAGTTAGGAGGAAGCATGAAGCTCTTCAACAAATTCAAATTATAAACTGATAAATTCTTTCAGTAAGAGAAGATGGCAAGGGATCATTCAACTGCAAATATCATTGGAAACTCAGAAGAAGGCGTGAAAACAAGAACAACTATTGTACATGAGTGTCTTCATGCATAATTCTTACGCATGATAGAATCAAAGAAGTCTTTTAAGCTCTCAAAGATCCAGATTAGGTACAAGAAATGCAAGAAGCGTTTAACCAATTTTAGAAGAGTAAAGTGTGGAATCTAGTACCCATACCACGAAACAAATCCATCATAGTTCAAAATGGGTATTCAGAAACAGATCTGATGAACAAGGTATTATAACAAGAAATAAAGCAAGATTGGTAGTCAAGGGATATAGTCAACAAGAAGGAATTGACTATGATGAAACATTTGCTCCTGTAGCAAGATTGGAAGCAGTCATAATATTTCTTTCTTATGCAACCGCAAAGGACTTCAAAGTTTATTAGATGGATGTTAAATATGCCTTCTAGAATGGTAAAATTGAACAAGAAGTGTATGTACAACAATCTAAAGACTTTCTTGATTCCAATTTCCAAAACGTGTTTACAAATTAAACAAAGGCCTGTATGGTTTAAAACAAGCTCCCAGAGCCTAGTATGAAACTCTTTCAAACTACTTGATTGAATTTGGTTTTACCAAAGGTACCATAGACACTACATTGTTTCTTAAAACTCACAAAGGACACACTTTGTTGGTCCAAATATATGTTGATGATGTCATGTTTGGATCAACCAACCCTGATTTCTAGAAAAAGTTTGAGAAACTAATAACCAATCATTTTGAAATGAGAATGATGGGTGAGTTAAACTTCTTTTTGGGACTACAAGTTAAAAAACAATCTGATAGTATATTTTTAAGCCAATCCAAATACATTAGAAACATTTTAAAGAAATACTCACTTGAAAACTGCTCATCATAAAAAACCCCAATGGCCACAAGAAACAAGTTAGATTTTGATCCTGATGGTAACAATGTAGATATTAATACCTACAGAGGTATGATAGGATCTTTGTTGTATTTAACTGCTAGTAGACCAGACATAATGTTTGCAACCTGTTTTCTAGCAAGATTCCAATGCAATCCTAAAGAATCTCATTTAAAAGCAAGGAAAAGGGTTTTTAAATATCTAACAGAAACATTTGATCTTGAATTGTGGTATCCAAAGAACATAAGTTTGGTTTTAATTGCATACATAGATGCAGATCATGCAAGATGCAAACTTGATAGGAAAAGCATATATGGTGCTAGCCAGATGTTGGGAGAAAGGTGGTATGTTAGGCAAGTAAGAAACAAAATTGTATCTCCATTTCAACAGCTAAAGCTGAATATGTAGCAGCAGCAAGTTGCTGTTCACATGTTCTATGGATGCAAACTCAGCTGAGAGATTATAGAGTGATACTAACAAAGACTCCAATACTTTGTGACTAAAAAAGTATTATTACACTAACATCAAATCCAGTCCATTATTCAAGAACTAAGCACATTGATGTTAGGTATCACTTTATAAAATATCATGTAGAAAAAGGAGACATAAAAATGTATTTTGAACCAACAGATGAATAGTTTGCTGATATTTTTACAAAACCTCTTGGTGAAAAGAGACACAATCACTTGATAAGCAACTAGGAATGATAAACATGAGGTATGAAGATAAACAACACGTTACAATTATTTCTGATAATTCTAATAAGATTATGATAATTCAAAAGTTCATTAGATATCTGATTAGAATATCATAAATCTGATGAGTCATCAGAAATCTGATAACTCATCAAAAGATGTCACTTTCAACTATGAATGCATGTATGCACACCACATCCACTGTTTATATATATAGTTATGCACTAATTTTTTTATTATTTTTTATTTTTGTATTTTAAACTTTCAAAGCCTCATCAAAATCAAGAAACACATAAGGTTTTGAAAATTTGCTTGCGTCATTAGGCATTGTCCTGAGAAAAATTCAAATTTACTTTAAATTTTCTTCTTTTACGTATTCTCTTTCATCTCATTCATCGCCTACTCATCTGGTTAAGAGGAGAAAATTGTGACACTTGTACATTCAATTATCCATTTATGAAGAAATTTGCCCATGATATAAATGTATAATTGTGGGGTCAGTGAACGTCTTGTTATCTTTTTATTCCTCTAACACCGTATCTCTCCTTAGAAGAAATGGAAGTATAAAATCTTGTTTGATATACTCCGTTTATGGCTATGCTCATCCACATATAAATAACGAGCTTTTGGATAATTCACTCTTCACCTGCACACCTTGCCAATATCACTTCTCTCCATTGAAACCCTAACCCTAGCCTATCTTTTTAATTTCTTCCAACCATGGACTTGATCAACCCACACAGCTTTCCACTCCTTACCTCCAACGTCACAACCTTAAGGTCCGGATGGATGTTACCGGCCATGCATGGGAAAAATGTGGAATCATCCTTGCTCTCCTACTTCACAGCCCACTCAGTTTTGCATTGACAACCTTTGTGTCAGTGCACCTAGATTTACTCTAAGAATTCTGGTACTCGGCTCACATCACCATTGATGAGGGCAGGCTCACTACCATAGTGAGGGTGGTGATGGATAGGCTCATCCTTATCAATGAGCACACCACACGAGAGCCCTAGTCTCAATGATGACACATATGTCACCTCATTCACCATGAAGAGGTTGGCAACACTCTATGGGAAAAGGCTATAGGGGACTAAAAGTGAGAAGACAGGTGGTGAAATCTAGATTTACCTAACCATGGCAACTCTTGATGACCCAGCTTGCCATTTGTTTCTCCAAGAAGACTGTTACCTTCACCATCATCTCGCACAGAGCCATGGAACCCATTCATGCACTTGTAAATGTTGATCCATAAATTCTCACTATTTGCTTCGAGATTTTGTGTCAAACATTCACTCCAAAAGATGCTTCCTTATATATCCACGATTTTTATGAAGATCGTCACAAGTCAGCTGGACTTTCCTGGTGTTCCCATCTGGTATCCAAGAACCCAGGTGGTATTCCAGGAAAACATAAGGTTCAGGCAACTTATACTAGTTGATGAACACTCAGGGGTGGCTACAGGTCTTTGGGCCCTCATTGCTTTGATTTACGGGGTGGACTGAGCTTGATGTTTACTTTCTTTCCCTTGTTTTTTTTATTTCTGTAGGTAAGATATTTTTTTTGTTATGAACTTTATGTTTTCAAACTATGGTCTTGTAAACAAATTAAGGAAAAAGGAAAGGTAAAGGAAAAAGTAAAAGAGGCTCAACCGATTTTTAAGTGGGAAATAAGTCAACATGCAAAAATGAAAGCTGTTAAGACAAACTTAAGAGATCAGAAAATTTTGACAATATCAAATAGAAAATCATTTACGATTTTCATATAGAAAATCATTTAAGAAATAACAAAAGGAAATCACTTATTTTTTTTCAAATTCAGTATCATTTAATCTTATCCATATGGAAAATCATGTAAGAAGTTTTTTTTTTTGGATAATATTGTGTTATGAGAAAATAGAAATGTGATCAATGACAAATCAGAAAACCATCAGAAACTCAACTAAGACAAAGAAAATAGAAATGTGATAAAACAAATGACTTTCTGATAAAAATAAAAATAAATCTAATCAAATTTTTAATTTTGAAATAAAATGTTTTGATACAATGTAATTTCTCTTTCTCTTGAAAACAAAAACACAATAGTTTCACTTAATCCAATGAGTGTTAAAATTATGAGATTTCTGATCATCACATTAGATCATCAGATCAATGAGCAAATCCTTCTAAGCAAAGCAATGAAAGTAAAGTCTTTTCAACTCTTATTCCCTCTCATATTTCTCTCTTAAAAAATTATGACATTCAAATTAATCAGATTATCAAATCTGATCAACATCTGATGAAAACTCATCAAATCTAATGAACATTCATGTCTGATAACCCTCATCATATAAATCATCAGAAAAGGATGAGTTTCTGATCATGAAGGAGGTATTTCTTTGTATTTCTAAGGAACTTGGAGATGACAACGTGTGAGACATCTTCTATCTTGACCATGACAAAAATTTGTTGACCAAGACATCTTTCCGATCACACTAAAAGATAATGTCAACATGTGCAAAAAGAATTTTATCTTTCAAAAAGGGGGAAGAGTAGCAAACGTGTAAGGAATTTCAGAAGCTCCAGAAATGTTAGTGGACCCACTAAGAGAAAAGGCATATCTGCCAAAGAGGTAGCGGTGGAGTGGTTGGGGAAAAACTTGGTGTTCCTTGTGACCCAGGTTCGACTCACACTCTCTCCGTTATTTTCTGCGGCATCCAGGTGAAGGGCGAATATTGGTGGCGGCGGTTCGTCTTGGATGGGAGACGAGGTTTTACCGACTATTCCACTGCCGTGGCTTCGGCCAGGTGGAGGTCGGGTTTCCGCGCATCTAGGAGAGCCAAGGGGTTGGCGGCAGTCGAGTAGTCGACCTTGGCCACAACGCCCGGTGTCACGGTGATTGGCACGTCGTTCCTTGCCGTTCAAAAAAAAAAAAAAAAAAAAGGCATATCTTGGCACTTAATATTCACCAAGAAAATTGCAGAAATCTTTATATCTCTTTTGGAATTTCCAAAAGACATATTAAAAATTTGAAACGGTTTAGATAAGTTAATTATTCATAAATCATCATTAATACTAATTACCCATTACCTGATACATGGGACATCATAACTCCCAACCGTATAAATAGCCTTCTTCTCCAAGAAACATTCACTCACTCTGAAATTCGAAACCTCAAAAGCCCCAAATTCGAACCTTTGTTTTTTAAACCTAAAATTCTTTCTCACCTTGTCAACCTTAGCAAGTCCTAATGCCCCAGTCACAACCCACACCGTAGCACTTGTTGATAAAACCAAATACCTTCCTTTAAAATACAACAATCATCAGCTTAACCCTCAACACAATCTGTATGACTAGAGATGTCAAATTCTGGTTGAATTTCTGAAGTGCTGCTTGGTGAATCAAGCTTTACTGAAAATTATAGATGTTCCAGTAGTTATACTACAACAACTATGGGGATCTTTCAAAGCTTCTTTAGATGAATTGATCGCACACCTGTAGGGGAACGTGGTTGTGACTATCAATGAGAGAAAAATTTGATAATGACTGGAACTTCCTATAAGAGCTCAGTATGTTGATGCACCAGCAATAAAAGATGTATACAAATTATTTGAAAATCTGGGGTATAATGAAAAGTTCAGTAAGTTAAGAGATTTCAAAAGAAAATGCTTACCTACCTTCTAGCAAGTTTCATGGAAATTGTAAACAAGTGTCTATCCTCTAAAATAAGAGGTTAAGATCAGATCATTACATCAATCTCTGACCATCAAGTATGGGCTCATAACTAGACTCATGTTGACTATGCTCAAGGGATATTCTGATGAAGAAATCCATGACCACCAAAACTGGACCTAAACTGGACCTATGAAGACTCATCTTCCATATCCAAGATTCTGGGCAATTTGCATTGCTAAAACCTTTAAAGAAAAGAATCATGAAATTCCCTCATCTGAGGAAATGTGGAAAACACCAGATGACATCATTGACTGCAGAGAAGGCTTGGAAAGAATCCAAAAAAATTCCAATTTTACCTAAAAGCATGTTGCAGGACATACCAAAGGAATCTCCATACCTAAAGAAACATGAAGATCTGATAATCAGAGGGGAATTTCTTGAAAGTAGTTCCTCACCAGAAGAAACTGATCAAGCATCAAGGATGGAAGACACAACACAACACAACACTTAACAATGAAAGATTTAACCATGGAAGGCACTGCTCAGCAATCAAGGATGGAGGGTATGAATCTTAACCCATAATCTGATAGTGAGTCAACTCCACATGCAGCAACATTTGATGTGGGCCAGCATTCAACCATACCAGAAATTGTGATAACAAGAGAGAGTCAGAACCAAGAAGTTGAATCAGAACAGAACATCAAAACATGTGAAAATCTCAAACCTAAACTCTGATTATGTGTCAGACTCAGCAGAATCAGATTTTGATGAATCTATTGAGGGAAATTATGAAGTTGTACAAAGACATCCAAATGTTGATCTTGATAGAAAGATTTAGGGTGTCATTGATCGTGGCTCGGGTCTGATAAAGAGGATGATCCTGAGACAATAACAGGTGGAAATCAGTTTTCTGATCAAGGAAACCTAGAATCACAAAACTTGGAAAATTTGTTATTTCCTACAACTCACATAGAACAACCTGAGAAGGAAGTTCAAGGAAGTGAGGAAAATCCAGACTTGCATTTGTTGCAAAAATCCGGTAAGGTTCCTACAGACTAGTCATCTGATCGGTTTAAACCACCCTTCACAACAGCAAGAAGTATGTCTTCTGCTGGTTAGTTTGAAGGAACATCTATTGTTCCAGCTAATCCAGGGTCAGATGTTGTTCTGACCAACAAACAATTCAAAACAATCATCCAAGTAATGAGAAGACTTGGAGAAAAACAAAAAACTGCAGAGAAGTCCAAGACAGATGTGGAAGATAAGCTGGATCGTTTGTTGCAGGAATTACAAGTGGACCAGATCAGACAACAAACATAAGAGAATACCAAGAAGCTGCAGAACATCCAAGATGCTGCTGCATCAAGAACTAATGACATCAAAAACTTCACATCTTAATACAAGAAAATGACTGGGAACTGAAAGAGCAAAAGGATTAGATGAAAGAATTCATGAAGTCTAAAGGAAAAGTAAGTTCAACTCACATCACTCAACAAATTGAGAAGATGAATATGGAGGACAATCTGTACAGTTTGAGGGTGGACAATAATACCCTTTCAACTGCTATGGTGAAACAAATTGAAGAATTGACAAATTATGGGAATGGAATCCAGTCTGATCTGAACAAACTACAAGCTGAAGACATCAAGAACAATGAGCTGATTAAAGATGTGAAATCTTTGCTAATAATATTGCCTCTCAATTTAGCAACAATTACAAAAGTGTCCTTAACAGACCTAATCAAATAAATTCTAGAAGCACCATCTACAAAAATAACAGTTGCATCAATACTAAAGAAAGAACCCATCATAATCAAACTGGAATCCATGGGTATCTCCATTGCACCAGAATATCAAAGAGCTCTTGCCCTGGTCCATCATCTGAAACTCATGTTGAAAGAGATGAACCATCAAAAGAAGTAAAAGAACAACCTAGATAAGAATCATAGTTAATTCCCGATCCTAAAGACTAAGGAAAGAATATAGCATCACCCAAAAGAACAACATCAGGTGTTACCATCTTCAGTCAATCCTGTATATAGATTCTCAAAAGAATATTTGAGGGGAACTTGACTGCAGAATCCTCAAGGAAACAAAAAGTGATCCTTAGATCAGATCTCCTAGTAAACACAACCAGAGTAGCAATACCAATCTCAAATGAAGAAGCCATCTTTCTTGAGTATCACCTCAAACACTTTTACATTAATGAAGAAGAACAAGAACCAAGGCCTCCCAGCCCTATAACGATAAGAATGTGCACAGAAAGAGACTCCAGGGGTAGATACAATTTTCCTGGAATACTTACCAATGCAATCAAAAGGGTGATAAAAGTGCTAGATTACTACACACCTGCTGATTTTGGGAAACACATACAGAACAAATATGTTGTTCTCGGGAAACAATGAAATGAAGAAACCTTCATTGATGCAGACTTAGATTCTCAAATTCATCCACTAGATCTAATAAAACTAAGAAGGAGATTTGATAAAAAGGAGAAATCACACAAAAATTCAGTTAGAAGAGTAATCAACAGCCTAACAGAAGTGGGAAAAATAGTACTCAAAAGATATGCTCTTAGTGACTTTGATATATGCCTAAACTTTGATTATGTGATTTCAAGAAAAAAGATCATCACAGCACCACGTACAAAAATTCCTGAAGTTCTAAAGAATGTTGCAAGAACTGGTATGATATTTGAAACTCCTAAGTTATCTTTTATATAGGAACCATGATGAAGAAAGAGCCATGTTCATACTCATTGAGATTTGCAAGTGTTCAAATCAGACCCCGGCCTACATCAAAGACTGCATGAAGAGAAAACTAGAAAAGCTAAAGCCCAAAGTAATAGCTAAATTGGAGCTCGTGAAGCTTATTAAAGATGTCTTTGATGAATGGTCCGACGACAGGGAGATATACAAGGCGCTTTACAGGGAATGCAGCAAACCAATTCCCAAAAAAATGGTTGAAGCCCAAAGATAAACTCACTCTCTAAAACACTTATGATTATTTTTGCTTTTGAAAAACAATGGTTTTATTTCTTTTGATGTATTTGGAGTATGGACAGATGTTTTTGTTTTGAAATGTTTGTTTGATTGGTCATTTTTACTTACAACACTTAGGGGGAAAATTGTTAGAACCTATTATTCATTTGTGTAGGTATTGAAGAATCTGATTATCCTAATTAGATATGATACTCAACAAGTCAAACCTAAAAAGTAAATGATGACGGACAAGTTAAAGAATGATCAACATCAAAGGAAGATCGGACAATCATCTACATTCTATGAAGAAGAGTGGATTAGAATTCTAATAACCCCACTTGCCATACCAGATAAAGTATGCATAGATCCCACAATCACTAGTGGAAGTAAGGGATTCAATGATTATGCCAAAAACATACTTTTCACAGGTCAATTGCATGAATAAATAAATGTTTATTCATATTAAACATTCTCTATAAATAAATAATAGAATCAACGAAGAGTAAATGAGTTGTGCGTTACATTAATACATCCTACACACTCCATTTCCCATTTATGATTCACTCATATAGTGTTCTTTGAGTATTTGTTTGTAATAGTTAATAATCTCACAATCGCCTTGTAGGCTTTTAAAAGTGATATAAACTTAAAAATTTGGTACTAGTCTCTTGAAGGTTTGATTTCTGATTCCACGCACTATTTCCATCTTTGTTGAAATCAAGTACCATTTTAGTTAAAGATTGTTTTTCTAGGATCAATAATACTTTTTGTTGGTGCAACAGACTTCCATCTAGTGAGGCATATTGCCAAATGTCAGCGTTGGTTGATTGGAAGAATTTCTAGATTTAAAAAAAATAAAGTCAAATGATATTTTGCTAAAACAAGGTTAAAGGCTATTTTTCAAAGTCAATAACTAAAATCGTCATGTTCATGATTTTCCCTTTAATTAAACATGTTAACGTGGTTAATTCACACATGACCTATAAACAAATCAACTTGTAGATCCATTTATTAAACATCTTCACTATGACAATGCAAAATTTTGTGTCGTATTAGTGTCTTATGAAATGTAAAATGGTATATATAGTAATAAGAAGTAAAAAATGCAAACAACGTGAGATTTTGGCAACTGGAACATACCTCTTTTACCCTTTGCTGAAGACGTTGCAAGCCTTCGGTTGTAAGACTCCTGAGTGTTCCCCCTAATTCAACATATGCTGGAATAACATTTAACGCCTCACCACCCTTAACATAAGTAACCGATACCACCTAGACTCGATTCCAAATATATACATTAAACTGGTAGTCTTGTATAAAATTTTTATAAAGTTATGTGGCCTTTGATCCATTTGGCCAATTACCTTTTATGCTACATTTCTATTTACCTCTTTAACCTATTAGTGATAAACACATGGAAAATCACCAAAATGACCATTTTGACTGACAAGTTTCATAAAATAGCGTTGACCTTTTCTTTTACAAAAATTTCATTTGACTTTTCTTATTTTAGTAAAGAATTGTTTCATCCAGCCAGAACCTTCCACACGACATCTATTGCGCCAAGATTGCTGTGTCAAAGGACACTTATCGAACACTGGTTCATTGAAAATTTTAAAAAGTAAAGACTAGTTTGTTAAACTCATTGGTGAAGATGGCCATTTGGTGATTTTACCTAAACCACAAACCAAATCAAACTGTAACACCAAACGGTTATATTTATGTGGCTTTGTACAAGATTCAGCTTCATCCGTTATATGAGTTAAAGAAATCATTTTGTGTTATGAAAACAAGAAATCTTGGCGGCACATACTTGACTTTGAAGAGGATCTAGTTCTCTAGAGATGAGTTGTTGCAAGGCCAAAATTATAGACGATGCAGCGAGTATGGGGTCCAGACTGTTGTGTGGTTCAGCAGCATGACCGCCTTTACCTTGTATTCGAGCTGCAAAGAAGCCCGCAGCAGCCATCATTGGTCCTGCAAGGGTAGCAATGGTTCCTGTGGGAATTGTATAATCAACATGCCTTGCAAATATGGCCTCCGATCCCACCAAGTGCACCTTCCTTTATCATATATGATGCACCCGCGCCTCCCTCCTCGGCAGGTTGGAAAATCAGTTGAACAGTTCCCTTATAGTTATATTAAGATATAGGAATTAATATTAATTAATAAGCGGGACGAAATGGCTGCCACAAGGGCACAAAGGACATTAATCATAAAAAAATGTTAAAGACATGCCTTGAGATTGTCCTTTCTTTGATTAAGTAACTTAGCAGCACCAAGAAGCATGGTTGTGTGAGCATCATGCCCACATGCATGCATCACACCATCATTTCTACTCTTATGCTCCCATTCAACCAGCTCCTACGTTAAAGGATGTTCATTATGAAAATTGGACTAAAAAAACCATTTGAACTGCACTGAATTCCTATCTAAACCGAATTTCGAATTTGGTTACAAATCTGATTCGAATTTTGTGAATCTTGACCCGACAGACCCAAATAACCAGAACTCTTTTCTTTTTATGAGATATTTTGGTTTCATTAACTCTTCAAATGGAAATTACATCGAAAAAGAAGGTAAACAGGCAACAAACTGCGCCGCTATCTCTTTTTGAATAGCAAAACCAAGATCTCGGGGTGCATAACATCCGGAATTTGTTTTTAAAATATGTATGAATTTTTGAACTTCTAATTTTTTTTTGTAGTATGGTTTATTATAGATCCAAAATAAGTTTATTTGAATATGTTTTCTTATATTCAAATTCAGTTTTAAAATTCGAATTCGAATAATCACCCGATTAACATCCCCGTACCTGTATTTGCATCAACAAACGAATAACTTGAATTTATAAGTCAAAACAATATGGATTTTGTTATATACTTGCACACTTTAGAAGCACATATTCCATCTAAATTTAAACAATGAAGTCAAGGCGCACACATACCTGCATAGGGAGGGCATCCATGTCAGCTCGAAGAGCTACAACCGGCGGATACCCTGTACCAATCTGAGCTACAAAACCAGTGCCCGCAATCGGGTACACATATGAAATGCCAAGCTTTTCGAGTTCATTGCGAATAAGAGCACTGGTATTGTGTTCTTGGAAAAGTAGTTCGGGTACTCATGGATTTTCCTTCTGACCGAAACTAACCAAGTTTTGTCACGTTTAGCTGCGCT
The DNA here is from genome assembly GCA_947069175.1 of Scalesia atractyloides. Taxonomy (NCBI): domain Eukaryota; kingdom Viridiplantae; phylum Streptophyta; class Magnoliopsida; order Asterales; family Asteraceae; genus Scalesia; species Scalesia atractyloides. The sequence goes on along the minus strand of CAMTDV010000019.1, from coordinate 45,569,441 downwards.
TAAAACCTGCCTGCCATAGTCATCGTCGTGTATGGTTTCGATCGATGAATGGACCAAAATCAACAGCAGCATGAGGAGACTAAACCAACAGGAAATCATCATTAAACCAACTTTTTTGTAATGGAAGATGATCATTTTGGTTCTTTTTTTTTTTTGAGTTTGTTTGATCATATTTGTGTATCATACGAAACACACTTTTTGTTAGTTGTTACCTACTTTTCTGTAAACATAAATTGAACTATTCTCTAGGGTCATTGATTAAGATAAGTACCTTGAATAATTATTAAAGATAAAAGACCGTATTCATATCTTTATTTGATCTTCTTCTTTCAGTATTTGTCGTAATATACGTTAATAGGATCACACATAGGTAGACGAGTGCATTTGTCAATTTTATACATTAGCTCTTTCTTTTAAATTAAACAAAATTGTATTCTTTCTTTTATTTAGTATATATACATTTGTCAATTTTATACATTAGCTCTTTCTTTTAAATTAAATAATTTTATCTTTTCATGTATTTAGTATATAAGTATTAAGAGATTTGACCCTCTACATTGCTATCTGTAGTTTAGCTAAAAACGAAACATACATTTTAAGCTAACAGAAAAGACAGATATAGTTAGTCAAAAACAAAAAAGAATAAAAAGAAAAAAAAACAAACCACAATGTGTCCCAGACAAAATATGAAAGTAATGGATTGAAACCGTTATTTTGACCAAACCATAGGAACAAAAATTATATTTAACTTTTGATTCTATTTATTTTTTTGCCTTTTTGGTTAACATATTTGTACCTGCTACATATTAACATGTATCTACAGTAAAACGACTATTATACTCTTCCATTTAACTGTGAAATGAAAATCACATATGTTGAAACTGAAACAAAGATTCTTGATATCCCACACGAAGGAAAACCATAGTAATTCACTCTTAAATTAAGTATATAAACATATCTCCCAGCTTATATCAAAACTATGTTACCAATACCAAGTCATTACCTACCCACTCGCACATACCTTTACATATACTGTATCAAGGCCAGTTTTTCAAGAACTAAACAACAAGCTTCATTGCGACAATTTGATGACTTTCTAAACGTTTTGCAGCGGAATTATGCAGGTAACTTGCAGTGGCGGAACCAGAACGATTTAGTTGGAGGGTCATCATAAGCTTATTTTCTATGTTGGTTCGAATTAGGGGGTCAATCTCTAAGTTTGTTTTTCAAAATCTCAAAATTTATAAATAAAATTTAAAAAGTTCCGGTGACCGGAGGGTCAACGGACCCTCTTGACCCCCCTCTAGTTCCGCCCCTGGTAACTTGGTTTCATGATTGAATGATTAATTGATAATGATCAAGATTTGCAGTGAACAAGTGTGGACAATTCGGAAGTTTGAAATTGTCTTGGTACCGGTTATGGTTCCCACCAAGAACTATATATATGTTCATATAATTGACAGTTATGTGCAGTTAGAATTGGAGGGAATAACCACCTTTGAATCGGTGCCTTCCAACCATCGTAACCACTCAAATATCTCGAATATACACATAAAATATAAGTAATATAACCTAAACTAAATACATATAATCATACGAATAATTATATTTATATTGTCTAATACACTCCCATAAACATAATTATATTTGTGAGAGTGTATCAATACGCTTCTATTTGCATCATCTACGGCTGCTTTTGCCCGATTGAAGTCGAACCTCCTCCTAGTTTGCAGCCACTTAATTCCTTTCCAATCGTTACCGGCGAAAAATGCATAATGTTCAGCCTCTTTTCCTGCAGCATCTTCATTCCTTGAATTGCCCTCCGATTGATCTGCTTCATACACTAACATTTCGTCTACTTCACTCCTGCTTCGTCTTGGATCAACCACCATCTTGACTTCCTCTTTCCCATGCACCTTCTCTTGAGTTGACTTGTACTTGTAATAGTAGATAAGCACGTCCAAATACATGGCATATAACAGTCTCATAACCTCACCTTCATTATAATCAAAACCTATCTCTTTGGCAATCATTGCCCATACATTGTTTTCAGTGATCCTTCGGTGTCCACCCTCTCGTTTAACAACCATGTACATATCCAACAAACACACTTTTTGGTTGTCCGATACATATGTAGGTAGTGGTCTTGTGTTAATTTCTAACTTCTCCTTGAGAAACCAATCAATCATATCATTGAACTTGGTTTCGAGATGATACTTATATTTCATGACATACTCTTCATCATCAAGCATATCAAGAAGTCCCTTACAGTCTTGAAACTCCTTGAAAGACATTGCTTGAAGTATTAAAACATTCCAGTCTGGTTCGTTTGTTGATACATTCAGACTTTCAAAATAATCGTTCAAAAATTCCATTTTGAACTTTTCATGGTCCGATTCTTTACTAATCACAGATTGCTTTTCTAACATACCGACTTCTTCTTCCTTAGTCATCCCAGTTATGTCACTTTTCTTATTAATTAAAAGAACACTAAACGTAGGGAATAACTTGCACTTGTCTCCGATGAATTTTACCGTGAAACCTTGAGTAAATTAATTGATCTAAACTTAACACGTTTCTGTCGATATCCGGAGTATAAAACACACTCTGAATACGAATTTTCTCCGACCCAGACATTACTTCAACGACTCATATGCCCCTTATGGAAACTGGTTCTCTCCAGATTTTGTTTCAACACCGGACATATACTTTATTCGTTTAAACATATCTAGATTTCCAGAAAAATGATGTTTCAGAGATTTACTTACATATTATATCTCCGACCAGAATCCTCCATCGATTCCGTTTACCAGATACTCCATCCTCTGACCACTCTCATGATCATGGTCTTCACTTTGTTGTTGCTGTGTTCCAGTGTCAATTGCAAGACGGATCAGTTATGTTTCTTCGTCATCTTCCTTCATCTTGCAAGTTGAGATTTGATGTCCTGGTTTGTTGCAGTAGTAACATCGCCTCTGCAACCATCTTCGTTCCCTCTTTTCGTCGGAACAATGTTTACATGGCATCATGGAAGAAGTTGGCCTGTGATCAGAATCGTTTTCGCTAGTGGCTCTGATACCACACTGATGACTTTCTAAACGTTTTGCAGTGGAATTATCCAGATAACTTGGTTTCATGATTGAATGATTAATTGATAATGATCAAGATTTGCAGTGAACAAGTGTGGACAATTCGGAAGTTTGAAATTGTCTTGGTACCGGTTATGGTTCCCACCAAGAACTATATATATGTTCATATAATTGGCAGTTATATGGAGTTAGAATTGGAGGGAATAACCACCTTTGAATCGGTGCCTTCGAACCATCATAACCGCTCAAATATCTCGAACATACACATAAAATATAAGTAATATAACCTAAACTAAATACATATAATCATACGAATAATTATGTTTATATTGTCTAATACAATCTCCATCGGACGACTCTTCTTCCTCAGTGCTATAGTCATAATAATATGGGAAATTGGCCTGTAATAATCCCAATTAGACCTTATTGGCCGTTAATAATCCCACCTCAGAATATTCCCCCCACCAGTCCCACCTTTCACTTATTTTTCCTACAATGGTCCCCTGTTAAAAAAACTTAACGGAGTTAAGCTTTTTCCAAATTACAAACAGATTTTTTAGGGCTTTTGATTAGAACGACGATACGAGTCCATTGATATAAAACTTGCCTCGAAACGGTGCTCCAAACGATGAAAACGACGCTTCAATTCGGGTGTTTAAATATCTGATTAACCAAAATCAAGTCACTTGGAGCACAATTTCGAAGTAAGTTTTACATCAGTGGACTCATATCATCGTTCTGATCAAAAGCCCTAAAAATCTATTTGGAATTTGGAAAAAAGCTTAACTCCGTTAAGATTTTTTAACGGGGGACCATTGTAGGAAAAATAGGTTAAATATGGGACTAGTGGGGGGAATATTCTGAGGTGAGATTATTAATGGCCAATAAGGCCTAGGTGGGATTCTTAATGGCCAATAAGGTCTAGGTGGGATTATTACAGTCCAATTTTTTTTAACGGGGGACCATTGTAGGAAAAATAGGTGAAAGGTGGGACTAGTGGAGGGAATATTCTGAGGTGGGATTATTAATGGCCAATAAGGTCTAGGTGGGATTATTACAGGTAAATTCTCATCATCATCAAATTCACATGCGAGTGTAGCAAATATTTTTTTATAAACATGCGTTAGACACGTCTATGTGTGAAGGACGATCTCTCCATTTTGTGGCAGCCTTCTTCAAACCTTTCGAACCAAACGATCAGCGTTCTCAACCCAGAGTTTATGATTCATGCCTACGATTTTTGCTACTATATGGATCTGCAGTACCAGAAACTGGAAAAAATTTATCATCGATCACCACAACGAAGATTTTATAAGCATACCAAAACCAATGCAAACACGCATCCTATCTATACTTGAGTGGCTACTGCTACTTTCATTTTACCAGCTTGCTGACCACCTATACCCAAGCAGTGGGCGGGCACTGGCGGATCCAGAGTGCAGACATTTTTTATTTGTCCATCGCCACTCACAAAGACGTCAACTTGCCAGGGTTTTGCTTAAGTCGGTTCATTCGATTCCGAACTTCTGATAGAACAAGGGTCTGCTTCAATCGGCCGATGATTCATCTTCCTGTTCAATTTATATGGATAAAACAAGTTGGGTGTTTTGTATTCCTTGTTATTAGTTACATTTATATTTGTTATGTGTTAAATTTATACATGTGTTCTAATTGGACGATGTTGGAAATTAGCCCTTCAATCAAACACGCAAACACAATATTTGAACGAAGTATTCGACTCTTTTATATATTTATCAATAAGAGCACACCAATTACAATGTCACTAACCCTCTATTTATACTAAACTAGTTCTAGTCCTAACCCGACTCAAACTCTATTAGGGGAGTAGGGGTTGTTATCACTCACCATCCATTTATCACTCACAACTTTCAATCAGGTTTCGCCATGTCATCAACCATTATTCCATCACTCACAACCTTTTTAGTGGAAATGGTCATCACTTGTGAAGAAATTCTATCACTCACACCCTTTGTTTTTAATTTTAAATTATAAATTAACAATTAAAAACTAAAATTATAAAATATAAATTTCATTTAAATAAAACCTAAATTACATACTAAAATAAAAAAAAAACCTAAACATTGCAAATAAAAAAACGTAAGAAAACCGACTTAAACGGAAGGCATCTCCCACCCCCACTTTTCACATATCTCGCATTTTTGTTGAATTACGACTGACTTAAACGGTTCTTCGAGATGGGTGTGCGGCTTACACAAGATTTTTAAATCATTTTATCTTTCTATTGCTTTCAAGTGTCCAATATATGCTTCCTCGCGTTGAAGTTTTGTGGACACAAGTTTTTCTCTTCTTTCTTTGGATTCGCTTATTTCCGCCAATTTCGCCCCTTCGATTTTGAAGATCGACTCTACCACCGCTTCCCATCCTTTACTTGACGATTCACCACTTTTCTTGCGGCGCAGCCTTGTAGGTGTATCTTCTTGAACAGGTTCGTGAATGGGGTCGCTGTTCAAATTCATTTGGGGCAAGTTATCCGACGCGGAAATCGTGTAGTTCCCCGAGTCGGAGGCCTTTGATCTTTTGGGACCTCCTCTTTTTTTGCGCCGTCGGCCCACCCATGTCGACCAACTCAACCGGTACCCACTTCGGGTGATTTCTCGCAACCTCCCATGCCGCAATGTGTGGAAAACTCCTTTTTTTGTATGTTCGGCGATACTCGGCGATGGCGGATTGCATGATAGTCGCCGCCTCGCTTGCGCCACTTTGTGGATTTCGGGTCTACAAAAAAATAAAAAAAATTATTTATTAAACTGTCAACTGTTTTTTATAAAAAAAAAACTGTAAACTGTTTTTTATAAAAAAACTGTAAACTATTTTTTTATAAAAAAAACTGTAAATTGTTTTTAATTAAAAAAAAAGAAATACTGTTTTTATAAGAAAAAAGTTTTCTGTTTGTATAAAAAAACAGTTTTCTGTTTTTAAAATTAAAAAAAAAAGACAGTTTTATGTTATAAAAATTAAAAAAAAAACAGTTTTAAATTAAAAATAAAAGTACCCTTGAATGAAACAACCGTTGAATTTACTAATTTTCCGGTTCAAATCGCCCCATTTCGACGTCCTTTGATCCATGTTTCGATCGGTTGAACCGGGAAGTTTGATAAAATGAGCAATGACCCGTCTCCAAAACAAGTCTTTTTTTTGCTCGTTGGAAAATTTCTTATTTTCAGAGGAGGGCAAGTACGCCTTGACCAACGCGACCTCCTCCTCGCTACTCCATGGTCTCCGAACGGATGTCGGGACAACTTCTTGAACGTCTTCGTCTTCTTCTTATTCTTCTTCCTCTTCTTCTTCTACTGAACGTCATCCTCATCATCATCGTCATCGAGACTTGGTTGTGATTCGCGGTACACACGTGCAAAACGATGGATGAGGGTGTCATCTTCTAGTGGGTCGACTTGGTGGGGTTGGGTTTGAAAGTCTCTAAACGGTTGGGATTGAAATTGTTGAGGTTGATACAATGGAACGTACGGTGTGTTTTGATACGCTTTGATTGAAAGGGTGGAAATTGTTGGGTTTGGAAGATTGGAAATTGTTGCGTTTGAAAATGTGGGATTTGGTTGGGTTCGTCTTGCAACCTAAAGCACGGCGGCTCGCCAAGATTCTCTCGAACCTTGCGTCGTACGGGATTCTTCCTCGAACCCGAACCTCTTTTGATAGAACCCAAACCTCTATTGCTTGAACCATCCATCTTTGTATTGAATATTTTTAAATTTGGAAGAAAGTTTGGGGTTGAAGGAGAATGTTTGAAGGTTTTTTTTGATGAGAAATATAAAATTTGAGAAGTATATATAGATGGTTTAGAGATTTTTTTTTAAAATTAACGGTCAATTGCACTCCCCAACGTTCGAATTTTAAACTTCAACGCGTCAACTTTATGACGCGTGCTAATGTTCACACGTGAAAAAAAGGTAGTGGCGGTGGTGTGTTGGTAACTTCCACGCGTGGAATCACACACAAATTTGCCACCGCCCCGGGTTGTCTTAATATAAATAATTAAACCAACTAGATAAAACTATCTAATTCAAACTAACAACTATCTCTATAAAGACTCAATAAATAATTCATTATAATTATTTATAACCCGTCTTTATCTTTATCTCCTAATACAAGATTAACTTCTTAAGATGAAACCTTAGGGATAAAAATACACTAAAAAAATAAACCCCCCATCTTCACTTTCCTTCTGTGGCGCTCGGTACTCGCTCGACATTTGCTCGAAAAATGCTTGGATCAAAAGACACTCGTTCAAATTTGGCTCGGTTAAAAAAACATTCGGTTCGGTTTGTAATCGAACCGAGTACGAGCATAGATCAGTTCGGCTCGTGAACAGCCCTACATGTGGCCGATGGAGGGGCGTTATACACCAACTCTAGGCATGCTAGCCTTGGTGAAAAGCCGGCGTGAGGCCGAAGGCGTTAGCCCACTCACTTTTTTTTCGAACGACGAAACTTCTATATAAAATATAGAAAAATGGGCCAGCCAGAAACTGAAAACCCGAAAGTTACAGAATTACATCACGGACGTTAAAATCACACCACCTATCTTGTTGACAAACAATCTCCCAATTTGATACCATGGGAATTAAACTCAACAACTTCTTAGTTGATTATGTAAACTTGATTCACAACAGAACTATTAAACATTTAATTATCAGTAACACTTTTTTTTATCTAGAATGTTGTCAGAATCATAATTTAGTTCAATAACTTGTTACTCCTGTAGGATTTACTGTTAAAAAAGTAGGTATGTTCATATGCTATACAATAAATAAGAACATGATCACAAAAGGGATATATTCAGAATTAAAGATTATCATCTTCCAATCTTTGTTCGAAATTAAATACGGGACAATTAACAACAGTTGTGTATACCGATAACAAGGAGCCGACTGCATATTACTCGAGTGTATCAGTTAAAGAGAAAAGTTGTTACAAAAAATACATCCCTTAAATATATGAACCTTCACATCTATGTAATTTTGATTTAGATCAATGTAATATTGAGGTCTGGGTGGTTGATACTGTGTTAAAAATTACAAAAGGGACACAACCCTACAAATGTGGGCTGGTACTTGTTACTTTATATTAAATATTCACATGTGAACGTCTTTATTTACAAAGGGGGCTGATGTTGAATAAGATATAACTCTGCAATGCTTGTGTGCAATGGGAAGAACATCTTCATCAAGAAAGAAATAAGGAGTGTGTGTGGAGTAAACCGAGCCAATGACATCGTTACGTATTCCAATTCGAAACAAAACTCCAGGGATCACTTGCTGGTAGAAAGCGAAATCCTCACCACCCATGACCTTTTGTGCCACCTTGACTCCATGTGACCCAAGTAGCATCGAACCCACCTGGTCCACATGGTTGATTAGTGCTTCATCGTTGATGGTGGCTGGAACAGGTGGGAATTCATCTTCTTTCATGTCAACTGAAGCTTTACATCTATGAACACCTGCCAGTCCTTCAACCACCTGTCAAAAAACATATTCCGCTTAGATTTTGACCCATATATTTATTCTTATTAAACTCTTTAGCCAGAGAACGACTCATATGCTTTTTCGTGTCAAAGCATCAGCCTTAACTCGCACACGCTTGAAATCGTGTAACCTGAACGTGAAATGTTTAGCCCATTTATCTAAACATGTCAAACGGCTTGTCAGGTAGCAATCAAGTTGTAAACACGTTAATCGAACTGTTGGGTTGTAAAAAATGGGTTAAACAAGTTAGTAAATTGACATGTATAATTAAGTAAGTCGGCGGATCAACAATTTTAACTATACATGTTGGCAGGTTGACATGTTTAGTTAAGGGAAAATCAACAAAAATTCATCTTGATCCGGTCATTTGACAAACAACAAATGACTAATAACCTTGGATCTAAAATTTTTCAAACTAGCCATAATGCAACATATTCTCATCTGACACAACATATAAAAAATTTCAAACTGACCCTCACTTGTTCTATTTGTTTGATTGAAATAAAATTCACGGGAAACCCTTTACCAAAAAAAAAGCCATTTTTTTAAATTACTTCCTTTGAGATTTTATTTTTTTATAATTATTTCGTAGAAAAGTTTTTTGTTTTTTTAAAACATGTTTTTATTCAAATTTAGTAATTTTGTAGTTTTATTAATTGTTGCGTTATTTAAGATCTACTGATGATGAAAATCAAAACCCAAAGGAACCATCTTCCCTACCTGATGGAATAAGTTGAAGTATAATATAAAGTTCAGAAGTTCCCCTTTAAAGGCATTCTCAAACAACCACCTAAATTATTGGAACAGAACTACTACCCAAGATAAACAAGAAGACAAATACAAAGTGTTGAATGGTAAACGTGTTGGGTCAACTAAGTCAACAAGTCAAACAAGACCAGAAGTATTGGATTCTAAAAGTGTTAGAATCTTTCCAGCAGTTTAGGAATCCCAGTTGTTTTCTTTGTTTATACAGAAGTTTTATGTAATTTTATTTAAACCTTAATTGTCTAGTCATTTTGCACAACTACTGACAGTGACATTATTTAATTAGTTGTTTAGGGTCACTTTCATAGTGATTTCATCAGCAGTTCTCTCATCTATATATAGTTCATTCTGTAACTTGTAATAGGCAACTCTTAAGAGCTGAAAACAGAAAAACTTAGAAAGAGAGTGCACCTAGTGAGGGGGAGTACTTGTGTATTGTATGATTGTATGAAGCATATGATTAATATATGAAATCTTTCTGCAACCATTCCTAAATGATGTGTTTATTATCATTGTTTGATTGATTTTTTCAAGTTAATCAAACTGTTTTATCAAAAACACACACAATTCACACACTCTCAGATCCAACATATATTCTTATATATATATATATATATATATATATATATATATAGTGAAAGTTTATTGTATAATTTCGCTTAACGTATGTTGTGAAGATATAACATGCGTGATTAGTTTTATAACATGCGTGATTAGGTATTTTACCCCATGCGTGATTTCTGATTCTTACATGTATGATTATGTTCATGCGTGATTATGGTTTTCAACATGCGTGATTAGGGTTTTTGAGTTTTATAACGTGCGTAATTCATCTCGTACATATCGTACATTAAGGAATATTGTACGTTAACCAACCCCTATATATATATAGGGTTAGAATCATGTGAGAAGAGGTAGGTTATTTGAGAAACTTGAGAAGAAATCTGGACCACACATTTTTTCTAAGTAATTCGTAATATATACATATGTATATAGTCACTTTTAAATATACATATGTGTATATTACGAATTACTTAGAAAAAATGTGTGGTCCAGATTTCTTCTCAAGTTTCTTAAATAGGGTTCTCTTCTCTTAGGATCCCTACCCTATATATATATATATATATATATATATAAGTAAAATATATAATAAAGCAATCAAAACAATAAAGGTAAAAACAAATAGAATTATATAAACCTTTATTTTTCAAATACATTAAACATAATAATTTATTATTATTTTTAAACTATTTATAATATCATAGTAATTAGATACTATAGTTATAGAAATGAGATTTTTTGTTGGTGCAACAGACTTCCATATGGCACGGCAGATTGTCAAATGGCAGCCTTAGTTGATTGGAAGAACTTAATGAGATTTTTTGTTGGTGCAACAGACTTTCATATGGCACGGCAGATTGTCAAATGGCAGCCTTAGTTGCTTGGAAGAACTTCTAAATTAAAAAAAAAGTTAATGATAATTAAGTCAAATGATATTTTGGTAAAGCAAAATTAAAGGCTATTTTTTCAAAGTCAATAGTCAAAACGGTCATTTCAATTATTTTCAACTCAAACACGGCCTATTTAATAAACAAATCAACCGTATATTCATTAAACATGTTAGATATGACAACCTATAATTAATTTGATTGTTTTCATATCGTGTTAGTGTCTTATGAAACGTCAAATGGTATATAATAGTAATAAAAAGTATAAAATATAAATCATGTGATATTTTGGCTAGTAGAAGATATCTCTTTTACCCTTTGTTGAAAACGCTGCAAGCCTTCGGTTGTAAGACTCCTGAGAGTCCCCCCCTAATTCAACATATGCTGGAATAACATTTAACGCCTCACCACCCTTAACATAAGTAACCGATACCACCTAGACTCGATTCCAAATATAAACGTTAAACTGGTAGGCTTGTATAAAATGATATAAAAAGTTGTGTGCCATTTGAGTGTAAGCTACTTTTCTATTTACCTGTTGACCCATTGGTGATGACTACCTAGAAAATTACCAAAATGGCCATTTTGACAAACAAGTTTGATAAAATAGCCTTCATTTTTTTTTCTTTGTAAAATTATCATTTGACTTTTCTTGTTTTAGCTAAGAAATTGTTTAAGCCAATCAGAGCCTTCCACATGGCACACCCTACTGCTCCAACAGATTCTAATATGGCGCAGGATAATAGATATGTTGCACAAGATGGAAATCTAACGGACACTTGTCAAACACTGGTTGATTGGAAATTTTTAAAAGTCAAGACTAGTTTGTTAACTTATTGGTGAAGAATTTAGGACTGTGAACGAACCAAACGGCGTGTTCGCTTGTTAAGGAAATATATGTGTTCATGAACACTTACCGAACGAGATTTGATAGTTCATGTTCGTTCGTTAAGGAAATGAATGTGTTATTATTCGTTTGTTAACTTTAAGGTAACGTGCGTTCATGAACAAAATATAAATGAACACATTACCGAACGTTCATGAACATAAATAAACACGACCTTTGTTCATGTTCGTTCATTTAACTATACAAGCGGAATCTCTTGTTCGTGTTTATTCATTTATTAAATGAACAAACTTCCCGCCAAACGGTTCACGAACTGTTCGCTCAACGGTCGGTTCGTTTGCAGCCCTAGTGAAGATGACCATTTTTGGTGATTTTACCTAAAACACAAAACTGTAACGTTGAATGGTTATATTTCTGAGCCAAAGAAATCATTTTGTGTTATGAAAACAAAATCTTGGCGGCACATACTTGACTTTGAAGAGGATCTAGTTCTCTAGAGATGAGTTGTTGCAAGGCCAAACTATAGACAATGCAGCGAGTATAGGGTCCAGACTGTTGTGTGGTTCAGCAGCATGACCACCTTTACCGTGTATTCGAGCCACAAAGAAGTCCACAGCAGCCATCATTGGTCCTGCGAGGGTGGCAATGGTTCCTGTGGGAATTGTATAATCAACATGCATTGCAAATATGGCCTCCGCGCCACCAAGTGCACCTTCCTTTATCCTATATGGTGAACCCGCACCTCCCTCCTCGGCAGGTTGGAAAATCAGTTGAACAGTTCCCTTATGGTTATATTAAGATATAGGAATTAATATTAATTAATAAGCGGGACGAAATGGCTGCCACAAGGGCACAAAGGACATTAATCATAAAAAAATGTTAAAGACATGCCTTGAGATTGTCCTTTCTTTGATTAAGTAACTTAGCAGCACCAAGAAGCATGGTTGTGTGAGCATCATGCCCACATGCATGCATCACACCATCATTACTACTCTTATGCTCCCATTCAACCAGCTCCTACATTAAGGGATTCTCATTATTTGAATCTAACTTGAAAAACTAGAAACTTGAACCGGGTCGTTATTCGAACTGAATCTCAAATCTGAACCGAATTTATGAATCTTGACCCGACCTGACCGAACCAGAATAACCAGGATTCAAATAATATACATTTTTCTTTATTTTTTATAAACTTGTTTGAGATTTATGAATTTTGTGTTTGACTGGTAATAAGTTTATTTGTATAGATTTTTCGAATCTTATTCGAATTCAAACCCGGCTTCAAAATTTTCAAATTCGAAAACAACTCGAAAAGCGACCTGTATTTGAATCGCAAAGGGATAATCTGAATTTAAAAGTAACAACGATATGAATTCTGTTTATATTTGCACATGTAGAGCTACAATCAGCGAAGCGCGTATACCTGCAAAGGGAGGGCATCCATGTCAGCTCGAACAGCTACAATCGGCGGAGACCCAGTGCCAATCTGCGCTACGAAACCAGTACCCGCCATGGGGTACACGTACGAAATGCCAAGTTTTTCGAGTTCATTGCGAATAAAATCACCGGTGTTGTGCTCTTGAAACCGGAGTTCAGGGTACTCGTGGATTCTCCTCATGGAAACCAACCAACTTTTGTCCCCTTTAGCGGCGCTTAAAACCCGCCTTCCGTAGCCTTCATCCTCGTATACGCTTTCGATCGATGCAGGGACCAAAATCCACAGCAGCATGAGGATATTAAACAAACAGGATAGCATCATTTAACCAACTTTTCAACCGCAGCAGGCTACGTTTTATATAACACAAAAAAGGGTTGTTTGTCATTTGATGCGTTAGAGGCAAAGTAAAAACATGGATAAACATCCAGCTAAGGCAAAGTAAAATAGGGGATGGACTTTGAACATGCCCAAATTTTCCACCTTTGTAGCAACCTTTTAGCACTTGGAAAATCGGCTACTCACTTTGGTTGTATGTTTTCAATCTTCTACTTGTGGAACCTGTATAAAATAAAAACAGTCAAGTCAATAGAAAAGATAGAGAAGAGATGATACAGAGGGAAGGAAGAAGAAGAAGAAGAAGAAGAAGAGGAAGAGGAAAGGGAAAGAAGGGTGGGAGAGCGTGTAGGGTTTTTGACGTTTTGTATGACCTGCAGGGAAGAGAGAAGGAAGGAGGGGTTTTGTTTGAATGGTTTGACTTTAGGGTTTATAATAAAATTCTATTATAAATTCCTATAAAATGACTACTCAGCGAAAAGGAAAGGAGGGGGCTTGTAATTGTGCCACCTAGGATAAAAAAATCCTACCCTGGGAGATATTCTAACGGAAGACGATCATTTTGATTCTTCTTTTCTGACACTAATGTATCATATTTGTGCATCATACCCAGACGCTTTTTGTAACCCACTTTAAAAATAAAAAAATAAAAAAATTCGTTCCCAGTACAGCATAGATATGACTGTTTAACATGTTATTGACTCGATAAATCGACTATTTGTTTGGTTATTGACTCGATAAATCGACTGAATTCAGCTCAAGTCAAGCCAACACCGATTAAGATAAACTAATAGACTAAAACCGTTATTCGACCAAATCACAAGTACAAAAATCATATTTAACTCTTGTTGTTGCTACATATTAACATGTATCTAAAGTAAGGCTGGCAAACTGGGTGGGTCGGGTCAGGTCATGGGTCAGAACGGGTTTTAACAAAAAGAGGTATGGGTCAATTTAGAAAAACATAATAATATTATTTTACTTTCTTTAAATAGAACTAATCTGTTGACAAAATCAATAAAAAAACTCACTGTATTGTCTGGAATCCCGATTCAATTTTATTTTGTTCCTCATTGATATGCATATATCCACACATGCAATATATACATACGCATGTATGTATGTAAGTAATGAAATCCTGTTTTCCCAAAAAACTGTCTGAAATCCCAATTCAATTACATATATTCAGATAGAAAACTGTGAAAACTGAAAAGGCCTTCCGGCAACTCGTGAACGCCGTCTCTTCGTCTCCGGCGATTCGTAACCGTCGTATCTTTGTCTCCGGCGATTCATATCTGCCCTCTCATCCATCTCCGGTGATTTGTAGTTTACAGAAATAAAGAATATGCAAAGATGACGTGATTTTGTGAGGTTTAACTGAGAAATGATAATCATTTTGGTGTTATGATCTCAGATCTAGAGAGAAGAAAAGATGAAGAAACCATTGACCCGTATAACCCGTTTCTTTTCTCTTCCCAACCCAGACTGACCCGTCAACATCCTCAATTTTTAAGAACCCATTCTGACCCGCATACTATTTTTAAGTTATACCCAAAACCACCCATGATAGGTTTCAAAAAGCCAAAAGTGACCCATATATAGACCCCCCGGTCAGGATTGCCCCCCATAATCTAAAGTAAAACTATGGTGATACTCTTCCATTTAACAACAATTGTAATAGTATTGGTGCCTGAAATATAAGAAACGGAAACCACATATGTTGAAACTAAGACAAAGATTCTTGACAACCCACACTAAGGAAAATAGTAATTCACTCTTAACTTAAGTACATAAACATATCTCCCAACTTATATCAAAACTATGTTACCAATACCAAGTCATTACCTACCCACTCGCACATACCCTTCACATATACTGTATCAAGGCCAGTTTTTCAAGAACTAAACAACAAGCTTCATTGTGATAATGGTTCAACTTCACCTCCATCAGACGACTCTTCTTCCTCAGTGCTATAGTCATAATAATACTCGCTCTCGTCATCATCAAATTCATATGTGAGTCCTCCCATGTTTCCCTTCATCAACTGTTCTTGAATTCGATCCCTAATCGCTGTTCCCTGGGATTGTAGTGGATTTTTGTTTTCAGCACGGATTAAATACTTAAATTATTTATATACATTTGTTGACACATTTAGCGTCTGTGTGAATGAAGATCTCACCATTTTGTGGCAGCCTTCTTCAAACCTTTCGAGAAAACCAGCAACCAAACGGTCAGCGTTCTCAACCCAGAGGTTATGATTCATGCCTGCAGTTTTTGCTACTATATGGATCTGTGGTACCAAAATTGGAAAAAAAATTATCAGACCTTTCTATACCAAGTTTCAGTTTTTAAATGTTGGTCGGGTTAGGTCAGGTCAACGAAATTAACCTAGATTTCAAAACTTGTGTACCCTATAGGATCAAGATATTCAACGGTAATAACATAAACAGTCCATATTGAACATGCGCTAAAAGCCCAAAACAAACTTCAAAATCCCTACTCCTTTTTTGGGCTTTACTAGTGAGTTCAAAACGTAGATAAAAATAAGCAAATCGCGAGGGTTAAAGTTGTTTGATGTTTTAGTTAATCGGCTAAACATGTCATTATAAAGTTGAGGGGCTCAGTTGTTTATTATTAAAGTTGAGGAGCTAAAGTCATTTTAGTTAAGGGGCTAAACATGTCATTACCAAAATTAAGGGGCTAAACATGTCATTGTTAAAATTTAGGAGTTAAAGTTGGTTATGCCAAAGTTAAGGGGCCAAAGTTGGTTGATGTGACAAAATAGCATATTTATAGTTATATAATGTGTCATCGTCTGAAAAATTGAAAATATAGGGTGCCATCGTCCGAGAATTGTATAGTAAAATTTAAAATTATAAATATATAAAACTAAATATAAATATATATATAAAAAATCTAACAAGTCGATATATAAACCATAAATGAGCCGAGCTCGGCTCGTTTACACCCCTACTAGATACATTTTTAAGCCCATAAATTGAAGTATTAAACAACAAAACAAATGCACAAAGGCCATGGAAAGAAACAATAAGAATTTACCTTTTCTTGATGCTTTTTTACTTTTTCATGTAGCTTCCTTAAGCTCATGTTCACTCTCAGCCTCTTTTCCTGGTACATCAAACAGAGGTAAACTCAAACATCAACCTAAATCAAAATCAGCACATGAAGACAATATAGAAATACGCGATACACAACAAGAATATAACTAATACTATCCAATAGTGAGATTATTAAAAAGAGCATGCCTTCACATAGCTGACACCAAGGTCCTTTCTAGAGTAGCCTCGATCCAAATTGCGCATCACGTAATTGTTGTAATCTTTGACAATTCTCATGATTATATCTGATGTGGAGATGCCTTCTGTCCGTTTGGTCTCCTTAAATCGCCCAACAGATTTGACCTTTAAAAAAACATTGTTAAGTTGAAGATGAGATTTGTAATATGGAAAGAAGATGCAGGGCTTCATGCCAAATTCTATATTGAACAACGTCTAGACTTACAAATTCGTATACATCGTTTGCTGTCCCACTTGCATCGGCATAACTGAAAGTTTAAGAAAGCAAGAGCAATTAGACACATCACACAAAGTCAAATTAAAGCGACTAAGAAATAAAAAAAAGATAGTTACTACATTCCAAAAAGTTACCACCATTAAGTTGCATTAAGGATTCTCACATCACACCCCTTGACATATTAGAGATTCATCTCTGAGCGTACGCGATTGTAAAATCGCATGTTATAAAAAGCATGTTGGTAAAGTTGATGAAATCGCATGTTGGTGAAGTTGATAAATTGCATGTTGGTTTTTTGTACAATTTCGCATGTTGGTTTTTTCAGCACAAATCGCATGTTAAAAAATAAAATCGCACGTTGAAAAACCAGTCGCGTACCATCGTACGTTAAGCCCTATTGTACAATAACCTACCTCTCTCTCTATATATATAATATGAGGCCAGTTATTGTACAAAATGCCTTAACGTACGCTGCGTACGAGATTCAGTACCAACATGCGAAATTTGGTTTCTAACATGCGAATTTGATTTTATTTCTCTACATGCGAATTTGATTTATTTATCTACATGCAATTTTGATTTATTTTTGAACATGCGATTTCGTTTTTTCTTTATGTACATGCGATTTCAAGGTTTTTTGAACCATGCGATTTTCATTTTTGGTATCATAGTACGTTAAGGCATATTGTACCATATGCTTTTTCTATATAATATATATATATATATATATATATATACAGGGAATGGTTATTAAAAAAATATCATATACATAAATTTACCTCAGTATAAAACAAATTCACATAAGTGTAACCCGCCAAAAAGGGTGACGTCAAATGCTTTTGTAAAAAAAAAAAGTTTACAGCAGTGTAATTAATTGAAAACCTGGGGTAAATGAACGCTAGGCTATTTTTTTTATTTTTTATATTTGACAGATGTCTTAATTAGATGTTCATCTAGGTTTGTGCAAAAAATGGTTGCAAAACTCGCACGGAAAGTAGGAATTCAATCGGAGTTCTCAATTTTGGTTGCAAAATATATATATATACCCACACACACATAAATAGTGTATGCGCATACACTTGTATGTATTAAAATAACAAAACCGGTCAACTGTACTTCTAAAGAGTGATTTCCCATTTGGTAGTTGCTAACAAGTAGCACTCCAGGCTTGTTATTTTTGTTGATAGTGTTGTATGTTAGTTGTGAATGGGTTGTAAGGCACATGCATAACATGCCTATGTTTCAAGCTTAAGTAAACACATCCTATTATGTAAGTCCCTGTACATGCATACCTCACCAACGTTTTAAGCTTAAGCCAGTTATACTAGGCTTTAGGGACAGATGAAATTAAAAAAAATACACAAGAAACTATCATTTTACAACTGGATCATTGAGATATAAAGCCTTACTTTGTAATATATATGTTTTGTCATCTACTCCTTTAGCACAAAGAATGCCTAGGGGATATTAAGCAAAATGAATTATAGTTTAGGGTAGGTTGACCTTACGGTAGAGAGTCATGAGCCACATAGTCAATTCGATGTTTATCCATAAATTCCTGTGTAAGAACCCAAGGGGCATCAGGAATAACTTCATCAACCCACCTGCACAAAAATAGTCTTATGCATGAATGAATCTTCAATAGCAAACTGCCTTCGATAAAAGCTACACTTATGCATGATTCATGAAGTACAAATAAAGGTACTTCAATAGGTTTCGGTTCAAGTAAACAACTTCAAGTATATATACATGGCTCGTTATATAAAAAATAAGTACTGTAGTATCCAATAAATTTACAGACAAACATACTTGCAGTGACGGAGAGATTCATAGCGCTCTTTATCAGTCATGACGGTTTTTCCCTTTAGGCTGTGAGTGACCTCATCGTTGCAGCATCCAACCAACAGATAAGTGTTTGGAAACCTGTTTTGGGTATTACATAAATGGTAAGTTACAAAATACATACACTTCAACTAGCTTGTTTTATTCTAAAATCAGAAAACAGGTTCACTAAAAACAAACAGAAACAATTCATACACTTCAACATATCATTTTATCATTAATTGGATACCACTAAGTCATTTCTGATGTCTGAACTGATATATTAGCTCTCAGAAAGGGAAAAGTACTATAAAGAAGTGAAAATTTAATAACTTAATCAAAGTTACACTTTATATGAAATAAATAGGGTGTTAGCATAAGTATTTTAAAGCAATTAGGATGTTCAAGATCCACAATAAGTATAGAGAAGGTTCCATGGTCTGTACATATTTTTAGGAGTTTGATGTGTAAGGATCCATGTGATTGTTTTCCATAAAGATTCTAGTTCAGTAACATGATGAGCCATAAATTTAATCTCACAAAAGACTTCCCTCAAAATTTGTCAAATTCTTATGTTCTACAACAGTAAAAGTAATATTTAACATCTTTATGTCTATGCCAAGTTTCCTGCACAATCCATTATTGACCCTAAACTCGTATCAAGGTATTACTGCAATCCTTCTGAACATGAAAACCTTTCTATATCTAGATCAGGGAGATATCTAACATCTCAGCAAGTGAACTGTGAGGTGAGTGCAATAGAGTTGAGCAAGATATAAGCACCCTCAAGGTAGGACCATTAGTTCCTAATCACTTATGTGTTATGTCTTGTTCTCATGGATACAAACTTTCTGATTCATAACAGATTTTGAGCCACTTCAAGATGCTAGGTGTATCCAAACCTATAGCTCCAACTTTTCACTAAATTTGCATTTCTCTAATCACATATCAAAGTAAACAATCAATTTTCCAAACAACTCATTCAAATCACATAACAAAATCCTAACAGCTGATCATAAAACCCCAAACCATCACAAAACTTCCATCAACAACCAATACACACAATCGTTACCAAAATAAAATCAAATCGATTCGCCTATCACGAAACAGGCAACGAGAATTCACAATTTCATTTATTCCATATTTCAACCACTTTAAACTCCAACTTTTCACAAAATTGGCATATCTCTAACAACATATCAAACTAACAGTCAATTTTCAAGCAAATACTTCAAATCTCAAAACAAAATCATCACAAAACACAAACTGATTCCATCAACAACCAACAACAACCGAATCAAATCGATCGAGAATCACAACACTGGTAACGACAACTTACGATTTCTTAGCTTGTTCGAGCGAACGAGCATGACCGAAGTGAAACAGATCGTATATGCCGTCAGCATAGACACGAACCGGCCGATCAGTTGGCGGATCGAGCATCCAGATGCTCTGCTTATGCTCCGTCTTCTGATCATCCGCCATGAAAGCACTTTTATCGTATGCGATCGTCCCCTAGGGTTTCTGATCAGATCGTGTTGGTTCTAGGGTTTTCAGACAGTTATCAGCTTCTGTGTATAAACAGCGTGTGGATCTGTTCGTTGTTAATATATATATACACGACTTGTAATAATAAATATATAATATATATAAATGCTTGGTTGGTCCCTGTGGTTTGCAGAAATTACAGACTTGGTCCCAAGGCTTTACTAATTATAGAGTTGGTAGTCCTAGTGGTTGTAATGATCACATAACTTTGGTCTTCAAATTCGATCCGCATATATCATTCCTTGGTTAAAATTCCACAAATATGACGTTGCTTTCATATAGAAAACAAATAACCAGTTTAATATAATTCAAACTACACCATGAAATCCAATTCAATATAACCACACACTGAGTGATACATACACAATAGAAAAACAACAATCAAATTGCAATAATCGCATCTCTATATACCTAAGAAATAATTCCGATTCAGATTCACTTCATTACCAAGCGGACATTTCGGATTCAGTTTAGATCCGACCGGAGCTCGATCGAGAATAAAAACAACACCTTCCAGATTAAATGTATCCGGTGACGACGATCTGATGTCATCCGATTCAGACAACCGAAATAGACAACGTACACAAGGTACATTTTTTTTCAGGCGAAGTGGTCGGATTAATGTTGTGGTGGCCGGAATCGACGAGGTGCACAAATATTTTCGATGTCGCTGTCCGACAACATCAGGGGATCGTTTTCAGGTAATGTGGGATCGGATTAAGGTTGTGGTGGTGGCGGTAAGAGTGGAGGTGGTTTTGGATTGTAGAGAGAGATGAAGATGGCATATTTAGAGAGAGAAAAGAGGTCCTTTAATTGTTTTATATTTTTAATCTTAGGGGTAATCTAGTAATTTCACACAAACTTAACTGAAAAATCTAACATGGGTTAGTGATAAGGACCACCCGAGTGCAAAAATTATAACCATTACGACCAACTCTGCAATTAGTAAAGCCTTAGGACCAAGTCTGCAATTTCTACAAATCACAAGAACCAACCAGGCATTTAACTCTGATAAATGTTTGTTGATTTTGCCAACCAAGTTGAACGTTCTTGACACGTATAAAAAATTATAGGAATGCCATTGAATAAAGTATTTATCTATTTGGTTGGAAAAAAAATTGAACGGTCACAATGATATAAAACGTAATGATATGTCGTTCAAAAAAAATAAAACGTAATGATATAAGTTATGAAAATAATTTCAAAAGCATGTTCTAGTAGGAAGCTAGAAAATACCGAACCAAACAAAACTATAGATCACTCTCGCCAAATAAAATAACGCCACATATTCGAAAAACAAAAATCTATTTAATGTCAAAACTAATTTATACATGTGATAAATAACAGATATGAAATTATTTGTATCACATTTACGATTATTTTTTTTCATGTTTCTGTCTATGTTACGGGCACTAAGCCATATAGTTCTTTTTTCATAAAATGTATGGCTATGTTTCTGGTACATTGTACATACTACTCATGATACTTTAAAAAAATTACATCGAGTGAAACAATTAAAACAAAACACTACCATACCTTTTGCTTAAAAAAAGCTAAAACGATGGAAAAACTACCGCTTGACACGAATAAAAATTACATCGACCCAACAAATTAACACAAAACACTACTATAGTTTTGTAAAAAAAACACTTAACAAAATTTTACACTGTGGGCAAAATTGTAATTTGACAGTGAAAAAAACAAAAATAATGGCAAAACTATAAATTTAAGCTAAGGGCAAAATCGTAATTTGGCTAGGAGAAGAAAAAAACAAAAACATTGAGAAAAGAGTAAATTTAAACAGGTGAAAATCGTAATTTGGTTGGACCAATGAGGAAATATCAGGCAGCTTTCCAGTCATTATTCCCCTCCATGTGAAATGTGGTATATATAAATAGGGAAAGTGAATATGGGGCTCTTATAAATCTGACTTGTGTGTGAAACCCATCAAAACTACGTCGTTTTGATTAAAACCTAATTAAAATTAATTTTAATCTCTTAAACTTACAAAATTAACTCACTGATTCGATCAATTTCGTCTTTCTTTCTAATCTGGCGAGAACCGATTCCCCGGAATTAATTTCGCCCATCTCTAATCTTCATCCAACCAATCTGCAGCCGAACCCATGTATGTCCCTTTTCCTACTCTAGCCCTTCTCTCTCAAGCCAATCCTAGTTTTTCAATTTTATTCCTATTCTTGCTAAAACATTGATTGATTTCTCCCATTTCAACACATTTTCTTTTTATTAATTATGTTATTCTTGTCTACGACATTGGAACTCTTTTTCATATTTTATCCTTAACAATTCATATAGTTGATATAGAATTGAACACAACATTGGTAAAAAAAAACCATGCTATTAGGAAGAATAACTTTATTTAATAATAGTGTTAAACAATGGCTACTTTTGATAAATGAATGAAAAATTTGCTATCAAATTAAATTTAATTTTAAATGATACTTCTGGTTTCGTGAAGAATTCCAGCAGCTTGCTCTTAATAATGAAACAATTACTACGAGATTAATGTCAATTGTAAACCGCAATCAGTGATTTCAATTCCATTTGCCGCACAAAACTTGCGAAACATCTTGGAATTGATTAATTAAATTAGAGTAGGAAGGAAGATGCAAAATTGGTAGACATATTCATTTGGAGAACGATAACATGAGGTAGCCATTGCATCAATCTTGAGAGTGACATGTATTTATCTAATCAATTTGTATAACAAAGAAGGTGTTTGATGTATCAACAGGAGGTCGAATAAAAGAATTAAAATTGTTTGGAGGAAACCAAATACGGCGAGGGCAGAAAGAATGAAGAAATTAATGGAGTCTGTAGGTTAGTCTTGTAAAATATAGAGATTCAAATTATTTTTAGTTAGGTTTTAATCAAAACGACGTAGTTTTGACGAGTTTCACATACAAGTTAGATGCACAACACCATATTCACTTTCCCATATATAAATTCGTGTTTGTTATAAAATCAGATATACATATTCATGATTCTCTGCGAGTATAACTGCTTAGAAGTTATTTCTACATATGTATAAATAACTTCCAAACAATTATACTCACAGAGAAATAGGAATATGTATACATGATTTTATAACACCCCCCCCCCCCCCCCCATATATACATTACCTATTCATTATACACAATTTAACAATATGCTTCAGGATGTGTTAACTCGGTACATCAGGACCTATAAGATAAACTGACACTGCTTGATCAATTATGCTAACTCGTTAATATTCTAGTAAATCTAGAAGAAATTTACTTAGCTTTAAAGATATTCGAAGAAACGGACCACCTAAAAACAATATCTGAAAATAATATTGAATATCTTTAAATTATTTCAAAAAAAATGGCCAAGAAACCATTGTCGAACAATAGAAGCCTTATCCTCTAGATTGTATTGTACTAATATCAATCCTATTGAATCAAACATGGTGAATAACCAGAAGTCATTAGATAAAGATACATTCAATATATGGCATGACCGTCTAGGTCACCCTGGTAGCATAATGATGAGACGAATACCACAAGTGCAACCGGGCACCCTCTTAAAAACTTAAAGCTCCCACAAGATTTATCTTGTGTAGCATGCTCTCTGGGCAAATTTTTTACTCGGCCATCACAAATTAAATTGATACATGAAACCCCATCATTTTTAGAGAGAATTCAAGGGGATATTTGTGGGCCTAATATCCTTCATGTGGACTATTCCGCTATTTCTTGGTCTTAATTGACAATCCTCAAGGTGGTCACATGTAAGTCTTTTGGCTACTCGAATGTAACATTTGCCCGACTTTTGGCTCAAATCATACAATTAAGAGCTAATTTCCCGGACAACCAAATTAAAAACATCCGTATAGATAATGCAGGAGAATTCACATCCCAAGTGTTTAATGACTATTGTATGCCAATCGGGATAAATACTGAACATTCAGTACCTCATGTTCACACACAAAACGGTTTAGCTGAATCTTTATTAAACGATTACAAATAATCACTAGACCACTCCTAATGAGATGTAAACTACCTTCTTTTGCGTGGGGTCATGCAATTTTGCATGTTGTTGCACTGGTAAGATTAAGGCCAACTGTTGATCACGCCGGACGAGAGCCAAGTTTGTCCCACCTTCGAATATTTGGTTGTGCGGTATATGTACCAATGCCACCACCACAACGTACTACGATGAGACCCTAAAGAAGACTGAGTATCTACATTGGTTTTAACTCCCTTTTTATTAGCAAATATCTAGAACCATTGACGGGAGACATGTTTACAGCAAGGTATGCTGACTGTCATTTTAATGAAACAATGTTCCCAGTCTTAGGGGGAGATAAGAACAAAGAAAGACTGGTAACACAAGAAATAACGTGGAATGCATCATCGCTATCAAATCTCGACCCCCAAAGTGGTCAATGTGAATATGAAGTCCAAAAGATCATACATTGGCAAAAAATAGCAAATGAATTACCAGATGCATTCACGGACACGAATAGAGTGACAAAGTCACATATACAAACATCAAATGCACCTGCTCGAATCGAAGTAATCCCGGAAGCGAGTACCATACAACGAAAGCGTGGGAGACCAATTGGTTCCAAAGACAAGAACCCACAGAAACGAAAAGAGAAAAATAACGTAGTTGGTGAAAACTCACGAAAGATCCCGGTAAAGGTAAATGTCCTAGAAGAGAAAATTATGAATCCAGAGGAAAATGAAGTTTCAGAAGAAACACTAGTACCGAATGAAAATGAGATCTCAATTAATTATGTACAAGATAGTACAATGTGGAACCGAAATAAAACACGTGTTGATGATACATACGCATATGCTATAGCAACGGATGTAATAGATGAAAATGATTACGTACCTAAAACTTTAGAAGAGTGCATGCACAGAAATGATTGGCCAAGATGGCAAGAAGCCATAAATTTTTTCGCTTGAAATGCGACATGTTTTCGGACCTTTAGTCCGAACACCTATAGACGAAACCAGTAGGTTATAAATGGGTGTTTGTAATAAAGAGAAATGAAAAGAATGAGATTTTACAATAAATGGGTGTTCCATGTCACACCTGATTTCCCGGTGGGCCCGGATGGGTATAATCGTGAAGGTTGGATAACAATATCACAATATAATAATATGCAGCGGAAGTAGTGGAGTAAAAGTATTAAATTCATTAAAGCTTGAATATATATAGAAGTATTACAAGCGTTTCAGAACATGCCCACAGGTGGGATCTAATAAACAGAGCTTTAAACATCATAGGCCTTAAGCTTGAGGAGTTGCAAATTCCTAAGCCTTTATTCTAGCCGACCCGGATTCCCAGCCTATAATAAGGTTCGGTACCTACGGTTCAATCTTTTGAAAATACGTCAGCATTCGCTGGTAAATACAATTATCTGGCTCTTTGGAAAACAATGTTTCAAAAAGAGTTTTATACATAGAGAAAACCCGTAGGTGATCTTTTAAATATTTCTTGGGATTTATTCTTGTTACCAGATTTACATACTTGCCTTACAATCAGGAACCAGAGATCAGAGCCAGTCATTTAATATGATTAAGGTACTCACCAAAGTTGAATAAAACGAGTCTTACAGTCGGTATGCCTACCCATGCACGCTATTCCGTATGGACATATCAGTATATGAGTCGGGACATCCGGACACGATACCATTAACCCCCCAATTGTTTTAGTTATCAAGTAAAACGGAATAAACCGGATTCTTACATTTATGCGCAACATAGACAACCCATTTATGTAATACCCGCTCCAAGTGGCTTAATAGCCATCCAAAGTTTAAAAACTAAAATAAGTTAAGAGTATTTATCTTTTGCTAGCTTCCAATCACTAAGATTATAATTTAGCAAAAAGCCGCAAGTCTAAGTATTATTGACCTAAGTCCAATTATGTGGGGGGCACTATAGTTTGGAGTGAACAGATTTATTATCTGTTAGAATGTATACGGGTCAAATAGTCTCTTTAGATATGACTCGTTACTTAAGAGTAGGTTCGCTAGATTAAGCGTATATCGAATAGAATGTGGTTTATGCCTATCAAAGTGCAATGACTCATTGGATAGAGGTTATTTAACCAAGCATGCTGATTTGAAAAGGTTTTGAAATATCTAGACCCATTACGCGTAGTTTATGCGAACTGGGTTCGTATAACTAGTTATGCGCGTATAAGAGATATCGGGTAACTGGATGAGTTATGAACAAGTTCTATATGTTAATATACTTTAAATAAGATGTAACATCAGGAGGTTATCAACTTATATGACCATTAAGGTTTTAAAATCAAAATATGCCTCATAAGGGCATTTTAGTCACTAAGCGACATAATGTAAGAACTTGCGTATAAACTGATATTATGAACATGTTTATTTTATAAATATACTTTATTTATGATATAATATTAGTAGTAATTAAACATGTATAGGTCTTATGCTTTAAGACCACACTATGCACCGTATGGGCATTTTGGTAATTACATACATAGTTTGAGAACTTATTTAAAAATCTGGGTTATGATCAAGTACCTATTGTGAAAACATTTTAATTATGTTATAAAATCAGTAGGTATTAAGTTTTGATTGATAGTAATGGTTTAAAACCATACTATGCGCCAAAAGGGCCTTTTAGCCATTATATGACGTAATTTACGATCTTTAATAAAAACTCAGGTTATGATCAGTTTTATAATATCAAAATATGTTAATTACATTAACATATCAGTAGGTAAATCATTGGCAAGTTCGTTGTTGATTAAAACCTTTTTTTTATGCAAAAAGAGCATTTTGGTCAAAGTTGGGCATATTTGTAAGCCTCGCGTTTCCATGCTTTCTATTTTTAGCAAGCGCGTGTTGTATTTCTATTTTTGGAAACCTTGTATCTCGTAATTATTCTTCATTATAAACCATTGTAATCTAAGACTTGAATCATAATGGAAAATCATATTTTATTCATGTTATACTTAGTCATAATCATTTCATACTTATACATTCAAACATGTAACACATACTTGTGATATTAGTAAAACGTGTGATGAACTTGCAAATACGTGACATACATACATTATACGGTACTTATACATGATACATATATACAATTATACTTGTTTATAATTGTTCTTGCGATAAACTGACTTAAAACCCCCCGAAATGCACTTTTTATGCTTAAAAACACCCCAAACCCCTAAATACAGACCCCATGGGGTTGTTTTGCCAAAAATGAAACTTATCCCAGCCTCTCGCGGGCCGCCAGCGTGTCCTCCTTCCCTTCTCGCGGCCGCCATCCACCCATTTCGGCAGAAAGTGATTTTGGCTCATTATTGGTCAATTTTAGTGCTCAAGGATTGTGCTTCTTGCACTAAATGCTCACCTAACTAACCCTAATCACCTCTTATAAAACCCAACCCATTCCCACACTTCCTCCATTTTACAAACACTCTAATCTCACTCTCTAAACACTTGAAATCAGTTAGTAAACTCAGAAATTGAGCAGAAAGTTCAAAGCTCTCAAAGTGAGTTCCAGCTCACTTCTACTTCACCTTTCTCATTGTTTCTTCTTCCTTAGCACTTGGGACACCTCTAGGATTGTTTCCTTAGGTTCTTACATGGAAAACCTAGATGGAGATCCTTTATATTGAGGTTGAAGTGCAAGAAATTCCCTGTTTTAAAACAAACTTTTCCAAAACTTATGTTTACTTCAAACCATCCTAGTGTTCTTGAGCTTCTAATCAATCTTGTGATTAAGGAGACTAACCTAGGTTGTTATACATGTAAATAGGAGTGTTAAACAATCCAAACTTTCTGTTTTCATAGAGCTCTTAGCTCACAAGTGATGCAAGGGAAGACTTGTTCATGTGTGTCCACCTTGGTTAGCTTGGGCTATCCTAAACCTTTTGAGACCACACATCACTTGATGTTTTTCATCAAGATCCCAAGCTAGTTTGCTAGACCTAAAGTGTCACAACCCCACATAGCCGTTAACCATTGTCCTCGTTTGCTCTTCGGGTTGACTCACACTTGGCTACTTGGTATCTAGATGACACCATATTTACATTTTGTACATTATGTTCTTGAACCCTCCTTGTCACCTATGGTGACTTGTGTAGTGGTGAACAAACCTAGAGGTTCCTAAGTGGATGGTTAATCCTCCCACCTCCTACTTGACTTACTTGATTCAAGAGGTACCAAAGTGGATGAATTATCACCCCACCTCTTACATGACTATAGGACTAATTATGTATACGAACTAAATAATAAACTTAGAAACCGAACCCTTGATAAATGATTAAGTGAATCATTCGTTAAGTTATTAAGTTTCGTCGCTATTTTATGTAGTTCCTTGTCATGATTCTAATAGGTATTGAACCAATGAAAGCACATTCAATCCTTATGGATTTGCTATAGTGTCGATGACAAGTGCTATGTCTAGTGACTATTTTTCATGTTATAATACTTTTCCATACATTATTCTTACATTTACCCGAATACTCCAAATCCACCGTTAACTCGTTACTCATACGCCTCCTTTCCTCTTATAGGATAACTCGGCGTTTCCTCCACGAACCAACATCTTCACGGAATTGTTCAAGTGTAGAAAAGACCCAAAAACAAACCGTGAGTATACTCGAATCCCCCTTTTCGTTTAAACACTTTTGGGGTGTAACATGTTTACGTATCAAAACAACACAAAACTTATGCTTTACTTGCACAAAACAATCCAATATACATGAACGCTTGATACTTATGTGATGCTTGTACTAGGGATTGAACGTATGTGATACTATAGACATTATCTTATTTTGAGCCTCCATTTGACATGTATAGCGCTATAGGAGTAACGCACCGCCTGTGAACGTTGGTCATGTTGAATTATTTATACTAGTTGCGTAAACAGAGGGTTGACTAGAAATATCACATGCCTAGTGTATGCTCGTATGTATTATTGTTGCCATGTGGATTTGTTTAAACATATGCTTATACTTACGCTATACTCAAACTTGTATACTCGTCTTTGCTTTTACATTGAACTCGTATTTTAAACATGTTACATGATGAGGAGATGATGCTATGAAAAGAAGTAGCGAATGACGCTAGATAAACACATAGACGTTAGGTTTATTATTGTTGTATCAATTTTGTTATGTTGTTATTTGTCAAACTTGTTGTATTGTCGTATTTCCTTGAATTATGTTGTACTTGACAAATTTATTATGAAATGAAATTTTGCTTAATTACATATTGTCACAAAGTAGTGTTATGATGCTTTTGGACGATTTGTTCGTCTCGTCCCGATGTTTCCGCCATCGGTTGGGGTGTGACAATATTGTAGAAACTTGTATAAAAACTCAGAATATGATAATGATCATGTATCATAACCTTGGATGGTTATGCTACATTACATTACGATCATAATGCAACCTTAAATCAATAGCAAGCTAATCTATATCGGGTTAGAATCGAAAGTCAAAGCAGAAGTCAAACTTTGCGACTTCCGGTTGCGAACCAACCTTAGAACTGGAATTGACGAGCCGAACATGTTTACACATGTTCTAATAATTATTGACAATTTTTTTATGTGTCAAAACATATTTTATAACATCTATAAACTCATATTATAATATTTATAAAATCTGACCCGTTTGACCTTTTAAAACAATAAACATTGACCCGTCAATTGACCTAGTAAACGTGATTTTTACGAGGTGCTCTTTTGAGGGATTAACACCTACCTAATTACGATCAGGTAGCCATGCTCGAATCGAACATTGGCTTAACCATAATGGTCATCACCGAAAGTCAAAGAAAAAGTCAATTTGCTTGACTTTTCGCTAATAACTAGCCTAATAAAATGAAATAGACTAAGGAGAGCACTTACTAGTATTGAAGAACACTTAAGGTACTCAGAATGAGGCTTCCAAATAATGGAAACAAGCTCCAAGAAGATTTAGAGTGAAGAAAGAATGGTGTGCATAAAATGAGCACAAAGATCATCTATATATACTAATCAAAGTGTGATGAGGAGATGACAAGTGTAACTAGGAATGCTTAGGGAAGAATTAGTGGCTAGACATGTGTCTTCATGTGGTGTAGTGTGGCAACTTCCATGAAAGGTGGAAAATTGTGGAGAAAAGCCTTGGGCTGCAAGCATAACTGCCAGCTATTTATTTCTGCTGCAGATGGTTTCTTGCGCCCCGCGAAAGGTCTAGCCTTACCCGGTCGCGCCCAAGGAGAGGCTCAAAACTCTTTGAGAGTTTGTCACCTTTAGCCCCTCAACTTATAAACTCCCATATATTATCAAAATAGCATAATTAACCACTTACTACCAATATTTGGTACCCCCGAGAGTATGCCCGAACATTATCAAGCTCCCGGTTCGTTAAAGGATCACTCATAGGTATAAATTAACATGTGGACACCTTTAACCCCTCCAATGCCTAACTTTTGTACAAATTCACAAATGGTCCCTCTCGTCTAACATGTGGCTCATTTGAGAGTACGGACACCGTAAAGGGTCACTCAAAGGCACAGTTTCAGCATGTTGACACCTTTAGTCCTTCCCAGCCAATGATAAGCATAAATAGGAATAGGGACACGTGTTGGCACATTATTGGCCACGATTTTACGAGGTGTTACATTCCCAAATCCCATGAGTTGATTATGAGGAAACGTATTCCCCTGTAGTGGATGCGATAACCCTTAGGTTCCTAATCGACCTCACGATCTCCGAAGGACTTCATATGAGACTTATGGATGTCGTCACCACATACTTATACGGGACACTGGAAACTGACATCTACATGAAAATCCCTAAAGGATAAAATTGCATAAGGCATTAAAATCAACACCTCGAGATATGTGTTCAAGAAAACTCCAGAGATCTGTATATGGTCTCAAACAATCTGGTCGTATGTGGTACAATCGACTTAGTGAATATCTCTAAAAAGAAGGATACAAGTCTGATTTAATCAGTCCATGTGTCTTTATTAAAAGATCACTCTCAAATTTCACTATAATAGCAGTCTATGTTGATGATATCAACATTATCGGATCTCCTGAAGAGATAGAGATAGTTGCTCAGTTGTTAAAGAAGGAATTTGAAATGAAAGATCTTGGTATGACCATCGGTCTACAATTTAGGTATCTGTGCAATGGCACATTTGTCCATCAGTCAAACTACATCTAGAAGATGTTAGTACGTTTCAATATAGATGAAGCACATCGGTTTAGCGTACCCAGGGTTGTCCGACCGCTAGATCCACACAAGGATCCTTATCGCCCTCAAGAAGAAGGTGAAGAAGTACTTCGTCCAGAAGTACCGAACTTAAGTGCGATGGTGACCTTATGTATCTCACAAATAACACAAGACCTGACATTGCATTTGCGGTTCATGTATTAGCGAGATACAGTTCAAATCCAACACGTAGACACTGGAATGGAGTAAAACATATATTCTGGTATATTTGTGGGACATAAGACTTAGGTCTTTTCTATCAGAAAGACTAAAAGTCCCAGCTTGATGGGTATGCTGATGCCGGATATCTATCAGATCCTCACAAAGCAAAATCTTAGACAAGTTATGTATTCACATACGGTGGCCCAACAATTTTTGGAAGTCGACTAAGCAAACACTTACAACAACATCATCAAATCATGCCGAATTGATAACATTGTATGTTGCTGGTCGAGAATGCGTGTGGTTAAGATCAATGATCAATCATATACAAGAAGCATACGGATTAGAACAAATCAAGAAGGACCCGACAATTATCTATGAAGACAATGCTGCTTGCATAGCTGAAATCAAAGAAGGCTACATCAAAGGTGACAAAAGGAAGCATATCTTACCAAAGTTCTTCTCAACGTATGACCTGCAGAAAGAAGGGGAAATCGATGTTCGTCAGATCAAGTCAAGTGAAAATCTAGCAGACCTATTCACAAAATCTTTACCTAGAAGCAGTTTCGAGCAGTTATCACATGAGACTGGGCTTCTTAGATTTCGAGCAGTTATCACATGAGATTGGGCTTCTTAGTTAAATTGAGGGGAGCATTATACACACTGTATTATTTTCCTTGACTAAGTTTTGTCCCATTGGGTTTTCTTAGCAAGGTTTTTAACGAGGCAACATAATTGATCCAACAGTATCAGTTTATCTTATAGGTCCTGAAGTGCCGAGTTAACACATCCGGAAGAATGTTGTTAAATTGTGTATAATGAATAGGTAATGTATATATGAGGGAGAGTGTTATAAAATCATATATAATTATTCCTAATGTATATATGAGGGAGAGTGTTATAAAATCATATATAATTATTCCTGTTTCTCTATGAGTATAACTGTTTGGAAGTTATTTCTACATATGTATAAATACATTTGTATTACATGATGGAAAACTTCTTCCAAATCCAATACAATTTCCATCCATTTTCTATCAGTGTTCTATTTTTTATTTTTCTAAATATATCATATCTTCAATATCGTTTTATAATTGTTAAATCTTTACTATAAATTATAATATATTTCTTATATTCAACCACAAACAAGTTTCTAATATAGATATGTGTATAACAAATAATGAATAGTAATTTTTCTGATTAAATTGTTCATCTGACTAGTTTTTCATAATAAAATGCCAAATTGGAATCTTTAGTTTAATAATTTTTTAATATCATTTCATTTATTATTTAGATTACTTTTAAAATAGTTTTCACTGATAAGTCATATTCATTAATTTAAAACTAAAAAAAAACCTTTTAACATACTTTTTCTTTGTCATGTGACAATCTCTTTTCAACTTTTTTTTTGTCATGAATAGTAACATGTTCAGTCAGATTATTCTATATGACAAATTCTTTTTAATAATAAGATACCCTGTTGAACGCGTCCATACACAATCGACTATATATATTAAATCTTCTAGTCAGTTTGAGCAATATATTTTTTCTACACAAGTTAGTGTGTAACTTAAATAATGTAATGATTTTAACACAAGTTAGCGTGTAGCTTAGTGGTTTGTTCATCCCGCATGCAACTTAGCCGCGTTCGTTCAATTTCATTCTCATTAGCTTTTCTTGTTATGCTGGCTACGAGTAACAATCAAAGACGAAAGTTGAACATTTAAACTGAAGCAAAAAATATTAAAAATTAAAATTACAATTATTATATAACAAAAAACCAAATAAATATAATATTTTTCGAAGTTGATATGTTAAAGACTCATCCTCTCCCTAATGAAGTTCAGCAGGTGGTCTCCATCAAATAAAATTTGAAACATGAGTCATGCAAAAACATGTATGCAACAATTCTTTTTAGACGGGACCCTTTTAAAAGTTGTGGTCACCAAATGTTCTTGGGTCTACATCATCTCTCTCTTATTCGGGTTGGGTACGTGTATAGTTACATTTTTCCTTTTTCTAAATAAAAGATTGCTAAATGTAATTGGAATTTTTCCTTTTTTCTAAATAAAAGATTGCTAAATGTAATTGGAATGTTGTTTTAAAACATCCATTTGTGACCTGATATGCTTTTTTGTAGTATGTATACTACAAACAAACCTATATCAATATATTTACTATATAAATTTATGGAAAAATTACTTTCAGAAGAGGGTTTTAATGCAAGAAGAAACCTAATTTCTTATTAGTTCATATATTTTTAAAGTTTTTTTAGTTTTTACACATATATGTGTATGTATATACATAAAAACACATTTAATTAGTTTTTTCATATGTTTTTAACATTAATGTTTTTCTACAATTATGTGTATGTAATATTCCTATACATAACTTGAACATGTGTAGGTTATAGAAATAAATGAGTTTTGTTCATATTGTTTTCTTGAATTCCAAAATAAACAAATAAGTATTGTATTACAACAATTTTTTTTATATTTTAGAAGTTTTTTATATTGAAAAAATGAGTTGTTTATCTTCTTCTCACATATCTTGCATTTATTTGTCTTCGAATTTGAACCTTCATGTATGTATGTCTGTGTTTATGTGTGTATGTATGTGTGTATGTGTATGTGTGTATGTTATAATACATATAAAGAGAACAAAACATAATATTTTAATTTTTTTAGAGTTTAAGTCATTGCTATTAGAACCGTTATCCTCCATTGTATCACACAATCAAACACAGAATCGTGTTGCAGAAAGATTAGAGAGAAAATATTCCTTTATTAGAATAATGCTTGCTATCATGAGAATACAAATCCTATTTATAGTGCAGTTTTGCTTGGCGCCAAAGTAGGACGGTTGTTGACAGTTATGAGTGCCAAGTAACCGCTAAACCATATCACATCTATACATGTTTAATATTGTCACATACTAACCCTAGACATAAGTTTTGATACAATAAGACATATATACATATAATCTAAGTTTTGAGATATAATTATGATTTCCAACATTCACTACCCTAGTTCAAAATCAAACTTGTGCTTTCCTTTTGATCTTCATGACGTATCACTGCTGCTGCAACTGCTGGCCAAATCTGGCTGCAATGGCCGGCCCGTCGATGCATACTTCATCCTTTTCTTCACGGGTAATTCGCCTTCTTCTAGCCTTTCATCTGTAACGCCTCGTATTTTTGTACTTTCCTTATTTAGAAAGCGTAATCGTATTTCTACTTATGGAAAGCTTGTATTCATATTCTTTTCATATTTTTTTATCCCAACCTTGTAATCCGAGACGTTGATCATAATGAAATCCATATTTTACCTATACTTGCTATACATGTAATCAATCATTAAATACATACTTTCATACAAATCATACTTATCATACGTGCAATACTAATACGTTACAACCTTATACTTGAAAGACTCGAACACTGACTAAAATACGTAAAACCATCCAAAAATAATGCCTTTGTGCGATCTGGACCCACTTCGCACAAAGTGAGCCCACAACGTACGAAGTGAAGGCCACTTCGCACGAAGCGCCACTTTGCACAAAGCGAAGCTGCCAACAACTTAACTCTATAAATACCAGCCCACTTCACTCCTTCAACTTTTCCGAATCCTCTCATTTTCACTCTGAATTTCCAAGCTCGTGGCAGTTGATTCTCAGCTGTTCTAAGTGAGTGTTAGGTCACTACACTCATTCTATTCTTGTAACTTCTTCCTCTACTTTCTTTTACTTTTTCTTTTGTATCAAGTATGAAAGCTAACCAAGCTCAATGGACTTGTCATCTAGCTAGTGTGAGAACGATGGAAGCCTTGGCTTTTCGAATTAAGTTCCACACCTCACATGTACAACCGTTTTTGTATATTTCAATTTCTGTACATTCATGACCAATCGGGTTTATCAACTTTGTTGATAAACTTAGTGCTTTGGTGAATCATATAACGAGGTTTCATGCCTCCTTGTTTGACCTCTATGACGTATTTTTTACGAACTATTATATATATATATATATATATATATATATATATATATATATATATATATATATATATTAAGTATTTTCTTAAGAATCTGGTCGGGACCATGATGCTAATCGAATAATGATTAAGTGACCTTGGACTAATCTGCCTCGTTGCTAAAATCCTCGTTGATGTGTCCGAAATGCAACATATAAATAACATCAAATGAGGTGTAAAACCAACCATTTTTCAGTATTAATGTTGGAAAAAGCACGTTTCTTTGTCCCTTTGAATTTACAGGACCAGATGCGCTTAAAAGAACAAAAGAAGCAAATAAGCAGCCAAAAACAACATAAATACAAGAAGAAGGAATAACGTGACGTGCCCGACCCCTCAACAGCACCCCAGAAAGATAAAAACAAGAAAACAAAAGCTGACCACGGGTGTCACACCCCAACCGATGGCGGAAACATCGGGGCGTGGCACTAGGCGAACCAGATTGTCTCATGAGAAATTCCATAACACTATTTAAGCGACAATATTTAAACGTCAATATCCCATACTATTAACATATAATCCTCAAATAACATTACAAAAATCAAGATTCTCATAACACAAATTCAAGTTCGATCTTCCCTAGATTTATTACAATGCGTTTCTAAAGTAAACCTAAGTCCACTTGCATCCAAACGTAACCCTCAACCAGCCACATATGTTAAAATAAACATCAATACAATTAAGTAAGGGTGAGCATACAGGTTTGCGTACATAATAGATATAAAAGCGTTTAGCATACACCGCATGACATACGTAACAGTTGTGAACTATGTATCTACTTAGATTCGAGCAAACCAACAAACCGCGATTGATCGAGGCATGCGAACAAGCGTTCACATCCTAAAAGAGAAAATAAATGCGAAATAAAAATTCGAGCCTTAACAACCCCGGGCCTCCGGGTGGCGGGTCAACCTCTAGTATACTATCATGTTAAGGGTGGCGTACTAGCAATCAAGTAACACATAAAGTTCAGCAGATTTCACATAAAGTCATGTATAAGCGGGAGCTCGAATAAGCATTTGAGTTGTGTGATGTGTTTTGATATGCGTAAAAGGGTTCAAGTATACTCACTGTCGGTGCATTTTAGGAGAAGAGACGGGATCTGAGAAGAGTTGAGGAGAGTGCCGGATCAGCCTGTAAGCGAACAACAGTGCATTAGTCTTCGAATTGCTGAAACGGTTAACGGTTGAGAGAACAGCAGACAAGTTCGGGCGAACTTGTACTTGAAAGTACAAGTTCGGGCGAACTTGTATGCCTGGACTTACTGTGAGCACAAGTTCGGGCGAACTTGTCAAGTTTCCTAAGAAACTAGACAAGTTCGGGCAAACTTGTCTTTCTTGGTGAATGGTGATACAAGTTCGGGCGAACTTGTGTGTATTTGATGAAGAATTGATCAAGTTCTATCGAACTTGGTCACCAATCTGGTGACAAGTTCGGGTGAACTTTATGCTTTCCGAGCGAACTTGACTGTTTGGCATCCAAATCGTGCGTTTTCGCGTCGTTTGCTGAGGAAATCGAGTGTCCATCCCTCCAACCTTAGGTTACTGAGCAAAACCAAAGCTGAAGAGGTCTTTTTGGAGCGAGTTTTAGCCATTTAACAGAAACTCGGACTAATCCGGGCGAACTTGAATGTTCGAACGGTTTATTCCAGTTTGTGCAAAGTGACGTTTTCGTCCTTGTGCTTCCGGATCTGAGATCTAGCTTGACAACGCCTCGTTCCACTTCAAAGTGAACGAAACATATGTCATTTGATCTGAATATTATGTAGAAATCGATGTTTAAAAGGTTTTACTCAGATCTAAGCATAGATTTGAGTGAAAAAACAGAAGATTTGCATAAAAAGATGAAGATTTTCGTAAACAGAAAAGATTTTATGAAAACGAAGGCAAATCCTTGTGTAAAATCGTTGTAAAACGTTGTTGTAGCTTGAAAACGGTTTGAATCTTACTTAGAACACAAAAGGTTTCGGTTTTGGGGAGCTCCGGGCGAACTTGCTGAAAGTTCAAATGAGAAGAGGAGCTGGGTATTATAGGTGAAGGTGAAAAGGTGAGCTGGAACATCAAGTTCGGGCGAACTTGTTACAAGTTCGAGTGAACTTGTGTGTTTCTTGCGTTTAAGTGACAAGTCCGGGCGGACTTGTAGTTTCTGAAGAATTATTGAAGGCTTAGACAAGTTCAGGCGAACTTGTGATGCACAAGTTCGGCCGAACTTGACCTAGTGGCCAAGTTTTGTTTGATTATTTCGCGTTACGAGTTCGTTCGGCGATTCGTTTCGTATTATATAGTTATATTAAGCGTTTTAGCGAAGCGTTAAGCATAGTATTACCATTGATTTGAGAGAGAGCGAGTTACGTGAGCATACGAGCGTTTTAGCGATATTAAACCATAACATAAATAAATATAACACATGTAAGACATAATTCCACACAATTAACTGCGTTTTGCGGTGCGATGAGATAAGCGATGCGATGGCACACGTGTTTATTAAAAAATAACACACTCGGCTCGTATAGTAGCATAATTAGTTGTAATTGAGTTGAATTAGCGATTAAATAAGCGATTAAATGCGATATAGATTGACAAAACATAATTCCATTAGCATAAACTTTTCATAATTCAAATCTCGGAGTACAGATGATTGAGATAGAAAAAATACATGGAAAAAGGAATAAAATAAATAACAACGAAATTTGGAGTTATTACAACGGGGTCGTGCCCAGCCAGGCTGGGGTCGTGCCCAGCCAGGCTTGGGCCGTGGTCAGACCTCACACAAAAAGACAAGACATGCAGAAGCTTCCACGCCCACCACGGGGCCGTGCCTACATGACCATAGGGCATGGTCAACTCTCAGATTTGCAGAATCTTGATAGTACAGTGAAGAGTTAACCATAGGGCCGTGTCCAGAAGCCACGGGGGCGTGTGGGGCCCTCAGCTGACAACTGCAATTAATGAAGGAAGAGAAGAAGCCGGCCACGGGCCATGCCCAATGGGCATGGGACCTTGGCCGGAGCACTGTTCTAGATATAAATAGGGGTGCTTGGTTCACTTCAAAGGCATCCCTTGGCAAACCACTTCTCTCTCACTTTGCCACCACTACAACACCAACACCCACCACCATCATCCATCTTTCATCTTTAGAGTGTGTAGCAGTCTCAGAATCCAATAATGATCGTAAGAGTTCTTGTCAAACAAACGCCATGCTTGGTTAAATCTCTTGCATTACTTGGTGAAGACAAATCTCTTATGAATTACTTTTGATTTTTAATCTTTCGGCACTTTTTAATTAGGTATGTATTAATGACTTTAATAACTAGTTTCTTATGTTGAAAGTGAATTTTCTTAACCATTTCTTCATGATGTCATTGATTTGCTCATTCGTGTTTTTGCGGTCTATATAAAGCGCATTAACTGCTTGGAAGGGGGTTAGAAGGATGGTTTGGTAAAATTCTTGTCTCGTTCAGTGTATAGATTCTGTGATGACTTGGTTCAAGCTTACTAGGACTTCCTTCAATGCCCTATGGTATTGGATGGAGGGGGTGCGAATAGCTTGAACCCCTCATATGTAAACTACTATTAAAACATTAAACTGGCCTCTTGGGATTGTATCCCTGCTGACTCAAACACTTGGCCGAGGGTAAGGTCACCTTCAAAAGAGGGGCCTACCACTTTTCGCATTAATAACTTACTTAATTATCTTCCGATATTCCGATCTTTTGGGATT
Source organism: Scalesia atractyloides (assembly GCA_947069175.1). Taxonomy (NCBI): domain Eukaryota; kingdom Viridiplantae; phylum Streptophyta; class Magnoliopsida; order Asterales; family Asteraceae; genus Scalesia; species Scalesia atractyloides. Next base: position 45,529,926 of record CAMTDV010000019.1, on the reverse strand, counting down.
GTATCCCTGCTGACTCAAACCAGTAGGTCTAGGGTAACGTCACCTTCAAAAGAGGGGCCTGCTACTATAAATAAGATAATATCTTAAAAATTCCGAAAGTGCGAAAATCATCAAAGGGTACATTATAGAGGAGTCGGATCCAAGTGATTCTCTCTTTGTCTATTTGTATTTCATTTTATTTATCTTTTTATTTTTATGTTTATTTTCATATCTCAAAACTTTTATAAAAAATTTGGATCGATTAGACCTTGACGCTAAACTGGTATCAAAAGCTCTTGTGTCCTTGGACGACCTCGGTATCTTATCAACACTATACTACGCTCGCGATGGGTGCACTTGCCCTAGTGTGTGTTTAGTGTTAGTACAATATCATGTTTTGTAAATTTAAAACTTGACTAATGCGTAAAACAGACTTAAAATATTAATAAAATCATATCACGCTCGACAAGCACCAAGTTTTTGGCGCCGTTTCCGGGGACACAAGAATTTTAAGAAAGCTTAAAATCGACGGCCTAATCATTTTTCAAAACCTTTTAAAAACTCTGCACTCATTTTTAAATTTTTAGGAATTTTTAGCAATGCAGTAAGCTGGACATAGGGCCGTACCTTCTGGACACGCCCCTGTGCTGCAAGCATTAGTAACACTTTAAAAAACGCCCCGATACAAAATTTGACCATGGGGCCATGCCTGCTCAGCACTGGGCCGTGGTGAGCTTCTATTTCAGCTTTTAAACTTTGTTTTCAGATCCGAGACACTGTGATCTGCTGAGTATTTTTCTATGGATCTATACTTCGGATATTACACTCACTAATACGTAGAGGATAATTACGAGGAATAATATTGTACCATTTGCGGCGAATCCCACTCGGTACAATATTGCGACCTTTTCCAAACATCCACCTCAAACACTTGTTATGAGGAACCAAGGTTTGAACTCCCGAAGTCAAGTTTTGATTTGGACACTTATCCCTCTAAACTTCACGAAACACCACCAGCTATCATCCCCGAATCCGAAAGCCTTATACAAAGTCTCAAAAATCTTGAAGACTTAATAAGAAATTCCCGCGGGAGGGAAGAGGCTATTTGTACTAAGGAAGTAATAATCAAAGAAGTAAAAATGGAAGAACAATTAAGTGAAAAACTAACGCATGAACCAAACGACAAAAGAGGTAAGTCCGAAAATGATAATTTTGAAAATAAGTCAAGTTTTCAAGATATCAACATTTTGCCACCTTCTTTCGAAAATCATTGTTTGGTACCTACACATGCTAAGTTTTTAAAAGAGTTAAACACTAATACGAAAATTGACGAAATAGTTAGCATTAAATTAACAAACGATCAAACCACGCTAATAAAAGATGAGCAATTTGAAAGTAACATAACACCGGTTCCATTTTTTTTTCAAACCACCTTTATCAGTAATATTACAATTGATAAAGATCTTTGTGTTAATATAAGGGATTTTTACATATTTCTCTCTATTAAAAAGCCTTATTACATATTTACCAAACCATAATATCAATTACACATTTCCCCTTTTTATAAGAAATGACCTCTTTACCCTTTTGTAACTCATTTTCTAAAAAATATCAGACCATTCCTTCTCTCTTCGCAATCTGATTCAGGACGCCGCTTCTCTTTCGACTGATCTGTTTCACAATGGCAAACTACAAGATAATTAGGATCCCCTTCGACGCAATCCGGTTCACAACAGCAATCAACGAAATAAATAATTGAAAGACGATGGAAGATGAGGCAACCCCGTCGATGCAATCCGGTTCACGACGCCGCCGCATAAAACCAAATTACAGCGATTTTCATTCAACACCAACGAGGAATTAATTATGATTAATAGACGATGCTTTGAACCAGTTTAATGCTAATGAGGAATTTAATTATGAGCTGCTTAAGTTTTCATTGTCAACTTTGTTGTTATCCTCTGTTATTTGAAATAAATTAATACTTGACTTCCATTTCATTGATGGCCGATCAACAAGTCAAAATTGAAGTTCACATGTTTAGATTTTTTCTCATCAATCAGTACTTGCAATCAATTTCTTTTCCAGTATTTGTTTTAGTTGCCGGCGGTTGTGGGTCCTGGTAGGCTCCGGCATAATTGAAGAAGAAAGGCAGTTTGTAATTTTCAATAAGTTGAGTAAGGGTAAAATAGTAATAAATGAGAGCAATTTTAATAAAACGGGTAAAGATGTAATATATATAGTTTAGTTACGGGAAATATGTAATATATATAGTTTAGCAAGGGGAAATATGTAATTGAATTTAAGGGTTGGGTATATATGTAATAAATGATTTTAGGAAGGGGGTATATGTAAATGGCCCTTAATATAATGCCTAACTATATCTTCGAAAAATCAAATATTAGCAATTTTTCTCCACTTCAAATCCTCATTTTTCTTTCTAATCAGAAAATAATAAAGTCAACGGGAATGGTTGAAGATGTGTTAGTGCAAACAAACCAAACGGTAGTCCCAACCGACTTCGTCATTCTCAATGATGCTCCACCTGTGTTGGGACAATCTTTTGTGAAGACCCATCAAGCATTGATCAATCGGAAGCAAAACAACCTACCACTTCAATTAGGGGCCGACAAAAGGTACGTCAATCTTGACCAAGCCATGAAGTATCCATTCGGCAACGACGACCCTTAATTGAAGATGAAGATAAACCACCCGATACGGAGGAAGAACTCGACCAACTTGTCGAGGAAGAGAACACCATTGAACAAACGTTTTTGGTTCTCGACCAAAATAAAGAGCAAACAAATAAGGAATCTCTTAAAGATCCACCTCTTGAGCTTAAAAAACTCCCTAAAGTTTTGGAATATGCTTTTCTAGACAAGCATGGTAAGTTACCGGTAATTATTTCTTCAAATTAACTAGTGTAGAAAAAGAAAAAATAATTAAACTTTTGAATAAACATAAAAACGCGATTGCATGGAAACTTGTAGATATAAAAGGCATAAGCCATCCATGTGCACGCACAAAATTTTAATGGAAGGTGACTATAAATCAGTAATACAACCACAACGTAGAGTAAATCCAAATGTTCAAGAAGTGGTTAAAAATGAAGTCATCAAACTACTTGATGTCGGACTCGTCTACCCAATTTCCGATAGCCCTTGGGTAAGTCCCGTTCAAGTAATTCCCAAAAAAGGAGGTATGACGGTGATCACTAATTAAAAAAATGAATTAATACCAACAAGGACTGTTACTAGATGGAAAGTTTGTTTAGATTATCGTAGATTAAATGAGGCAACAAGGAAAGACCACTTCCCTTTGCCTTTTATTGATCAAATGTTAGAAAGATTATCCGGTCATAAATTTTACTGTTTTTTAGATGGTTTTTCAGGTTACCTTTCAAATACCGATAGCTCCATAAGACCAAGAAAAAACTTACATGTCCCTACGGGACCTTTGCTTATCGACGCATGCTTTTGGTCTATGTAATGGCCCCGCAACTTTTCAATGTTGTATGGTGGCCATTTTCCAGGATATGATAGAAAAAGCCATGGAAGTTTTCATGGATGACTTTTTTATCTTTGGAGATTCATATGTCCAATGCCTCGATAACTTACCTTTCGAAATGCTAGTCAATGCACCAATCATGATAGCACCTGATTGTAACTTACCTTTCGAAATCATGTGTGATGCAAGTGACTTTGCGGTTGGAGCTGTCTTGGAACAATGGAAAGATAAGCATTTTTACCCAATATACCATGCAAGTAAAACTCTTAATGATGCACAAGAAAATTACACCACAACTGGAAAAGAGTTACTAGCAGTAGTATTTGCTTTTGATAAATTTCGTTCTTATCTGGTTCTTTCTAAAACGATAGTTTATACAGACCACGCAGCCATTCGTTATCTCTTTAAAAAGCAGGATGCCAAACCACGTTTAATCAGGTGGATTCTACTCCTTCAAGAATTTGACATAGAAATCAAAGATAAAAGAGGAGCTGAAAACACCATTGCCGATCATCTATCTCGCTTAGAAGATCCAACTTTGGAGTCAACTAGGGATAAGCTCATCAACGAAAAATTCCCAACGAAATCTTTAGAGATGGTGGAATATCGAGAAGAACCATGGTACGATGATTACGCCAACTACTAAGCTAGTGGGATAGTAGTGAAAGGATGGTCACATCATCAAAGAAACATATTCTTTGCCGATGTAAAGCATTATTTATGGGAAGATTCATATCTTTTCAATATTTATGCTGACCAACTGATCCAACGATGTGTACATGGTAACGAAGCAAGGAAGATTCTTCGCCATTGTCATGAAGGACCGTACGGAGGACATCATGGAGCAAGTAGCACCGCTTGAAGGGTATTCGATTCAGGATTCTATTGGCCAACCATTTATAAAGACTCACAGAGTCTTGTCAAGACATGTGATGCGTGCCAACGATCAGGTAATATTTCTTCCAAAATCAAAATGTCACAAAATGGCATTCTTGTTTGTGAATTTTTTGACGTATGGGGATTAGACTTTATGGATCCTTTCCCACCATCAAAAGGAAACAAATATATACTTGCGGTCGTATATTACTTATCAAAATGGGCCGAAGCCGAAGCTCTTCCAACCAAAGATGGAAACGTTGTGGTAAGATTCTTGAAACGTCTATTCTCTCGTTTCAGTACTCCAAAAGCATTAATAAGTGATAGAGGTACCTATTTTTGTAACCATCAACATGAAAAGATTTTAACAAGATATGGGGTCTATCACCGAATCTCGACCGCATATCATCCCCAAACCAACGGACAAGCCAAAGTAACCAATCGAGGTTTAAAATGAATACTTGAAAAAACCTTAGGATTAAATAAAAAAGAATGGGCCGATAAATTAGACCATGCTTTATGGGCTTTTCAAACCGCTTATAAAAAGCAATAAGCACCACTCCATATAAACTCGTCTATGGGAAAAGTTGTCACTTGCCAGTAGAAATAGCACATAGGGCCTACTGGGCCTTAAATAATGTAAACCTTGATACCGCCAGTAAAAATCGATTTTATCAATTAAACGAACTTGACAAATTAAGAAATCAAGCATACTCTAACTTCGAAATTTATAAGGAACGTATGAAAAACTTACACGACAAACATATTAAGCCTAATGAATTTCGAGAGGGAGATCAAGTGCTATTGTTTAATTCACGACTTCGATTATTTCTCGGAAAATTAAAGTCTAGGTGGTCGGGACCTTTTTCCATCACCCATAACTTCCCACGCAGCACAATCGAGATTAAATCTCAAAATAGCATACCACTCAAGGTCAACGGACAACGGCTTAAGATATACCAAGGATTTATTGAGGATGATGAGGAAGAGATTTCACTACAAGCGAGTGAGGTATGATTAAACAAATTTTTTTGTATATATGTAAATTAACATTGTATCTTGTAGGTAGTAACGAGACAACGGACATCGGAAAAGCGTCAAAAAAAGCTAAGGTAACTAAAGGAACCTTTTCCGGGAAAACGGTCACACACATGTGCATTTAAAAAAAAATTAGCCGCCCACGGGCCGTGGCCACTGGCCACGGGACGTGGTCGGTGTGCAAACAAGTATAAACCCTTTTTCTTCACAGTTTCTTCATTTCACCACGACATGTTTCCCCGAAAAAACCTCTGGTTCCTTTGTGATTTTCTGCTGTTTTTCACGTCCAACGTCTGCAATGTATGATTCTAACATCATCTCTAGTTAGTTTAATGAATTGCATGTAGAATAACACCAAAAATTTGGGGAAAAATCTAGTGTTCTTGAACTAGATCCATACCAAACCCAAAATTTTTGTTTAGATATAGTAATAGTAGTTTACATACATGTTTTAGGAAGTAAATCAACCATTGTGTGCAAAGAATCGCCCGATTTCAAGTAAAATCCATGAACCTTGTTTTTAAACCGAAAAAGTTAAAATTGAAGGGGTAAATAGTTTGTTCGGGAAAACAACACTTGGGGTTTCATTTTCAGGGGAAAATCGCCCCTACTCAACCAAAAATTTTCAACTTTTCGAAACCGGGTCGAAATTTGGAAGTTTGCAGTAACAGTAGCTTGAACACGGGGCATGGACAGGGAAGATCTAGGAACACGACGCGTGGTCAGTGACCACAAGGCCGTGTCCAGCCTTATGAATTCAGGTTTTTCTGAAATTTAATCATAACACACTGATTGTATTTGTGGTTCTCCTGTGCAGAAATGGCCAATAAGTTTCTGAGGTTCAAGTCATTGGAAGTAGAATACAAAACCCATTACGAGATCCTATAAACAAGGCCTGAGGACCGAGGCAAACATGTTATGATACCCTTGAGGTTGTTGGACAACGAAGCCATTACGAGATGCTAGTTATGGGACCACTACACGCCGCTCTTGATACTAAGCTCCACTCCGTTTATGAGTATAACATGGAGTTCTATAGCACCTTCAAGTTCAAAGGCAAGGCGCACCCGTTTGACTCATATGAAGTTGAGTTCAGATGTGGTGGGACATGATTCTCCATCTCCATGGCCCAATTCGGTGTAAATGTGGGTTTATACACCGAAGAAGAATCTGTTGATGAAGAATTCACGGGTGGTCTCCATGAAATTCCAGTCAACATGCGCCAAACAGCATGGGCTCAGCTTGAAGACGGAGCATATGATCCTAGCATAACCAAGAGCTCGCAGTTGTGGGACCCAGTTTACTGATACATCCATCGGGTCCTAGGCAACTCCCTTTGTCAAAGGCGTGATAGTTCAAGTGTGGTAAACCTACATCAGCTAACTTGCCTCTACTATAACCGCCAACCTCTTGATGTCACCTACCTACTCCTCAAGAACATGCATTTGAACCAACTGGCCTCTCGCCTACACCGATCTTCTTCGGTGGATGGATCTACGGGCTATTCAAAAACTATGTTAACCGTGTCCCAAAGACGTTCCATCGGGGTGGAAATCAGGGAAGGTAGATCTCGCCCAATGTCGATCCATGGGCATCATCCAAGACATGGATGATGGCTCCGTCCGCTTCCGAAATGTCCAAGGAAACACATGGGGCCCGGAAGAAGCTCTCCAAGATGATCCAAACCGCCCTCCTCCTTAATATCAAAGCTACCAACCTCACTCTTCCTCTCAAGAAGGAGGTTTTCCTAACTTTCAAAGTTTAACTGATCTTTTGCAGGAAAACCTACTATGCACCCAGAACACCTACAACGTGGCTAACAACGCCAACATTCGGATAGGAGCGGTGGAACGAAACATCGCCACTTTGCAAGATGACATCACGTACATCCGGTGACAAATGGCGTATCGTGATGATGACGAGTAGGAAGACGAGGACGAGGATGAGGACATGGATTGATCGGAGGCGATGGCGGCAGTGTGGTAGGTGATATATGCAGCTCCCAGGTTAACCCCTCTTACTCTTTGAACAATTTGGCGGCCTGCGTGCCGTGGCTAAAAGAATTTACTTTCTAGACAATTTATTTTCTACATTTTCTTTAGTTTTATGTTTGTGATGATGATGGATTTGAAACGATTGTAAGTCAGGACCTGGGTGTTATGTTATATTTTGTATCGTGTGAATAAGCGAAACATGTACAAAGGAGGCTTGATTGCACTAAGCAATAGTGCTTTCTAAGCCCAGAAACCAACCAAAGCTAGAAAACCTAAAATTCAACAATTGCAAACTGCCACCACGGGGTCATGGTCATCGACCACTCCCCCATTGCCAACCCCTGACCTGCTGTTTTTACTGCAACACACTGACCATGGGTCGTGGCCACCAGGCACGCCATGTGGCCAGCTTTCTGTAAGTTCTATTACTGGCAATCTGACCATGGGGTCGTGGTAAGGCAACACGTGCCCATGGTCAGATGCCCAGTAACATAAAATCTTGATTTTAACCCGCTTTTACACATTCGAATCAACCAAAAACCTATTTTTGGACACATTGAGGACAATGTGTAATTTAAGTGTGTGGGGTAGCTAAAACCTTGAATCTTGCAAATCCTAAAAACAAGCCTTACATAAAACTCGCACTGGAATCGCTAATCAGCCCAAATCTTTTCAATTTTTTTGTTTCTTTTTTTACTTGTCTTGTTTTAATTTGGGAATAACAAGTTCTAAAAAGTTATGTTTTTACAAATTTACAACCGATAGCGTCGTGATAAAAAGAACCGATTAAGAAAACTATAAAAAGGCATGACAAATTCTTTTTAAAATTTGATTATATATACATGTCTACAATATAAACCCATTCTTATAATAAGTGAGTTTTGAGCCTTTACCGAGCATACATGCATATATCTCTAAACTAAATGCTCATTTTTTCGTTTCTTATGTGAACAACCACTTGGTTCTTACTACTCTAGAACTTGCAAAGACGATACATTCCTGGTCCTTACCGACTTAAACCCAAGTAAGTAAATAATGGAGGCATTAGGACTAACCCAGTTTTATTCAAAACCATTTTTTTTCATCTTTTTACTCTCCTACCAAAAATCCCCTAGTAAACCCATTTGAGCCTAAACCTTTTCGTTTCAAAACCCGCAAAATATTTGCCCACTACCCACCAAAGACCTTTTTTATTCAAACCCATTTGTTTTAGTAAAAAGCTCGTTCTCTTGAGAAACTTGTGACACAAAAATAAAAAACCATAGTTCTTGCAATAACCAAAAAAGTCCTCTAAAAATCTTGTTTGAAAATTCGTTATTCTAAATAAATGTCACAAAAACAAAAGTTTTACGACAAACGACGCTTTTTACGCCTTTGGCCATTTTACTAACTTCTAACCATAAAATCACCTACCCTAGCCCAAGCCTAACCCTTTTCAAAGTCCTCTTGATATTTACGTAGGTTTCTAGTTAAAAGGAGGAGGTTTGATAATTTGACAAGCATATGGTAGAAGTAAGTTCCACGCCAGAATTGAGTGTTGTCACAAAAATACATCTTCGGTCGAGTGTTGAGTGATCTCTTATGAGGTACGTGGACTTGTATATAACTAAATAGAATTTTAAAAAAGGGCATGTTATGCCTATTTTTCTTAAATATTTTTCTAAATAAATCATGATGAATAGGATTGTAAACAAAACAAAAACATAAATTAAAATAAAGATCTTGGATTCCCGACACTCAAGATAAGCCACAAAACTGCTTCTCTACCTATTCCATATGCGCGTGTAAGCCACATTTTAGAGTTTTTCTTAAGGACAAGTAAAGATTCAAGTGTGGAGATCTCTGATGTGTACGAAATGCAACATATAAATAACATCAAATGAGGTGTAAAACCAACCCTTTTTTCAGTACTAATGTTGAAAAAAGCACGTTTCTTTGTTTCTTTTGAATTTACCGGACCAAATGCACTTAAAAGAACAAAAAAAGCAAATAAACAGTCACAACCAACATAAATACAAGAAAAATGAATAACGTGACGTGCCCGACCCCTCAACAACACCCCAAAAAGATAAAAGCAAGAAAACAGAAGCTGACCACGGGGCCGTGCCCATCCAGGCATGGGCCGTGGTCAGACCTCACACAAAAACACAAGACATGCAGAAGCTTCTATGCCCACCATGGGCTCATGCCAACATGACCATGGGGTGTGGTCAACTCTCAGATTTGCAGAATCTTGATAGTACAATGAAGAGTTGACCACGGGGCCGTGACTAGAAGCCACATGGGTATGTGGGGCCCTCTGCTGACAGCTGTAATTAATGAAGGAAGAGATGAAGCCGGCCATGGGCCGTGCCCAATGGACACGGGGCCCTGGCTGGGGCAGTGTTCTGACTATAAATAGGGGTGCTTGGTTCATTTCAAAGGCATCCCTTGGCAAACCACTTCTCTCTCACTTTGCCACCACTCCAACACTACTACAACACCAACGCCCACCACCATCATCCATCCTTCATCTTTAGAGTCTGTAGTAGTCTCGGGATCCAAGATTGATAGTAAGAGTTCATGTCAAACAAAGGCCATGCTTGACTAAATCTCTTAAATCACTTGGTGAAGACAAATCTCTTATGTATTACTTTTGATTTTTAATCTTTCGGCACTTTTTAATTGGGTATGTATTAATGACTTTAATAACTAGTTTCTTATGTTGAAAGTGAATTTTCTTAACCATTTCTTCATGATGTCATTGATTTGCTAATTCGTGTCTTTACGGTCTATATAAAGTGTGTTAACTACTTGGAAGGGGGTTAGAAAGGTTGTTTGGTAAAGTTCTTGTCTCGTTCAGTGTATAGATCCTGCGAGGACTTGGTTCAAGCTTACTAGGACCTCCTTCAATGCCCTATGGTATTGGATGGCGGGGGTGCGAATAGCTTGAACCCCTCATATGTAAACTACTATTAAAACATTAAACCAGCCTCTTGGGATTGTCTCCATGTTGACTCAAACCACTAGGCCGAGGGTAACGTCACCTTCAAAAGATGGGCCTACCACTTTGCATTAATAACTTACTTAATTATCTTCCAACATTCCGACTTTTTGGGATTGTATCCCTGCTGACTCAAACCACTAGGCCGAGGGTAACGCCATCTTCTAAAGAGGGGCCTACTAATATAACTAAGATAATCTCTTAAAAAGTCCGAAAGTGCGAAAATCATCAAAGGGTACATTATAGAGGAGTCAGATCCAAGTGATTCTCTCTTGTCTATTTGTATTTCATTTTATTTATCTTTTAATTTTTATGTTTATTTTCATATCTCAAAACTTTTATCAAAGATTTGGATCGATTAGACGTTGGCGCTAAACCGGTATTTAAAGCTCTTGTGTCTATGGACGACCTCGGTATCTTACCAACACTATACTATGCTCGCGATGGGTGCACTTGCCCTCGTGTGTGTTTAGTGTCAGTACAATATCGTGTTTTATAAATTAAAACTTGACTCATGCGTAAAACGGACTTACAATATTAATAAAATCATATCACGCTCGACACACACCAACCGTTCACAGAAATCAGTGTCGAAACGGGTGTCAAACGAGCTAAATCATGTCAGAACTGTCCATTTCGCAGGAAATGAACAGTCACTTCGCACGGAATTAGAATCACTTCGCACGAAGTGAGTAGCTACTTCGCACGAAGTGGCATTTTCCTATGTTTACCTTTCGTACTTTCTGTAATTTCTATTTCGAATCTGGAATTTCCCTCAACTCAGAATACTCACATACCTCTGTTCCCTCATGTAGGATAACTTCAGTGTTTTATCCGTCATCATTGCGACCCGCGGTTTTGTAACGCTCCGCATTTTTCGTACTTTATCATTTTAGCAAGCCATTTTGTACTCTCCATTTTTAGACACTTTTACTCTCATTGTATCATACTTTCGTTTCAATTGTAATCCGAGGCTATCGATCTTAATAAAAACGAAGTTATTTTAATCATGTTCGTGTATTCATGTGATACTTATGTGCAATTTGTAATCAAAATTCATGTTTTTTCTTGATCCTTTATTGACACTTGATACTCGTTAAACTAATTAAAGCTCTTCAAATAATCAAAATTCGGATCCTAACCCTTGAAACTCGAAAGCTTCACGAAATAAATAATCTTTGAAAGAGTTTTTATCCTTGAAAGATTTTTATCCTTAAAATACTTCGTTTATAAATATGGTTATTTATTTATTTGGTTAATTAATTAATTAATATTACAATTAAAGGTTTTGATCTTTTTATTTTTATCAAAATAATCTAGTTAGTTAGTTTAAGGTAATACAAACTAACCAAGTTAGTGTTAGTTAAGTTAAGTTAGGAAATTAGTAAAGTGGGTGGGGGGGGGGGGGGGTCATTGTGTAAATAACGAAACAACAAAAGAAATGAAAATAACAAAAAAAGGGTGCCTCAGCAGACTCGAACCCGGGTCTCGCGATTCAACAAACTGCAACTTAACTGCTCCGACAAGTCTTGATATCAATCTCCGTATGTTTCCTTTTTAAACTTGCCGCCCAAACTAACAAAACGCGTAACAACAGAAGTTGATTGTCATTTCCTTTTTTGAACCTTCCTTTTTCTCAATTGATTACCAATTTTGGAACTAATTTACGCGTTTGCGTTTTTAGACAAATCTTAATCACCCCCCTCACCGGTTTTTTTCATAAACCGTAGCAGGCCTTTCACCGTGTTACCTCCTCATTTCTCACTGAATAAACGTTACACTCACGGCGGAGCTTTACCGGAAACACTCGAAGTGTTCGCCGACGTAATCGGAGCACTCGTCGGAAACCAACCAAAGGCCTACGGACACCGCGGCGGGGATCGCTTTTCAACTCGTTCGGTATACCTTCTTTAACCATTTGGCATCTCGTTATTCCACTGTTGAAGTGTTACATTTGTAATGTTTTAATCTTCCAAGATCGTTGGAAAGAACGGAACGCCGCCCGGATCACGTGGAACTCACCGAAGCCGATGGAGATCACGACGCGGACCGGTTTGGTTTCGTGATTCGTCTTCGGTATACCTCCCTCCCTTCTTTGTTGTTTTTCGTCAATAATCTGCCAACATGTGTACTTCAGAAGTATTAGTTAAAAGTTTACACACCACAGTTACGTATACGTTTTTTTATAATGAAGAAGATGACAGGCAGCAAGTGTTTGAATGATTTAAAATGAAAACAAACTGATGTTGTGTACCAGTGGTGGGGGCACGCTGTAAGCAAGCCGGAGTTTACGGGTTCGAACTCGGCCTCCGAATTTATCGCTGCATATTAATTTTTTTGGTAATATAATAAGATTATGGAACCATCTCCATATTTATATTCTAATCAGTTAGTTTCAAATTTTGGGTTACATTTAAATTGGTTTTTGACTTAATTCAATTAAATAAAACAGTTATTATAAAATTAAATAAACCAATCTTTTTATAAGGTTGAGAAGGATTCATAAAGGCTTAACCTTTGAGTGTACAATATTAATTTAAGAGTTAAATACTTGGTTGGTCTCTGTGGTTTACGAAAATTGCAGACTTGATCCTCATGGTTCAGTAATTACACACTTGGTTCCAGTAGTTTTAATTTTTGCACTCGTGTGGTCCTTACCACTAACCTTTGTTAGATTTTTTAGTTAAGTCTATGTGAAATTACTATATTACCCTTAAATAATTAAAAAAATAAAAAAAAACATAAAAAGGAGGACCCACTACTCATCTTCTTCATCACTCCCCCTTTCTTTTTCAAAAACCCAGTCACCACCACACCAATACCACCACCACCTCTCCTTCACAACCTGCAACCTTCACCTCCATTGTATACCCACCTCCTCCGCCGTCACTTTCGACCACCGCCACAGTAAACCCACCACTACCACCATCACCTTCAACCCACCACCTCAGCCATCATCTTCAACCCACTGCCTCCACCTTCAGACCACCTCCGCCGTCACCGTAAACCCACCCCTACCACCATCACCTTCAACCCGGATGAACCCCAATGAGCCCGCAGTTGAGTTCCGGTGCAACCCAACCACCAATGAGTACAGGTAATCGAGATGCTCTTTGTCCTACAAGCCCGCAATTAAGCTCACAGACTATGGGTTCTGTGAGTAGTATGACTAATTCACCAATGGATATGCAGGGTGTTAATAAGAGTAGCTAGCCCTAATTCCTGTTTCTTTTTCAAATCTGGACTTTTACATGAGATTTACACCTTCACATGTTCTACCGAGCAGCTTTTCCGGTCGTCGGAAGTTATGAACTGGTGGTGGAGGGTTGAAGGTGGCGGTGGCTCTGGAGGTGGGCTGATCGTGGCAGTGGAGGTGGTGGTGGGTTGAAGGTGGCGGTGGAGGTGGTGGTGGATGGACGGTGAAGGTGGTGGTGGATTTGAAAGAGACAGGAGGAAGAAGATGGTGTTGTTGTGGTTTTAGAGGGAGAAAAGAAGAGTGAGTGAGAGAGAGAGGGGGATCAGGGTGAAGAAAGTTTTTATTTATTTATTTATTTTTTTGTTTTTTAATAGTAAGGGCAGTGTGGTAATTTCACGTAGACTTAACTAAAAAATCTAACAAAGGTTAGTGGTAAGGACCACCCGAGTGCAAAAATTAAAACTACTAGGATCAAGTGTGTAATTACTGAACCATGAGGACCAAGTCTGCAATTTTTGTTAACCATAGGGACCAACCAAGCATTTAACTCTTAATTTAAAGATGCTTTAAACTATATAACCTAACATTTCAAAGGGGTTTATACAAACCTTTTTATAAAATAAAAATATTAAGTAGAAGGTTAGTTTAAATACTCTAAGTTAAATGGTAGTATTAGAATTATAACGAGTTCGTTACGTGTTATTTTAAATAACAAGGTTAACCTCTCACGTTCGTTCTCTTGGAATTCTCCATATTTACTCGTGCGTTATTTCGAGGAATTCTTATAAGCAACCAATGTGAGTATACTCGATCCCATTTTCGTTTTAAACACTTTGGGTGTAACATGTATTCTATATAAAAACACGTGACACTTATTTATTCACACTCTATCCACGTTTAAACATGAAACAATTTGATGGTTGTTAATCTCATATGCTATGTAAAGTTTTCATGTCTATATGCTCATTAACTTCGATCAAGCCTACTTTAACAATTATAGCGCAATAGGCGTAACACATCGCCCGTTTAGTCTTGGGTATTGTTAAGTTAAACATATTAACCTCCCGTTATTCTTAGGGATATGCAAAATTAATTGCATTGTAAACTAGGGTTTGAACATATCGTGACACCATTTTAGCATATCAGTAACTGGTATCATATTATTCATGTTGGATTTGAGTTTTTAAACCTTTTATTTTATTTATGCTATGTATCAAACTTGTATAGTCGCCAACATTATGGTTGATGTTATTTTAATATATGTTGAAGGTTGATAGATGAAGCAATGAAGAAATCAAGTTAGGATGGACATAGAAACTCACTTGAATGATAAACATTATCATGTTATGTTGCTACAATTTGCTTTCATTGAAATAATGTATTTGCTTTAGTATTTATGAAACTGATTTAATTATATTGTCACATTAGTGTTATGATGCTTTGAGCGATTTGTTCGTCTCATCCCGATGTTTCCGCCATCGGTTGCGGTGTGACAGATTGGTATCAGAGCCATAACTATAGGGAATTAAGAAAAGTAGGAATACTTTTACCTAGTCTATAGTTTAGGAGCCTTCTCACTATGTGTTCTTTAAAGCTATTTGCCTTCTATCTTATTTGCTTCTCTCTATTCTCTTTGGTCTTTTAATATACATGCCTTTCCTAAGGCTAACACCATACACACTTGTGGGCTTTAAAGACACTCTTATAACACAATTGAAACGATTCATCAAAATAGGGGTGATTCCCACATTTGGTGATGACTTTCACTCAGCTATACTTTGAATTTTTCACGAAATCTACCCTTAAGTTAGGAGTGATATCCAAGTCTTGAAAGAAATTTCCATTTCATATTCTAGTGGACCCTTATCTTTTGATAAGTACCAACCACGTTAGGGTACGAGGTGAAACTCGCATCTTGTTAACTAGTCCCACTATTCGATTTTCAGTCTCGCCAATGTTTTGATTTTCCCAATCGATTAAGGACGTGTAGTAACTGGAAGGACAAATATCGTTAGTCGCTCCTTGATGAGAGTATTTGTCTATTAGTTGAAAGCACGTTCCCTTAATTCGAAAAGGACTTCAATTTACTTTGGAATAGTCTTATGTTACGTTCCGTGACAATCCATATTTTACGTTAAATCTCTTTTATGCTATCTCAATTTTAATGTGTTTTTATTTGCACGTTACTTTCATTTCAAGCTTGAAGACACAATACACACTATCTTCGCAATCTAAAACAAATAATAATAATATCCCGTGAACAAACTATATTTACGATGCTTTCATTATCTAGGTTACACTACGTGAAATTCATGATTATGCTATGTGAAACTAATTGAACCTTTTATATGCTATGTGAAACTATATGCTATGTGACGCATTCATGAAAACAATTTCCTTAAACAAAACATTATGATCAAAGTCTTATCTATTCTTTGTTTCGAATCTTTAGATGTCGTCATTTAGTCAACTTTCCAACTTATCCAAAAAGTCTAAGACCAGCTCTCAGAAGAAGATGATGGCATTCATGGCCAATCAGATTGCTCGTATTGTCCTCAAGACTGTCAGTGAAATTCATGCTTCAAACACTCCCAACTCCTCCGTTGACTTGAAAGTGGCCCAACCCAACCCTGTAACCTTCAACTACAAGCACTTTTCCACCTACAACCCTAAACCTTTCACTGGCATGGATAGGGTGACAGCTATCCTTGAATGGTTCGACAACATAGAGGTTACTTTCATCAACAGCGAGTGTCCTGAAGAACTCAAAACACATAGTGCTACTGGAGTTTTCCAAGCCAGGGCCTTGGAATGGTGGACCAACGAGAGAAACATTCGCTCTAATGAAGTGGCTTATGCACTACCTTGGGAGGAAGTGAAGCAACCTATAATGAATGAGTTTTGTCCTCCTCACGAACAGCAAAAGCTTGAGGAAGAATTTTGGGTTCTCAAGCAAATTGGTGATGACAACCTAGCCTATACCACTCGTTTTAAGCAGTTGAGTTTCATAGTACCACACCAGGTGTTGACCACTGATTGTATGATCAGGAGGTATATCAATGGGTTACCCTCCAGCATGCGTGACACCATCGAGGCAGCCAAACTTGACAATATCGAGGCTGTCTATCATCTCCCTGCTAGCATAAACAATAATCGCATTCGCGATAAACAAGCTGCTGCACCCATGAACTCCTCAAAACCGGCCAACCAAATCACCAACAATCAAGTGGTAACAGGGGTAAGAAACGAAAGTTTCAAAACCCTGGTTGCAACGCGATTGTACCTGCTGCAAACCCAAACCCTGTTACACACCAGAGAACACAAGAAAACCATACAGTGGGGTTCATCCCAAGTGTACCACTTGCCACTATCCTCACCTAGCCAACTCAAAATGTCTCCATTGCACTACGTGCAACCGTTTTGGCCACAATACCACTTATTGTCAGTAGGGGTGTTCAAAAAACTCGTGGCTCGCAGCTCGAAAAAAGCTCGAAAAAAGCTCTGCTCGAAATTGGCTCGGTTGTAAACGAGCCAGCTTGGCTCGGCTCGGTTTGTAAACGAGCCGAGCTCGAGCTTGGCCTGGCTCTGCTCGTGAGCTCGTGAGCCGGCTCGATAAGGTTTATATCCTTCATTTTTTTGTCCTACATTGCTCAAAAGACAAAAACTAAGGGAGTGTCTCTCTATAAAAGATTGCAATGACAATGTACAAAGTGAATTAACTATTTAGACTTGCATATTTAGCCAGTTGGTTAAATTAAATTGCAATATTTTTAGGGCATTTTAATTAGTAAATTTTTCGATTTTTTTGTTAGTTCGAGCCGAGCTAGCTCGAATTATAATCGAGTCGAGCTAGAGCCTCAAATCTTGGCTCGATTTAAAATTCGAGCTCGAGTAGAGCCAACTTGAATTGAGTTCGAGCCGAGCTCGAGCTGGGCCTGGCTCAGCTCGACTCGGCTCGTTTACAACCCTAATTGTCAGCAAACTCCCCAAAACCCTAAACCAACAAACAATGTTAGAGCCTGCTACAAGTGTGGGGATACTACACACCTTCTTCCACAATGCCCTCAACTGAACCAAAAACAATAGCAACCGCAAGCTCCTCGAGGACGAGCTTTCAATATCAACTCTAAGCAGGCGCAAAACGACAATCAAGTTGTCAATGGTACGTTCCTTGTTAATAGTCTTTATGCTTCGTTATTATTTGATACTGGTGCGGACAAAAGCTTCATGTCCGTTGAATTTGAACCTTTGCTAAATTGTACACGCTCTAAGCTACCTAACTCGTTCTCAGTCGAAGTTGCCAATGGCAAGTCCATCTCAGTCGATTCTGTTCTTTGTGATTGTCTTCTTACTCTTAACGAACACGTTTTATCTATCGAGCTTATACCCCTGCAATTGGGTTGCTTCGATATCATAGTAGGCATGGACTGGCTTCGTAAGAACCATGATGAAATCGCTTGTCATGAGAGTATGTTTGTTTGCCTCTTCCTTCTGGTGATACTTTGCACGTCTATAGAGACCGACCTTCTAGAGGACTGAAGCTTATGTCATGCACACAAGCGAAAGTACTTACGTAAACCATACTTTTCCTTCTTGGCCCATGTAGTGGAAGAAAAGGGCAAAGGAAAGATAGTAAGTGATGTTCCAATGGTGCGTGATTTTCCTGACATCTTTCTTGAGGATTTACCTGGTCCTCCTCCATCTCGATCAGTTGATTTTCGTATTGATCTCGTACCTGGTACGCCTCTTATTGCTAAAGCTCCTTATCGTCTTGCACCTTCTGAGATGCAAGAATTGTCAAGCCAACTCCATGAACTCCTCGATAAAGGCTTCATTCGCCTAAGTACTTCACCTTAGGGTGCACCTGTCTTGTTCGTCAAAAAGAAGGATGGCTCGTTTCGCATGTGCATAGATTATCGTGAGCTTAACATACTCACTATCAAAAATCGTTATCCCCTTCCTCGCATCGATGATCTCTTTGATCAACTTCAAGTTGCAACTTTCTTCTCCAAGATCGATCTTCGATCTGGCTATCATCAGCTTTGTGTTCTTGAAGAGGACATTTCCAAAATCGCATTTCGCACTCGCTATGGTCACTATGAGTTCGTGGTTATGCCTTTTGGCTTGACCAACACACCAGCCGTGTTCATGGATCTAATGGATCGTGTTTGCAAACCTTAATTGGATCGTTTCATAATCGTTTTCATCGTTGATATTCTTATCTGTTCGAAAACTCAAGTTGATCATGAACGTCATTTTCGCCTCCTACTCAAACTCTTGCGTGGTGAACGCTTATACGCAAGGTTTTCCAAGTGTGAATTCAGGATCAAAGAAGTTCAATTCCTTGGACACGTTGTTAGTGAAAAAGGAATTCATGTCGACCCTTCCAAAATCGAAGTTGTGAAGAATTGGATCGCGCCCAAATCCCCATCTGAGATTCGTTTCTTTCCTAGGATTGGCTGGTCACTATCGCCGATTCATCTCGAACTTTTCGAAAATCGTCGTTCCTCTCACCATGCTCACACAAAAAGAGAAACCTTTTGTCTGGGGTCCTGAACAAGAGGAATCCTTTTCAACTTTCTAGGACTTGCTTTGCAATGCTCCTGTTCTAGCTCTTCCTGATGGGAATGATGACTTCTTAGTATATTGTGGCGCTTCAAACCGTGGTCTTGGTTGTGTTCTCATGAAACAAGACAAGGTCAGCGCCTATGCTTCTCGACAGCTCAAAATACATGAGAAGAATTACACTACCCACTATCTAGAGCTTGGCGTAGTTGTTTTTGCGTTAAATATTTGTTGACACTACCTATATGGTACCAAGTGTGTGGTTTTCACTGACCAAAAGAGTCTACAATACATCATTAACCAAAAGGAATTATGAAGGTCCGTGATCAGGCGGTTCTAGACGGAAGTTAATGCGTAACGTGTCAATTTCGGTAGAATGTTATTACAGAAAGAGTAGTAGAAACAGAATGCAGCAGAAGTCTTCATTCATACCGAAAGAGTTTACATCGTTGACAGGCTGCCGGAGTTCCTGGAGAGAATCCGACAGCACGTCCCCGTAGGGATGCCAAAAACTCAAATGACAAATGAACACACACCACCTATTTCTTGGGAAAACACACAAGTTCACTTGACATATGCACAGGAGGACAAGGTCGGCCGAACTTGTCTACCATATGACAAGTTCGGGCGAACTTGTCTGTCACATGTCAAGTTCGAGCGAACTTGACTGTCATATGTCAAGTTCGAGCAAACTTGACCTCCACAGGTCAAATTCGGACGAACTTGTTCCCTTTTACACTGAAACTCCATATTTTGGTTGTGTGTTCGATTCTAACCTATACAATATTCAACACACGCTCTATCTAGCCTATTCGACAAGTGACGAACACAAAGTGCATCAACAGGTTCCCCCTTGTTCGTTACTGTCGAATCTTGGTCTTCAAACTTGAGCCGTGATTGAATATTCTGCAACTTCAATCAAGGTGTTTGCCGATGTCGTCGAAATGCGTCAACAAATTCCCCCTTAATTGATGATTCAGGTTTGCATTATCAACATCTAATTCCCCCTGAAATCTCTAGTTTAGATATTTGTTGCACAATTTCCAACATCCTCTGATTTGCTTGACTGACAGATTATCTTGAATAGACACCAATGTGAAGCTTATCAATGCAGCTTCTTGTTTTCAACTTTAACCACATCCGCGTTCAGTTTAGCGCATATCTCCCATGCTCGATCTTCCGATCTTCAAAACTCAACCAACAATTGATAGAAACTTCAAAATACCACACCGGTAAACTTCAAATCAATGTTTACCCGCAAATCTGAAATCCCAATTTCCGTAATTACTCTTGATCAGCAAATCAGTAATCTTTTTCAATCAGTAAATCTTCATCGGAACCAAATCATCTGGTAACACTTCGAATCTGAGAATTTCTCGTCCATGATCAAAATCACATTCTTCCTCTTCAGTCACAATAACAGATATATAGCTATCTCCGGTAGACCAACGCCACTTAATCACCAAACATCATCATCCAACGGCGGTTAGTCCAAAGAGAAGAATGATTCATCAGCTTGAAGACTAAAAATAATGGCCACCAAAGGCTATCATCGGATTTCCTTGGTAATTTTGAAACCATCCGTCTTCGGAGCTAGTCACTAATTCCTAAGATCATCACCGAATGTTATGAACGTCCTTAGTTCCTTAGTGGTACTAATGACTACTAATCCAGCTACCTGTTCCTTCACCGGTGATCAGGACTCTAACCCTTAAGCATCAATCTGTATAATGATCTGAATAATCTGAACTTCCTGTGATCAAGAATCCCAATGATCTCAAATCTCTGTATTTCCCGGTTAATCTGTAGTCAGAAACCACCCGAATACTGTTGCCGAGTCACGAATTTCAAAAATGTCGGAATATTCATATAAATGAAATTTTTATTTCCCCTCATTTTTGCAAATTCTGACCATACCAATTTTTTCACTGAAATTCCACCTCAAATCCGGAATTTTCAGTATTTAACAAATGCGGAATTTACTTTAAGGCCCATCGGTATTCTTCAACCCTAATGATCACCAAATTGCTTTGGTATCAATGACTACCCTCTCATCTTTAACCATCTCTAACCTCATCATCTCAGCCTCTCTCTAAGGCCTCCGACGGTGTCCCCGAATAGTCAGTATCAGACGTTAAAAGTTCGAAAAAATTTCTACCAGCAAATTTTTTCTGAACACCCGTCTCATCAAACCGAGCGATAATTTTTTTCAATGCCTTTTTTAGGCATTGGACAAGTTCGGGCGAACTTGTGAAAAAAAGTCACTTTTCAACAAGTTCGGGTGAACTTGTATCAAAGGATAAGAAATTAAAGCAACAAGTTCGGGTGAACTTGTAAACATAATTTCATTAAAATCCAGTCAAGTTCAAGCGAACTTGGTTGGCCAAACACCCAGTTCAAGCGAAGTTGACTACAAGTTCGGGCAAACTTGATGAAATTTCAGTTAAGTTTGGGCGGGCGAACTTGTAAACATAATTTCATTAAAATCCAATCAAGTTCAGGCGAACTTGGTTGGCCAAACACCCAGTTCAAGCGAACTTGACTACAAGTTCGGGCGATCAGTCAAGTTCGGGCGAACTTGATGAAATTTCATGAAAATTAACCAAGTTCGGGCCAAATTGGTCAAACAGTGTCAAGTTCGGTCGATCTTAATGAGAAATCTTGAAAATTCTTGTCAAGTTCGGTCGAACTTGGTCCTCCAAATTAGCCTTTTTTCACAATTTTCGATCCAAAATCCTTATTTATTCGAATTTCGAGATGATTCCACCATAGATCTGGTCGAAAATGGTTTTCTAACAATCCTATCTGTTCAATTTTAGATTTTGTCCGTGCATTGTATGTTTATTTCATATTTTACGTCCAATACCCCTCCTAATGTCCATAAATATCAAAATTCAGGGCGTAGGTGATAACCGTAGCTCTGATACCAATTGAAGGTCCGTGATCAGGCGATTCTAGACGGAAGTTAATGTGTAACGTGTCAATTTCGGTAGAATGTTATTACAGAAAGGAGTAGAAACAGAATGCAGCGGAAGTCTTCATTCATACCGAAAGAGTTTACATCGTTGATAGGCACCCGGAGTTCCTGGAGAGAATCCGGCAGCACCTTTCCCCGTAGGGATGCCAAAAACTCAAATGACAAATGAACACACACCACCTATTTATAGGGAAAACACACAAGTTCGCTTGACATATGCACAGGAGGACAAGTTCGGCCGAACTTGTCTACCATATGACAAGTTCGGGCGAACTTGTCTGTCACATGTCAAGTTCGAGCGAACTTGACTGTCATATGTCAAGTTCGAGCGAACTTGACCTCCACAGGTCAAGTTCGGACGAACTTGTTCCCTTTTACACTGAAAACTCCGTATTTTGGTTGTGTGTTCGATTCTAACCTATATAATATTCAACACATGCTCTATCTAGCCTATTCGACAAGTGACGAACACAAAGTGCATCAACAAATTAAACATGTGTCAACGTCGTTGGGTGGAATTGCTTAACGACTACGACTGCACTTATCAAGTTAGAGGTGAAACTCGCATCTTGTTAACTAGTCCCACTATTCGATTTTCAGTCTCGCCAATGTTTTGATTTTCCCAATCGATTAAGGACGTGTAGTAACTGGAAGGACAAATATCGTTAGTCACTCCTTGATGAGAGTATTTGTCTATTAGTCCAAAGCACGTTCACTTAATTCGAAAAGGACTTCAATTTACTTTGGAATAGTCTTATGTTACGTTCCGTGACAATCCAGATTTTACATTAAATCTCTTTTATGCTATCTCAATTTTAATGTGTTTTTATTTGCACGTTACTTTCATTTCAAGCTTGAAGACACAATACACACTATCTTCGCAATCTAAAACAAATAATAATAATATCCCATGAACAAACTATATTTACGATGCTTTTATTATCTAGGTTACACTACGTGAAATTCATGATTATGCTATGTGAAACTAATTGAACCTTTTATATGCTATGTGAAACTATATGCTATGTGACGCATTCATGAAAACAATTTCCTTAAATAAAACATTATGATCAAAGTCTTATCTATTCTTTGTTTCGAATCTTTAGATGTCGTCATTTAGTCAACTTTCCAACTTATCCAAAAAGTCTAAGACCAGCTCTCAGAAGAAGATGATGGCATTCATGGCCAATCAGATTGCCCGTATTGTCCCCAAGACCGTCAGTGAAGTTCATGCTTCAAACACTCCCAACTCCTCCGTTGACTTGAAAGTGGCCCAACCCAACCCTGTAACCTTCAACTACAAGCACTTTTCCACCTACAACCCTAAACCTTTCACTGGCATGGATAGGGTGACAGCTATCCTTGAATGGTTCGACAACATAGAGGTTACTTTCATCAACAGCGAGTGTCCTGAAGAACTCAAAACACGTAGTACTACTGGAGTTTTCCAAGCCAGGGCCTTGGAATGGTGGACCAATGAGAGAAACATTCGCTCTAATGAAGTGGCTTATGCACTACCTTAGGAGGAAGTGAAGCAACCTATGATGAATGAGTTTTGTCCTCCTCACGAACAGCAAAAGCTTGAGGAAAAATTTTGGGTTCTCAAGCAAATTGGTGATGACAACCTAGCCTATACCACTCGTTTTAAGCAGTTGAGTTTCATAGTACCACACTAGTGTGTGACTACTGATTGTATGATCAGGAGGTATATCAATGGGTTACCCTCCAGCATGCGTGACACCATCGAGGCAGCCAAACTTGACAATATCGAGGCTGTCTATCATCTCCCTGCTAGCCTAAACAATAATCGCATTCGCGATAAACAAGCTGCTGCACCCACAAACTCCTCAAAACCGGCCAATCAAATCACCAACAATCAAGTGGTAACAGGGGTAAGAAATGAAAGTTTCAAAACCCTGGTTGTAACGCGATTGTACCTGCTACTAACCCAAACCCTGTTACACCAGAGAACACAAGAAAACCATACAGTGGGGTTCATCCCAAGTGTACCACTTGCCACTATCATCACCCAGCCAACTCAAAATGTTGCCATTGCACTAAGTGCAACCGTTTGGCCACAATACCACTTATTATCAGCAAACTCCCCAAAACCCTAAACCAGCTAACAATGTTAGAGCCTGCTAACAAGTGTGGGGATACTACGCACCTCACAAGGCCCTCAACTAAACCAAGAACACAGCAACCGCAAGCTCCTTGAGGACGAGCTTTCAATATCAACGATAAGCAGGCACAGAACGACAATCAAGTTTTCAATGGTACGTTCCTTGTTAATATTCTTTGTGCTTCATTATTATTTGATACTAGTGCGGACAAAAGCTTCGTGTCCGTTGAATTTGAACCTTTGCTAAATTGTACACGTTCTAAGCTGCCTAACTCGTTCTTAGTCGAAGTTGCCAATGGCAAGTCCATCTCAGTCGATTCTGTTCTTCGTGATTGTCTTCTTACTCTTAACGAACACGTTTTCTCTATCGACCTTATACCCATGCAATTGGGTAGCTTCGATATCATAGTAGGCATGGACTGGCTTCATAAGAACCATGCTGAGATCGCTTGTCATGAGAAGTATGTTCGTTTGCCTCTTCCTTCTGGTGATACTTTGCACGTCTATAGAGACCGACCTTCTAGAGGACTGAAGCTTATGTCATGCATACAAGTGAACAAGTACTTATGTAAACCATACTTTGCCTTCTTGGCCCATGTAGTGGAAGAAAAGGGCAAAGGAAAGAGCGTAAGTGATGCTCCAATGGTGCGTGATTTCCATGACATCTTTCTTGAGGATTTACCTGGTCCTCCTCCATCTTGATCAGTTGATTTTCGTATTGATCTCGTACCTGGTGCGACTCCTGTTGCTAAAGCTCCTTATCGTGTTGCACCTTCTGAGATGCAACAATTGTCAAGCCAACTCCAAGAACTCCTCGATAAAGGCTTCATTCGCCTATGTACTTCACTTTGGAGCGCACCTGTCTTGTTCGTCAAAAAGAAGGATGGCTCGTCTCGCATGTGCATTGACTATCGTGAGCTTAACAAACTCACAGTCAAAAATTGTTATCCCTTTCCTAGCATCGATGATCTCTTTGATCAACTTCAAGGCGCAACTAGCTTCTCCTAGATCGATCTTCGATCTGGCTATCATCAGCTTCGTGTTCTTGAAGAGGACATTCCCAAAACCGCATTTCGCACTCACTATGGTCACTATAAGTTCGTGGTTATGCATTTTGGCTTGACCGACGCACCAGCCGTGGTCATGGATCTAATGAATAGTGTTTGCAAACCTGACTTGGATCGTTTCGTAATCATTTTCATCGATGATATTCTTATCTATTCGAAAACTCAAGTTGATCATGAACGTCATTTACGCCTCATACTAAAACTCTTGCGTGGTGAACGCTTATACGCAAGGTTTTCCTAGTGTGAATTCTAGATCAAAGAAGTTCAATTCCTTGAACACGTTGTTAGTGAAAAAGGAATTCATGTCGACCCTTCCAAAATCGAAGTTGTGAAGAATTGGATCGCGCCCAAATCCCCATCTGAGATTCGCTCTTTCCTAGGATTGGCGGGTTACTATCACCGATTCATCTTGAACTTTTCGAAAATCGTCGTTCCTCTCACCATGCTCACACAAAAAGAGAAACCTTTTGTCTAGGGTCCTGAACAAGAGGAATCCTTTTCAACTTTCTAGGACTTGCTTTGCAATGCTCCTGTTCTAGCTCTTCCTGATGGGAATGATGACTTCTTGGTATATTGTGATGCTTCAAACCGTGGTCTTGGTTGTGTTCTCATGCAACGAGACAAGGTCATCGCCTATGCTTCTCGACAACTCAAAATACATGAGAAGAATTAC
Source organism: Scalesia atractyloides (assembly GCA_947069175.1). Taxonomy (NCBI): domain Eukaryota; kingdom Viridiplantae; phylum Streptophyta; class Magnoliopsida; order Asterales; family Asteraceae; genus Scalesia; species Scalesia atractyloides. The sequence goes on along the minus strand of CAMTDV010000019.1, from coordinate 45,503,949 downwards.
ACTACCCACGATCTAGAGCTTGGCGTAGTTGTTTTTGCGTTAAATATTTGGCGACACTACCTATATGGTATGAAGTGTGTGGTTTTCATTGACCAAAAGAGTCTACAACACATCTTTAACCAAAAGGAATTAAACATGTGTCAGCGTCGTTGGGGGGAATTGCTTAACGACTACGACTGTGAGATTCGCTTCCATCCGGGCAAAGCAAATGTTTTGGCCGATGCACTTAGTCGTAAGACTCATGTTAGTAGCATTCGTTGTTTTCAATCTCTAGCGATCTTCACATTTGCATTCGTGAAGCTCAATACTCGTCAGCCAACGAAGGTAGTCTAATTGTCGAAATACGAGGTGCTTCTATAGACCAACTCGTGACAAAATCCAATGGAATTCAATACTATCTTGATTGTATCAGGGTGCCAGATCACGACAATCTTCGTGAACTCATCATGAATGAGGCACACAAATCCAAGTACTCGATTCATCCTGGTGCTGATAAGATGTACCATGATCTTCGTACATCCTATTGGTGGCCTGGTATGAAGAAGGACATCACCTCTTATGTTTCTGAATGTCTCACTTGCTCAAAAGTCAAAGCTGAGCATCAGCGTCCTTTTGGTTTACTCGAACAGCCTGAAATCCAGTTTGAAAATGGGATGGCATTGCTATGGACTTCATTACCAAACTCCCTCGAACACCTTCTGGTCATGATAGCATTTGGGTAATCATTGACCATTTGACTATATCAGCTCACTTTCTTTCTATTCGTGAAGATTTCAAGGTTGAGAAACTTGCTCGAGTCTATATTGATGAAATCTTCTGTTGTCATGGTATTCCTCTGGACATCACATTTGACTGCGATGGTCGTTTCACTTCGCGTCTTTCGCAAACTTTCCAACCGCTATGGGTTCTCACTTGAATCTTAGTACGGCCTTTCATCCGCAAACGAATGGACGGACTGAACGTACTATCCAAACCCCAGAGGAGATGGTCCGTTCTTGTGTCATCGACTTTGGTGGTAGTTGGGATGTACATTTACTATTGATTGAGTTCTCGTACAACAACAACTATCACTCCAGTATTCAAATGGCTCCTTTCGAAGCTTTATATGGACGCAAGTGCCGATCTCCCATCAACTAGCATGAGATTGGTGATAAATAATTTAATGGCCCTGAGCTCATACAAGAAACAACGGATAAGATTCTTCAAATCCGCGACAACTTACTTAAGGCTAGAGGTCAACAAAAGAGCTATGCCGACAAGAGACGCAAACCTTGGAATTCAATTTTAGAGATCATGTGCTACTCAAAATATCTCCTTGGAAAAGAGTGGTTTGTTTTGTTAAAAAGGGTAAACTTGCCCCTCGCTATGTTGGTCCTTTCAAGATACCCGAGAGGATTGGCAAGGTGGCTTACTATCACACCCCGACTCGCAGCGGAAGACAAATTGCACGGTGCACAGACACATGGTAATTCCCCATAATTTAAAAACATGATATCACATAAAGAGGGAACCTCGGTTACAACATACATCAAGTATCATATTACAAACCCCAAGTTCAAGTACGGTACTACGAGCTACTACAGCTCTTATTCTGCTATAGGCCGCTACCCAAGCCATCCATATGCACGTTCCTTATTCCTGTTTAGTTTTACCTGAAATGCATGTTAGTTTTAAAAAGGGTCAGCTAAACGCTGCTGGTGAGTCCCACTGGTTTTGTTGTTGTGGAACAATATATTTTAACAAGTTTAATTGCACTGGTCATAGGTCACAGATCACGGATGGAATTACATGAGTATGCACCCAAGAAACCTTGACTGTTATAACTGTGCCGTGTCATGTTCGACACCTCAGCACACCAGGCCGTGTCACGTTCAACACCTCAGCCCATCCACTGCGTCACGTGCAGTCCAACGCCCCTGATGTAGTTATGCCTAACAACATAACCAAGTTTAGGATCCATGCAGTTTCCTGTTGTCGGGTTACAGTCAGGTTGTAGCAACGGGGATTGTCAGACCAATAGTACTATCCACTGCCCACGGCTTACGTTAATCACGTGCACTAATTGGGGATTGTTGGTGCAATTAACACATTGGTAACATGCAAGTAAACCCAGAAAACAGTAAAATAGTTTAAAAGTGGGGGAGTGAAACTCACCCACAAGTTGGTGTAATTAACACAGTGTGTAACATGCAAGTCCCTAGAAAACAATAAAAATTCAAAAGTGGGGAAGTGAAAACTCACTCACAAGTTGTTGTAATTAACACAGTTTGTAATATGCAAGTCCCCGAAAAACTGTAAAACAATTCAAAAGTGGGGAAGTGAAAACTTAAAGTGCGAGTAGTAGTCTCAACAAAAGAGTGATCAAGCAACTGGATTAACTTTAATAGCAAGTATGCAAGTATGGACTCAAATCAGTATCTAGGTTGGTAATGGTTATAACTTGGGTTCGGTCAGGAGTTTTCACCCCGGATTGAGTCTATAGGACACTGGCATGGTGATGGAGGTCAGGGTAGTATTAGTTTTTAGTTTGGCTTCCGGGCACCGTTTCGGGTGCCAGCCAAAGTCGGTTGTTTAACATATTCGGATAATGGTATGGGAATACCAACAGTGCTAATACGTTGTTATTTAAGAATGACTAACTTTTCATTAAGGGAGTTTGGGTGTTTGGGGAGTCTAGGTGCCCAAATTTGAGTTTCCATTCCCGCCGTCGGGAATTCTCCCGAACTGGCCTAGGACATACCCCTAGTGTCCAATCCACCCTGGAATCTCCTGGAAGTCTCCGGGTTCCGGCAGGTTCGTTATACGGTAAACTGCCGAAATTATTTTAAAATGACCCGTTTTTAATTCCATAAATTCCCGTTTAATCCATAATTTGAATAAAAATATGTAAATTTTTATACAAGTTAGTAAAAATCTGTAGATTATGTGAAAAATAATTTGGGAATTTATTTAGTCATTTTAACTAATTAAATAAATTCTTTGTAAAACAACATTTAACCGAATAATTATCATTAACTATCATCCGTGGTCTAAAAATTACCAAACAATTCCAGAACATCCTTTACATGTCTAGGAACTCCTCATAAAAAATTGAGATTTTTCGATTTCGTTTTGGTACGTTTCCGGCTACCGAAAACTCCCGAAAACATGGATTTTTATTCTGAATCAAAACTCAACCAATAGACTCTGAAATTTCCTGGAAATTTCCTTATATGTTTCTTAGTGTTCGCATACATTTTGGTGATTTATTGACTCTGTTTGGTATTTTTTCTGGAATTGTTTTGATAAAACAGTCAAAAATTCACCAAGCATCGTAGAAAACTCCAAAAATTCTAAACTTTTACATGGACATTTCGGTCAACACTCTACATGACCACACCAAATTTTTGATCAATCCAAGCATCACGGACCAAGTTATATGCAAAACAAGTTTCTGCCTATCCAAGATTCGGTTTTTGGATGTTATACCTCGAGCAGGCTTCGTTTCCAAGCGTTCCTTGTGAGTCAAGAAGTGTGTGGGGTGCTAATTCAGTACCTAAACATCAAGTACAATCCAAATATGCTAGAACTTAGATCAATCAAGCCTTGTTTCATTGTTTTTCGGTTTAGAAATTTGTTACGCGTTTTTGGCTGAATAAGTGTCGATTAGTGTATCAAAACCTGAAGTTTCATGTTCTTGGCTATCATATAACACCAGGGAATTCCCAATGTGTTCTTATTCAGCCAAGAACTTGTTTAAACCCTCCAAAATTCATGGATTAAAATGGGTTTTTTGGTTATAAATCGCGTTTAATCAAGAAAACCTTATCCAAATCATTTAGAATTTTTGAAGTTACCTTGATTTAGTGGAGTTCTTGGTGAAGATCAGCTGAAATTGATGTGTTTATGGCAGATTTGAAGAAGGAACTTGTGAAATTTTGGTGAAAAATGAAAAGAAAAAGGAAAAATAAAATAAAATATATAGGGGGGGGGGATGGCGGTTTAGGGTGGGTACCCCTACCCACGTGTGCCACCTCGTGCTCCGTGAAACGCATTAAAAGGTGATGTTTATCTTCGGTGTTGTGTTTAGGTTCGTTTTCGGGTCCCGTACGCGTCTCTGATTTACGAAACGATCTCCGTTTTTCGCGTTCTTAGTGTCAAAAGACCCGGTTTTAAAAACTGAGCATAACCGTCTCGAAATCCGTGCACAGTTACGTTTTAATCATAAAAGCCTCGTATTACGTTGGTTTAAGTGTTTTAGGCTTGATCGACCGTTCCTTGCATGTTTGGTTTGTCTTTCGTCGCTCTTAAAACAAAGCGTTTCCCTAACCAGGTACCGCCTCGTTTTACATGCACGAGCTCCGTTTTGCTTATAATCTTATGTCATAGTCTATGGCACATAATCAAGATGTTTCGTGAACTCATAATCATAAAGGGCCCTACCGTTGGCCTAATAATCATGATCGAATGTTCAACGCACTGTTAAACGTCAAATATCCGTTTAACCCGTTGTGAACGGCTAAGGACACCAACCTCACATCGTTGGTCCTTAATAGTGTCATGTTAACCATTACGTGTTCTCGGATTCCTTCGTGACATTACTGATATTGTTTAGCATAGCACACAAGTCATCCAAGTTTGCAAAGTTTACGCGCAATTATTGTTTTAATCATGCTTTATGTTTAGGACCCATTAAGGTGTACTTGGTTTCGTCATGGGTATCATAGTCTTGTTGTGCCTTAATTGTTTAACCCTTCCATCAACTATTTCTACCGGTTCCTCCATGAAGTGGAGCTTATCATCAACGTGTATGTCTTCCAATGGTATCTGGGTGGCCTCGCCCGAAAGGCACTTCTTTAAGTTCGAAATGTGGAAGACATTATGAATGGCATTAAGCTCGGTTGGTAGCTTCAACCAATATGCTACGGGACCTACTTTTGCTAGGATCTTGTAGGGTCCAATGTATCGTGGGGCTAACTTTCCGGACTTTCCAAATCTGATAACGCCTTTCCATGGCGATACTTTTAACAATACCCGTTCCCCCACTTCGAACGATAACAGTTTTCAGCGCACATCAGCCCAACTCTTCTGCCGATCTTGAGCAGCTTTCAATCTGTTCTGAATCTGATGGACCTTATCAGTCGTTTCCTGTACTAGCTCGGATCGTATCAGTTGGGTGTCACCCGCTTCGGTTCAACAAAGTGGTGATCGGCACTTTCGACCATAAAATGCCTCATACGGGCTGCCTGGATACTATTGTGGTAACTATTGTTATATGAAAATTCCACTAGTGGGAGATGCTTGTCCCAGCTTCATCCGAAGTCCAGGACACAAGCACGAAGCAAGTCCTCTAGTGTCTGGATCATGCGTTCCGATTGGCCGTTGGTTTGGGGATGGTAAGCAGTACTTAGGTCGATCCGCGTCCCCAAAGCTTCTTGTAGCTTCTGCCAATACCGTGAGGTAAAATGGCTTTCTCGGTCGGAAATAATAGCCACCGGAACCCCATGTCTTGCTACTATTTCGTTAGTGAAGATTTCGGCCAACTGGTCGGTTTTATAAGTGGTATGGATCAGAATAAAATGTGCGGATTTGGTCAATCTATCTATAATTACCCAAATCGCGTTATGACCACGAGGCGTTCTTGGAAGATGGGTCATGAAATCCATCGTGATTTGTTCCCATTTCCACTGAGGTATCTCGGGTTGTTGTAACATTCCCGAGGGTTTCTGATATTCTGCCTTGACTCGCGTATAAGTCAAGCATTGGCTTACATATTCAGCCATATCTTTTTCATTCCCGGCCACCAATAGAACTCTTTAAGGTCGTAGTACATCTTGTCTGTACCAGGGTGAATTGAATATTTCGATTTATGAGCCTCGTCCATGATCAATTGTCTCAGCTCCGAACTTGCAGGAATCCACACTCGATTTTTGGAAGACAACACCTCATCGGTTTTCTTCACAAAACTTTTCTCATTCTCGTGCAATCCTTCACCGGGTAACTGGCTTTCCTCTAAGGCTTGCATCTGCGTCGGATTTACTCTATCAGGCTCGTCTGCACAATCATTCCCAAGGCTCTCACTCGGAGGGGTTTAATTCAATCCTTCCTACTTAGCGCATCCGCTACCACATTACCTTTCCTCGGGTGGTACTTTATCTCACAATCGTAATCATTTAACAACTCCCCCCATCTGCACTGCCTCATCTTTAGGTCTTTTTGGTCGAAGATATGTTGGAGGCTTTTGTGATCCGTATATATAGTACACTTAGTACCTGTTGGGATTGAACCCAATGAAAGGAACAGATGATATTAAGCCAAATAACACTATCCGAGCTTTGGTTCAACTATCAGAGGTTACATCCTCTGATGTACTTACACTGCTTTCCATAAAGACTGCTCATCCTATCATCTGCCTTCACAAAGCTTCAAGGTCTGCCAGAGTTAACAAGGACAGAGGATAGGAATCAGAGTTTATTCATTAGCTTAGTTAATCAATGTAACAGTGCCAAGCACTGTTAGTTTAGTATAAGCAGTGTTTAGAGTTAGTTACATATTGTTAACTTTCACTATCAACCCTGACGTCATCAAAGATGCTCAGAGGCTAGATAGATAGTATATATAGGCAACTCTTGTAACCTTTAAACTTGTCTCTTAAAATATCAACTTTCGCATATCATCTTCTCTACATTTTCTCATTACCAAACTGTAATTGCAAAGGCTGAGGGGGAGTTTGTGAATCACATGCAAGTTAATTAACTTGAAAGCATGATGATGATGAAAACAAACGACCATTGCTTGTAGTAAAAGTTTTCCATCTTATTCCGTTGCAAATCTCTTTTAATTCAATCATTTTCCATTTTTGAAACAAAAACTACAAGTAATTCAAACTCAGATCCTAATAATTGGTATCAGAGCTTGATTCATCAAATTCGATCTAACAATCGATTTGGTTCGAACAGATCTACTCTCTTGCTAATCAGTTTGGTTGTTTTTGTTTGATATTCAGAGTTTTTACTACGTTCAAAGTTTTTAAAAAACAAAATCTGAAAAAAATCAACTGAAAATGTCTCAAAACACACAGGATGCCAATTCTGGATCCTTGTTCAAACCGTCGATGCTCAAAAGAAATGAATATTTCATTTGGCAACGACGGATGGGTCACATCCTTGCCCAGCAAAACACCGGTTGCTGGGGATCTGTTGCTTATGGACCTCACGTTCCAATGGTTCCAAGCATAGAAGATCCAACCAAACAAGTGCCAAAAAATCCTGAAAACTTTTCGGAGCAGGATTTCTAGAAAATTGAATTGGATGCTAAGGCATTTAGCATAGTTGATTCGGCCTTACCCAATGAAATTTATGCTGGTCTACTCCATTGCAATAGTACAAAGGAGTTATGGGATGCACTTAAGGAGCAATTGTGGGACTGAGGAAGTGATAGAAAGTAATAGAGAAGTTCTAAATCAGCAGTATGAAACGTTTTGTCACTTGAAAGGAGAGTCTCTAACACAACAATTTGAACGTTACAGCTGTCTCATCAGTGAACTTAGAATGGTTAACGTGGTTTTTCCTAATTCGACTGTCAATAGTCGTTTCCTTAGATCGTTACCAGATAAGTGGGAGACAGTAGCTTATGTAACGCGAAAATCAAAGAAATGTCATTGACACAACTTCATGGGATACTCCTCACTTATGAGAGAGAGTTAAACCAGAAAAAGAAGTTTCAAGATTCTGGCAAAATGACTGATGATTACTCATTGGGTAATACAACTCTTTTTGGCCAAGAAGAGGGTTCTGGCTGCAGTAAGGACCAAAGTTATGATCAATATATAGATATTACATATGGTGGGAACTTTGGATCTGAAACATATGCACCCAACTACGCTTTTGCTGCTAGTGGGGAAAGCCAAACCCCTGACAATCTATCCTTTGAGCTGAATGATTTGCAACACATTGAACCTTCTGATCTTGAAGAAATGGATATTTTGCACCAACTGGCCTTATTGAGTGTTAGGGCTAGTAAGTTTTACAAGAGAACTAGTAGAAAATTCCCAGGTTTGCATGGGGGTTTGAAGGTTAGGCTAGATAAATCAAAAGTCAAGTGTTATAAGTGTAATAGGCTAGGACACTTTTCCAGAGAATACAGGTCTCAAAGTTCTGGACCAATAGTGACTCATCCTGGCCCTAGACCTCAGCACACACAAAGCACTGCTCATTATTCCCAATATGCCCCTGCTCAACATGTTCAAAACATTGCCTATTTTGCACACCCTGCTACCACTGTTCCAGTGCATTATGTTCAAGCCACTGCTCCACAAATTCAATATGTTCAGGCACCATCACATCCTCAAGTGCTTGTACAACAAGCACCCATTGTTACACAACCTGCTCAAACCGCTGCTAGTCAAGCAGAGGTTGGTCAACAAAGCTTTTTCACACAAAGTTATGTTGACTGGAGTAGTTTGCCTGAGGATTTGACTGATGAAAACTTTGCTTTAATGGCCAAAAATGATGTTGAACAAGAATTTTGTTTAATGGCCTTAGAGACAATTGCTGAAGGTGTTGAATATGTGGAGATAGTGTCAAAATCTGATGAAGTTCAAGTTTGTGATGAAACAGTGGTTTCAAGTGAAGAAAGAGAAAATGCTACTGATAAGGAAAAGAACTCTCCTACTGACCCATGGAACATTGATGTGTGTGAAGATGCGTGTGACTGTGCTCTTATGGCTGCTACAAAGGGACCCTCTACTTGCCTTGATAGCTTATGGTATGTAGATAGTGGAGGTTCCAGGCACATGACAGGATGTAGAGCCCTTCTCAAGGACTTTATGGCTCATGGGGGGGGGGGTGATATATCTTTTGGTAATAACTCAAAGGGAAAGGTTTTAGGGTCTGGATCGGTTCTGGCTGGTAAACTCAAGTTTGAAAATGTAAATTTGATTGACAATCTGAAATTTAACCTGCTGAGTGTCTCACAAATGAGTGATAGAGGATATGGATCCTTCTTCACTAAGAAAACTTGTCAAATTATGGGACCAGAGGTTGTCAAAAAGATTGATCAAATCATTGCTGAGAGCAAAGCACAACTCCTTGCACACAGAAGTGGGAATGTGTATGTGGTAGATATGTTAAAAGATAATCCTATGTCTAGAACATGCCTATTCTCAGTTGCTTCTAGCAAAGAGACTGAGTTATGGCATAGAAGACTTGGACACACAAATATTAAAACTATCACCACACTCTCAAAACAAAGTCTTGTAAGAGGTTTGCCTCACAAGCAATTTTCCTGTGATGAACATTGTGTTTCCTGTTTAAAAGGCAAACAACATAAAAGTTTGTTAATCAATTGAAGAGTCCAAAATAAGCCAGTGTTAACAACTGTTGCACATGGACTTGTTTGGCCCAGTGCAAATCATGAGCTTAAAACACAAAAGGTATTGCCTAGTGATAGTTGATGATTTCTCTAGGTTTACATGGACCTTCTATCTTCATTCTAAGGATGAAACTGCAAGCATTTTGCAAAACTTTGTCAAACAAGTAGAAAAGCAATTTGATCTTCCAGTAAAAATCTTTAGAAGTGACAATGGAACAGAGTTTAAAAATAGGGAGTTGAATGCTTTTTGTGAGTCAAAAGGGATTGTTAGACAATATAGCATTCCAAGAACTCCAGAACAAAATGAGGTGGTTGAAAGGAAAAACAGAACCTTAATTGGCAACAATAAATCTCATCAGAATGTTACCTCTATACCCCCAATACGACCACCACAATTCTCATCAGTGGCTGATACTTTGATTTCACCAGCAGAGGTTAGCTCAGATGATACACATTTGCAGCCATCACCTCAAAATGCTATTGTTCCATACCAAGGTGATTTGATTTATCTCAAAAGCCATCCAGCAGATAAAGTTATTGGCAACATCAAATCTGGGGTGCTCACACGAAGCCAATCCCACATCAGACATCACTTTGTGAGAGATTGCTATGAAAAATGTTTGATTTCTTTGCATTATGTCCATACTTCAGATCAATGCGCAGATGTTTTAACCAAGGCATTGGATACATCTACCTTTGAAAAATTGATCTCAAGGCTTGGTATGCTCATATGGATTAAAAACAAGTTTTCTTGTAAATCCATGTGTACATAGCATCAAAATGTTTTCAGAAAATCAAAAACACCTTAAAAATAGTTAAAATTGAATTTTTTAAATAAATCTTTAAAAGTCTGTTTGTTCAAAACCACTGATAGGCTTAAAAATATTATCCACTGTTAAAGTGTATCATCTGATTTCCATTTTTTTACCATTTTTCAAAACACTGATAGCTATCCACTGATAGTGTTAAAAATCAGTTTTGTCCAAACCTCTGTCCTAAAACAGTGGTTTGCCACATCAATGGTTACTTTTCTCATCAGAAGTTACACGTGGCCAGATGTTAGCCATCAGATCTTGCAACAGATGCCACGTCATGTTCACTTTTTCAAAACCCTTATAAAACCCCTATTTTATCTCACCAGTGGTTACCCTAAACTGTGTCGATTTCAAAATCTCAAAACAGTTTTTCTCTCAAACACAATGGCTCCCAAATTAAAATCTTCAAAATCCAAAGCTAAATCGCAAGAAGAACCTCCACCTTTCACTCTCATAATCAAAACCCCACACAACTACACTGCCATACTTGAATAAAACGACGCAAATACTCGCTATCATCCAATGATTCGAATTTTGCAAAGTCTAAATTCTTGCACATGCTAACCGTCAAAGCCCCCATTTACATTGATGCTCTTCGTGATTTCTGGAAAAATGCAAAGGTTCACTCATCTGCTGATGGTGTTCCTTATACAATAATTTCACGAGTAGGGGGAGTGTTGATGCAAATTAGCCCCCAATCGATCTCTCAAGTTTTCAAGTTAAATGACATACGACACCCTGTGTGATTTCCAATTAATGAGATCCAAGCAGAGTTTCTGGAAAGAGGTTATATCAGCCAGATGAAAAGTATGACCATTTTTAAACCTAACTTTCCTGCTGAGATGAGATTTTTCTTTCACACCATTCTTACTTGTCTCTTAGCAAAATCCACTGCTTTCAATGAAATCCCATTGAACATGCAATATCTGGGGTATGCAATTTTAACTGAAACAGATTTTAACTACTCCTTGATATTGTTCAATGATCTTGTAAATAATTTTAAAAATATTGAAAAAAGAAAAGCTTTTTTGATGCATCCATGTTTCTTGATTGTTTACTTGTAGGATCAAATCAAAGGTCCTGAAAGTAAACAAGGCGCTGTGATTAATCCAGGCAGCCTTAATCATGAAACTTTCACTAGAATAACAAAACAAGATAAAGTTGAGAAAACACAAGTAGAGGAGGATGAGCAAGTTTTACCAGAACAAAATGTTCAATCTCAACCTCTTACTACTGAGCCCACTACTCTTGGTGATCAGGGCAACACAAACGCTGCCCTGAAACCCACACCAAAAATTTCCAAAAAGAAAACCAAAACAATCTCCAAAAAGCCCACCAAACCCAAAAAGGATCCTCTGGAAGATGAGATCCCAGAGGTTAACCCTGTGACAGCACCAAAGTCACAAACCACTGCTGCTACTTCTTCACAGCAGATGGTTCAAAGATCTCGCACCGGCTTTGAACTCCTCCTTCTTCCTCACAAAAGGAAAAGGTTGTAGACACAGGGACACCACTTTATGAAGCTCTAGATCCACTTGGGTCTATCTTCCACAGCCCTTCTCCCAGGGGAATGTCGCTTTCTACTCAACCACCTTCACCGATACCTTCACTTCCACCCACAATTGTACCATTGCTAAATGCAATTGAATCAGTTCAGACACAAACCAGCACTTCTCAACAACCTATTACTGAGAATATACTTCATCAAATGGCTTGGTCAGATTCTTTATTCATTGCTAGCCCATCAGCAAATGAAGAGGCTACATCCCTTGGGTTACATGTAACCCTTGGTGATATTTCAACACAAGCAGCCACTACAATTGCTGAACTCCCTAGTTCTCAGTTGGACAGTGGTTTCATTAATAAGACTTGGTTGAAGGCAACCACTGCTGAGGCAACAACTGTTACCTCTATTGTGGGAAGTCCCCAGTACCAAGACAAAGGGGCATCTATGTTTGAAGCTGGTCCTAAAACCACTGCTCATGATAACATAGATATAACTACCACCACTGGCAGGAGTTCAGATGATCCTATTAAATTAGGTGATGATCTAAAATACCAGGATTTGACGGAGAGAGTGACTAGAATAGACAACTCTGTTGGTGAAATCAAAGATTTACTAAAGTAGATGATAGCTACAAAAAGTCAACCCTCTGTTCTATCCACTGCTGATCTCAAAGAAGCTCTTAACCCTCTGTTTCAACATCAACAACATTATTTGGATTTACAACACAAGCATCATGTGAATAATGTTTGAAACATGTTTGAATCATGGTATCAAGACACTGCAGCAGACATTAAAGCCATCAAAGCACATCTACTCACAACCACTGGCCATGCACCTCCAACGGTTATATTTGTTACAACAGATGAAGCCAAAAAAGGGGAGAAACCTTTGGGTCCAAAGAAGCTAACAATAGATGATGATAAGGCCAGACCTACATTGAATATTCCAAGGCCTGATGGTTCAAAGAAGATAGATTCAACTGAAGAACTAGTGGCCAAGGCAAGGGCTAGTCACAAGAAAAATGTGATTAAGGAGGGTAGAGTGTTGGTTGAGAAAAAGATTAATCAGCAAAAAGAAAAAGGAGAGGTTGGTACTTCATCAAAAAGAGCTCCTGCTAGAAAAGCCAGGAAACCAACATCCACACCTCCTAAAACTAAGCCTGAAACCAATCCAACCATTAAAACCTCTGCCTCTCAAAAACCTATCACATCTTCAAAACCATAACCCACATCCACACAAGCAGATGTTACAACAACTGTTGTGTCAACATCTGTTGAGACAACAGAGGTTGCAACATATGCATCTATATCCACTACCATAATCCCATTTCCCACATCAACTCAACCATTATCCACACCACCAAAAATCCCACAACCACCATCACCCACCTTAAGGTTAAAAGGAGAAAAATCACAAAAGTGATAAATGATGATGAAATCTCTGCACCTCTTCCACTATCATCAACACCAGTGATCCCCACATCAGTGCTTACAACTTCTTCAACTGTTAAAGTCATTCCTGCATCAAAGTTGTATCCTCTTGATTTACCAGCAGTCAGGGAAGAGATTATAAGTTTCTTTTCAGAGGAGGACCCTGACAAAAGAATAATTCTATCCCTTGATGGCTATCCAAGACCAGCAAATGTTGATGCTTATCTAAAATTAAAAAAGAAGCAAGTAGAGGATTTTGCCAAAAGAGAATCAGCTTGTAAAAATGATAGAGAAATACAGATTATCATGTCCTTTCAACTGAGTAAGGTCACCATTCTGCAAAACTTTATCAAGGATCTGAGCAACCAGTTGTCAGTAAGGGAATATAAGTTGCTCAAGAGTGAACTCATTGAGTATATCATGGAAAAGAAGATGTATAAGGCAACAAGGCCTCAGTTCAGGGATTTGAGCATAGATGAGCTGAGAGAAGAAATCAATAGAATGCAAGAAATGTTGAAAGACCCTCTAAAAAGCCAACTCCTCCTAACTGGGATTTATACAAGAAAGATATCTCTGAAAATGTCTTGAAGTTGAAGAGAATGAAGCAAGAACTGATTCAAAATCATTATGGTTCCAAAAACCAAGTGATGAGATGGGGTGAGGTGAGGGTGTTAGACACCTACAAAAGTTTGGAAGAGAGAAGGAAAAAGGATCCATCCATGCCTCCCAAGCCTGATTACTCAAAAGAAGATACTATCCTTAGAGCTCAACTCTCCAAAAGGTCCAGCTCAACATCTGCCCATTCCACGCTTGCCCTTCAACACAGGAAAAAGCAAGGGGAGATGAATGAAAAGACTGACAAAGAGTTTGAGGATTCATTTATCAAAGAAGGGATTCAAAATATGATTAATTATCACACTGATGATACAAGTGCCAAGCTGGCTAAAGACTTATCAATGTTAGCTCATTCACAAACTTCAGCAATAAAAGCTCCTTCAAGAAAACCATCAGACCCAAAAATTCTAAAATGGAAGGTCGATAAAGACACCCATGCATTGACATTGCTCAAGTCTGATGGTGCAGCCACTAAACTATCCATGGAAGATGCTTATGAGCTTACAGTAGAAGACTTCCAAGAACTTCTATGTTTAGAGCTGGTGAAGGATGCTGATGACATGGAATCTCTTAACTTTGAACTTCAATTCAAAGGTCAAATAAGAGAATTCCTCCTGAGGAATACAAACAAAGAATAAAGTGTTTTTGGCATCATCTGTTCCAGGGGGAGATTGTTGGGATTGAACCCTATGAAAGGAACATATGATATAAAGCAAAATAACACTATCTGAGCTTTGGTTCAACTATCAGAGGTTACATCCTCTGATGTACTTACACTGCTTTCCATAAAGACTGCTCATCCTATCATCTGCCTTCACAAAGCTTCAATGTCTGCCAGAGTTAACAAGGACAGAGGATAGGAATCAGAGTTTAGTCATTAGCTTAGTTAATCAATGTAACAGTGCCAAGCACTAATAGTTTAGTATAAGCAGCTGCGTCGATAGTTCTTGCATCTCGGACGGTGCTACACGATATGGGGCTTTGGCAATGGGTGCCGTTCCCGGTATTAGGTCGATGCGAAACTCGACTTGACGATTAGGCGGCAATCCGGGCAATTCCTCCGGGAACACATCAGGGTATTAACATAATACCGGGATGTATTCAATAGGCTTCTCGGCTGGTTCCTCCATCTTGACGCTAGCTAAAAACATGTCACATCCCTGTCGTATATACTTCAATGCCTTGAGGTGAGATATGAGGTTCAGCATGGTACCTAACTTCTCTCCCTGTACCATGATTGCATTCGTCGGGGATAAAGGAATCTTCACAACCTTCTGTTCACACAATACTTTCGTGTGATGGTTGGACAACCAGTCCATTCCTACCACAACATCAAAACTGCCCAATTCTATGGGTAAAAGGTCAATAGAAAATTGGTAACCGTTAAGGGTTATAGGGCAGTTACATTAGTTGGTGACTAATGATCGGTCTCCCGTTAGCAAGTTCGACGGTATAGGGTTGTTTTGCGTCAATAGCAGGCATATTCAATATTGGCAAAAAGGCAATCGAAACATAACTTCTATCAACTCCCATATCAAATAACACTGAAGCAAATTGATCGGAAACGAGGAACGTACCTGAAACCATATTGGGATCCTGGCATGCGTCACCAGGCCCCATGACAAAGGCACGGCCTTGAGTTGCATTCGAGGTAGATGCTTGGCCCTGTGTATTCCTTCCTACTGCTTGCTCAGTGAACTTCGGGCAATTTCGTTGAAAATGCTCTGTACTGCCACATCCGAAGCACGTACGGGGGTAGGTAACCTATGGTGTAGGTTGTTGTGGTCCCTGCTGAAGAGGTTGAGGCCTAGGGGTTGGAAACGGGTTAGTTTGGGATTTGCTTCCACGGACATCTTACAGTTTCGGGCATAATGTCCCTTCCTATTACAATTCGAACATATCACGGCTCGACATGCGCTACAGTGGTGGAAAGCACACATGTCGCACTTTGGGGCGTTTCCTTTATAATTACTAGAGTTACCAGTTGGGGTAGTCATGGCGTAACTATGGTTAGTTGCTATCCCTCTCTTTGCTACCGCAGCCCCTGCTCGACTACCTTATGGAGCTTCTCTCTTATATATAACCTGCTCTCCAGGCATCGTTAGAATCTTGCGTCTCACCATGTCAAACGTAACAGTGCCTGACCTGGCTAGCCACCGTGCATGGTCAGGTGTTCCACTGAGTTAACAATACTCCTCACTTATGGGGCCAGTCCCCAGATATACCTTTCGATCCTCTTGGGCTCCGGTTGGACCAAGTCTGGCAATATGCGTGCCAGTTCATTGAAACGGTTGGTGTAACCTGCGTGATCAGCACCTTGCATCTGCAGGTTCCAAAAATCATGTTCAAGCTTTTGAATTTCATGGGCTGGGCAGAACCTTTCCTTCATCAGTATCTTAAGATCATCCCAAGTCATAACATTAATCGTGTCCTGTCCGCGAGATTGAACAATGGTGTTCCATCAGTTTAAGGCGTGGTCCGTCAAGGTACAAGTTGTATACTTAACTGCGCAATCACCGGGACAATTACTTATATTAAGTACCGATTCCAACTTTCCGATCCATTTTACAAACCCATTTGGTCCTTCAGTTCCATTGAATTCCATCGGTTTGCACTCCATGAAATGCTTATATGTGCAAACTGGCCTACCATTATTTTGCTTATCGTTCTGACCTACCGCGCTAACCTGTAGGTCTGTTGTACGGATCATTCGGGTCCTAATTTGGCAAACCTAAGGTAAACGTGCGGAAACCGTTTGTATAGGCGACATTGGATACAAGTTCTTTATTGATTAATCACTATTTCATTAATGTGTAGACGTTACAGATCCTGGAAACACTTGGACAGAGCTTCACTTCCAGTTGACAAAATCTCTAAATCTTACAAATGAGAACACAACTATCCTATATATAGTAGAACAAGTTCGCCTGAAATGAGCCATGGTCAAGTTCGGGCAAACTTGTCCTTCACTGGACAAGTTCGGGCGAACTTGTCCTTCTCAGGTAAGTTCAGGCAGCTTGATCATGAGCTCTACAAGTTTGGGCGAACTTGTCTCATATCTCTCATAAACTTAACGTTTCGCTCTGAAACGCAGACTCGATATAATACGTTGACGTAGGCAACATACATATGCATCAACAGACTCCCCCTTGGATGTTACCGTAGTCATTAGTCTTCAATTAAGTTCCTGAGTCTTTAATGTTCTCTTGATCTTTATTTCTTGAATAACTTTAACTTTCTTGATCTTCATAACATCTACGATCCTTTTCTCTTTTCTTCTCGAGCTTGTCTTGATAAAAACTTTAATCACCATGATCCCCTTGCTTTGAGTTTTCTAGTATCTTCAATCAACGTTTTTATCTAGCTCCCCCTTAAAATCAACATCCTGTTTCAAAGTTCCTCACACATTCAAATAAAACGTTTCAGATTCAAACTTTGAAATTTCTAAACACAAACATATCAAATTTTAATCTTCTTATCAGTTTTAAACTCTCTAAGTTAATCAAGTCCAAATTAATGACCTTGAATATCTGATTCATGTATCAAGTTCAACTTAATGATCTTGATAAACATTTTGACACAAACTGATGCATTTATTCATATGTATGTTTCAACTAAATAAACTTTTAAACCTTTCAGATCAATTTCAATTTTTAGATTTTGTTTAGCAACTTTAGACTTTGAAAATCAGCTTTTCATCATCAGTGGTCAACGAAACTAAAAGATAATATAATCTTTTTGTTTTATGAAATGAATATCAAACACTAAGTATGTACAAACATATTTACAAATATATTTTTGTTGAGTTTGTGTTAAAGGATCATATCGGTTTTTGAGACATATCACAAGTACCATTGACCTTTTGAGACTTTAAGTTTTAACAAATTTACCTAGATTGTCGATATGTTTGTCCTCTTAAAATTCAACACATTTCTCAATTGTTTCAAGATAGGTTATGTAGAATTAAGAAACTTAACTTACCTATGGTTCCCATCTCAGAATATACTCCCGCATCAAGATTCCATAGATTTCACCTTACAGGTGAGCATAGCGTAATTGATATCCGTATCTGGGTTGTGCGAGACCTTGAGAGGTCAGGTTAGTACCACCGTACCGACAGAGAGATGAAGGCTCGACTTATAAGGTAGTGTTCCAATTTTGGAATCTTTTGACTGCAATTGATTAGATCTTTCGATTCGTTTCGCTGCAGTTTTAGGGAATTTTAGCAAAAGTATTATAGAAGTTCTAGGCCATTGCTACGCAAAATCAGAAGAACTTGTATAATACCCCAGATATCAACCATCTATAAAGACCTCGTATCTCAGAATCACGCAATCTCTCAAACGAAATTTCAGAGTACTAAGTCCATATATCTGAGAGATGTTAATCCACAAGTTTAAGTAGTTGTAAAATTTAGTTTATATCTCGGAAACAATTTACTGAATGTGTAAAGCCTGTCGACACATCTACAGTAAGACTTGTTTAAACCTTTTAAACTTTGTAAATCCTTAGCATAATGTGATAGTCCATTGATGTACTATCATTTCCTTTTTATCCATAAAATTCTTTTTGCCTATTTTTGTATTTTTCGCATTTAATATGTTTTTGGATTTTTTGAAAA
Source organism: Scalesia atractyloides (assembly GCA_947069175.1). Classification (NCBI taxonomy): domain Eukaryota; kingdom Viridiplantae; phylum Streptophyta; class Magnoliopsida; order Asterales; family Asteraceae; genus Scalesia; species Scalesia atractyloides. The sequence goes on along the minus strand of CAMTDV010000019.1, from coordinate 45,485,610 downwards.
TTTTTTCTCCCCCTAAAATTCAAAAACATATTTTTGGATTTTATGATTTATGGAAAAACATTGACCAACCGATGAGAATCACTTCAATTCTCCATCCATTACTGCTTTACAAATTTCTTTTAAATTCTCCCCCCCTCATGATGAAAAAAACCTTGACACTTTTATGTTAATAAAACATTTATATCCCTGAGTTTTGTCTGTTCAACAGTGAGGGTTTTGTGAAATTTTTCAAATTTTCTTCAAAAATTTGTAAAACTTTCAAGTAAACCTTATTGAAACATGTTTGCTAAAAATTTTCTCCAAAAATTTTCAAAAATTGTAAAGTAAACGTTATTTGAGTTTTAAAATTTTTAAAAATGGCCTTTGTATAAAACTTGTTAACCCAGCCCTTCGTTTTCAATGCGTTGAGCATTCACCTTTCTCAATAAATTGTAGAACAGTTTCTTGAAAATTTTCTTTTAGTTTTAAAAATATTTCATGTTTATCATTTTTAGCTCTTTCATCATCGATATCATAGTCACAATCCTCAATTATGACATTGTCATAGTTTGTGACTTTATCTCTTATTGGAGTTTCCTGTTTATTCTCATTGAACGGTTTTGGACATACTTATCTAAAATCAATGACGAAGTCACAAAACCTTTCAATTTCTTTTCCAAATCAACAACTTTATTTTTAGTAATCTCAGCATCTTGTTCAAGTTTTCTGATTTTTTGAAGATGCGAATTTATTATATTTTGTTTTTCAAAAACATTTTTATATAAAACATATTTTTCATTTTCTAAAATTTTTATTCTGTTTTAATTATTTTTTCATTTTCTTTAAACTTTTTATTTTCTAATGTCAAAATTTCCACATCTTTCAAAAGTTTGACAATATCAGATCTGGATTTTTCACACTTTGAGCACACAGATTCAGAACTTGAAACCTCATTTGTGGATGTACTTGAAACTTGTGCTTCACAGTTCTTAGCCATTATACTCTCTTCTTTCTTTAACTGATCATCTGAACTTTGCTTACTGACAAGATGAAAAACTTATTTAGTAATTCCACTTCATATCCCTCTAATCTGTCAATGAAGGTAGAAAGCATGAAATGTTCCCAACTTGGACTTTCCTTTAGTAAAATTAAGTATTTTGTCCATTCACCCTCCAGAAGTACATCTGCCAACTTGTCAATGTACTCTCTTTCTGTTTTAAGAAGATCATGTTTTGTCATCTGAACCTTCAACTGACAGAAGCGTTTTATCATTTGTTTCATTGATTCGCCTTTAATCATTGTGCAGATGTTAAACTCTTTCATGATTAGAGCCTTCTTGCTCTTGATCATCTCAGCACACTCCAGATATTTAGTACGCAGAGCCTTCCACAGCTTTTGTAGCGTATCACATTCTGGTAGCAAAATCAAGATATCTTCATTTATCGATTGCTGTAACAAACTGATCATCTTCTTCTTATGAACATATGCATTATTTTGTTCTGGTGTAAACTTTGATACTGCGAGAATAGCTCCTTGTTTATCAACTGGCCATTTAAATCCAGTTTTAAAGGCAACCCAAACGTGGAAGAAACTTATTTGTATCCAGCTCTCGAATTTTCCTTTCTAAGCTTCATACTCATCTATACTCATCAACATTGGCGGCTTCACGGACCCCATTTCGTTTTCCAAACTAATCTGTCGTTCAAAAACACTTGAAAAATGATTAGCAAACAGACAATTTTAGTAAAATTTGACTTTTTAATCGACGATTTTAACGTATCGGTTTGCTAAAAAACATTTAAAATTTTTCAGAAAACTGTTTTTATCAGATTAGAGCTTTAAACTCGACTCGTCAATAAGAATCTAACGATATATAATGTCCGAGTCTTTTTTCGGGATTTTCATGCCTTTTTTTAGAAACCTAGGACAAGTTCAGGCGAACTTGTCACAGCTTGTGAAAATCAGCTGCTTAACAAGTTCAGGCGAACTTGTATTAAGATTTATGAAAATATCACCCTAAGAACAAGTTCGAGCGAACTTGTAAGAATTTCAAGAGATTTATCAAGTTCGGGCGGACTTGTACTAGATTTTCAACAAGATTTGATCAAGTTCGGGCGAACTTGATTAAATTTGAAGAATTATCTAGCAAGTTCGAGCGGACTTGATAGAAATCAGTGAAAAATCAATCAAGTTCGAGCGAACTTGATGAAAAATGTGAATTTTTTAGTCAAGTTCGAGCGAACTTGATGATAAGTTCGAGCGAACATGTGTTTTCAAACATGGTTTTTTCAAATATTCGACATGAATTCGTTTGTTTTAAGCTCTGATCTTTTCAAGGGTTTTACTGTTATGGATTTTACGTATTATACTTGAAAATCAGTCCATTTGCCCGTGAAATGTCCAAGAAAAGTTAAAAAATGAAAGAAATAAGTAGAAGATGAGATGTTCTATGTCCAATATCTTCAAATTAGGCCAATCCTGCTCTGATACCACTTGTAGGTCCGTTGTACGGATTTTTTTGGTCCTAATTTGGCAAACCTAAGGTAAACGTGCGGAATCCGTTTGCATAGGCGACATTGGATACAAGTTCTTTACTGATTAATCATTGTTTCATTAATGTGTAGACGTTACAGATCCTGAAAACACTTGGACAGAGCTTCGCCTCCAGTTGACAAAATCTCTGAATCTTACAAATGAGAACACAACTATCCTACACATAGTAGAAGAAGTTCGCCTGAAATGAGCCATGGTCAAGTTCGGGCGAACTTGTCCTTCACAGGACAAGTTCGGGCGAACTTTTCCTTCTCAGGACAAGTTCGTGCTAACTTGATCATGAGCTCTACAAGTTCGGGCGAACTTGTCTCATATCACTCATAAACTAAACGTTTCGCTCCGAAACGCAAACTCGATATAATACGATGACATAGGCAACATACATATGCATCAACATAACCTCTGCCACAATTGTGGGATAACTGCCTGAAGTTGTTGCGCTATTATTTGCGCAATTTCTGCCTCAGTCATCTGTGGTGCGCGTTTCGGGGCCATTATATTATAAACAATAGATATGTATGGATCAATGTCACATAGTCAATTGTCACATAGCACACCATTTCATCACACATATAAGTTCACAACATGTATAACCACAAGCGTCTATATATAATAATAATATCCATCATCATATAACTGTAAAAATTTGCACATAGACTAATCCATAAGGGCCAGTGCTTAAATGTGCTGTCAAAACATGTCACCAAAGTGACGTACATATGCCATACTACGGAAAACACGGACTACGAAAACAACACCTCGACATGGGTATAACCCAGTACTTGGTAGGATGGGCAAAAGATACATCATATCTGTCTATACTATAAAAAAACCATACTAAGAACGCCACAACCAACACGTCAAACCTACAAACCTGCCACCAGGCCTATGATAGTACCGATGCATCCATACATCATCGCCCGAAAATGATCCTGGTGCTGATGAACATAACCCATACCCTGCGGCAATGCATCGCCTGCTGTAAGACGATCAAGTAATCTACCATCGCTTTCCTATGCTGCTCGTCCTCATCCCGCGCCATCCGTAGCAGTGAAATCTGCTCAAACAAATACCCCATCAAACTGCTCTCAGTGATGGGAGCAGGTGCCTCCTGAGGAGGAACTGGTATGCCTAGACAGGGGGTGTAGACTCTCTAACCTGGCGAGAAGGGCCACCTCGCTCGTAAGTGTGAAAAGGAGAAAGGTCCCCGCTAGGTGGTGTAAGGAAACGGGCAGTAAAGTGCTGCTGGGTCCCTATAGGTACCGGTCTCGGACGGATAGGAGAAACTGGTGGTGTGAACACAGGTAAATGTGTAAGTACCCTCCGACGAGCCGTCTGTCGGAGGCCAAAGGTGGGTATCTCATGGGAGCTAGGTGAAGATGGTAAATAAGCACTCGGGGTGGATGGAGTATAAGGCTCAGGAGGAGTCTCTGGGGAAGGTAAGCGGGGTGCAACCGGCTCCCACTCCTAATGCTCTGTAGCAGGAGTACGGCTCCGGGGGATCGGTCCTAACTGGATACCAATGTCCGGGGTACAACTATGCTCCGAGGAGCTAGTCGGATGGTAAGATGGAGAACGGTAGGCGCTCGGGACCTCTCCCTCGCGCCTAGTACGAGGTCTGGGTGGGTCAGGACCACAATAGTAACTAGAGGGATTTGGCTCGTTGCTCGATGTCAATGGGTATCAGTGGATCCTCCTCAGGATCGGTCTCCGTATAAGAAGTAGTTTGGCGACTCGAATGATGCGACATGATATCTATAGAAAGAAAACCGCATACAACGCTGATTCTACTGACCAAAATAACCGACACTCAACATTCCACAAATATACACATAAGCACGTATTGCACACAATTTTGATTTTAAGATTTTTAAATTATTTATGGTTGGTGAAGTTAGTAGACGGATTCCCGTCCTATCTCAATGACGTTCCCAGAACTCCCAAGTATGAGCAGATAAATTATTGTGTTCCGGACCACAATAATTTATCTACCCCACAAGGCCGTCCTAGTAATAGTCACACTACTCAGTCTCTAGAGGTTCTCAGTGTGGGGAAGCTAAACTTGGGATTATAGTCTAGGTTCTTTAGGGATACCTAATTCGTTATAATCGATGGCTTTGATACCATCTTCTGTCACACCCCGACTCGCAGCGGAAGACAAATTGCAGGGTGCGGCAGACACATGGTATTTCCCCATAATTTAAAAACATGATATCACATAAAGAGGGAACCTCAGTTAAAACATACATCAAGTATCATATTACAAACCACAAGTTCAAGTACGGTACTACGAGCTACTACAGCTCTTATTCTGCTACAGTCCGCTACCCAAGCCATCCATACGCACGTTCCTTATTCCTGTTAATTTTACCTGAAATGCATGTTAGTTTTGAAAAGGGTCAGCTAAACACTGCTGGTGAGTTCCACTAGTTTTATTGTTGTGCAACCATATGTTTTAACAAGTTTAATTGCACTGGTCATAGGTCACGTATCACAGATGGAATTACACAAGTATGTACCCATGAAACCTTGACTATTATAACTGTGTCGTGTCGCGTTCGACACCTCAGCACACCAGGCCGTGTTACGTTCGACACCTCAGCCCATCCACTGCGTCACATGCAGTCCAACGCCCCAGATGTAGTTATGCCCAACATAACCAAGTTTAGGACGCATGCAGTTGCCTGTTGTCGGGTTACAGTTCGGTCGTAGCAACTGGGTTTGTCAGACCAATAGTACTATCCACTGCCCACGGCTCACGTTAATCACATGCACTAGTTGGGGATTATTCGTGTGTTAGGTAATTCACATTATAAGTTGGTGCAATTAACACATTGGTAACATGAAAGTCACCCAAGAAAACAGTAAAACAGTTTAAAAGTGGGGGAGTGAAACTCACCCACAAGTGGGTGTAATTAACAAAGTTTGTAACATGCAAGTCCCTAGAAAACAGTAAAACAATTCAAAAGTGGGGAACTGAAAACTCACTCGCAAGTTGGTGTAATTAACACAGTTTGTAACATGCAAGTCCCTAGAAAACAGTAAAACAATTCAAAAGTGGGGAAGTGAGAACTCACAGTGCGAGTAGTAGTCTCAACAAAAGAGTGATCAAGCAACTAGGTCAACTTTAATAGCAAGTATGCAAGTATGGAATCAAATCAGTATCTAGGTTGGTAATGGTTATAACTTGGATTCGGTCAGAAGTTTTCACCCCGGATTTAGTTTATAGGACACTGGCATGGTGATGGAGGTCAGGGTAGTATTAGTTTTCAGTTTGGCTTTCGGGCACCGTTTCGCGTGCCAACCAAATTTGGTTGTTTAACATGTTCGGATAATGGTATGGGAATACCAATAGTGCTAATACGTTGTTATTTAAGAATGATTAACTTTTCATTAAGGGAGTTTGGGTGTTTGGGGAGTCTAGGTTGCCTAAATTTGAGTTTCCATTCCCGCTGTCAGGGATTCTCCCGAACTGGCCTAGGACATACCCCTAGTGTCCAATCCGCCCTGGAATCTCCCGGATGTCTCCCGGTGTTCCAATTATAGTACTAGCCGAGTTTGGTCAGTTCCCGGTTCTGGCAGGTTCGTTATACGGTAAACTGCCGAAACTATTTTAAAATGACCCGTTTTTAATTCCATAAATTCCCGTTTAATCTATAATTTGAATAAAAATCTATAAATTTTTATACAAGTCAGTAAAAATCTGTAGATTATGGGAAAAATAATTTGGGAATTTATTTAGTCATTTTAACTATTTAAATAAATTCTTTGTAAAATAGTATTTAACCGAATAATTAACAGTAACTATCATCTGCGGTCTAAAAATTCCCAAAAAATCCAGAACATCTCTTACATGTCCAGGAACTTCTCACAAAAAATTGAGATTTTTCTGATTTGGTTTTGTGCGTTTTCGGCTACCGAAACCTCCCGAAAACACAGATTTTTAGTCCAAATCAAAACTCAACAAATAGACTCCGAAATTTCCAAGAGTGTTCCAAATATGTTTCTTAGTAGTCAGGTAAATGTTGGTTATTTATTGACTATGTTTGGTATTTTTTTTGGAATTGTTTTGATAAAAGAGTCAAAACTTCACCAAAAATCATAGAAAATTCCAAAAATTCTAAAATTATACGGGGACATTCCATCAACACCCTACATCACCACACCAAATTTGAGCTCAATGCAAGCATCACAGACCAAGTTATAAGCAAAACACGTTTCTGCCTATCTTAGTTCGGTTTTGGATGTTATGCCTCGCGCAGGCTTCGTTTCCAAGTGTTCCTTGTGAGTCCAGAAGTCTGTGGGTGCTATATCAGTACCTATATATCAAGTACAAACCAAATATGCTAGAACTTAGATCAATCAAGCCTTGTTTCATTGTTTTCCCGTTTAGAACTTTGTTACGCCTTTTTGGTCGAATTAGTGTTGATTAGTGTATCAAAACTTAAAGTTTCATGTTATTGGCTATCATATAACACCAGGGAATTCCCAAGGTGTTCTTAGTCATCCAAGAACTTGTTTAAACCCTCCAAAATTCAAGGATTAAATGGGTTTTTCGGTTATAAATTGTGTTTAATCAAAAAAATTATCCAAATCGTTTAGAACTTGTGAAGTTACCTTGATTTAGTGGAGTTCTTGGTGGAGATCAGCTGAAATTGATGTAGTTTTGGTATATTTGAAGAAAGAACTTATGAAATTTTGGTGACAAATGAAAAGAAAAAGGAAAAAAAAATTAAAATTATATAAAAAGGGGGGTGGCGGTTTAGGGGGTACCCCTACCCCACTTGTGCCACCTCGTGCTCTGTGAATCACGTTAAAAGATGACTTTTATCTTCGGTGTTGCATTTAGGTTCGTTTTCGGGTCCCGTACGCGTCTCCGGTTTACGAAACGGGCTCTGTTTTTCACGTTCTTAGTGTCAAAAGACCCGGTTTTAAAAACTGAGCATAACTGTCTTGAAACCCGAGCATGGTTATGTTTTAATCATAAAAGCCTCGTATTACATTGGTTTAAGTGTTTTTAGGCTTGATCGACCGTTGCTTGCATGTTTGGTTTGCCTTTCGTCACTCTTAAAACAAAGCGTTTCCCTAACCGGGTACCGCCTCGTTTTGCGTGCCCGAACTCCATTTTGCTTCTAATCTTATGTCATAGTCTATGGCACATAATCAAGATGTTTCGTGAACTCAGAATCATAAAGGGCCCTACCGTTGGCCTAACAATCATGATCGAATGTTTAATGCATTGTTAAACGTCAAATATCCGTTTAACCCGTTGTGAACGACTAAGGACACCAACCTCACATCGTTGGTCCTTAATAGTGTCATGTTAACCATGACGTGTTCTCGGATTCCTCCGAGACATTACCGATATAGTTTAGCATAGCACACAAGTCACGCAAGTTTGCAAAGTTTACGCACAATTATTGTTTTAATCATGCTTTAAGTTTAGGACCCATTAAGGTATACCTTGTTTTGTCATCGGTATCACACTTACCGACTTGATTTACCTTAAGAACTCAACAACGTCCATCCAACTTTCCATGTCTCGAACCACAAGAAGTGTGTAGCCGAAGAAGGACTTCATGTTCCTATCGAAGACTTGTAAATAAACAAGACTCTGTATTTCATGGAAAAACCGGTTGAAATCATGGACCGAGAAACCAAGCAGCTCGGGCGCAACAAAATTCCCATAGTCATGGTTCGTTGGGAAGGAAAGCGTGGTGCTGAATTCACTTGGGAACTCGAGCTCGAGATGAAGACCAAGTATCCACAACTCTTCGTTCAGCCTTCCTCTTAAAGATTTCAAGGACGAAATCTCCTAAAGTAAGGGAGACTGTAACGCTCCACATTTTTTCGTACTTTCTCATTTTAGCAAGCCATGTTGTACTCTCCATTTTTAGACACTTGTACTCTCATTGTATCCTACTTTCGTTCCAATTGTAATCCGAGGCTATCAATCTTAATGAAAACGAAGTTATTTTAATCATGTGTAGGTACACGATGTATATTGTCTATGTCTTGGATCTAGTCTAAATGTATAAGTTTTCAATGTTTAAGATTTAGTTTATGTTTGTTAGGGAGTAGTTCGCACGAAGTACAGATGTAAGTGTTGTAGTTCATACGAAGTAGTACTTCGTACGAACTAGAACACAGGCCATTTGGTGCGAACTAGGATTCCTATAAATAGGCGTCTAAGTTTCTTCATTTGTTAACTTTTTGCATTAGAGACGGCGGAGCTCTGTCAGTTTGGATTCTCGATGTACAACTTCGGACATTAATAAACCGACGATTTAAACTGTTAAACTTGTGTATATGTCACTAATACTCGTAATTTCCGCTTACTTGGATTAGAAACATCTTAGGCACCTTTTCTAAAGGATTAAACAATCCTACAAGTGGTATCAGAGCTATGGAGGCCTGATTTGTGGACATCTACACAAGATCTACTTCGTACAAATTACAGATTTGAGAATTTTCAAAAATTGTTACCCTAGTTCGTACGAACTAGAACCTCTAATTCGTACGAATTAGTCCCTGTGGCTTATTATTTTCAAGTACGAACGTGTTTCAGATGTTTTCTGCGTATCAAAATGGATTCTGACTTTATCAACGCTTTCGTAACCAATGCTGCAAAAACAACAAACGTTGTTGCTCAAGTGAACCTCAAAAACGAAATGGGAACTGCTGTTAAACCCCCGAAGTTATTGAATCTCGAAGACTATGAAAGTTGGAGAGAAAAGTTCGAGAACTGGGTTTTAAGCAAATCATTTCAACTGCTGGTTGGCGATCGGAACCAAATCTACTTTGCCTTGAGATGAGAATAACTTGGAGAAAATCCCAAAGAATTTTACTACGGAAGAGAAAGAGAATTTTGTCAACGAAAAGAAAATGATGAGTCTACTGTTGCAGTCGGTTAAAGAGGACATTATGATGCTATTACAACATGACAACCACTCACAAACATTATGGAACGCTTTGCGAATGAAGTATCATGGAAATACCAAGATGAGGAAAAGAAAAAAGGCACTACTGAGAAAGGAATTTGATATTTTCAGTCTCATGAAAGGCGAATCAATGATACAATTGATCGAGCACTATTGTCACTTGGTACATCAAATGAAAAGGCACGGGATACTCAAAGCAGATGAAGAGTTGGTTGATAAACTTGCAGACGCATTGCCTGGGGGTTAATGGTCAACGTATCTGATGGTGTTGAAGAACGGGATTGAGTACAGTGGATATAATTTATCAACATTCATTGAAAAAATTGAAGGCATGAGATGGAACTTCAGAAGATTGCCAGATCTAAAAGTGCACAAGTTGTACAAGATGTCAGTTTGTACTACAAAATAGGGTCTACTAAAACTCAGAGTCCTAAAATACAAGCCGCTTTCAGTGCAAATACTTCTGGCAGTTCAAAATCTAGCCAATCAAGCTTTCAATCATTTTCAAGATTCAATCCGAATACACCTGAGATACCATATAATACAAATCCGTTCTAGCTCTAGCTCTTGATGGGAATGATGACTTCTTGTTATATTGCGATGCTTCAAACCGTGGTCTTGGTTGTGTTCTCATGCAAGGAGACAAGGTCATCGCCTATGCTTCTTGACAACTCAAAATATATGAGAAGAATTACACTACCCATGATCTAGAGCTTGGCACAGTTGTTTTTGTGTTAAATATTTGGCGACACTACCTATATGGTACAAAGTGTGTGGTTTTCACTGACCACAAGAGCCTAAAACACATCTTTAACAAAAGGAATTAAACATGCGTCAGCGTCGTTGGGTGGAATTGCTTAACGACTACGACTGCCAGATTCGCTACCATCCGGGCAAAGCGAATGTTGTGGCCGATGCACTTAGTCGTAAGACTCATGTTAGTAGCATTCTTTGTTTTCAAGTCTCTAGCGATCCTCACATTTGCATTCGTGAAGCTCAATACTCGTCAGCCAACGAAGGTAGTCTAATTGTCGAAATACGAGGTGCTTGTATAGACCAACTCATGACAAAATCCAATGGAATTCAATACTATCTTGATTGTATCTGGGTGCTAGATCATGACAATCTTCGTGAAATCATCATGAATGAGGCACACAAATCCAAGTACTCGATTCATTCTGGTGCTGATAAGATGTACCATGACCTTCGTACATCCTATTGGTGGCCTGGTATGAAGAAGGACATCGCCTCTTATGTTTCTGAATGTCTCACTTGCTCAAAAGTCAAAGCTGAGCATCAGCGTCCTTCTGGTTTACTCGAACAGCTAGAAATCCCAGTTTGGAAATGGGATAGCATTGCTATGGACTTCATAACCAAACTCCCTCGAACACCTTCTGGTCATGATAGCATTTGGGTAATCATTGACCATTTGACTAAATCAGCTCACTTTCTTCCTGTTCGTGAAGATTTCAAGGTTGAGAAACTTGCTCGAGTCTATACTGATGAAATCATCTGCCGTCATGGTATCCTTTGGACATCATATTTGACCATGATGGTCGTTTCACTTCGCGTCTTTGGCAAACTTTCCAAACCCGCTAAGGGTTCTCACTTGAATCTTAGTATGACCTTTCATCTGCAAACGAATGGGCAGACTGAACGTACTATCCAAACCCTAGAGGACATGTTCCATTCTTGCGTCATCGAATTTGGTGGTAGTTGGGATGTACATTTACCATTGATTGAGTTCTCGTACAACAACAACTATCACTCCAGTATTCAAATGGCTCCTTTCGAAGCTTTATATGGACGCAAGTGCCAATCTCCCATCAGCTGGCATGAGATTGGTGATAAACAATTTACTGGCCCTAAGCTCATACAAGAAACAACGGATAAGATTCTTCAAATCCGCCACAACTTACTCAAGGCTGGAGGTCGACAAAAGAGCTATGCCGACAAGAGACGCAAACCCTTGGAATTCAACGTTGGAGATCATGTGGTACTCAAAGTATCTCCTTGGAAAGGAGTGGTTCGTTTTGGTAAAAAGGGTAAACTTGCCCCTCGCTATGTTCGACCTTTCAAGATACCCGAGAGGATTGGCAAGGTGGCTTACCAACTTGATTTACCTCAAGAATTCAACAACATCCATCCAACCTTCCATGTCTCGAACCTCAAGATGTGTGTAGCTGAAGAAGGACTTCATGTTCCTGTCGAAGACTTGCAAATAAACAAGACTCTGCATTTCGTGGCAAAACCGGTCGAAATCATGGACCAAGAAACCAAGCAGCTCGGGCGCAACAAAATTCCCATAGTCAAGGTTTGTTGGGAAGGAAAGCATGGTGCTGAATTAACTTGGGAACTATCGTGCAAGATGAAGACCAAGTATCCACAACTCTTCATTCAGCCTTCCTCTTAAAGATTTCGAGGACGAAATCTGCTAAAGTAGGGGAGACTGTAACGCTCCTCATTTTTCGTACTTTCTCATTTTAGCAATCCATGTATTACTCTCCATTTTTAGACACTTATACTATCGTTGTATCCTACTTTCATTTCAATTGTAATCCAAGGCTATCGATCTTAATGAAAATGAAGTTATTTTAACCATGTGTTGGTACACGATGTATATTGTCTATGTCTTGGATCTAGTCTACATGTATAAATTTTTAATGTTTAAGATTGAGTTTATGTTTGTTAGGGAGTAGTTCGCACGAAGTACACATGTAAGTGTTGTCGTTCGTACGAAGTCGTACTTCGTACAAACTAGAAGAAATGCGATTTGGTGCGAACTAGGATTCCTATAGATAGTCGTCTAGGTTTCTTCATTTGTTAACTTTTTTCCATTAGAGACGGCGGAGCTCGATCAGTTTGGATTCTCGATGTACAACTTCGGACATTAATAAACTGACGATTTAAACTGTTAAACTTGTGTATATGTCACTAATACTCGTAATTTCCGCTTACTTGGATTAGAAACATCTTAGGCACCTTTTCTTAAGGATTAAACAATCCTACAAGTGGTGTCAGAGCTATGGAGGCCTGATTTGTGGACATCTACACAAGATCTACTTCTACTCATCGGTTCTTATTTTTCACTTCTAACGAATTCACGGCTAAAATTGACTGAATTTTCAATATGTCATGTAAAATCACATAATGATAAACCCTTGAAAGTTTCAGACCTAACATCAAACGAATTCATGTCGAAAATTACAAAAAATCACATTTTGGAGAGCATCTCTGTGCGAATTGGAATCTTGTAATTCGTACGAATTAAAGTCAGAAAGCTTTCAAAATTAATTGTCCTACTTCGTATGAATTACAGATCTGAGAATTTTCAAAAATTATTACTCTAGTTCGTACGAACTAGAACCTCTAATTCGTACGAATTAGTCCATGTGGCTTATTATTTTCAAGTATGAACGTGTTTCATATATTTTCAGTGTATCAAAATGGATTCTGAGTTTATCAACGCTTTCGCAACCAATGCTGCGAAAACAACAAACGATGTTGCTCAAATGAACCTTGAAAACGAAATGGGAACTGCTGTTAAACTCCCGAAGTTAAGGAATCTCGAAGACTATGAAAGTTGAACAGAAAAGTTCGAGAACTGGGTTTTAAGCAAATAATTTCAACTGTTGGTTGGTGATCAGAACCAAATATACTTTGCCGAGAGATGAGAATAACTTGGAGAAAATCCCAAAGAATTTTACTTTGGAAGAGAAAGAGAATTTCGTCAACGAAAAGAAATGATGAGTCTACTGTTGAAGTCGGTCAAAGAGGACATCCTGATGCTGTTACAACATGATCACTCACAAATGTTGTGGAACGCTTTGCGAATGAAGTATCATGGAAGTACCAAGATGTGGAAAAGCAAAAAGGCACTACTGAGAAAGGAATTTGATATTTTTAGTCTCATGAAATGTGAATCAATGAAACAATTGATCAAGCGCTATTGTCACTTGGTACATCAAATGAAGAGGCACGGGATACTCAAAACCGATGAAGAATTGGTTGATAAACTTGCAGACGCATTGCCTGAGGGTGAATGGTCAACGTATCTGATGGTGTTCAAGTACGGTATTGAGTACAGTGGATACAATTTATCAACATTCATTGAAAAACTCGAAGGACATGAGATGGAACTTCAGAAGATTTCTAGATCTAAAAGTGCACAAGTTGTACAAGATGTCGGTATGTACTACAAAACAAGGTCTACTAAAACTCAGAGTCCTAAAATACAAACCACTTTCAGTGTAAATACTTCTGGAAGTTCAAAATCTAGCCAATCAAGCTTTCAATCATTTCCAAGATTCGATCCGAATACACCTCAGACACCATATAATACAAATTCATTCTAGCTCTAGCTCTTCTTGATGGGAATGATGACTTCTTGGTATATTTCGATGCTTCAAATCATGGTCTTGGTTGTGTTCTCATGCAAGGAGACAAGGTCATCGCCTATGCTTCTTGACAACTCAAAATACATGAGAAGAATTACACTACCCACGATCTAGAGCTTGGCGCAGTTGTTTTTGCGTTAAATATTTGGCGATACTACCTATATGGTACCAACTGTGTGGTTTTCACTAACCACAAGAGCCTACAACACATCTTCAACCAAAAGGAATTAAACATGCGTCAGCGTCGTTGGGTGGAATTGCTTAACGACTACGACTGCTAGATTCGCTACCATCCGGGCAAAGCGAATGTTGTGGCCGATGCACTTAGTCGTAAGACTCATGTTAGAAGCATTCGTTGTTTTCAAGTCTCTAGCGATCTTCACACTTGCATTCGTGAAGCTCAATACTCGTCAGCCAACGAAGGTAGTCTAATTGTCGAAATACGTGGTGCTTGTATAGACCAACTCTTTTTGGGTAAAGGGTTACCCCGGTGATTTTATATATTCACAAGCAATCAAAACAAGTAGTAAGGAGACACCTTACTAGTTCAAACATGAGACATTCCTCATGAATGTGAAACAACGAAAGCTAGATAACCAATACAAAATAAACCACTAGACTAACATCTAGAACAAAACAAAAACATCTATGATCAATCAGCCTCCATCGTCCACCACAGAACCTCCATGAATCTCCCACTTCTCAAGAAGTATCCTCACCTTTGGTGTATTCTTGAACTTTAGACCCATCAATTTATATCAAACAGCGTCAAATATCAACTCACAAATATTATCTGGGGGCCTCGCATGGTTCTTGAATAGTTTATGGTTTCTTTCCTGCCAAATGTACATATAAGTTTTGGTAGAATATTATTAAGAATGGAGTAGACGTAGAATACAGCGGAAGTCTTCATTCATACCGAAAGAGTATGCATCTTTAAGTCCAGTTGTCGGAGTTCCTAGAGAGAATCCGGCAGCACCTCCCCTTAGGGATTGCAAAAACTTAAACAAAAAATGAACACACACCTATATATAGGGTTACAAGTTCGCCCGGAATGTGTCATGGACAAGTTCGGGCGAACTTGTCCTTCACAGGACAAGTTCGGGCGAACTTGACCATCACATGCCAAGTTCAGGCGAACCTGACCATCATAGGTCAATTTCGGGCGAACTTGTTCCCATTTTCACTATACACTCCGTATTTTGGTCATGTGTTCAATTCTAACCTATACAATATTCAACACACGCTCAATCTAGCCTATTCGACAAGTGACGAACGCAAAGTGCATCAACAGATTCCCCATTGTTCGTTACTGTCAAATCTTGGTCTTCAAATTTGAGCCGTGTTTGAATATTTTGCAACTTTAATCAAGGTATCTGCCGATGTCATCGAAACACGTCAACAAATCCCCCTTAATTGATGATCCGAGCTTGCATTATCAACATTCAATTCCGCTGAAAACTCCAGTTCAGATATATGGTTACACGGTTTCTAACCTCCTCTGATTTGCTTGACTGACAAAATTTCTTGAATAGACACCAACTTGAAGCTAATTAGTGCAGCTTCTCTGTTTCAACTTTAACCACATCCGCGTTCAGTTCAGCGCATATCTCTTATGCTCGATCATCCGATCTTCAAAACTCTACCGGCAATTGATAGAAACTTCAAAATACCACAATGATCAACTCCAAATAACGAATACCCTCAAAAATCTGAAATCCTAATTTCCGTAATCACTACTGGTCAACAAATTGGTAATCTTTTCAACAAATCATCATCGGAACCAAATCATATGGTAACACATCGAATCTGAGAATCATTCGTCCGTAACCAGAGTCACATTCTTCCACTTCAGTCACAATATCAGATATATAGCTATCTCCGGTAGACCAGCATAACTTAACCAACAAACATCGTCATCCAACGACGATTAGCCAAAGAGAAGAATGATTCATCTGCTTGAAGACTAAAAATAATGGGCACCAAAGGCTATCATCAGTTATATCTTGAATAACTTCAGATCTCCTTGGTAATTTTGAAACTATCCGATCCACGGAGCTAGTCATTAATTCCTAAGATCATCACTGGACATTTTGAACGTCCTCAGTTCCTCACTGGTACTAATGACTGCTAATCCTTCTAACTACCCCTTCACCGGAGATCAAGACTCTAACCCTTAAGCATCAATCTGTATCATGATCTGAAAAATCATGAACTTCCTGTGATCACGGAATCCCAAATGTATAGTTTCTTTCGTCAGCAACCGGTACACAGCTTTGTCCGAAAAACCCATTATATCATCTTCCTTAATCATGGTACCACGAACAACCCAGGGCAAGTGAAACTACAGAGCATCTTTACCTCCTGGCGGTTAGTCCAGTCAATAATTCATGTGCAAAGCAGAGTTAAAGATAGGCAGTCGTATGTACTTCCAAACCATACGTGCGACTAAGGTGTCAATCCACAACCATGACCGCAGAATCTGATAAACAACTCCTCCAAACTCAATTATGTAACCACTCGCTTTCAAACTAGAGATCAACATGATCTTTTTACAAATGAATCTCAAATCTCTGTATTTCCTGGTTAATCTGTAGTCGAAAACCACCCGAATACTGTTGCAGTGTCACGAATTTCAAAAATGCCGGAATCTTCATATAAGATGAAATTTTAATTCCCCATCATTTTTGAAAATTCTGACCATACCAGTTTTTTTACTGAAAATTGCCCCTCAAATCTGGAAAGTTCAGTTTTTAACAAATGCGGAATTTACTTTAAGGACCATCGGTAGTCCTAAACCAAATGATCACCAAATCGCATTGGTATCAGTGACTACCCTCTCATCTTCAACCATCTATAATTTCATCATCTCAAACGCTCTCTAAGGCCTCCGACGGTGTCCCAGAACAGTCAGTATCAGACAGTAAAATTTGAAAAAAATTCTATCGCCAAATTTTTTCTGGACACCCGTCTCATCAAACCGAGCAATAATGTTTTTAGGCTTCCTAAACAAGTTTGGGCGAACTTGTCTACTATGTTACAAGTTCGGGCGAACTTGATCAATGTGTTACAAGTTCGGGCGAACTTGATCAATGTGTTACAAGTTCGGGCGAACTTGAACCAGCCCTTTTTTACATTTTTCGATCCAGAATCCTTATTTCTTCGAATTTCGAGATGATTCCACCATAGTTCTGGTCGAAAATGGTTTTCTAACAATCCTATCTGTTCAATTTTACTTTTTATCCGTGGATTGTATGTTTATTTCATATTTTACGTCCAAAACCCCTCCTAATATCTATAAATGTCCAAATTCATGAGCGTAGGTGATAACCGTAGCTCTGATACCAACTGAAGGTCCGTGATCAGGAGGTTCTAGACGGAAGTTGGTGCGCATATATAAGTTTCGGTAGAATGTTATTAAGAATGGAGTAGAATTAGAAGTCTTCATTCACACTGAAAGAGTATACATCTTTAAGTCCGGCTGCCGGAGTTTCTTGAGAGAATCCGACAGCACCTCCCCGTAGAGATTGCAAAAACTTAAACAACAAATGAACACACACCTATATATAGGGTTACAAGTTCGCCCGGATTGTGTCATGGACAAGTTCGGGCGAACTTGTCCTTCACAGGACAAGTTCGGCGAACTTGACCATCACATGCCAAGTTTGGGCGAACTTGACCATCACAGGTCAAGTTCGGGTGAACTTGTTCCCATTTTCACTATACGCTCGGTATTTTGGTCATTTGTTCGATTCTAACCTATACACTATTCAACACACGCTCAATCTAGCCTATTCGACAAGTGACGAACATAAAGTGCATCAACACTTCTGTGTCAAGGCTGTTAGGGATTGGGCAATACTTGAGAAATTCTCGATGAAGTGATGATATTACCCTGCAAGTCCCAAGAATTGGCATATTTCTTTTGGAGATTTCGGCGCCGGCCAATTCTTGATTGCTTCTATCTTGCTTGGATCCACGTGGATTCCGTATTAATCCACCACATGTCCTAAAAATTGCACGGCTTGCAACCAAAAGTCGCACTTAGACAATTTAGCAAACAGTTGTTCTGTCCGTAGTATCTCCAAAATAGCACGTAAGTGATGCTCGTGCTCGTCCTTGCTTTTGGAGTAGATTAGGATATTGTCGATGAAGACGATGACAAACTTGTCGAGGTATGGTTTACACTCGGTTCATGAGGTCCATGAACACAGCTGGTGTGTTACTTAACCCAAATGGCATAACTAGGAACTCATAGTGCCCATAACGAGTTCGAAACACCGTCTTTGGAATATCGTCCTCTTGGACCTTCACTTGATGGTAACCTGACCGAAGATCTATCTTAGAAAAATACCGGGCTCCTTGTAGCTGAAAAAAATGTCACACCCCAACCGATGGCGAAAACATCGGGGCATGGCACTAGGCGAATCAGATTGTCTCAAGAGAAATTCCATTACAACTAATATGACAATATTTTTAAATAGTCAACTTCCCATACAATCAACCAATATTTCACATTAATTCTTACAAAACATAAAATCTCTTAAAACACATCAAATTCGATCTCCCCTAGATTTCTTATTACATGTGTTTCTAAGATAAACCTAATCCAATTGCAGCAAATGTCATCAACCTGCCACATATGTTAAAATAAAACGTCAATATAATTAAGTAAAGGTGAACATACATGTTTGCGTACATAATAGATATAAAAGCGTTTAGCATACATCACATGACATACGTAAGAGATGTGAACTATGTAACTACTTAGATTCAAGTAAACCAACAAACCACGAGTGCGACGTACGCGAACAAGTGTCCACGTCCTAAAGAGAAAATAAATGTGAAATAAAAATGCGAGCCTTAACAACCCCGGGCCTCCGGGTGGCGGGTCAACCTCTAGCAAGCTATCATGTTAAGGGTGGCGTACTAGCAATCAAGTAACACATACAATTCAACAGATTTCACGTATATTCATGTATCAGCGGGTTGCGAATAGGCGTTGAGTTGTGTGATGTTTTTTGATATACGAACATATGTGACACCCAAAAGTGTGATTAAGCGTAAAAGGGTTCAAGTATACTCACAGCTGATCCATTTAGAGAGAGAGAGGTGGGATCTGATGTTGATTGAGGGAGCGCCAGATCAGCTGTAAGCAAACAGAAGTGCATCAGTCTTCCGAATTGCTGAAACGGTCGAATCGTGAAGGAGCAGAGGATAACTTCGGGCGAAGTTGTACCAAATCTCTTGGATTTGGTACAAGTTCGGGCGAACTTGACTGTTTTGTCTTACTGGAAGTACAAGTTCGGGTGAACTTGTATGGTTTCCCGAGAAACTTGCCTTTTTTGTTGTGGATGATACAAGTTCGGGCGAACTTGTCTGGTTTTCTTGGAAACCATACAAGTTCGGGCGAACTTGTCTGGTTTTCTTGGAAACCATACAAGTTCGGGCGAACTTGTCTGGTTTCCTTGGAAACCATACAAGTTCGAGCGAACTTGGTTGATTTCTTGGGAATTTTGGCAAGTTCGGCTGAAGTTGGTCACCAATCTGGTGACAACTTCGAGCGAACTTGCTCCATTTGGAGCGAACTTGACTGAAATGGCCACCAAATCGTGCGTTTTCGCGTCGTTTGATGAGGAAATCGAGTGTCTATCCCTCCAACCTTTGAGTAAAACATAGGCTGGAGGGGTCTTTTGGAGCGAGTTTTAGCCATTTTACAGAAACTCCGACTAATCCGGGCGAACTTGATGGTTCGTACGGGTTAGTCCAGATTGTACAAAGTGACGATTTCGTCCTTGTGCTTCCGGATCTGAGATTTTGCTTGACAACGCCTCGTTCTACTTCATAGTGAACGTAACATACGTCATTAGTTCGTATTTTGTGTGAAAATCAATGTTTTAAAAGGTTTTACTTAGATCTAACATTTGGTGAGACGAAATCATAAGGATTTCTAGTTTGGGAAGCCAAAGCTAAGCTAAATACACTCGTTTAGTGTAGATCTAAGTGAAAAAGTAGAAGTTTTGTAGAAAAAAGATGAAGATTTTCATAAACAGAAGAGATTTGATGAAAATGAAGGTAATCCTTGTGCAAAATCGTAGTAGAACATTGTTGTTTGCATGAAAACAGGTTGATTCTTACTTGGAAATCAAAGGTTTTTGGTTTTTGGAGGTTTCGGGCGAACTTACAGCAAGGAGTGCACGAATGGAGGTGTTGGGTATTTATAGGTGAGGTGAAAATATAGCTGATTGAGATCAAGTTCGGCCGAACTTGGCACAGATTCAAGTGAACTTGGCACAAGTTCGGGTGAACTTGGCCAGTTCTGCTTGAAAATGTGCAAGTTCGAGCGAGCTTGCTAGATTGGGGGAATTCTGAAGGCCTGGTCCAGTTCAGGCAAACATGGGATGCCCAGGTTTGGCCGAACTTGGCCTATTGGCGAAGTTTTGTTTGTTATTTTCGCGTTAGGAGTTCGTTTGGCGATTCGGTTTGTATTGGATAGTTATATTAAACGTTTTAAATGACAAGATAATGCGATTAAGCGATTCGCGCCAGTGAGAGCGTTGCAATAGGAGTACAACCATAAGTCATAAAATACACATAACACATAAATAACATAAAGTAAACATAATCAACTGCGTTGCAATGGGATGTTGAAGGCACAAGTGTTTATTAGATGATAACACACTCGGCTCTTAAAGTAGCAAAGCCACTTGTGATTGTGATGAATTAGCGTTTAGTAAGCGTTTAGATGTAATACAGTTGTGACATAATGTATTTAACAAACATAAACCATTTCATTAATCAATCTCGGATTACAATAACAAGTACAAAATAAATTGATGGAAAAAAGATAACAACGAATTTACGAGTTATTACAAAAAAGATCTTCGATCCTTGGAAGAGGGTAACGATTCTTGATAGTGACTTTGTTTATTCCCTGTAGTCGATGCACATTCGGAAGTTACCGTCCTTCTTCTTCACAAACAAAACTGGGGCTCCCCAGGGGGAATAACTAGGACGAATGAAAACACAATCATGTAACTCCTACAGCTGCGTCGATAGTTCTTGCATCTCGGACGGTGCTACACGATATGGGACTTTCGCAATGGGTGTCGTTCCCGGTATTAGGTCGATGCGAAACTCGACTTGCCGATTAGGCGGCAATCCGGGCAATTCCTCCGGGAACACATCAGGGTATTAACATAATACCGGGATGTCTTCAATAGGCTTCTCGGCTGGTTCCTCCGTCTTGACGCTAGCTAAAAACACGTCACATCCCTGTCGTACATACTTCAATGCCTTGAGGTGAGATATGAGGTTCAGCATGGTACCTACTTCTCTCCCTGTACCATGATTGCATTCATCGGGGATAAAGGAATCTTCACAACCTTCTGTTCACACAATACTTTCGCGCGATGTTTGGACAGCCAGTCCATTCCTACCACAACATCAAAACTGCCCAATTCTACCGGTAAAAGGTCAATAGAAAATTGGTAACCGTTAAGGGTTATAGGGCAGTTACAAATGAGTTGGTGACTAATGATCGGTCTCCCATTAGCAAGTTCGATGGTATAGGGTAGTTTTGCGTCAATAGCATGCATATTCAATATTGGCAAAAAGGCAATCGAAACATAACTTCTATCAACTCCCGTATCAAATAACACTGAAGCAAATTGATCGAAAACAAGGAACGTACCTGAAACCACATTGGGATCCTGGCGTGCATCACCAGGCCCCATGACAAAGGCACGGCCTCAAGTTGCATTCGAGGTAGATGCTTGGCCCTGCATATTCCTTCCTGCCACTTGCTGAGTGTACTTCGGCAATTCCGTTGAAAATGCTCTGTACTGCCACATCCGAAGCACGTACGGGGGTAGGTAACCTATGGTGTAGGTTGTTGGGGTCCCTGCTGAAGAGGTTGAGGCCTAGGGGGTTGGAAACGGGTTGGTTTGGGATTTGGTTCCACATACATCTTACAGTTTCGGGCATAATGTCCCTTCCTATTACAATTCGAACATATCACGACTCGGCATGCGCCACAGTGGTGGAAAGCACACTTGTCGCACTTTGGGGTGCTTCCTTTATAATTACTAGAGTTACCAGTTTGGGTAGTCATGGCGTAACTCAGGTTAGTAGCTCTCCCTCTCTTTGCTGTCGCTGCCCTGCTCGACTACCTTCGGGAGCTTCTCTCTTATATATGACTTGCTCTCCAAGCATCGTCAGAATCTTGCATCTCACCATGTCAAACGTAATAGTGCCTGACCTGGCTAGCACACCGTGCATGGTCAGGTGTTCCACTGAGTTAACAATACTCCTCACTTCTGGGGCCAGTCCCCAGATATACCTTTTGATCCTCTTGGGCTCCGGTCGGACCAAGTCTGGCAATATGCGTGCCAGTTCATTGAAACGGTTGGTGTAACCTGCGTGATCAGCACCTTGCATCTGCAGGTTCCAGAACTCATGTTCAAGCTTTTGAATTTCATGGGCTGGGCAAAACCTTTCCCTCATCAGTATCTTAAGATCATCCCAACTCATAGCATTAATCGCGTCCTGTCCGCGAGATTGAACAATGGTGTTCCACCAGTTTAAGGCGTGGTCCGTAAACGTACAAGTTGTATACTTAACTGCGCAATCACCAGGACAATTACTTATATTAAGTACCGATTTCAACTTCTCGATCGATTTCACAAACCCATTTGGTACTTCAGTTCCATTGTATTCCATCGGTTTGCACTCCATGAAATGCTTATATGTGCAAACCGGCCTACCATTATTTTGATTATCGTTCTGACCTACCGCGCTAACCTATAGGTTCGTTGTACGGATCGTTCTGGTCCTAATTTGGCAAACCTAAGGTAAACGTGCGGAAACCGTTTGTATAGGCGACATTGGATACAAGTTCTTTATTGATTAATCACGCTTTCATTAATGTGTAGACGTTACAGATCCTGGAAACACTTGGACAGAGTTTTGCCTCCAGTTGACAAAATCTCTAAATCTTACAAATGAGAACACAACTATCCTATATATAGTAGAACAAGTTCGTCTGAAATGAGCCATGGTCAAGTTCGGGCGAACTTGTCCTTCTCAGGACAAGTTCGGGCGAACTTGATCATGAGCTCTACAAGTTCGGGCGAACTTGTCTCATATCACTCATAAACACGATGACGTAGGCAACATACATATGCATCAACGGACTCCCCTTGGATGTTACCGTAGTCATCAGTCTTCAATTAAGTTCCTGAGTCTTTAATGTTCTCTTGATCTTTATTTCTTGAATAACTTTAACTTCCTTGATCTTCATAACATCTACAATCCTTTTCTCTTTTCTTCTCGAGCTTGTCTTGATAAAAACTTTAATCACCATGCTCCCCCTTGCTTTGAGCTTTCTAGTATCTTCAATCAACGTTTTTATCCAGCTCCCCCTTAAAATCAACTTCCTGTTTCAAAGTTCCTCAAACTTTCAAATAAAACATTTCAGATTCAAACTTTGAAATTTCTAAACACAAACATATCAAATTTTAATCTTCTTATCAGTTTTAAACCCTCTTAGTTAATCAAGTACAAATTAATGATCTCGAATATCTGATTCATGTCTCAAGTTCAACTTAATGATCTTGATTAAACATTTTGACACAAACTGATGCATTTATTCATATGTAAGTTTCAACTTAATAAACTTTTAAACTTTTCAGATCAATTTCAATTTTTAGATTTTGTTTAGCAACTTTAGACTTTGAAAATCAGCTTTTCATCATCAGTGGTCGAAACTAAAAGATAATATAATCTTTTTTGTTTTTATGAAATGAATATAAAACACTAAGTATGTACAAACATATTTACAAATATATTTTTGTTGAGTTTGTGTTAAAGGATCATATAAGTTTTTGAGACATATCACAAGTACCATTAACCTTTTGAGACTTTAAGTTTTAAACAAATTTACCTAGATTGTCGATATGTTTGTCCTCTTAAACTTCAACACATTTCTCAATTGTTTCAAGATACGTTATGTAGAATTAAGAAACTTGACTTACCTATGGTTCCCATCTCAGAATATACTCCCGCATCAAGATTCCATATATTTCATCTTACAGGTGAGTATAGCGTAATTGATATCTGTATCTGGGTTGTGTGAGACCTTGAGAGCTCAGGTTAGTACCACCGTACCGACAGAGAGATGAAGGATCGACTTATAAGGTAGTGTTCCAATTTTGGAATCTTTTGACTGCAATTGATTAGATCTTTCGATTCTTTTCGCTGCAGTTTTAGGGAATTTTAGCAAAAGTATTATAGAAGTTCTAGGCCATTGCTACACAAAATCAGAAGAACTTGTATAATACCCCAGATATCAACCATCTATAAAGACCTCGTATCTCAGAATCAGGCAATCTCTCAAACGAAATTTCAGAGTACTAAGTCCATATATCTGAGAGATGTTAATCCACAAGTTTAAGTAGTTGTAAAATTTAGTTTATATCTCGGAAACAATTTACTGAATGTGTAAAGCCTATCGACACATCCACAGTAAGACTTGTTTAAACTTTTTAAACTTTACAAATCCTTAGCATACTGTGATAGTCCATTGATGTACTATCATTTCCTTTTTATCCATAAAACTCTTTTTGCCTATTTTTGTATTTTTCGTATTTAATATGTTTTTGGATTTTTTGAAATTTTTTTCTCCCCCTAAAATTCAAAAACATATTTTTGGATTTTATGATTTATGGAAAAACATTGACCAACCGATGAGAATCACTTCAATTCTCCATCCATTACTGCTTACAAATTTCTTTTAAATCCTCTCCCCCTCATGATGAAAAAAACCTTGACACTTTTATGTTAATAAAACATTTATATCCCTGAGTTTTGTCTGTTCAACAGTGAGGGGTTTGTGAAATTTTTCAAATTTTCTTCAAAAATTTGTAAAACTTTCAAGTAAACGTTATTGAAACATGTTTGCCAAAAATTTTCTCCAAAAATTTTCAAAAATTGTAAAGTAAACGTTATTTGAGTTTTAAAATTTTTAAAAATGGCCTTTATATAAAACTTGTTAACCCAGCCCTTCGTTTTCAATGCGTGCAACGGAACTGCATTCTCAGTGATTTTGCTTTTATTTCGGAAGTTTCTGCACAAAAATTCAAACAATTAGTTGAATAGTGACACCCAAACATTTTTAGCCTTAGGCGTTATTTTTTCAACTTTAATTTTGACTTTCGTTTCACAATCAGGTTTATTTTGAACTTTCTCATGTTTTTGAAAAATTCACTAAACTTACAATTTTCACTGATTGTGTAAAGTTCTTTTTCTTTTACCAACGATGTTTTGTTTTTCTGAAAAGCTTTCTTGAAATACAATGTAGAAACTTTTTGTTCATTACTATTCGAGGATTCACCAGTTTCAAAATTTGAAAATTCAGTAAAACTGGTTTCACCTTGTTTGTCGTTTCTGTACATTGTTTCCAAACCTGAGTTGGTATTTTCAAATCTTTAGAATTTTTCTTATCAATATGAACAGGTTTAGGATTAAATTGAAAACATTTTCTAGCAATATGTCCAGTTACTCCACATTTATGACACTTCCTGTTCTCATATCGATCTTTTCTATCAAACCATACACTCAAATCATAACATTGATTTGATGTGTGGTAGCCATCTTTCCTTCTTCTCCTGTAACTTTGATTTGACGTTGAAGCACTGCGGTCCGACCTGCATCACCTATTCGCAAATTTTTGTGAGTTTTTATAATGATTGGATGATCGTACTAATGAGCTTTTAATTTTCTTTTGAAAATTATCAGAATTTTAAAACTTTGTTTTTCTTTTTGTTTTCGTTCTCCATTCTGCTTAGAAGGTTTGTGCGTTGAGCATTCACCTTTCTCAATAAATTGTAGAACAGTTTCTTGAAAATTTTCTTTTAGTTTTAAAAATATTTCATGTTTATCATTTTTAGCTCTTTCATCATCGATATCATAGTCACAATCCTCAATTATGACATTGTCATAATTTGTGACTTTATCACTTATTGGAGTTTCCTGTTTATTCTCATGAACGGTTTTGGACATACTGATCTAAAATCAATGACGAAGTCACAAACCTTTCAATTTCTTTTCCAAATAAACAACTTTATTTTTAATAATCTCAGCATCTTGTTCAAGTTTTCTAATTTTTTCAAGATGCGAATTTACTATATTTTGTTTTTCAAAAACATTTTTATATAAAACAGATTTTTCATTTTCTAAATTTTTTATTCTATTTTAAATTTTTTTCATTTTCTTTAAACTTTTTATTTTCTAATGTCAAAATTCCACATCTTTCAAAAGTTTGACAATATCAGATATGGATTTTTCACACTTTGAGCACACAGATTCAGAACTTGAAACTTCATTTGTGGATGTACTTGAAACTTGTGCTTCACAGTTCTTAGCCATTATACTCTCTTCTTTCTTTAACTGATCATCTGAACTTTGCTTACTGACAAGATGAAAAACTTATTTAGTAATTCCACTTCATATCCCTCTAATCTGTCAATGAAGGTAGAAAGCATGAAATGTTCCCAACTTGGACTTTCCTTTAGTACAATTAAGTATTTTGTCTATTCACCCTCCAGAAGTACATCTGCTAACTTGTCAATGTACTCTCTTTCTGTTTTAAGAAGATCATGTTTTGTCATCTGAACCTTCAACTGACAGAAGCGTTTTATCATTTGTTTCATTGATTCGCCTTTAATCATTGTGAAGATATTAAACCCTTTCATGATTAGAGCCTTCTTGCTCTTGATCATCTCAGCACACTCCAGATATTTAGTACGCAGAGCCTTCCACAGCTTTTGTGCCGTATCACATTCTGGTAGTAAAATCAAGATCTTCATTTATCGATTGCTGTAACAAACTGATCATCTTCTTCTCATGAACATATGCATTATTTTGTTCTGGTGTAAACTTTGATACTGCGAGAATAGCTCCATGTTTATCAACTAGCCATTTAAATCCAATTTTAAAGGCAACCCAAACGTGGAAGAAACTTATTTGTATCCAGCTCTCGAATTTTCCTTTCCAGGCTTCATGCTCATCTATACTCATCAACATTGGCGGCTTCACGGACCCCATTTCCTTTTCCAAACTCATCTGTCTTTCAAAAACACTTGAAAAATGATTTGCAAACAGACAATTTTAGTAAAATTTGACTTTTTAATTGACGATTTTAACGTATCGATTTGCTAAAAAACGTTTAAAATTTTTCGGAAAACTGTTTTTATCAGATTAGAGCTTTAAACTCGACTCGTCAATACGAATCTTACGATACACAATGTCCGAGTTGTTTTTCGGGATTTTCATGCCTTTTTTTAGAAACCTTGGACAAGTTCAGGCGAACTTGTCACAGCTTGTGAAAATCAGCTGCTTTACAAGTTCGGGCGAACTTGTATTGAGATTTATGAAAATATCACCCTAAGAACAAGTTCGAGCGAACTTGTAAGAATTTCAAGAGATTTATCAAGTTCGGGCGGACTTGTACTAGATTTTCAACAAGATTTGATCAAGTTCGGGCGAACTTTATTAAATTTGAAGAATTATCTAGCAAGTTCGAGCGGACTTGATAGAAATCAGTGAAAAATCAATCAAGTTCGGGCGAACTTGATGAAAAATGTGAATTTTTTAGTCAAGTTCGAGCGAACTTGATGATAAGTTCGAGCGAACATGTGTTTTCAAACATGGTTTTTTCAAATTTTCGACATGAATTCGTTTGTTTTAAGCTCTGATCTTTTCAAGGGTTTTACTGTTATGGATTTTACGTATTATACTTGAAAATCAGTCCATTTTATTCGTGAAATGTCCAAGAAAAGTTAAAAAATGAAAGAAATAAGTAGAAGACGAGATGTTCTATGTCCATTATCTTCAAATTAGGCCAATCCTGCACTGATACCACTTGTAGGTCCGTTGTACGGATCTTTTTGGTCCTAATTTGGCAAACCTAAGGTAAACGTGCGGAATTGCATAGGCGACATTGGATACAAGTTCTTTACTGATTAATCACTGTTTCATTAATGTGTAGACGTTACAGATCCTGGAAACACTTGGACAGAGCTTCACCTCCAGTTGACAAATTCTCCGAATCTTACAAATGAGAACACAACTACCCTACACATAGTAGAATAAGTTCGCCTGAAATGAGCCATGGTCAAGTTCGGGCGAACTTGTCCTTCACAGGACAAGTTCGGGCGAACTTTTCCTTCTCAGGACAAGTTCGGGCGAACTTTTCCTTCTCAGGATAAGTTCGTGCTAACTTGATCATAAGCTCTACAAGTTCGGGCGAACTTGTCTCATATCACTCATAAACTTAACGTTTCGCTCCGAAACACAGACTCGGTATAATACAATGACTTAGGCAACAGACATATGCATCAACATAACCTGTGCCACAATTGTGGGATAACTGCCTGAAGTTGTTGCGCTATCATTTACGCAATTTCTGCCTCAGTCATCTGTGGTGCGCGTTTCGGGGCCATTATATTATAAACAATAGATATGTATGGATCAATGTCACATAGTCAATTGTCACATAGCACACCATTTCATCACACATATAAGTTCACAACATGTATAACCATAAGCGTCATTATATATAATAATAATATCCATCATCATATAACTGTCAAAATTTGCACATAGACTAATCCATAAGGGCCAGTGCTTAAATGTACTGTCAAAACATGTCACCAAAGTGACGTACATATGCCATACTAAAGAAAACACGGACTACGAAAACAACGAAACACTATGACTACATCACCACCTCGACATGGGTATAACCCAGTACTTGGTAGGATGGGCAAAAGATACATCATATCTGTCTATACTATAAAAAAAACCATACTAAGAACGCCACAACCAACACGTCAAACCTACAAAACCTGCCACCAGGCCTATGTTAGTACCGATGCATCCATACATCATCGCTCGAAAATGATCCTGGTGCTGATGAACATAATCCATACCCTGCTGCAATGTAGTGATAGCCTGCTGTAAGACGATCAAGTAATCTACCATCACTTTCCTATCCTCATCCCGCACCATCCGTAGCAGTGAAATCTGCTCAAAGAAATACCCCATCAAACTGCTCTCGGTGATGGGAGCAGGTGCCTCCTGAGGAGGAACTGGTATGCCCAGACAGGGGGTGTAGACTCTCTAACCGGGCGAGAAGGGCCACCTCGCTCGTAAGTGTGAAAAGGAGAAAGGTCCTCTCTAGGTGGTGTAAGGAAACGGGCAGTAAAGTGCTGCTGGGTCCCTATAGGTACCGGTCTCGGACGGATAGGAGAAACTGGTGGTGTGAACACAGGTAAATGTGTAAGTACCCTCCGACGAGCCGTCTGTCGGAGGCCAAAGGTGGGTATCTCATGGGAGCTAGGTGAAGATGGTAAATAAGCACTTGGGGTGGATGGAGTATAAGGCTCAGGAGGAGTCTCTGGGGAAGGTAAGCGGGGTGCAACCGGCTCCCACTCCTAATGCTCCGTAGCAGGAGTACGGCTCCGGGGGATCGGTCCTAACTGGATAGCAATGTCTGGGGTACAACTATGCTCCGAGGAGCTAGTCGGATGGTAAGATGGAGAACGGTAGGCGCTCGGGACCTCTCCCTCGCGCCTAGTACGAGGTCTGGGTGGGTAAGGACCACAATAGTAACTAGAGGGATCTGGCTCGTTGCTCGATGTCAATGGGTATCAGTGGATCCTCCTCAGGATCGGTCTCCGTATAAGAAGTAGTTTGGCGACTCGAATGATGCGACATGATACCTATAGAAAGAAAACCGCATACAACGCTGATTCTACTGACCAAAATAACTGATACTCAACATTCCACAAATATACACATAAGCACGTATTGCATACAATTTTGATTTTAAGATTTTTAAATTATTTATGGTTAGTGAAGTTAGTAGACGGATTCCCGTCCTATCTCAATGACGTTCCCAGAACTCCCAAGTATGAGCAGATAAATTATTGTGTTCCGGACCACAATAATTTATCTACCCCACAAGGCCGTCCTAGTAATAGTCACACTACTCAGTCTCTAGAGGTTCTCAGTGTGGGGAAGCTAAACTTGGGATTATAGTCTAGGTTCTTTAGGGATACCTAATTCGTTATAATCGATGGCTTTGATACCATCTTCTGTCACACCCCGACTCGCAGCGGAAGACAAATTGCAGGGTGCGGCAGACACATGGTATTTCCCCATAATTTAAAAACATGATATCACATAAAGAGGGAACCTCAGTTAAAACATACATCAAGTATCATATTACAAACCACAAGTTCAAGTACGGTACTACGAGCTACTACAGCTCTTATTCTGCTACAGTCCGCTACCCAAGCCATCCATACGCACGTTCCTTATTCCTGTTAATTTTACCTGAAATGCATGTTAGTTTTGAAAAGGGTCAGCTAAACACTGCTGGTGAGTTCCACTAGTTTTATTGTTGTGGAACCATATGTTTTAACAAGTTTAATTGCACTGGTCATAGGTCACGTATCACGGATGGAATTACACAAGTATGTACCCATGAAACCTTGACTATTATAACTGTGTCGTGTCGCGTTCGACACCTCAGCACACCAGGCCGTGTTACGTTCGACACCTCAGCCCATCCACTGCGTCACGTGCAGTCCAACGCCCCAGATGCAGTTATGCCTAACAACATAACCAAGTTTAGGACGCATGCAGTTGCCTGTTGCCGGGTTACAGTTTGGCCGTAGCAACTGGATTTGTCAGACCAATAGTACTATCCACTACCCACGGCTTACGTTAATCACATGCACTAGTTGGAGATTATTCGTGTGTTAGGTAATTCACATTATAAGTTGGTGCAATTAACACATTGGTAACATGAAAGTCACCCCAGAAAACAGTAAAACAGTTTAAAAGTGGGGGAGTGAAACTCACCCACAAGTTGGTGTAATTAACACAGTTTGTAACATGCAAGTCCCTAGAAAACAGTAAAACAATTCAAAAGTGGGGAAGTGAAAACTCACTCGCAAGTTGGTGTAATTAACACAGTTTGTAACATGCAAGTCCCTAGAAAACAGTAAAACAATTCAAAAGTGGGGAAGTGAGAACTCACAATGCGAGTAGTAGTCTCAACAAAACAGTGATCAAGCAACTAGGTCAACTTTAATAGCAAGTATGCAAGTATGGACTCAAATCAGTATCTTGGTTGGTAAATGTTATAACTTGGATTCGGTCAGGAGTTTTCACCCCTGATTGAGTCTATAGGACACTGGCATGGTAATGGAGGTCAGGGTAGTATTAGTTTTTAGTTTGGCTTTCGGGCACCGTTTCGCGTGCCAGCCAAATTCGGTTGTTTAATATGTTCTGATAATGGTATGGGAATACCAATAGTGCTAACACGTTGTTATTTAAGAATGATTAACTTTTCATTAAGGGAGTTTGGGTGTTTGGGGAGTCTAGGTTGCTCAAATTTGAGTTTCCATTCCGCTGTCGGGGATTCTCCCGAACTGGCCTAGGACATACCCCTAGTGTCCAATCCGCCCTGGAATCTCCCGGAAGTCTCCCGGTGTTCCAATTATAGTACTAGCCAGGTTTGGTCAGTTCCCGGTTCCGGCAGGTTCGTTATACGGTAAATTGCAGAAATTATTTTAAAATGACTCGTTTTTAATTCCATAAATTCCCGTTTAATCTATAATTTGAATAAAAATTTGTAAATTTTAATACAAGTCAGTAAAAATCTGTAGATTATGGGAACAATAATTTGGGAATTTGTTTAGTCATTTTACCTATTTAAATAAATTCTTTGTAAAACAGTATTTAACCAAATAATTAACAGTAACTATCATCCGCGGTCTAAAAATTCCCAAAAAAATCCAGAACATCTCTTACATGCCAGGAACTTCTAAAAAATTTGAGATTTTTCTGATTTCGTTTTTGTGCGTTTTCGGCTACCGAAACCCCCGAAAACACGGATTTTTAGTCCAAATCAAAACTCAACAAATAGACTCCGAACTTTCCCAGAGCGTTCCATATATGTTTCTTAGTAGTCAGGTAAATGTTGGTTATTTATTGACTAGGTTTGGTATTTTTTCTGGAATTGTTTTGATAAAAGAGTCAAAACTTCACCAAATATCATAGAAAATTCCAAAAATTCTAAAATTGTACATGGACATTCCTATCAACACCCCATATCACTACACCAAATTTGAGCTCAATCCAAGCATCACAGACTAAGTTATAAGCAAAACAAGTTTCTGCCTATCCTAGTTCGGTTTTCGGATGTTATACCTCGCGCAGGCTTCGTTTCCAAGTGTTCCTTGTGAGTCCAGAAGTTTGTGGGTGCTATATTCAGTACCTATACATCAAGTATAATCCAAATATGCTAGAACTTGGATCAATCAAGCCTTGTTTCATTGTTTTTGGTTTAGAACTTTGTTACGCCTTTTTGGTCGAATAAGTGTTGCTTAGTG
Source organism: Scalesia atractyloides (assembly GCA_947069175.1). NCBI lineage: Eukaryota > Viridiplantae > Streptophyta > Magnoliopsida > Asterales > Asteraceae > Scalesia > Scalesia atractyloides. The sequence goes on along the minus strand of CAMTDV010000019.1, from coordinate 45,453,276 downwards.
TATCAAAACTTAAAGTTTCATGTTATTGGATATCATATAACACCAGGGAATTCCCAAGGTGTTCTTAGTCAGCCAAAAACTTGTTTAAACCCTCCAAAATTCAAGTATTAAATGGGTTTTCCGGTTATAAATTGCGTTTAATCAAGAAAACCTTATCCAAATCATTTAGACTTGTGAAGTTACCTTGATTTAGTGGAGTTCTTGGTGAAGATCATCTGAAATTGATGTATTTATGGTATCTTTGGTGACAAATGAAAAGAAAAAGGGAAAAAAATTAAAATTATATAAAAAAGGGGGGTGGCGGTTTAGGGGGGTACCCCTACCCCACTTGTGTCACCTCGTGCTCTTTGAAACGCGTTTAAAAGATGATGTTTACCTTCGGTGTTGTGTTTAGGTTCATTTTCGGGTCCCGTACGCGTCTCCGGTTTACGAAACGGGCTGCGTTTTTCGCGTTCTTAGTGTCAAAAGACCCGGTTTTAAAAACTGAGCATAACCATCTCAAAACCGAGCATGGTTAAGTTTTAATCATAAAAGCCTCGTATTACGTTGGTTTAAGTGTTTTTAGGCTTGATCGACCGTTGCTTGCATGTTTGGTTTGCCTTTCGTCGCTCTTAACACAAAGCGTTTCCTTAACCAGGTACCGCCTCGTTTTGCGTGCCCGAACTCCTTTTTGCTTCTAATCTTATGTCATAGTCTATGGCACATAATCAAGATGGTTCGTGAACTCAGAATCATAAAGGGCCCTACCGTTGGCCTAATAATCATGATCGAATGTTTAATGCACTGTTATACGTCAAATCTACGTTTAACTCGTTGTGAACGGCTAAGGACCCGAACCTCACATCGTTGGTCCTTAATAGTGTCATGTTAACCATGACGTGTTTATCGGATTCCTCTGAGACATTACCGATATAGTTTAGCATAGCACAAAAGACATGTAAGTTTGCAAAGTTTACGCCAATTATTGTTTTAATCATGCTTTAAGTTTAGGACCCATTAAGGTGTACCTGGTTTCGTCATGGGTATCACACTTACTGACTTGATTTACCTCAAGAACTCAACAACGTCCATCCAAAATTCCATGTCTCGAACCACAAGAAGTGTGTAGCCGAAGAAGGACTTCATGTTCCTGTCGAAGACTTGTAAATAAACAAGACTCTGTATTTCATGGAAAAATCGGTCGAAATCATGGACCAAGAAACTAAGCAGCTTGGGCGCAACAAAATTCCCATAGTCAAGGTTCGTTGGGAAGGAAATCGTGGTGCTGAATTCACTTGGGAACTCGAGCGCGAGATGAAGACCAAGTATCCACAACTGTTCGCTCAGCCTTCCTCTTAAAGATTTCAAGGACGAAATCTCCTAAAGTAGGGGAGACTGTAACGCTCCACATTTTTTCGTACTTTCTCATTTTAGCAAGCCATGTTGTACTCTCCATTTTTAGACACTTGTACTCTCGTTGACTTTCGTTTCAATTGTAATCCGAGGCTATCGATCTTAATGAAAACGAAGTTATTTTAATCATGTGTAGGTACACGATGTATATTGTCTATGTCTTGGATCCAGTCTAAATGTATAAGTTTTTAATGTTTAAGATTAAGTTTATGTTTGTTAGGGAGTAGTTCGCACGAAGTACACATGTAAGTGTTGTAGTTCGTACGAAGTAGTACTTCGTACGAATTAGAACACAAGCCATTTGGTGCGAACTAGGATTCGTATAAATAGGCATCTAGGTTTCTTCATTTGTTAACTTTTTGCATTAGAGACGGCGGATCTCTGTCAGTTTGGATTCACGATATACAACTTTGGACATTAATAGACCGACGATTTAAACTGTTAAACTTGTGTATATGTCACTAATACACGTAATTTCCGCTTACTTGGATTAGAAACATCTTAGGCACCTTTGCTAAAGGATTAAACGATCCTACAAGTGGTATTAGAGATATGGAGGCCTGATTTGTGGACATCTACACAAGATCTACTTCTACTTCTACTCATTTCTACTTATTTTTCACTTTTTAATGAATTCACGGTTAAAATGGACTGAATTTTCAATATGTCATGTAAAATCACATAATGATAAACCCTTGTAAGTTTCAGATCTAACATCAAACGAATTCATGTCGAAAATTACAAAAAATTCACATTTTGGAGAACATCTCTGTGCGAATTGGAATCTTGTAATTCGTACAAATTACAATAAAAAACTTTCAAAATTAATTGTCCTACTTCGTACAAATTACAGATTTGAGAATTTTCAAAAATTGTTACCCTAGTTCGTACGAACTAGAACCTCTAATTCGTACGAATTAGTCCCTGTGGCTTATTATTTTCAAGTATGAACGTGTTTCAGATGTTTTCTGCGTATCAAAATGGATTCTTGCTTTATCAACGCTTTCGTAACCAATGCTGCAAAAACAACAAACGTTGTTGCTCAAATGAACCTCGAAATGAAATGGGAAATGCTGTTAAACCCCCAAAGTAATGAATCTCGAAGACTATGAAAGTTGGAGAGAAAAGTTCGAGAACTGGGTTTTAAGCAAATCATTTCAACTGCTGGTTGGCGATCGGAACCAAATCTACTTTGCCGTGATATGAGAATAACTTGGAAAAAATCCCAAAGAATTTTACTCCGGAAGAGAAAGAGAATTTTGTCAACGAAAAGAAAATGATGAGTCAATTGTTGCAGTCGGTCAAAGAGGACATTCTGATGCTGTTACAACATGACAACCACTCACAAACATTATGGAATGCTTTGCGAATGAAGTATCATGGAAGTACCGGGATGAGGAAAAGAAAAAAGGCGCTACTGAGAAAGGAATTTGACATTTTCAGTCTCATGAAAGGTGAATCAATGATACAAATGATCGAGCTCTCTTGTCACTTGGTACATCAAATGAAGAGGCACGGGATACTCAAAGCAGATGAAGAGTTGGTTGATAAACTTGCAGACGCATTTCCTGGGGGTTAATGGTCAACGTATCTGATGGTGTTGAAGAACAGGATTGAGTACAGTGGATATAGTTTATCAACATTCATTGAAAAAATTGAAGGCCATGAGATGGAACTTCAGAAGATTGCCAGATCTAAAAGTGCACAAGTTGTACAAGATGTCGGTTTGTACTACAAAAAAGGGTCTACTGAAACTCAAAGTCCATAAATAAAAACCGCTTTCAGTGCAAATACTTCTGGCAGTTCAAAATCTAGCCAATCAAGCTTTCAATCATTTCCAAGATTCAATCTGAATACACCTCAGACACCATATAATACAAATCCGTTCTAGCTCTAGCTCTTCTTGATGGGAATGATGACTTCTTGGAATATTGTGATGCTTCAAACCGTGGTCTTGGTTGTGTTCTCATGCAAGGAGACAAGGTCATCGCCTATGCTTCTTGACAACTCAAAATACATGAGAAGAATTACACTACCCATGATCTAGAGCTTGGCACAGTTGTTTTTGTGTTAAATATTTGGCAACACTACCTATATGGTACCAAGTGTGTGGTTTTCACTGACCACAAGAGCCTAAAACACATCTTTAACAAAAGGAATTAAACATGCGTCAACGTCGTTGGGTGGAATTGCTTAACGACTACGACTGCCAGATTCGCTACCATCTGGGCAAAACGAATGTTGTGGCCGATGCACTTAGTCGTAAGACTCATGTTAGTAGCATTCGTTGTTTTCAAGTCTCTAGCGATCCTCACACTTGCATTCGTGAAGCTCAATACTCGTCAGCCAACGAGGTAGTCTAATTGTCGAAATACGAGGTGCTTGTATAAACCAACTAATGACAAAATCCAATGGAATTCAATACTATCTTGATTGTATCAGGGTGCCAGATCCTGACAATCTTCGTGAAATCATCATGAATGAGGCACACAAATCCAAGTACTCGATTCATCCTGGTGCTGATAAGATGTACCATGGCCTTCATACATCCTATTGGTGGCCTGGTATGAAGAAAGACATCACCTCTTATGTTTCTGAATGTCTCACTTGCTCAAAAGTCAAAGCTGAGCATCACGTCCTTCTGGTTTACTCGAACAGCCAGAATCCCAGTTTGGAAATGGTATAGCATTGCTATGGACTTCATAACCAAACTCCCTTGAACACCTTCTGGTCATGATAGCATTTGGGTAATCATTGACCATTTGACTAAATCAGCTCACTTTCTTCCTGTTCGTGAAGATTTCAAGGTTGAGAAACTTGCTCGAGTTAACACTGATGAAATCATCTGTCGTCATGGTATTCCTCTGGACATCATATTTGACCACGATACGTTTCACTTCGTGTCTTTGGAAAACTTTCCAAACCACTATGGGTTCTCACTTGAATCTTAGTACGACCTTTCATCTGCAAACGAATGGATAGACTGAACGTACTATCCATACCCTAGAGGACATGCTCCGTTCTTGTGTCATCGAATTTGGTGGTAGTCGGGGTGTACATTTACCATTGATTGAGTTCTCGTACAACAACAACTATCACTCTAGTATTCAAATGGCTCCTTTCGAAGCTTTATATGGACGCAAGTGCCAATCTCCCATCAGCTGGCATGTAATTGTTGATAAACAATTTATTGGCCCTGAGCTCATACAAGAAACTGTTGGAATCAGTATGCCCAAGACACATATTAAATTGATGTGGCTAGTACGTTATGATCCAAGTCGGCTCATACCCAATAACAAACTAGACAAACACCCATAATATTTATTTATGATATGATCAAACAAATAAATATTAGCACTTAGAATATTTAGAAATTGGTTTTCTAAATAATTGCACTTGAGAAACTAATAAATTATATGGATAATTTATTTTAAGAGAATATTATATATTGCTATTTAATGGGTTAAATAACCTTATTAATTGTTATGAGATGTTGCATAAAACCTTGTATTATGTTATGTTATATTTTATAAAAGTTATAAAAGATAACTACAAGAATTTAATAAAAGGAATTTTGAATTCTTGGATGAGAAAAGAAGATGTTGGCCGATTTTTTGGGGTCTTCCCAAGAAGATTTTGGTCCAGTAAAATACATGCAAATCTCTTACAAAATCTCATCAAATCCAACACTTGATCTTGTAAGATTATATGGAGGATTTTGGTGTTTTTAATATATACATTTCACACACATATTCTCTAGAAAAAATTCAAGTTGCAAGAACTCAAAAGGGAGCTCTCAAATTTTCGGCGAAAAGGGGTTTTGTCCAAGAGAGTTCAAGTTTGAATTCTAAGTGTAAAAGTCCTAGCAATCTTGTGGTGTTTGTTGGAAGCTTGGGGTATGCAAGCTTGAGGTTTTCGTTTTGAAGACCACCATTCAAGAAACATCAACTTCCTCTTACCTACTTGTTCTTGGAGGGTAGTATTCTTGAAACACCCTATGGTTGCGTTTTCGATAGCATGCATGTTCATATATGGATCCGAGTTTTGTTTTTAACATACAAAATGAGTTTTGTATCAACAAAGTAACATCTTTAAATAAATATTCCGCTGTGTTTTTATTTTATATGAATAAAATAACTTTGATAAACATGTTCAAAAACCCAACAGTGGTATCAGAGCCGCTTATATGAATGCATGCTTCATAGGATTTAAAATTTCGGGTTTTTGGTTTTGGTTAAAACCCCATGACCGAAATTTTAGCCATGGTTATTCCTTGTTTTTCAAGACACTTTTACGAACATGCATAAAGGTATCTTGAAAAATTATGTCATATGGATGATTTGTTTGTTTGGACAGAAACCCATCTTTTCGGTTTTTCTCTTGGCCGAAAATTGGGTTACAAAAGGAAACCATTTTTTTTGCTCTTGAATTTAAATACATATGTGGATATATATTTTTGGTGTTCATAACCTAGCCATGACCTTGTATTTAAATATGTTGAATGATTGTGTTGTGATTTACATTTAATTATTCAACAGGTTGTAATAATTAATTATCTTTGTTCTTCCATTTGTGAAAAATGTATTTTCTTTATTTTTCATTTGGCATGTAAAATAAATAGATTAGTTGCATTTTATTTTACTAGAAAAATGTATTAGGACATTTTATGTAAAAGAAGACACACACAAAATGCGTTTTTGGTTTTGGCCAATTTTGGGCCTAAAGGATTTCATAGTTCTTAACGGATTTTATCCCAATAACCAAAGCACATTTTGAAGCCCAAAAGGAGTTTGGAGCTGAATTTAAAGTCTATTTGGAAGCCCAAAGAAAGTGAATAAATCGCAACACAAAAGGAAGACTTGAAGCATTTGGATGCGGGTTCAAGTGGGAGTTCAACGACACATTTTTTGTGTCAATATTCACCCTTAAGGAAGGACTTTTTGGCACACTTGTTTTGGCTAACAAGTGTTGCCAAAAATAGTTGGCTATGGTTATGCACCTATTTTTGTGTGTTATGCTTTTATGGTTGTTTAGATGATATTTGGATATGCATGCTTAACAACTTATAATCCATAACAAGCTTAAAATTGGTTCTTTAAAAAATCATTAAAGTGGTTAATAAAATAGTTTTATTAAAAATTAATGATTTTATAATAAAATGGGTTTTATTAAAAGAACCTTTAAAATTGGTTTTCACTAAGGTACAATGAATTTGAATGCATGCAAATGTATGGTACATAAAGTTTTCTAAAACTAGAATTTTGAAAACATAAAATTCGTTTTATAAAACGAGTCGAACACCATCCTTTTACACAACACTCGAATCACTTGGGAATTCTTTGTGGGATAAAGGTCACCTAATCACATTTGAAGGAACTTGTGTGTTTGAGGTAGGCTTACCATATTTGTGGGATAAATGTCATCTAACCACTTGTATGTGTAAACTTATATGTGTATGTAAGTAGGACGACTTGATTTGGAAACCATGTGATTAGGGTCACCGAAGCATGGCGTACAAAGATGTTGATGGGATTAAACATGCCAACTAAACATAAAGATGTTTAACCGATCCCATATGGCTAGAAATTGCAAAGGGTTGCAATTGTCAAACGATGACTACCTTGTTAATTTAAATAATGGGATAAAGGTCACCTAACCAATATTTAAATGTAACGTTGGATTCTAGATTTTAATTATTAATTGTCTATGAGACACAAAAGGGTATTAATAGTTAAAATTTAATAATATCAAAAATCCTAAAATTAAACTTTGTTAAAATTTTGTAGATGCCCGCTAAAAATGCAAACACAATTACCCAAACCGTCCGTAGCCTATCACAAAGAACCATCCTTGAAAATGATCGTCTCAACCATAACAACTTCATGGATTGGTATCAAAACTTGAGAATCGTTCTCAAGCAAGAAAAGATATCTTATGTGTTGGACGATCCTATTCCCGATGAACCTAACGTGGAAGACGAGGAGGCCTATAACGATTGGGTTAAGTATACCGAGGACAATATGCAACCCTCTTGCCTCATGTTGGGAACTATGATTCCCGAAATTCAAAAGCATTTTGAACATCACGGGTACGACATGATTACCCAATTGAAGGAAATGTTCCTTCAACAAGCAAGGGTAGAACGCTTCAAAACGGTTCGAGCGCTTCATGCATGTCGAATGGAGGAAACCTAATCGGTGTCATCTTATGTCCTGAAGATGAAAAGCCACATTGATCGCCTCGAAGGGCTTAATTGTCCCGTCTCTAAAGAGTTGGCTACGGATTTCATCCTCAACTGTTTAACAAAGAAGTTTGAGACTTTTGTCATGAATTATAACATAAACAGATGGGACAAGAGCATTGGTGAGCTTCATGCAATGCTCAAAACTGCCAAGGCGAGCATGGGTAAAAAGGCTTTACCCGTTCTAACGATCAATGAGGGAGGCAACAAGAAGAGGCCCCACCCCGACTCCAAGGCAAGTTTTGCCAAAAGGAATGGCCACTTCAAAGGGAAAGGGAAAGGGAAAGGAAAGGTTAAAGCGGAACCCATGAAACCAAAGAAAAGAAGCAAAAGGTTGCTTCGACAGACCCATGCTTTGAGTGTGGAGAGATAGGACATTGGAAAAGAAATTGTCCAACCTATCTCAAGGAGTTGAAAAACAAGAGGGATGCGGGGCAAACCTCAGGTACAATCTTTATGATACATATTGACCATAATGTTATTTCTTCAAACACATGGGTATTGGATACCGGGTGTGGAACTCATATTTGCAATTTGTTGCAGGGGTTCAAAAGAAATAAACATTACAAGAAGGGAGACATTAGTCTCTTCATGGGCAATGGAGCAAAGGTTCAAGTTGAAGCCCGAGGAAACGATGTTTTGAAACTTCCAAGTGGTTTGGAAATCGCCTTGAATAATGTTTTGTATGCTCCTAGTTTGACTAGGAACATTATTTCAGTTTCCCTCTTGCTACAATATGGTTTTAATTTAAAGTTTGTAAACGATGACATTTATGTTTTGATGAATGCATGTTTTACTTTAAAGCTATGCCTTCAAATGGTATTTATGAATTGGTTCATGATAATACACTTGATAGTTCAATGTACTAAGCAACCACCAAGAAACTCAAATTAGATTTGAGTGATTCCTATCTTTGCATTGTCGCCTAGGAAATATAAACAAAAATCACATGCAAACACTTCGAAAGAATGGTCTTTTGGAAACAAATGGAGATGATTCATTTGATGTATGTGAATCTTGTTTACAAGGAAAAATGATTAAGGCACCCTTCAGTGGCACCTTTGAAAGGGCAAAAGACTTATTAGGTATCATACATTCGGATGTATGTGGTCCTTTTAAGCCAATGACTAGGAATGGTGAAAGATACTTCATTAGTTTTACCAACGACTATAGCAATTATGGTTATGTGTACTTGATAAGACACAAAGATGAAGCGTTTGAAATGTTCAAAGATTTCAAAAGTGAAGTAGAAAATCAACTCAAGAAAACAATCAAAGTCCTTCGCACCGATAGAGGAGGTGAATACCTTAGTGATGCTTTTCAAGATCATCTTAGGAGTTGTGGAATTATCTCACAACTTACTCCGCCCGGAACACCACAACATAATAGTGTGTCTGAAAGGAGGAATCGAACTCTATTGGATATGGTTCGATCTATGATGGCTAGAAGCACATTACCTCTATCATTTTGGGGTTACGCTTTGCTCTTCGCGGCCCGTATACTGAATATGGCCCCAACCAAGAAAGTGGATAAGACACCTTTTGAAACATGGCATGGAAAGGCTCCATCATTATCATATTTGAAGGTATGGGGTTGTGAAGCTTATGTGAAGCAATACACCCCAAATAAATTGGAAGTACGATATACTAAGTGTATCTTTGTAGGATATCCTAAAGACGATATAGAATGCTACTTTTATGATCCAACAGAGCAAAAGGTATTTGTTGCTCGAAAGGGTAAGTTCTTGGAAGCTAAGTTCCTTATGGAAGGAACTAGTAGTAGAATAGTGGAACTTGATGAGAATCAAGAACCGCAAGCCGATACACGTTTGGTTGATACTAGCACTCAACAAGAGGTTGTTGAAGAGGATCAAGTGGTTGATCAATACACACAAAACGTTCGCAGATCTGGTAGAATTAGTAATCCACCCGAAAGATATGGATTTTTCATGGATGGATGCTACGTGGTTGATTCGGATGAACCAACCACATACCATGATGCAATGTCACAATCCGATTGTGACAAATGGCTTGAAGCCATGAACGTAGAGATGCAATCCATGTATGACAACCAAGTATGGGAATTGGTTGTGCCACCTCTTAACTACAAAGTAGTTGGAAGTAAGTGGGTTTTCAAGAAGAAAACGGATATGCATGGTAACTTGGATACTTATAAAGCGAGACTTGTAGCAAAAGGTTTCACTCAAACTCAAGGGGTTGATTATGATGAGACCTTCTCGCCCGTGGCGATGCTAATGTCAATTTGGATATTATTTGCCATAGCTGCATATTACGATTATGAGATTTGGCAAATGGATGTCAAAACGACTTTCCTCAATGGATATCTTAATGAAGATGTCTATATGGTTCAGCCTGAAGGTTTTGTCTATCCAAAACATCCTAACAAAGTATGCAAATTAAAGAAATCAATATATGAATTGAAACAAGCATCTAGAAGTTGAAATCATCGTTTTGATGAAGAAATTAGGAATTTTGGATTCATCAAGAACGCCGATGAAGCTTGTGTGTATAAGAAGGCTAGTGGGAGCATCATCACTTTTCTAGTACTGTATGTCGATGACATTCTACTATTTGGAAATGATATTCCAACCATGGAAGGTGTTAAACCTGGCTTGGAAGTTGTTTTTCTATTAAGGATCTTGGTGAAGCCGCCTATATTTTGGGAATAAAGATCTATAGGGAAAGATCAAGACGCTTGATAGGTTTGAACAAAAGTGCATACATTGACAAAGTGTTGAAAAGGTTCAAGATGAAGAACTCTAAGAAAGGTTTGGTACCAATTCAAAAGGGAATGATATTGAATGCGACTCAATGTCCAAGCTCAAAGGATGAGCAAGAAAGAATGAAAGGAGTCCCATATGCGTCTGCTATAGGATCCATCATGTATGCAATGATATGCACTATACCGGACGTGTCATGCGCCTTAAGCATGACAAGTAGATACCATATTTGTGGGATAAAGGTCATCTAACCAGTTGTATGTGTAAACTTGCATGTGTGTGTAAGTAGGACGACTTGATTTGGAAACCATGTGATTAGGGTCACAGCATGGCGTACAAAGGTGTTGATGGGATTAAACATGCCAACTAAACATAAAGATGTTTAACCGATCCCATATAGCTAGAAATTGCAAAGGGTTGCAATTGTCAAACGTTGAATACCTTGTTAATTTAATTAATGGGATAAAGGTCACCTAACCAATATTTAAATGTAACGTTGGATTCTAGATTTTAATTATTAATTGTCTATGAGACACAAAAGGGTATTAATAGTTAAAATTTAATAATATCGAAAATACTAAAATTAAACTTTGTTAAAATTTTGTAGATGGCCGCTAACAATGCAAACACAATTACCCAAACCGTCCGTAGCCTATCACAAAGAACCATCCTTGAAAATGATCGTCTCAACCATAACAACTTCATGGATTGGTATCCAAACTTGAGAATCGTTCTCAAGCAAGAAAAGATATCTTATGTGTTGCACGATCCCATTCCCGATGAACCTAACGTGGAAGACGAGGAGGCCTATAACGACTTGGTTAAGTATACCGAGGACTCTATGCAAGCCTCTTGCCTCATGTTGGGAACTATGATTCCCGAAATTCAAAAGGATTTTGAACATCACGGGGCATACGACATGATTACCCAATTGAAGGAAATGTTCCTTCAACAAGCAAGGGTAGAACGCTTTAAAATGGTTCGAGCGCTTCATGCATGTCGAATGGAGGAAACCCAATCGGTGTCATCTTATGTCCTGAAGATGAAAAGCCACATTGATCGCCTCGAAGGGCTTAATTGTCCCGTCTCTAAAGAGTTGGCTACGGATTTGATCCTCAACTCTTTAACAAAGAAGTTTGAGACTTTTGTCATGAATTATAACATGAAAAGATGGGACAAGAGCATTGGTGAGCTTCATGCAATGCTCAAAACTGCCAAGGCGAGCATGGGTAAAAAGGCTTTACCCGTTCTAACGATCAATGAGGGAGGTAACAAGCAGAGGCCCCACCCCGACTCCAAGGCACGTTTTGCCAAAAGGAAGGGCCACTTCAAAGGGAAAGGGAAAGGGAAAGGAAAGGTTAAAGCGGAACCCATGAAACCAAAGAAAAGAAGCAAAAGGTTGCTTCGACAGACCCATGCTTTGAGTGTGGAGAGATAGGACATTGGAAAAGAAATTGTCCAACCTATCTCAAGGAGTTGAAAAACAAGAGGGATGCGGGGCAAACCTCAGGTACAATCTTTATGATACATATTGACCATAATGTTATTTCTTCAAACACATGGGTATTGGATACCGGGTGTGGAACTCATATTTGCAATTTGTTGCAGGGGTTCAAAAGAAATAAACATTACAAGAAGGGAGACATTAGTCTCTTCATGGGCAATGGAGCAAAGGTTCAAGTTGAAGCTCGAGGAGACTATGTTTTGAAACTTCCAAGTGGTTTGGAAATCGCCTTGAATAATGTTTTGTATGCTCCTAGTTTGACTAGGAACATTATTTCAGTTTCCCTCTTGCTACAATATGGTTTTAATTTAAAGTTTGTAAACGATGACATTTATGTTTTGATGAATGACATGTTTTACTTTAAAGCTATGCCTTCAAATGGTATTTATGAATTGGTTCATGATAATACATTTGATAGTTCAATGTACTAAGCAACCACCAAGAAACTCAAATTAGATTTGAGTGATTCCTATCTTTGCATTGTCGCCTTGGACATATAAACAAAAATCACATGCAAACACTTCGAAAGAATGGTCTTTTGGAAACAAATGGAGATGATTCATTTGATGTATGTGAATCTTGTTTACAAGGAAAAATGATTAAGGCACCCTTCAGTGGCACCTTTGAAAGGGCAAAAGACTTATTAGGTATCATACATTCGGATGTATGTGGTCCTTTTAAGCCAATGAATAGGAATGGTGAAAGATACTTCATTAGTTTTACCAACGACTATAGCCATTATGGTTATGTGTACTTGATAAGACACAAAGATGAAGCGTTTGAAATGTTCAAAGATTTCAAAAGTGAAGTAGAAAATCAACTCAAGAAAACAATCAAAGTCCTTCGCACCGATAGAGGAGGTGAATACCTTAGTGATGCTTTTCAAGATCATCTAAGGAGTTGTGGAATTATCTCACAACTTACTCCGCCCGGAACACCATAACATAATAGTGTGTCTGAAAGGAGGAATCGAACTCTATTGGATATGGTTCGATCTATGATGGCTAGAAGCACATTACCTCTATCATTTTGGGGTTACGCTTTGCTCTTCGCGGCCCGTATACTGAATATGGCCCCAACCAAGAAAGTGTATAAGACACCTTTTGAAATATGGCATGGAAAGGCTCCATCATTATCATATTTGAAGGTATGGGGTTGTGAAGCTTATGTGAAGCAATACACCCCAAATAAATTGGAAGTACGATCTACTAAGTGTATCTTTGTAGGATATCCTAAAGACGATATAGGATGTTACTTTTACGATCCAACAGAGCAAAAGGTATTTGTTGCTCGAAAGGGTAAGTTCTTGGAAGCTAAGTTCCTTATGGAAGGAACTAGTAGTAGAATCGTGGAACTTGATGAGAATCAAGAACCGCAAGCCGATACACGTTTGGTTGATACTAGCACTCAACAAGAGGTTGTTGAAGAGGATCAAGTGGTTGATCAATACACACAAAACGTTCGCAGATCTGGTAGAATTAGTAATCCACCCGAAAGATATGGATTTTTCATGGATGGATGCTACGTGGTAGATTCGGATGAACCAACCACATACCATGATGCAATGTCACAATCCGATTGTGACAAATGGCTTGAAGCCATGAACGTAGAGATGCAATCCATGTATGACAACCAAGTATGGGAATTGGTTGTGCCACCTCTTAACTACAAAGTAGTTGGAAGTAAGTGGGTTTTCAAGAAGAAAACGGATATGCATGGTAACTTGGATACTTATAAAGCGAGACTTGTAGCAAAAGGTTTCACTCAAACTCAAGGGGTTGATTATGATAAGACCTTCTCGCCCGTGGCGATGCTAATGTCAATTTGGATATTTTTGCCATAGCTGCATATTACGATTATGAGATTTGGCAAATGGATGTCAAAACGACTTTCCTCAATGGATATCTTAATGAAGATGTCTATATGGTTCAGCCTGAAGGTTTTGTCTATCCAAAACATCCTAACAAAGTATGCAAATTAAAGAAATCAATATATGAATTGAAACAAGCATCTAGAAGTTGAAATCATCGTTTTGATGAAGAAATTAGGAATTTTGGATTCATCAAGAACGCTGATGAAGCTTGTGTGTATAAGAAGGCTAGTGGGAGCATCATCACTTTTCTAGTACTGTATGTCGATGACATTCTACTATTTGGAAATGATATTCCAACCATGGAAGGTGTTAAACCTGGCTTGGAAGTTGTTTTTCTCTTAAGGATCTTGGTGAAGCCGCCTATATTTTGGGAATAAAGATCTATAGGGAAAGATCAAGACGCTTGATAGGTTTGAACAAAAGTGTATACATTGACAAAGTGTTGAAAAGGTTCAAGATGAAGAACTCTAAGAAAGGTTTGGTACCTATTCAAAAGGGAATGATATTGAATGCGACTCAATGTCCAAGCTCAAAGGATGAGCAAGAAAGAATGAAAGGAGTCCCATATGCGTCTGCTATAGGATCCATCATGTATGCAATGATATGCACTATACCGGACGTGTCATGCGCCTTAAGCATGACAAGTAGATACCATATTTGTGGGATAAAGGTCATCTAACCAGTTGTATGTGTAAACTTACATGTGTGTGTAAGTAGGACGACTTGATTTGGAAACCATGTGATTAGGGTCACCGAAGCATGGCGTACAAAGGTGTTGATGGGATTAAACATGCCAACTAAACATAAAGATGTTTAACCGATCCCATATAGCTAGAAATTGCAAAGGGTTGCAATTGTCAAACGTTGACTACCTTGTTAATTTAATTAATGGGTTAAAGGTCACCTAACCAATATTTAAATGTAACGTTGGATTCTAGATTTTAATTATTAATTGTCTATAAGACACAAAAGGGTATTAATAGTTAAAATTTAATAATATCGAAAATACAAAAATTAAACTTTGTTAAAATTTTGTAGATGGCCGCTAACAATGCAAACACAATTACCCAAAACATCCTTAGCCTATCACTCAGAACCAGTTGAAAAGGATCGTCTCAACCACAACAACTTCATGGATTGGTATCGAAACTTGAGAATCGTTCTCAAGCAAGAAAAGATATCTTATGTGTTGGACGATCCTATTCCCGATGAACCTAACGTGGAAGATAAGGAGGCCTATAACGATCGGGTTAAGTATACCGAGGACTCTATGCAAGTCTCTTGCCTCATGTTGGGAACTATGATTCCCGAAATTCAAAAGGAATTTGAACATCACGGGGCATACGACATGATTACCCAATTGAAGGAAATGTTCCTTCAACAAGCAAGGGTAGAACGCTTCAAAACGGTTCGAGCGCTTCATGCATGTCGAATGGAGGAAACCCAGTCGGTGTCATCTTATGTCCCGAAGATGAAAAGCTACATTGATCGCCTCGAAGGGCTTAATTGTCCCGTCTCTAAAAGAGTTGGGTACGGATTTGATCCTCAACTCTTTAACAAAGAAGGTTGAGACTTTTGTCATGAATTATAACATGAACAGATGGGACAAAGCATTGGTGAGCTTCATGCAATGCTTAAAACTGCCAAGGCGGGCATGGTTAAAAAGGCTTTACCCGTTCTAACGATCAATGAGGGAGGCAACAAGCAGAGGCCCCACCCCGAATCCAAGGCAAGTTTTGCCAACCTATCTCAAGGAGTTGAAAAACAAGAGGGATGCGGGGCAAACCTCAGGCACCATCTTTATGATACATGTTGACCTTAATGTTATTTCACCAAACACATGGGTATTAGATACCGGGTGTGGAACTCATATTTGCAATTTGTTGCAGGGGTTCAAAAGAAATAAACATTATAAGAAGGGAGACATTAGTCTCTTCATGGGCAATGGAGCAAAGGTTCCAGTTGAAGCCCAAGGAGACTATGTTTTGAAACTTCGAAGTGGTTTGGAAATCACCTTGAAAAATGTTTTATATGCTCCTGGTTTGACTAGGAACATTATTTCAGTTTCCTTTTGCAACAATATGGTTTTAATTTAAAGTTTGTAAACGATGACATTTATGTTTTGATGAATGACATGTTTTACTTTAAAGTTATGTCTTCAAATGGTATTTATGAATTGGTTTATGATAATACATTTGATAGTTCAATGTACCAAGCAACCACCAAGAAACTCAAATTAGATTTGAGTGATTACTATCTTTGGCATTGTCCCCTTGGACATATAAACAAAAATCGCATGCAAACACTTCGAAAGAATGGTCTTTTGGAAACAAATGGAGATGATTCATTTGATGTATGTTAATCTTGTTACAAGGCAAAATGATTAACGGACCCTTCAGTGGCACCTTTGAAAGGGCAAAAGACTTATTAGGTATCATACATTCGGATGTATGTGGTCCTATTAAGCCAATTACTAGGAATGGTGAAAGATACTTCTTTAGTTTTACCCATGACTATAGTAGTTATGGTTACGTGTACTCGATAAGACACAAAGATGAAGCGTTTTAAATGTTCAAAAATTTCAAAAGTGAAGTAGAAAATCAACTCAAGAAAACAATTAAAGTCCTTCACACCGATAGAGGAGGTGAATACCTTAGTGATGCTTTTCAAGATCATCTTAGGAGTTGTGGAATTATCTCACAACTTACTCCGCCCGGAACACCACAACATAATGGTGTGTCTGAAAGGAGGAATCGAACTCTATTGGATATGGTTCGATCTATGATGGCTAGAAACACATTACCTCTATCATTTCGGGGTTACGCTTTGCTCTCTGTGGCCCGTATACTGAATATGGCCCCAACCAAGAAAGTGGATAAGACACCTTTTGAAATATGGCATGGAAAGGCTCCATTATTATCATATTTGAAGGTATGGGGTTGTGAAGCTTATGTGAAGCAATATACCCCAAATAAATTGGAAGTACGATCCACTAAGTGTATCTTTGTAGGATATCCTAAAGATAATATAGGATATTACTTTTACGATCCAACAGAGCAAAAGGTATTTGTTGCTTGAAAGGGTAAGTTCTTGGAAGCTAAGTTCCTTATGGAAGGGACTAGTAGTAGAACAGTGCAACTTGATGAGAATCAAGAACCACAAGCTGATACACGTTTGGTTGATACTAGCACTCAATAAGAGGTTGTTGAAGAGGATTAAGTGGTTGATCAATACACACAAGAGGCAGTCATGTGTGCTTCCAAACCATATGCGCGGCTCAGGTGTCAATCCACAACCATGACCACAGAATCTGATAAACAACTCCTCCAAGACTCAGTTATGTAACCTCCTGCTTTCAAACTAGACATCTACTTGATCAATTTACAAATGAATCTCAAATCTCTGTATTTCCCGGTTAATCTGAAGTCGGAAACCACCCGAATACTGTTGCAGTGTCACGAATTTCAAAAATGCCGGAATCTTCAAATATTGAAAATTTTTTATCCCCCCTCATTTTTGCAAATTCTGACCATACCAAATTTTTCACTGAAATTCCCCCTCAAATCCGGAATTTTCAGTATTTAACAAATGCAAAGAATTTACTTTAAGGCCCATCGGTAGTGTTCAACTCTAATGATCACCAAATTGCTTTAGTATCAATGACTACCCTCTCATCTTCAACCATCTCTAACCTCATCATCTCAGCCTCTCTCTAAGGCCTCTGACGGTGTCCCCGAATAGTCAGTATCGGACGTTAAAATTTCGAAAAAATTTCTATCACCAAATTTTTTCTGGACACCCGTCTCATCAAACCGAGCAATAAATTTTTTTCAATGCCTTTTTTTAGGCTCTTTGACAAGTTCGGGTGAACTTGTATATGCTAGTGAGAAAAGTTTGGGCGAACTTAGTTAAATTGTGACAAGTTCGGGCGAACTTAGTCGGTTTGAGACAAGTTCGGGCGAACTTGGTTGGCCACTTCCAAGTTCGGGCGAACTTGCATGAAAAAGATAAGTTCGGGCGAACTTATGCTTAATTTCAATGAAAATCAGTCAAGTTCGGGCGAACTTGATGAAAACTCATGAAAAAACTTTGTCAAGTTCGGGCGAACTTGATGAAAAGTCTTGAAAAACCATGATAAGTTCAGGCGAACTTGACCTTGACAGGTGAAGTTCGGCCGAACTTGGTCTCCCAAATCAGCCATTTTTCACATTTTTCGATACAAAATCCTTATTATCTTCGAATTTCGAGATGATTTCACCATAGATCTGGTCGAAATTGGTTTTCTAACAATCCTAGCCGTTCAATTTTAGATTTTGTCCGTGGATTGTAGGTTATTTCATGATTTACGTCTAAAGCCTCTCCTAATGTCCATAAATGTCCAAATTCATGAGCGTAGGTGATAACCGTAGCTCTGATACCAATTGAAGGTCCGTTGTACGGATCCTTCTGGCACTAATCTGGCTAACTAAGTAAACGTGTGGAATCCGTTTGCTTAGGCGACATTGGATACACTCATTTGTTTATGTTTAACACGGTTTCATTGATTATATGACGTTACAGACCCTCGAAACACTTGGACAGAGCTTCGCCTCTGTCGTGACAAAATCTCTGAAGTTACAAATGAAACATCAAAGCTCCTATTATACTAACACAAGTTCGCTGGTGAGAGTGCAAGTTCGGGCGAACTTGCTTAGTCAAGTTCGGCCGAACTTGACTCCAACACTACTATTCAAGCGAATTTGTCCCTAAATATACATAAACTTTGACATTTCGCTCCTAAATACTGACTCGATATTATACGATGACGTAGGCAACATACATATGCATCAACAATTATTCGGAACGTTACCAGGATCACTTGAAGGTTTTATGTTATCTTGGACCATTATGTGATTATGTGACTATTTGTGATTTGGTTATTGAATACAATGGAAGATTGATGAGTACATTCATTAAATCTATTCGAGCCGACTAGAGTATATTATGGTGTTAAAGGTGACGATCTTGATGCCATAGGTATGTTGACCCATCTCCTATGCATGAGATGCTCATGGTACATGGGATGTACCTCGTGGGACGTTAGAAACCGTGTACGTATGGCCAAGCTTGAATATACACCCCTTTTTGTTGCTAGGAATTACACTAAAGACTTAGTATAACATAATACCGTTTTTACACAATCGATGACGCATTAAAGTGTCACACCCTGACCCGTAGCGGAAATGGTAGTCGGGGCATGATTGGGTTTTCATCAAAGCTCATTACATTTACTATAAAGTTTCATATTTATTATTTCTTTTTAAAGAAGAAGTTACAATAAGCACAACATGTTCAAATACATTTTTCATGACTTCTTTATTTTTCTTCTAAGGCAATTTCCTATGTGTTCCTTGCTTCAACCTGTCCACCTGTATCATGTGTAAAAATAGGGTTTTTGGTCAACAAAAGTTGGCGAGTGAATCTTATGAAAAACATTTGAACGAATTTGTTATATCGGTTATAAAAAGGTGCATAACCACATATGAGTAAACGTAAATGTAAATTTAACCACAATACACATAATATCAATTAATGCACACGCACACACCAAATGATGAACAATGAGATCAAGGCTCAATCAAACGGAGCCGATCTAATGAGGCACGCGATGTTCAACTCGTCTCCAACGAGGAACTGATGGGCCTAATGAATGATTTGCACGCAACTTGACAAAATGTAAACACACATCACAACAATCCACATTTACATCCTAAGTTTAGATCATATAATGGTAATAGCACAAGTTTGAATAAACGAAGTAATTAAAGTGACACATGATACACCCCGAAACATGAATAAAAAGGGGAATTTGTAAGAATTCACTCACAGTGGGTGCGTTCCTTGAAAATGATGAATGCGCACGAATTTATGATTCAACCGACGAGGGAAAACTAACCTAAATAATAACGTAATAATTCGATAAATAAATAAATTTCATTTGAGCTTAATATTTTTAATTAGTGCTCTTAATGAGATCTTTAGATTTATTTTTGTGAATTTAATGCAAATTTTTAGGCTTTAAAACCTTATTTTGAGGTATTTTTAACTAATTTTCAAAGAAAATAAAAAGGATTTTTAATTAAAAAAATTACCTTTTTTCCTAGGGTTGACTGGTCAACGGCCGGTTCAACCGTTTTAATTATTGGTAGCGTGCGAGGTTCGAACTCGTGACCTCCCGTACACGTGCACGCAGCTCTACCAACTGAGCTACGTGTCTAACCCGAAATAAACCCAATTTTAATTACTCTTATATACTTATTGGATTATATCAGAAATTATTTAATTTAAAAAGGTTTAAAACCCTTTGAACCGGCGACTATCCCACACCTCGAACCCGCGACCTATACGTTGCTTTGCACCCAGCCCAACCAACTGGGCTGGGTGTCTAACCTGTTGAGATCTTGTTTTTAGTTATTCTTATATTCTTGCTAGCTTTAATCAGAAATTAGTAAATTCTAAAAAAAATTTTAACAGCCGAACCGGTGTGAAGAGTTGGACTCGAACCTGCGGCCCTGACTTGGTTTGCACCCGGCCCAACCAGTTGGGCTGGGTGTTTAACCCGTTATATTTAGAATTATTATTAAGTTTAACAACTTATTGAAAATCACCATGGTTTGGTTTTAAAAAAAAAGTTTTTACTTCAGGGAGAACGGTATTGTAGGGTTCGAACTCGGGACACGTATTTTTAATGTGCACACAGTCCACCACTGGACTGTGTGTCTAACCCGTTTAGAATACTGATTTTAATTATATACATAAACAACTCGATATTCATCTTCTTCATCAACTCAGAACTGAAAACTCAACTATTATCAATTTTAACTGTTTTGGGTTAACTTAATGCAATCTGAATGAATTAAACAAGAATTATGGAAAAGTTTAGAGATTTTATACCAGTTGGAAACAGAACTCGGTGTTTCCGGTGACCAAACTCCGGCGGGTTGTAGACAAAACTTCCGACGAACAGAGAGATTTCTTAACAGAGTATAAGATATATTTTAGTGAGTGAGTTGAGCGAGTGGTGAAGTGGAAACGAGGGGTATTTATAGAGCGGCCAAACACTCACTGATTTCGGTTTCAAGATGTGAGATTTAAGGATCAATGATTGAGCTTCGGTTATGAATCATTGGTTCAACGTTTTTATTCCGGTATACACGTTTTAAAGGGGGAACAGTTACGAGATTTTTAGGTGTGATGATTTGAACATCATCTGGCAGTTACAGATCTGCCAGATTTGCAGTTCTTGCAGAATTTCAATATAAGACTTGAATATTTTCAGCTATAGCATATATGTGTGTGTAGCGTAGTGGTGAAGTCCGTGTGTTTATTAGGTAGGGACCCAGTTTCGACTCCCGGCTACCCCTCTATTATTAATATTATTTTTCTTTTAACTTTTTATTTTATTAGAATTTCCTTTATTCCTTTATTTATTTAATATATTTATATTTTATTTATTAACCAAAAAAAAATTAACTAACCAAGTTTACAAAATAAGTAAATACATAACGTAACATTTAATAAACGGAGCGGGTTTTGGAACCCGTTTTACGACGAATGTTAAAGTATCCCCTATTTTTAGAAATTTCGTCCCGAAATTAAAGTAGTAGTGGTATATTTGACTCGAAGGGAGGGTGTTTTAATTTGACAATTACATAATCAGAAGAGGGTGAAAGTTCAAATTTTATTTGAGACGGTAACATTGGGTTGAATACCCTGCTACAGGAATCGCTTTTTGATGCCTAAAGATAAGAAACATTAACACACAGAGTTGTTTGACTGGATATGATCACATGCATAAGAGTTTTGAGTGAATTGATACGTTTGAAAAGATAAGGTTATAAAATAAAAACTTCAACCATGACAATATTAAAACCTACATGGAACTTCTCATAACCGCTGACAATGCTTCCGATCTTTTGACAAGAATACTTATATATAGGAAGTACCAGCGGCGTATCCACCATATTCTTGTCAAATTTTCATTGGCTTTGTCAGTAAGTTATGATTAGTTCTATGTGACTCTAAAACATAAACAAACACAACAGCCAAAGCTTGAGTCTCAAATCTGAAAGAATACATGACTGAATGACGATAGTGCCTCTCTCGTTTGAAGGGGTCAGTCTATGTAAAAGTGAGACACAACCCAACTTCTTCAAATGACGAGATCGAGATACGTCGTGATATATGATGATATGAAAGTTAAATCAATGAGTAAAGATATAAAACAAAATGTAATATCAATTTGCATTAAAATTCTTGGATACATAAATTCCCAATTTATAACAGGGATGCGTAAAGATTGAGAAAACATTAAGAACTAGATGGTTGGAGTTGAGTCTTGATTCTTGGTGAGGGAAGGCTAGTTGGTTGTTCGTTTGCGCCGTTCTTATCTTTGATTGGATTGGAGTTGATGTTGTAAGCTCTTCCTCTCGCTGGTGGTGGAGTTGGGTTTGCTTGATTGGCTTGGTTAACTGGGTTTGCTTGAGCTTGAGCGTTTATGATGTTAACCAATCGAGGGCACGTGTTTCTAAAATGGGTAGGGTCCCCACAATTAAAGCAAGCTCGAACATGTGGAAACATGGGGTATTGGGGTTGTTGATATGATTTGATCATGTTTTGGGTAGGGGGTGAAGCTTGGTTTTGAGGGGTACGACAAGTTTTGCTCAAATGACCATAACACCCACAATTAGCACACAGTCGACAAGGTATGGTAGATGGATGGTGATAAAAACAGGTGTTGCATTGAGGGTGAGGTCCAATGTAAGGTTTCTTAATTGGGTAAGTAGTGTTGGGTGCTACTTGAGTGATTGGGATAGCTTGGAGGGGTACGGCTTGTGGAGCTGGTTGATTGCTTTGGGTGACAGCGAAATTTTGCCCATTTCGTTTTCTCTTAGGAGTGGGTTGAGAAGAGGATTCGGTCTGGGTTGAGTTTGAGGTTTCGGTTGATGCTTTATCCTTCTTCTTTTCCTCTTTGATGTCTTTATTCCGTATGTGGTTTTCGGTGAGCTCTGTAGCTAACTCCATTGCTGCTTCCAAAGTTGCAGGTGTGGTACTTATGACAGGGTCTTGAATTTTTGAAGGAAGACCTCGAATGTAGTGCTCGATCAAATGGTAGAGGGGAGTGAACAAGTTGGGGATCATCTGATTCAACTCAAGGAATCTCTTGTTGTATGTGGTGTGGTCGCCCTCCTTTGTTTTCAAAGAGTAGAACTCATCTTCTAATTTCTTGATTTCGCTTCTTGGACAGAAACGTCTTGTCATGATCTCCCTCAACTCTTCCCAAGTCAAGGTCATAGCATCCTCAGCACCACGCTTGCCCTTCTCTATATTCCACCATGTAAGTGCTACTCCGAACAAACGACCGGTAGCATATCGCACCTTGCGATCATCGGGGCAGTTGCAATTGAGAAAAGTGTTTTCTATCTCCTCAAACCAATGGAGGAGAGCGGTGACACCTTCAGTCCCTTCGTATTTTGGAGGATCGCATGATTTGAAATGCTTGAAGGTGCATTTAGTGGGATTTGGGGGAGGGTTGACAACGTTTTGATTTTCTTGGTTGATTAGGTTGACGGGATTAGCGGTAAGGGCTTGTTGAACTTGAACTACGATGTTAGGGATTACGGCGGCCATTTGTTGAGCGATTTGGGCGGCCATGCGCTCGCGGAATTTTTCTGATCTCCTACCTCTACGAGGGTGACTAGAAGACATATACAAGGAATACGTATCGAGAGTATGAGTTTGACGTTTTAGGTGTCATGTGTCGTATTTAGAAATGACCATTCACAAAACAAATGAAGAAAATAAATTTGCTACATCCATAGGATGTCTTGGGCTTTGCTCATGTTTGGGCTCCCATATGTCCCCTTACTTGGCCTTGGTAGTCATGTGGGCCCCCATGACTACTGGGCTCGGGTAGGGTTCATATTGGTGTTGGCCTGTTAACACTTGCGCCACCCGAATGAAAATCGTAAAACATGACAGCAAAGTATAAGGTCGGAGGGCGTCCTGGTATGGACACAATGGCGACTCAAAGTAAGGTTAGTTCAAACGACGTTTGGTGTGGCATGCTTTGGCCTAATAGGTCCTTCGTATTCTCATCGTTGGTCCCCAGGTAGGCAAACTAGTCCGTTATATTGGATTTACCTAGACAGGACGTTTCGACTACCGGTACTTGTACCCTTCCAGTTACTACATGCCCGTCGTAGAACTCACTTTGATGAGATTGAAAAACGAAAACATGCCACAAAATCTTGAATAAAGGAAATATGAGGATGATTTGAATATGTGAACATTGAAATATGCATGATGAATGTATATGTAAGCATGTTATGTTTGACAACAAGTATAACTCATTAAGTATCACACAAAATGATAGTGGAAGTGTTTGCATGCATTTGTGTGTAATAAATGCGAAACAAATAAACATCATGAGTTTGCATGTAACCACATAAACAATTAAAATCTAATCAACTATAGTATAGGCTCTAAGGGTCTAATAACCTATCCTATATCCCTATAGTCAAAAGCTCTGATGCCAATCTGTCACACCCTGACCCACAGCGGAAATGGTAGTCGGGGCATGATTGGGTTTTCATCAAAGCTCATGACATTTACTATAAAGTTTCATATTTATTATTTATTTTTAAAGAAGAAGTTACAATAAGCACAACATGTTCAAATACATTTTTCATGACTTCTTTATTTTTCTTCTAACGCAATTTCCTATGCGTTCCTTGCTTCAACCTGTCCACCTGTATCATGTGTAAAAGTAGGGTTTTGAGTCAACAAAAGTTGGCGAGTGAATCTTATGAAAAACATTTGAACGAATTTGTTATATCGGTTATAAAAAGGTGCATAACTACATATGAGTAAACGTAAATGTAAATTTAACCACAATACACATAATATCAATTAATGCACACGCACACACCAAATGATGAACAATGAGATCAAGGCTCAATCAAACGGAGCCGATCTAATGAGGCACGCGATGTTCAACTCATCTCCAACGAGGAACTGATGGGCCTAATGAATGATTTGCACGCAACTTGACAAAATGTAAACACACATCACAACAATCCACATTTACATCCTAAGTTTAGATCATATAATGGTAATAGCACAAGTCTGAATAAACGAAGTAATTAAAGCGACATATGATACACCCCAAAACATGAATAAAAAGGGGAATTTGTAAGAATTCACTCACAGTGGGTGCGTTCCTTGAAAATGATGAATGTGCACGAATTTATGATTCAACCGACGAGGGAAAACTAACCTAAATAATAATGTAATAATTCGATAAAAATAAATTTCATTTGAAATTAATATTTTTAATTAGTGCTCTTAATGAGATTTTTAGATTTATTTTTGTGAATTTAATGCAAATTTTTAGGCTTTAAAACCTTATTTTGAGGTATTTTTAACTAATTTTCAAAGAAAATAAAAAGGATTTTTAATTAAAAAAATTACCCTTTTTCCTAGGGTTGACTGGTCAATGGCCGGTTCAACCGGTTTAATTATTGGTAGCGTGCGAGGTTCGAACTCATGACCTCCCGTATACGTGCACGCAGCTCTACCAACTGAGCTACGTGTCTAACCCGAAATAAACCCAATTTTAATTACTCTTATATACTTATTGGAATATATCAGAAATTATTTAATTTAAAAAGGTTTAAAACCCTTTGAACAGGCGACTATCCCACACCTCGAACCCGCGACCTATACGTTGCTTTGCACCCAGCCCAACCAACTGGGCTGGGTGTCTAACCCGTTAGGATCTTGTTCTTATATTCTTGCTAGCTTTAATAAGAAATTAGTAAATTCTAAAAAGATTTTTAACAGCCGAACCGGTGTGAAGAGTTGGACTCGAACCTGCGGCCCTGACTTGGTTTGCACCCGGCCCAACCAGTTGGGCTGGGTGTTTCACCCGTTATATTTAGAATTATTATTAATTTAACAACTTATTGAAAACCAACATGGTTTGGTTTTAAAAAAAAAGTTTTTACTTCAGGGAGAACGGTATTGTAGGGTTCGAACTCGGGACACATATTTTTAATGTGCACACAGTCCACCACTGGACTGTGTGTCTAACCCGTTTAGAATACTGATTTTAATTATATACATAAACAACTCGATATTCATCTTCTTCATCAACTCAGAACTGAAAACTCAACTATTATCGATTTTAACTGTTTTGGGTTAACTTAAAGCAATCTGAATGAATTAAACAAGAATTATGGAAAAGTTTAGAGATTTTATACCAGTTGGAAACAGAACTCGGTTTTTTCCGGTGACCAAACTCCGGCGGGTTGCACGACGAACAGAGAGATTTCTTAACAGAGTAAGATGTATTTTAGTGAGTGAGTTGAGCGAGTGGTGAAGTGAAAACGAGGGGTATTTATAGAGCGGCCAAACACTCACTGATTTCATTTCAAGATGTGAGATTTAAGGATCAATGATTGAGCTTCGGTTATGAATCATTGGTTCAACGTTTTTATTCCGGTAGACACGTTTTAAAGGGGGAAACAGTTACGAGATTTTTGGGTGTGATGATTTGAACATCATCTGGCAGTTACAGATCTGCCAGATTTGCAGGTCTTGCAGAATTTCAATATAAGGCTTAAATATTTTCAGCTATAGCACATATGTGCGTGTAGCGTAGTGGTGAAGTCCGTGTGTGTATTAGGTAGGGACCCGGGTTCGACTCCCGGTTACCCCTCTATTATTATTATTTTTCTTTTAACTTTTTATTTTATTAGAATTTCCTTTATTCCTTTATTTATTTAATATATTTATATTTTATTTATTAACCAAAAAAAATTTAACTAACCAAGTTTACAAAATAAGTAAATACATAACGTAACATTAGAATTTCCTTTATTCCTTTATTTATTTAATAACATTTAACTAACCAGGTTTTGGAACCCGTTTTATGATGAATGTTACATAAAGATTCAAAAGTTCTAAAGGTTCCGAATACCTTGAGATATTTTGAATAAATACGATTACGCTTTGGATCCCCCAAACATTCCCAAAACCAAATGATGCTCCGCATCTTTGGAATCTCGAGCCTTGTTATCAGATAATTGTTTCAATCACACTTCGCGGTCTCCTTCGAATAATTTTCCTGGGATGAAATTTCCTAAAGTAGGGGAGACTGTGACACCGAGACATTTTAATCATTTTACAGATTCAAAACGAGTTTATTTCAAAAACAAATTCACATATTCAGTCCTTGATCGATTTCAAATTCCTATACAGCTTCTATAAGCGAAACCGTAAACCGGTATGCCAACGAAGGCCGTTTAACATGACGTATATTCGGAGACAATGACACAAGCTTAACACACCCTAAATATCCTTTTCATAACTTAGAAATAAGTTTTGGAGGGTTTGATGTGTCAAAAACAAGCTTATTTGATCACAGGGACTAATTACGATAAACTGCGAAAGTATGGCGATTCTCGCAGCGACGCACACTCTGGAACAAGAACACAAGCCTAACCTACCTTAAATATCCTTCACATAACTTAGAAATAAGTTTCGAGGGCTTCGGTATGGCAAAATCACACTTTTGTAACTTCAGGGGCTATTTTGCAAATTTTGAGAAACTATGCCTTTATGCGTAAATCGCTCTCCGAAACATGTACGGACATCCAAAAATTTTTGTAATCATTGAAATATCATATTTTAGTGATTTGAATGCAAAAATGCATTTGTTACGCATTTACGGTCATACACGCGTTCGTTACGCTTTTCGTCGTAATTAACCGAAAATCACGACCGCACGATCAAACAAACTGACTCTGGAACATTTTTGGACATATATCAAGTTCCTATACTTTATTGTCCTTATAAAGCTTAAAAATTGGGTTGACAGGTGTTAATAGTGCCAAAACGCGTCGAAAAACAAGTTTAGAGGCTGCAGGGACCATTTCTGCCAATTCTGAAATTCTGACCTTCTGGCGGGGCACGAGTCCCTAAGCCTAAACGACTGGCGGCCCGTGAGAAACTATCAGACACAGGAAATTTAAAATAGCAAATAGCTGGCAACAGCTGTTCAATTGAGGACACTAAGCACACGGATTTTGCCACTTCTCTTCTGCTTTGGACACATAATGGGACACTAATCCATGCCTAAACACCTTGCCCAACACTTGTCATGATTTGGTGATCTTTGGATCATTATAAATACCAAACTCATGTCCATTCTTGAACTCTTTAATCACCTTCATATTCAAATCGGCTATAGATCCGAATTGCAACCACCTTGGAGCTTTCTCTGGTGATCTTTGATCAATCCTTTGTGTTTGTAAGTGTTCCTTAATGTCTTGTTCAATTATTATAGCTTACATGAACTAAAAATCAAACAGTATGACAATCTGTTTGACTTTTAGTTTTGATCATGAATTGATCAAGATATAGCTCAATTGAAACTTGCAATATGATGGTAATCAAGGTGGTTATGATCCCTAAAAATCATGCATACTGATTCCCACCATTTCTTGTTATTTTGACAAGTCAAAGTTTCGTTCAAAATGTGATTTTTGCGCATTTTGCAACGGATCTGTTTTCGGGTATCAAAACAGGTTGTTTTGATGCCAAAATATTTTTATAAACTTATTTAGACATGTCGCAACATGTCAAATTATTCCCCTTTGTTAAAATTCCTATTAAGAGTCAAAAAGCCTAGCGGTTTGACCACCGCTTTGACATTCAAATCTGACCCATTTGGTCAACTTTAGGATCTGACCAAAACCATTATTATGACCATAATATCATAGGGAATAACTCTCTGAGGTTATACCTTATGGTCATACCATTTGGATAGTCAAATGACAAGTCGACTATGTATTCTTTAAAATGCCAAAAATGCCATTTTTACACATAAATTAGTTTTAAACATATACGAACATTATTTTGACATCGAAACTGATTTCACAACTTAAATAAACTGGTTTTGACATATTAGACTTGTTATACGACATATTTTACCATCCGAACCCCTAGTTACGTTTATGACCCGTTAAAGTGGCGTAAACCACTATAGCGAGCCGTATCAAGCCAAAACCTTTTGAAATGCTCCCAAATCAGAATGTTAGGTAATATGAACCATATTATACAAGATCCAACTCTTGTTTGGTTTATATCCTTCATTCTATCCGATTTCTCGTTTTCAAGTTTCGACACTAACATTATATTTATCCGATACACTAGGAACCACTTCAACACTTGAACTCTTGATCCTTTGAGCTTTGTTATATCATTTGAACAAGATCTATACGCTATCCCAGGCGAGTACATTGCTACCCTCTTTTATGTTATCCAAATGCTTTTGGGGTGATTCATATGTGTAATCAATTTTTCTTAAATGTATGGCATGTATATGTTTACTAAGTGCTTTTTGTGTGTTATTTCTGATTATGCAACATGACTATTGATGGTACGATACTTAAAGAGGTCTTTTAGGGCCTATATCCTTGTAAAATATTTATATCTTCATAGTTAGATTCTCAAAGGATGTCTGAAGTACGCTCTTAAATCTTTCTATCTTTATAGTAAAATTTCTACGAAGTACTTTACGAGGAACAATGAACGATGAACGATGAACAATGAACGATGAACGATGAATAATGAACGATGAACAATGAACGATGAACAATTGGTTTATGTGTAGAATTGTTGGTAATTTAGATAACGAAACTAGAGTAATATAATAAGAACATGGTGGATATGCCGCTGGTACTTCCTATATATAAGTGTGCTTATTGTATTACCCTTCGTAGCCTTATCCAAATCACCATTAGGATTATGATTTTATGATACAAGTTGACAAGACAATGTGACAAGGCTTATTTCCTATTACATCTACCTATCTTTATAGTTAGATATGTGTGGAATGTTTAAGGTACTAATTGGTAGTCCTTGAGTGGGTTCTGTGTACTTTAATGCGTATATGTGATACAAATTGAAAAGACAATGTGACAAGGCTTATTTCCTATTATGTCTACCTATCTTTATAGTTAGATATGTGTGGAATGTTTAAGGTACTAATTGGTAGTCCTTGATTGGATTCTCCGTACTTTAATGCGTATATGTGATACAAGTTGACAAGACAAGTGACAAGTGACGATTATGTGTTTATGTGGTTAGTTGTGATTAGGATAACGAAACAAGTGTAATACCATAAGAACATGGTGGATACGCCGCTGGTACTTCCTATATATAAGTGATCTTATTGCATTACTCTTGTAGTGTTATTCGAGTCACTTTAGGATTTTGTGTACGACTGATTTTAATTTTCAATATCCAAATCCTTAAAGAATCCTTTCATGATTTTTATGATAGATTCTTAGAAGGATATTTAGTATTATATTAAATCATTGATTGATTTCAATTAATACTCACACGAGTTATGACTAATTACAGTATAGTTATTGAAATCCTTGACTGGATTTTAATAACATACTTACAAGTTTATGGACGATTTCAATATGGTCACAAAGAACAAAGTACAATTTTTCAAAGGCATGAAAATTATTTAGTAATGATCATAATGCCATATACAAAACTCTTTTGTCACAAGTTTCATAATCAAGTTAATGTATTGCAAAGCTAACTTTTCACCATTCAGTCGATTTACAATTGGCAATTCTCGTAGTTGTCAAAGAATTGCAATACAAAACCTTTAGCCATTTATTTGGCAAATAAAACTATGTGCTCCCCAACATTGTTTGTTGACGTCTCTTTTTCACATATGTTTCAGGTTGACGATTATTCAAGCATGCTACACATAGGAATGCATCAGGGCTTTAGACTTCTTTAAACAGAAGACAATTACATGTATTCTTTGTATTGTAAAACAATGTAATAATAATGAAACAATTTAGTACCAGTTGTGGCTGAGCAATTTGTAACGTGACTCCCTGATATTTTCGCCGCGTCTTGTTGTATTACGCGATTGGGTTGTTACATTGAGATCGAGAGAACAATTAGAATGAACGGAATCAACGGTGATTGATTTACCATTAGCGCCTTCGACATTGAACGATTTTGGCAACCTAGAGCATCTACACTTAAGCATTGGTTCAAATTCAATGGATACAAAACTTCTATCTGCGCTAGTGTCAAATAAACACGAAGCATAAACATTGTTTATGATAAAAATACCGTTGATGACATCGTTACTGTCCTGAGCCTAGGCAGCTGTGATGACAAAAATTCTTCCACGAGGGGCTTGCTGCTGCGTTTGGTTGCGTTGAGGACAGACGTTGCTGAGGTGGTTTTGGGTCGCCACATTTATAGCAAGCGCGACCATTTTTTTGGCTGCTGGACTTGGTTTTGGGCAGGTGGTTGGGTTTGGTTATCTTGTGGCTTTTGGTCAAAATGACAGTGGGTGTTGAAGTGTCCAAACCTATTGCACATAGTGCAAAGGCGGCATGGTGCAGTAGTAGGGTGATGGTAAGTGCAAGTCACACACTTAGGAAGAGTCACAGTGTAGCCTTGCTTGGCAGGTTCGGGGTTTTGGGTTAAGGCTAGTTGTTGTTGCAAAGGGTATGGCGAAGTAACAACCGCGCAATTTCGGTTTGAAACCTTCTGCTTCTTACCATTAGTGATGGGTTTAGATGAGGGTTTGGATGACTCAGTTTTTGGTTCAGTGGTAGCTTGGTGAACTGTTTTGGTAGAACCCTTTGTTTCATAGGTTCCAGCCAGAACTTGGTTATGATTGAATATGGCGACCAAACGGTAGGTATCTTCGAGGGTTTTGGGTTGAGCGGCCTAGATGTAGTTGGAGAAACAGGAAGGTAGGGCTCGAATGTATTTGGCTATGGCTTAATAGGGGAATCGACTTGGCTAGGGCAAAGTATACTTAGCTGCTTGAACCTAGTGGTAAGGCCAGTGTTGTCGCTCCCGACTTTTTTGATTTTCCAAAACTTGTTCTCGAGTTGTTGACGTTCATGGGGAGGGCAAAACTCATCTTCCATTAGCTTCTTGAGCTCAGTCCAGGTTAGGGAATAGGAGGCATCGTCACCACACGTATTTTATTCAGGAATCCACCAATCGAGTACCCATGATCGGAAAACGCCGGTGGCGTTGGTGGTGCGAAGGTGTTCGGGCATCCTCTTTGAAGGAACGTGACTTCAATGGCGTTGAACCATTGGAGTAGTTGTGTCGCTCCCTCTTCACCCGTGAATGGCATTGGGCTGTAAGAGTTAAACTGCTTGAACGAAAAGGTTGACTTGGGCAAGTCGACTTTAGAATCGACTGAGGCATGAGGGGATTCGGTGTTATTGGGGTTTGGTTGGATCTTACTGATGATATCTGGGATAACCTTGGCCATTCGGTTGGCCATAAACTTCATCATGTCCTTCTTGGAAATGGGGTCGCCATTGGATTTGGACTTGGAACTCTTCCTTCCATTCGAGTTCTGCGAAGAAGACATCTAGGAGGTCAAAATTAGGGGAAAAGGATGAGACTTGATCATAATGTGCTTTAGAAAATAATGTTTGCTTGCATGTATGAGCACAATAGTACAACACGTAGCACATAAGTTTCACATTGGTTTCAAAGTATAACATGTATTTGCATTGCATAATCACTTATAAAGACGATAAGAATGATAAATTCATGATTATAAGAGTTTTTTCAGATTGCGGAGAATGTGCGATCTGTGCATTCAACTCGAAATGATAAACGTATCAAGGTAAAACACATAGAAATGAATATAGCATAAAAAAGGGATTCAACGTAAAATTTGGAGTGTCTTAGAACGAAACTAGGGAACCATGTTTTGGCCTAATAGGTAGACTATTCTCACCTAGAAGCGGTTAACGGTAATTACCCTTCCAGTTACTACATGTCCCCAATTGATTGAAAGTCAAAACTTTAGCGAGATTGAAAATCAAAGAGTGGGCTAGCTATCAAGATGCGGGTTTCACCCCTAACTTGGTAACATCGCACCCTAAGTGTGGTTGACACTTACTAAACGAGGAACAAGTTCCGACTCGTTGGTAAGATCCACTAGAGTTTGAAATGGAAGTTGTCAATCAAGATGTGGATATTACTCCTAACCTGATGGCGTAACTTCGTGTAAAACCGAACACGCGGAATGAGGGACTTCACCAAAAATTGTTGGCCATTGGGACTATCTGTTGCAAATCGCCTCGTTGGTGAAGTATGAGTGTCTTCATGTCTTCAAGTGTATATTGTGTCAGCCTTAGGAAAGGCAGATAATTTTTAAGAAACATGGATAGATCAGAAGCAGAATAGGAAGAAGTTTAGAGGTTTTAATCGAGAATCGTTCACTTCGTGCGAAGTTCTGCCACTTCGTGCCAAGCTGTTCATCTCGCATGATGAGGTTCAGTTCGCACAAAGAGTTTCGATTTGCACAAAGGGGGCCTGATTTGGTACTTAGACTATAGACTAGGTCAAATCATGCAATTTTTCCTAATTCCCTATAGTTATGGCTCTAATACCAATATGTCACACCCAACCAATGGCGGAATCATCGGGGCAGACATAGTAGATTTCTCGAGACTTCATAACACTATTTTGCGACAAGTATTTAATAGTAAAGATTTCATTTCATTTCAAAATTCACGTACAACATTCGGAAACAAAATACAACATTTTTGAATCAAAATACTACAATGTAAACATAATACAACAGTGTAATCAGGAAACACAATCCATCATCTAAACTAGGTTAAAGTGGGTTTCTAGTTCGTCCAACTAATAGCATTTTTGAATTAAAGTATACTATTAAACAATCCACATGGCATAAAGATTTACATACTATTATACAATACTAGAAATGCTATTATACATGGCAACCAAAAAGTTTACCGTTTTGTTTACTTAACATGACCTCACGAATACGGGCGGTGCGTTACTCCTATAGCGCTATACATGTTAAGGGACGCTTGTACACAGTTAATGACGTAGTATAAAACATTCAACTGCTAGCATATAAGTTCACAAGTATTCGTATTATGCATATATAAACAGATGTTTGTTTTGGGAACATTGCATAAGTATTGTGATTTCGTGGGTTGATAGAACATATAAGTTGCACCCCAAAAGTGTAAAGATGGAAAAAGGGGAGTCGAGTATACTCACAGTTTTGCTAAGCTTTCCTAGGAAACCAGTCACACCCCAACCGATGGCGGAAACATCGGGATGAGACGAACAAATAACTCAAAGCATCATAACACTAATGTGACAATATAATTAAATCAGTTTCATAAATACTAAAGCAAATACATTGTTTCAACAAAAGCAAATTGTAGCAACATAACATGATAATGTTTGTTATTCAAATGAGTTTCTAAGTCCATCCTAACTTGATATCTTCGTCGCTTCATCTATCAACTTACAACATGTATTAAAATAACATCAACCATAATGTTGGCGATTATACAAGTTTGATACATAACATAAATAGAATAAAAAGTTTAATACTCAAATCCAACATGAAAAATATGATACCAGTTACTGATATGCTGAAACGGTGTCACTATATGTTCAAACCCTAGTTTACCGCAATTAATTTTGCCTATCCCAAAGAATAACGGGAGGTTAATTTGTTTAACTTAACAATACCCAAGAATAAACGGGCGGTGCGTTACGCCTATAGCGTTATAATTGTTAAGGTAGGCTTGATCGAAGTTAATGAGTATATAGACACGAAAAGTTTACATAGCATATGAGATTAACAAGTATCAAATTGTTTCATGTTTAAATGTGGATAGAGTGTGAATAAATAAGTTTCAAGTGTCACGTGTTTTTATATAGCATAAATGTTGCACCCAAAGTGTTTAAAACGAAAATGGGATCGATTATACTCACATTGGTTGTGTATACGAATTCCCCGAAATAACGCACTAGTAAAGATGGAGAATTCCAAGAGAACGAACGTGAGAGGTTAACCTAGTTATTTAAAATAACATGTAACGAACTCGTTATAATCCTAATACTACAATTTAATTAGAGTACTTAAACTAACCTTCTACGTAATATTTTTATTTTATAAAAAGGTTGGTATAAACTCCTTTGAAATGTTAGGTTACATATTTCAAATATTTCAAACATCTTTAAAATAATGTTGTACACTCAAAGGTTAAGCCTTTATGAATCCTTCTCTACCTTATAAGAAGATTTGTTTATTTAATTTTTAATAACTGTTTTTTTTAATTGAATTAAGTCATAAACCAATTTAAATGTAACCCAAATTTAGAAACTAACTGATTAGAATATAAATATGGAGATGGTTCCATAATCTGATTATATTACCAAAAAAAAAAGTATGCAGCGATAAATCCGGAGGCCGGGTTCGAACCCGTGACCTACTGTTTGCTTACAGCGTGCCCCCACAATTGGTCCACAACATCAGTTTCTGAAATTGTTTTAGAATTAACTCATTTAAACACTTGCTGCATGTCATCTTCTTCATTATAAAAAAACTTATACGTAACTATGGTGTATGAACTGTTAATTAATACTTCTGAAGTACACATGTTTGCAGATTATTTACGAAAAACAACAAAGAAGGGGGGAGGTATACCGAAGACCAATCATGATACCAAACCAGTCCGCGTTGTGATCTCTGTCGGCTTCGGTTCATAAAAAAAGGGTGAGGGACGTGATTAAAGCCAGGTTCATGCTTTGTCTAAAAACGGAAACGCGTAAATTAGTTTCGAAATTGGCAATCAATCGAGAAAAAGGAAGGTTCAAAAAAAGGAAATGACAATCAAGTTGTTACGCGTTTTTGTAGTTTGGGCGGCAAGTTTAGAAGGGAAACATACAGAGATTATAAAGGTTATGTAGATCAAGTCGATATCAAGACTTGTTGGAGTGGTTAAGTTGCTGTTTGTTGAATCGAGAGACCCGGGTTCGAGTCTGCTAAGGCACCCCCATTTTGTTATTTTCATTTCTTTTTTTTTCCGTTATTTACACAATGACCCCCCCCCCCCCCCCCTCACTTTACTAACTGACTAGCTTAGCTTAACTAACACTAACTTGGTTAGTTTGTATTACCTTAAACTAACTAACTAGATTATTTTTATAAAATTAAAAAGATCAAAACCTTTAATTGCAATATTAGTTAATTAATTAACCAAATAAATAACCATATTTATAAAAGAACTATTTTAACGATAAAAATCTTTCAAGGATTATTTATTTCGCGAAGCTTTCGAGTTTCAAGGGTTAGGATCCGAATTTTGATTATTTTAAGAGCTTTAATTCATTTAACGAGTATCAAGTGTCAATAAAGGATCAAGAAAAAACGTGAATTTTGATTACAGGTTGCACATAAGTCTCACATGAATACACAAACATGATGTAGGACCGTTTAATCCTTTAGCAAAGGTGCCTAAGATGTTTCTAATCCAGGTAAGCGGAAATTACGAGTATTAGTGACATATACATAAGTTTAACAGTTTAAATCGTCAGTTTATTAATGTCCAAAGTTGTACATCGAGAATCCAAACTGACAGCGCTCCGCCGTCTCTAATGCAAAAAGTTAACAAATGAAGAAAGCTAGACGGCTATTTATAGGAATCCTAGTTCGCACCAAATGGCCTGTGTTCTAGTTCGTACGAAGTACTACTTCGCACGAACTACAACACTTACATGTGTACTTCGTGTGAACTACTCTTTAACAAACATAAACTTAATCTTAAATATTAAAAACTTATACATTTAGACTAAATCCAAGACATAGACAATATACATCGTGTACCAACAGACTCCCCCTTGAATGTTGTCGTCGTCTTGATCAGTCTTCAAGTCTTCATCCACGACCAAAGAAGTTCTTGTAAGGCTTACTGCGTCTTTCTTGTGATGGAATGGGCGTTTGTTCCGTTGGAGGTACCCATTTCATGAACTGGAATCTTCTAAGACGAGCCTCTCTTCCTTTCTCGTGTATCTCTTCTAGACACTTTTCTTCTTTCAGAAATTCTTCACGTTCAAGCTCACGCCACTTAGACTCCCACAGATGACCAAAATTAATACCACGTGTGTAGCAAACGTTGATCACACCTTAGTATTGCTTCGCTTGGGTCTCTTCGCGTTTGTCACTTTCTTATAAACATAACTGTTTGGCTCAAATGTGCTAATATTCACCAATTCTTCTTCGAAGTCGAAATCAATTGATTCTTCATCAACCTCTAGTAACTTAGCATGTTCTTCTTTGAATAATTATGCACATATTCACCTTCTTCAACGTTGTGTTCCAACATAAGCATCGTTGGTTTGTAGCTATCAGGAACAACTGTAACAGGATT
Organism: Scalesia atractyloides; assembly: GCA_947069175.1. Taxonomy (NCBI): domain Eukaryota; kingdom Viridiplantae; phylum Streptophyta; class Magnoliopsida; order Asterales; family Asteraceae; genus Scalesia; species Scalesia atractyloides. The sequence goes on along the minus strand of CAMTDV010000019.1, from coordinate 45,416,199 downwards.
AGCTATGAAGATTCCTGACGCTTCAGTCATTGTAGGCCCTGATTGCTCCCCTGATTTTGAATATCTTCAACATTCACTTCATCATTCAAAACAGAATCATAGTCAAACTCATCATGTATTTTAGCAGTTTCAACAGTAAGACCAACTCCTCCCTAACCATCATCATTATCAACGTCATCTTTTTTCTCAGAATCATCTTTCTTGTCATCATCTTGTTTGTCATCGTCATTTTATCTCCATCTTCTCTTCTTCAGTCTCAACTCTTTCAGCCCTTAGACGTCTCAATTCAGCGATTCTTTGAAGAATAGGATTGTCAATGACATCAACAACATGACCCACTACCACTTAACCTCTTTCAACACTAGATTCAACAACATCTTCAACTATTGGTTCAACAACATTTTCAAGGATAGGTTCAGTAGTTCCTTCAATAACACCTTTACCCCTTCCTTGTGCTTCTGATTCTGCAGCAACTTGTCTTTCACGCTCAGCAACCTTTTGTTTCGCTTCTTGTACTTCCAGATGGTCGTACTCAGCGGCAAAATCTATTCCGAGGTTGTTAGCTAGAACTCTTTGAAGCATATCAATCCTCTTGTTGCTTACTGCTCTTCTCCAGATCATTCACCACTTTTCTTATTCTTTCGTTGTCAGTGGTTAAGCTTTCAATTACAGCTTTCATAAACTCACGATCGTTTTCTATAAACTTCATCCGACCCTTTAATACTTCTTTCTCCTCTTCATTGGCTTTCATTTGTTTTTCTAACTCCTTTATTCTGTTTTCCAACTCATCAAGCTTTGATTCATTGAACATATCAGCCAAAGACTCAGTAGTAATTCCTGTATCAAAACCCCATGGAGGAAGTGGAATGTTTACAAAGGCATCAGTAAAGTCACGTTCACGTTCTCGATCAGAAGTTTGACTTTGAGGAGTACTTAGATTTGGAACTGATCCTGGTGTTGCTTGCTTTGGAGTTGATTGTTGTTGCGGAGGAATTGGTTGTGTAGTAGCTGGTGGTATTTGAACACTAACAGATGATGTGATAACATGAATTGGTGACGTTGGTGGTGGTTCTTGAACTCCAGATGTTAATGATGGTTTCTCTTGCACAGGAGATGCTTGTGGCGGTATATCAACCTTCTTTCTCTGACTAAGATACCTTCTTTTTGGCAGTTTTCTCCTGTTGGTGCAGAATGTCTATGTCTTAGTCTTATATCGAATCTGTATTGTATAGTGCTGAATATGCTAGCTTATGAAGTATTTATGAAGTATTATAGCCAAGTTCGCCCATAAACATGTTAAGTATACATGTTCGGCCAAACTTGCATAGGCAAGTTCGGGCGAACTTGCACATCTTGGGCCGAACTTGTTGTGCTATAAATACCTAGCTTGTGTGTCTCATTTGTAACTTTGGCATTGTAGAGGCGAAGCTCTGTCAGTCTATAAACTGAACGTTTAATCAATGAAAATGACGATTAACTGATTAATTCTTGTCTATTGGTAACCCGACGTATTATTTCCGCTATTATGGACGTTAGATATCAAATTTAGGTTCCTAAGCATCGAGGATCGGTCCTACAAGTGGTATCAGAGCTAGAACAGCCTGATTTGATAGTATCAAGACAAGAACACTTCTATTTCTACGCCATTCTTCTTTTTTGTTAACTTTTGATCACAAAATGAAGAATTCATGGTCAAAATCTTTTGAATTTTGAATATATCATGTAAAACACAACAAAGATAAACCCTCAAAAGATTGGAGACCAAATTCAACCGAATTCATGTCGAAATTTTGAAAAAACCATGTTTTTGAAAATTTTCTGGAACGACCTTGTTGGCCATGTTTAGCCGAACTTGCACTAAAACATCACTTTTCAAGTGATTTTTTAGTCAGTTCGCCCGAACTTCGGTGATTTTTGAGAAAATTTTAGTCAAGTTCGCCCGAAGCTACTAAATTTTCATTAATTTTACATCAAGTTCGACCGAACTTGTGTAAAATCAAGAAAGTTTTAAGTAAGTTCGCCCGAACTTGCTTGTATTTCATCGAAATTGTTGACAACTTCGCTCGAAGATCTGTGGTTTGATGTTGTAAGTTCGACCGAAGATAAACGAAATTTTTCAAAGTAAAACTAACAAGTTCGACCGAACTTGTTAGAAAATTCAAGAATTCTTCATTTGTTGCTACAAGTTCGACCAAACTTGTAGTAGGACTAATTGTTTTCAAAGTTTTTGAAAAATTTTCAGCGTACACGTTTCGTGATTCACAATGGAGGATCAACTAAGAGCTTATATATCCGGAGCTAGTTCGTCAAATGCCAACGTGATTAATCAAGTCAATCTTGATAACGAAATGGGAACGGCCGTCAAACCGCCCAAGCTGATGAGCATGGACGAATACGAAGCATGGAAAGAGAAATTTACCTACTGGGTTCAAGCCATGCACTTCGCTGGCTGGGTTTCAATTGAAAAAGGCTATACTATTCCGGTAGATGAGCATCAACAAGTTCTTGAGAAGTACAACTACTCGACAGCTCAGAGAGATGAATACATTGCAGAGAAAAAGATGATCAGTCTCATCCAACAGTCTGTCATAGAAGATATTCTGATTTTGTTACCAGAGTATACTACTGCATCAGTGCTTTGGTTGTCGTTACAGAAGAAATATCAAGGCAGTGCTGAAATGATAAAAAGCAAGAAGGCTCTCATTCTGAAAGAGTTTGATATTTTCAGCATGCTAAAGAATGAGACCATTAAGCAAATGATTGAGCGTTTCTGTCATCTCAAAGTGCAAATGCGAAGACACGGTCTCGAGAAGACGGAACAAGAATACATCGACAAACTTGCTGACGCACTACCAGAGGGTGAATGGACTACGTATTTGATGGTTTTGAAAAATAGTGATAAGTAGGATTTCTTCAAGTTGTCAATGTTTATCGATAAACTCAAAGGCCACGAAATGGAGCTTCTGAAGATAGCGAAGTCAAAGAATGCTAATGTTGTTCAAGACATTGGTTTGTACTACAAAACCGGAATGCAAGATAGCATTTCAAGTCCAAAAATTGGAACTGCTTTTAGTGCAAACATGAATGCTTCTCCACAGAACCAGAATCATTCACAGCCTCAATATGACCAAAGTCCACAAAGTTCTTACTCGAGCACTGGTTCAAATTTAACTTTTCAAAGTCAAGCGAATCAGAACCAACAGCAAAGTTCTAATCCAAATGTTTATAAGTGCAATATCGCAGTGAACTTGAACAATGTTGTTTCAGAAGAAGTTGCAAAACAACATATGTCACTACTTGCTACCGTCTTAGAGTCTTATGAATGTCTTGTTGCTGGTAAAATCGGAAATCCCGAGATGACCGCTGAAGATTATGACCAGGTAGACGAGGAAGAACTCGAACTAATGGACATCAAATGGTCCTTAACTTCGATAATCAGGAGAGTGACAAAGTTCGTTGCACTCACAGGCCGTGACATAGGAAACTCCAACAACAAATTGGGTTTTGACAAATCCAAAGTCACATGTTTTAGATGTCGATAGAAGGGACATTTTAAAAGAGAGTGTAAAAACACAGAGGCAATCGGAAATGAAAGTCCTTTCGGAGGAGGGAATGAATATTACAAGAAGGCACTTCAATATAAACCGTTCCCAAAGAAAACTCAAGTTGAGATCCAAGAAAAGCCAAACAGTAGTACCACGAAGAAAGCCATGGTTGCATCCACAGAAGATGACGGTTTTGACTGGAACTCTTATATTGGGAAAAAGACCGGAGTTGCCTTGATGGCAGAGATAGTTGAAGATAATTCTGCAGAGGAAGCAGCGGCAACAGCAGAAGCAGCAGTTTTCGAACAAGCTATTCTGGAACAATACTTGCATCAACAGCAGGAAGAAGAGGAATATATCCATATGTAGAGACAAGGAATTTTATCCTCTAATTCTTGTGACAGTTTTGCAGGTCACTTCGATGGAAGCACGAAAGAACAAGTGGTTGAGGAGTAAAAGATTGATGAAGTGATCATTGATGTCACTCAAGAAATGAAAGTCGAAGACCTCAAGGACATGGCAGATAAAGCTTTAATGGCAAATCTAACCAAGGTAGGTCCAGAGGTAAAAATTGTCGAGAAAGAAGTTGTCAAAGTACAAGTTGTTGAGGTTGAAAAACCTTGTACAAAATGTACTAAACCTTGTGTTAAATGTGCCAAAAAGTCAATGATCATCGTTGAAAACAATGTGCATAACGATTTGTTAAAATATGATTATCGCACAATGAAAGAAACGTGTGACAAAATGAAAAATGATTACGGCAGACTCGACAAAAAAAATCTCGCACAACCCAGATACAGATATCAATAACGCTATATTCACCTGTAAGATGAAATCTAGGGAATCTGGATACGAGAGTATATTCAAGAAGTGGGAACCACAGATAAGTCAAGTTTCATAAATTCTACCTTAACATATCTTGAAACAGTTGAGAAATGTGGTAAAGCTTAAGTGGACAAACATAGCGACAATCTAGGTAAACGAGTTTAAAACTTAAAGTTATTTAAAGGTCAATGGTACTGGTGATATGTCTTAATCAACTGATATGATCCTTAGACACGAATTCACAAAAATATGTCTTTAAATATATTTGTATATAGTTTACATTGCTTATTTCATAGTATTTCAGTTTTGCAGATTAATATCAAAAAGATTTTTGATGTGTTTTAGCATAAACTTACAAAAATACAAAAAGATTTTATTTCTACATTGTTTTCAGCAAACCAATGTTGGAAAACGGATCTTCAAAGTCTGGTAAGGTGCTATAACTGGTGGGAATCTCTTTTACGATGGGCTGGGATCTAATCTGTTAGAATCTGAAAAGTCAGAACGATGAAAAGTTTATTAATTTGAAACTTTGATTTTGAAAATATCAACAGTTTGTTCGTAACGGGTCAAACCGGGGTCATTAACTTAGACTCGGCAGACAAATCGGTTAACCAAAGTCATTAGCTTGGACTTGGTCAACTGAGTGAATTTTCATAACTGGTAAAAAGTTGGAAAGTTCAGGGGTTAAAATGAAAAATTTGAAAAAGTTTGAAATTTTGAGGTTTGGCAAGTTCGGCCGAACTTGCTAAACAATTCAAGTTTAACAATCACCAAGTTCGACCGAACTTGCAGATGGTTTATTGATTGGTTTTACAATAAGTTCGCTCAAACTTAGTCTGGGCCTTCATGTTGGGCTTAGCAAGTTCGCCCGAACTTGACATGGTATAAATACCATTCAAGTTCGGCCGAACTCATGTACTTGTTATCAGAACCGTTTTGAGCGAACTTGAGCTGGTAGAGAACTTTAGTGAAATTGACATTTGTATACCGTTATTCTGTCCGATTGAAGTTTGTTTTTGGTGATTTGCACACCAATCACAATGGCAGAGGTACAAAATTGAGATTAAACCATGAATTGAACCGATTAACAATCAAAACCAGATCTAAAATTTAAAATCTGATAGATTTAGGAGGTGTTGGACAAAATTGAACATAGATCTTTGATCTACACTTAAAATCGACCGTGAAATTGATTTTGATTGAACTGAAATACATGTTTGCATGTTTAAACTTGGTTGGTCTGTTGAAGAAGACGACAAGTTCGGCCAAACTTGTTGTCAAGTTCGACATAACTTGTCCAAAATACGCTTAAATGATTCAGTTTCATGTTCGACCAAACTTGATTAATGAAATGATTTAATTCTTCATCTTCGACCGAACTTGGATCTTAATAAAACTAAATGTTGATAACATAAATTCGCCCGAACTTGTTCTTTAATGTGAAACATGTGTCTTATACATGTTCGGCCGAACTTAGGTAAAATTGAATAATAAAAACTGTAAGTTCGCCCGAACTTGCATTAGAAAAAAAAAGTTGAACATGTTTGTTACATGTTCGGGCGAACTTGTTAAAATCAGAAAGCTTAACACTAATCAAGTTCGCCCGAACTTGATTAAAGTGTTAGAATTTTTTTTGTGATATTTTCTCGAAAAGCGTGCTAATTGTTTTACGTCATTTTTCATGCACAGGTTCCAGCGCGTGTTATCTCAGTTGAGTTTTCCAAAACTCACAATACATGTATTACACTTGACAAGTCTATTTGTCCGTCGCTGAAAGAATATGACAGCATTTTGAAGTTTCTCGAAGATAGTCACATTCGCCGTGCAATTACTGAGCGCACAGTATCTTATCGATCTCATATTGTTCACTTCTGGATGAACGCAAGCTTGAGTACTGACGAGAAGACGATCTCTTCAACGGTACAAGTTGGTGATGAGCTAAAGCCATCACAGTAACTGAAGGTGATATCCGAAGGATTTTGGACCTCAAAGACAAAGAAGATGATTTGATTCATCTAGATGAGAAGATGGTTCGCGGATGCTTTTTCCGCATGGGCTACAAAGGAAGCGTAAACAAGCCAACACTGAAGAAATGGGAAGTGCCTAACCCCTACAAGCTTCTGATTCATGCGTTGATTCATACTTTTAGCGATCGCAAAGCCAGTTTGGATGATGTTCATGATTATTTGGCTAGCATGGCAACGACGCTTATTCTGAAGAAGCCGTTCAACATTCAGATATTGATTGATGAAAAGTATGCCAACATTGCTCAGATTCCGAATGACGTTCTTTACTTAGTTCATCTCGATGAAACCATAGTGAAGAAGCTTATTAAGTTCCGAAAACAAACTTCAGCTCCTATTGCTAAGCCAGTATTCGGAGCGATTAAAGATTCAGATTATGTATCGCCACCTGGAAACAAATGGAGAAAGGATGGTAGTGACGATGAGAATGAACTTAAAGCCGAGCAGCAGTGGTTTAAAGAATTCAAACCAAAGGCAAGGAGTGAATGGTTTTTGAAAGATTAAGCTGATAAACCAAAAAAGAAGCGAGCCTCAAAGAAAGTTGGAACTTTGCTTGTTGATGAGGAGGAGACTGAGAATGTTGAGACAGTGGCTGGATCGAGCGCTGCAGTTGTTATTGAAAGTCAAGAAACAGTGAAGTCGACTCAAGAAGAGGTAATTTCTGCTACATCGGAAAATGAAGAATCTGATAAAGAGCCTGAAAAGACAGAGGCTGAAATAAGAGCATAAAAAGAAAGGAGATTGGATGTAGATTTTGATCCGAGCGCTGAAAAAGAATCTGATGAGGAGAGGCCGAAGAAAAAATCAAAGCGTACAAAGTCTCCAGCTATCGAGATATCAAAGAAGACTACAGGGTCACCGCATACAAAAGGGAAACTAAAGGCTAAGAAAGCTCAGAAAGTGGTGAGCAAAAGATACAAAAGCAAGGTGCAAAGCACAGAAGCCACACAAGAACCTTCTGATGCTCAGTAGAAAGGAGCAACACAAGAACCTCCTCCACAAGAACCTCCTGTTATTGTTCATGATGAAGCTGAAAGGCAAGGAGCTACACAAGAACCTCCTGTGTCTGAATTTATTGAAGTTCGGATCGCTGAATCGCCAAGTGCTTAAAAGACTTCTGCTCCTGAAAGCTCTACGCCGAAGAAGTCTACACTGAAAGCTGCAACACCAAAAGATTCAACACCTAAGACACCAAGGGGAAGTATGTTTGGTGATATGCCACATGGTCCAATCAGTCTTGAGGACATGGATGAATTTTTCCCAGAGACGAATGCTGAAATGTTAGAAAAACGTGTGAAGGTATTAGAAGATAAAGTTGGACATATTGAGTTAGAAAAGGCTGAGCTTGTAAAGAAGGTGAATCAAAGCGAAGCCGAAAAAGAAATTCTTGATGATAAAGTGAAGGTGCTTGAGAATGAACGAGAATATTACAAGGCGTTGATAGAAAGTCTGCAGGACGCCAATGAAAAATTACAAACAGAGATTGCAAAATTGAAGAAAATTCAAGATTTGAATGATCAAAGATTCATCAGATTACAAAAGGTGTTATCTAACAATCTGAATATTGATTTTATTGCTGAATACGATCGTCTGGATCGTCAAGAAGCCAAGGAATGTGCTGAAAGAGAATTGGCTGAGAGTGGTAAAGGGAAGCAGGTTGAGGGTGAAGCCCCTAAATCTACTGCTGAGAAATCTTCGGATGTCCCCGAGAAGCCTATTGAAGATATTTCAAAAGCTTCTGAGTCTGATATACAAAAGGTTGACGAATCTGTCAAGCCTTCTGATCCTACCATTGTTACTGAAGAAAAAGACAATGAAGAAGCCGAAAAGGAAGATAAGAATGATGAAGAGGAAGAAGGTTATGAAGATTGGAATGTAGGGGATGATGATGATGATTTTGATCAGGGTGGTACAGGTTTAAAGATCAATGAGGCTAAAGTTTCTGATGAATTTGATTTTTCTGATCTGATGGACGATGAATCTAATCGAATGGAAGATAAAAGCCAGGGGGAGTCAGGGCAAAAAGGGCATTTAGATGATATTGATTTATTAGATGTTGATCGTTTTGTGAAGCCTATGACTGCAGTACCTACGAAGCCTTTAATACTGATGTTGGAACACAATGTTGAAGAAGGTGAGTTTGTACATAATTACTTGAAAGAAGATCTGGCAAAACTAGTTGAGGTTTAAGAGGAGAACTTGGAGTTTGATTTTGAAGAGGTTATGAATGTTAACACTTTTGAACCAAAAGAGTATCAGTACGAAAGAAGGTTTGAAGCCGATGATATAATCGTGTGATTGTGGAAGATTGGTCTTCAGATGATGAATCAGAACAGAAAGCTAAGTATGTTGGTCAGGATTCAGAAAGTTTTCCTACATTTGAAGAGATGTATAAACAGCTGAATGAAGATATGTTAAAAGATAGAATTGATGAAGAGATACGTGAAGGAAAGATTCCTAAACCAATGACCAAAGAAGAGATAGCTGAAGCAAGAAAGTCTTAGTCCAAGGAGATGCCCCGTGAACATAAGTTTCGACGTCCACTAGCATTCTTCACCAGAGATAAAGATATTTCTTTGGGAGATATACTTAGTTGGGGATGGTTAAAGGAGCTCAACGTTTATGCAATCAAAAGAGAGATTGGAGTACAATACTTCAAATATCTTGCTGATTTAAAGACATTGCCGTATTGGGATATGGAAGAGCTGGCACAAACCATGAATGTTACTTATCAGATGAAGACAGTTTATCAGTTGTTATGGAAGATGATTAAGTACGAAGTTGATAAAGGTTGGAATCACTGGAAGCCGTTTATTCCGAGACGAAGGGTTAAGATCAATAAGGTTACAGGAGAAAAGGACATAACGTTAATCATGAAACATCCTAGAGCCATGAGGAATATGCCACTTTTGCTGATCAAACAGAACTTCTATCCTTTATTCAAGTGGTGGTAGATTGATCCAGCTACATGCGAAGCAGTGATTGTTTTAAAGTTTGAAGAGCATCTGGATATTGCTAAGGAATGAGTTGAAGTGGGTTATCAGGGTATGAGAGGTTTATGGAGGATGATAAGGATTCTAGATCCTATGTGGTTAGTAAACTGCTCCAGAGAAGATATAAAATGCCTTTTCTACAGCAAGATTGTTTTTGAAGAAAGAGAAAAGGTACAGGCGATGCAGTATAAGAAAGTTGTCAACGTTTGCTATGCACGTGAAGTGAATTCAGGGAAGATGTGGCAGACAAAGTGGAGGGATCTAGAAAGAGTGGAATTTCTTAAAGAAGAAACCAGAAGTGAGGCGATCAAAGAAAAGATGGAAAAAGCGGTAAGACAAAGTTCGCTCAAGATGGCTAACTTTAAAAGACCACTGCCAACTGATCAGACGTCGGATCTGAGACAAGAGAGACGAAAGAAGCCATACAAGAACTTCTTTAGTCGGGTACGTTAATGTATATATGAAGACAGAGTTTTGAAGACTGATAAAAGATGAAGACGATATCCAAGGGGGAGTCTGTTGGTGCAGAATGTCTATGTCTTAGTCTTATATCGAGTCTGTATTGTATAGAGCTGAATAGGCTATGTTATGAAGTATTTATGAAGTATTATAGCCAAGTTCACCCATAAACATGTTAAGTATACATGTTCGGCCAAACTTGCATAGGCAAGTTCGGGCGAACTTGCACATCTTGGGCCGAACTTGTTGTGCTATAAATACCCAGCTTGTGTGTCTTATTGTAACTTTGGCATTGTAGAGGCGAAGCTCTGTCAGTCTGTAAACTGAACTTTTAATCAATAAAACTGACGATTAACTGATTAATTCTTGTCTATTGGTAACACGACGCAATATTTCCGCTATTATGGATGTTAGATATCAAATTTAGGTTCCTAAGCATCGAGGATCGATCCTACATCTCCCTTTTGTTGATGGAGACCCTGTAGTCTTTTTCCTTTCACCAGCCTTTGACTTCACACGCTTAGATTTTTTCTTAGGCCTATGATCTTCTGATTCTTCATCAGATGGAATATACAAGTCTTCGCATGTTTTCTTCAATCTTTCTTCCTCCACCTCTTTCTCATACTGCTTTTGACGTTCCTCCAAAGAATCAATTGAATCTTCTTTGTCAGATATAGCAGAAATAACACCATGATCCTCTGTTTTGATGTTTTGTTCTTTGACATTTTCAATCACTGCATTATCTGCTTCAACATTTGCAGCAGTACTTGCTTCAGGAGTTTCTTCAATATTGACAGGCTCATCTTTTGGCTCATCGATCAATAAAGTATCAGCTTACTTTGACAATCTCTTTCGTTTCTTCTTTTCCGGAACAGGTTTGATGTACTAGTAGCTTCTCTTTTCTTTGAATCCCTCTAAGCTTTTAATTTCATCACTTTCATCTCCACTGCCTTCTTTCCTCCACTTGCCATCAGGTGGTGCAACATAATCACTCTTGACAATAGCCCCAAACATAGGCTTAAGAGTCGGTGCATTCTCTTGTCTCAGATAATAGTTCAGTTTCCTTAAAGTTTCATCATCCATATGCTGTAGATATAATACATCATTATCTTTCTTTTCCAAATTTTTAAACTTGTCGTCAATCAACATCTGACTGAATCATGGATATAACAGAAACTTATCAGCTCTAGTATTCTTTGACATGTGAGGGAAAATGACGTGTGAGTAGTAGAATGGCTTATTTAGAATCAATGTTGTAGCCATGCACATTATGTAGTCTTGCATATCATCAAATCCCCCTTTGTGATGGCTCATTGCGTGTATCAATGCAGGTAAGAAAAACTTGTAAGGACAACTGAGACCACCTTTCTTGAAAGTTGTAGCGTTAACATATCCACGATAACCCATCCTGTAAAAGCATCCTTTAACCATTCGTTCAGGAAAACCAATAGGATATGAAGCTTCATCGTTGAATTCCAACACTCTAGGAACATCTTTTTCAGTAATTTTAATCTCATGGTCCTCATTCTTGATTCTAACTACAGAAGTAATTGTAGGACCGATCCTCGATGCTTAGGAACCTAAATTTGATATCTAACGTCCATAATAGTGGAAATATTACGTCGTGTTTACCAATAGACAAGAATTAATCAGTTAAACGTCAGTTTTATAGATCAAATGTTCTGGTTACAAACTGACAGAGCTTTGCCTCTGAAATGCCAAAGTTACAAATGAGAATCTAGAGCTAGGTATTATAGGCTCCCTAGTTCGGTCCAGGCGATGCAAGTTCGCCCAAACTTGCCTATGCAAGTTCGGCCGAACATGCTTACATGTTACCTTTCATGGGCGAACTAGGCTACATACTTCATAAATACTTGCTATACCTAGCCTATTCAGCACTATACAATACAGACTCGATAATAGACTAAGACATAGACATTATGCACCAACAGACTCCCCCTTAGATATAGTCTTCGTCTTTTATCAGTCTTCAAAACTCTGTCTTCATATAAATGTTAACGCACACGACCGAAGAAGTTCTTGTAGGGCTTCCTTCGTCGTTCTTATTTCGGATCCGGTGTCTGATCAGTTGGCGGTGGTCTTTTAAAGTTAGCCATTCTTAGCGAACTTTGCCTTACCGCTTTTTCTATTCTTTCTTTGATCGCCTCATTTCTGGTTTCTTCTTTTAGAAACTCAACTCTCTCCAGATCCCTCCACTTCGTCTTCCACATCTTTACAGAATTGACTTCTCGTGCATAGCAAACGTTAACAACTTTCTGATACTGCATCGCTTGTACCTTTTCTCTTTCTTAAAAAACAATCTTGCTGTAGAAAAGGCATTTTATATCTTCTCTCGAGCAGTTAACCAACCACACAGGATCTAGAATCCTTATCGTCCTCTACAAACCTCTCATACCCTGATGACCCATCACTTCAACTCGTTCTTTAGCAATATCCAGATGATCTTCAAATTTTAACACAATCACTTCTTCGCAAGTAGCTGGATCTATCTGCCACCATTTGAATAAAGGGTAAAAGTTATGTTCGATCGGCATAAGTGGCATATTCCTCATGGCTCTAGGACGTTTCATCATTAACGTTATGTCCTTTTCCCCTGTAACCTTATTGATCTTTACTCTTCGTCTTGGAATAAACGGCTTCCAGTGATTCCAACCTTTACTAGCTTCATACGTAATCATCTTCCACAACAACTGATCAACTATCTTCATATGATAAGTAACATTCACTGTTTGTACTAACTCTCCCATATCCCAATACGACAATGTCTTGAAATCAGCAAGATATTTGAAGTACTGCACTCCAAATTCTCTTTTGATTGCATATACGTTGAGCTCTTTAAACCAACCCCAACTCAGTATATCTCCCAACGAAACATCTTTATTTCTGGTGAAGAATGCTAGTGGACGTCAAAACTTATGTTCACGTGGCATCTCCTTGAACTAGGAATTTTTCACTTCAGCTATCTCTTCTTTGGTCGTCCGCTTAGGAATATTTCCTTCTTGTAACGCTTCATGTGGCTTCTATTCCTTTCACTTACTTTTATACCTCTTGCTCACAGCTTTCTTTGCTTTTCTTTTCCCTTTGGTATGAGGTGATCCTGTAGTTTTCTTAGAGATTTCGATAGCTGGAGACTTTATAAGTTTGAACTTTTTCTTCGGTCTCTCCTCGTCAGATTCCTTCTCTCCTCGTCAGATTCCTTTTCAGTATTAGGATCAAAATCCGTATCCAATTTTCTTTCCTTTTCTGCTCTAATCTCTGCCTCAATCTTTTTTGGCTCTTTGGCAGGAACTTCTTCATCAGATTCTTCATTTTCAGAAGTAGCAGAATTGACATCATCATGAGTTGTTTTTACAGTTTCCTGACTTTCAATAACCACTGCAGCGCTAGATCTAGCAACTGCTTCAACATTTTCAGGTTCATCCTCGTCAACAAGCACTGTTTCGACTTTCTTCGCAACACGTTTCTTTTTGGGCTTATCAGCTTCTGCCTTTAAAAACCATTCGCTCCTTGCCTTTGGTTTGAATTCCTTAAACCATTCTTGCTCAGCTTTAAGCTCTTTCTCGTCATCACTACCATCCTTTCTCCATTTGTTACCAGGTGGCGAGACATAATCTGAATCTTTTATAGTTCCAAACACTGGTTTCGCAACAGGAGCTGAAACTTGCTTTTGGAACTTGATAAGCTTTTTCACAGTTGTTTCGTCAAGATGACTAGATAAAGCACATCATTTGGATCTCGTGCAATGTTGGGATAGTTCTCATCTATCAGCATCTGAACAAATCTCGGATATAGGCATAGCCTTGAATCTTCCATGTTCTTCGACATGTAAGTGAACACCATCTTAGAAACGTAGAACGGCTTTTTCAAAATAAGCGTCGTTGCCATGCTAGCCAAATAATCATGTACATCATCCAAACCGGCTTTGCGATGGCTAAATGTATGAATTAACCATGAATCAGAAGCTTGTAGGGGTTCGGCACTTCCCCTTTCTTCAGCGTAGGTTTATTCACACTCTCTTTATAACCCATGCGGAAGAAACAGCCACGGACCATCTTTTCGTCTAGATGAATCGGATCATCTTCTTTATCGTTGAAATGCAAAATTCTTCGAATATCATCTTCAGTCATGCTGATCGGCTTAACTTCATTGCCCACTTGCACTGTAGAAATAATCGTCTTCTCATCAGCGCTTAAACTCGCATTCATCTAGAAATGAACAACATGTGATCGATACGACACTGTGCGCTCTGTAATTGCTCGGCGAATATGACTATCTTCCAGAAATTTCAAAATACTGTCGTACTCCTTCAGTGACGGACAGATCGTTTTATCAAGCGTAATGCACGTATTGTGAGTCTTTGAAAACTCAACAGAGATTACCCGTGCTGGAACATGTGCCTGAAAAACGACGCAAAACAATTAGCACGCTTTTCCAGAAAAAACTTCACAAAATTTCTAACACTTTTAATCAAGTTCAGTCGAACTTGATTTGAGTGTAATAACATTCTTTTTATACTAGGTTCGCCTGAACATGTCTAAAACACATGTTCAATATATAAGTTCGAGCGAACTTATACACAAAACAACAAATCAGATTTTCAAGACCAAGTTCGATCGAAGATGCATATTGATCAGTTTTATTCATAAGTCTTTATATCAAGTTCGGTCGAACTTGACAACAAGTTCGGCCGAACTTCTCGTCTTCCTCAAAAGTTCTAATCTTGTTCAAACAATCAAATGGCCGATTCACTTCAATCAAAACATGTTATACGGTTAATTTTTTATGTAGATTAAGGATATGTATTCAAGTTTGATTAACATCACCTAAATCTTATCAAATTTTAATTTTTAGATCTGTTTGGTTCGTTTAAGGGTCAATACACAATTTAATCACAAATCTATACCTCTGCCATTGTGATTGGTGTGCAAATCACCAAAAAAATCTAGATTTGGACAGCGTAACGGTATAAAAATGCCAATTTCGCTCTAGTTCTCTCTAAACTCAAGTTCACTCGATAAAGTTTAGATATCAGATTAATGAGCTTGATCGAACTTGATTGGTATATATACCATGTCAAGTTCGGGCGAACTTACTAAGCCCAATCATGAAGACCCAGTTATGTCCGAGCGACCTTATCTCTAAAACAACAATCAGCCATCTGCAAGTTTGGTCGAACTTGCTGATTGTTAAACATTGAATTTTTTAGCAAGTTCGGCCGAACTTGCCCAACCAACAAATTTTAACTTTTTCCAAATTTTCATTTTTAACCCTGAACTTTCCAACTTTTTACCAGTTATGAAAAATCCACTAGTTGACCAAGTCCAAGCTAATGACCTTGGTTAACCGATTTATCTGCCAAGTCCAAGTTAATGACCCCGGTTTGACCCGTTACGAACAAACTGTTAATATTTTCAAAATCAAAGTTTCAAATTAATGAACTTTTCATCATTTTATCTTTTCAGATTAACAGATTAGCTCCCAGCCCGTTGTCAAAGAGATTCGCACCAGTTCTAGCATCTTACCAGACTTCGAAGATCCGTTCTCCAACATTGGTTTGCTGAAAACAACGTAGAAATAAAATCTTTTTGTATTTTTGTAAGTTTATACTAAGATACACCGAAAATCTTTTTGATTTTAATCTGTAAAGCTGAAATATAATGAAATAAGCAATGTAAACTATGTACAAACATACTTACATACATAATTTTGTGAATTCGTGTATAAGGATCATATCAGCTGATTGAGACATATCACCAGTACCGTTGACCTTTAACAGACTTTAAGTTTTAAACTCGTTTACCTAGATTGTCGATATGTTTGTCCACTTAAGCTTTACCACATTTTTCAACTGTTTCAAGATATGTTAAGGTAGAATTCATGAAACTTGACTTATCTGTGGTTCCCACTTCTTGAATATACTCCCGTATCCAGATTCCCTAGATTTCATCTTACAGGTGAATATGTATCTGGGTTGTGCGAGACCTTGAGAGCTCAGGTTAGTACTATCGTACAGACAAAGAGATGAAGGCTCGTCTTTAAGGTGTGTTCCACTTAAGGAATCTTTTAGCATTGCAAATGATTAGATCTTTCAATTCTTTTCAATATTGCATGCAGTTTGGAGGTTTATAGCAAAAGTATTATAAAAGTTCTAGGCCATTGCTTCGGCAAAATCAAAAGAACTTGTATAATACCCCAGATATCAACTATCTATAAAGACCTTGTATCTCAGAATCAGGCAATCTTTTAAACGAAATTTTGGAGTACTAAGTCCATATATCTAAGATGTGTTAATCCAAAAGACTAAGCAGTTGTAAAATTTAGTTTATATCTCGAAAACAATTTACTGAACGTGTTAAGCCTATCGACACATCCACAGTAAGACTCGTTTATCACTTTTAAAACTTTACATTTCTTTAGCATACTGTGATAGTCCACTGATGTACTATCATTCCTTTTATGACACTGAACTCTTTTTGTCTTTTTCAATGTGCGAATGTTTTTGTATTTTCTCTAACATTTCTCCCCCTAAAATCAAAAACATCTTTTTGGATTTTTAGTTTTTAACAAAATTCTAAAGTAGAAAAATATTTACAAACTAATGAGGATCACGCAAACTCGTCGTCCGATCCATATTCAACCTCAGCGTCCGCACCTGTAAGCAAATTTTTCATACCATTAATTCTCAGTAAGTATTTAAATCATGACAAAGAAAATGGTTTGGTATAAAAATTAGCCTTTTGTTCGTCAGTGTGGATTTTTTCTATTCGTACCAACTTCTTCTCGTAGCAGTCACGGATGAAGTGGTAACGAAATTCAATGTGTTTTGTGCGTGAGTGATGAACCAGATTTTTAGTAATATCGATGGCTACCTTGTTATCAACATACAGCGGAGTGTCTAGAAATTGCAGACCATAGTCTCTCATATTCTATTGAATCCACAAAATCTGTTAACAACAGCTGGAGGCCGAGATATACTCAGCTTCACAGGTAGAGAGCGATCGTAGTCTGTTTCTTACACTGCCAGGTTACCATTCTAGTTCCGAAGAACTGGCATCCCACTATAGTTGATTTTGAGTTCAACTTATCTACACCAAAATCGGAATCAGCATAGCCTGTGAGGTTGAAATTGTCGTTATTCGGGTACCACAAGTCGGTGCTTAGGCATCCTTTCAGATATCTGAAGATACGCTTCACGATCTGCATGTGTAAGATCCTCGGGCTTGACTGATATCTGGCGCATAGGCAGGTTGGATACATAATATCTGGGCGCGATGCCGTCAGATACGTCAGCGATCCAATCATCAATCTGTATAACGTCTCGTCAACTTTGGCTCTAGTCTCGTCAACACAAATGCCATGATTTAGAGCAAGAGGCGTAGATAGAGGCTTCAAGTTTTCAATTCCAAACTTCTTCAAGATGTCGTGAACATACTTAGTCTGATAAATGAAAATACCATCCGGAAGCTGATCTACTTGCAAACCAAGAAAGAACTTCATTTCTCCCATCGAGGACATTTCGAATTTCTTTTTCATGATTCCCTCAAACTCCTTGCAGAGACTATCGTTTGTAGATCCAAAGATGATGTCGTCAATGTAGATTTGAACTATAATCAGATGGCCCTCAACTTCTCTTGTGAAAAGAGTACTATCCACAGTTCCCCTGATAAAGCCGTTTCCGACGAGATGTTGTGATAACGTCGTACCAAGCTCTCGGGGCTTGGTGTAGTCCATAAAGAGCTTTATTAAGTAGGTACGCTTTCTTCTTGTTAAGTGGATCCACAAACCCTGGTGGTTGTCCAACGTACACCTTCTCGCGTAATTTGCCATACAGAAAAGCTGATTTGACATCCAATTGATAGACCTTAAATCTTTTCCATCATGCAAAAGCTAGAAAGTTCGAATAGATTCCAATCGAGCCACTGGTGCATAGACTTCCGTGTAGTCTATCCCTTCCTGCTGGTGAAATCCCTTGACAACAAGCCTAGCTTTGTTACAAACAATAACCCCTCTATCATCACGTTTACACTTAAAGACCCATTTTGTATCAATCGCTTTCTGATTTTCTGGTAGGTCTTCAAGCTTCCACACACCCAACTTCTCAAACTGCAATAATTCTTCTTGCATTGCTTCTACCCAGTTTTCATCAGCTAGAGCTTCATTAACTGTCTTAGGCTCAATCTGAGAAATGAAACATGAATAGAAACAATAGTTCTGGGTTGTAGCAACGCGTGTGTAGAAACAACTGAGTGCTTTATTAATTTGCCCTCGAGTTCTAACACCAGTTTGAAGTTCTCCGATAATATTTGTTGACGGATGATAGGAATATGATCGCGGCAATTCTTCACTTGGAACATCTACTGAGTTTTACTGATTCGTGATGTTGAGATCAACAACCAATTCAATGTTTGGAGAGCTTGATGAAGCTTCATTCTGTTGTTCGGGACTGCAGATTGATTAAGAAGACTTATTATCTGCTCCACTTCTTCATCTGAAGAAGATGGTTCCCCATCAGCATCAAATGTTGGTGCTTCATCTGAATCAGAATTTTGATTCTGAGGCATACTGGGCTCCGTTGTTGTATTCACTGGTTCAGTAGAGGCATTCGTTGGAGGAGTAGCAGGTGTTGATAATGTTTCAGAAACATTTTCAGCCGGAACACCACTATTGTTTGAACTTGCGCTAGAAGAAAATGGATCCAACGTGGGTTGATTAACCACTATTGGTAGAACAATTTGTTCTTGATTCGCTGACTGGTGAAGATAATATAACGCTGCAACTTCTTCGTCAGTTGGTTCTTTGGGCAAATCAAATGACTTCCAAAGGTCTTGATAGTTTCTTTTGAATAGGATTCGTGTAGTTGAAACAATCCACATGATGTGCTTCAATAACCTTTCTCAATGAAGGAACATATACTCTTCTCAACGGACTTGCATATCCGACAAAGAAACCTTCAAGAGATTTAGCTCCAAATTTGTCATCTTGGTCTATTACGGTACCTGGTGCACCGAATGGTTCTAAGAACTTCAAATTTGGCTTCCGTCGGTTTATCATCTCAAAACATGTTTTCTATGTTGGTTTGACAGTGAGAACCCTGTTTAGCGTGTAGCAAGCCGCAGCAACCGCTTCACTCCAGAAGCTGATAGGAAGTTTAGAATCTGCAAGCATGGTTCTCGCATTTTCAATCAAAGTCCTGTTTTTCCGTTCAGCTACTCGTTTTGCTGTGGTGTATAGGGAGCACTAAACTCGTGCAGAATCCCTTTTGCGTTGCAGAATTCCTTCATTTTGTTATTCTTAAACCCTGTGCCGTTGTCACTTCTAATGCGTCTGACCGGCAGATGATAAAGATTCTCGAGTTTCTTGAATAGAATAACCAAGTTCTCGAACGTTTCGTCTTTTGATTCTTGAAAGAATACCCACGAATATCTCGAATAGTCATCTATCACGACCAAGCAATATAAGTCTCCTGAGATACTTCGAACATTTACAGGACCAAATAAGTCCATGTGGAGACGTTCTAATGGCAACTTGATTGAGTTTAGAATTTTCTTCGGATGAGATTTCTTGATCTGCTTTCCCTTTTTGCATTCCAAGCGATGATCAGACATCTGAAAACTTTGAAGATTTACGCCTTCTACAAGATCATTATGAACCAAGAAATTCATTTTTCGCAAATGAATATGCCCCATCTTACGATGCCAAAGAATAGAATCTTTTTCAGTAGCCTTTGATACAAAACATTATGCTGATTTTGATGAAGTGGTAGCAACACCCATATCAAGAACATATAAATCATTATCTCGTGGGGCTCGCATCAGAATCCACTCATCTGGTATTTTGAATCCCGGCTTCAAGATAATACACTCTTTGTCATTGAAATGGACTGTGAATTTCTTGTCACAAATCTGCGATATACTCAGAAGATTGTTCTCAAGTTCTGCAATATAGTTCACGCGATCAAATGAAACTACGCCATTGGAGAGTTTTCCCTCGGCGACTATCCTTCCACCTTGATTTCCTGCAAATCCAACATATCCACCATTGATAGCTTTAATGTCGAATAGCAATGCCTTCATTCCCGTCATATGCCTGGACGCTCCACTATCCAAAATCCACTTTGAGAGTACGGATCTTTGGAGCCCCTTCAAAATTCAGAAATTATGTGAAAAGCTCTACCCAACCCTTCTTGGTCTTGGGTTTTACTGGATAACCATCATCAAAATCATATTCAAACTCATCAATGTCATCAAAATCAAATTCCATCATCTGTTTCAACAATGTTAATGTTTAAAAATTTCACTTTTTTCTTATCTTTTACACATTTGACATTATCGTTCTTGATTTCTGTTTTAACTTCTTTCACATTCTCACTAGACTTCAGCTGCTCAGACTTAGTGATTTCAGACTTTGATTCTTTTGTATTGTCGGTATTTACTAGCTCAGACTTAACAACATCAGATGTTGTTGACCTTTTCTTGGCAATCCAGATTTGAGATTTGATATTAGCCTTTTTGATGTAAAACTTGTTTTCATTAGACCTAGAAGTTTCACCTTTTTTGAAAATGGAATTTTCAAAAGTCTTTTCAGACTTTGGTTTAACTTCTGGTCTTGATTCATTTCATTTCAAAATCTTTACAGGTTTAACTTCTTTTCTTCGAAGATAAGCCGGTTTTGATTTGGGACATTGTCGTGCCATATGACCAATTTCATTGCACTTGAAACATCTCCGATTATCAAGTGGGTGTCCTTTAATAGGTGGTTTTTCCCTACTTGAAGTTTTGACACCACTTGTAACCTTGGCTTTATCTCGAATTTCTTTCTCCTTCTTGAACTCATCATTTGACTGTTTACCAATCAAATTCTCCTCATGAACTATACTCGTCCCATATACAAAATTCATGTTTTTTTTATATTCATAAAATGGTGACAGTTTCTTTACAGATTCATCAGTTTCTTCTTCTAAACCCAACCCCCTCTTCGGTTTTCCGGATGATCACCACCGTTTCTTCGGTAATTGTTTCTTTTAGGTTTGGAATAGAATTTTCGTTCATTGATTACCAATTCCTCTGATGTGACTTCCACGAGTTTAAAGAATTTGTCTAGCAATTCTTCCTTCACATTGTGAATCGGGAAACTGTCATCAAAATATAATCTATCCGAATCCTTAAGTTTGTACATTACAAAATTAGATCGTCACTTAGATCATCCTCTGATAACTTATCGTCATCTTCAGTCTGTGAGTCGGAATTCTTAGAACTCGCGTTGGCGCTTTTGAAGCTGCCGTCATTAGAATCACTTAAAACATTTTCAACCTGTTTGTTAACCACAACGTTGTTATCATCATCAGATTTAGCATAGACTATATCAATGTTCTCTGGCAACTCGTCTTTCTTTTCAGAAAGTAATTCAACATTGAGTGCCTTGTCCATCCCGTCTGCAGATTTAACACAATATTTCTCGCAAAGGAGTGGAGAAAGATTGCTATATTCTTTGCCCGCTTTTTTTTAGGTTTTTCTTCCGTTGAGATTATCGGAAGAATGTGATCGATAACATACACGTTGGTGGTATAACTTCTTAACAATTATCGAACTCTTTCAGTTTCGATTGTCATGTCTTGAAGTTGTTGTTTGATTTCAGCAATGGTGTTAATATAGGTGTTAATTGCTCTTTGTTATCCAATACTGTACCACTCAACATTCTTATATTATCATGTTGTTCGATGTTATTTCTGTCGAGTCTGCCATAATCATTTTTCATTTTGTCATACGCTTCTTTCATTGTGCGATAATCATATTTTAACAAATCATTATGCACATTGTTTTCAGCGATGATCTTTGATTTTTCGGCACATTCGATACAAGGTTCAGTACATTTTGTACAAGATTTCTCAACCTCTACAACTTGTACTTTGACAACTTCTTTCTCGACAACCTTTACCTCTGGACCTACCTTGGTTAGATTCGCCATCAAAGCTTTATCTTCCATGTCCTTGAGGTTTTCGTCATTAACTTCTTTGGTAACATTGATGATCTCTACATCAATCTTTTTCTCCTCAACCTCTTGTTTTTTCGTGCTTCCATCAAAGTGACCTGCAAAACTATCACAAGAATTAGAAGATAAAAGTCCTTGTCTGTGCATGTGGATATATTCTTCTTCTTCTTGCTGTTGATGCAAGTATTGTTTGATAAGAGCTTGTTCAATAGCTGCTGCTTCAGCTGCTGCCGCTGATTCCTCTGCAGAAGTATCTTCAACTATCTCCGCCATCAAAGCAACTCCGGTCTTTTTTCCGATATATGATTTCCAATCAAAACCGTCATCTTCTGTGGATGCAACCATGGCTTTCTCCGTGGTACTACTATTTGGCTTTTCGTGGATCTCAACTTGAGTTTTCTTCGGGAATGGTTTATATTGAAGTGCCCTCTTTTAATATTCATTCCCTCCTCCGAAAGGACTTTGATTTCCGGTTGCCTCGGTGTTCTTACACTCTCTTTTAAAATGTCCCTTTTGTCGGCATTTAAAGCATGTGACTTTCGATTTGTCAAAACTCAATTTGTTGCTGGAGTTTCCTATGTCACGGCCTGTGAGTGCAACGAACTTTGTCACTCTCCTGATGATCGAAGCTAATGACCATTTGATGTCCATTAGTTTGAGCTCTTCCTCGTCTACCTGGTCATAATCTTCTGCGGTCATCTCGGGATTTTCGATTTTACCGGCAACAAGACATTCATAAGACTCTAAGACGGTAGCCAAAAGTGACATATGTTGTTTTGCAACTTGTTCTGTAACAACATTGTTCAAATTTACTGCGATATTGCATTTGTAAACATTCGGATCAGCACTTTGCCGTCGGTTTTGATTTGCTTGACTTTGAAATGTTGAATTTGAAACAGTGCTCGAGTAAGAACTTTGTGGACTTTGGTCATACTGAGGCTGTGAATGGTTCTGATTCTGTGGAGAAGCATTCATGTTTGCACTAAAAGCAGTTCCAATTTTTGGACTCGAAATGTTATCTTGCATTCCGGTTTTGTAGTACAAACCGATGTCTTGAACAACATTAGCGTTCTTTGACTTCGCTATCTTCAGAAGCTCCATTTTGTGGCCTTTGAGTTTATCGATAAAGGTTGACAACTTGAAGAATTCCCACTTATCACTATTCTTCAGAACCATCAAATAAGTTGACCATTCACCCTCTGGTAGTGCGTCAGCAAGTTTGTCGATGTATTCTTGTTCCGTCTTCTCAAGACCGTGTCTTCGCATTTGCACTTTGAGATGATAGAAACGCTCAATCATTTGCTTAATGGTCTGATTCTTTAGCATGCTGAAGATATCGAACTCTTTCAGAATGAGAGCTTTCTTGCTTTTTATCATTTCAGCACTGCCTTGGTATATCTCCTGTAACGACAACCAAAGCTCTCTTGCTGTAGTATACTCTGGGAACAGAATCAGAATATCTTCTTTGACTGACTGTTGAATGAGACTCATCATCTTTTTCTCGGTGATATATTCATCTTTCTGACTGTCGAGTAGTTGTACTTCTCAAGAACTTGATGATGCTCGTCTACCGGAACAGTGTAGCCTTTTTCGATTGATACCCAGCCAGCGAAGTGCATGTCTTGAACCCAGTAGTTAAATTTCTCTTTCCATGCTTCGTATTCGTCCATGCTCATCAGCTTGGGCGGTTTGATGGTCGTTCCCCTTTCGTTATTGAGATTGACTTGATTAATCACGTTGGCGTTTGACGAACTAGCTTCGGACATATAAGCTCTTAATTGATCTTCCATTGTGAATCACGAAATGTGTACGCTGAAAACTTTCAAAAACTTTGAAAATGATTAGTCCTTCTACAAGTTCGGTCGAACTTGTAGTGACAAATGAAGAATTCTCTGATTTTCTAATGTCACACCCCGACCCGCAGCGGAACAAAAGTCGGGGCATAATTGGGTTATCACCAAAGCTCATGATATTTACTAAGATGTTTCATATTTATTAAATTCAAATTACAAACTTAAATATCCAAAACAAGAATTACAAAGAAAATGAAACTATATATTTATTCCAAAGCATAAACTTGTTTATTCTTCTAGGCCTTCCTATGTGTTTCCTGTCTCAGCTGGATCACCTGTATCATATGTAAAACGGGGGAGATTTTGGGTCAATAAAAGTTGGCGAGTGAACCTTGATAAAACATTTTAACTAATTTCTTGTTTTATTTAATAAGGAAAATTCGTGCATTAATCACATGTGAGCAAGCATATATGTAAACAATCACAAACCACTTTGGATGAGTATATGACATGAAATGATGATGTATTTGAGATCAAGGCTCAATCAAACGGAGCCGATCTAATGAGGCTCCTGATGCTCAACCCGTATCCTACGGGGAACTGATGGGCCTAATGAAATGCGTGCACTGAAATGATGAAATTCAAACTACATATAATTCACACAATAATTGATACACATTTGATCACGGATATGATGTATGCACAAGTGTTTAAATAAAATAAAAGAATAGTACGACACATGATACACCCCAAAATATGATTAGAACGGGGAATTGGTAGAGATTCACTCACAGTGGATGCGTTTCTTGATGACGATGAATGCGCACGAATATTATGATTCAACCGACGAGGGAAACCTAACCTAAAATAACGACATGATTTGATTAAATAAATAAATTTTATTTGAGATTATTATTTTTAATTAGTATTATTTAATGAGATTTTTAGATTTATTTTTGTGGGTTTAATGCAAATTTTTAACTTTAAAAACCTTATTTTTAAGTATTTTTAAATAATTTTTCAATTTAATAAATAAACAAAAATATATAAAAAGGGTTGACTTTGTCAGGTTTGACCGGGTCTGACCGGTCAGACTGTATATATTCTATGCGGTGAGTGAGGTTCGAACTCGGGACCTCTCGTATACGTGCACGCAGCTCTACCAACTGAGCTTCGTGTCTAACCCGAAATATTCTCTGTTTTAATTATATATATAGATACTAACTAACTTTAACCTTATTTAGTTTTTATTAAAAATGTTTTAATATGGCCGAATAGGTTACAGAAACCTGGAATCGAACTCGGGACCTTCGGTTCGAGTGCACACAGCCCAACCAGTTGGGCTGTGTGTCTAATCTGCTTAACTACTGGATTATATTCCTCTTATATATATACTGTGAGTTGATCTGAATAGGTTTTAAAAAATGTTGGTTTTATTTCAGAAAGTCGGAAACATGCGTGATTCGAACCCGGGACGTGTGTTTTATATTTGCACACAGTCCACCGCTGGACTGTGTGTCTAACCCGGTTAAATACCCGATTTTAATTACATTAATATACTACTTAGGCCTCGTCTTCTTCATTAAGAAGAACACAGAACCGTGAACTCAACCGTTTTGCTTAATCGACTAACAACCTTATACTCGATCGAAATGGAATAGGAAAATAAAGATTAAGTGATATGATATACCAAAACAGAGAGTCTTCTTTAGATTTCCGGCAAGTTTCGTCGGCCCTGATTTGCGATTTCCGGCTGACTGAACTGATTTAACAGTTTCGATTATTGTGTTTTGAGCAATTAAATTACTAATCAATAGATATCCAGAAAGGTTTAGATGATTATACCGATTAGGAGTAAGGCTTCGGTTCTCCGATGATATTCCGGCGAGTGTGAGAATCTCTGGCGACGTGCTCTGAAGGGACTAAAGCTTCAGGAAGTGAGTGTGGTTCTGAGCGAAATGTTTACAAGAAGTTTGGGTGGGTATTTATAATGGAAACAAGCCGATTGGTTTCCAATTAGAGGCCATGATTCGCGGTCAAAGGTTTCAATCTTCAAAGGAAACGGTTTTGACTAAAATTGATTGTTAGGCAACGGTTATAACTGATGTCGAAATCAGTTTACGCGTTTCAGTCAAAGGAAAATAGCCATATTTGCGGAATTTCAGTTTTTCCGGCGACTGAGAGTTCTGGGCGCGCTGATTTACAGGTTTTGACTTTTCCTGTTTTACTATAAGTGTTATTTGTTTCAGTATTTAACACAAGTGAAGTGTGTGGCGGAGTGGTGTGGTGGGTGTGTGTGTTTGCGGGAGACCCGGGTTCGAGACCCGGCGACTCTATTTTATTTATTATTTACTTATTAATTATTATTTATAAATTTTGGTTTTTAAATTCTAAAATGTTTATTAATTATGTATTATTTAAAATAATCTGAACAATAAATACGCAACGAACTTATAACTGAATATTTGATTATAAAACGAAGCGGGTTTTGAAACCCGTTTTTCGACGAAATGTTACAGTATCCCCTACTTTTAGGAATTTCGTCCCGAAATTGAAGTAGTAGTGGTAACTGGAAAGAGATTCGGGTATTTTTCGGGCATTGAGTCTTCACGTTCCCAAGTAAACTCGGGTCCTCGCTTTGACTCCCAACGTACCATGACAATCGGAATACGACTTCGCCTTAAACGCTTCTCTCCGAAATCCATGATTTCTACTGGTCTTTCAACGAAGTGCATCGATTCATCGACTTGAATGTCTTCTAGAGGAATGTGGAGGTTTTCATCGGCAAGGCACTTTTTCAAGTTTGATACGTGGAATGTGGGATGAATTCTGTTGAGCTCTTCTGGTAGGTCAAGCTTGTATGCTACAGGACCTACTCTTTCGAGTATCTTGAAAGGTCCTACGTAGCGTGGTTCTAGCTTGCCCTTCTGGCCAAAACGAACCACTCCCTCCCACGGTGATACTTTTAAAAGTACTTGATCAACAATGTCAAACTCCAAGGGCTTTCGTCGTTTGTCAGCATAACTCTTTTGACGACTTTGAGCCGCTAGAAGATTGTTTCGAATTTGAAGGACCTTGTCGGTTGTTTCTTGAATTAATTCTGGACCGGTGATTTGCGCTTCCCCAATTTCGTGCCAACATACTGGAGATCGGCACTTACGACCATATAAAGCTTCGAAAGGAGCCATGCCGATACTTGAATGATAGCTATTGTTGTACGAAAATTCCACTAATGGTAGGTGAGCGTCCCAGTTCCCTTTGAAGTCTATGACACATGCTCGCAGCATGTCTTCAAGGGTTTGGATGGTGTGTTCAGATTGACCATCAGTTTGAGGATGAAAAGCGGTACTGAGGTCTAATCATGTACCCAAGGCGGTTTGTACGGCTCCCCATGTTCGTGAAGTGAAACGCCCATCACGGTCTGAAATGATGCTTAATGGTACACTATGACGGCTTACGATCTCGCTGATGTAGATACGAGCTAACTTCTCGTTCTTGAAGTCCTCGCGAATCGGAATGAAGTGAGATGACTTTGTAAGACGATCGATTATTACCCATATGGTGTCATACCCACTGGAGGTGCGAGGTAACCCGGTAATGAAATCCATGGTTATGTTTTCCCACTTCCATACTGGTATTTCGGGTTAGACTAGAAGTCCTGAAGGTCTTTGATGTTCAGCTTTTACTTTGGAACAGGTAAGGCACTTGGAAACAAAAACAGCGATATCCTTTTTCATGCCAGGCCACCAGTAGGTGTATTGTAGGTCTTGATACATCTTGTCGGCTCCTGGGTGTACAGAGTATCGTGTTTAGTGCGCCTCATTCATGAGGAAATCATGAAGGTTATCGCGATCAGGAATCCATATGCGGTTTAAATAGTATAGAATACCGTCGGATTTGGTTTCGATTTTGAGTTCAGCTCCACATGACAGCTCATCGCGTACATCATTTTCTGTTACAGAAACATGTTGAGCTGCCCGGATTCGATCTTTGATGTCGGTTATGATTTGCGAACATAGAAGACGAATGGAGTTCGTATAACCTTTTCGACTGAGCGCATCGGCCACCACGTTTGCCTTGCCAGGATGATACCGAATTTCAGAGTCGTAGTCGTTAAGAAGTTCGACCCATCTTCGTTGCCTCATATTCAACTCTTTCTGGTTGAAGATATGTTGGAGACTCTTGTGGTCAGTGTATATTTCACACTTGGTATCGTAGAGGTAATGTCTCCATATCTTGAGAGCGAACACAACGGCTCCATGTTCCAGGTCGTGGGTGGTGTAATTCTTCTCATGAACCTTGAGTTGCCTAGAGGCATAGGCTTCACTTTTCGTCTTTGCATCAATACACAGCCTAGCCCTTGCCCTGATGCGTCGCAATATACCACAAAGTCATCGCAACCCTCAGGGAGTGTGAGGATAGGTGCGTCACAAAGTTTTTGCTTTAGAGTTTGGAAGGCCTCCTCTTGCTTAGGTCCCCATATGAAGGGTTTTCCTTTATGAGTCAAGGCCGTGAGTGGTACAGCGATACGGGAAAAGTTGGCAATGAAGCGTCGATAGTAACCAGCCAAGCCAAGAAATTTCGGTAGGGGTACGTGGAGCTTGCCATTCCTGTACTGCCTTGATTTTTGAAGGATCGAAATGAATCCCCTTGTCATTGACGACATGTCCAAGGAATTGTACTTCTCCTAACCAGAATTCGCATTTTGATAACTTAGCGTAAAGCTTTTTAGTCCTTATGAGTGTAAGGATGAGTCGAAGGTGTCGCTCATGATCGGATTTAGACTTGGAGTAGATAAGGATGTCGTCGATGAAGACTATGATGAAACGGTCGAGGTAGGGTTTGCATACCCTATTCATTAAATCCATGAAGACAGCGAGGGCGTTGGTTAAACCGAAGGGCATGACCATGAACTCGTAATGACCATAACGAGTCCGGAAGGCGGTTTCTGGGATATCTTCTTCGTGCACTCTGAGCTGATGATAAATAGAACGAAGGTCGATTTTTGAAAAGCAGGTGGCGCCTTGAAGTTGGTCTAGGAGGTCATCAATGCGAGGCAGTGGATAGCGATTTTTAACCATTAACTTGTTGAGTTCTCTATAATCAATGCACATGCGAAACGTTCCATCTTTCTTCTTCACAAAAAGAATAGGTGCACCCCAAGGCGATGAGCTAGGACGTATGAATCCTTTGTCAGTCAGCTCTTGCAGTTGACTGGCCAGCTCTTGCATTTCGGATGGGGCTAACCTATAAGGGGAATGCGACATAGTTCTTGCGGAGATATCTTCGGGCTTGGAGGCAGGACATTAATTTGAGTCCTTTTGAAGGGGTTTCCCCAAAAATACGTAGTGTCTGATCGTCTGCGAGAGGAATGCGAATGAACTTTTCGTGGCACACCACTTCAGCGTGATGCTGGCTGAGCCAGTCCATACCGATTATAACATCGAAACTTCCCAACTTCATAGGAATGAGGTCAATTGGAAAATCATGATCGTTTAGGGTGAGAGTACAATTGCGTATAATAGAATTTAATGAAACGGGTTTTCCGTCAGCAACTTCCACCATTAGAGATTCGATGAGATTAACACGAGGTTGGTCGAGGATAGGTTCAAATTCTAAGGACACAAAGCTCTTATCCGCACCAGTATCGAATAATATAGATGCATAACTACCATTGATGAGAAACGTACCGTTGACCACGTTGTTGTCAGCCCTGGCTTGGTTGGCATTGATATTGAAAGCTCTCCCTCTGGCAGGTGGGGGAGCTTGGTTAGCTTGGTTTACCGGGTTTGCGTGAGCTTAGGCATGGATGATGTTCACTAGGCGTGGACATGTGTTCCTGAAGTGGTTTGGGTCCCCACAGTTGAAACAAGCTCGCATGGGTTGCATCATGGGGTAGTTGGGTTGGTAGTAAGATTGGGCTGCGTGTGGTGCAGGTGGTAGAAGTAAGGGTTGTTGGGTTTGACCCACTATCTGATTTTGGGTTTGGGTTTGAGGTTGATAGCGGTTCATTCGTTGAAGGGTACGGAAGGTTTGGATGGTTGTGACCTGCACGGCCACAGCTTGTGCAATGTTAGCAGGGATTTTCAGGAGGGTGATGGTATTGACAGCGGTTGCATTTTGGGTGTGGGCCAGTATATGGCTTTTTGAATGGTGCAGCTGGAGGAGCAACTTGGGTGATTGGTGTAACAGTGATAGGAGGGTTGGTTTGAGTGACAGCAAAATTCTTGCCATTACGCTTCCTCTTACCAGCAAACTTTGAGGATGAGACTGAGTGGTTTGGAGTTGGGGTCTCAATGGGTGCTTTCTTCTTTTCATCTTTGAACTTGCCGTTTCGAATGCGATTTTCAGTGAGTTCTGTAGCTAACTCCATTGCGGCTTCAAGTGTTGCAGGCGATGTGCTTAAAACCGAATCTTGAATTTTCGAGGGGAGGCCTCGAATGTAGTGTTCAACTAAGCGGTACAAAGGGGTGAACAAATTTGGGATCATCTGGTTTAGTTCGAGAAATCTCTTATTATATGAAGTGTGGTCTCCTTCCTTCTGTTTCAGTGCGTGGAATTCGTCTTCCAGCTTTTTGATTTCGCTTCTTGGACAGAAGTGTCTTGTCATGAGTTCCCTCAACTCTTCCCATGTTAAGGCCATGGCATCTTCAACTCCTCGCTTACCCTTTTTCGTGTTCCACCAGGTAATGGCTACCCCAAACAGTCTTCCAGTAACGTAACGTAACTTACGGTCCTCGGGACAATCGCAATTGAGGAAAGTGTTTTCCATTTCTTCAAACCAGTGAAGGAGGGTGGTAACACCTTCGGTCCCTTCATACTTTAGGGGATCGCAAGATTTGAAGTGTTTGTAGGTGCACTTGGGGATTTTGGAAGGAGGGTTGGCGACGCTCTGGTCTTCTTGGTTTGGAGGGTTGATGGGATTAGCGGTGAGAGCTTGTTGAACTTGAAGCACGATGTCAGGAAGTACTGCGGCCATTTGTTTAGCAATTTGTGTGGCCAAGCGTTCACTTGACTTTCCTGACTTTCTACCTCCACGTAGTTGCCTAGCCGACATCTACAGGAACATATATAGGAAAATTGTGAGTTTAAGAATTTTCTAGGTGTCATGTGTCGTAAAAAGAATGAAAAAAACAACATAACTGACAATAATTTAACTACATCCATAGGATGTCTTGGGTTTGCTCATGTTTGGGCCTCCAAATGTCCCCCATACCATTGCCTGTGTAGTCATGTGGGCCCCCATGACTATTGGGCTTGGTAGGATTCACATTGGTGTCGGCGGGTTAACACTCGCACCACCCGAATGAAAATCGTAAAACATGATTGCGTGATGTATGGTAGGAGGGTGTCCAGGTGTAGACACAATGACAACTCAAAGTGGGGTTAGCTCACACGACGTCTGGTATAGCATGCTTTGGCCTAATAGGTCCTTCGTACTCTCATCGTTAGTCCCCAGGTAGGCAAACTGGTCCTTTATTTTGGATTTATACGAATGCCAAGCCTAGACACGACGTTCCGACTACCGGTACTCGTACCCTTCCAGTTACTACATGCCCTCATGAGAACTCACTTTGATGTGATTTGAAAAATACAAAAATCATTGCAAAAATCATGGGAATCGTGAGGTGTGTGCTCTCATGGATATGATATGTTATGAGGATATGATTTATGATGAGCATTGCATAATAACATGTATTTGTGAGTGTGCTTGCATAACATTGAGTGTGAAAATAAACATGAAACATATAAACATCATGAATTTTGCATGTAACGCATAAACAATTTAAGATTTAATCAACTATAGTATAGGCTCTAAGGGTCTAATAACCTATCCTATATCCATATAGTCACAAGCTCTGATACCAATCTGTCACACCCCGACCCGCAGCGGAACAAAAGTCGGGGCATAATTGGGTTATCACCAAAGCTCATGATATTTACTAAGATGTTTCATATTTATTAAATTCAAATTACAAACTTAAATATCCAAAACAAATTCATACAATTACAAAGAAAATGAAACTATATATTTATTCCAAAGCATAAACTTGTTTATTCTTCTAGGCCTTCCTAAGTGTTTCCTGTCTCAGCTGGATCACCTGTATCATGTGTAAAACGGGGGAGATTTTGGGTCAACAAAAGTTGGCGAGTGAATCTTGATAAAACATTTTAACTAATTTCTTGTTTTATTTAATAAGGAAAATTCGTGCATTAATCACATGTGAGCAAACATATATGTAAACAATCACAAACCACTTTGGATGAGTATATGACATGAAATTATGATGTATTTGAGATCAAGGCTCAATCAAACGGAGCCGATCTAATGAGGCTCCTGATGCTCAACCTGTATCCAACGGGGAACTGATGGGCCTAATGAAATGCGTGCACTGAAATGATGAAATTCAAACTACATATAATTCACACAATAATTGATACACATTTGATCACGGATATGATGTATGCACAAGTGTTTAAATAAAATAAAAGAATAGTACGACACATGATACACCCCAAAATATGATTAAAACGGGGAATTGGTAGAGATTCACTCACAGTGGATGCGTTTCTTGATGACGATGAATGCGCACGAATATTATGATTCAACCGACGAGGGAAAACTAACCTAAATAATAACGACATGATTCGATTAAATAAATAAATTTTATTTGAGATTATTATTTTTAATTAGTGTTATTTAAAGAGATTTTTAGATTTATTTTTGTGGGTTTAATGCAAATTTTTAACTTTAAAAACCTTATTTTTAAGTATTTTTAAATAATTTTTCAATTAAATAAATAAAAAGGGTTGACTTTGTCAGGTTTGACCGGGTCTGACCGGTCAGACTGTATATATTCTATGCGGTGAGTGAGGTTTGAACTCGGGACCTCTCGTATACGTGCACGCAGCTCTACCAACTGAGCTACGTGTCTAATCCGAAATATTCTCTGTTTTAATTATATATATATACTAACTAACTTTAACCTTATTTAGTTTTTATTAAAAATGTTTTAATATGGCCGAACCGGTTACAGAAACCCGGAATCGAACTCGGGACCTTCGGTTCGAGTTCACACAGCCCAACCAGTTGGGCTGTGTGTCTAATCTGCTTAACTACTGGATTATATTCCTCTTATATATATACTGTGAGTTGATCTGAATAGGTTTTAAAAAATGTTGGTTTTATTTCAGAAAGTCGGAAACATGCGTGATTCGAACCCGGGACGTGTGTTTTATATTTGCACACAGTCCACCGCTGAACTGTGTGTCTAACCCGGTTAAATACCCGATTTTAATTACATTAATATACTACTTAGGCCTCGTCTTCTTCATTAAGAAGAACACAGAACCGTGACTCAACTGTTTTGCTTAATCGACTAACAACCTTATACTCGATCGAAATGGAATAGGAAAATAAAGATTAAGTGATATGATATACCAAAACAGAGAGTCTTCTTCAGATTTCCGGCAAGTTTCGTCGGCCCTGATTTGCGATTTCCGGCTGACTGAACTGATTTAACAGTTTCGATTATTGTGTTTGAGCAATTAAATTACTAATCAAGAGATAGCCAGAAAAGGTTTAGATGATTATACCGATTAAGAGTAAGACTTCGGTTTTCCCATGATATTCCGGCGAGTACGAGAATCTCCAGCGACGTGCTCTGAAGGGACTAAAGCTTCAGGAAGTGAGTGTGGTTCTGAGCGAAATGTTTACAAGAAGTTTGGGTGGGTATTTATAATGGAAACATGCTGATTGGTTTCGAATTAGAGGCCATGATTCGCGGTCAAAGGTTTCAATCTTCAAGGGAAACGGTTTTGACTAAAATTGATTGTTAGGCAACGGTTATAACTGATGTCGAAATCAGTTTACGCGTTTCAGTCAAAGGAAAATAGCCATATTTGCGGAATTTCGGTTTTTCCGGCGACTGCGAGTTCTGGGCACGCTGATTTACAGGTTTTGACTTTCCTTGTTTTACTATAAGTGTTATTTGTTTCAGTATTTAACACAAGTGAAGTGTGTGGCGGAGTGGTGTGGTGGGTGTGTGTGTTTGCGGGAGACCCGGGTTCGAGACCCGGCGACTCTATTTTATTTATTATTTACTTATTAATTATTATTTATATATTTTGGTTTTTAAATTCTAAAATGTTTAATAATTATATATTATTTAAAATAATCTGAACAATAAATACGCAACGAACTTATAACTGAATATTTGATTATAAAACGAAGCGGGTTTTGAAACCCGTTTTTCGACGAAATGTTACATCTAACAAGTTCGGTCGAACTTGTTAGCTCTACTTTAAAAAATTTCTTTTCAAGCGAACTTATGACAAAATTCAATCACAGAACTTCGAGCGAACTTGTTAAAAGATTTTTCTGAATCACAAGTAAGTTCGGGCAAACTTACTTAAGAATTTCCTTGATTTTACTCAAGTGTGGTCGAACTTGGTGTAAAATCAATGAAAAATTTATATGTTCGAGCCAACTTATATAGAATTCCTTCAAAAATACCCAAG
This sequence comes from Scalesia atractyloides, assembly GCA_947069175.1. Lineage (NCBI taxonomy): Eukaryota > Viridiplantae > Streptophyta > Magnoliopsida > Asterales > Asteraceae > Scalesia > Scalesia atractyloides. The sequence continues at coordinate 45,382,027 of CAMTDV010000019.1, read as the reverse complement.
TTTGGGCGAACTTGCTTAAAAATCACTTAGAAAGTGATATTTTATGCTAAGTTCGGCCGAACATATGTAACAAGTTTGATTTTAGAGGTTTTCAAAAACATGGTTTTTTTCAAAATTTCGACATGAATTCGGTTGAATTTGGTCTCCAATCTTTGAAGGGTTTATCTTTGTTGTGTTTTACATGATTATTCAAAATTCAAAAGATTTTGACCATGAATTCTTCATTCTATGTTCAAAAGTTAAGAAAAAGTGAAGAATGGAGTAGAAATAGAAGAGTTCTTGTCTTGATACTATCAAATCAGGCTGTTCTAGCTCTGTTACCACTTGTAGGACCGATCCTTGATGCTTAGGAACCTAAATTTGATATCTAACGTCCATAATAGCGGAAATATTACGTCGTGTTTACCAATAGACAAGAATTAATCAGTTAAACGTCAGTTTTATAGATCAAACATTCTGGTTACAAACTGACAGAGCTTCGCCTCTGAAATGCCAAAGTTACAAATGAGAATCTAGACCTAGGTATTTATAGGCTCACAAGTTCGGTCCAGGTGGTGCAAGTTCGCCCGAACTTGCCTATGCAAGTTCGGCCGAACATGCTTACATGTTACCTTTCATGGGCGAACTTGGCTACACACTTCATAAATACTTGCTATACCTAGCCTATTCAGCTCTATACAATACAAACTCGATAATAGACTAAGACATAGAAATTATGCACCAAAGTATTTGTCTTATCTGCTTCGCTATATGATGCCGACGTCCAGAAGAATGGAACATGTGAGCGATATGCCGTATGATGTTGCGTTATAGCTTTAGTTACCGGCAGACATCCCATGAACTCTAGAACTTCCTGAAAAGGTGCCAATCCTGGGAATCTTTCTTTATCTAACACACAACATGTGTTATGAAACTTCGAATATCCCAACTGCATCAACAACGACAAAACACACACTTAGGAAATTTTACAAAAATTTTGACATTTTTAGGGGTAGTTCGTACGAAGTATGTCAAAAACAATCCATAAACAACCAAACCATCCACTAATTCATACGAACTGAAACAATTACAAACCATTTTGACATTTAAGTATACTACTTCGTACGAATCAAGCCAGAAACAAAATTTTATTTCAATTCTTTCCCTAGTTCGTACGAACTAGACTTAAACTTATTTGAAACTTTGACTTCCTAGTTCATACGAACTAGGTCATCTTCCCCAAAACATCTGCAAAATCTAACATGTTCAAATCTTGAAATTAATGGTTAAATCTAGTGTTATTTGTGCCGATTAACAGTTTTATAAGTTCAATTTCTCATTTTAACCATTAAAGCCCATTAGATGTGTGTTTTTTTTAAGTCCAATCATGACCGATTTACCAAAATCAGCGGTTCGATCAAGATATCATTACCTGAGCCGTAGAAATAGGTGTGTAAATCACCTAGACCTAATCAAATTTGGACAGAGTAACGATGCATAACTTGCAATTTCTCTAATTCGCACAGAGAAAGTCAGAAAGAACACACAGATAGAAGTGACTGCTTCGTCCGAAGTAGATTATTTATACTCTCTTATATTTGTACTTCGTACGAAGCAGTCCCTCTTGTCTCTTCTAATTTGTACGACTTAGAACAAGGCATTTCAACATTTTTCAAAATTTTCATTTTAAACCCTCTTGTTTTACCATTTTAACATTTTTTTTAGAAATACACTCAGTTGACCAAGTCCAAGTTAATGACCCTAGTTAACTAATTTGTCTGCCAAGTCCAACTTAAGGACCTTGGTTTGACGCTTTATGAACAAACTAAAGTTTTCGGCAGTTTTAAAGTTTCAAATTAATGAACTTTTAAATCATTTAAGGCTTTTCATCATTTTTCATTAGCTACTAGCCATTGCATCAAGATTTTCATCAGCACACTCCTTCTTTGGACTTTGAAGATCCGCTTTCCTTCATTGATAGTCGAAACTAAAAAAGAAATAAAATCTTTTTGAATTTTCCAAAGTTTATTCTAAAACACACCAAACATGTTTTTGGGATCTTATGAAAATGAATGTAAAGCACTATGTACAATCATATTTACAAACATTTTTTTAAGTTCGTGTTTGAGGATCATATAAGTTTTTGAGACAAATCACCAGTACCGTTGACCTTTATAAGACTTTAAGTTTCAAAAACCAATTTCACTTAGATTATTAGTATGTTTGTCCTTTAAAACTTCAACACATTTCTCAATTCTCCCAAGATATGTTAAGTAGAATTAAGAACTTGACATAACTATGTTTTCCACCTCAGAATATACTCCCATATCAAGATTCCCTAGATTTCATCTTACATGTGAGTATAGCTTAGCTGATATCTGTATCTGGGTTATGCGAGACCTTGAGAGCTCAGGTTGGTACCACCGTACCGACAAAGAGATGAAGGCTCGACTTTAAGGTGTTGTTCCAATATGGAATCTTTTGACTGTAATTGTTTGAATCTTTTGATACTTACCATTCGCTACAGTTTAGGGTTTTTAAGTAAAAGTATTATAGAAGTTCTAGGCCATTGCTTATGCAAATTCAGATTAACTTGTATAATACCCCATATATCAATTATCTATAAAGACCTAGTATCTCAGAATCAGGCAATCTCTCAGATGAAATTTCGGAGTACCAAGTCCGGATATCCGAGAGATGTTCACCCACAAATTAAGAAGTTGTAAAATTTAGGTTTATATCTCAGAAACAATCTACTGGATGTGCAAAGCCTACTGGCACATCCACATTGAGATTTTTTTTCTCAACTTTTTAAACACTTCAATTCTTTAGCATACTGTGAGAGTCCACTGATGTACTATCATTTCCTCGTTTTACGCAAAACTCTTTTTGTCTTTTTTATATTTTTGTACTTTTTTGAATTTCATATGTCCTTTGTATTTTCTCCAAATTTCTCCCCCTAAAATTAAAAAGATATTTTTGGATTTTTGATTTTTAACACAAAAATAAAATCTAACTAAAATAAAGTGACTAACCAATGAGGATAACGAGAACTCATCGTCAGACTCATATTCAACATCATCCCCATCTGACAAAAGGTTTTTCATACCGTTTAATCTCATAAGATATTTAAATCTTGTGGATTTTTTCAACATCATCCCCATCTCATAAGATATTTAAATCTTGTGGATTCTTATAAAAATTCACAAGTCGAGAGAGCGACTGTGGTATGTTTCTTGCACTACCAAGTTATAAAAATAAGCCTTCTGTTCATCAGTGTGGATTTTTCGATTCGAATCTGTTGGTGCAGAATGTCTATGTCTTAGTCTTATATCGAGTCTGTATTGTATAGAGCTGGATAGGCTAGGTTAAGAAGTATTTATGAAAAGTCTTAGACAAGTTCGCCCATGAAAAGACATGTTTGAGCATGTTCGGCCGAACTTGCATTGGCAAGTTCGGGCGAACTTATACATGTTTGGGCCAAACTTGTTGTGCTATAAATACCTAGCTTGTGTGTCTCATTTGTAACTTTGGCATTGTAGAGGCGAAGCTCTATCAGTCTGTAATCTGAACGTTTAATCAATGAAACTGACGATTAACTGATTAGTTCTTGTCTATTGGTAACACGACGTAATATTTCCGCTATTATGGATGTTAGATATCAAATTTAGGTTCCTAAGCATCGAGGATCGGTCCTACAAGTGGTATCAGAGCTAGAACAGCCTGATTTGATAGTATCAAGACAAGATCACTTCTATTTCTACTCCATTCTTCTTTTTCTTAAACTTTTGATCACAAAATGAAGAATTCATGGTAAAAACTTTTTGAATTTTGAATATATCATCTAAAATACAACAAAGATAAACCCTTGAAAGATTGGAGACCAAATTCAACCGAATTCATGTCGAAATTTAAAAAAAACCATGTTTTTGAAAACTTTCTGGAACGAACTTGTTGGCCATGTTCGGCCGAACTTGCACTAAAACATCACTTTTCAAGTGATTTTTAGTAAGTTCGCCCGAACTTAGGTGATTTATTGAGGAAATTTGAGTCAAGTTCGCCCGAAGATACTAAATTTTCATTAATTTTACATCAAGTTCAACCGAACTTGTGTAAAATCAAGAAGATTTTAAGTAAGTTCGCCCGAACTTGCTTGTATTTCATCAAAGTTCTTTTGAACAAGTTCGCTCGAAGATCTGTTTAATTGGGTTATACGTTCGGCCGAAGATAAACGAAATTTTTTTCAAAGTAAACCTAACAAGTTCGACCGAACTTGTTAGAAAATTCAAGAATTCTTCATTTGTTGCTACAAGTTCGACCGAACTTGTAGTAGGACTAATTGTTTTCAAAGTTTCTGAAAAATTTTCAGCGTACACGTTTCGTGATTCACAATGGAGGATCAACTAAGAGCTTATATATCCGGAGCTAGTTCGTCAAATGCCAACGTGATTAATCAAGTCAATCTTGATAACGAAATGGGAACGGCCGTCAAACCGCCCAAGCTGATGAGCATGGACGACTACGAAGCATGGAAAGAGAAATTTACCTACTGGGTTCAAGCCATGCACTTCGCTGGCTGGGTTTCAATTGAAAAAGGCTATACTATTCCGGTAGATGAGCATCAACAAGTTCTTGAGAAGTACAACTACTCGACAGCTCAGAGAGATGAATACATTGCAGAGAAAAAGATGATCAGTCTCATCCAACAGTCTGTCATAGAAGATATTCTGATTCTCTACTACTGCAAGAGAGCTTTGGTTGTCATTACAGAAGAAATACCAAGGCAGTGCCGAAATGATCAAAAGCAAGAAGGCTCTCATTCTGAAAGAGTTCGATATCTTTATCATGCTAAAGAATGAGACCATTAAACAAATGATTGAGCGTTTCTGTCACCTCAAAGTGCAAATGCGAAGACACGGTCTTGAGAAGACTGAACAAGAATACATCGACAAACTTGTTGACGCACTACCAGAGGGTGAGTGGACTACGTATTTGATGGTTCTGAAGAATAGTGATAAGTGGGATTTCTTTAAGTTGTCAACATTTATCGATAAACTCGAAGGCCACGAAATGGAGCTTCTGAAGATAGCGAAGTCAAAGAACGCTAATGTAGTTCAAGACATCGGTTTGTACTACAAAACCGGAATGCAAGATAACATTTCGAGTCCAAAAATTGGAACTGCTTTTAGTGCAAACATGAATGCTTCTCCACAGAACCAGAATCATTCACAGCCTCAGTATGATCAAAGTCCACAAAATTCTTACTCGAGCACTGGTTCAAATTCAACATTCCAAAGTCAAGCAAATCAGAACCAACAGCAAAGTTCTGATCTGAATGTTTACAAGTGCAACATAGCAGTGAACTTGAACAATGTTGTTTCAGAAGAAGTTGCAAAACAACATATGTCACTACTCGTTACCTCTTAGAGTCTTATGAATGTCTTGTTGCCGGTAAGATCGGAAACCCCGAGATGACTACAGAAGATTATGACTAGGTAGACGAGGAAGAACTCGAGCTAATGGACCTCAAATGGTCCTTAGCTTCGATCATCAGGAGAGTGACAAAGTTCGTTGCACTCACGGGCCGTGACATAGGAAACTCCAGCAACAAATTGGGTTTTGACAAATTCAAAGTCACGTGTTTTAGATGTCGACAGAAGGGACATTTTAAAAGAGAGTTTAAGAACACCGAGGCAACCGGAAATCAAAGTCCTTTCGGAGGAGGGAATGAATATTACAAGAAGGCGCTTCAATACAAACCTTTCCCGAAGAAAATTCAGATTGAGATCCAAGAAAAGCCAAAGAGTAGTACCACGGAGAAAGCCATGGTAGCATCTACAAAAGATGATGGTTTTGACTGAACTCTTATATTGGGAAAAAGACCAGAGTTGCTTTGATGGCAGAGATAGTTGAAGTTAATTCTGCAGAGGAGGCAGCGGCAGCAGCTGAAGCAGCGGCAGCAGCTTTCGAACAAGCTATTCTGGAACAATACTTGCATCAACAACAGGAAGAAGAGGAATATATCCATATGCAGAGACAAGGAATTTTATCCTCTAATTCTTGTGACAGTTTTGCAAGTCACTTTGATGGAAGCACGAAAGAACAAGTGGTTGAGGAGAAAAAGATTGATGAAGTGATTGTTGATATCACTCAAGAAATGAAAGTCGAAGACCTCAAGGACATGACAGATAAAGCTTTAATGGTAAATCTAACTAAGGTAGGTCCAGAGGTAAAGATTGTCGAGAAAGAAGTTGTTAAAGTACAAGTTGTAGAGGTTGAGAAACCTTGTACAAAATGTACTAAACCTTGTGTCGAATGTGCCGAAAAATCAAAGATCATTGCTGAAAACAATGTGCATAATGATTTGCTAAATATGATTATCGCACAATGAAAGAAGCGTATGACAAAATGAAAAATGATTATGGCAGACTCGACAGAAATAACACCAAACAACATGATAATATAAGAATGTTGAGTGGAACAGTAATGGATAAACAAAGAGCAATTAACATTTATATCAACACCATTGCTGAAATCAAACAACAACTTCAAGATATGACAATTGAAACTGAAAGAGTTCGACAATTGTTAAGAAGTTATACCACTAACGCGTATGTTATCGATCACATTCTTCCAACAATCTCATCGGAAGAAAAACCTAAAAGAAAAACGGGCAAAGAATATAGCAATGTTACTCCACCCCTTTGCGAGAAATACTGTGTTAAAACTGCAGACGGGATGGACAAGGCACTCAATGTTGAATTACTTTCTGAAAAGAAAAACAAGTTGCCAGAGAACATTGATATAGTCTATGCTAAATCTGATGATGATAACAACGCTGTGGTTAACAAAGTTGTTAAAAATGTTTTAAGTGATTCTGATGATGGCAGCTTCAAAAGCGCCAACTTGAGTTCAAAGAATTCTGATTCACAATCTGAAAATGACGATAAGTCGTCAGAAGATTGTCTAAGTGACGATCCTAATGTTGTAATGTACAAAATTAAGGATTCTGATAGACTATACTTTGATGATAGCTTCCCGATTCAGAATGTGAAAGAAGAATTGCTTGATAAATTCTTTAAACTCATGGAAGTCACAACAGAGTAATTGATAATCAATGAACAAAAATTCTATTCCAAACCTAAAAGAAATAATTATCGAAAAACGGTGGTGATCATCCGGAAAACCGGAGAGCAGGGTTAGGTTTAGAAGAAGAAACTGATGAATCTGTAAAGAAACCGTCACCATTTCATGAATATACAAACAAAACATGAAGTTTGTATATGGGACGAATACAGTTCATGAGGAGAATTTAATTGGTATGCAGTCAAATGATGAGTTCAAAAAGGAGAAAGAAATTCGAGATAAAGCCAAGGTTACAAGTGGTTCCAAAACCTCAAATAGTGTTTAAACCACAAATTAAAGGACATCCACTTGATAATCGGACATGTTTCAAGTGCAATGAAATTGGTCATGTGGCACGACATTGTCCAAAATCAAAACCGGCTTATCATCGAAGAAAAGATTCTAATGTTGTGAAACCAATGCAACCAGTGTTTGTAAAACCTGTAAAGATTTTGAAACGAAATGAATCAAAACCAGAAGTTAAACCAAAGTCTGAAAAGATTTTTGAGAATTCCATTTTGAAAGAGGTGAAACTTCTAGGTCTAATGAAAACAAGTTTTATATAAAAAAGGCTAATATCAAATCTCAAACCTGGATTGCCAAGAAAAGGTCAATAACATCTGGTGTTGTTAAGTCTGAGCTAGTAAAGACTGACAACACAAAAGAATCAAAGACTGAAATCACTAAGTCTGAGCAGGTAAAGACTAGTGAGAATGTGAAAGAAATTAAAAACGATAATGTCAAATCTGTAAAAGATAAGAAAAAAGTGAAATTTTCAAACATTAACATTGTTGAAACAGATGATGAATTTGATTTTGATGATGTTGATGAGTTTGAATATGCTTTTGTTGATGGTTATCCTATAAAACCCAAGACCAAGAAGGCTTGGGTAGAGCTTTTCACCTAATTTCTGAATTTTGCAGGGGCTCCAAAGATCCGTACTTTCAAAGTGGATTTTGGATAGTGGAGCATCCAGGCACATGACAGGAATGAAGGCATTGCTATTTGACATTAAAGCTATCAATGGTGGATATGTTGGATTTGCCGAAAATCAACGTGGAAGGATAATCTCCGAGGGAAAACTCTCTAATGGCGTAGTTTCATTTGATCGCGTGAACTATATTGCAGAGCTTGAGAACAATCTTTTGAGTATATCGCAGATTTGTGACAAGAAATTCACAGTTCATTTCAATGATATGGAGTGTATTATCTTGAAGCCGGGATTCAAAATTCCAGATGAGTGGATTCTGATTCGAGCACCACGTGAGAATGATATTATGTTCTTGACATGGGTGTTGCTACCACTTCATCACAATCAACACAATGTTTTGTATCAAAGGCTATTGAAAAAGATTCTATTCTTTGGCATCGTAAGATGGGGCATATTCATTTGCGAAAAATGAATTTCTTGGTTCATAATGATCATGTAGAAGGCATAAATCTTCGAAGTTTTCAAATGTCTGATCATTGCTTGGAATGTAAGAAGGGAAAGCAGATCAAGAAATCACATCCGAAGAAAATTCTAAACTCAATCAATTTGCCTTTAGAACGTCTCCACATGGATTTATTTGGTCTTGTAAATGTTCGAAGCATATCAGGAGACTTATATTGCTTGGTCGTGACAGATGACTATTCGAGATATTCGTGGGTATTCTTTCAAGAATAAAAAAACGAAACGTTCGAGAATTTGGTTATTCTATTCAAGAAACTCGAGAACATTTATCGTCTGGCGATCAGACGCATTTGAAGTGATAACGGCACAGAGTTTAAGAATAACAAAATGAAGGAATTCTGCAACGCAAAAGGGATTTTGCACGAGTTTAGTGCTCCTTATACTCCACAGCAAAACAGAGTTGCTGAACGGAAGAATCGAACTTTAATTGAAACTGCGAGAACCATGCTTGCAGATTCTAAACTTCCAATCAGTTTCTGGAGTGAAGCAATTGCTGCAGCTTGCTACACGCTAAACAGGGTTCTCACTGTCAAACCAACAAAGAAAACATGTTTTGAGATGATAAACCAACGGAAGCCAAATTTGAAGTTCTTACAACCATTCGGCGCTCCTTGTACCGTAATAGACCAAGATGGCAAATTCGGAGCTAAATCTCTCGAAGGTTTCTTTGTCGGATATGCGAGTCTGTTGAGAAGAGTATATGTTCCTTCATTGCGAAAGGTTATTGAAGCACAACACGTGGATTATTTCAATTACACAAATCCTATTCAACGGAAAGGTGACGCGTGGCTGTTTAACTTTCAAGACCTATGGAAGTCATTTGACTTGCCCAAAGAACCAACTGACGAAGAAGTTGCAGCGTTATATTATCTTCACCAGTCAGCAAATCAAGAGCAAATTGTTCGACCAATTGTGTTTAATCAACCCACGTTGGATCCATCTTCTTCTAGCGCAAGTTCAAACAATAATGGTGTTCCGGCTGAAAATGTTTCTGAAACATTATCTTCACCCACTACTCTTCCAACGAATGCCTCTACTGAACCAATGAATACAACAACGGAGCCCAGTATGCCTCAGGATCAAGATTCTGATTCAGATGAAGCACCAACATTTGATGCTGATAGGGAATCATCTTCTTCAGATGAAGAAGTGGAGCAGATAGTAAGTCTTCTTAATCAATCTGTAGTCCCGAACAACAGAAATGAAGCTTCATCAAGCTCTCCAAACATTGAATTGGTTGTTTATCTCAACATCACGAATCAGCAAAACTCAGTAGATGTTCCAAGTGAAGAATTGCCGCGATCATATTCCTATCATCCGTCAACAAATATTATTGGAGAACTTCAAACTGGTGTTAGAACTCGAGGGCAAATTAATAAAGCACTCAGTGGTTTCTATACACGTGTTGCTACAACCCAGAACTATTGTTTCGATTCATGTTTCATCTCTCAGATTGAGCCTAAGACAGTTAATGAAGCTTTAGCAGATGAAAACTGGGTACAAGCAATGCAAGAAGAATTATTGCAGTTTGAGAAGTTGGGTGTGTGGAAGCTTGAAGACCTACTAGAAAATCAGAAAGAAATTGATACAAAATGGGTCTTTAAGTGTAAACGTGATGATAGAGGAGTTATTGTTCGTAACAAAGCTAGGTTTGTCGTCAAGGGATTTCACCAGCAGGAAGGTATAGACTACACAGAAGTCTATGCACCAGTAGCTCGATTGGAATCTATTCGAATATTTTTAGCTTTCGCGTCATGGAAAGGATTTAAGGTCTATTAATTGGATGTCAAATCAGCTTTTCTGTATGGCAAATTACGCGAGAAGGTGTACGTTGGACAACCACCTAGGTTTGTCGATCCACTTAACAAGAAGAAAGCATACCTACTGGATAAAGCACTTTATGGTCTACACCAACCCCGAGAGCTTGGTACGAGACGTTATCACAACATCTCGTTGGAAACGGCTTTTATCAGAGGAACTGTGGATAGTACTCTTTTCACCAGAGAAGTTGATGGCCATCTGATTATAGTTTAAATCTACGTTGACGACATCATCTTTGGATCTACAAATGATAGTCTCTGCAAAGAGTTTGAGGGAATCATGAAAAAGAAATTCGAAATGTCCTCGATTGGCGAAATGAAGTTCTTTCTTGGTTTGCAAGTAGATCAGCTTCAGGATGGTATTTTCATTCATCAGACTAAGTATGTTCACGACATCTTGAAGAAGTTTGGAATGGAAAGCTTGAAGCCTCTATCTAGGCCTCTTGCTCTCAACCACGGCATTTGTGTTGATGAGACTGGAGCCAAAGTTGACGAGACGTTATACAGATCGATGATTGGATCACTGATGTATATGACGGCATCGCGCCCAGATATTATGTATCCAACCTGCCTATGTGCCAGATATCAGTCAAGCCCGAGGATCTTACACATGCAGATCGTAAGCGTATCTTCAGATATCTAAATGGATGCCCAAGCACCGGCTTGTGGTACCCGAAGAACGACAATTTTTACCTCACAAGCTATGCTGATTCCGATTTTGGTGTAGATAAGTTGAATTCTAAATCAACTACAGCGGGATGCCAGCTCTTTGGAACAAGAATGGTAACCTGGCAGTGTAAGAAACAAATTACGGCCGCTCTCTCTACCTGTGAAGCTGAGTATATCTCGGCCTCCAGTTGTTGTTCACATATTCTGTGGATTCAACAACAGATGAGAGACTTTGGTCTGCAGTTTCTAGACACTCTGCTGTATGTTGATAACAAGGCAGCCATCGATATAACTAAAAATCCGGTTCATCACTCACGCACAAAACACATTGAAATTCGTTATCATTTCATTCGTGATTGTTACGAAAAGAAATTGATACAAATAAAAAAAATCCACACCGACGAACAAAAGGCTGATTTTTATACTAAATCATTTTCATTATCACGATTTAAATACTTGTTGAGAATTAACGGTATGAAAAATTTGCTGACAGGTGCGGACGCTGAGGTTGAATACGGATCGGAGATGAGTTAGCGTGATCCACATTGGTTTGTAAATACCTTTCTAGCTTAGAATTTTTGTTAAAACTAATATCCAAAAAGATGTTTTTGATTTTAGGGGGAGAAATGTTAAAGAAAATACAAAAACATTCGAAAAATTTTAAAATCCAAAAAACATATAAATATTCAAAATGTTCAAAAACATTGAAAAAAGTCAAAAAAGAATTCAGTGTCATAAAAGGAAATGATAGTACATCAGTGGACTATCACAGTATGCTAAAGAAATGTAAAGTTTTAAAAAGTAATAAACGAGTCTTACTGCGGATGTGTCGATAGGCTTAACACGTTCAGTAAACTGTTTTCGAGATATAAACTAAATTTTACAACTGCTTAATCTTGTGGATTAACACATCTTGAATATATGGACTTAGTACTCCGAAATTTCGTTTGAAAGATTGCATGATTCTGAGATATGAGGTCTTTATAGATAGTTGATATCTGGAGTATTATACAAGTTCTTCTGATTTTGCGGAAGCAATGGCCTAGAACTTCTATATTACTTTTGCTTTAAACCCCATAATTGCATGCAATATTGAAAAGAATCAAAAGATATAATCATATGCAATGCTGAAAAGATTCCTTAAGTGGAACACACCTTAAAGACGAGCCTTCATCTCTTTGTCTGTACGGTAGTACTAACCTGAGCTCTCAAGGTCTCGCACAACCCAGATACAGATATCAATATTCACCTGTAAGATGAAATCTAGGGAATTTGGATACGGGAGTATATTCAAGAAGTGGGAACCATAGATAAGTCAAGTTTCATGAATTCTATCTTAACATATCTTGAAACAGTTGAGAAATGTGGTAAAGTTTAAGTGGACAAATATATCAACAATCTAGGTAAACAAGTTTAAAACTTAAAGTCATATAAAGGTCAATGGTACTGGTGATATGTCTCAATTAACTGATATGATCCTTAGACACGATTTCACAAAAAATATGTCTGTAAATATGTTTGTATATAGTTAACCTGGCTTATTTCATTATATTTCAGCTTTTTAGATTAAAAATCAAAAAGATTTTCAGTGAGTTTTAGCATAAACTTACAAAAATACAAAAAGATTTTATTTCTACATTGTTTTCAGCAAACCAATGTTGGAGAACGGATCTTCGAAGTCTGGTAAGATGCTAGAACTGGTGGGAATCTCTTTTACAATGGGCTGGGAGCTAATCTATTAAAATCTGAAAAGTTAAAACGATGAAAAGTTCATTAATTTGAAACTTTGATTTTTAAAATATCAACAGTTTGTTCGTAACGGGTTAAACTAGGGTCATTAACTTGGACTCGGCAGACAAATCGGTTAACCAAGGTCATTAGCTTGGACTTGGTCAACTGAGTGGATTTTCATAACTGGTAAAAAGTTTGAAAGTTCAGGGTTACAAATGGAAAAATTGAAAAAGTTTGAAAATTTTGAGGTTTGGCAAGTTCGGCCGAACTTGCTAAACAATTCGAGCTTAATAATCAGAAGTTCGACCGAACTTGCAGATGGCTGAGTGTTAGTTTTATGATAAGTTCGCCCGAACTTCTCTGGGCCTAAGGATGGGCTTAACAAGTTCGCCCGAACTTGACATGGTATAAATACCATTCAAGTTCGGCTGAACTCATTCACTTGATATCAGAACTTTTTGAGCGAACTTGAGTGTTTTGAGAGAATTTGTGTGAAATTGTCATTTTTAATCCGTTATAATGTCAATTTGAAGATAGATTGTGGTGATTAGCACACCAACTACTATGGCAGAGGTAATTAATTGATAATAAACCATGTTTGAACTGTTAACAAACAAAACCAAATCTAAAAACTTAAAATATGATAGTTTTAGGTGTTATTGGACAATATTGAACATAGATCTTTGACCTACACTTAAAATCGACTGTGAAATCATTTTTGATTGAATTGAATATCATGTTTGCATGCCTAAACTTGTCTGGTCTGAATGAAGAAGACGACAAGTTCGGCCGAACTTGTTGTCAAGTTTGACCGGACTTGTCCAAAACACATCTGAACAAATAAGAAACATGTTCGACCGAACTTGACATTGAAATATCTTTAATCTCATACATGTTTGGCCGAACTTAGAAAAATTGATTAATAAAAGCTGTAAGTTCGCCCGAACTTGCTTTAGGAAAATTGAACATAGATCTTTGATCTACACTTAAAATCGACTGTGAAATCGTTTTTGATTGAACTGAATATCATGTTTGCATGCCTAAACTTGTTTGGTCTGAATGAAGAAGACGACAAGTTCGGCCGAACTTGTTGTCAAGTTCGACCGGACTTGTCCAAAACACACTTGAATAAATCAGGAACATATTCGACCGAACTTGAGTGTTGAAATATTTTTGATCATACATGTTCGACTGAACTTATGTTAACAAAAATGATTTGTTTGTAGTGTAAGTTCGACCGAACTTGTTCTTTAACATGAAACATGTGTCTCATACATGTTTGGCCAAACTTAGGAAAAATTGTATAATAAAACTGTAAGTTCGCCCGAACTTGCATTAAGAAAAATTTTGAACATGTGTGTTACATGTTCGGGCGAACTTGTTAAAATCAGTGTGTTTAACACTAATCAAGTTCGCCCGAACTTGATTAAAGTGTTAGAAAAATGTTAGAAAATTTTGTGTGATTTTTCCTTGAAAAGCGTGCTAATTGTTTTATGTCGTTTTTCATGCACAGATTCCAGCGCGTGTTGTCTCAGTTGAGTTTTCTAAAACTCACAACACATGTATCACGCTTGACAAGTCTATATGTCAGTCGCTGAAGGAATATGACAGCATTTTGAAGTTTCTTGAAGATAGTTATATTCACCGAGCTATTACTGAGCGCACTGTTTCTTATCGATCTCATGTTATTCACTTCTGGATGAACGCGAATCTAAGCGCTGACGAGAAGACAATCTCTTCTACGGTACACGTTGGTGATGAAATAAAGCCGATTACAGTTACTGAAGGCGATATTCGAAGAATTTTAGAGCTTAAAGATAAAGAAGATGATACGATTCATCTAGATGAGAAGATGGTTCGCGGATGTTTCTTCCGCATGGGATATAAAGGGAGTGTGAATAAACCAACACTGAAGAAAGGGGAAGTGCCAAACCCCTATAAACTTTTGATGCATGCTCTAATTCACACGTTCAGCCATCGCAAAGCCGGGTTAGGTGATGTTCAAGATTATTTGGCTAGCATGGCAACGGCGCTTATTTTGAAGAAGCCATTTAATGTTTCTAAGATGGTATTTGTTCACATGTCAAAGAATATGGAGGATTCAAGACTGTGTTTATATCCTAGATTTATTCAGATGCTGATCGATGAGAAGTATCCCAACATTGCTCGAGATCCGAACGACGTTCTTTATTTGGTTCATCTTGACGAAACCACAGTTAAGAAGCTTATCAAGTTTCAGAAACAAGCTTCAGCTCCTATCGCCAAACATGTATTCGGAGCAATTAAAGATTCAGATTATGTATTGCCACATGGTAGCAAATGGAGAAAAGAAGGTAGCGACTATGAGAATTAACTAAAAGCTGAACGAGAATGGTTTAAAGAGTTTAAACCCAAGGCAAGAAGTGAATGGTTTTTGAAAGATGAAGCTGATAAATGAAAGAAGAAGCGAGGGTCAATGAAAGTTGAGATTTTGCTTGTTGATGAGGAGGAGACTGAGAATGTTGAGGCAGTGGCTGGATCTAGCGTTGCAGTCGTTAATGAGAGTCAAGAAACAATGAAGTCGACTCAAGAAGAAGTAATTTCTGCTACGTCTGAAAATGAAGAATCTGATAAAGAGCCTAAAAAGACAGAGGCGGAAATAAGAGTAGAAAAAGAAAATAGATTGGATGCAGATTTTGATCAGAATAAAGAAATAGATTCTGATGAGGAGAGGCCAAAGAAAAAGACTAAAAGAACAAAGTCGCCTGCAATTGAAATTTCTAAGAAAAGTGCACCTCACACGAAAGGAAAACGAAAGGCCAAGAAAGCTAAGAAAGCCACGAGCAAAAGATACAAGAGCAAGATACAAAGCACAGAAGCCACACAAGAACCTTCTGGTGCTCAGGAGAAAGGAGCAACACAAGAACCTCCCGTTATCATTTATGCTGAAACAGAAAGGCAAGGAGTTACACAAGAACCTCCTGTGTCTGAGTTTGTTGAAATTCCGATCGTTGAATCGTTGAGTGCTCAAAAGACTTCTATTCCTGAAAGCTCTACTCCAAATAAGTTTACACCAAAAACTGCAAGACCAAAAGACTCAACACCAAAGACGCCGAGGGGAAGTATGTTTGGTGATATGCCACATGGTCCTATAAGTCTTGAAGACTTGGATGATTTTTTCCCTGAAACGAAAGCTGAGATGTTAGAGAAGCGTGTGAAGGTTTTGGAAGATAAAGTTGTGAAGATTGAGTTAGAAAAGGCTGAGCTCGAAAAGAAGGTAAATAAAAGCGAAGTCGAAAAGGAAATTCTTGATGATAGAGTGAAGGAGCTCGAATGAACGTGAATATTACAAAGCACTGATAGAGAGTCTGCAGGACGCAAATGAAAAATTACAAACAGAGATTGTAGAGTTAAAGAAAATTCAAGCTCTGAATGATTGAAGATTCATCAGATTACAAAAGGTGTTATCCAATAATCTGAATATTGATTTTATCGTCGAATACGATCGTCTGGATCGTCAAGAAGCCAAGGAGCGTGCTGAAAAAGAATTGGCTGAGGGTGGTAAAGGGAAGCAGGTAGAGGGAGAAGCCCCTAAATCTACTACAGACAAATCTTCTGATGTTCCTGAGAAGTCTGCTGAAGATGTTTCAAAAGCTTCTGAGTCTGATATACAAAAGGTTGACGAATCTGTCAAGCCTTCGGATCCTATTGTCGTGACTGAAGAAAAAGGCGATGATGAAGCCGAGAAAGAGGATAAGAATGAGGATGAAGAAGAGGAAGGATATGAAGATTGGAAAGTAGGGGAGGATGATGACGATTTTGATCAGGGTGGTGATGATTTTGACCAAGGTGGTACTGGCTTAAAGATCAATGAATCTAAAGTCTCTGATGAATTTGATTTCTCTGATCAGATGAACGATGAATCGAATCAAATGGAAGATAAAAGCCAGGGGGAGTCAGGGCAAAAAGGGCCTTCAGATGACATTGATATGTTAGATGTTGATCGGTTTGTGAAGCCTATGACTGCAGTACCTACGAAACCTTTGATATTGATGTTGGAACATAATGTTGAAGAAGGTGAGTTTGTACATAATTATTCGAAAGAAGATCTGGCAAAGCTAGTTGAAGCTGAAGATGAAAACTTGGAATTTGATTTTGAGGAGATAATGAATGTCGATACATTTGAGCCAAAAGAGTATCAGTATGAAAGAAGATTTGAAGCTGATTAATACAACCGTGTGATTGTTGAAGACTGGTCCTCAGATGATGAAATAGAAAAGAAAGATAAATATGTTGGTCAGGATTCAGAAAGCTTTCCTACATTCGAAGAAATGTATAAACAGCTGAATGAAGACATGTTAAAAGATAGGATTGCTGAAGAGCTACGTGAAGGAAAAATTCCTAGGCCAATGATCAAAGAGGAGATAGCTGAAGCAAGAAAGACCTGGTTCAAGGAGATGCCTCGTGAACGTAAGTTTCGACGTCCACTAGCATTCTTCACCAGAGATAAAAATGTTTCTTTGGGAGATATTTTGAATTGGGGATGGTTTAAGGAGCTCAATGTGTATGCAATCAAAAGAGAGTTTGGAGTACAATACTTCAAATATCTTGTGATTTAAAGACTTTGCCGTATTGGGTATGGAAGAGCTAGTGCAAAACAGTGAATGTCACTTATCAGATGAAGACAGTTGATCAATTGTTATGGAAAATGATAAAGTATGAAGCTGAAAAAGGTTGGAATCACTGGAAGCCGTTTATTCCGAGGCGAAGAATAAAGATTAACAAGGTTACAGGAGAAAAGGACATAACGTTTAACGTCCTAGAGCCATGAGGAATAGGCCGCTTATGCCGATTGAACAGAACTTTTATCCTTTATTCAAGTGGTGGCAGATTGATTCAGCTACTTGTGAAGCAGTGATTGTATTAAAGTTCGAAGATCACTTAGATATTGCTAAAGAACGAGTTGAAGTGATGGGTTATCAGGGTATGAGAGGATTGTGGAGGACGATAAGGATTTTAGATCCTATGTGGTTGGTAAACTGCTCGAGAGAAGATCTAAAATGCCTTTTCTACAGCAAGATTGTTTTTGAAGAAAGAGAAATGGTACAAGCGATGCAGTATTAGAAAGTTGTCAATGTTTGCTATGCACGTAATGTGAATTCAGGAAAGATGTGGCAGACAAGTGGAGGGATCTGGAAAGAGTTGAATTCTTGAAGGAAGAAACAAGGAGTGAGGCGATTAAAGAGAAGATGGAAAAAGCGGTAAGAGAAAGTTCGCTCAAGATGGCTAACTTTAAAAGACCACCGCCAACTGATCAAATGCCGGATCCGAAACAAGAGAGACGAAAGAAGCCCTACAAGAACTTCTTTGGTCGGGTACGTTAATGTTTATGAAGACAGAGTTTTGAAGACTGATAAAAGACGAAGACGATATCCAAGGGGGAGTCTGTTGGTGTAGAATGTCTATGTCTTAGTCTTATATCAATGCTGTATTGTATAGAGCTGGATAGGCTAGGTTAAGAAGTATTTATGAAAATTCTTAGCCAAGTTCGCCCATGAAATGACATGTTTGAGCATGTTTGGCCGAACTTGCATAGGCAAGGTCGGGCGAACTTATACATGTTTGGGCCGAACTTGTTGTGCTATAAATACCTAGCTTGTGTGTCTCATTTGTAACTTTGGTATTGTAGAGGCGAAGCTCTGTCAGTCTTTAATCTGAACGTTTAATCAATGAAACTGACGATTAACTGATTAATTCTTGTCTATTGGTAACACGACGTAATATTTCTGCTATTATGGACGTTAGATATCAAATTTAGGTTCCTAAGCATCGAGGATCGGTCCTAAAGAATCAACTTTTTCTCGTGACAGTCACGGATAAAGTGATATCGAATTTCAATATGTTTCGTTTTAGCATGTTGAACATGATTTTTTGTTATGTCGATAGCTACCTTGTTATCTACGTACAGCGGTGTGTCAAGAAATTGCAAACCAAAGTATTTCATTTGTTGTTGTATCCACAAGAGTTAGGAACAACAACTGGAAGCTGAAATGTACTCAGCTTCACAAGTCGAGAGAGCGACTGTGGTCTGTTTCTTGCACTACCAAGTTATAATGCGAGTTCCAAAGAATTGGCAACCGGCTGTAGTAGATTTAGCATTAAGTTTATCACATCCGAAATCAGAATCTGCGTATCCAGAGAGATCAAAACCATTGTTTTTAGGATACCACCAGCCGGTGCTTGGGCAACCCTTCAGGTATCGGAAAATTCTCTTTACGACCATCAGGTGTGATACTCTTGGGCAGGACTGATATCGAGCACATAGGCAGGTAGGATACATAATGTATGGTCTCGAAGCTGTCAGATACATTAGTGACCCGATCATCAACCGATACAGCGTTTCATCCACTTTGGTTCCGTGTTCATCCGTGCAGAGACCATGGTTGATCTTCAATGATGTAGATATTGGTTTAGAACTCGTCATTTCAAACTTCTGCAAAATATCATGCATGTATTTAGTTTGATGAATGAATATACCATCGGGTAATTGATCAACCTATAATCCAAGAAAGAATTTCATCTCTCCCATCGAACTCATCTCGAACTTTTTCTTCATTATCTCTTCAAACTCTTTGCATAAATCATCATTTGTAGAACCAAAGATTATGTCGTCCACATAAATCTGTACAATCAGCAAATGTCCACCAACTTCTTTGATGAAGAGTGTGCTATCCACAGTACCGCTCGTAAAGCCGTTGCTTAACATGTGTTGAGACAAGGTCTCATACCAGGCTCTCAGAGCCTGATGCAACTCGTAAAGTGCTTTATCTAGCAAGTATACCTTGTCTTTGTTCTACGGATCGGCAAACCCCGGTGGTTGTCCGATGAACACACGCTCTTTTACCTTTCCATAGAAGAAAGTTGTTTTGAAATCTTGCTGATATACCTTGAAGCCCTTCCACGACACAAACGCTAAGAAAATTCTGATTGCTTCCAGTCTCGCAACCGGAGCATACACTTCTGTGTAATCAATTTCTTCTTGTTGATGAAAACCTTTTACAACGAGCCGAGCTTTGTTGCGCACTATTACCCCTCGATCATCACGCTTGCACTTAAAGACCCATTTAGTATCAATGGGTTTTTGATTTGCTGGAGGATCCACAAGCTTCCACACACCTAACTTCTCGAATTGTTGCAATTCCTCCTGCATAGCGTTGACCCAGCTTTCATCAGCAATTGGTTCCTTCCAATGCTTAGGTTCAATCTGCGAGATAAATAGCGAAAAGAACAATATTCCTGAATAGGAGCTACTTAGTGTAGAAATAACTAAGAGCTTTGTTAATTTGATTTCGCGTTTTTACTCATGCACACAGTTCACCAATGATATTGTCTGAAGGATGATATTTCGAGGAACCACTTCTTCAGAAACAGCTACTTCGTTCTCCTGATTAGTAATATTCTGTTAAGCCACAAAATCAGCAACCGTACCACTCACAGATGTTTCATATCTTGAACTAGGACCAACAGATTGATTTAATAAACATGTGATATGCTCAGATTCATCATCAGAACTTGAATCACCCCCGTGATCATAAGTTGGCACAAAATCATAATCAGACTCATTTATTGGAGAAAGAATTGGATCAACTAAACTTGGATTTGTTGTAGCAACTGGTTCTTCAGGAACATTTGTTTGAACATTTTCAGCTTTTGAAGTTTAAGTACCAATGGTGGTTGAGTCACCACTATCCGTCATGAAACTTGTTCTTGATTAGCTGCTTGTTGCATTTAATATAACACTGCAAGGTCTTCTTCATTTGGTTCTTCTGGTAATTCAAAAGAATCCCACAAATTGTCATAGTTAAACATCCAAGAATCTCCAAGTTTTTGTGTTGGCAATGTGTATCTTCGACAATCAACATGCTGTGCAAGAACCACTTGATTCAAACTTGGAAATATACCCTCCATAGTGGACTTTCATAACAAACATAGAAACCTTCTAGCGACTTTGCTCCAAATTTGCCATCAGGATCAATTACCGTACAAGTAGATCCAAAAGGTTCAAGATACTCCAAGTTAGGTTTTCTTTGTTTTAAAAGCTTGAAGCATGTCTTCTTAAATAGTTTAAAGGTTAACACCCGGTTCAATGTATAACAAGCCGAAGCAACAGCCTTGCTCTAGAAACTCACAGGCAATTTAGAATCAGCCACCATCGTTCTTGCCGTTTCAATGAGCGTGCGATTCTTACATTCAGCTACTCCATTTTGTTGAGGAGTATAAGGTGTGCTGAATTTGTGAAGAATGCCTTTATCGTTGGAAAATTCGAGCATTCGGTTACTCTTGATTTTCGTTCTATTATCGCTTCTGATTCTTCGAATGGGTAAATGATATAAATTCTAAAGCTTTCGGAATGCCTTGAACCATGTGAAAAATGTTTTGAAAAAGATGAGATGATCAAAGATCTAAACAAACATAATGAAAATTTCAGATTTGATTATCGAACAATGAAAGAGTCGTATGATAAAATGAAAAGAACATATAAAATGGTCGAGCAAGCAAATCTTGAACAAAGTAAAACGATGGATATGTTAAAAGCCACTTTAATGGAAAAACAAATGGCTATTAACAGTCATATAAATAAGATTTCTAAGCTTAAAATGGAACTCGAAACTGAAAAAAATTGAAACTGAAAGTGTAAATAAACTCTTGGTTAGTTATTCGAAAAGTTCATATGTCATTGACCATATTCTGCCTATCGTAAAAATAGGAGAGGATGGTCAAGTTGAAAAGAAAAGTGTGGATTATAGAAATGTTCCTCCACCTATGAGGCAAAGTTATGTGAAAAAGAAACCTGAAGGAATGGAGGAGGCGCTCAATTTGAAACTTAGAACTAAAACAAAAGATGAGCTGCCTATGAACATTGATATAATCTATATTAAAATAGAATTTTCAGTTGTCATCTCTTTTTCCACATCAATCATTTCTTCAGTTTATGGCTTCACTATTTCCACTGTCTGTCCATGTCCTCCGGTTCCAAAGAATCCTGCAAAATAAGGCATCAAATTAGATGGAATAATATTCTTAAATGCATTGTGTAAAATGTTTTCTTCCTCAGTGCGTTGAAGATATTCCCCTAATAGTGCATTTTCCAAAGATTCTTCTTCATCAAAAATAGCATTTGAATCTTCCATTTCAGGTTCTGGCTCTTCGATGATTTCAGCTAGTAAAGTTAAACTTTCATTCTTGGAAATGTATTTGTTCCAGTTAAAGCCCTCATCTTCTTATGCTACTACCAAGGCCTTTTCCCTTGATGGTGACGGTCCATCTTCAATTTGAACGACTCTTGTTTGAGGCGAAGGTCGATGGTAAATAGCTCTTTGATAGTAATCATTGTTGTTCCCAAATGGATTTTGATTACCACTTACCTCACAATTTGGACATTCTCGTTTAAAATGACCCTTTTCTTTGCATTTGAAGCATGTGACCTTTGTTTTATCAAACCCCAATTTACTCTTTCCATATCCTATATCTCTTCCAGTTAATTCCATGAATCTGGTTGCTCTTCGGATGATAGAAGCCATACACCATCTTATGTCCATCAACTCCAGTTCCTCTTGGTTGATTTGATCATATCTTCAGCTGTCATTCAGGATTTCCAATCCTACCAGCGACCAAACTTTCATAGGACTCTATGACAGTTGCAAGTAGTGCCATATGTTGCTTTGCTGTTTGCTCGTTAAAATTTTGAGCATTCTTCAGATTAACAGCAATGTTGCATTGAATAACATTCGGGCTTGAACTTGCATTGCTGGATTGGTTCGATTGATTACAAAACGGATTTGTATCATATTGTGTCTAAGGTGTCTGAGGTGTATTTGGATCGAATCTTGGAAATAATTGAAAGCTTGATTGGCTAGAATTTGAACTTCCAGAAGTATTTGCACTGAAAGCGGTTTGTATTTTAGGACTCTGAGTTTCAGTAGACACTGTTTTGTAGTACAGACCGACATCTTGTACAACTTGTCCACTTTTAGATCTGGCAATCTTCTGAAGTTCCATCTCATGGCCTTCAAGTTTTTCAATGCATGTTGATAAATTATATCCACTGTACTCAATCCCGTTCTTCAACACCATCAGATACGTTGACCATTTACCCCTAGGTAATGCTTCTGCAAGTTTATCAACCAATTCTTCATCTGCTTTGAGTATCTCGTGCCTCTTCATTTGATGTACCATGTGACAATAGCGCTCGATCAATTGTAACATTGATTCACCTTTCATGAGACTGAAAATATCAAATTCCTTTCTCAGTAGTGCCTTTTTGCTTTTCCTCATCTCGGTACTTCCATGATGCTTCATTCACAAAGCGTTCCATAATGTTTGTGAGTGGTTGTCATGTTGTAACAGCATCAGGATGTCCTCTTTGACCGACTGCAATAGTAGACTCATCATTTTGTTTTCGTTGACAAAATTCTCTTTCTCTTCCGGAGTAAAATTCTTTGGGATTTTCTCCAAGTTATTCTCATCTCTCGGCAAAGTATATTTGGTTCTGATCGCCAACCAGCAGTTGAAATGATTTGCTTGAACCCAATTCTTGAACTTTTCTCTCCAACTTTCATAGTCTCTGGGATTCATTATTTTCGAGGGTTTAACAGCAGTTCCCATGTCGTTTTCGAGGTTCATTTGAGCAACATCGTTTGTTGTTTTTCCAGCATTGGTTGCGAAAGCGTTGATAAACTCGGAATCCATTTTGATACGCTGAAAATATCTGAAACACGTTCAAACTTAAAAATAATAAGCCACAGGGACTAATTCGTACGAATTAGAGGTTCTAGTTCGTACGAACTAGAGTAACAATTTTTGAAAATTTTCAAATCTGTAATTCATACGAAGTAGGTGAATTGAATTTGAAAGCTTTTTTATTGTAATTCGTACGAATTACAAGATTCCAATTCACATAGAGATGTTCTCCAAAATGTGATTTTTTTTTTGCAATTTTCGACATGAATTCATTTGATTTTAGGTCTGAAACTTTCAAGGGTTTATCATTATGTGATTTTACATGACATATTGAAAATTCAGTCCATTTTAACCTTGAATTCATTAGAAGTGAAAAATAAGAACAAATGAGTAGAAGTAGAAGTAGATCTTGTGTAGATGTCCATAAATCAGGCCTCCATAGCTCTTATACCACTTGTAGGACCGTTTAATCCTTTAGCAAAGGTGCCTAAGATGTTTCTAATCCAAGTAAGCGGAAATTACGAGTATTAGTGACATATACACAAGTTTAACAGTTTAAATCGTCAGTTTATTAATGTCCAAAGTTGTACACCGAGAATCCAAACTGACAGAGCTCCGCCATCTCTAATGTAAAAAGTTAACAAATGAAGAAACCTAGACGGCTATCTATAGGAATCCTAGTTCGCACCAAATGGCTTGTGTTCTAGTTCGTACGAAGTACTACTTCGTACAAACTACAACACTTACATGTGTACTTCGTGCGAACTACTCCCTAACAAACATAAACTTAATCTTAAACATTAAAAACTTATACTTTAGACTAGATCCAAGTGAATTCAGCACTTGGTCTTCATCTCGCACTCAAGTTCCCAAGTGAATTCAGCACCACGCTTTCCTTCCGAACGAACCTTGACTATGGGAATTTTGTTGTGCCCAAGCTGCTTGGTTTCTCGGTCCATGATTTTGACTGGCTTTTCCACAAAATGCAGAGTCTTGTTTATTTGCAAGTCTTCGACAGGAACATGAAGTCTAGCTACACACTTCTTAAGGTTAGAGACATGGAAGTTTAGATGGATGTTGTTGAGTTCTTGAGGTAAATCAAGTTGGTAAGCCACCTTGCCAATCCTCTCGGGTATCTTGAAAGGACCAACATAGCGAGGGGCAAGTTTACCCTTTTTACCAAAACGAACCACTCCTTTCCAAGGAGATACTTTGAGTAGCACATGATCTCCAACGTTGAATTCCAAGGGTTTGCGTCTCTTGTCAGCATAGCTCTTTTGTCGACCTCTAGCCTTGAGTAAGTTGTCGTGGATTTGAAGAATCTTATCCGTTGTTTCTTGTATGAGCTCAAGGCCAGTAAATTGTTTATCACCAATCTGATGCCAGCTGATGGGAGATCGGCACTTGCGTCAATATAAAGCTTCTAAAGGAGCCATTTGAATACTGGAGTGATAGTTGTTGTTGTACGAGAACTCAATCACTGGAAAATTGACATCCCAACTCCACCAAATTCGATGACACAAGAACGGAACATGTCCTCTAGTGTCACACCCTCAATTTCCACTTGCGGAGTTTTACCGCGAGGCGTGTGAACAAACCAGAATCCGAGACACTAGTAACATCGAACGACTCTATATGATTTGTTTATACGTTTTCCAAAATCATTTGTTTAACCATTCATAGTTAATTTAAATTGTCTTAGTTTGGTTTCAATGTTTAGCGGAAGCATTAGTTTTTAAAGTTGAGCGGAAGCATTAAAGTAAAGTAAAGGAACGGGCGCCAACACAAACGCCAAAACTAAAGAAAAACCCAAACAATATTCGTAAATGAGACTCGATAAAAAGATGTCTTGATCAATGCAAGTGAGTGCACCTAGAGCTCCTAGCGTCCTGAGAAACATGTAAAGAAACAAGTGTCAACATTAAAGAAGAGTGAGTTCACAGGTTTTCATAAGTTCATTTGTTCGGTTATAAGTTTGTTTCCCCCGTTATCCCTAACCCGGGATAACGATTTAGTTCCATTATTCCCAACCCGGAATAATACTGATGGTTCCATTATTCCTTACCCGGAATAATAATGATGTTCCATTATTCCTAACCTGGAATAATAACGTTGTTGGTTCCATTATCCCTAACCCGGAATAATATTGTTGATTCGTAATTAAGTTCAATGTTAACATGTAGGTAGCGAGACTAAAGTTATGTCACGTAAGTGTTCGCGCTCGAAGCTGACTGTTGTGCCTCCGTGTTGCCAGGCCTATCACTGACCATGGCGAAGTTAGGCCAAATTATTCACCCGTTGACCATACCCGGTCGGCTAGCGCGACTAGCTCGGATGGGGCTTGTCGGGCCCAGTAGTACTACTTATAATTTCCCCGCTATCTAACCCAATACTAACGATCCGAGAGTTTGTCGAGGACGATATAGCTGCTTAGTGACCATAACGTACATTAACATTAACTTAGTAACCGTATAGTTTAATGACGTTAATTTCGTATAACGTAAAGAGATAGAGTTGTAGAGTGTATACATGTTTCTCCCCTGTTGTTTAAAACCGGATAAAATAGGGGCCGTGAACTCACCTTTAATTGCTCAGTTAGTGTAACACAGAAGTAGCAAATAATGGGACCGCTAATTGCGTCCTAACAAATCAATTGATTTAAAGTTAGTGTGTGAACACACCGATACAAACCCTACACATAACTAGCACACAATGCGGCACACACAACAACAAATTCTAAAACACAATCATGCATGCAAAGTCTTATCATACCAAAATAGTGATCAACCAACCTATCATGAACACAAATCAATCCATACAACACTTTGGTACACACATTCGCAAGTTATCAAGTTTCAGCTTGTATACTCATAATTAGCCTGTTTTCAAGGATTTTTATAAAATAGTTCCAACGTTCCAAAAATTCCAATTTTTTTACACAAGGTGTCAACTAAACTGTAGAATTTTATGTAAATTTTTTCAGTCCTAACACTTTACTAATTATTCATAAATATTAATATACTAGGCTGCAGTCAGATTCGTCGCTTTCTGACTGCAGTCCACGGGAGAATTTATTTAAAAATCACCATTCATCCAATTAACAAAATTCCAGTGGGAGTTTCCCGTAAATTTCCATCTTCAGTTGCTGTACAAATTTCGTGATTCAACTCTCCACAGATTATGAGATCCGACTCGATAAACAACTAACAAATTTTCAAAATTTAGACAGCTTCAGTTACTGCACTTAATTGACCACTTAAAAATATCAAACGACCTCAGAAAAATATGAATCCAGCGCCATTAGAAGCATTTTTCAAAAATATATGTTTTAGTCTTCAGAAAATCCATTTTCCGATAAATAATAACCAAGTTACAGCCAATTGAAGTTGGCTGTAAACACCATTCAGTATCCTGATTTCAACTTTTTATCGCAATATAACACGCTTAAACAATCGAGACGTTAAATATAAACGATCAAGAACAGATTTATCAATCATATATCATCATGTACATCATACTCATGCAAACCCTAATCATATTATATGGTTTTTATCACAAAACGCAGCCTATGTTCCTTTTATTCATCTAATCGTCTTAATCGCAATTCTTGCACAAATAATCGAACTAACATCATAACTCTTTCAATACCATGATTCTACCATTACATACAAGCATGATCAATAGTTCATAAACCCTAACATGATTTGCGAAACAATAGAAAACCCTAACCTTTAACAATGAAGATTAATGAACCGGGAACGAGATGGGAGTCGATTCGGATGTTGAAGAAGATCGCGACCGAGAGGAAGAGTGGGAAGGCTGCCGTCGGCTGATCTTAGAGCTAGGGTTCCCTTTTTTTTGTGTTAACAACTCTCATGCATGCTTATCTACTTATAGTGTAAGGGAGGAAGGAAAAAGATCAAGGGTTTGAGGTTTGGTACATGCGGCCGCAAGGGTTTGGGTGGGGCGGTTTGGGTCTTTAACTTGAGCCTCAAGTTTTGGTTAACTCCTTGAGTCGCAAGGAAATGAGGTCGACTCGTTTCGCGGCTCGGTTCGATTCGTCTATCTATTTACCATATATATATTTTTATAACTAAAAATCACGAATTCGAAACATGGCATAATAACTCACCGAACTTATAACGTTTAATACACATAACACGTAATTCACTTGATAAGTTCACAAAGTTATCGTAATTATTTCGAGCGTGTAAATTAAATCTCCGAATCAATTTAGCGCAGGAATGAATAACCGTGAAGTAGTGCGTTTAAGATATCTGAAAAACCGGGATGTCACATTATCCCCATGTTGAAAGAATTTTCATCCCGAAAATTGAGTAAACGCGGTTTAGAATGCAACGCACAGGTTTAGAATGCCACGCACAAAAATTTAGTTCGTTAACAATGGTACACGAAATTACAAGAAATTCCCAGGTTGTCACATCATCCCCATGTTGAAAGAATTTTCGTCCCGAAAATTTAGTTGGTGGTATCGTTAGCTTGCTGCTCAGCTGAAAAAAGGTGTGGGTATTTGCTTTTCATTTGGTCCTCTCTTTCCCACATGAACTCCGGTCCACGCTTAGAGTACCAACGAACCTTGACGATCGGAATATTGCTGTGCCTTCGAGTCTTGATCTCACGATCCATGATCTCGATAGGTTGTTCCACAAAGTGCAGTTGTTCATCCACTTGAATCTCATCCAATGGAATGATTAGGGTTTCATCTGATAGACACTTCTTCAGATTTGACACGTGAAAAACGTTGTGAACTCCACTGTGTTCGGTAGGAAGGTCTAATTGATAAGCTACGGGTCCGATATGTTTCAAGATCACGAACGGGCCTACGTACCGTGGGTTTAGTTTGCCTCGTTTCCCAAAGCGAATTACACCCTTCCAGGGTAACACCTTCAGTAGGACGCGGTCGCCTACTTGAAATTCGAGCAGTTTGCGTCGTTGATTAGCGTAGCTTTTCTGTCGATCTCGTGCTGCTGCCATGCGGTTTCTGATTTGTACAATCTTTTCAGTAGCCTCAAGTATCAACTCAGGGCCTGTGAGTTGACTGTCACCGACTTCTGCCCAACAGACCGGTGATCTACATTTACGACCGTATAATGCTTCAAACGGTACTGCCGATATACTCGTATGGTAACTGTTGTTATACGAGAATTCCACTAAAGGGAGATGGATTTCCCAACTATTCCCGAAGTCTACCACGCATGCCGTAAGCATGTCTTCCAAGGTCTGAATGGTCCTTTCGCTTTGACCATCAGTTTGAGGGTGATAAGCTGTGCTCATATCTAAGCGTGTACCCAACGCTTTCTGAAAGTGACTGCCAAAAGTTGGACGTGAAACGAGCATCTCTGTCTGAGATGATGGACGTTGGCACCCCGTGCTGAGAAACTACTTCCTTAATGTAGATGCGAGTCAACTTATCCATCTTATATGTTTCTTTAATCGCTAGGAAGTGTGCGGACTTAGTTAAACGATCCACGTTTATCCTGATGGTATCGCAACCACCCAAAGTTCGCGGGAGTTTAGTGATGAAGTCCATCGAGATCTGATCCCATTTGCACACCAGGATCTCAGGTTGTTGAAGTAGCCCCGATGGTTTCTGATACTCTACCTTGACTTTTGAACAAGTCAAACACTTGCTCACGTAGGTGGCTATATCGGCTTTCATGTTGGGCCACCAGTACGCGGCTTTAAGGTCTTGATACATCTTATCCGAACAAGGATGGACAGAGTATCGGGATTTGTGAGCTTCGTCAATGACTAGCTTTCTGAGGTCTCCGTAGAGAGGTACCCATATACGATTCATGAAATACCGGGCTCCATTGGGTTTTACTTCCCAATCGCGTTCCATTTTTCCCACCGATTCGGCCTTGATGTTTTCTTCCTTAACTGCTTCTAACTGCGCGGCGCGTATCTGTTCGGGTAACCCCGAATGAATGGTGAATTGTAGTGCTCGTACCCGACGAGGTTTCAAGTGTTCCTTCCTACTGAGGGCATCAGCTACCACGTTAGCTTTACCCGGGTGATACCGAATGGCACATTCATAATCATTCAGGAGTTCGACCCAGCGACGCTGTCGCATGTTCAACTCCTTCTGGTCAAAGATGTGTTGGAGGCTCTGGTGATCTGTATAGATTGTGCACTTTGTTCCATATAGGTGGTGTCTCCAAATCTTCAGCGCAAACACCACTGCTCCCAATTCCAGGTCATGTGTTGTGTAGTTTTTCTCGTGAACTTTCAATTGTCGGGACGCATACGCGATGACCTTATCACGTTGCATGAGTACGCATCCCAATCCCTGAATGGAAGCATCACAATATACCACAAAATCATCCCATCCGGCAATGATAGAATGGGTGCACTGCAAAGTTTCTGCTTCAGCAATTGAAATGCCGCTTCCTGCTTGTCACCCCAAGCATACTTGGTGCCTTTCTGGGTGAGGGTGGTAAGCGGTTGCGCAATCTTTGAAAATCCCTCTATGAAACGTCTGTAGTAACCCGCCAAACCCAAAAATTGGCGGATCTCTGTCGGTGTCCTGGATGCTTCCCAGTTCTTGATAGCATCGATCTTGGCGGGATCGACGTGGATACCCTTTTCATTCACAATATACCCGAGGAACTGAACATCCCGAATCCAGAAATCACACTTTGAAAGCTTGGCATATAGTTTCTCCTGTTGAAGTAATTCCAGCAGTAATCGTAGATGTTCAGCATGTTCTTCTTCACCTTTAGAGTAGATGAGTTTGTCATCGATGAACACAATGACAAACTTGTCGAGATACGGTTTACACACGCGGTTCATGAGGTCCATGAACACCGCGGGTGCATTGGTGAGACCGAAGGGCATGACCAAGAACTCATAATGGCCATACCGAGTACGAAATGCCGTCTTAGCGATATCCTCCTCCCTGACACGTAACTGGTGATAACCGGACCGTAGATCAATCTTAGAGTAGTAGCTTGATCCTTGAAGTTGGTCGAAGAGATCGTTGATGCGAGGTAATGGGTATCGATTCTTGATAGTAACCTTATTGAGTTCCCTGTAGTCGATGCACATGTGGAAGGTCCCGTCCTTCTTCTTGACAAAAAGGACTGGAGCTCCCCATGGTGAAGTACTAGGTTGGATAAATCCTTTTTCTAACAATTCCTGAAGTTGGGTAGACAGCTCTTGCAACTCAGCTGGAGCTAGGCGGTATGGGGCCTCTGCGATGGGAGTTGCATGGTTCGCCAATTCAATTTCAAACTCCACTTGTCGATGTGGTGGAAGACCAGGTAACTCCTCTGGAAATACATCGGAAAAATCACGAACGACGGGGATATCTTCTATACGTTTCTCGTCCTTAGGCTGTTCGGTAACCAGTGCGAGCAAAGCGAAGGAGTTCTTCCTCCGAAGATACTTATGTGCTTGCATTTAAGAGATGATGTTTGTGACGGCGCCTGCCTTCTCGCCTTGCACCGTCAAGATTTCGTCGTTAGAGAGCGGAATACGGATAGCTTTCTCGAAACAGAGAACTTCAGCTCGGACGTCGGATACCCAGTCCATTCCGGCTACCACGTCAAAACTACCCAGGGTAGTTGTCATCAGATCAATGGTAAAGGTGTAACCCGCGAGTTTGAGTTGACAGCCGGATACTAAATGGGTCACATCTACAGATTTACCATCGGCTAGTTCTATGACGTAAGGGGTCTCTAGGGGTTTAGGCGTGAGATTTAGGTTCTTCCTAAAAGACTCAGATATAAAACTCCTATCCGCACCCGTATCAAAAAGTACAGTAGCAAAATGTTCATTAAGGGGAAACTTACCGGTGACCACGTTCGAGTCGTTTCTGGCCTCTCCGCGGCCTAGCGTAAATGCACGACCTTTGGCACCCCCTGTGCCACCATTTCCATTGTTGTTGTTGTTATTGTTGTTGTTGTGGTTGTTGTGGTTGTTGTTGTTCCCACCATTGTTGTTGTTGTTACAAAGCTATGGGCAGTCTCGTTTGAAGTGGGCAGTGCTACCACACTGATAGCACCCCTTGTTAATACCCTGCTGCTGACCCTGGTGCTGATTTTGATTTTGTCGGGACATGATTTCCCCGCGACGATCCTTTGCCGCGTGTCCCACTTTGCCACATCGTTGGCAGCGATTTCCGGCATAAGGGCTGTGATGATGAAGGTTACAACGATTACACTGCGGCTTTCGACCTACATAGCCGCTTGTGTTCTGGGTGTTGTTGGCGGGCTGATTATTGTGACCCCGGTGGCTGTTGAAATTATTGAACCGTTTCTGGTTCCCTTGTTGTGGCTGGGCTGACGAAGACTGTCGAGCAGACGAGTCTTCAAACTTTCTTTTATTATCAGGGGCAACTTCAGTTGTACCCCGAGATGGCAACTTCTTTTGTTCCACCGCCTTATCGGTGAGTTTGTGCGCCAACCTGATTGCTTGATGCTCAGTCGCAGGGTTGCTAGCCATTACCATACCCTGGATCTCGGGGACCAGACCCCCAAGGTAAAACTCGAGTCGTTTCTCAACGGTGTTGGCCAGATCGGGACATAGGAATACCAGGTCATGATGTTTCGCTGTGTATGCTTCAATTTCAGATCCCACCATCTTGTGGTTCCATAATGTTTGCTCCAATTGTTGAACCCTGTCTCGCGGACAGTACTCCTCTTTGACTAGGGCCTTAAACTCGGCCAAGGCCATTGCGTTTGCAGCAATAAGTCCTCGCGTTTGGACTTGTGCATTCCACCAAGTTAGTGCCCCATCCTCCAACGTTGAGGCAGCATACTTGACCTTGTTGGCTTCCAGACAGTTGCACATTTCGAACACTGATTCGGACTTTTCGATCCAGCGGACCAGTCCTATGGGTCCTTCTGCACCCGTGAATTTGCTTGGTTTCGCATCGAGGAACATCTTGTAGGGGTTAAGACCCCCTCCTGCTGACAGAGGACAGGTAGTCAGCGAGAAAGTCTACTAGCCCAACTATTAGATTTTCCCATGAAAATTTAATAATGGTTACCTGCTGGTTGGTTTTGAACACCTGCCAGAGCAGCATTTATGTGTTCTTGGATTATTGCGGTCAGTTCTTCGGGTGTCATGTTGAGGTTTCCGCGACGTCCAGTTGCCATTTTAGATCTTCGCAAGACAACATAAACACACACTGATAAGTATATATATCCAATATAGTTATCCTACTCCATACTTAAATAATCCCTCAGATTATGTCAACCCAAATAAATTAAACAATCAAAAGAAATATTCGCTTAAATAAAATTTCAACGTCTTACAAAATGCCAACCAAACATATCTGTTTACTATAAAATCTCAAGTTCAAACATAAGTAGAGAAATAAATAGACTGAAGGAAGCAAATGGGATAAGCGAGACGAATCAGTCTTCTACGTCTCCATCTCCCAAATCGCTATCGTTGCCGTCATCCTCCGCGGCTGTTTCCAGCTTCTATAGCCGGGTCTTCCTCCGGATCCTCCTCTGGATCCTCCTCTAGATCCTCCTCTATCGGCACTGGAGGGGCCGGTGCTGGTGCGGGTACTAGAACAGGTGCCTGATTCTGTTCTAGTTCTTGAATTCTCCAGCTAGACTCAAGAACTCTGTCTTCGAGCCAGTCAGCCCTCAGCTGCTCAGCACGAAGATCTTTAGCTAAAGTGTTATGAGCTATCTTACTCTCATGTTGCTCTTCCTCGAGCGCTCCAGTCTTACCCGTTAATTGTCGTATCATCCATCCCTGTGCTAGGATGGTTTCATGCATTCCCTCTAGTTGTTCTTGTTGCTTTCTTATCATATCTCTAAGTAGGTCGTTCCCTACTTCTAATGAGTTAACCGGTTCGACCGGCATCGCGGTGGTCGGGCGTGAGGACGACTCCTCTCCTAGAGCGAGCCTTTTTCTAACAGCTGAGCGTGTCTCCACGCCATGAGGTGGTGAGGGTTCCACCATAGGTGCCTTCCCCGGCGCCCTTGGTTGCAAAAGTTTGTCGGATGATGATGACATTGCCTGTTGGGTTGTGTAGTTAGTTACGAGTTGCATTCATTTCAATTATGCATTTATATTTTACATAACACAGTTGTGGTACAACACATAACAAGATATAACAGTTCAGTGCCAAACTAAGTCTAGTGTCGTGTAATCAGCTATAGTTTAGGTCTACTTTTAATGCAAACCTGGTTCTCTATAGCTAGAGCTCTGATACCAATCTGTCACACCCTCAATTTCCACTTGCGGAGTTTTACCGCGAGGTGTGTGAACAAACCAGAATCCGAGACACAAGTAACATCGAACGACTCTATATGATTTGTTTATACGTTTTCCAAAATCATTTGTTTAACCATTCATAGTTAATTTTAAATTGTCTTAGTTTGGTTTCAATGTTTAGCGGAAGCATTAGTTTTTAAAGTTGAGCGGAAGCATTAAAGTAAAGTAAAGGAACGGGCGCCAACACAAACGCCAAAACAAAAACCCAAACAATATTCGTAAATGAGACTCGATAAAAAGATGTCTTGATCAATGCAAGTGAGGGCACCTAGAGCTCCTAGCGTCCTGAGAAACATGTAAAGAAACAAGTGTCAACATTAAAGAAGAGTGAGTTCACAGGTTTTCATAAGTTCATTTGTTCGGTTATAAGTTTGTTTCCCCCGTTATCCCTAACCCGGGATAACGATTTAGTTCCATTATTCCCACCCCGGAATAATACTGATGGTTCCATTATTCCTTACCCGGAATAATAATGATGTTCCATTATTCCTAACCTGGAATAATAACGTTGTTGGTTCCATTATCCCTAACCCGGAATAATATTGTTGATTCGTAATTAAGTTCAATGTTAACATGTAGGTAGCGAGCCTAAAGTTATGTCACGTAAGTGTTCGTGATCGAAGCTGACTGTTATGCCTCCGTGTTGCCAGGCCAATCACTGACCATGGCGAAGTTAGGCCAAATTATTCACCCGTTGACCATACCCGGTCGGCTAGCGCGACTAGCTCGGGTGGGGCTTGTCGGGCCCAGTAGTACTACTTATAATTTCCCCGCTATCTAACCCAATACTAACGATCCGAGAGTTTGTCGAGGACGATATAGCTGCTTAGTGACCATAACGTACATTAACATTAACTTAGTTACCGAATAGTTTAATGACGTTAATTTCGTATAACGTAAAGAGATAGAGTTGTAGAGTGTATACATGTTTCTCCCCCTGTTTTTAAAACCGGATAAAATAGGGGCCGTGAACTCACCTTTAATTGCTCGGTTAGTGTAACACATAAGTAGCAAATGATGGGACCGCTAATTGCGTCCTAACAAGTCAGTTGATTTAAAGTTAGTGTGTGAACACACCGATACAAACCCTACACATAACTAGCACACAACGCGGCACACACAACAACAAATTCTAAAACACAATCATGCATGCAAAGTGTTATCATACCAAAATAGTGATCAACCAACCTATCATGAACACAAATCAATCCATACAACACTTTGGTACACACATTCGCAAGTTATTAAGTTTCAGCTTGTATACTCATAATTAGTCTGTTTTCGAGGATTTTTTATAAATAGTTCCAATGTTCCAAAAATTCCAATTTTTTTACAGAAGGTGTCAACTAAACTGTAGAATTTTATGTAAATTTTTCAAGTCCTAACACTTTACTAATTATTCATAAATATTAATATACTAGGCTGCAGTCAGATTCGTCGCTTTCTGACTGCAGTCCACGGGAGAATTTATTTAAAAATCACCATTCATCCAATTAAGAAAATTCCAGTGGGAGTTTCCCGGAAATTTCCATCTCCAGTTGCTGTACAAATTTCGTGATTCAACTCTCTACAGATTATGAGATCCGACTCGATAAACAACTAACAAATTTTCAGAATTTACACAGCTTCAGTTACTGCACTTAATTGACCACTTAAAAATATCAAACGACCTCAGAAAAATATGAATCCAGTGCCATTAGAAGAGTTTTTCAAAAATATACGTTTTAGGCTTCAGAAAATCCGTTTTTCGATAAATAATAACCAAGTTACAGCCAATTGAAGTTGGCTGTAAACACCATTCAGCATCCTGATTTCAACTTTTTTAGAATTTACACAGCTTCAGTTACTGCACTTAATTGACCACTTAAAAATATCAAACGACCTCAGAAAAATATGAATCCAGTGCCATTAGAAGCGTTTTTCAAAAATATACGTTTTAGGCTTCAGAAAATCCGTTTTTTCGATAAATAATAACCAAGTTACAGCCAATTGAAGTTGGCTGTAAACACCATTCAGCATCCTGATTTCAACTTTTTATCGCAATATAACATGCTTAAACAATCGAGACGTTAAATATAAACGATCAAGAACAGATTTATCAATCATATATCATCATGTACATCATACTCATGCAAACCCTAATCATATTATATGGTTTTTATCACAAAACGCAGCCTATGTTCCTTTTATTCAACTAATCGTCTTAATCGCAATTCTTGCACAAATAATCGAACTAACATCATATCTCTTTCAATACCATGATTCTACCATTACATACAAGCATGATCAATAGTTCATAAACCCTAACATGATTTGCGAAATAATAGAAAACCCTAATCTTTAACAATGAAGATTAATGAACCGGGAACGAGATGGGAGTCGATTCGGATGTTGAAGAAGATCGCGACCGAGAGGAAGAGTGGGAATGCTGCCGTTAGCTGATCTTAGTGCTAGGGTTCCCTTTTTTTGTGTTAACAACTCTCATGCATGCTTATCTATTTATAGTGTAAGGGAGGAAGGAAAAAGATCAAGGGTTTGAGGTTTGGTGCATGCGGCCGCAAGGGTTTGGGTGGGGCGGTTTGGGTCTTTAACTTGAGCCTCAAGTTTTGCTTAACTCCTTGAGTCGCAAGGAAATGAGGTCGACTCGTTTCGCGGCTCGGTTCGATTCGTCTATCTATTTACCATATATATATTTTTATAACTAAAAATCACGAATTCGAAACATGGCATAATAACTCACCGAACTTATAACGTTTAATACACATAGCACGTAATTCACTTGATAAGTTCACAAAGTTATCGTAATTATTTCGAGCGTGTAAATTAAATCTCCGAATCAATTTAGCGTAGGAATGAATAACCGTGAAGTAGTGCGTTTAAGATATCTGAAAAACCGGGATGTCACATCTAGGGTTTGGATAGTACGTTCAGTCTGTCAATTCGTTTGCGGATGAAAGGCAGTACTAAGATTCAAGTGATAACCCATAGCGGTTTGGAAAGTTTGCCAAAGACGTGAAGTGAAACGACCATCACGGTCAAATATGATGTCCAGAGGAATACAATGACGTCAGATGATTTCATAAGTATAGACTCGAGCAAGTTTCTCAACCTTGAAATCTTCACGAACAGGAAGAAAGTGAGCTGATTTAGTCAAATGGTCAATGATTACCCAAATGCTATCATGACCAGAAGGTGTTCGAGGGAGTTTGGTTATGAAGTCCATAGCAATGCTATCCCATTTCAAAACTGGGATTTCTGGCTGTTTTCGAGTAAACCAGAAGGACGCTGATGCTCAGCTTTGACTTTTGAGCAAGTGAGACATTCAGAAACATAAGAGGCGATGTCCTTCTTCATACCAGGCCACCAAGAGGATGTACGAAGGTCATGGTACATCTTATCAGCACCAGGATGAATCGAGTACTTGGATTTGTGTGCCTCATTCATGATGAGTTCATGAAGATTGTCGTGATCTGGCACCCAGATACAATCAAGATAGTATTGAATTCCATTGGATTTTGTAGCTGGCGATTTCCTATTCCTCTATGGATCCTTCCATTCGTTCATTCTAGGTTGTGTAACAGATCTGTTATAGGTTTTGATTCATCAAATCCTATACGAACTCAATTAGCGGCCGACAGGTGTTTGGATTGAAGGATTTTTTGTTTTCTTATCTTGATCACCACCGTATTCTGTGTAGTTCGGTTTGATTATATAGAAGTGTGGGTTTGTCGGTCCTTCTGGTCAGGCAGAAACCTTGACTTACCAGTTCCGCTATATGATTTTGAAAGGCTCATGGGGTAGGGTTTAAGCTAGTTTAGGGTTTTATTTTTTCAGTACGTAGTTTCCTGGTTTTCTTGGTTCTTGTTGCGTGGTAGTCTGTGTTTTCTCTAAAAGAGAGAGTTGTCTTTATTAGTATGGATGATCGTAAAAAGTCTGGGGATTCACGGCAAGATGGTCGACTATACCGGTTCTGTCATTTAAGGGTATCGCTGATAGGGTTGTCGATGTGGATGGAAACACATTCATACCGCGTAGAGGTATGGTTGTTGATCAGCAGAATGATGGCCGGCGTATTACTGTTATTGATGAGCTGACGAAGTTCAGTTAGTCTGGAGAAGGTTGGTCTGGAGAATACGAGAACGGAGAAACATCAAAAAGGTGATGTTGGGGTAAATGGTAGTCCACCTGATACTGAAAACAATTCAAAATCCTTGTCTTATGCGGAATCAGTCACGACAGATAATTTCTAGAAGGTAAATTTCCGAAATCTTGCTAGTGTTGAGAAGCATGATGGTTGTGATGTGGTACTTCCTCGGGAATCAGTTAGAGTTGTGCAAGATAAGCTGGCCAACACGTTGTACGGTTATTTCAGGGGGATCGGGTGGCTTATCCGGTTGTGGAATACTTCGTTATGAATAATTGGAAGAGGTTTGGATTACAAAAATCGATGATGAACGCTAATGGTTTCTTCTTCTTTAAGTTTGGGGATCAAGTTGGTATGATGAATGCTCTTAATGGGGATCCGTGGATTATTCGCTCACAGCCGTTATTCCTAGAAGTATGGTCACCTTCTGTAAAGCTTGAGAAGAAGGAAGTTAAAAAGTTGAAAGTTTAGGTTAAGATTCATGAGGTTCCTATTGCTGCTTACACGGAGGATGGGTTAAGTTTGATTACAATGGCTATTGGTGAGCCGAAAGCTTTGGATTCGTTTACAACGTCAATAGATGCGTGGGGACATAGCAGCTATGCTCGTGCACTCATTGAAATTTCAGCTGACAATGACTTTAAGGAGGAAATGTATGTGGAATACGAATGGAGTCCCCATAGGTGTAGCCGCTGTTGTGTGTTTGGCCATAATGATGAAACTTGTCCAAAGCAGGTTAGGAAAATGTCTAATGTGTGAATAATGGACAAAAACAGAAGGAGGTAAAACAACCTATGGGTCCGAAGAAGATAAGGGTTACTGATGAGGAAGGATTTATGGATGTGGATAGTAAGAAAGTGGCTCGGAGATCTGGTTTCCAGTTAATAAACAGAAGCAAAAATTTGAATATAGAACGGTGGCCTCCAAAACGTAGGGAACTTTGAACATCTCAACAAAGCCGGCTACTAGTTTGGTTTCCAATAATCCTTTTGATGTTTTAAGGAATGATAAAGGAGAATCTAGTAAAACTGGAGATGGAGTGGAACCTGGTCAGGAAGACTCGGATGATGAGGAGGTAATTGAAGTGTACAATGAAACTAATGTGTTTCTTAGGGAGGATAAACATGGAAATACAGTTAAACAAGGGGCAAGAACTCCTAAGTCAGTGGTTTTAAATGGTTAGCTTTGCCGCATGGAATATTAAGGGGTTGAACCGCCCCTGAAACAAAAGGAGGTTCGTCGGGTAGTTAAGGATAATAATGTCAGCTTGTGTGCGATCCTAGAGTCTCATGTGGATGTTAATAATCTTAGTAAGGTGTGTAGTTTTGTGTTTCGTAACTGGGATTGGACGTCTAATGGGAGATGTTGTCACAAAGGGACTCGTATAATCCTTGGATGGGACCCGACTATGATTGATGTTATGGTGCTCTCTCAAATGTCCCAAGTTATGCACGTTCAGGTTATATTTAAAGCTGATAGGAGAATGGTTTTTTGTTCAATTGTGTATGCTGCTAATTACTATGTCACGCGTAGGGAGTTGTGGCAGCAATTAAGATTGCACAAAACTCTGGTGAATAATGATCCTTAGGTGATTATGGGGGATTTTAATCAAACGCTTAATCTTGAAGACAATTCTGTGGACGTTTCAACTATTTCTCCAGGTATGCGTGACTTTAAGGATTGTGTAGATGATGTTGAGATGTTTGATGTGAACCGAATGGGTATGCACTTCACATGGAACCAAAAACCCAAAAACGGTGTGGAATTGTTGAAGAAAATTGATCGAGTGTTGGGTAATACCCCTTTTGTGTCTGATTTTCCAGATTCGATTGATGTGTTTCAACCTTACGGAGTATCTGATCACTGCCCGTGTATCCTAAAGTTTCCAAAAGCTGCTATGTTAAAGCCGAGACCTTTTAAGTTTGCAAATTTTTTGATCCATAAACCGGAGTTCTTGGATATAGTTAAATCAAACTGGGAGACTTCCATAAGTGGCGTTTACCAGTTCCAAGTGATGAAGAAGTTGCGTCTGCTGAAATCTCCTCTTAGAACTATCTTGTTTAAACAAGGTAACTTGCACAAGAAAGTTGTCACCCTTCGTGGAAAACTTGAGAAAATCCAAAAGGATATTGATCAGGATCCGACAAATGAGGAGTTAAGAATTGATGAAGTTATAGTGCTGCGTGATTTCCAGGAAGCTTGTCTTGATGAAGAAAGGTTCTTGAAACAAAAGTCCAAAGTTGAATGGTTGCGGGCGGGTGATGCGAATACATCATACTTCCATATGTCCTTAAAGAGTAGGAATCATCGAAGCCGTATTGATGTTGTTACCGATTCAAATGGTGTTCCTCATGAGGGTGATAATGTTCCAATTGCTTTAGTTAATCATTATGAGCAGTTTTTGGGTTGTGAAGGTTATGTCTCGATGGTTCCCTCACCTGAGCTATTTACTAAAAAGTTAAATGCTGTTGTTGCTAGTAACATGGTGCGGCCTATCACTCTTGAAGAACAAAATCGTCTATGTTTGCAATTGGGAATGATAAAGTTCCGGGGCCTGACGGGTATACGGCTGCTTTTTTCAAGAATGCTTGGCATATTGTGGGTAGTGATATTTCGAATGCAGTCCTCGATTTCTTTAACACGGGGAAACTTTTGAAACAATTAAACCATACTCTAGTTGCGCTTGTTCCGAATAAAAGATACGTTATATTAAACCACCTCGAGTGTAACTGATTACCGACCTATGTATTGTTGAAACGTTATATATAAGTGCATTAGTAAGGTGTTAGTGGACCGGATAAAAGATACGTTAAGTGGGATCGTGAGCATAAACCAATCAGCTTTTGTACCAGGTCGGAAAATATCGGATAACATTCTTCTTACTCTAGAATTGATGCACAACTATCATAGGAATGTTGGCCCTCCTCGGTGTGCGTTTAAAGTAGATATTAAAAAAGCGTAGGATACGGTCGAATGGGGATTTCTCAAACATGTCCTGGTGGGTTTCGGTTTTAATCGTATTATGGTGGATTGGATCATGGTGTGTGTTTCCA
This sequence comes from Scalesia atractyloides, assembly GCA_947069175.1. NCBI lineage: Eukaryota > Viridiplantae > Streptophyta > Magnoliopsida > Asterales > Asteraceae > Scalesia > Scalesia atractyloides. Next base: position 45,341,074 of record CAMTDV010000019.1, on the reverse strand, counting down.
CTACTTCATACTCGTTGTGTATCAATGATAACGTTTATGGGTATTTTAATGGCAAACGGGGTTTAAGGCAGGGTGATCCTCTATCTCTGTATCTTTTTACTCTTGTTATGGAAGTTCTAACCTGTATTTTGCAGCACACGATAAGAATTGATTCCTTATTCCGGTTCCATAATAAATGTGAAAAGCAAAAGATTGTTAATCTGTGTTTTACGGATGATTTATTTCTTTTTGCTAGAGGAGATGTAGAGTCGGCTTGGTGTATCATGAATTCTCTCAGGGATTTCTCTCAAATGCCCGGATTGATCCCTAGCTCTTGGAAAAGTACTGGTTTCTTTTGCAATGTTCCTTGTCATGTTAAAACGGCGATTCTGAATACTATTCCTTTTGTGGAGGGTAAACTTCCTGTGTGCTACTTGGGTGTTCCGTTTATATCTTCTTGCCTCCTATATAAGGATTGTAGTGTTCTGGTTGAACATGTGGAGAAACGGATAAACAACTGGAAGAACAATCTTTTATCGTTTGCTGGTAGGTTACAACTAATTATTTCAGTATTGTCAGCTATTCACATTTACTGGTCTTCGGTTTTCATTATGCCGTCTCGGGTTATTCATTATTTAGAAGCCAAAATGCGTAATTTTCTCTGGGCTCAGGCTTCTTTTTAGCGTGGAAGGCGAAGGTTTCATGGAAGTCCATCTGCGTGCCAAAATTTGAAGGAGGTTTGGGTATTAGACGAAATGGAGATGTTAATAAATCTCTTATGGTCTCGCATGTTTGGAGCATTCTAACAAACTGCGAGTCGCTTTGGGTTGCTTGGATTCACTTGTTCAGATTAAGGGGCTGGAATTTTTGGGATTGTAAGGCTATAGCGAATTGCTGTTGGAGCTGGAGGAAACTTCTATAGCTTCGGGCGCTGATTAGAGATCATGTTTGGTCTAGGATGTGACACCCGGCTATTTAGACAGTACCGTACAAATGTAACACGTGTCATGAATAAATAAAAGACCATATTTGATTATTTATGATGTTTATATATGGTATTTGATGTGTTGGTAAATTTAAAGTTTGATAAAAATTACGTTGGCAATTTTAAGATAAACGCTTATCACGTAACGGTTAAAATGCGAAACGAACGTCGGTGACCGCCGGATAATGTTAAAATCCCAAAAATAGTCCGTTATGAGTTAAATAATATATTTAATCATAATCGTGAGGAAAAATAATTTAAAACGCTAAGAAACTCTATTTTCGAGTTTAAGCCCGTACTGCGCGACACTGCGCGTATCTAACAAAATACTGTCAACACAACCAGTTCAGGTCGACCAATAATTATTTTAGTAATAATTTGACGATTTTATTTTTACAGAATGATAAAAATAAATTAAAACGCTTAAAGTCCCTATTTTACGAAATTAAGCGCTTACTGCGCAACACAGCGCGTATACTACCAAATACCGACAACGTAGCCGGACCAGTCAAATAAAATATTGATTAGTAATATTTAAGTGAGTTTATTTTTATAGAGCACTGAAAATAAATTTAAACACGTTAAAACGAGGTTAAAACGCTAGATAAAACACCCGGTATCCAGTTAAATACCAATTTTAAGCACATATATGAAATATATATGTATATATGCGTGTGGATAAGTGTGTGTGAAGTTAGGGCTCTCTTGCACCTCTCTCCTCCATGTGTTGACATGGGGAACATGCACAATGATGATACCTTTACAAATCTTCCTAAATCTTTCAAAATCCAAGAAATACAATCAAAACAAATCATCCATCCCTCTCTCTCTAAAACTTGCGGCCGAAACCCCCTATACACATACATTTTCATTTTTCAAACCATTTCAAGAAGATTCAAGCTCATTTGGAGATGCGTTCAAGCTTGCATGAAGGTTTAAGAGTGATTCCAAGGAGATTCAAGCAAGAACCAAGCTTCACCTCATCTTTTTATTCAAAACCCACTAGAATCTTGAAGGTATAAACACATCTCTTTTAAAAATGTTCTTGATTCTTTTTGGTAAAGATAATAGTGAACGGGGTTTCTCTTGTTCTTGAATAATTCACTAACTTAAAAACAATAACAAATGGGTTTTTAATAAAAATGAAAATGGAGGTGTATATACATATATATATATATATATATGTATGTATGGCCGTATGTATGTATGTGTATATATACATATGAGATTTTGAGTTTTGATGTTTGATTGATTCTTGTGTGATAAGATGTTAAAAGGTGAATGCATGTATGATTAAAAGTGACATACATGAAAATGACTAGTGATTAAAGAATGTTGTGAAAATTTGAGATTTGGAATATATATATATATGTATATATATATATATATGTGCATGCATGCAAATGTTTGTTGTTAGTTCATAAATGTGAAGGATTGTGTCTTGCATTTATATGGAATTATTAGATGATGATAATGATTATATGAAGATGAGAATGTTTTTGGATATATGAACATGAAATAAATGTATGTCTAGATGCATAAGAGTACATGCATGTTGAAAATAATATGTTATGGATGCATTAGGTGCTTGTACATAAGCATTCATGTGAACATATGGCCATGAAATGATGAATAAAGTGTATTTTGATAACAATAAGTTTTGATCAGATTATGAAGCATAAAAATAATGTTATTTGAAGTGTAAAATGGTATGGAACTTTGACATAAAGTTTACTAGCTTTGCATGTTGTACTATGTGCTTAAAAGTGTTGTAAAAGGTGTGAAATCGCATGATTTATGTGCCTACACAAAAACTGCACTAATATGATCAAAACCATCATTTTATTCAGTATATAACATGTATTTTGTTAAAATATGAAGTCGTTTCGAGTTCGGATGGTATGGTAACGTTTGACGCAAGACTATGCGGTAAAAACGATAAAAATCGCCTTTTTAAGAGGTTTTTACAAAACTATTTTAGATCAGTAACTAAACTGATATTTTTGATATAAATATAAGTTTTTTTACTTATATTAAGTTTATTTGGTTTTTGGTTGGTCATATGTGACTTCCGACGCCCGAAAACGGTACCGAATCGCTAAAATACGCATTTTTCAATGTACACTAGAATGGGTTGTTCGTCGGTGAACCTTATGTGTTTAAAATGTGTTATGTGATTTAAATATGTGTATATGATAATATGTTAAGTGTTGACATGATAACGGGAATTAAGACTATGCATATACGCTTGTATGTTTAAAACGGTAGAATCGGTAAAATCGCGATTAATGTGTAACTTATTTGTCGAGCATGAAAATTTATACATAGGTTAAATTCATAAGTTATTTCATGTATACATACTTTAAAAATGATAAAGTGTATGAGTTAACGAGATTTCGCGTGTTATGATGTTGTGAATATGTGCATGTTTATGTATATATTACGACGCGCAACTCGTAGATATATAGTACTTATAAATGGGAGAGTAACATATATAACATTAAGATCATCAATAAAATCGTTGAAGTCGCAGAATCTTAAAAATATATATATATGAACTCATATATATATATATTAATACGCCAACATAATAAAAAATAATGACTTTTCGAGAAAATCTCAAAGTTATGTGAAAAATTCTAAGTATTGGAGAAACTTAGGAATATTTTGAAATATTGATTATTAAATCGTTCCTACATATATTAGGACGTGTAGAATCAAATTGTGGGATCGCGCTAATTTAATTACACACCCAAAGGTGAGTGTCACTAAACCCTCTCTTTTTACGGTTTTGTATATGTTTTAGGGGAAGAACATGCCTTAAAAGGATTAAAGATGTTTTTGAATAAAACATACCTTTGCTTATATAAAATGTATATTTTCATGAAAAATATATGATTTTGATGATATTGATATGTTTCAGGTAGAAACGGTTTTGTGAATAAATATGTTTCGGGGATAAAACGGGGATTTTACGGTGTTTTAGAGAAAGTGACCGTGTAGATTTAATAATGCTTAAATCTAAAGTTGTGACGAATTGGCTTGGTCTCAAGAGAGTAAGTATGGGGATTAGGCTTACATTTCGGTGGGGACGTTGGGGATTCATACAACTTGTTATATATTAAATTTATCATTTAGTAGTATATATATTGTTCATGAGGGAAGTGATATAGATGGCCCTTATCGGCACATGCGCAAGTATTGTTGTTTAATCATTTAAGTATTGAACACGTAGAATTGTTGGTAGATCTATCGGGTTGACTACCCCGTCGTGATCGGTCGCTCCAATCAAGTCAAACGACGAATTGATATTCTATTGTAGTCTAATCTTGATTATACCCTTATGTTAATATATAGTTCGTATTGTCTTGCAAACATACGAGTCTGTACATTTGATGCAATAAAATTAATATGTAAAACTTGGGAAGATGCTTAGTTTGGAGGTTTCGGGGAAACGCTTGCAACGGCTGACTCATGGATTTTATTAAGGAAATAAATTAACTTTCGAAAATATTATTTGGATGTTTGATAATAAACACATAATTAGAATGTTTTCCTTGTTTTAAAGTATGAATATGTGAGCTCACCCTCCTTTGTGTTGGCACTTGATTTTAACGTGTTCTTCAGGTACTTGAGCATAGCTTCGGGAATCTTTGGTGTGTCTTGTGGTTGTGATGCATGTTTTGTTTAATAATAAACTTTGGACAACATTTAAAACTTATTAGGGACCGACTGTATTAAGATCTATAAGGATGAAGACAACTTAACTATGTTATGGTTGTGGTTTATGTTTAAATTTGAAAACAATGTTTTAATTAAGTAATATATCCAAAATTAACGATGCATCATCCACTGAGATATTTATGGGCACCAACTTTCATCACCATTACGTTTGTATTTCCACTGTGAAGTTTTTGGGGAGTTACAGAAGTTGGTATCAGAGCCAACGGTTGTTAGCGAACTAGATGTTTTCAGGGGAAAACTCTAGACTTCAACCAAAGAATAATAAGTCCAAAATTCGCGAAGCCAAAATTTTTAAATAAACATGGATTTCTATCATGTATGAGAACCATTGCTTGTTATTGTGCATACGTGTTAATCTGTTTATTGGGCCTTATGTGTTATTTTTCATTTGAACACACACTTACTTTGTACGGTTATATATGTCACAGATGTCGCACGAGCACGAGGTCATCGAGATTACAGACTCTGAGAGCGAGTCAGAATTCGAGACTTCACCTAGATCCGTATTACCAGAGGTCCCCCCTACGATTCCACAGTTTGTTGATGCGGCCGAATTCGCTTCGTCCTTCTGTGTTAACCCTGCTGCGTTCGCCAGCCAGGTTGACCCACGTTATGCTTTTACAAGCAACGGTTGGATCGAAGACGATGATGATGATGCTCCACCCTCGATTTACAAGACTGGGCAATCATCAGGTACCGTTCCAGTTATCGATGACGTGGATAGAGGTGTTCTGTTGATCGGAGGATCTTATAGTATCGCACCAGTAGTAGACGCTACCATTGTTACGGCTTAGCCATTAGAGCCATTGGTCGTCTCATCTACTGCTGTTGCTGAGCCCACTACTGAGATCCCTCCACCTATTATTACCGAGTCGTCATTTCCATTGATCGAGTCGCGCGCTCCTACTGCACCCCTTTTGGTCTACTTTCAACATAGGAAGAGGATACAACCTGTCGGAGACATTGCTTCAACTTCCAGAGCTGAGACTGCATCTGCATCGAAGAAGCATAAAGGAGTATCGGTTGATCGATGCTCTCACTGCGACCGTCAGTTGGGGGCCATATGCGGAGATCTGGAGGCGACCAAGGGAAAGGTGAAAGACTTAGAAGGGCAAATGGACTAGTTTGATGAGCCTAAGGATCTGGATGACAGTGCTATGGATCAGATGCACTGGAGAATAGTTGAGCTGGAGGATCTTGTGAGGAAGCTTCTAGAGTTTGTTGGCATGAAGAAGTGATTGTTGTTGTTTGATTTGTATGTCTCTTTGATAAACCCTTATATTGGCTTGCATGCCAAATTTTTTGATATTTAGGAGGAAATTTCATCTAGACTTGTTATTGGTGGTTGATTATGTCACACCAAATTTTGATTGGTCGTTGTACTATGAACAAGCTTTGTAATTTCTGTGATAAATATCAATATTATGGGTTCTCTTTTGGTTAAATTATTCTCATTATTATGTGGATGCATGTGTATTGTTTAGTCCACTATTATTTAATGATTGAAATATTTAAACAATGTCTTATGTTGATATTATTATTGTAATTATAGAAACGACAAGATGCCGCCAAAAGCGAGACAGGGTACTGGACTACCTACCACCTCAGAAGAGTTGGCACAACTCATAGCCCAACACGTTAATACTGCCTTGGAACAATGTGAAGCCAACCAGAATATTGGGCAAGGACGTGGTCGTGGTGCTCCTGGGCATGGTGAAGGTGGAGTGCAGATTGGAAACCCGCAAGGTAATATAATGATCGGAAAAGTTTTAGTAGTTCCTGTGTTATGATATAATCAGAGCGAGATCTTGATTTTTCATTTAACCTTGTGAACAGTGCATGGATGTACGTATAAAACATTTCAGGGCTGTAACCCACGATCATTTACCGGTGCTAAAAGGCCTCTTGAAATCACTAGATGGATTGAGAAGATGGAATATATGATGGCCATCAGCGGTTGTGCTGCTGATCAGAGGGTTAGGTATGCTTCATGTTCATTTCTTGATGAAGCTTTATCCTGGTGGAACACCCAAGTTCAAGTTTTGGGCGAAGATGCGGCTTACGGTCTGACCTGGAACGAACTAAAAGAGATGGTTCTTAAGGAATACTGCCCGCGTAGTGAGATACAGAAGATTGAGACTGACTTCTGGAATTTGACCATGGAAGGCCTGAATGTAAGAGCTTATGCGTCTTGGTTCAATGATTTGGCTAGATTGGTTCCACGAATGGTCACTCCTGAGTACGTTAAGGTAGAGAGGTATATTTGGGGATTGCCACCACAAATTCATAGTATGGTTACGTCAGTGAAGACCACTACCTATCTGGAAGCTACTACTCTAGCGAAATCATTAGCGGATGATGTTCTCGCAAAAGTAGCCTTAACAGGAAAGAGGAGACTGGGAAGTCGTCGGGAAAAGTCAAGGCAGATGGGAAATCTGACCAATCTGGGTGTTCTGAGCCTAGATCTGGGGATTCGCGGAAGCCAAAGTCTGAGAGCTCGAGAAAGGATTCCGATGTGAAGCGTGAGAAGAAACGCGATTCGGGGAAAGCATATGTGGCTAATTTTAGTGGTTCGAGGAAGGATAATGCCAGGGATGGTGGAAGTGGTTCAGCGAAGAAGACTCACGGTGATGAGCAGGGAAAGTGTGCCAGATGTGGTTGAACTGGACATGTTACTCGCGAGTGCTACGCTAAGAGTACGTCGGAGGGAGTTAAGCTCGAGGGATGCTTTGAATGCGGCGAGCAGGGACACTACAAGAGGAACTGTCCGAATGTGAAGGGTTAGAATGCTAGGGGCAGAGCTTTTGAGCTGAATGCTGGGAAGGTACGTGATGATCCTGCGGTTGTTACCGGTACGTTCCTAATCAATGACAATTCTGCGTTCGTACTATTTGATACTGGTGCTGACTTGAGTTTTGTTTCGAAAAACTGTGAACCGTTTCTGTGTTCTCAAACAAGTAAGCTAAGTAAAAAGTACTCGATAGAATTAGCAAATGGTAAATTGATAGAGACTAGCGAATTATTCGTGATTGTAGAATTCGGTTATGTGATCATAGTTTTAGTATCGATTTACTACCAGTGGAGCTGGGTAGTTTTGATGTAGTTGTTGGGATGGATTGGCTATCCAAGAATGGAGCTGAGATCATTTGTTTGGAGAAACAAGTGCGGATACCTCGTCCTGGTGGTGGTGAAGCTTTAGTTGTTCACGGTGACCGATCGAGTCGAGCATCAGGAGTTGTCAGTATTATGAAGATGCACAAGATGTTGCGTAAAGGCTATCCTGCGTTCTTGGTTAACGTAGTGGATACGAAAGCTGAAAGTGGGAAGATTGAAAAAATTCCTGTAGTTCGCGATTATCCAGAAGTTTTCCCTGAAGACTTGCCTGGATTACCCCCTATGAGACAGATCGAGTTTAAAATTGATCTTGTACCTGGTGCTGCGCCGATTGCAAAATCTCCTTGTAGATTAGCACCGTCACAAATGAGAGAATTGTCAAATCAGCTTCAAGAGCTATTAGACAAAGGGTTCATACGACCAAGCTTTTCTCCTTGGGGAGCACATGTGTTGTTCGTGAAGAAGAAAGATGGCTCCTTCAGAATGTGTATTGATTACAGAGAGTTGAACAAGCTGACTATCAAGAATCGGTACCCGTTACCAAGAATCGACAATTTGTTCGACCAGCTTCAAGGATCAAGCTACTACTCGAAGATAGACCTGCGTTCAGGATATCACCAATTGAAGATTGCTGAGGAAGATGTTCTGAAGACTGCTTTTAGAACATGTTATGGCCATTATGAGTTCTTAGTCATGCCTTTTAGCTTAACTAATGCGCCTCCAGTGTTCATGGATCTCATGAATAGGGTATGCAAACCCTATTTGGACAAATTTGTGATACTATTCATAGATGATATACAAATTTATTCGCGAACCAAAGAAGATCATGAGCAACATTTGAAGATGATTCTAGAGCTGTTGAAGAAAGAGACGTTGTATGCCAGGTTCTCTAAATGTGAATTTTGGATTCGAGAGGTGCATTTTCTCGGACATGTTATAAATGAGAAAGGTATACATGTGGACCCGTCGAAGATAGAGGCGATTAAGAATTGGGAAGCGCAAAAGACTCCGTCAGAGGTGCGACAATTCTTAGGACTTGCAGGGTATTATAGAAGATTCATTGAGAATTTTTCCAGAATAGCGCAACCATTAACGCTATTGACCCAGAAGGATAAGAAGTTTGATTGGACGGAAAAGCAAGAGATAGCTTTTCGGATGTTGAAGGAGAAGTTGTGTAGTGTACCTATCCTATCCCTGCCAGAGGGAAATGACGGTTTTGTTGTATATTGTGATGCGTCACGTTTGGGCCTTGGTTGCGTGCTTATGCAGAAGGACAAAGTGATAGCCTATGCATCCAGAGAACTGAAAGTGCATGAGAAGAACTACACAACTCATGATTTAGAGTTGGGAGCTGTTGTGTTCGCTTTAAAGATTTGGAGACATTATTTGTATGGCATGAAGTGTACGATTTACACAGACCATAAGAGCCTCCGGCATATCTTTGATCAGAAGGAACTCAACATGCGACAACGGCGTTGGGTAGAGTTACTCAATGATTATGAGTGTGATATTCGTTATCACCCGGGAAAAGCATTTGTTGTTGCTGACGCGCTCAGTAGGAAGGAGCGAGAGAAGCCTCTGCGTGTGCGTGCTTTGGGTTTGACCATACAAACGAATTTGACCGATCGAATTCGTAAAGCATAGCGAGAAGCTTTGAAAGATGAGAACCTGGGTAGAGAAAGTTTGAGAGGTTTGGAATGTGAACTGATACCAAAATCGGATGAAGTGATGTACTTCATGAACCGAGTTTGGGTTCCGCTTAGAGGTAACCTACGTGAACTGGTTATGAACGAGGCTCATAAGTCCAGATATTCGATTCACCCAGGTTCTACCAAGATGTATCAGGATATTAAGGAGTTTTATTGGTGGCCGAATATGAAGAGAGATATTGCGGTGTATGTGAGTAAATGTCTGACATGCTCGAAGGTTAAGGCTGAGCATCAGAGGCCGTCTGGGCTTCTGCAGCAACCAGAGATTCCTAAATGGAAGTGGGAGCATCTTGCTATGGACTTTATCACCAAATTACCCCGTACATCACGTGGACATGACACTGTTTGGGTAATTGTGGATCGATTAACGAAGTCTTCTCATTTTCTAGCCATTAAGGAAACAGACAAGATGGAAAAGATGTCGCAGTTGTACCTCAACGAGATTGTAGCCCGACATGGAGTGCCTGTGTCAATTATCTCCGATAGAGATGGACGATTTGACTCCAGATTTTGGCGATCTCTTCAGGAGTCGATAGGCTCTCATTTGGACATGAGTACTGCGTATCATCCTCAAACAGATGGTCAGAGTGAGAGAACCATTCAGATGTTGGAGGACATGTTGAGAGCGTGTGTGATTGATTTCGGTGGAAGTCGGGATACTCATTTGCCATTGGTAGAGTTTTCTTACAACAATAGTTACCACGCTAGTATCAAAGCCGCTCCGTTTGAAGCTTTGTATGGAGGGAAGTGTCGATCGCCCTTTTGCTAGTCTGAAGTTGGCGAAAGGCAACTAACCAGACCTAAGATTATCCAGGAAACCACCAACAAGGTTGTCCAGATCAAGAAAAGGTTGAAAGCTGCCGCTGATCGACAGAAAAGTTATGTAGACAACCGAAGGAAACCGTTGCAGTTTCAAGTCGGGGATCGTATTCTGCTGAAAGTGTCACCTTGGAAAGGTGTTGTTATATTTGGAAAAGGGGGAAAGCGAAGCCCACTGTATATAGGTCCTTTCAAAATCGCATCTCGAGTTGGATCAGTCGCGTATAGGCTTAAGCTGCAACAGGATTTGAATAGAGTTAATGACGTGTTTCATGTTTCCAACCTGAGAAAGTGTTTGTCGGATGAGACACTAATTATAACCCCTGATGAGGTTCAATTAGACGATAAATTGACATTTATCGAGGAACCGGTTGAAGTTCTGGATAAGAAGATTCAGAAGCTTAGACGGAGTTGGATTAAGTTGGTCAAGGTTCGCTGGAATTCTAAACGTGGACCCGAGTTCACATGGGAACGAAAGGACCAGATGCAACGAAAATATCCGCATCTCTTTAAGTCTAGAGCGAAAACGAAACATGTAGTGTAAGAATTTCGGGGACGAAATTCCTTAAACAGGGGGAGACTGTGACACCCGGCTATTTAGGCAGTACCGTACAAATGTAACACGTGTCATGAATGAATAAAAGACCATATTTGATTATTTATGATGTTTATATATGGTATTTGATGTGTTGGTAAATTTAAAGTTTGATAAAAATTACGTTGGCAATTTTAAGATAAATGCTTATCGCGTAACGGTTAAAATGGCGAAACGAACGTCGGTGACCGCCGGATAATGTTAAATCCCAAAAATAGTCCGTTATGAGTTAAATAATATGTTTAGTCATAATCATGAGGAAAAATAATTTAAAACACTAAGAAACTCTATTTTTCGAGTTTAAGCGCGTATTATGCGATACTACGCGTATCTGACAAAATACTGTCAACAGAGCCAGTTCAAGGCAACCAATAATTATTTTAGTAATAATTTGACAAGTTTATTTCTATAGAATGATAAAAATAAATTAAAACGCTTAAAATCCCTATTTTGTGAAATTAAGCGCTTACTTCGTAACAAAGCGCGCATACTGCCAAATACCGACAACGTAGCCGGACCAGGCAAATAAAATATTGATTAGTATTCTTTTAGTGAGTTCATTTTTAAAGAGCACTGAAAATAAATTTAAACGCGTTAAAACGAGGTTAAAACGCTAGATAAACACCCGGTATCCAGTTAAATACCAGTTTTAAGCACATATATGACATATATATGTATATATGCATGTGGGTATGTGTGTGTGAAGAGTGGTGGTAGCCATTTAGGGCTCTCTTGCACCTCTCTCCTCCATGTGTTGACATGGGGAACATGCATAATGATGATACCTTTACAAATCTTCCTAAATCTTTCAAAATCCAAGAAATACAATCAAAACAAATCATCCATCCCTCTCTCTCTTAAACTTGCGCCCGAAACCCCCAATACACACATACATTTTCATTTTTCAAACCATTTCAAGAAGATTCAAGCTCATTTGGAGGTGCTTTCAAGCTTGCATGAAGGTTTAAGAGTGATTCCAAGGAGTTTCAAGCAAGAACCAAGCTTCACCTCATCTTTTTATCCAAAACCCACTAGAATCTTGAAGGTATAAACACATGTCTTTTAAAAATGTTCTTGATTCTTTTTGGTAAAGATGATAGTGAATGGGGTTTCTCTTGTTCTTGAATAATTCACTAACTTAAAAACAATAACAAACGGGTTTTTAATAAAAATGAAAATGGAGGTGTATATATATATATATATATATATATATATATATATATATATATATTATATATGTATGGCAGTATGTATGTATGTATGTGTATATATACATATGAGATTTTGAGTTTTGATGTTTGATTGATTCTTGTGTGATAAGATGTTAAAAGGTGAATGCATGTATGATTAAAAGTGACATACATGAAAATGACTAGTGATTAAAGAATGTTGTGAAAAGAAAAGTTTTGGAATATATATATATATATGCATGCATGCAAATGTGTGTTGTTAGTTCATAAATGTGAAGGATTGTGTATTGCATTTATATGGAATGATTAGATGATGATGATGATGATTATATGAAGATGGGAATGTTCTTGGATATATGAGCATGAATAAATGTATGTCTAGATGCATAAGAGTACATGCATGTTGAAAATAATATGTTGTGGATGCATTAGGTGCTTGTACCTAAGCATGCATGTGAACATATGGTCATGAAATGATGAATAAAGTGTGTTTTGATAAAAATAAGTTTTGATTAGATTATAAAGCATAAAAATAATGTTATTTAAAGTGTAAAATGGTATGGAACTTTGACATAAAGTTTACTAGCTTTGCATGTTGTACTATGTGCTTAAAAGTGTTGTAAAAGGTGTGAAATCGCATGATTTATGTGCCTTACATAAAAACTGCACTAATCTGATCATAACCATCATTTTTTTTAGTATATAACATGTATTGTGTTAAAATATGAAGTCGTTTTGAGTTCGGATGGTTATGGTAACGTTTGACGCAAAACTATGCGGTAAAAACGGTAAAAATCGCCTTTTTAAGAGGTTTTTACAAAACTATTTTAGATCAGTAACTAAACTGATATTTTTGATATCAATATAAGTATTTTGACTTATATTAAGTTTATTTGGTGTTTGGTTGGTCATACGTGACTTCCGACGCCCGAAAACGTTGCCGAATCACTAAAATACGCATTTTTCAGTGTACACAAGAATGGGTTGTTCGTGGGTGAACCTTATGTGTTTAAAATGTGTTATGTGATTTAAATATGTGTATATTATAATATGTTAAGTGTTGACATGATAGCAGGAATTAAGACTATGCATATACGCTTGTATGTTTAAAACGGTAGAATCCATAAAATCGCGATTAATGTGTAACTTATTTGTCGAGCATTTAAATTTATACATAGGTTAAATTCATAAGTTATTTCATGTATGCATGCTTTAAAAATGATAAAGTGTATGAGTTAACGAGATTTCGCGTGTTTATGATGTTGTGAATATGTGCACGTTTATGTATATATATTACGACGCGCAAATCGTAGATATATAGTACTTCTGAACGGGAGTGTAACATATATAACATTAAGGTCACCAATAAAATCGTTAAAGTCGCAGAATCTTAAAAATATATATATATGAACTCATTTATATATATTAATATGCCAACATAATAAAAAATAATGACTTTTCGAGAAAATCTCAAAGTTATGTGAAAAATTCTAAGTATTGGAGAAACTTAGGAATATTGTGAAATATTGATTATTAAATCGTTCCTACATATATTAGGACGTGTAGAATCAAATTGTGGGATCGCGCTAATTTAATTACACACCCAAAGGTGAGTGTCACTAAGCCCCCTCTTTTTACGGTTTTGTATATGTTTTGGGGGAAGAACACGCCTTAAAAGGATTAAAGATGTTTTTGAATAACACATACCTTTGCTTATATAAAATGTATATTTTCATGGAAAATATATGATTTTGATTATATTAATATGTTTCGGGTAGAAACGATTTTGTGAATAAATATGTTTCGGGGATTTTACGGTGTTTTAGAGAAAACGACCGTGTAGATTTAATAATGCTTAAATCTAAGGTTGTGACGAATTGGCTCGGTCTCAAGAGAGTAAGTATCGGTATTAGGCTTACGTTTCGGTGGGGACGTCGGGGATTCGTACAACTCGTTTTATATTAAATTTATCATTTTAGTAGGATATATATATATAATATATATATATATATATATATATTGTTCATGAGGGAAATGATATAGATGGCCCATATGGGCACATGCGCAAGTATTGCTGTTTAATCATTTAAGTATTGAACACGTAGAATTGTTGGTAGATCTATCGGGTTGACTACCCCGTCGTGATTGGTCGCTCCGATCAAGTCAAACGACGAATTGATATTCTATTATAGTCTAGTCTTGATTTTACCCTTATTGTTAATATATAGTTCGTGATGTCTTGCAAACATACGAGTCTGTACATTTGATGCAATAAAATTAATATGTAAAACTTGGGAAGATGCTTAGTTTGGAGGTTTCGGGGAAACGCTTGCGACGGCTGACTCATGGATTTTATTAAGGAAATAAATTAACTTTCGAAAATATTATTTGGATGTTTTGATAATAAACACATAATTAGAATGTTTTCCTTGTTTTAAAGTATGAATATATGAGCTCACCCTCCTTTGTGTTGACACTTGATTTTAACGTGTTCTTCAGGTACTTGAGCATGGCTTCGGGAATCTTTGGCGTGTCTTGTGGTTGTGATGCATGTTTTGTTTAATAATAAACTTTGGACAACATTTAAAACTTATTTGGGGCCGACTGTATTAAGATCCATAAGGATGAAGACAACTTAACTATGTTATGGTTGTGGTTTATGTTGAAATTTGAAACCAATGTTTTAATTAAGTAATATGTCCAAAATTAACGATGCATCGTCCACTGAGATATTTATGGGCACCAACTTCCATCACCATTACGTTTGTATTTCCGCTGCGACGTTTTGGGCGTGTCACATAGGATTGGGGATGGTAGATGCACGTCAGCTTGGTATGACATTTGGAGTAACATTGGTCCCTTGAGTAGCTTCCTTTCGGCTAGAGTTATTACAAGGGAGGGTTTTCCTCTTCAATCTACCGTAGCGGATGTGTCGTTCAATGGCTCGTGGATATGGCCACAGGTATGGAGAGACACTTATCCAGTGCTTATACAACTCGATCAGGTACAACGGGACTTAAATATGCAAGATAGATTGCTCTGGAAGGATGGGGTGATCTTAGCGAACACTCATCTTCGGGTGTATGGAATTCAGTCCGAGCTAGGGAACCGGAAGTTGATTGGGCTAATATTGTTTGGTTTTCGTAGTGTATTCCACGTCATGCTTTCTTTATGTGGCTTATTATGCAGAGGAAATTGTTGACTCAGGATAAAATCATTCAATGGAATACCACCAGAAGGAAGAATATGAATATGATGTGTTGCCTCTTATGTTATGAGAATATTGATTCACATGACCATCTTTTCTTTGAATGCAAGTTCTCGGCTCAAATTTGGGAGAGGGTTCGAATCAAAGCAGATATGGGTAATGTGGGGGCTAGGTGGAGTGTCATTGTGGATTGGCTTTGTCACCGAGCTCGATCGAAATCGGCTGCTAATCTAGTTTGTAGGCTGCTTGTAGCTGCATCCGCTAATGTCATTTGGCAGGAAAGAAACCATAGACTATTCAAGAACCATGCGAGACCCCCAGATAATATTTGTGAGTTGATATTTGACACTGTTCGATATAAATTGATGGGTCTAAAGTTCAAGAATACGCCAAAGGTGAGGATACTTCTTGAGAAGTGGGAGATTCATGGAGGTTCTATGGTGGACGATGGAGGCTGATTGATCATAGATGTTTTTGTTTTGTTCTAGATGTTAGTCTAGTGGTTTATTTTGTATTGGTTATCTAGCTTTCGTTGTTTCACATTCATGAGGAATGTCTCATGTTTGAACTAGTAAGGTGTCTCCTTACTACTTGTTTTGATTATTTGTGAATATATAAAATCACCGGGATAACCCTTTACCCAAAAAGAGTTGGTCTATACAAGCACCACGTATTTCGACAATTAGACTACCTTCGTTGGCTGACGAGTATTGAGCTTCACGAATGAAAGTGCGAAGATCGCTAGAGACTTGAAAACAAAGAATGCTACTAACATGAGTCTTACGACTAAGTGCATCGGCCACAACATTCGCTTTGCCCGGATGGTAGCGAATCTCGCAGTCGTAGTCGTTAAGCAATTCCACCCAACGACGCTGACACATGTTTAATTCCTTTTGGTTAAAGATGTGTTGTAGGCTCTTGTGGTCAGTGAAAACCACACATTTGGTACCATATAGGTAGTGTCGCCAAATATTTAACGCAAAACCACTGCGCCAAGCTCTAGATCGTGGGTAGTGTAATTCTTCTCATGTATTTTTAGTTGTCAAGAAGCATAGGCGATGACCTTGTCTCCTTGCATGAGAACCCAACCAAGACCACAGTTTGAAGCATCGCAATATACCAAGAAGTCAGCATTCCCATCAAGAAGAGCTAGAGCTAGAACAAATTTGTATTATATGGTGTCTGAGGTGTATTCGGATCGAATCTTGGAAATGACTGAAAGCTTGATTGGCTAGATTTTGAACTTCTAGAAGTATTTGCACTAAAAGCGGTTTGTATTTTAGGAGTCTGAGTTTCAGTAGACCTTGTTTTGTAGTACATACCAACATCTTGTACAACTTGTGCACTTTTAGATCTGGCAATCTTCTGAAGTTCCATCTCATGGCCTTCGAGTTTTTCAATGAATGTTGATAAATTGTATCCACTGTACTCAATCCCGTTCTTCAACACCATCAGATATGCTAACCATTAGGCCCTAGGCAATGCGTCTGCAAGTTTATCAACCAATTCTTCATCGGTTTTCAGTATCCCATGCCTCTTCATTTGATGTACCAAGTGACAATAGCGCTCGATCAATTGTTTCATTGATTCACCTTTCATGAGACTGAAAATATCAAATTCCTTTCTCAGTAGCTCCTTTTTGCTTTTCTTCATCTTGGTACTTCAATGATACTTCATTCGCAAAGCATTCCACAATGTTTGTGAGTGGTTATCATGTTGTAACAGCATCAGGATGTCCTCTTTGACCGACTGCAACAGTAGACTCATTATTTTCTTTTCGTTGACGAAATTCTCTTTCTCTTCCGGAGTAAAATTCTTTTGGATTTTCTCCAAGTTATTCTCATCTCTCGGCAAAGTATATTTGGTTCCGATCGCCAACCAGCAGTTGAAATGATTTGCTTAAAACCAAGTTCTCGAACTTTTCTCTTCAACTTTCATAGTCTTCGAGATTCATTAACTTCGGGGGTTTAACAGCAGTTCCCATTTCGTTTTCGAGGTTCATTTAAGCAACAACATTTGTTGTTTTCGCAACATTGGTTGTGAAAGCGTTGATAAACAAAGAATCCATTTTGATACGGTGAAAATATCTAAAACACGTTCATACTTGAAAATAATAAACCACAGGGACTAATTCGCACGAATTAGAGGTTCTAGTTCGTACGAACTAGAGTAACAATTTTCAAAAATTCTCAAATCTGTAATTCGTACGAAGTAGGACAATTAATTTTGAAAGCTTTTTGACTTTAATTCGTACGAATTACAAGATTCCAATTCGCATAGAGATGTTCTCCAATATGTGATTTTTTGTAATTTTCGACATGAATTCGTTTGATGTTAGGTCTGAAACTTTCAAGGGTTTATCGTTATGTGATTTTACATGACATATTGAATATTCAGTCAATTTTAGCTGTGAATTCGTTAGAAGTGAAAAATAAGAACCGATGAGTAGAAGTAGAAGTAGATCTTGTGTAGATGTCCACAAATCAGGCCTCCATAGCTCTGATACCACTTGTAGGACCGTTTAATCCTTTAGCAAATATGCCTAAGATGTTTTTAATCCAAGTAAGCGGAAATTACGAGTATTAGTGACATATACACATGTTTAACAGTTTAAATCGTCCAGTTTATTAATGTCCAAAGTTGTACATCGAGAATCCAAACTGACAGAGCTTCGCCGTCTCTAATGCAAAAAAGTTAACAAATGAAGAAACCTAGACGACCATCTATAGGAATCCTAGTTCGCACCAAATCGCCTGTGTTCTGGTTCGTACGAACTACAACACTTACATGTGTACTTCGTGCGAACTACTCCCTAACAAACATAAACTCAATCTTAAACATTAAAACTTATACATGTAGACTAGATCCAAGACATAGACAATATACATCGTGTACCAACACATGATTAAAATAACTTCATTTTCATTAAGATCGATAGCCTCATATTACAATTGAAATGAAAGTAGGATATAACGGTAGTATAAGTGTCTAAAAATGGAGAGTACTACATGGCTTGCTAAAATGAGAAAGTACGAAAAATGAGGAGTGTTACAGTCTCCCTACTTTAGCAGATTTCGTCCTCGAAATCTTTAAGAGGAAGGCTGAATGAAGAGTTGTGGATACTTGGTCTTCATCTCGCACTCGAGTTCCCAAGTGAATTTAGCACCACGCTTTCCTTCCCAACGAACCTTGACTATGGGAATTTTGTTGCGCCCGAGCTGCTTGGTTTCTCGGTCCATGATTTCGACCGGTTTTTCCATGAAATGCAGAGTCTTGTTTATTTGCAAGTCTTCGACAGGAACATGAAGTCCTTCTTCAGCTACACACTTCTTGAGGTAAGAGACATGGAAGGTTGGATGGACGTTGTTGAATTCTTGAGGTAAATCAAGTCGGTAAGCCACCTTGCCAATCCTCTCGGGTATCTTGAAAGGACCAACATAACGAGGGGCAAGTTTACCCTTTTTACCAAAACGAACCACTCCTTTCCAAGGAGATACTTTGAGTAGCACATGATCTCCGACGTTGAATTCCAAGGGTTTGCGTCTCTTGTCGGCATAGCTCTTTTGTCGACCTCTAGCCTTGAGTAAGTTGTCGCGGATTTGAAGAATCTTATCCGTTATTTCTTGTATGAGCTCAGGGCCACTAAATTGTTTATCACCAATCTCATGCCAGCTATGGGAGATCGGCACTTGCGTCCATATAAAGCTTCAAAAGGAGCCATTTGAATACTGGAGTGATAGTTTTTGTTGTACGAAAACTCAATCAATGGTAAATGTACATTTCAACTACCACCAAAGTCGATGACACAAGAACGGAGCATGTCCTCTAGGGTTTGGATAGTATGTTCAGTCCGTCCATTCGTTTGCGGATGAAAGGTCGTACTAAGATTCAAGTGAAAACCCATAGCGGTTTGGAAAGTTTGCCAAAGACGCGAAGTGAAACGACCATCGCGGTCAAATATGATGTCCAGAGGAATACCATGACAACAGATGATTTCATCAGTATAGACTCGAGCGAGTTTTGCAACCTTGAAATCTTCAAGAATAGGAAGAAAGTGAGCTGATTTAGTCAAATGGTCAATGATTACCCAAATGCTATCATGACCAGAAGGTGTTTGAGGGAGTTTGGTTATGAAGTCCATAGCAATGCTATCCCATTTCCAAGCTGGGATTTCTAGGTGTTCGAGTAAACCAGAAGGACGCTGATGCTCAACTTTTACTTTTGAGCAAGTGAGACATTCAGAAACATAAGAGGCAATGTCCTTCTTCATACCAGTCCACCAATAGGATGTACGAAGGTCATGGTACATCTTATCAGCACCAAGATGAATCGAGTACTTGGATTTATGTGCCTCATTCATGATGATTTCACGAAGATTGTTGTGATCTGGCACCTAGATACAATCAAGATAGTATTGAATTCCATTGGATTTTGTCATGATTCGGTCTATACAAGCACCTCGTATTTCGACAACTAGACTACCTTCGTTGGCTGACGAGTATTGAGCTTCACGAATGCAAGTGTGAAGATCGCTAGAGACTTGAAAACAACGATTGCTACTAACATGAGTCTTACGACTAAGTGCATCGGCCACAACATTCGCTTTGCCAGGATGGTAGCGAATCTCGCAGTCGTAGTCGTTAAGCAATTGCACCCAACGACGCTAACGCATTTTAATTCCTTTTGGTTAAAGATGTGTTGTAGGCTCTTGTGGTCAATGAAAAACACACACTTGGTACCATATAGGTAGTGTCGCCAAATATTTAATGCAAAAACAACTGCGCCAAGCTCTAGATCGTGGGTAGTGTAATTCTTCTCATGTATTTTGAGTTGTCAAGAAGCATAGGCGATGACCTTGTCTCCTTGCATGAGAACCCAACCAAGACCACAGTTTGAAGCATCGCAATATACCAAGAAGTCATCATTCCCATCAAGAAGTGCTAGAGCTAGACAAATTTGTATTATATGGTGTCTGAGGTGTATTCGGATCGAATCTTGGAAATGATTGAAAGCTTGATTGGCTAGATTTTGAACTTCTAGAAGTATTTGCACTGAAAGCGGTTTGTATTTTAGGACTCTGAGTTTCAGTAGACCTTGTTTTGTAGTACATACCAACATCTTGTACAACTTGTGCAATTTTAGATCTGGCAATCTTCTGAAGTTCCATCTCATGGCCTTCGAGTTTTTCAATGAATGTTGATAAATTGTATCCACTGTACTCAATCCCGTTCTTCAACACCATCAGATATGCTAACCATTAGGCCCTAGGCAATGCGTCTGCAAGTTTATCAACCAATTCTTCATTGGTTTTTAGTATCCCATGCCTCTTCATTTGATGTACCAAGTGACAATAGCGCTCGATCAATTGTTTCATTGATTCACCTTTCATGAGGCTGAAAATATCAAATTCCTTTCTCAGTAGCCCCTTTTTCCTTTTCTTCATCTTGGTACTTCCATGATACTTCATTGGCAAAGCATTCCACAATGTTTGTGAGTGGTTATCATGTTGTAACAGCATCAGGATGTCCTCTTTGACCGACTGCACCAGTAGACTCATTATTTTCTTTCCGTTGACGAAATTCTCTTTCTCTTCCGGAGTAAAATTCTTTTGGATTTTCTCCAAGTTATTCTCATCTTTCGGCAAAGTATTTTTGGTTCCGATCGCCAACCAGCAGTTGAAATGATTTTCTTAAAACCCAGTTCTTGAACTTTTCTCTTCATCTTTCATAGTCTTCGAGATTCACTAACTTCGGGGGTTTAACATCAGTTCCCATTTCGTTTTCGAGGTTCATTTGAGCAACAGCTTTTGTTGTTTTCGCAACATTGGTTGCGAAAGCGTTGATAAACTCAGAATCCATTTTGATACGCTGAAAATATCTGAAACACGTTCATACTTGAAAATAATAAGCCACAGTGACTAATTCGTATGAATTAGAGGTTCTAGTTCGTATGAACTAGAGTAACAATTTTTGAAAATTCTAGAATCTGTAATTCGTACGAAGTAGGACAATTAATTTTGAAAGCTTTTTGACTTTAATTCGTACGAATTACAAGATTCCAATTCGCACAGAGATGTTCTCCTAGATGTGATTTTTGTAATTTTCGAGATGAGTTCGTTTGATGTTAGGTCTGAAACTTTCAAGGGTTTATCATTATGTGATTTTACATGACATATTGAAATTTCAATCCATTTTAGCCGTGAATTCGTTAGAAGTGAAAAATAAGAACCGATGAGTAGAAGTAGAAGTAGATCTTATGTAGTTGTCCACAAATTAGGCCTCCATAGCTCTGATACCACTTGTAGGACCGTTTAATCCTTTAGCAAAGGTGCCTAAGATGTTTCTAATCCAAGTAAGCGGAAATTACGAGTATTAGTGACATATACACAAGTTTAACAGTTTAAATCGTCAGTTTATTAATGTCCAAAGTTGTACATCGAGAATCCAAACTGACAGAGCTCCACCGTCTCTAATGAAAAAAAGTTAACAATGAAGAAACGTAGACGACTATCTATAGGAATCCTAGTTCGCACCAAATCGCCTGTGTTCTAGTTCCTACGAAGTACGACTTTGTACGAACTACAACACTTACATGTGTATTTCGTGCGAACTACTCCCTAACAAACATAAACTCAATCATTAATATCGATATCCTTGGATTACAACTGAAACGTAAGTAGGATACAACGATAGTATATGTGTCTAAAAATGGAGAGTACTACATGGCTTTCTAAAATGAGAAAGTACAAAAAATGAGGAGCCTTACAGTCTCCTCTACTTTAGTAGATTTCATCCTCGAAATCTTTAAGAGGAAGGCTGAATGAAGAGTTGTGGATACTTGGTCTTCATCTCGCACTCGAGTTCCCAAGTGAATTCAGCACCACGCTTTCCTTCCCAACGAACCTTGACTGTGGGAATTTTGTTGCGCCCGAGCTGCTTGGATTCTCGGTCCATGATTTCGAGCGGTTTTTCCACGAAATGCACAGTTTTGTTTATTTGCAAGTCTTCGATAGGAACATGAAGTCCTTCTTCAGCTACACACTTCTTGAGGTTCGAGACATGGAAGGTTGGATGGACGTTGTTGAGTTCTTGTTGGTGCACTATTGTGTTCGTCACTTGTCGAATAGGCTAGATAGAGCGTGTGTTGAATATTGTATAGGTTAGAATCGAACACACGACTGAAATACGGAGATTTCAGTATAAAAGGAAACAAGTTCGCCCGAACTTGACTTGTATTGGTCAAGTTTGCCCGAACTTGATGTGCCTTTAGTCAAGTTCGCTCGAACTTGACTAATGCAGGCCAAGTTCGCTCGAGAATGTTCTTAGGAAGTCAAGTTCGGCTGAACTTGACTAGGTCAAGTTCGCCCGAACTTCCATACACTCCAGCGAACTTGTCTCCCTATATATAGGTGTGTGGTTCATTTATTATTTAAGTTTTTGGCATCCTTACAGGGAGGTGCTGCCGGATTCTCTCCAGGAACTCCTGCAGCTGGACTTATAAAGATGTATGCTCTTTCGGTATGAATGAAGACTTCCGCTGCATTCTGTTTCTACTCCTTTTTGTAATAACATTCTATCGAATCGGTTTACGTTTATCCACTAACTTCCGTCTAGAACCGCCTGATCACGGACCCTCAATTGGTATCAGAGCAGGATTGGCCTAATTTGAAGACATTGGACTGAAATCATCTCATCTTCTACTCATTTCTTTCATTTTTAACTTTTCATGGACAATTCATGGAAAAAATGGACTGATTTTCAAGTATAATACATAAAATCCATAATAGATAAACCCTTGAAAAGATTAGAGCTTAAAACAAACGAATTCATGCCGAAAAATTGAAAAAACCATGTTTGAAAACACATGTTTGCTCGAACTTAATTGACTGAAAAATTCACATTTTTCATCAAGTTCGCCCGAACTTGATTGATTTTTCAAGGTTTTAGGTTAAGTTCGCCCGAACATGCTTACTTTTCAATCAAATTTTATCAAGTTCGCTCGAACTTGTTAAATAGCTGAGTTTCACACGCTGTGACAAGTTCGACCGAACTTGTCCAAGGTTTCTAAAAAAAAAGGCATGAAAATCCCGAAAAACGTCTCGGACATTATATATCGTTAGATTCGTATTGACGAGACGAGTTTAATCTCTAATCTGGTAAAAAAAGTTTTTCGAAAAAATTTAAACGTTTTTAGCAAACCGATACGTTGATATTGTCGGTTAAAAAGTCAATTTTTTCTAAATAATTGTCTGTTTGCTAATCATTTTTCAAGTGTTTTGAACGACAGATTAGTTTGGAAAACAAAATGGAGTCCATGAAGCCTCCTATGTTGATGAATATAAATGAATATGATGTTTGGGAAGGAAAATTTGAGAGCTGGGTCAAAGCTACGCATTTCCGTAGTTGGGTCGTGATTGAGACGGGTTATGTCATTCCTAGAGATGAAAATCAGCAAATTCTGGAGAAGTGCAAATATTCTACTCAACAACAAGATGATTATTTTGCTGAAAAGAAAATGATTAATCTGATACAGCAGTCGGTGAAAGGAAATATCTTGAATCTGCTACAAGAATGTGATACGGCACAAAAGCTATGGAATGCTTTACGTGCTAAATATCTGGAGCATGCTGAGATGATTAAAAGCAAGAAGGTAAAGTCAGAGGTAAAAATTGTTGATAAAGAAGTGGTAAAGGTACAAATTGTGGAGGTCGAAAAACCTTGCACAAAGTGTACTGAATCCGTGTGATTAAATTGTCAAAAATTCAAATCTATTAATGTCAAACTTTTGAAAGATTTGGAATGTTTGTCATTAGAAAATAAAAAGTTAAAAGAAAATGAAGAATTTTGAAAATCAAATAAAAATTTTAGAAAATAAAAAATTACAAAATGTGAAATACTTTCAAAATAATATAAAAATTTTAGAAAATGATAAATCTGTTTTGAATAAAAATGTTATTGAAAAACAAAATATAATAAACTCGCATCTTGAAAAAATTAGAAAACTTGAACAAGATGCTGAGATTGCAAAAAATAAAATTGATGATTTAGAAAAACAATTGAAAGGTTTTGTGACTTCATCTGTAATGTTAGATCAGATATGTCCTAAACCGTTCAATAAGAATAAAAAGGAAATTCCAATAACTGATAATATCACAAATTATGACGATGTCACAATTGAAGATTGTGATGATAATACCGATGATAAAAGAGCTAAAAATGATAAACATGAAATATTTTTAAAGCTAAAAGAGAAATTCCAAGATACCGTTCTACAATCTTCTGAGAAAGGTGAATGCTCAACGCAAAAACCTTCTAAGCAGAATGAAGAACGAAAACAAAAAGAAAAATAAAGTTTTAAAAATTCTGAAAATTTTCAAAAGAAAAATAAAAGCTCATCGGTACGATCATCCAATCATTATCAAAACTCACAAAAATTTGAGAATAAGTGGTGCAGGTCGGACCACAGTGCTTCAAAGTCAAATCAATTTTACAGAAGAAGCAGGAAAGATGACTACTAAATGTCAAATCAATGTGCTGATTTGGGTGTTTGGTCTGAATGGAGATATTGGTATGATAACAGAGTGTGTTACAACTGTGGATTTGGTGGACACATTACTGTTAACTGCCTGAGAAAGAGATTTGATACGAGAAGATGCTATAAATGTCAAATCAAAGGTCATATTTCCAGGGATTGTCCGACTAATCTGAAAAGAAGATCGGTTAAATCTCAGGGGGAGAAAAAACCAGAGGAGAAGAAAACAGAGAAGAAAAATGAGAAAACTGTAGAGAAGCCCAAAGAACAAAAAGTCAAGTTATCACAAGGGTAAAAAGACAGACTGAGAAAAAAGAGGAAAAAAGTTAGAGAGTATTTGGAAAAGATTTTGTTCTCGGATACGTCTAAAAAATCAGATAAAAGTTCTAGTGAATCATTTTACTCACAGTTAAGTAAAACGAATTCATCAGATACAAATCTGAGGACAAAAGAGAGAGCAGTGGAGAAAAATTTGATAATTCAAATAGTTAAAAAATCAAAGAAAGTAAATTTTTCAAATAAAGTTTCTATCAAACTGTTTGAATATCAAAAAGAGTGTGAATGTTTGTTTTTTCAGATGTTAGTGATTTTGGTAAACCTAAATCCAGAATGAATTGGGTTACAATTCAAAACTGATTAAAGTTTGTTTGAATGTGCAGGATAACCAAGCTTCAAGCCAAAGGTCATTTCAGAAGAAGTGGTTGTTTATACAGAGAGACAAGAGACAGGAATGATATTCCACACAAACAAAATGGTAGTCTCGCGTTCATATTCGAAAAAAGTCGTTAAATGGTTAAAATGGAAGATTCTTATTTTTGATTTTAATAAGATGTTTTCAATATTAGGGAGAGAAAAAATTTTAAAAATTGTAAAAAAATCTTGTAAAATCGAAAAACATCGTTTCGAAATCATTTTAGATAGATAAAATGATTGAAAAAGCCAAAATCAATGAAAATCTTAAAATATAAAAAAAAACAGTGAAAATGAAAAATGAGATTACTTGTGCGCAAAAAGGAAATGATAGTACATCAGTGGACTATCACAGTACACTAAATATTTGTAAAGTTTAAAAAGTTATAAACAAGTCTTACTGTGGATGTATCGATAGGCTTTACACGTTTAGTAAATTGTTTCAGGGATATAAACTAAATTTACAACTGCTTAAACTTGTGGATTAACATATCTTGGAAATATGGACTTAGTACTCCGAAATTTCGTTTGAAAGATTGCCTGATTCTGATATACGAGGTCTTTATAGATAGTTGATATCTGGGGTATTATACAAGTTCTTCTGATTTTGCGGAAGCAATAGCCTAGAACTTCTATAATACTTTTGCAATAAACCCCTAAACTGCATGCAATCTTGAAAAGTATCAAAAGATCTAATCATTTGCAGTGCTGAAAAGATTCCTTAAATGGAACACACCTTAAAGTCGAGCATTCATATCTTTATCTGTACGGTAGTACTAACCTGAGCTCTCAAGGCATCGCATTACCCTGATACAAATATCAATTATGCTATATTCACATGTAAGATGAAATCTAGGGAATTTTGATACGGGAGTATATTCAAGAAGTGGAACCACAGATAAATCAAGTTTCATAATTCTTACCCTAACATATCTTGGAACAATTGAGAAATGTGTTAAAGTTTAGGTGGATAAACATATCGACAATCTAGGTAAACAAGTTTAAAACTTAAAGTCATTAAAAGGTCAACAGTACTGGTGGTATGTCTAAAAAACCTATATGATCCTCTAGCACGTTTTCTAACAAAAATACAAACTATAAATATTACATTTTAGTATGTTTACATTTCAGCATTCAATATTAAAAATCCAAAAAGATTTTTTCCTATCTTCCATGGAAACCTAATAATGTTAATCGTCAAATCTTAGAGATTCAGAATATCATTTAAGGGAGAGCTAGATAAACATGTTGATTAAAGATACCAGAAAGCTCAAAGCAAGGGGAGCATGGATGTTAAAGTTATTCAAGATATAAAGATCAAGAGAACATTAAAGACTCAGGAACTTAATTGAAGAATGATGACTACGGCAACATCCAAGGGGGAGTCTGTTGATGCATATGTTTGTTGCCTACATCATCGTATAATACGAGTCAATATTTAGGAGCGAAATGTCGAAGTTTATGTATATTTAGGGACAAGTTCGCTTGAAATGGTAGTGTTGTAGTCAAGTTCGGCCGAACTTGACTAAGCAAGTTCGCCCGAACTTGCACTCTCACCAGCGAACTTGTGTTAGTATAAATAGGAGCTTTGATGTTTCATTTGTAACTTCAGAGATTTTGTCACGACAGAGGCGAAGCTCTGTCCAAGTGTTTCCAGGGTCTGTAACGTCATATAATCAAAGAAACCATGTTAAATAGAAACAAATGAGTGTATCCAGTGTCGCCTAAGCAAACGGATTCTGTACGTTTACCTTAGGTTAGCCAGATTTGTGCCCGAACGATCCGTACAATGGACCTACAAGAATAACACAATAAGAACACTTATAAATAGGAAGTACCATCGGCGTATCCACCGTGGTCTTATTGCGTCATACCCTTCCCGTTACCTAATCATTCTAGATTTTATACCACCATCTTAACAAAGCTTACTATGATTCTCATGTGTCGATCCTCGTAATTAAGTGTGCACCCATAATTACATGTTTCGTCACATGGTCCACATAGCTCCTCTTGTTAAGTAAGGGAAACAGATAATAAGGTCGAAACAATAACTAAACCAAATAATCATCGTCATAACACAATATTGACATCAAACATACATCGTCACAACATAGTAATTATTGAATTTGGGCATGTTTCATAGTAGAAATGATGACACTACTTGTTATGCATATCACAAAATTAGTAGCAGGTATTTCATTCTAGTATAAATATTAATATATGTTTCACACTAACCGAACTGGTAGTATGTATCATATACTAAACGAATATGTATTTGTAAATCGTATGCTAAGTCAACATGCGAAGCAACATCGTATTCATGTACTATACATAATAGGTAACTAGACTATATATGTACCGTCATGAAAACCAAAGTAGAAGTAATAGGCACATAGTATTCGTAGTTTTTGTTTTACAGCGATTGTATGAATGCATTAGTGTGAAAATCATAATATGCTATTCTTGCTAGATTTAGTTCCAAATAATAAGAACAGAATCCTCGAAGTGGGTATGTAGTTGTAAATTTCACATAGTGTAATCATATTGAAATTTTTAACTGGAACGCGAATAAATGAAGGAAACTTCTTGATATTCATATTGTCATTACAAACACAGTTGAAATATCGTTCATAGTTCCTAGATAACATAAGGAAAACGTAAAGGTTCAAATGATCATGAGTGCATGATCGTCAGCTTGAACCTCATTGACATTGTACATTTGTCCGTTAGCATTTGCAAGCCTCGGGCAGTTTCGCTTGAAATGATTTAAATCACCGCAATTGAGACATGCTCCAGCTAGATATCGAGGTCGTGTCTGAGTAGGGGTAGCTTGATTTCGGATGCGACAGGTCACAGATAGATGCCCAAAAAGACTGTACACTGGCGGCATGGAGAATTTGCTGGGTGGTGATAGTTGCAACGATTGCACCGAGGATGTTTCCCACGATAAAACCCCCTAACGGGTATGGAGTTGAGTGGGATTGGCGCAGGGATTGCATAATTCCTTGAAGTCTTGCGCTTCTTAGAATTTCTGGAAGATTCACCTGTTGTTTCTTGCGTAGCTCTTTTCTTGTCTCCGTTTTGAAAAAGTTTCCCTTTCCTGACCTGGGAGTTGGTAAGGGTGGCAGCTAGTTCTTTAGCCTCCCTAAGTGTCGCAGGTCTGCTGCCAGTGACAAAATCTTGGATTGGGTCAGGTAGGCCATCAATGTAATTTTCAATGGCCCGATCCAATGGTGTGACCATAGTGGGACAGAGTAAGCTCAATTGTTCAAACCGGTCAGTGTAGGTACGGTTTTCCCCACTATCCTGTTTGAGATAGTAAAATTCGTTTTCGAGTGCCCTTATTTCGTGTTGTGGGTAGAATTCTTTCATCATAAGATTCCTGAATTCTTCCCATGTTTGTGCCATAGCTACTTCTGCACCTCTGTCCCTCATGATTCCGTTCCACCAAGTGAGTGCTCTCTTTTGGAAAACACTCGAGGCAAACTCTACTTTGCGCTCACCAGTACACTGAACATGGCGGAATGTGCTTTCTATACTCTCAAACCATTGTAGGAGCCCAATTGCTCCTTCGGACCCATTAAACTTAAGTGGTTCAGCCGAGTTAAATTGTTTGTAGTTACATGGCGTAGGAAAATTGTTGTTGTTGTTTGATTAACTTGGGTCACAAAGTCTGGGAGTACAGCAGCCAAATTCTGGGCGATCATTGCTGCCATTTCAGCGTACCAAGTAGCGCCACGGTGACGAGACATCTTGCAGAAATAGATACAGTAAAAACAAATTAGGTGAGATTTTGTAAGATTGTTATAAGTTTAAAACACCATAGTAAATTGAAAATTTGGATTTGGCATTTGTTTAAAAGATCGTGTTCTTGTCCTTGGGAAAATTAGTGTTGTAAATTTTGTCTTGAAAATTGCTTGAAAATAAACTTTCGTTATATTTTCGGTTAAGAAAATACAAACCAAATTAATGGTTTGTGTTATAAATTCTTTACCATTTAAAATTTTATTATTTTTAAGATAAAAACTTTCAATCTATTTTTAGTTGAGTATTTTTAAAATAAAGAAACTTTTGTGGATTTTATTTGAAAAATCTCATCCAAATGATAAAAACTTTGAAAATTTTGAAGGTCAAAACCTTGTATTGGAAAATAGAGTAGGATTGTAAAGTGTCGTGAGATGAAAATGAAATTTGTTTCGTGTGTGTTGAATATTGTCGTAACATATTACCGAAGGTAACATGTCGGAGTATTGTCATACAGGTAGTAGTAAATCGTTCGACTGGTCAAGGTAGATGGGTTCATGCTTTAGCCTATAAGTGAACACTCACCATAAGAATTCCCAGGTAAGAGTGACTGGTCTGATAATGCGGATTTGTACGAACACACTAGCCTTAGACAAAAACTCAGGGTACAGGCGTTCGCCCTTCCAGATTGCATGAGTTCCCATTAATAAACCCAAGATTTCGACGAAAATGTTTGAGAGTAAAACATTTTGAGAAATCCGTTTTTTGATAACTTGTTTGAGATAAATGAGTCGAGAAATATTCTTGACAAAAACTTTTTGCGAAAGGGTTTCGATAAAGCTTTTGATAAATTATTTAAGATAATTAGATTGAGAAACATTTTGTTGAGTGCGTTTGAGGAAACATTTTTGAGAACCTTTTTGATAAAACACTTGAGAGGAATACGTCTAGAAATATTTTTGATAAAAAAGTTTGTGAAAATATATGAGAAATACTCCGCTGAAAATGTTTTGAAAGAAAAACATTTTGGGAAATTCCTTAAGGCGTAATGCCTAAGGATTTAAGATAAACCATCTAAGGATAGATGATTTGTGAACCATAGAGTAGTTGTGGCACGAGTAAGGATGAGGATAGGATAGAAATCCTAAGTCTACTCATGTTCGGGTCCCTAGAATGGTTATAGACTAGGTTAAAGGCAATCTAATAACCTAATTCCCTATAACCAGTGCTCTGATACCAATCTGTAACACCCAATCGCGTAATACAACAAGACGCGGCGGAAATATCAGGGAGTCACATTACAAATTGCTCAGCCACAACTGTTACTAAATTGTTTCATTATTATTACATTGATTACAATACAAAGAATACATGTAATTGTCTTCTGTTTAAAGAAGTCTAAAGCCCGGATGCATTCCTATGTGTAGCATGCTTGAATAATCGTCAACCTGAAACATATGTGAAAAAGAGACGTCAACAAACAATGTTGGCGAGCACATAGTTTTGTTGGCCAAATAAATGGCAAAAGATTTTGTATTGCAATTCTTTGACAACTACGAGAATTGCCAATTGTAAATCGACTCGTTTTAGCCAAAGAATGGCGAAAAGTTAGCTTTGCAATACATTGACTTGATTATGAAACTTGTGACAAAAGAGTTTTGTATATGGCATTATGATCATTACTAAATAATTTTCATGCCTTTGAAAAATTGTACTTTGTTCTTTGTGACCATATTGAAATCGTCCATAAACTTGTAAGTATGTTATCAAAATCCAGTCAAGGATTTCGATGACTATACTGTAATTAGTCATAACTCGTGTGAGTATTAATTGAAACCAATCAATGATTTAGTATAATACTAAATATCCTTCTAAGAATCTATCATACAAATCATGAAAGGATTCTTTAAGGATTTGGATATCGAAAATTGAAATCAGTCGTACACAAAATCCTAAAGTGACTCGAATAACGCTACAGGAGTAATGCAATAAGAACACTTATATATAGGAAGTACCAGCGGCGTATCCACCATGTTCTTATGGTATTACACTTGTTTCGTTATCCTAATCACATCTAACCACATAAACACATAATCGTCACTTTTCACTTGTCTTGTCAACTTGTATCACATATACGCATTAAAGTACGAAGAATCCAATCAAGGACTACCAATTAGTATCTTAAACATTCCACACATATCTAACTATAAAGATAGGTAAACGTATAGGAAATAAGCCTTGTCACATTGTCTTGTCAATTTGTATCACATATAGGCATTAAAGTACACAGAATCCAATCAAGGACTACCAATTAGTACCTTAAACATTCCACACATATCTAACTATAAAGATAGGTAGATGTAATAGGAAATAAGCCTTGTCACATTGTCTTGTCAACTTGTATCATAAAATCATAATCCTAATGGTGATTTGGATAAGGCTACGAAGGGTAATACAATAAGCACACCTATATATAGGAAGTACCAGCGGCGTATCCACCATGTTCTTGTTATATTACTCTAGTTTCGTTATCTAAATCACCAACAATTCTACATATAAACCAATTGTTCATCGTTCATTGTTTATCGTTCATTGTTCATCGTTCATCGTTCATCGTTCATTATTCATCGTTCATCGTTCATTGTCCATCCTTCATTGTTCATCGTTCATTGTTCATCGTTCATCGTTCATTGTTTCTCGTAAAGTACTTCTTAGAAATCTTACTATAAAGATAGAAAAATTTAAGAGCGTACTTCAGACATCCTTTGAGAATCTAACGTGAAGATAGAAAGATTTTACAAGGATATAGGCCCTAAAAGACCTCTTTAAATATCGTACCATCAATCATCATGTTGCATAATCGGAAATAACACACAAAAAGCACTTAGTAAACATATACATGCCATACATTTAAGAAAATTTGATCACACATATGAATCACCCCAAAAGCATTTGGAAAAAATAAAAGAGGGTAGCAATGTACTCGCCTAGGATAGCGTATAGATCTTGTTCAAATGATATAACAAAGCTCAAAGGATCAAGAGTTCAAGTGTTGAAGTGGTTCCTAGTGTATCGGATAAATATAATGTTAGTGTCAAAACTTGAAAACGAGAAATCAGATAGAATGAAGGATATAAACCAAACAGGAGTTGGATCTTGTATAATATGGTTCATATTACCTAACATTCTGATTTGGAAGCATTTCAAAAGGTTTTGGCTTGATACGGCTCGCTATAGTGGTTTACGCCACTTTAACGGGTAATATACGTAACTAGGGGTTCGGATGGTAAAATATGTCCTATAACAGGTCTAATATGTCAAAACCAGTTTATTTAAGTTGTGAAATCAGTTTAGATGTCAAAATAATGTTCGTATATGTTTAAAACTAATATATGTGTAAAAAGGGCATTTTCGGCATTTTAAAGAATACATAGTCGACTTGTCATTTGACTATCAAAATGGTATGACCATAAGGTATAACCTCAGAGAGTTATTCCCTATGATATTATGGTCATAATAATGGTTTTGGTCAGATCCTAAAGTTAACCAAATGGGTCAGATTTGAATGTCAAAACGGTGGTCAAACCGCTAGGCTTTTTGACTCTAAATAGGCATTTTAACAAAGGCGAATAATTTGACATGTTGCGACATGTCTAAATAAGTTTATAAAAGTATTTTTGCATCGAAACAACCTGTTTTGATACCCGAAAATAGATCCGTTGCAAAATGCGCAAAAGTCGCATTTTGACCGAAACTTTGACTTGTCAAAATAACAAGAAATGGTGGGAATCAGTAGGCATGATTTCTAGGGATCATAACCACCTTGATTACCATCATATTGCAAGTTTCAATTGAGCTATATCTTGATCAATTCATGATCAAAACTAAAAGTCAAACAGATTGTCAAACTGTTTGATTTTTAGTTCATGTAAGCTATATTAATTGAACAAGACATGAAGGAACACTTACAAACACAAAGGATTGATCAAAGATCACCAGAGAAAGCTCCAAGGTGGTTGCAATTCGGATCTATAGCTGATTTGAGTATGAAGGTGATTAAAGAGTTCAAGAATGGACATGAGTTTGGTATTTATAATGATCCAAAGATCACCAAATCATGACAAGTGTTGGGCAAGGTGTTTAGGCATGAATTAGTGTCCCATTATGTGTCCAAAGCAGAAGAGAAGTTGCAAAATTCCTGTGCTTAGTGTCCTCAATTGAACAGCTGTTGCTAGATATTTGCTATTTTAAATTTCCTGTGTCTGATAGCTTCTCACGGGCCGCCAGTCGTTTAGTCTTAGGGACTCGCGCCCCGCCAGAAGGTCAGAATTTCAGAATTGGCAGAAATGGTCCCCGCAGCCTCTAAACTTGTTTTTCGACGAGTTTTGGCACTATTAACACCTGTCAACCCAATTTTTAAGCTTTATAAGGACAATAAAGTATAGGGAACTTGACATATGTCCAAAAATGTTCCAGAGGTCAGTTCGTTTGATCGTGCGATCGCGGTTTTCGGTTAATTACGATAAAAAGCGTAGCGAACGCGTGTATGACCGTAAATGCGTAACGAATGGCTTTTTTGCATTCAAATCACTAAAACATGATAATTCAATTATTACAAAAATTTTTGGATGTCCGTACATGTTTCGGATAGCGATTTACGCATAAAGGCATAGTTTCTCAAAATTTGCAAAATAGCCCCTGAAGTTACAAAAGTGTGATTTTGCCATACCGAAGCCCTCAAAACTTATTTCTAAGTTATGGATATTTAAGGTATGTTAGGCTTGTGTTCTTGTTCCGGAGTGTGCATCGTTGTGTGAAGCGGCAGACTTTCGCAGTTTGTCGTAATTAGTCCATGTGATCAAATAAGCTTGTTTTTGACACATCAAACCCTCCAAAACTTATTTCTAAGTTATGAAAATGTTATTTAGGGTGTGTTAAGCTTGTGTCATTATCTCGGAGTATACGTCGTGTTAAACGGCCTTCGTTGGCGTATCGGTTTACGATTTCGCTTATAGAAGCTGTATAGGAATTTAAAATCGATCAAGGACTGAATATGTGAATTTGTTTTTGAAATAAACTCGTTTTGAATCTTTAAAATGATTAAAATGTCTCAGGTGTCACACTCAACCATCACAAGTTTTCGATTGACCTCATACCCATGCAATTGGGTAGTTTCGATATCATCATAGGCATGGATTGGCTTCATAAAGTCAATGCAGAAGTTGTTTGTTCCGAAAGATCATTCATTTACCCCTTCCATCTGGTGATTTGTTACACGTCTATGGTGAGAAACCTTCTAAAGCTCTCAAACTATGTCGTGTACTCAAGCAAAAAAGTACTTACGCAAAGAGTACTTTGTCTGTCTTGCCCACATCATGGAAAATAAGGACAAAGGAAAAAGTGTGAGTCATGTTCCTGTCGTATGCGATTTCCCTGTCGTTTTTCCTGAAGACCTATCCGGTCCTCCCCCTCGTCGTTCTGGTCGACTTTCGCATTGACCTCATCCCTGGCGCTACACCTGTTACAAAATCCCCTTACCATCTCGCACATTCGGAGATGCAAGAACTATCGAGCTAAATTCAAGAACTACTTGATAAAGGTTTTATATGCCACATTACTTCTCCTTGGGGCGCTCCAGTCCTCTTTTTTAAGAAGAAAGATAGTTCTTTTCATATATGCATCAATTATCGCAAGCGTAACAAGCTTACTGTTAAGAACCATTATCCCATTCCCCGCACTGACGACCTTTTCGATCAGCTTCAAGGCGCAACTTGTTTCTCCAAAATCGATCTTCGTTCTGGTTATCATCAACTCCATGTCCTCGAAGAGGATATTCCTAAAACCGCATTTCATACTAGATACGATCACTATGAATTCGTAGTCAAGCTTTTTGGTTTAACCAATGCAACCTGCGGTTTTAACAGATTTGATGAACCATGTGTGTAAGTTATACTTGGATTACTTTGTGATCTTCTTCATAGATGACATCCTCATCTACTCCAAGAAGCAAGACGAACACGAGTGACACTCGCGCCTAATCCTCGAACTTCTATGTAGGGAATGACTATACTCTAAATTCTCCACATGTGAATTTTGGCTAACGGAGTTGTGAACGAGAAAGGCATACACGTGGATCCTGCGGAAATCGACGCTACCAAGAACTGGATTGCACCAAAAGTACGCGTCTGAAATTCATTTGTTCCTTGAATTGGTAGGTTATTACCGCTGATTCATTTCCAACTTTCGAAGATCGCCGTTCCTCTGACTTCCTTGACTCAAAAAGATAAACCTTTTGTTTGAGGTTCCGAACAAGAGGAGTCTTTACAAACGCTCAAGGACATGCTTTGCAATGCTCCTATTCTTGCTCTTCCCGATGGTAACATCACTTCATGGTGTGTTACAACGCATCTAACCTAGGTCTTAGTTGTCACACCCCGACTCGCAGCGGAAGACAAATTGCAGGGTGTGGTAGACACATGGTAACTCCCCATAATTTAAAAACATTATATCAAATAAAGAGGGAACCTCGGTTACAACATACATCAAGTATCATAATACAAACCACAAGTTCAAGAACGGTACTACGAGCTACTACAACTCTTATTATGCAACAGTCCGCTACCCAAGCCATCCATACGCACGTTCCTTATTCCTGTTTAGTTTTACCTGAAATGCATGTTAGTTTTAAAAAGGGTCAGCTAAACGCTGCTGGTGAGTTCCACTAATTTATTGTTGTGGAACAATATGTTTTAACAAATTAAATTGCACTGGTCATAGGTCACAGATCATGGATGGAATTACACGAGTATGCACCCATGAAACCTTGACTGTTATAATTGTGCCGTGTCATGTTCAACACCTCAGCACACCAGGCCGTGTCACGTTCGACACCACAGCCCATCCACTGCGTCACGTGCAATCCAACGCCCCAGATGTAGTTATGCCTAACAACATAATCAAGTTTAGGACGCGTGTTGTTTCATGTTGCCGGGATACAGTCCGATTGTAGCAAATGGGTTTGTCAGACCAATAGTACTATCCACTGCCACGGCTTACGTTAATCATGTGCACTAGTTGGGGATTATTCGTGTGTTAGGAATTCGCATCATAAGTTGGTGCATTTAACACAATTGGTAATATGCAAGTCCCCAGAAAATAGTAAAACAGTTTAAAAGTGGGGGAGTGAAACTCACCCCCAAGTTGGTGTAATTAACACAGTTTGTAACATGCAAGTCCCCAGAAAACATTAAAACAATTCAAAAGTGGGGAAGTGAAAACTCATAGTGCCAGTAGTAGTCTCAACAAAAGAGTGATTAAGCAATTGGATTAACTTTAACAGCAAGCATGCAAGTATGGACTCAAATCAGTATCTAGGCTGGTAATGGTTATAACTTGGATTTGGTCAGGAGTTTTCACCCCAGATTGAGTCTATAGGACACTGACATGGTGATGGAGGTCAGGGTAGTATTAGTTTTCAGTTTGGCTTCTGGGCACTGTTTCACGTGCCAGCCAAAGTCGGTGGTTCAACATGTTCAATAATGGTATGGGAATACCAATAGTGCCAGTAAGTTGTTATTTAAGAATGATTAACTTTTCATTAAGGGAGTTTGGGTGTTTGGGGAGTCTAGTTGCCCAAATTTGAGTTTCCATTCTCGCAGTCGGGGATTCTCCCGAACTGGCCTAGGACACACCCCTAGTGTCTAATCCGCCCTGGAATCTCCCGGAAGTCTTCCGGTGTTCCAATTATAGTACTAGTCGGGTTTGGTCAGTTCCCGGTTCTGCAGGTTCGTCATACGGTAAACTGCCGAAATTATTTTAAAATTACCCGTTTTAATTCCATAAATTCCTGTTTAATCCATAATTTGAATTAAAATCTGTAAATTTTTATACAAATCAGTAAAAATCTGTAGATTATGGGAAAAATAATTTGGGAATTTATTTAATCATTTTAACTATTTAAATAAATTCTTTGTTAAATAGTATTTAACCGAATAATTATCATTAACTATCACCCATGGTCTAAAAATTCCCAAAACACTTTAGAACATCCCTTACATGTCCAGGAACTTCTCAAAAAAATTTAGATTTTTATGATTTTATTTTGGTGCGTTTTTGGCTACCTAAAACTCCCAAAAACACGGATTTGTAATCTGAATCAAAACTCAACTAATAGACTCCGAAATATTCCAGAACTTTCCTTATATGTTTCTTAGTGTTCAGGTAAATTTTGGTGATTTATTGACTCTTTTTGGTATTTTTGTGGAACTGTTTTGATAAAATAGTCAAAAATTCACCGAAAATCGTAGAAATTCCAAAATTTCTAAAATTACGTGGACATTCATGTCAATATCCTACATCACCAAATCAAATTTCGGCTCAATCCAAGTATCACGGACCAAGTTATAGTCAAAACAAGTTTCTGCCTATCCTAGATTCGGTTTCGGATGTTTTACCTAGCGCAGGCTTCGTCTCCAAGCATTCCTTGTGAGTCCAAAGGTGTGTGGGTGCTATATTCAGTACCTACACATCAAGTACAATCCAAACATGCCATAGTTCATGTCAATCAAGCTTTGGTTCATTGTTTTCGGTTAATCAAATTGTTATGAGATTTTGATCGATTAGGGGTTGATTAGAGTATCAAAACCCAAAGTTTTCTGAACTTGGCTACCATATAACACCAGGGAATTCACATGGTGTTCTTGTTCAGCCAAGAACTTGTTTAAACCTTCCAAATTCATGGATAAAAATGAGTTTTTCGGTTATAAATCAAGTTTAATCATGAAATACACATCAAAATCTATTAGAACTTGTAAGAATACCTTAGATTAGTTGATGTTTAGGGTGATAACCAGCTGATTTTGGAGAGTTCTTGGCAGACTTTTTGATGGAAAATTGAAAGGAATTAAAGTAAAAGAAAAATAATATATATATATATATATATATAAAGGGGTGGCGGTTTAGGGGTGGGGTGCCCCTACCCCTCCTATGCTTTGTCGTGCTTTGTTTTACGTGTTAAAATATGATGTATATCTACAGTTTTGCGTTTAGGTTCGTTTTCGGGTCCCAAACGCGTCCCCGATTTGCGAAACGGGCTCCGTTTTTCGCGTTTGTAGTGTTAAAAGACTCGGTTTTAAAAATCGTGCATAACCGTCTCGAAATCCAAACCCAGTTACGTTTTAATCATAAAAGCATTGTATTGGGGTGGTTTAAGTGTTTTTAAGTTTGATTGACTGTTCCTTGAATGTTTGGTTGGCTTTTGCTATATTCAAAACGAAGGTGTTTCCCTAACCGGGAAGCTACTTTGTTTGACGTGCCCAATCTTCGATTGGCTTCGAGTCTTATGTCATGGTCTAAGGCACATAACTAAGATGTTTCGTGAACTCAGAATCATAAAAGGCCCTACCATTGGCCTAATAATCATGATCAAATGTTAAATGCACTGTTAAACGTTAAATCTCCATTTAACCCGTTGCGAGCGGCTATTCAACCTCACATCATTGGTCCATAATAGTGTCATGTTGACCATGACGTGCTCTCGGATTCCTTCGAGACATATCAGACATTGTTTAGTATAGCACACAAGTCATGCAAATTTGCAAAGTTCACGCACAATTATTGTTTTAATCTTGCTTTAAGTTTAGGACCAATTAAGTTGTACATGGTTTCGTCATGGGTATCACATTAGTTGTGTTCTTATGCAACGAGACAAGGTTATCGCGTACGCTTCGAGGTAACTCGAAATCCATGAGAAGAACTACACTACCCACAATCTTGAACTTGGTGCGGTTGTCTTTGCGTTGAAGATTTGGCGACACTATCTTTATGGTACAAAGTGTGTGGTCCTCACGGACCATAAGAGCCTCACCACATCTTCGACCAAAAAGAACTCAACATGCATCAACATCGATGGGTAGAGTTGCTCAACAACTATGATTGCGAGATTCGCTATCATCCTAGTAAAGCGAATGTCGTGGCCGACGTTCTTAGTCGTAAAACTTATGTGAAGATTATTCGTTGCTTCCAAATCTTGAATAACCTTCATGAACGCATTCGTGAGGCACAATACTCATCTGATAACGATAATAACAAGTACAACGAGACGAACTGTGGTGCTAAAGATCAACTCGTATCCAAACCTGCTGGTATCCTTACTAACTCGATCATGCTAGGATTCTAAATGGTGACAACCTCTATGACTTCTTCATGAACAAATCTCACAAGTACCGATATTCTATTCATCCTGGCGCCGAAAAGATATACCAAGACCTTCGTATGACTTACTAGTGGCATAACATGAAGAAAGATATCGCCGCCTACATTTCAAAATGCCATGTTCCAAGCTAAAAGCAGAACACCATTGTCCCCTGGCTTACTCGAGCAACCAGAAATTCCAATCTAGAAATGGGAGAGTATCGCCATGGACTTCCTCACCAAACTCCCTCGTACTTTGTCTGCTCATGATGGCATTCGGCTAATCATCGACCGCTTGACCAAATCTGCTCTTCCTCCCATTCGTGAAGATTACAAGGTCGAGAAATTGGCTCGTATCTACACGGATGAAGTCATTTTTTTGTCATGGTATCCCCATTGACATCATTTCTGATCGTGTTGGTCAATTCACCTCGTATCTTTGGAAAACTTTCCAAAAAGCTCTCGGTAATCACCTTAACCTTAGTACCGCCTTTCATCCTCAATTCGACGGTCAAACTGAGCTAACTATCTAAACCCTTGAGGATATGCTTCGTTCATGTGTAATCGCTTTTGGTGGCAACTGGGATTCGCACTTACCTTTGGTAGAATCCTCGTACAATAACAGTTATCATGCTAGTATTCAAATGGCACCGTTCGAAGCATTGTATAGTCTTAAGTGTCGTTCGCCTATTTGTTGGCACGAGAGCAAATAAGCTCAAATCACGGGTCCCGAGCTCATACAAGAAACGACTGACAAGATCCTGCAGATACATGATAACCTACTCAAGGATAGAAGTCGACAAAAGAGTTACGCTGAGACGCAAGCCTTTGGAATTTAATGTTGGTGGTCATGTACTTCTCAAGGTATCCCCTTGGAAAAGCGTGGTTTGATTTGGTAAGAAAGGAAAACTCGCTCCTCGCTTTGTAGGTCCTTTCAAGGTTCTTGAAAGGATTGGCAAGGTAGCATATCGACTGGACCTGCCTCAAGAGCTCAGCAATGTTCATCCGACATTTCACATCTCAAATCTAAAGAAATGTCTAGCTGAAGAAGGACTTCAAGTCTCACTCGACGACTAACAAATCAACGAGTACTTACACTTTGTGGCAAAATCGGTCGAAATCATGGACCGAGGAACCAAGCAACTTAGGCGCATTCGCATTCCCATAGTCAAGGTTCGATGGGAAGGCAAACATGGTACTGGATTCACTTGGGAACTCGAGAGTGAAATGAAGACCAAGCATCCACATCTTTTCGTTGAGTCTTCCTCTTGAATAAGTTTCAGGACGTAATTTCCTAAAGTAGGGGAGACTGTAACGCCTCACATTTTTTTACTTTCCTTATTTAGAAAGTGTAAGCGTATTCTATTTATGGAAAGCTTGTATTCATATTCTTTTTGTATTTTTTTATCCCAACCTTGTAATCCAAGACGTTGATCATAATAAAATCCTTATTTTACATATAGTTGTTATACATGCAATCAATCATTTAAATACATACTTTCATACAAATCATATTTATCACACGCGTAATACTCATACGTTACAACCTTATACTTGAAATACTCGAACACCTGCTAAAATACGTAAAAACAGCCCAAACTAATGCCTTTGTGCGATCTGCCAACAACTTAACTCTATAAATACCAGCCCACTTCACTCCTTCAACTTTCCGAATCCTCTCACTTTCACTCTGAATTTCCAAGCTCGTGGCAGTGGATTCTCAGCTGTTCTGAGTGAGTGTTAGCTCACTACACTCGTTCTATTCTTATAACTTCTTCCTCTACTTTCTTTTACTTTTCCTTTTGTATCAAGTGTGAAAACTAACCAAGCTAAATGGACGTCTAATCTAGCTAGTGTGAGAACGATGGAAGCCTTAGCTTTCCAAATTAAGTTCCACATCTCACTTGTACACCCTTTTTTGTATATTTCGATTTTTATACATTCATGACCAACTGGGTTTATCAACTTTGTTGATAAATTAATGCTTTGGTGAATCATATAACGAGGTTTCATACCTCCTTGCTTGACCTCTATAACGTATTTGACGAACTATGGACATAAACTATATGTACATATATTAAGTATTTGCTTATGAATTTGGTCAGGACCATGATGCTAATCGAATTATGATTAAGTGTTATGAACTTGGACTAATCTGCCTCGTTGCTAAAATCCCCATTCACAGAAATTAGTGTCAAAACGGGTGTCAAACGAACTACATCATGTTAGAACTGTCCATTTCGCACGAAGTGAGCGGCCACTTCGTACGAAGTGGCATTTTCCTATGTTTACCTTTCGTACTTTCTGTAATTCTATTCTGAATCTGGAATTTCTCTCAACTCAGAATACTCACTCACCTTTGTTCCCTCATGTAGCGTAACTTCGGTGTTTTACCTGTCATCATTACGACTCGCGGTTTCCTAAGAAAGCTTAGCAAAACTATGAGTATACTCGGCTCTTCTTTTTCCATCTTTACACTTTTGGGGGTGCAACTTATATGTTCTATCAACCCACTAAATCACAATACTTATGCAATGTTCACAAAACAAACATCCGTTTATACATGCTTAATACGAATACTTGTGAACTTATATGTTAGCAATCGAATGTTTTATACTACGTCATTAATTGTGTACATGCCTCCCTTAACATGTATAGCGCTATAGGAGTAATGCACCACCCGTATTCGTGAGGTCATGTTAA
Organism: Scalesia atractyloides; assembly: GCA_947069175.1. NCBI lineage: Eukaryota > Viridiplantae > Streptophyta > Magnoliopsida > Asterales > Asteraceae > Scalesia > Scalesia atractyloides. The sequence continues at coordinate 45,298,872 of CAMTDV010000019.1, read as the reverse complement.
GTAAACAAGTCGAGTAAACACAAATCACTTCCATTTTTTCGAGCGGGGGAACCTGCATGAAAAATTAAGTTGTATAAAGTCCTTTAAAAACCATTCGAGGACAGTGTCAAATTCCTTTTTGAGTTTCTCTTTCTTTTGATCATACTTCACAGCCACTTGATTCATATCAATAAAATTCAAACAATCTTCAATTAAGGCTAGTATCTTTGGGTACACAACAGGTTCTTTCGCCTTATTCACCATACCCTTATCCTTCTCTTCTTCTATGTCCATCGCTTCAAAGTGTTGCCATAACAGTTCTTGATTATATATCATTCTTTCAGCCCTAGTGTTTTTACTTATATTCCCACTACCCGAATTTTTGAAGGCCTTACTTATGTTGCACCCTTTTGCTTTAAAGTTCATATCAAAATCCTGATTTGCCAACAATTTCATGCTATGAATATTTTTCTTTAAAGTGGGAATATAATATACAGAATCAATCAAGTGGTATTCATTGTTCGTAAATGTCAAAACTTCCCCTCTACCCTGGAAGTATAACCTTTGATTCCCTATACCACTTTCAACACCAAACGAATTCTTCCATTTTTGAAAACATCCTTGTTACCCAAAACATGAAACTTTCTATCAATACTAACAAACCAAGTATTTTCGGGTGTCCAAATTTATCCGTTCCCTTCAACATGACTTCGGAACTTATGTTTCTAACGTTATAGCCATCATTCAACATACTAGGTTTAGATCAAAGATTACAATTGTAATTCTGACTTGCATGTCGTTGAAGCCTTGCCATTTGTCTACGTTTCCTTGCACGTGTTTTCCATGCCTTATTGTTCACAGTCCCTTTGCCAATAATAAAGTCACCGAACTCTTTCACAATTCTGTCTACACTCGGGTTTCTCCAAGAATCTTCCCAATCCTTTCGTAAAACTTCATGTAACACCCCGACCGCGTAAAAACAACCCGTGGTGGAAATGTCTGGCAGTCAAGTGACCAAATTGTTTCAGACACATGGTACTTAAAGGTTATGTTTTATTGAATTAGTGAATTACATTGTCTTTTGAAATATAAACAAACACAAATAACTGTTCTTTTATTTTAAGCAAATCTAAGGCTCGAGTCCATCCTACGTGTAGCACACTTTCATAATCATCACGCATTTGCACCTGAAAACATATGTGAAAATAATGTCAACAATAAAGTTGGTGAGTAACATAGGTTTTGAAGTCGAATTCATGGCTTTGAATATGTATTGCAATAACTCGTCCGATTACGAGAGTCGCTGAGTGAAAACCTTGTAACCAAACGCGTATTAAATGTGTTTGGTATTGCAATATGTTTAACCCACTATAAAAGTTGGTATAAGTAAGAAAACCTTGTAGCCATGAATCTTGACAAGTATTTGTTTTGTAAATCATGTAAGTAATCGATTTAAAAGAAAACTTTGTATGGTTTATATATATTTAATTGAAAACAAATTTTGACTTTATCTAAACCAATCGTCTTTGTTTTGTATAAACTGATCATCATAGCTTTGTATAAACCAATTGTTCTTGTTTTGTATAAACCAATCGACTTTCTATTAATCTTTTTTGTGTAAACAAGTGTGGTCGTGAATACATTCATGCATGTGTTGACTCATAACAAACCACCAAAGGGTTTATCAACTGTGTTTCACAGTTTCTGTCGTTCCCCAAAATTCCCCACAAACCTTGGGAAATTTGGAAATGACATTGTCAGTCCTATGGTACCATAACTTACTACCGGTCGGCATGGCCAAAGTTAATGAACGTACTCGTGTTATGGATAACGCACCAACAAGTTTCACACATTATTAAAAAGCATATAGTTTTATATATAAACCATAATATTTCGAAAACTTTGGGAAAAGTACTAGTAGGCAAATATGAATCACCCCAATACATTTGAAAATGTAAATGAGGGGACTATGTACTCACATGTTGTGTAGATGTCTTGCTTAATCATATATGCAAAGCTCAAGTATTTCCTAATTATGTCGGACTGTTATAAGATTAGTGTACATCGTGGCTTAAACAGAAGAATAGATAAAATGTGGTTTAAAATCAAACGAGCGAAAGATCTCGTGTAATGTGATTTATTAAACCTCACATTCAGATTGGAAAGTGTCTAGAGGCGTTTTGACCCGTTAGGACTTGTTAAATGGTTTAGGCCACTTTAAGGGGTCGTATGCGTAATTACGGGCCCAAATGGTCGAATGAGTGCTTTGACGTGTCTGATATGTCAAAAACATGTTGACTAATTGTAGGACCGATCCTTATAGGATAGGAACCTAGATTTGATATCTAACGTCCATAATGGCGGAAACAATATGACATGATTACCAAATAACAAGAATTAATCAGTTAAACGTCAATTGTATTGATAAACTTCAAGTCTCCAAATTGACAGAGCTTCGCTACACAGAGCACCAAAAGTTACAAATGAAAGACTCAAGCTAGCTATTTATAGGAGTTCAAGTTCGCTAGTGAGGGAATGAGTTTGGGCGAACTTGACCTAGTCAAGTTCGGCCGAACTTGACATCAACACACTATAACCAACGAACTTGACATCAACACACTATAACCAACGAACTTGACTACCAATTACATAAATACTTGATTTTGCTAGCCTATTCACATCTAATCTATACAGACTCGATATAAGACTAAGACATAGACATTCAGCACCAACAGACTCCCCCTTGGATATCGTCTTCGTCTTTTATCAGTCTCTAAAACTCTGTCTTCAATAAAACTTTAACGTTAACGCCCAAAGAAATTTTTGTACGGCTTCTTTCGTCTCTCAAGCTTTGGATCTGGCTTCTGATCAGTAGGTGGCACTTTAGTCATAAATTGGAACCTTCTGAGCCTTGCTGCCTTGCCGCCCTACCTCTTTCATGAATCTCTTCGAGACTCTTTTCTTCTTTCAAAAACTCTACTCGTTCAAGATCCCTCCAGCTTGATTCCCACATCCTTCTAGAATTAACTTCACGTGCGTAGCAAACATTAACAACCCTCTGATATTGCATTGCTTGTTCTTTTTCACGTTCCTCAAAAACATACTTGCTAAAGAACAAACACTTGATATCTTCTCTCGAGCAATTTACTAGCCACATCGGGTCTAGTATCCTTATCGATCTCCACAACCCTCTCAAACCTTGAGCTCCAAACATTTCAACTCTTTCCTTAGTAATAACCAGATGATCTTCAAATCATAACACAATCACAGCTTCACAAGTATTAGGATCGATATGCCACTATTTGAACAAATGATAAAAGTTCTGTTCAATCGGCATCAAAGGCATGTTTCTCATTGCTCTCGGGCGTTTCATGATCAACGTAATGTCTTTCTCCCGGGTCTTCTTATTAGTTTTGATGCGACGCTTAGGTATAAAAGGCTTCCAGTATTTGAAACCTTGTGATGCTTCAAACTTGATCATTTTCCACTGTAATTGATCAATGAACTTCATGTGGTAAGTAACATTCCTTGTTTGAACAAGCTCTTCAACATCCCAGTATGGAAGTGTCTTAAAATCTGCCAGATATCTGAAGTATTGAACTCCAAATTCCCTTTTAATGGCATACACGTTCAGCTCTTTAAACCATCCCCAGCTTAGAATATCTCCTAACGACACATCTTTGTCTCTGGTGAAGAATGCTAGAGGACATCAAAACTTTCGTTCACGTGGCATTTCTTTGAACCAGGACTTTTTAGCTTGTGTAATCTCTTCCTTTGTCATTGGTTTGGGGATTTCACCATCACGCATCGACTCTTCTATCTTTTCCTTTAACATGTCTTCGTTAAGCTGCTTGTACATCTCTTCGAAAGTTGGAAAACTATCTGTATTCTGACCGGTGTACTTCTCAGCTTCATCCTTTTCGTCGTCCGAGGACCAATCTTCAACAATAACTTTGTTGTATTCATATGCCTCATATCTAAGTTGATAATGATACTCGTTAGGCTCAAACGTATTCACATTAAGTACTTGCTCTTCGAAATCAAAGTCGAATGATTATGCATCAACAACAATCAGCTTTGCTAAATCTTCTTTAGAATAATTGTGCGCGAATTCACCTTCTTCGACATTATGTTCAAGCATAAGTATTAGAGGATTTATATGAGCCGCAACAACAGGATGTGCAGAAGTAATAACATTTGACATATCAATGTCATCAGTCAACCCTGTTTGCCCTGACTCCCCCTGATTCTGATTATCCATAAAATTCGCTTCATCGTTTAGTAGATTGGTGAAATCAAAACCTTCATTAAAAGTTGCATCAACCACCTTTATCCTTGTACCACTTGGATCATCATCATTTCCTCCATCATGGTCAGAATCATCTTTCGGATCATTCGTTGGTGGTTCATCGTCTTTTTCCTCATCATTAGCTTCATCATCGTCCTTATCTTCAGTAACAGTTACAGTATCAGAAGGCCTGACAGATTCGTCAACCTTAGAAATCTCGGACTCAGAAGCTTTAGTAGACTCTAACTCTTTTACAAGTACAGTGATCTCTGGCATACTTTCGATCACGTGCTTTCCCTTACCCTGTTCAGCTAGCTCTTTTTCAGCTTTCTCTTTCGCTTCTTGAAGATCTAAGCATTCATACTCTGCGGCAAAATCAATCCCCAAGCTGTTTGTCAGAACCTTTTGAAGTCTGTTGAAACGTTTATCATTCATTTCCCTTTCAGATCGAAGCTCTGCAATCTCATTGATCAATCTTTCATTCGCTTCCTGCAGACATTCAACTAACGCTTTCAAGTATCCTCTGTCGCCTTCAAGAAATTTTATCTTGTTAGACATAATCTCCTTTTCAACTTCATTCTGCTTCACCATCTTCTCTAACTCTGCTTTCTCTAATTCATTCTTGGCCACTCTGTCTTCAAGAATCTTTACACGCTTTTCTAGAACATCAAAGTCTGTTTCAGGAAAGAAATCATCTAAGTCTTGTATATCAACTGGCTCATTTGGAATATCACCAAAAAGTTTAGTCTTTGGAGTTTTTGACGTCGGTTTAGGAGTAGCCTTTGGTGTAGAAGCTTTTGGAGTTGAACTTTCAAAATAAGATGTTGTTGGAGTATATTTTCGTGTAGCATGAATAACATTCTCCAATTGCGATCCAGATGGATGCTCTTGAGATTCAATGATCGAAATATCTAACAATTCAGTCTCAGGAGGTTCTTGTGTAACTCCTGGACATTCTGTTTTAGCTGTGATAAAAACAGGAGGTTCTTGTGTAGGAGGTTCTTGTGTGACTCCTTTCTCCTGTGCACCAGAAGGTTCTTGTGTGACTTCTGTGCTCTTTAACTTTCCAACAAACCTACGACTTGCTGGTTTTTGAGCTTTCATTACTTTATTTCCTTTTGCCATTGGAGACCTTGTAGTCTTCTTAGATATTTCTGTTGCTGAAGACTTTGTTCGTCTTACTTTCTTTTTCGGTCTCTCTTCATCATATTCTTTTTCTTGCTCGGGATCGTAGTCAGCATCAGTTTCTTTGATTTTTTCGGCCTCTTTTTCTGCTATTGACTTTTTAGTGACCTTTTCGAGTGAATCATCACTATCATCATCATTCTCTGATGTTTCAGATATTACATCGTCCTTTTGAGTTGTCTTTTCTGCTTCTTGGCTTTCAATTACAACAGCTGCACTAGATCCAGCCTCTGTTTGCATATTTTCTGGCTCATCTTCATCAATTAGCATAGTGTCAGCTGTCTTAGGCGCACATTTCTTTTTCTTTTCAACTTCAGCCTTTAGAAACCATTCGCTACGAGCTTTAGGCTTAAATGTCGCATTCCATTCTTTTTCAGCATTTAACTCCTTTTCGTCACCACTACCATCATTCCTCCACTTATTTCCAGCAGGCGCAACATAATTTTCATTTTTCAACGCCCCAAATAGTGGTTTTTCAACGGGTGCCGAATCCTGCTTCTGAAATTTAGTCAACTTTTTCATAGTAGTTTCATCAAGATGACTAAAGTATAGAATGTCATTTGGATCACGTGCAATATTTGTAAACTTCTCATCGATGAGTATTTGCACAAATCTTGGATACAAACACAGTCTACTATCTTCCATATTCTTTAACATGTGAGTAAACACGAGCTTTGAATAGTTGTACGGCTTTTTCAAGATAAATGTCATAGCCATGCAAGCCATATAGTCTTGAACATCATCGAGACCTGCTTTCTGATGGCTGAATGTATGAATGATTGCATGCATGAGAAGCTTGTAGGGGTTTGGAACTTCCCCTTTCTTCAGTGTAGGCTTGTTCACGCTTCCTTTATAGCCCATTCTGTAAAAACATCCACGAACCATCTTCTCATCAAGAAAAATCGGTTCATCTTTGTTATCGTTAAACTGTAAGATTCTTCGGATATCTTCTTCAGGGACTGTGATCTCTTTATTCTCGTTTCCGACTTGAACTAACGAGCTAATAGTCTTCTTATCTTCACTAAGACCAGCATCCAGAAATGATAAATGTGCGATCGATAGGACACAGTTCTTTCAGTGATAGCACGATGTATCGGACAGTCCTTTAAAAACTTCAGAATACTATCATATTCCTTGAGCGATGGACACAGCGTCTTGTCAAGGGTAATACATGTGTTGTGAAACTTAGAATAATCCATTGTGATTACCCGCGCTGGAACTGGAACCTGAAAATCGACGCAAAACATTTAGCACGCATTTCGAGAAAATTACAAATTTCAACATATTACATCAAGTTCAGGCGAACTTGATGTTGAAATTACAAACAAGTTTGCCAAGTTCGCCCGAACATCTCACAATAACATGTTCAACAATATAACATAAGTTCGAGCGAACATAATGTCAACACATTTCAAGTTTATTTCCTAAGTTCGAGCGAACTTCTCAAACAAATCACATTTTCAGATTTTAACCTAAGTTTGGTAGAACTTAATGTTTGAACATGGATTTTATTGTTTTAGGATGCAAGTTCGGCCGGAATTGATGAACAAGTTCGGGCGAACTTGTCATCTTCTCCACCAAATCATGCAACATTCAATTCATATCAATCTGAATGAATCCATCTCAAATCTATGGTCGTTTTATGTTGATTATTACAATTTTAAGTTCAATTTGTCCATAAGAACCCTAAATCTACAAGTTTTAACACCTTCAAATTTCAAACTCATTCATTCATCATCAAAACCTGGTTTAAAGATCCAATTAATACTTCTGCCATTGAAAGTGATGTGCAAATCACCATAATCAACCAAAATTTTGGCAGCACAACGACAAATTCTTTGCAATTTACTCAAATCTCTCAAAATCGCCAAGTTCGCTCAGGGTATTTAGATTTTGCAAGTTCGGGCGAACTTATAAGCCCAATCCCTTGAAAGCCCATGGTAAGTTCGGTCGGACTAGAATCAATCTCACAAATTCCAGACAAGTTCGGTCGAACTTGTTTTAATATAAACTTCTGATCTTTTTAAGCAAGTTCGGCCGAACTTGCCTAAACCAAGTTTCAAACTTTCAAGATTTTGCAATTTTAGTCCCTGAACTTTTCACATGTTACGAGTTCTGAAAATCCACTCAGTTGACCAAGTCCAAGCTAATGACCTTGGTTAACTAATTTGTCTGCCGAGTCCAATTTAATGACCGTGGTTTGACCCGTTAAGAACAAACTGTTGACTTTTTCAAAAAAACAAGTTTCAAATAATGAACTTTTAATCATTTTGGCTTCTCAGATTTTACAGATTAGCTCCCAGCCCGTTGTCAATAAGATTCCCACCGGTTTAGCACCTTACCATACTTTGAAGATTGGTTCTCCAAACATTGGTTTGCTGAAAACAATGTAGAAACAAAATATTTTTGTATTTTTGTAAGGTTATGCTAAAACACACCGAAAATCTTTTTGGGTTTAATTTGTAAAGTAGTTAAACTATGTACAGAACAAAGTAAACTATGTACAAACATATTTATAGACATATTTTTGTGAATTCATGTCTAAGGATCATATCAGTTGATTGAGACATATCACCAGCACCGTTGACCTTAATATGACTTTAAGTTTTAAACTTGTTTACCTAGATTGTCGATATGTTTGTCCACTTAAACTTCGACACATTTCTCAATTGTTCTAAGATGTTAGATATGATTTATGAAACTTGACTTAACCGTGTTTGTCACTTCTTGAATATACTCCCGAATCCAGATTCCCTAGATTTCATCTTACAGGTGAATATAGCGTAATTGATATCTGTTTATGGGTTATGCAAGACCTTGAGAGCTCAGGTTAGTACTACCGTACAAACAAAGAGATGAAGGCTCGTCTTTAGGTGTGTTCCATTTAAGGAATCTTTTCATCATTGCAAATGATTAGATCTTTCGATTCTTTTCAAGTTTGCATGCATTTTAAGGGTTTATTGCAAAGCATTATAGAAGTTCTAGGCTATTACTTCTGCAAAATCAGAAGAACTTGTATAATACCCCAGATATCAACTATCTATAAAGACATCGTATCTCAGAATCAGGAAACCCTTCAATCGAAATTCGGGTACTAAGTCCATATATCCAAGATGTGTTAATCTACAAGTTATAGCAGTTGCGAAATTTAGTTTATATCTCAGAAACAATTTACTGAACGTGTAAAGCCTATCGACACATCCACAGTAAGACTTGTTTATCACTTTTAAACTTTGCATTTCTTTAGCATACTGTGATAGTCCACTGATGTACTATCATTTCCTTTTGTGACACTGAATTCTTTTTGTTTTTTTTCAATGTTTTTGTACTTTTTGATTTTTCATATGTTTTTGTATTTTCTCAAAATTTTCTCCCCCTAAAATCAAAAACATATTTTTGGATTTTAGTTTTAAAGAAATACTAATCTAAAAGATAGACCTCGTCGTCCGATCCATATTCAACCTCAGGTTCCGCACCTGTCAGCAAATTTTTAATACCGTTAAGCCTCATTAGATATTTAAATCTTGTTAAAGGAAATGCTTTGGTATAAAAATCAGCCTTTTGTTCATCGGTGTGGATTTTTTCTATTCGCACCAACTTCTTTTCGTAGCAGTCATGAATGAAGTGATAACGAATTTCAAAAGAAATGCTTTGGTATAAAAATCAGCGTTTTGTTCATCGGTGTGGATTTTTTCTATTCGCACCAACTTCTTTTCGTAGCAGTCATGAATGAAGTGATAACGAATTTCAATGTGTTTAGTGCGCGAGTGATGAACAGGATTTTTCGTGATATTGATCGCTGCCTTATTATCTACAAATAAAGACGTGTCCAGAATTGCAGACCATAATCCCTCATCTGTTGTTGAATCCAGAGGATTTGAGAACAACAGCTGGAAGCAGAAATGTATTTTGCCTCACAGGTAGAGAGAGAGACCGTGTCTGTTTCTTGCATTGCCATGTTACCAAACGAGTTTCAAAGAACTGACAACCCGCGGTCGTAGATTTAGAATTCAATTTATCCAGCCCAAAGTCTGAGTCAGCGTATCCCATGAGATGAAAATTTTCATTCTTTGGATACCACAAGCCAGTGCTTGGACATCTCTTCAAGTATCGCAAAATTCGCTTGACTATCTGCATGTGTGACACTCGAGGACTGGACTTGTATCTTGCACATAGGATGGTAGGATACACGATATTTGGGCGCGATGTCGTCAGATACATCAAAGATCCTATCATCTATTGATAGAGTGTGTCATCAACTTTGGTTCCAGTCTCGTCAATGCAAATCCCATGGTTCAATGCCAGCGGAGTTGAAAGCGGCTTCGAGCTATCCATTTCAAACTTCTTGAGAATGTCGTGAACATACCTTGTCTGATGAATGAATATGCCGTCTGGTAAATGATCGACCTGTAATCCAAGGAAGAATTTCATTTCACCCATAGAGGACATCTCGAATTTCTTTTTCATGATCTTTTCGAACTCTTTGCACAGACTATCATCCGTTGAACCAAAGATGATATTATCCACATAGATTTGTACAATGATTAGTTGAGATCCGACTTCTCTGGTAAACAATGTACTATCCATTGTGCTTGTTGTAAAGCCGTTTCCAACGAATTGTTGCGATAACGTCTCGTACCAAGCTCTCGCGGCTTGGTGTAATTCGTATAAGGCTTTGTCTAGGAGATAAGCTTTGTTCTTGTTTAGCAGATCGACGAACCCTGGTGGTTGTCCTACGTACACTTGTTCGCGTAGTTTACCATAGAGAAATGCATATTTGACATCTAATTGGTACACCTTAAAACCTTCCAAGCTGCGAATGTAAGGAAAATACGGATTGACACTAATCGTGCAACCTGTGCATATACTTCTGTGTAGTCAATACCTTCTTGCTGGTGGAAAACTTTGACAACCAACCGAGCTTTGTTTCTGACAATCACTCCCCGATCATCTCTTTTACACTTGAAAACCCACTTCGTATCTATAGCTTTCTGCTTCGGTGGTAAGTCTACAAGCCTCCAAACACCAAATTTCTCGAACTATAACAGTTCCTCTTGCATTACTATCACCCAGTTCTCGTCACCCAGAGCTTCATTTACAGTTTTTGGCTCTATTTGGGATATGAAACATGAATAGTAGCAGTAGTCTTGAGTAGGAGCAACTCGGGTGTAGAACAACTAAGTGCTTTGTTAATTTGGCTTTGTGTACGCACACCAGTTTGTAATTCACCAATGATATTCGTTGAAGGATGGTAAGAATATGATCTTGGCATTTCTTCGCTAGGAACATCAACTGAGCTTTGCTGATTTGAGATGTTTAGATCAACAATCAATTCAACGTTAGGAGCGCTAGATGAAGCTTCGTTCTAATTTCTCGGGCTTGCAGATTGATTCAACATATTGGTTATCTGCTCAACTTCTTCCTTCGATGAGGATTCTCCATCAGCATCAAACGTTGGTGCTTCATCAGAGTCAGAATTCTGATTCTGAGGCATACTTGGCACTGTTGTTGTATTTTCTGGTTCGGAATAATCATTCGATGGAGTTATAGCAGATGTTACTTCTGCTTCAGAAACGTTTTCATCTTGAACACCGCTATTACTCGGACCTGCTCCGGAAGACGAGGTATCAAACGTGGGTTGATTAACCACAATTGGTCTAATGATTTGTTCTTGATTCGCCGACTTTTGAAGATAATATAACGCTGCAATTTCTTCTTCAGATGGTCCTTCCGGCAAGTCGAATGACTTCCAAAGATCTTGATAATTGAACAGCCATGCGTCACCTCTTCTTTGAATAGGATCCATATAGTTGAAGCAATCAACATGTTTTGCTTCAATTACCTTTCTTAACGAGGGAACATGCACTCTTCTTAGCGAACTCGCATACCCGACAAAGAAACCTTCAAGCAATTTGGCCCCGAATTCACCATCTTGATCGATTACAGTACATGGCGCACCAAATGGCTCTAGAAACCTCAAATTTGGTTTCCTTCGGTTAATCATTCCAAAACATGTCTTTTTTGATGATTTGATAGTTAAGACCCTGTTTAGTATGTAGCAAGCTGCTGCAACCGCCTCACTCCAGAAGCTAACAGGAAGTTTCGAGTCTCCAAGCATAGTTCTTGCTGTTTCGATTAAAGTTCCGTTTTTCCTCTCAGCTGCACCGTTTTGTTGCGGAGTATAGGGTGCACTAAATTCGTGCAGGATTCCCTTGGCGTTGCAAAATTCCTTCATCTTATTATTCTTGAATTCTGTGGCGTTGTCACTGCGAATTCGTCTGACAGGGAGATGATATAAATTCTCGAGTTTCTTGAAAAGAATCACCAAATTATCAAACGTTTCATCCTATGATTCTTTGAAGAAAACCCATGAATAACGCGAATAATCATTTGTGACAACTAAGCAGTATAAGTCTCCTGAAATACTTCGGACGTTCACAGGACCAAATAAATCCATATAGAGACATTCAAGCGGCAGCTTAATAGAATTCAGAATCTTCTTTGGATGTGACTTTTTGATCTGCTTCCCCTTTTTACATTCTAGGCAATGATCAGTCATATTGAAGCTCCGAAGATTCACACCCTCAACCAGATCGTTATGTACCAGAAATTCATTTTTCGTAAATGAATGTGCCCATCTTTCAATGCCAAAGAATAGAATCTTTTTCCGTAACTTTCGTCATAAAACATTGAGCTGATTTTGATGATGTGGTAGCGACGCCCATATCTAAGACATATAAATCGTTCTCGTGCGGGGCTCACATCAGAATCCACTCATCCGGTATTTTGAAACCCGGCTTTAAGATCATACACTCTTTATCGTTGAAATGCACCGTGAATTGTTTGTCACAAATCTGTGAAATGCTCAGCAAGTTGTTCTCAAGCTCAGCAATGTAGTTCACACGATCAAACAATACTACGCCATTGGAGAGTTTTCCTTCGGCGACAATCCTTCCACCTTGATTACCGGCAAATCCAACATATCCATCGTTAATAGCTTTTATATCGAACAAAAGAGCTTTCATCCCAGTCATATGTCTTGACACTCCACTATCCAGAATCCACTTTGAAAGAACGGATCTATGGAGCCCCTGCACATATTAGAATATAGTTAAACAGCGCGACCCAAGCCTTCTTGATCTTGGGTTTGGGATAAAAAGCTTGGTAATCATCCTCATAATCTCCATCTGAGCCTCCACTATCAGTTACTTTTTCAAAGTTCACTACCTTTTTACCTTTTGTTGATTTGACAATTTCGGTTTTGGTCTCAGATTTTGATTCTTTGCTATTACCAGTCTTAACAAGCTCAGATCTGGTAATTTCAGATGTTGTTGACTTTTTCTTAGCAATCCAGGCTTGTGATTTTATGTTTGCCTTTTTGATGTAAAACTTTGTTTCGTTTGCCCTGGAAGTTTCACCTTTTTTGAAAGTTGAGTTTTCAAGTTTCTTTACAGTTTTAGGTTTAACTTCAGGTTTTGATTCATTTCTTTTCAAAATCGTGACAGGTTTTACAAATTCTGGTTGCTTTGTTTTACAACAACTGAACTTTCCTTCCTTCAAAGATAGGCCGGCTTTGATTTCGGACACTTGCGTGCTATATGACCAACTTCATTGCACTTGAAGCAAGTTCGATTATCATGTGAGTGTCCACTAATGGATTTTATACCACTTGTGGCTTTGGCCTTATCTTGAAGTTCTTTTGCTTTCTTAAAGTCATCGTTTGATTGCTTTCCAATCAAACTTTCCTCTTGAACCGTGCTCGTTCCATAAACGAATTTCATGTTTTTATCTTTGTACTCGTGAAACGGTGACATTTTATTAACCGCTTCTTCTTCCACATCTAAACCCAACCCAGCTCTCCGGTTTTCTGGATGATCACCACCATTTCTCCGGTAGTTATTGTAATTTCTTTTGGGCTTAGAATAGAATTTCTTTTCATTCTTCTCCAGATCCTCTGATGAAATTTCAACCAGTTTGAATAGTTTATCCAGTTGATCTTCTTTGACATTCTGAATCGAAAAACTATCATCAAAGTATATTCTATCAGATTCCTTAACCTTGTACATGACAACATTAGGATCATCACATAGTCCATCTTCCGATGATGTATCGTCATCTTCGGATTTTGTGTCAGAACTGTTTGAACTCGAGGTGGCGCTCTCAAAGCTGCCATCATCAGAATTATTCAGAACGTTTTCAACCACATTTTTAACCACCGCATTATTGTCATCATCTGACATAGTATAGATTACATCAATGTTCTCTGGTAACTCATTTTTCTTTTCAGATAATAACTCAATGTGGAGTGCCTTATCCATCTCATCAACAGTTTTGCGACAATATTTCTCGCATAGGGTGGTGGAACATTGCTGTATTCTTTACCATTTTTCTTTTTAGTCCTTTTATCATATTTTCCGTCAAAATCATGGGAAGAATATGATCAATGACATAAGCGTTAGTTGTGTAACTTCTTAAAGGTTGTTGAACATGTTCTGTTTCAATTTTCATGTCCTAGAGTTGTTGTTTGGTTTCAGCAAAGATGTTAATGTAAACATTTATTGCTTTTTGTTTATTCATTACTGTCCCTCTTAACATCCTCACAGTGTCGTGTTGTTCAATATTATTTATGTCGAGCATGCCATAATCATCTTTCTTTTTGTCATACGCTTCCTTCATTGTACGATAATCTTATTTGAAATGTTCATTATGTACATTGAGTTCAGTGATGATTTGTGATTTTTCGGCACATTTAACACATGGCTTGGTACATTTTGTGCAAGGTTTCTCAACCTCCACAACTTGCCCTTTGACAACTTCCTTTTCGACTATCTTTACTTGTGGACCTACCTTGGTTACATTTGCCATCATAGCTTTATTGGAAATGTCCGTGAGGTTTTCAGCATTCCTTTCCTTAGTAACATCAATAACTTCTTCATCAATCGATTTCTTCTCAACCACTTGCTCTTAAGAACTTCCATCAAAATCACCTGCAAAACTAGAAGTTGAGTTAGTAGGTAAAATGCCTTGTGTCTTCATGTGAAGATAAGTTTCCTCTTCTTGTTGTTGCAGATACTGTTCAAGTAGAACATTCTCCAGAGCTACGTCTTCAGCAGATGTATCTTCGACAATTTCAGCCATCAAAGCAACTCCTGTCTTCTTACCAATATAAGAATTCTAATCAAAACCATCATCTTCGTTGGTAGCAACCATCGCCTTCTCGGTATTGTTTGATGATTTTTCTTGAATATCAACTTGAGTCTTTTTAGGAAATGGTTTATACTGAAGAGACTTTTTGTAATAATCACTTCCACTTCCGAGAACTCTGGTTGCCGCTTGCCTCAGAATTCTTACATTCTCTCTTGAAATGCCCCTTTTGCCGGCATTTAAAACAAGTGACTTTTGATTTATCAAACCCTAGCTTGTTGCTTGAATTTCCGATATCTCGGCCTGTGAGTGCAACAAACTTTGTCACCCTTCGAATGATAGAAGCTAAAGACCATTTTATATCCATCAGCTCAAGTTCTTCTTCGTCCACCTAATCGTAGTCTTCGGCGGTCATTTCTGGATTGCCAATCTTCCGGCCACCAGACTTTCATACGATTCTAGAACTGTAGCGAGAAGAGTCATGTGCTGCTTAGCCACTTGCTCAGAAACAACATTGTTTAAGTTGACAGCAATGTTACACTTGTACACATTCGGATCAGAATTCGTTTGTTGATTCTGATTTGTTTGACTCTGATATGATGAATTTGACCCTGTGCTTGAAAAAGAAGAGCTCTGCGGACTTTGATAATATTGTGGATATGATTGATTTTGATTTTGTGGCGAATGATTCGAAGAATTCATATTCGCACTGAATGTTGTTTGAATCTTTGGACTTGAAATGCTGTCTTGAACTCCGTTCTTGTAATATAGACCAACATCTTGAACGTTGTTAGCATTCTTAGAATTTGCGATCTTTAGAAGTTCCATCTCATGACCTTCAAGTTTGTCGATAAATGTAGCCAGCTTGAAGAATTCCCAATTTTGACTTTCTTTTAAAACCATGAGATAGGTGGTCCATTCTCCGTCAGGTAACGCATCAGCAAGCTTATCAATATACTCCGGTTCTATCTTCTCAAGACCGTGTCTCCTCATTTGAACCTTCAGATGACAAAAACGTTCAATCATATGTTTCATTGTCTCGCCCTTCATCATAGTAAAAATTTCAAACTCCTTCATGATAAGAGCTTTTTTACTCTTGATCATCTCTACGCTTCCTTGGTATTTCTTTTGTAGTGATAACCAAAGTTCTCTCGCAGTCGTGTATTCGGGCAACAAGATCAAAATATCCTCTTTAACTGACTGTTGAATGAGGCTAATCATCTTCTTTTCAGCGATATATTCTTCCTTTTATTGCGAAGAATACTTGTACTTCTCAAGAACTTGCTGAGTTTCGTCTAACGGAACGACATATCCTCTCTCAATAGCCAGCCAGCTTTGGAAATGCATGGCTTGAACCCAATAACTGAACTTCTCCTTCCATCCCTCGTACTCGTCCATACTCATTAACTTCGGAGGTTTAACGGACGTGCCCATTTCGTTGTCGAGGTTAACTTGATGTATCACATTGGCATTGGATGTACCCACTCCTGACATAAACGCTCTCTGTAGATCATCCATCGCGAATATCAACACACGTACGCTGAAAACACGTTCAAACTTTGAAAAATATTAGAATTACTACAAGTTCGGTCGAACTTGCAGTGGATGAATGAAATTTTTTTGTTTTTACACAAGTTCGGTCGAACTTGTGTAACTTGATTTGAAAAATGATCCTGAGATGACTTCGAGTGAACTTACACTTGATTTTAGAAGAAAAACTTGCAAGTTCGGGCGAACTTGAAATAAATTTCAATGAAAATACTTAAGTTTGAGCGAACTTGAAGAAAATCAAAGAAACTATCACAAGTTCGATCGGACTTAACACAAATTTCCTCAAAAACCCTCAAGTTCGAGCGAACTTGGTAGAAAAACACTCAAAAGTGAGTGTCTAAGTTTCGAGTGAACTTGACATAGAAGTTCGATCAAATTGGATTTTTCAAACATGATTTTTTCAACAATTTTGCATCAATTCGTTTGATTTTAATCTCCAAACTCTCAGGGGTTTATATATGATGTATTTAACATGACGTATTCAAATTTGGACAGAATTTGCCTATAAATTCTTCATTTTTAGTGTAAAAGTTAAGAAAACTAGAAGAATGGAGTAGAATAAGAGTTGTTCTTGTCTTGATATCAATCAAATCAGGCTATCTAGCTCTGATACCACTTGTAGGACCGATCCTTATAGCATAGGAACCTAGATTTGATATCTAATGTCCATAATGGCGGAAACAATATGACATGATTACCAAATAATAAGAATTAATCAGTTAAACGTCGATTTTATTGATAAACTGAAAGTCTCCAAATTGACAGAGCTTCGCTACACAGAGCACCAAAAGTTACAAATGAAAGACTCAAGCTAGCTATTTATAGGAGTTCAAGTTCGCTAGTGAGGGAATGAGTTCGGACAAACTTGACCTAGTCAAGTTCGGCTGAACTTGACATCAACACACTATAACTAGCGAACTTGACTACCAATTACATAAATACTTGATTTTGCTAGCCTATTCACATCTAATCTATACAGACTCGATATAAGACTAAGACATAGACATTCTGCACCATCACTAATGTTGTATGATAAATTTATATGTCAAAACTATTGCTTATGCAGGTTTAAAACTATTTTACGTAAAAAGGGTATTTTTGACATTTCAAAACTATGTATAGTTGGCTCGTCATTTAACCCATCAAATGACAGGACCATAAGGTATAACCTTAAAGGATTATTCCTATATTAATATGGTCATATAATTGGGCTTGGTTGGATCCTAAGGTTGACCAAACGGGTCATATTCTCAAGGCATACATCAAACCACTTGACTTTCGACTAAGAAATGAGAACTAAACTAGAAATGACGAGCTAGACATGCTAAAACATGCTAAGACATGTATAATAATGTTATATAAACTTTTCAGTGTCAAAACTTTAAGTTTAATACTTGAAAACTCATTCATCGTAAAACACACTTTTATGCGTTTTTTACTTTTATTTTTTTTAAAGTTTGACTCGTCATTTCGCCTACTAAACGTGAGGATCAGAGGGTGTAATCACAAGGGATTAATACTGGTGTGCGTTAAGCGTGATATGATTTTGTTAATATTTTAAGTCCAATTTTACGCATTAGTCAAGTTTTAAATTTGTAAAACACGATATTTTACTAACACTAAACACACACTTGGGCAAGTGCACCTATCACGAGCGTAGTATAGTGTTGGCAAGATACCGAGGTCGTCCAAGGGCACAAGAGCTTTTAATATCGGTTTATCGTCAACGTCTGATCGCTCTAAATTTTTGGATAAAAGTTTTAAACATAAAAGTAAATCTAAAAACGAAAAGATAAATAAAATGAAATACAAATACGCAAGATAGAATCACTTGGATCCAACTCCTCTTTAATGTATCCTTTGATGATTTTCGCACTTTCGGACTTTCTCAGAGTTTACCTTAGTTAAAATAGTAGGCCCCTCTTTTGAAGGTGATGTTACCCTCAACCCAGTAGTTTGAGTCAGCAGGGATACAATCCCAAAAGGTCGGAATATTGAAAGATAATTAAATAAGTTATTAATGGGAAAGGTAGTAGGCCCCTCTTTTGAAGGTGACGTTACCCTCGGCTAAGTGGTTTGAGTCAACAAGGATACATCCAAAATCCGGTTTAAAGTTTTAATAGTAGTTTACATATGAGGGGTTCAAGCTATTCGCACCCCGCCATCCAATACCCGTGGGGTATTGAAGGAGGTCCTAGTAAGCTTGAACCGAGTCCTCGCAGGATCTATACACTGAACGAGACAATAACTTTACCAAACCACCCTTCTAACCCCCTTCCAAGTAGTTAACATGCTTTATATAGACCGTAAAGATACGAATGAGCAAATCAATAACATCATGAAGAAATGGTTAGGAAAATTCACTTTCAACATAAGAAACTAGTTATTAAAGTCATTAATGCATACCCAATTAAATAGTCCTAAAAGATTAAAAATCAAAAGTAATACGTTAAAGACGTGTCTTCACCAAGTGATGTAAAAGATAGCCAAGCATGGCTTTTGTTTGACAAGAACTCTTAAGATCAATCTTGGATCCCGAGACTGCTACACACTCTAAAGATGATAGATGGATGATGGTGGTGGGTGTTGGTGTTGTAGTGTTGATTGAAAGGTGGCAAAGTGAGAGAGACGTGGTTTGCCAAGGGATGCCTTTGAAGTGAACCAAGCACCCCTGTTTATAGTCAGAACAGTACCCCGGCCACGACCTCGTGTCCAGCGGACACGACCCGTGTCCAGCTTTTTCTCTTCCTTCATTATTTGCAGCTGTCAGCAGAGGGCCCCACACGACCCCGTGTCTTCTGGGCCAACCTCGTGGTCAAATCTTCGCTGTACTATCAAGATTCTGCAAATCTGAGAGTTGACCATGCCCCAAGGTGAGCTAGGCACGGCCCCGTGGTGGGCGTAGAAGCTTCTGCTGGTTTTGTCTTTAAGTGTAAAGGTTGACCATGCCCCATGCCTGGCTGGGCACGGCCCCGTGGTCAGCTTCTATCTTTGTGTTTTTGTCTTTGGGGTGTTGCTGAGGGGTCGGTCATGTCGTGTTACTCCATTTTCTTGTATTTATGTTGGTTTTGGCTGCTTATTTGCTTCTTTTGTTCTTTTAAGCTCATTTGGTCTTGTAAATTCAAAAGGAATAAAGAAACATGCTTTTTCCAACATTATTACTAGAAAAGGGTTAGTTTTATACCTCATTTGATGTAATTTATATGTTGCATCACATCAACACCTTCATTATTACGATCACGTAGCAAAGTTCATTTTGAACTTTGACTTGACCGAAACGGTCAGAACCGAAAGTTAAAGCAAAAGTCAATTTGCTTGACTTTTGGCTCATAATTAGCCAAATAAATGAAACAGATTAGGAGAAACACCTACTTGTGTTTTGAAGAAGGATTATAACTCAAGAAAATGAGGCCTCAATGCAGAAGCAAGCTCAAAGAAGATAAGGAGAAGAAACTGCACACTTGAATTTGAAGTGTTTTGAAGTGGTGTGAAGAAAATGTATGAATCAATAGGGTATTTATAGTGTTTTAGGATCAAGGAGGTGTTTCCATGTGTCTTAAGATGTTGTTTAGCATCATAACATGTGTTAAAACCAGAACTATAGCTGCCAATCAATTCTGTTGTCTGGGCATCGCTTACGGACCGTAACTATAGCGATACGACCCGTAAGGCCTTCTGGCGGGCAAATTTTGCTTTTGACAATTTCAGCCCTAGACTTGTATTATCACATTCTTGCCATTTTTAACCCTTGTAACCTAATATTTAGTTTATATTAGGGTATTTGGGCATGTGTTATTTGGATTTTTTCGGAAATGTCATGAATATCGTCTTGCTCGATCATACCGTTACGTATTTCGTAAATTAAATATAAAATTTTATTAAACACGGAAATGATCGAAAGGGTACAACCTTGAAATCTTGCGAATGTTAAAGTCTCCGCTACTTTGGGAAATTTCGTCCCGAGTTGTATTAGTGGAGACTTGTGAAAAGAGGGGGATATTTCACTTTCATTTGGTCCTCTCGTTCCCAGTAAACTTAGGGCCACGTTTGGATTCCCAACGAACTTAACAATTGGTATTCGACTTCGCTTGAGTTTCTTGACTTCACGGTCCATGATTTCAACAAGTTTCTCGACGAAATGCATAATTTTATCAATGTGGAATTCATCGACTAAACACCTTTTCAAGTTGGACACGTGGAAGGTTGGATGAACGTTTCCAAGTTCTGGAGGTAGTTCGAGTTTGTAGGCTACCTTTCCGATCCTTTCAATGATCTTAAAAGGTCATAACAAGGATTTGGTTTACCATTTTTCCCAAATCTAATCACACCCTTCCAAAGGGACACCTTGAGAAGAATATGATCACCAATTTGGAATTCTAAAAGATTGCGTTGCTTGTCAGCAGAACACAGTTGACGACTTCTAGCTGTCAAGAGGTTATCATAAATTTTCTTGATTTTGTTTGTTGTTTCTTGAATAAGTTTAGCTCCTATGATTTAAGCTTCACCAACTTCATTCCAATAGACATGTGAATGACATTTTCGACCATAAAAGGCTTCAAAAGGAGTCATTTTGATGCTGGAGTGATAACTGTTGTTGTAGGAGAATTTGCTCAAAGGCTGATGTGAATCCCAACTAGCACCAAAGTCAATCACACAAGCTCTAAGCATATCCTCAAGTGTTTGGACTGTCTTTTTGGTTTGTCGATCAGTTTGAGGATGATTAGTGGTGCTTAGATTTAATTTGGTTCCCATGGTTGATTGCATGGTTTTCCAAATACGAGAAGAGAAATGAGCATCATGATCCGATATGATGTTCAAAGGAACACCATGACGAGATACAATCTCATAAATATAGATCTTAGCAAGTTTATCAACTGAGCAATCCTCGCGAATTGGTAAAAAGTGTGCTGGCTTAGTGAGACGATCAATGATCACCCAAATGGCTCATGACTTTTAGAAGTGCGTGGTAATTTAGTGATAAGATCCGTAGCTATGTTCTCTCATTTCCATATCGGAACTTCTGGTTGTTCAAGCAACACAGATGGACGTTGATGTTCTGCCTTGACGTTAAGACAAGTAAGGCATTTGGACACATATAAGGCTATGTCCTTCTTCATACCCGGCCACCAATACTGGGTACGAAGATCCATGTAGATTTTGTCTACACCAGGATGGATAGTATAACGAGACTTGTGGGCCTCATTCATCAGCAATGTACGAATGTCATCTTGGTTTGGAACCCGCAACCGATTTAAGAAATACAGTAACCTATCATCTTTAGATTCAAGGTGAAGCTCAAGATTATGTGGTAATTCATTACTCCTCAAGCCTTGGATTATGCAAGTACATTGGGCTTGGAAAATATGTGTTTGGATATTTGAATGGGCTCGAACACAGTGAAATTTGACACGTTCTTTATGACTAAATGTGTCGGCTATGACATTTTCCTTACCAGGATGGTAGTGAATCTCTTAGTCATAGTTGTTCAAAAGTTCGACCCAACATCTTTGTCTCATTTTCAATTCCTTTTGATTGAATATATGTTGGAGACTTTTGTGGTCTGTGAAAACCACACATTTGGTACCATAAAGGTAGTGTCTCCGAATTTTGAGAGCGAAAACAACAACACCTAACTCAAGATCATGAGTTGTGTAGTTCTTTCCGTGGATTTTCAATTGTCTAGAAGCATACATATGCTACGACTTTGTCTCTTTGGATGAGAACACAACCAAGGCGTAGATTTGAGGCATCATAATATACAACAAAGTCGTTGTTGCCATCAGGTAAGGATAAAATAGAAGCATTGCAAAGTTTTGGTTTCAAGGTTTAAAGGCTTCTTCTTATTTGGGTCCCCACTCAAAAGGTTTATTCTTTTGAGATAATAAAGTGAGGAACCACAATGTTGGAGAGGTTTGCGATAAAAAGACGATAGTAACCAGCATGACCAAGTAAAGAACAAACTTCGGTAGGAGTAGTGGGTGCACTCCAATCCTTAATCATTGTGATCTTGGCATGATCTACATGTATACCATGTTCGTTGACAATATAACCCAAGAATTGAACTTCCTTCAGCCAAAATTCATACTTGGAAAATTTGGCATAAAGTTATTCCTTCTTTAGGAGTATCATTGTCAAACATAGGTAATGTTCGTGGTCAGCTCGAGGTTTTGAATAAATCAAGAGTCATCAATGAAAACAATGATGAACTTGTCTAAGTAAGGTTTAAAAACCCTATTCATTAAGTGCATGAAAATGACATAAGCATTTGTCTAACCAAAAGGCATGACAGTGAACTCGCAATGGTCATATCCGGTGCGAAAAGCAATTTTGGGAATATCTTATATTACACGAAGTTGATGTACCGAGAATGAAGGTCAATATTTGAAAAACAGATAGCACCTTATAGTTGATCGAAAAGATCATCAATACGAGGTAGGGGATATCAATTTTTAAATGTGAGTTTGTTAAGCTCACGATAGTTAATACACATGTGAAAGGATCCATCCTTCTTTTTCACAATTAACACAGGAGCACCCCAAGTTGAGAAGCTTGGACGGATAAATCATGTGTCCGAAAGTTCTTGTAGTTTTATGTCAATTCTTGCATCTCAGACGGTGCAAGACGGTAAGGGGACTTAGTAATTGGGTTGACATCAGGTAATGCGAAAATCCACTTTTTGTACTGGGGGTAAGCCATGTAGTTCTTCAGGAAACACCTCGGGAAAATCCTGAACAATGGGGATGTCTTAGATATTCTTTCCCTTGCCTTTCCTCTACGATATGTGCCAAAAAGGCCACATACGTCTTTTGTATGTACTTTTGGGCTTGGGTACAAGTCATGAGTCTAAGTCTACTAGACAGTTTCTCTCTATGAACTTCTAAGACTTTGCCAGATAGAAAGGGCATGCAAACAATATTACCGAAGCAGATAACTTCAGCATGATGTCTGGTTAACCAGTCCATGCCTACTATGATGTCGAAACTTCCAAGTTGCGTTGACATGAGGTGTTTGGGAACAAGATGGTCATTGAGGTTTAGTAAACAATTTCAAATGGCATAATCGAGTACAAGAGGTTCGCCACCAACTATTTCTACCATTAGTGGGATTCCTAGCTTAGTTCGAGGCATCGAAAGAAAATGTTCAAAAGCTAAGGATACAAACTTCTATAGGCACCCGAATAAACAAGAATAGAAGCATGATAGTTGTTAACAAGGAACGTCCCATTAACTACGTTGTTGTTAGCACGAGCCTTGTTAGAATTTATGTTAAATGAACGTCCACGGGCTAGGTTAGCATTAACAAGCGTTGTTCTTGAAGTGGCCCATCTCGCCACAATTGTAACAAGACCCAGGTAGAAAATGAGGACGAGTAGGATTTGCTTGGAGTTGAACAACATTTGGGATAGCTTGATTTGAAGCAGATCGACAAGCTTTGGACAAATGACCGTGTCATCCACATAGGGTACATACGACAAGGTAATTAATTTTGGTGGTGACCGTTGCATCGATTGCACAAGGGTACAGTACCAGCATAAGGTTTCCTAGTAGGAGGTGTTGATGCATATGTCTGTTGCCTACGTCATCGTATAACGTCGAGTCTGTGTGTAGGAGCAAAACGTTAAGTTTATGAGTGATATGAGACAAGTTCACCCGAACTTGACCATGGTTCAGTTCAGGCGAACTTGTTCTACTATATATCGGATACTTGTGTTCTCATTTGTAAGATTCAGAGATTTTGTGTACTGGACGGCGAAGCTCTGTCCAAGTGTTTCCAGGATTTGTAACGTCTACTAATCAATGAAACGGTGTTAAACAGTAAAGAACTTGTATCCATTGTCGCCTATGCAAACGGATTCCGCACGTTTACCTTAGGTTTGCCAAATTAGGACCAGAACAATCCGTACAACGGACCTACAATTGGTGTCAGAGCAGGATTGAACTAATTTGAAGACATTGGACATAGAACTTCACATCTTCTACTCATTTTTTTCATTTTAAACTTTTCTTGGACATTACACGGACAAAATGGACTGATTTTGAAGTATAATACGTAAAATTCATCATAGATAAACCCTGGAAAAAATTAGAGCTAAACACGATCAAAATCATGTCAAAAAAATGGCATGAAAATTCAGAAAAATGTCTTGGACATCATATATTGTTAGATTCGTATCGACGAGACGAGTTTAAAGCTCTAATCGGGTAAAAACAGTTTTCGAAAAAATTTTAAACGTTTTTAGCAAACTGATTGTCGATTAAAACGTCGATTTTTGCATAAAAACTACTGAAACTACATTTTTCGTTGAAAATGAGATAAATTAATTTTGAAAAAATGAATGATTAGGAAGAATTATCTTCTGATTTGAATCATCATGAACGTTTGATCATTTGGAAAAAAAGATTTGAAATGTTTAAATGTAAAAAGGATGAATCTGTGTTTGAGCTAATAAACGTTTTAATGTCATGGATAGGTATTTAGACCGTTCTGATGGATGTTATATCAGTCTTGAAGATAAGTTTTCAAAATTAGAAAATACATTACCATTAGAATGGAATGATTTCGTGGATGAATCAAGAAAGAAATGTCGATTTACCATCAATCATCTTTAACATTTATTAGCGACATTTGGGATCACGTTCCTATAATTGAGAATATGAAAGTGTTAAAACTAAAGAATGATAATAATTCTGAAGTTTGTCAATCTTCTGCAGGTTTAGTGAATGATCAAGGAAAGCTGGAAACGCAAAGTTCAAATGATCAGATGAACAGCGAAAGGAGTATAATGGTGAAGAAATGTGAAGCCAAAGATTCAAGTATATCAACAAATGAAGTTTCAAGTTCTGAATCTGTGTGCTCAAAGTGTGAAAAATCCAGATCTATTAGTGTTAAACTTTTAAAAGATTTGGAAAGTTTAACATTAGAAAATTAAAAATAAAAGAAAATGAAAAGAATTTTGAAAATAAAATAAAAATATTTGAAAATGAAAAATTTAATTTTGAAAATATTAGTAATGAAAATCAAAAAGCAATAAATTCTCATCTTGAGAAAATAACTCAACTTGAAAATAAAGTTGAGATTGCTAAAAATAAAGCTATTGATTTAGAAAAGAAGTTGAAAGGTTTTGTGACCTCGTCATTAATGTTAGATCATATATGTCCAAAACCGATGAACAGAAATAAAAATAAAATTTCAATAAGTGACAATGTCACAAATTATGACAATGTCACAATTGAGGATTGTGATGATGATACCGATGATGAAAGAGCTAAAAATGATAAAAATATAATATTTTTAAAACTGAAAGAAAATTTTCAAGAAACTGTTCTACAATCTACTGAGAAAGGTGAATGCTCAACGCAAAAACCTTCTAGGCAGAATGAAGAACAAAAACAAAAGGAAAAACAAAGTTTTAAAAATTCTAAAAACTTTCAAAAGAAAAATAAAAGCTCATCGGTACGATCATCCAATTATTATAAAAATTCAAAACAATTTGAAAATCTAAACTTACAAAAATTTGAAAATAAGTGGTGTAGGCCAGACCGCAGTGCTTCAACGTCAAATCAGAGTTATAAAAGAAGCAGGAAAGTTGGCTACCACACTTCAAGTCAGTGTTATGATTTGAGTGTATGGTATGATAAATAGGATCGATATGATAGCAGGTTGTGTCACAACTGTGGAGTAAAAGGACACATTGTTAGAAAATGTTTACAAATTAATCCTAAACCTGTTCATATTGATAAGAAAAATTTTGAAGATTTGAAAGTACCAACTCAGGTTTTGAAACAATGTACAGAAACTACAAACAAGGTGAAACCAGTTATTATTAAGTTTTCAAATTTTGAAACTGGTGAATCCTCGAATAGAAATGAACAAATAATTTCTACATTGTATTTCAAGAAAGCTTTTCAGAAAAATCAAACATGGTTGGTAAAAGAAAAAGAAGTTATACAATCAGTGAAAATTGAAATTTTAGAGGACTTTCCGAAACTTGAGGAAGTCCAAAATAAACCAGATTGTGAAAAGAAAGTCAAAATTAAGGTTGAAGAAATAACACCTTAGACTGCAAAGGTTTGGGTGTCACTATTCAACTAACTGTTTGAATTTTTGTGCAGGAAATTATGAGAAGAAAGTAAATTACTGAGAATGGAGTTCTGTGACACACAATGAAGACGGGCCGGGTTATCAAGTTTTATATAAAGGCCATTTTTACAAAAGATTTAAAATTCAAATAACGTTTACTTTACAATTTTTGAAAAATTTTTGGAGAAAATTTTTTGAAAACATGTTTTAAATTACTTGAAAATTTTACAAATTTTTGAAAAATTTCACAGAACCCTCACTGTTGAAAAAGACAAAATTCATGGATATAAATGTTTTATAATCACAACACTGTCAAGGTTTTTGTCATCATGAGGGGGAGAGTGCTTAAAAGAAAATTTGTGAAGCAGTAATGTATGGAGAATTGAAGTGATTCTTATCGGTTGGTCAATGTTTTTCTATGAATAAAAAATTTCAAAATATGTTGTTGAATTTTAGGGGGAGATAAAATTTTCAGAAAATCCAAAAACATATTAAATGCGAAAAGTACAAAAACATTGAAAAAGGCAAAAAGAGTTTTGTGGATAAAAGGAAATGATAGTACATCAGTGCACTATCACAGCATGCTAAAGATTTGTAAAGTTTAAAAGTGATAAACAAGTCTTACGGTGGATGGGTCGATAGGCTTTACACGTTCAGTAAATTGTTTCCGGGATATAAACTAAATTTTATAACTGCTTAAACTTGTGGATTAACATCTCTTGGATATATGGACTTAGTACTCCAAAATTTCGTTTGAGAGATTGCCTGATTCTGAGATACGAGGTCCTTATAGATGGTTGATATATGGGGTATTATACAAGTTCTTCTAATATTGCGTAAGCAATGGCCTAGAACTTCTATAATGCTTTTGCTAAAAACCTCTAAACTGCAGCAAAATTGAAAAAATCGAAAGATCTAATCAATTGCAGTCAAAAGATTCCATAACTGGAACAACTCCTTAAAGTCGAGCCTTCATCTCTTTGTCGATACGGTGGTATTAACCTGAGCTCTCAAGACTTCGCATAACCAAGTTACAGATATCAATTACGCTATATTCACCTGTAAGATGAAATCTAGGGAATCTTGATGTGGGAGTATACTCTGAGATGGGAACCATAGTTAAGTCAAGTTTCTTAATTCTAGGTAATGTATCTTGGAACAATTGAGAATGTGTCAAAGTTTAAGTGGACAAACATATCGACAATCTAGGTAAACGAGTTTAAAACTTAAAGTTTCAAAAGGTCAATGGTACTAGTGATATGTCTCAAAAACTGATATGATCCTTAACACAAACTCAACAAAAATATATTTGTAAATATGTTTGTACATACTTAGTGTTTGATATTCATTTCTTAAAACAAAAAGATTATATTATCTTTTAGTTTCGACCACTAATGATGAAAAGCTGATTTTTAAAGTCTAGAGTTGCTGAACAAATCTAAAAACTTTTGAAAATTGATCTGAAAAGTTTAAAAGTTCATTAAGTTGAAACTTACATTTGAATAAATGCATCAGTTTGTGTTAAAATGTTTAATCAAGATCTTTAAGTTGAACTTGATACATGAATCAGATATTCAAGGTCATTATTTTGGACTTGATTAACTGAGAAGGTTTAAATCTGATAAGAAGATTAAAATTTGGTATGTTTGTGCTTAGAAATTTCAAAGTTTGAATCTGAAATGTTTATTTGAATGTTAGAGGAACTTTGAAACAGGAAGTAGATTTTAAGGGGGAGCTAAATAAAAACGTTGATTGAAGATATCAGAAAGCTCAAAGCAAGGGGGAGCATGGTGATCAAAATTTTATCAAGAGAAGCTCGAGAAGAAAAGAGAAAAGGATTGTAGATGCTATGAAGATCAAGGAAGTTAAAGTTATTCAAGAATAAAGATCAAGAATTTTAAAGACTCAGGAACTTAATTGAAGAATGATGACTACGACAACATCCAAGGGGGAGTCTGTTGATGCATATGTCTGTTGCCTACGTCATCGTATAACGTCGAGTCTGTGTAGGAGCGAAATGCTAAGTTTATGAGTGATATGAGACAAGTTCGCCCGAACTTGTAGAGCTCATGATCAAGTTCGCCCAAACTTGTCCTGTGAAGGACAAGTTCGCCCGAACTTGACCATGGCTCATTTCAGGCGAACTTGTTCTACTATATATAAGATACTTTTGTTCTCATTTGTAAGATTCAGAGATTTTGTGTACTGGACGGCGAAGCTTTGTCCAAGTGTTTCCAGGATATATAACGTTTACTAATCAATGAAACGATGTTAAACAGTAAAGAACTTGTATCCATTGTCGCCTATGCAAACGGATTCCGCACGTTTACCTTACGTTTGCCAAATTAGGACCAGAACGATCCGTACAACGGACCTACAGGAGGTTGAGCAACAACAAAAAAGTTTCTTGAAGCCTTACGCTTCATAGAATTTCTAGAGAGTTCGGATTTTGTTTCTTTTGGTTTCTCCTAGGTAGTCTTATCAGACTGCTTCTTTCCATCCTTGTAGAAGAGTTTCCCTTTCTTCACTTGAGATTCGGTTAGGGTTGCGACTAGTTCGATAGCCTCCCTAACAGTAGCTGGTTTACTTCCAGTGACTATGTCTTAAATCAGATCTCAGGGTGTGACCATGGTGGGACATAGTAAGCTCAACTCTTCATACTGATCCGTGTAGGCACGATTCTTGCCACTATCTTGTTTGAGATCATGGAATTCGTTCTCGAATGCCCCCATCTCATTGTGCGGGCAGAATTCTTTCATCATAAGTGCTTTAAGCTCCTCCCAAGATAGTGCCATAGCTACATCCGCACTTCAATCTCTCATTATTCCATTCCACCACGTGAGTGCTCTCTTTTGGAAAACACTGAAAGCAAACTCTACATTACGCTATTTGAACACTGACAATGGCAAAAAGTGCTCTCAATGCTTTCAAACCATTGTAGGAGCCCAGTAGCTCCCTCAGACCCATAGAACTTGAGGGGTTCTCCGAGTTGAATTGTTTGTAGTTACAAGGTGTCGGTACATTTTTTTTGTTACTGTTATTGTTGGTCTGATTGAGTTGGGTCACAAGGTTTGGAAGTATTTCAAGCCATTTGTTGGGCGATTATAGGCGCCATTTTAGCATTTTGGGTAGTTTCGCGACGAGCAGGCATTCTAAAAAGAAAAAGGAATATATGAGAGAAAACGAGTGAGATTGATATAAGATAGTAGAAAATAATCGTTAAAATATCGCCGAAGCATAAGGAATGTAATCATTTATTCATTACTTCAAACGAATAGATGGCACAATGACTAATCCAAGTAAATGGGTCTTTATAATGTGTCGTTAATACATGCTTTAGCCTATGAGTGGACACTCACCCCAAGAGTTCCCAGGTAAGAGTGACTGGTCTGATTAAGTGGATTTGTACGAACACTCTAGCCTTTGAAAAAAAACACTTAGGGTATAGGAATCTACCCTTCCAGATTGCACGTGTTCACATTATTAAAACCCAAAACTTTGACGAGATTTTGAAAACTTTTAAGGCTTAAAGCCTAAGAACAAATCATCTAACGATAGATTACGATTTCTTGTAAAATTTTGGAAACTTTTTCTTTTAAGAAAGAATTGTGATTTTGGATTGTTTTGTTTTGTAATCACCTAAGGATAGGTGAAGATATTGTGCATTCGTTGTACTAAGAATCTATATGCAAGTTCCCTCACATTTGGGTCCTAGGTCCTAGGAAGGTTATAGTCTAAGTAAAAATCATTTCTAATAAACTAATTCCCTATAACTATGGCCCTGATACCAATTTATAACACCCTGACTACGTAAAAACAACTGTGGCGTTAACGTCGGGGGGTCACGTTACAATTGTTTCAAACACATGGTACTTAAAGGTTATGTTTTATTGATTTAGTGAATTACATTTTCTTTTGAAACATAAACTACTCTACTTTTATTTTAAGCAAATCTAAGGCTTGAGTCCATCCTATGTGTAGCATGCTTTCATAATCATCACACATTTGCACTTGAAACATATGTGAAAATAATGTCAACAATAAAGTTGGTGAGTAACATAGGTTGGGTAATCAAATTCACGGCTTTGAGTAACATAGATTTTAAGTCGATGAGTGAAAACCTTGTAACCAAACTTGTATTAAATGTGTTTGGTATTGCAATATGTTTAACCCACTATAAAAGTTGGTATAAGTAAGAAAACCTTGTAGCCATGAATCTTGACAAAAGTGTTTCTTTAGTAAACCATGTAAGTAATCGTTTTAAAAGAAAACTTTGTATGGTTTACATATATCTAGTTGAAAACCAATTGTGACTTTGTCTAAACCAATCGTCTTTGTTTTTATATAAACTAATCGTCCATGCATTGTATATACCAATCGTCCTTGTTTTGTATAAACCAATCGACTTTGTATTAATCGTCTTTGTGTAAATAAGTGTAGTGGTGTGATGAATACATTCAAGCCCGTGTTCCCCAAACTTCCCCACAAACCCCGGGAAATTTGGAATCAGGATTGTCAGTCTATGGTACCATAACATACTACTGGTCGGCTTGGCCAAAGTTAATGAATGTACTCGTGTTATGGATAGGGCACCACCAAGTTTCACATATTATTGAAAAGCATATAGTTTTATACATATTGTGAGTGCTAGGATCAGACCCAACTTGTGAGCCTCCGGTTAGATTTGCTCAGCTAACAGAGGCGGAATTCATTGTTAGCTGATTGAACAAACCAAAGAACAAACGTGATGATTACTGTTTAACCGTCTGTATCTTGTATTGATTAACTTCATAAAGATTACAGACTCGAGCAGGGCTTCACCTCTGATCACCAAAAACAGCAAGCTAGACAAACATCCTAAGTCACCTATTTATAGGCAAGACTTGACAGCAACTAGGGACTAGGACCTTGAGATTTTCGCACGAAATTTTTGTGCGAAAATCCACACACATTTTCGTGCGAAAATTCTAGCCTGATACAAAATTACAACTTTCAAATAATAACATTTGACGCTGCGAAACCCTATCTATACAACAGACTCGTTCTAGACGTAGGCAATAGACATATGTGCATCAACAGACTCCCCCTTGGATGTTGCCGCAGTCTTGGATAGTCTTCAAAACTTTTCTGCAAAATCTTTAAACATATTTGACTTGAATTATCTGAAAAATCGCTTTGGTGGCTTCCAACGCTCCTCTGAAGCAATGGGAGTTTGATCTTTAAGAGGAGGTCGATTATACGTGTTGCCAAACTTGAATATTTCACGAGAAGCCAGCTTTCGTTTTGCCTCGATACTTTCTTCTTTCTGATCTTTCATTTTCTGTTCTTCGGCTTCAAGTTTTCTCCGGATGTGTTCCAGCTTTTACCTGAATTAACATTGTTAGCATAGCATACATTAACAATCCTCTGGAACTGCAATTCCTGCTCTTTATCTTTTTCTTCATGACAGATCTTGATGAAGAATAGGCGTTCAATATCTTTCTCTGAGCAGTTGACAAGCCACATCGGATCCAAAACTCTTATCGCACGCCACAACCCATAAATTCTCTTATGCATGATCACGGTTTCATATAGATCTTCAGACATATCCCACGACCCTTCATCAAGCTCTACACATATAACAGCCTCCCCAGTAGTTGAATCGTAGTGCCACCATTTGAAGATTTTGTAGAAATCTTGTTCCATCTTTTTCAAGGGCATATTCTTCAAAACACGCGGCCGTTTGACAATCAAAGTCACATCCTTTTCTTGGGTTACTGGGTCGATCTTTGTGACAGTTCATGGCTTGTGTGGTTTCCAGTAGTTAAAACCATGTTCAGCTTCAAATTTGATCATCTTCCAAAGATGTTGATCATTACTTCATATTGAACGTCTTGGTCTGCACCAATTCTTTCACATCCCACTCATGTAGAGTCTTTATATCACCCAGATATTTGAAGTATTGAACTCCAAATTCACGTCTCAAAGCATACACATCTAGTTCCTCAATCCATCCCCAACTGATAATGTCACCCAAAGATGCATCAGGATCTCTAGTGAAGAAAGCTAATGGACGACGGAACTTTCTTTCTAGTGGCATTTCCTTGAACCATTTCTTTTTCATTTCAATGATCTCTTCTTTGGTCGGTGGTTTAGGAGCCGTGCCATCTTTTAGTGCTTCTTCTACTTTGCGCTTTAGCAAATCATCGTTAACTTCAGCAGTCATTTCAGCAAAGGTAGGAAACACATCTGTTCCTTCACCTGTATAAGTTGCTTCCACATTTTCGTCATCTGAATCCCAATCTTCTATAATCACTTGATCATAATCGTTGGCATGTGGGACATCTTCAAATATGTAATCATTTGGTTCTGAACTTGTATTCTTTAGCTCTTCCTCAAAATCGAACTCAAATGATTCTTCATCAATTCCCAATCGCTTTTCGAGATCAACCTTCGAGTAGTTATGAACGTATTCTCCTTCCTCAACATCGTGTTCAAGGTAAATGACTCTGGGCTTTGGCACTATCTCATCAACTTCGATCGATGACTTCCCCTGAATCTGTTCATCTGTTAGTTCAAAAACAGAGTCATTCATGTACGCATCAACGAACATATTTTCATTATCAAATAAGTTAAGTACAGATTCCATCCTTCCTTCTCTAGAACTTCACATGTCTCATCTACCATATCATCGATCTCCCTTTCTAACTTCCTCTGTGCTATCGCTTTCTCTTTTGTCATC
This sequence comes from Scalesia atractyloides, assembly GCA_947069175.1. Lineage (NCBI taxonomy): Eukaryota > Viridiplantae > Streptophyta > Magnoliopsida > Asterales > Asteraceae > Scalesia > Scalesia atractyloides. The sequence goes on along the minus strand of CAMTDV010000019.1, from coordinate 45,265,924 downwards.
GACTCTAAGATCCCTTCCCCCTGAAGCACAAACCTCTTACTTATATCAACAGTTAGATCATATACGACTATCTCAGAAGATACTGGCACGAATTTAGCTTCCGACGCAGATTGTTCAATCACAGGATCCGATGAAACAACAGCTTCATGCATAGGTTGGCTAGAGACGGGAATACCATCAATCTTTTCTTTTCTTTCGCCTTCAGCATTTGATAGAGCTTTTGAAGCTTGTTCTCTATCTGCAACTCTTTCTCTAGCTTCCTCTCTCTCTCAATTTTCTCAATCTCATCAGCAAGAGAGATACCCAGAGTTCGAACAAGAATTTTCTTCATGAGATCAACTTGCCTGTTGTTCGTTTCTCATTCTGCCTCATACTCTTCCATCTTTTTTATTATCCCCTGATTTTCAGTCTCATAGCTACTGAGAGTTGCCTTCAGAATCTCTCTCTCATTTTCCAGCACTTTAATTCTTTCCTCATAAACAGAAACTTTCTGTGCAGCTTGAAAGAATTTCTCGTTATCATCAGTGACCAACCTCAGAATCTTCCTTATACTATCTCTATCTGACTCAAGAATCTTGATCTTCTCATAAGCACTCTTTAACTTTGCTTCCAACTCTCCGAGTCTTCCAACATATACGTCATCAGGTGTGATATCTTCTCCCCCTGGGATAGCCTCATAATTAAATAAATAATCATAAAAGGTTGTGTCTGCTGGAGGATGTTGTTGAGTAGGATGGGCCGATGAAGTTGTCTGTGCCTGAGAAATAGCATGAGGAGTCCCAATAGACTGTTGTGGAGGAGATAGAACTGGAGGTTCAACTACTGGTGGAGGAGATGGAACAGGAATCTCTGTAGAAGTGTGTTGAGGAGGAGGAGGAGATGCATGTTGAGTAGACACACTTGGAGGTTCAACTGTTGGAGGTGGCTGAGACGTTGGAGGAGGAGATGGAGGACGTTCAGAAGATGTTTCAACAGATGGAACAACTGGAGCCTCAGTAGTCTTTGTTCTTAGCTTTATTCTTAGTTTCCTAGTAGTAGACTCAGGCTTGAGCTGCAGCATGTTTAACCCTTTTTCCAGTTTTCTTCATCGCAGGCTTGACAACAGTGATATCCTCTTCGGCCTCAGGGCTCATATGTAATGTCATCATCACCCGTAGCCTTGCGTTTCTTTTCTTCGGCTAGCTTCCTTTCTCTCTCTATCCTCTCTTGCTCTTTTCTTTCTCTATCTTTCTTTTCACCTTCCCTCCTTTCTTCAGAATCAGCACTTGATGATGGCCCTTCATCATCACCACCACCCACTGCTGTTTCAACACCAACCATTCCTTCTATTTCTTCAGCAGTTTCCCTGACTGATTCTTCAACATGTGTTGTTTCCTCAGTGCGCACAGTTTCCTCGACAATTACCTGCTCAACATCAGGTTCATCAATCAAACCTGTTCCCACACTTGGTTGTTTCTTTTGGCGCTTGGGAGCAGAAGAGGAAGTCTCTGATGTTTTCTTTCTTTTTGTAGAAGAGGAAGTAGAACCAGCTTTCTTTCTCTGATAATGGCCCTTTTCTCCTTCTCCTTTGATATACCACATGCTTCGTTTCTCAACAAAATCTTCCATCATATTCCATTCTTCGCTTTCATCACCACTGCCCTCATTTCTCCATTTACCTTCTGGCGGAGCAACATAACCAGCCTTGACAAACGTACCAAAGATAGGCTTAAAAGCTGGAGCCTTTCCCCCTTTACGGTAGTTGCTGATCTTGTGGAGGTCTGACGGAGACATATGCTCTAACTTCAATATATCATACTTCTTTTCTCGAGATTGGGGTGTAGGTGGTCGTGGATCATCTGAATAAATCTAGGATACTGCAAGAATCGACCCTTACCCAAATTCATCACCATCTGATCAAAAATCAACTTGCTAAAGTTGTATGGCTTGTTCAGGATCACTGCTACGATCATACACATGTGATAATCTACGAGATCATCACAACCCCCTTTTCTGTGGCTTAAGGAACGTGTGATGCAGTGAGCTAGAAATCTGTAGGGCAACCCTAGCCGGTTGATCTTGAAAGGAGCAGAGTTCACATAGCCATTATACCCCATTCTGTAAAAGCATCCTTTCACGAACTTCTCTGTAAAGCCTGTAGGAAAATCACTTTCATCCCTTAGATGCAACAATGTTCGTATAAGATCTTCAGTAATTGTAATCTATACATCATTCTCTCCAACTCTGACTGCTGATGTAATAGCCCTTAGTTCGGCTTGTAACTCGGCAGCGGCCCAAAAACGGTTAACGTGAGATGCATAAACGTCATGCTTATGTGTGAGAGCATAATATACCGGCAATCGTTCCAGAAAATCAATATACTGTTAAAATGGAGCAATCTCTGGAACATCTTTATCAATTAAGTAGCAGGAGTTGTGCATCGGATGGAACTCATATGCGGTTTTCTTCGCCATTACAAGAAGTGTGCAAATTAACCTCCCTAATGTGTTGAATCAAGTCAGAAAGCGAGTGTAATAAGGGATAGAACAAAATCGCCTCAGAGAATCTGCACCAAATATTCTAACAGATTTCGTGCGAAAACTGATATCCCACACTCATATATATAGCCTAGAGATTTTCGTACGAAAATTGGCCTTGTGAGGTTTTGCCAAATTTTCATGCGAAAATTCTTGAAACTCTTGAACTTCAAACTTTCCAATTTTTTTGTTTGTTTTCAGTTTTAATTATCCACACAGTTGTCCAAGTCCAAGTTAATGACCTTGTTTAAATGTTTTGGCTACCAAGTCCAAGTTAAAGACCTTGGTTGACCACTTTTTGACCAAAACTGACATTATCCTTTGATTTTAAGTTTCAAATTAATGAACTTTTCATCATTTCAAACCAAACTTTGTTTGCAGATTAGCTCCCAGCCCGTAATTCAAACGATCTTCCTCTGCATTCTCTCGCTTTTGACTTTGAAGATCTATTTTCCATCACCGGTAGTCAAAAAACTTTAAAGTAGAAACGGAAAATCTTTTTGAATTTTTGAATACTTCTAAACTAAAGACACTTAAAGCAATATGTACAAACATATTTACAGACATATTTTTGTGAGTTTGTGTTAGAGGATCATATCAGTTTATTGAGACACATTACCAGTACCGTTGCTATAGATAAAACTTTAAGTTCTTAAACATATTTTCTTTAGATTGTCAGTATACTGATCCACTTAAATATCTACACGTTTCTCAACTGCTTCAAGATATGTTAGGTAATTTTTAGCAACATGGCCTAATCTGTGTTTCCCACCTCAGAATATACTCCCGCATCGAGATTCCCTAGATTTCATCTCACGGGTGAGTATATCTAACTGATATCTGTATAGGGGTGAAATGCGAAACCTTGAGAGCTCAGGTCAGTACTTCCGTACAGAGAAAGAGATGAAGGCTCGACTTTAGGTGGTGTTCCTCTTGGGAATCTTTTAATTTTTGTACTGTAGAATGTCGTATCTTGTGATGACATTTTTCTACATTTTTATGCAGCTTTGGGGGTGAATAATGCGAAAGTATTATACAAATTCAAGGCCATTGCTGACGCAAAATCAGAAGAACTCGTATAATACCCCAGATATCAACTAAATATAAAGACCTAGTATCTCAGAATCTGGAAATTCTCTCAAACGAAATTTCGGGGTACCAAGCCCATATATCCGAGAGATGTTAAGCCACAGATTTACTAGTTTATCTTTTTAGGTTTATATCTTGAAAAGCAGTTTAATGAACTTGTGAAGCCTACTGGCATGTCCTTAGAAAGACCTGTTTAGGCACCTTTAACAATACATTTCTTTAGTGTACTGTAATGGTATACTATCATCTCCTCTTATACACAAAACTCCTTTTTATTTTTTTATGTTTTTGTATTTTTCATAATTTTTTCAATGTTTTGAAATTTTCATGATTTTTTTAATGTTTTTATATTTTTCACAACTTTTTCTCCCCTAAAATCGAAAACATATTTTTGTATTTTTGTTTTTAAGAAAGCATGTAAACTATTTACAGAAAACATTTGACTTACCAGTGAGGATCACGTCCCAACATCGTCATCCTCAAACTCAACCTCATAAATATCCCCCGATGTCAGATCCTTTAAACCATTTAATTTTGAAAGATTTCGAAATCTTGCTCTATCAAAAGCTTTGGTGTAAAAATCTGCTTTTTGGTCATCAGTGTGGATTTTCTCAATTCGTACCAACTTTTTCTCGTGACAATCAAGGATAAAGTGGTATCGAATCTCAATATGTTTAGTGCGTGAGTGTTGACAAGGATTGACTGTGATATCAATAGCCGCCTTGTTATCTACGAATATGGGCGTATCAAGAAATCGCAGACCGTAGTCTCTCATCTGTTGTTGTATCCATGGTATCTGGGAACAACAACTGGATGCTGAAACGTATTCAGCTTCACAAGTAGAGAGAGCGACCGCGGTCTGTTTCTTGCATTGCCACGTTACCAAACGTGTTCTGAAGAACTGGCAGCCGGTCGTTGTAGATTTAGCGTTCTGCTTGCAGCAACCAAAATCAGAGTCAGAGTAACCCGTAAGGTTGAAATCGTCGTGATGTGGATACCACAAGCCGGTGCTTGGGCATCCTTTCAGGTAGCGCATGATTCTCTTGATGATTAACAAATGTGATTCCTTTGGATTTGACTGGTATCTAGCGCAAAGGCATGTGGGGTACATGATATCTGGTCTTGAAGCTGTGAGATACATCAAGGATCCGATCATGGAGCGATATAATGTTTCATCAACTTTTTCTCCGAACTCGTCTGGACAAATGTCGTGGTTTGTGACTAAAGGGGTAGACGCGGGTTTAGTTCCTGTCATGTCAAATTTCTCCAACAGGTCATGAACATACTTCGTCTGGTGAATGAAAATACCGTCTGGCAGTTGGTCAACCTGAAGCCCCAAGAAGAATTTCATCTCTCCCATAGCACTTATTTCGAATTTCTCTTTCATGACTTTCTCAAAGTCCTTACACAGCTGTTCATTTGTCGATCCGAAGATGATATCGTCCACATAGATTTGCACAATAATCTGATTTCCATCTACTTCCTTGGTAAAGAGAGTGATGTCTACTGTTCCTCTGGTGAATCGGTTAGCCAGAAGGTGTTTGGAAAGCATTTTGTACCAGGCTCTCGGGGCCTGGTGTAAACCGTAAAGAGCTTTGTTCAGCAAGTAGACCTTATCTTTGTGAATTGGATCGACAAACCCCGGTGGTTGCCCAACATATACCTCCTCTTTTACCTTACCGTACAGGAAAGCAGACTTCACATCCAATTGGTACACTTTAAACCCTTTCCATGAGGCGAATGCTAGGAAAATGCGGATAGCTTCTAGACGCGCGACTGGGGCATAGACCTCGTTGTAGTCTATCCCTTCCTGCTGATGAAAACCTTGAACTACGAGCCGGGCTTTGTTGCGTACAACCACTCCTCTATCATCTCTTTTGCACTTGTAAACCCACCGAGTGCTTATCTTTTTTTGTTTTGGTGGTAGGTCAACAAGTTCCCAGACTCCAAGTTTCTGGAACTGCAATAATTCTTCCTGCATTGCTTCCACCCAACTTTCATCTTTAAGAGCATCTCTGAAGCTTCCTGGTTCTACCTGAGAAACAAAACAACTATGAGAAAATCTATTTTGAAGTGGAGCAACTTTAGAATAAAAACAACTTAGATCCTTGATCTGATTTCACGTTTTCATGCCAGCTTGTAGTTCTCCAATGATGTTATCTGAAGGATGTTAGGAGACTGATCTAGGCATCACTTCCCCTGGAACATTTATTAAGCTTTCTAAATTTGTGATATTCTGATCTGCAACTTGTTCTGAAGAAGTAGCCTCATTTCTTGCACTGGTCTCAGCAGCTTGATTGTTAAGATAGCTTAAAATCTCTTCTGATCCTTCATCAGAACTAGATCCCCCATCATCAAAGGTAGGATCTTGTACAGGCTCTGCATCTTTTGGTTGAGAGGAAGATGGTTCTGCTGTAGTCTGAACTGGTACAACAATTGGTTCTGGCTAAGTGTTGCTCGGACCTGCTTCTGAGGAAGGTGTTCCTGTTGGAGAAATAACCAACGGCCCTGTTACTTGCTCTTGATTAGATATCTGATGTTGTTGAAATAGCAAGATGAGTTCTTCCTCGGATGGTTCTTCAGACAGATCAAACGAATTCCACAACCCTTCGTAATTGAACAGCCAAGGATCTCCAGCTTTTTGCATGGGCGTTGTGTATCTCTGGCATTCAACGTGTTGAGCAACGATAATTGATTCATGCTTGGTAGATAAACTCTCTTTTGCGGACTTGCATATCCTACGAAGAATCCTTCCAAAGATCTGGCTCCAAGTTTTCCTTCCGGGTCCAATACGGTACATGGTGATCCAAAAGGCTCCAAAAAGTCTAGATTAGGTTTTCGCTGGTTAAGAAGTTCAAAGCATGTCTTTTTGTGCTTCTTGACAGTCAATACGCGGTTAAGGGTGTAACATGCAGATGCAACAGCTTCGCTCCAAAAGCTAATAGGTAACTTTGAATCAGCAAGCATCATGCGTGTAGTCTCGATAAGCGTTTTGTTCTTTCTTTCAGCTACTCCATTTTGTTGAGGAGTATAGGGGGCACTGAACTCATGATGAATACCCTTAGCATTGCAGAATTCGAGCATCTTGTTGTTCTTAAACTCAGTATCGTTGTCACTTCTGATTCTCTTGATAGGCAAATTGTAAAGGTTTTCAATCTTTCTAAACAAGATCATCAAATTTTCAACCGTTTCATTCTTTCTTTCTTGAAAGAAAACCCATGAGAATCTTCAGAAGTCATCAGTTACGACCAGGCAGTATAGATCTCCTGTAATACTTTTCACATTGACAGGCCCAAAGAGATCCATATGAAGCCTTTCCAGTGGAAGCTTGATGGAGTTGAGAAGCTTTCTAGGGTGCGACTTCTTGTGCTGCTTCCCCTTTTTGCAGCTGATATAGTCATCTGATAAGTGAAAATTTTTGAGATTCACCCCATCCACTAGATTGTTGTACACCAGAAAATTCATTTTTCTTAGATGAATGTGACCCATCTTCCTATGCCATAAAATTGATTCTTTTTCAGTGGCCTTTGATACAAAAAATTGTTCTTCCTTTGAAGTAGTGGATGCGACGCTCATGTCTAAGAAATATAAATCATTTTCACGTGGAGCACGCATGAGGATCCACTCCTCAGGGATTACGAAACCCGGTTTGAGAATGAGACATTCCTTGTCATTGAAGTGAATTGTGAACTTCTTATCACAAATCTGTGAGATGCTCAATAAATTGTTCTCAAGCTCAGCAATGTAGTTTACTTTGTCAAAAAATAAAACTCCATTTGTCAAAATTCCTTCACCCACGATCATGCTGCCCTGTGTTCCGGCAAACCCAACATATCCTCCCCTGATGGCTTTAACGTTGTACGGCAAAGCCAACATCCCTGTCATGTGTCTAGAAGCTCCACGGTCCATGATCCACTTTGAATAGCCCCTGCACACATGAAAACATATTACTTAAACAGAGAGACCCAAGCCCTTTCGGTCTTGGGTGGGATGACAATGTCGACCTTTGGAACTTTGGCAACTTTGACATCTTTCTTAATCTCAACCCATTGTCCAGTCTTTGATTCAGTCTTTCTTTTGATTTGACTGGGACATTGGTTGATTTTGTGGTCACGTGAGATGTTTTTGCTTTGGCCACCCAGGTTTGTGCCTTTGAAAACGCCTTTTTGATGTAAAGTTTGGATTCTTTCTTTTCATTTTTCTTTGATGTTTCACCAACTTCAAACTTAGAAATGATTTCAGTTGTTGGTTTCACATTAGAACTGGAATCCTCTTTTCTTTTTAAAATCTTTGTTGGCACAAACTTTGGACCCTTTTTCTTTTCATCTACAGTGAACCTTCTTTGTTCATGAACAGACTTTGGATGATGTTGAGAACATTGTCGCGCAATATGCCCAATTTTGTTACATCTGTAACAAGTTCTACTATCATTTCCAATAGTGTGTTCCAAAGCTTGTTCACGAAGCTCCTTTTCTTTCTTAAACTCTTCGCTGGTTTGTTTGTTTGTTAATGACTTCTTTTTCTTCAACAGTATTTGTTCCAAAAACTGCAACGTCTACTGTCACTTTACTGTTAGTTGCCGTACCGGCCCTCGCCAAGCAGCTCCTCAAGCTCCAGCACTGCCAGCTCCTCAGCGTACTCCCCAGAACAACCAGCAGCAACAAGCAGCAGCTCCAAAGGCACGTGTGTGCTACGTGTGTGGTGATCCGAACCACTTTGCAAATGTCTTCCCGAACCGTACCGTCAAGCAAGAGCCGCAGCAACAGCAGCCCCAGCAGCAGCCACCACCGCAGCCCTAGCAGCAACAACAAGCTGCGCGTGGTAGAGCCTTCAATCTCAACCATCGCCAGGCTCAGAATGACAACAATGTTGTCAATGGTACGTTTCTCGTTAATGGTATTTATGCTTCATGTTTATTTGATACTGGTGCCGATAACTGTTTTGTATCGTTAGAATTCGAAAAGGTTTTAAAATGTAAGCGCGCTAAACTCCCAAAGACTTTCGATGTGGAAGTCGCCACCGGAAGAACCGTTACCGTCACCTCCGTCCTACGTGGTTGTTCTCTCGATCTCAACAACCATGTCTTCTCGATCAATCTCATACCTATGCAGTTAGGTAGCTTCGATATCATAATAGGTATGGATTTTCTTCGTGAAAACCATGCTAAAGTTGTATGCTTTGATAAAATGATTTGCTTCCCTTTTTCTAACGGTGATCAACTTCACGTCTATGGTGAAACTCCCTCAAAGAAGTTGATGCTTTTGTCATGTAATCGAGCACACAAATGTTTGTGAAAGCAATGTGTTGCTTTTCTAGCCCATATCATGAACCCGGAGAAAGAAAAGAAGACTTTTAAAGACGTTCCTGTTGTTCATGAATTTCCTAAAGTCTTTCCCGATGATTTACCCGGCTTACCCCCTACTCGAGATGTCGAATTCCATATCGATTTAGTTCCCGGAGCTACTCCCGTTGCTAAAGCTCCTTATCGCCTCGCACCCTCAGAAATGTGCGAGCTATCGAGCCAACTTCAAGAGCTTCTTGATAAAGGCTTCATACACCCAAGCACTTCACCTTGGGGCGCACCCGTTCTTTTTGTGAAAAAGAAAGATGGAACGATCTGAATGTGCATCGATTATTATGAACTTAACAAACTCACGATAAAGAACCGTTACCCTCTTCCTCGTATCGATGACTTATTTGATCAGCTTCAAGGTGCTACTTGTTTTTCTAAAGATTGATTTACGTTCCGGTTATCATCAGTTGCGTGTACTCGAAGAAGATATTCCAAAAACCGCCTTTTGTACTCGTTATGGCCATTTCGAATTCGTGGTCATGCCTTTTGGTCTTACCAATGCACCCGCGGCCTTCATGGATTTGATGAACCGTGTGTGTAAAGCTTTTCTAGATCGCTTCGTCATTGTGTTTATCGATGACATTCTTATCTATTCGAAGTCGAGAGATGAACATGTGCGTCATCTCTGTTTAGTCCTCGAACTTCTCCAGGGAAATCGCCTTTATGCTAAGTTCTCTAAATGTGAATTCTGGCTCGAAGAAGTCCAATTTCTCGGCCACATCGTTAATAGTCAAGGAATTCACGTCAACCCTACAAAGATCGAAGCCGTCAAGAGTTGGATTACGCCAAAGAATGCCTCCGAAATCCGTTCATTTCTAGGATTGGCGGGTTACTACCATCGATTCATCGCCGACTTTTCGAAAGTCGCCGTTCCGCTTACCGCTTTAACTCATAAAGACAAACCTTTCGTTTGGGAAACCAAGCAAGAGGAATCCTTCCAAACACTCAAGCGTATGCTATGCAACGCTCCCGTTCTCGCTCTTCCCGATGGAAACGACGATTTCGTTGTTTATTGCGATGCCTCTAATCTTGGTCATGGTTGTGTGCTTATGCAACGAGACAAGGTTATCGCGTACGCGTCTCGACAACTCAAGATCCACGAGACGAACTACACAACCCACAATCTCGAACTCGGTGCAGTCGTTTTTGCGTTAAAGATATGGCGACACTACCTTTACGGTACAAAGTGTACGGTCTTCACCGACCATAAGAGCTTACAACATATCTTTAATCAAAAGGAACTAAACATGCGCCAACGCCGATGGATTGAACTTCTCAACGATTATGATTGTGAGATACGCTACCATCCAGCCAAAGCAAACGTCATAGCCGATGCTCTAAGTCGACGAAGCTATGTGTATAGTGTTCGTGACTCTCAAGCTTTGAATAATCTTGAAATTCTTATTCGCGAAGCCCAGTTTGCTTGCTTTAACGAGAATACCCTGCAAGAAGAAATGAAATGTGGTGCCGAATCTCAGCTTCTTTTGAAACCTGGCGGTATTTATTATTATCTCGATCGTATTTGGATTCCTACCCGCGATAATCTTCGTGAGTTGCTAATGACCGAAGCTCATAAATCTCGATACTCCATTCATCCCGAAGCCGACAAGATGTACCAGGACCTTCGTCCTAAGTATTGGTGGCCGGGCATGAAAAAGAATATCGCCTTGTACGTCTCAAAGTGCTTAACTTGTTCGAAAGTTAAAGCCGAACATCAAAGGCCCTCTGGCTTGCTCGAACAACCCGAAATCCCGATGTGGAAGTGGGAGAGTATAGCTATGGACTTCGTTAGGAAACTTCCTCACACTTCCTCTGGTCACGATAGCATTTGGGTTATCGTTGATCGTCTTACCAAATCTGTGCAATTTATCGCTATACGAGAAGACTTTAACGTCGAACAGTTAGCCCGAATCTATACCGACGAAGTCATTTGTCGATACGGGACGCCTTGTGACGTCATCTCTGACCGCGATGGTCGCTTTACCTCGCGTCTCTGGGAGACTTTTCAATCCGCTCTCGGTACTACTCTCAATCTCAGTACCGCTTTTCACCCTCAAACCGACGGTCAGACTGAGCGCACGATCCGCACCCTCGAAGACATGCTTCGTGCGTGCATCATAGATATCGGTGGTAAATGGGATACGCATTTACCTTTAATCGAATTCTCGTACAATAATAGTTATCATACCAGCATTCAAATGGCTCCTTTTGAGGCACTGTAGGGAAGAAAATGTCGATCGCCTATTGCATGGCACGAGATCGGAGAAGCACAGATCACCGGTCCCGAGCTAATTCAAGAAACGACGGACAAGATCCTCCAAATCAGAGACAATCTCTTGAAAGCTCAGAGTCATCAAAAGAGTTACGCTAATAAACGCTGCAAGCCCCTACAGTTCGAAGTGGGAGATCACGTTCTCCTAAAGGTTGCACCTTGGAAGGGAGTGGTCCACTTCGGCAAGAAAGCAAATAGCGCCTCGATACGTTGGTCCCTTTAAGATTCTGGAAAGAATTGGGAAAGTGGCTTACCGACTCGAATTACCGGAGGAACTCAACAACGTCCACCCGACTTTCCACGTGTCTAACCTCAAGAAATGCCTAGCCGAAGAGAATCTCCATGTCCCTCTCGAAGATCTGCAAATCAACGAGACTCTCCATTTCGTGGAAAAGCCTGTCGAGATCATGGACCGGGAAACAAAGAAACTACGGCGCTCTCGCATCCCAATCGTGAAAGTCCGATGGAAAGGCAAACGCGGCGCGGAGTTCACATGGGAATTGGAAAGTGACATGAAGGCCAAATATCCGTACCTCTTTGTTACGACCACTACTTAAATTTCGGGACGAAATTTCCTAAAGTATGGGAGACTATAACAACTCAGAATTTCGTTGTTACCTTTTTCTTTTATTATCGATTATATCTATCCTTTGTAAATCTCGAGATTCGTTTATAAGAAAAGTTTGTGTTAATAAATTACAATTATGTATATTATATCGCATCTAATCGCTTATTAAATCGTATCGCTAATCTCATCGCATCACAAATCGCAGTTAATTATGTGTTTTTATGCTATTTATGTGTTATGTGTGTATGGTTATGATTAAAATCGCTATCGCATCGCTCTCGCACGCTCAAATCGCTAAATCGCACTATTACATCAATTATAACGCTTAATATAACTAACTAATACGAACCGAATCGCCAAACGAACACTTAACGCGAAATAAACAAAGAAAACCCAACAATTGGGTCAAGTTCGCTCGAACTTGGTAACCCCAAGTTCGGCCGAACTTGGCTGGCCAAAACTCAATTCTTTCATTAAACCAAAAAAGTTCGCTCGAACTTGTACAATTATGTACAAGTTCGGCCGAACTTGACTACTCTCCTACAAATATCTCACAAGTTCGCGCGCACTTGCATGTTATCATGCATGTTCGGCCGAACTTGACTCCCCAACTCCCACTTTTTGCCTTCACCTATAAATACACAGCCCCATTCTCTCATTTTAACTTGCTGCAACTTCGCTCTGAGCTCCCGAAACCCCCTGTTCTCTAAGTAAGAATCAACCCGATTTCGACTAGAATGATGTTCAACAATGTTTTACAACAATTTTGCACAAGTCATTGCCTTCGTTTTCATCAAAACTCTTCTATTTTACGAAAATCTTCATCTTTTTCCATAAAAAAACTTCTATTTTCACTCAGATCTATACTAGATCTAAGCAAAACCTTTTAAATCCTTGATTTTTACACCATTTTCGGACTAATGACGCGTTCACTTTTGAGTGGAACGAGGCGTTGTCGATGCTAGATCTCAGATTCGGAAGCACAAGGAAGAAATCGTCACTTTACACAAGCTGGACTAACCCGTACGAACCATCAAGTTCGGCTGGATTCGCCCGAGTTTCTGTAAAATGGCTAAGTTCACTCCAAAAGATCTCTCCAGCCTATGTTTTACTCAGTGGCTTAAGGTTGGAGGGATGGGCACTCGATTTCCTCAGCAAACGACGCGAAAATAAAAGATTCCCGAAAACATTAAGTTCGCTCGAGATTGCACTGGTTTTCGACAGCACAGTAGTCATGTTCGCTCGAACTTGCCCTCAAGGGGTCAGGTTCGGTCGAACTTGAGTGGAAATTTTCATATTTTCTTCAAGAACCCCCAAGTTCGCTCGAACTTGTCAAGTTTCTCAGAAAACTTCACAAGTTCGGCCGAACTTGTCTTACCTACTGATATTACCCACAAGTTCACCCGAACTTGTCAAGTTTCCTTGAGAAACTTAAAAGTTCGCCCGTACTTGACTCAAACCCAGCAGACTTATACAAGCTCGCTCGAACTTGTATGTTTACATACAAGTTCGGCCGAACTTGTCTACTGCGCAACCCAAACTTAACCTTTTCAGCAATTCGGAAGACTGATGCACTTCTATTCGTTTACAGGCTAATCTGGCACTCTCCACAACTCGTCTCAGATCCCTCAATCTTACCTAAACGCACCCATAGTGAGTATACTTGTCCTGTTTTTGCTTTAACGCACTATTTGGGTGTTACATACGTTCCTCTATCAAAATAACATCACAAATCAAACTGTTTATCACACGCAAATGATCTGATTATATATGCTCAATACATGATACTAGAAACATGTACTAGGACTTATTTTCATTAACTTGCCTCCTTAGCTAGTATGGTACGATAGTGTGGCAAACACCCGATGGGGTCTAGTTAGGATGGACGCGCAAGCCTTCTCACGGTAGTTAGCATGAGAAATAAGCCTATGATTATCTGTGTGATGCATTTTTGTGTATCATGATATGTAATTAGACTATTTCGCGAACGTTTTCTCTATTATGCTAGTACTACAAAAAACATGTATGCTCACCTTTAGTTAATTGTATTGACTTGTATTTTAACGTATGTAACAGGTTGAGGATTTTAGCTTGGATGCTTGGATGTTGCATGCTTAGTTTAGTTTGTTTTGTTTAGTTCCAAGTGTAATAAATCTAGGGCATATCGGATCAGATTTTATGTTTAAACATGTACTAGGACTTATTTTCATTAACTTGCCTCCTTAGCTAGTATGGTACGATAGTGTGGCAAACACCCGATGGGGTCTAGTTAGGATGGACGCGCAAGCCTTCTCACGGTAGTTAGCATGAGAAATAAGCCTATGATTATCTGTGTGATGCATTTTTGTGTATCATGATATGTAATTAGACTATTTCGCGAACGTTTTCTCTATTATGCTAGTACTACAAAAAAACATGTATGCTCACCTTTAGTTAATTGTATTGACTTGTATTTTAACGTATGTAACAGGTTGAGGATTTTAGCTTGGATGCTTGGATGTTGCATGCTTAGTTTAGTTTGTTTTGTTTAGTTCCAAGTGTAATAAATCTAGGGCATATCGGATCAGATTTTATGTTTAAGAGTTTATTTTGAATTGTAATGGTTGTTTGAAGATTTTTATGAGTTTGATAGTATGGGTATTAAATGTTAATTATGGTCTTTAAAATGATCGTTATGGAATCTCTTGATCAATCTGATTCGCCTAGTGCCACTACCCCGATGATTCCGCCATCGGTTTGGGTGTGACAATAATCATCCCCGAACGGACTATGATTGCCCTTTACTTCTCGGTTTGTACATTCACGCTTGAAGTGCCATTTCTCCCTGCATTTGATGCATGTGACTTTGGATTTATCAAATCCTAATTTTCCGTCAAGGCCTCTCAAATCATCTTTTCCTGTAATTTCCATGAACCGTTGTGCTCTTCGAACCACTGATGCCATGCACCACATAGTGTCAATCAATTCCATCTCTTTAGGATCAATTTGGTCGTAATCTTCTTTAGTCATTTCCGGATTTCCGATTCTTTCAGCTACTAGACTTTCATAGGATTCCAGAACTGCTGCAAGTAGCACCATGTGTTGCTTAGCGGTCTGCTCATTGAAGTCTTCAGTGTTCTGGAGGTTCACTGCGATGTTACATTGCAAGATTCGCTGGTTAGAGTTGGATTGATTTTGCTGATTGCTTTGTGGTTGATTGGAGCCCTGAGACAATTGTTGTCTTTGGTGATTGTTTGGATTGAAGAAAGCAAACGTTTGGAATCCACTTGATTGGTTGGAGGCTGGACTGGCATTTGAGTTAGCACTAAAGGTTGTTTGGATCTGGGGACTCTGAACAGGAATGTTTGGGTTTCCTTTGTTGTATAGACTCACGTCCTGTTGCGAGTTTGATTTCTTGCCTTTTGCCATTTTCTGCATTTCAAACTCATGCCCTTCCAATTTTCTATGAATCTTGGTAAACTTAGACTGTCATACTCAGCCCCATTCTTTAGGATGGTTAGGTATGTTGACCATTCCCCTTCAGGCAGAGAATCTGCCAGCTTGTCGACTAGCTCTTCATTCGTTTTGACAATTCCCATACGCTTTATTTGTACTACCAGGTGGCTGTATATTTCTATGAGTTGTTTCATGTTTTGGCCCGGAAGAACATTGAACACTTCAAATTCTTTGTTCAGTAATGCCTTCTTTCCATTTCTGACATGAGTACTTCCTTGCGCTCTTAATCGTAAAGCTAGCCACAGCGACTGAGCATCGTCTTCATGCTGTAAGAGAACCAAGATATCCTCCTTTATGGCTTGCTGGAGGAGATTCATCATCTTCTTTTCATTAACGTATTTGTCTCGTTCTTCTTCGGTCAAACGAGCTAAGGTTTTCTCAATTCCAGGTTCATTAAGAGACGCTTGGTATTTGCTCTCGAGTGCAAACCAAAAATTTAAGTTTGTTGAACCCAGTTTGTGAATCGCTCACTCCAACTCTCGTAATCTTTGATGTTCATGATTTTTGGAGGCTTTGTTATGGTTCCCATTTCATTTTCTAGATTCATGTTCTGAGCTGCTACGGAAGTTGTAACTGCTTGTGTGGCAAACGCATTATGAAATTCTTCCTCACCTGACATCTTAACAATACTTATAACAGAAAACAGATTAGAACACGTTAACTTGAAACTGACTGAAAATTAGGACGAAACATAAAATTTTCGTACGAAATGATACCCTGGATTTTCGTGCGAAAAATTATTTTCATGCGAAAAAATTGATTTTCGTACGAAAATATTGTTTCGTGCGAAAATTGTATTCTCTGTTAGTTCAAACTTTTCAGATGTTAGGTTCCTGATTTTCGTACGAAATCTAGTGTTTCGTGCGAAAATTCTTATCTGCTTCGAACACTTGTTCACAATTTCACGTTTTTGGCAATTTCAAGCATGATTTTGATGGATTTTAGGTTTATATGTTTCAGTGAACTATTTAGAGTTGATTTTAACACGTTATACTAATAACCTAGTCCAAATTGTCTATGAAATCCTTCAGATCTAGATTAAGTTCCAAGAAAGAGTAGAAGAAGAGTTTCCAATGGATGAATCTTGGTTGTTTGTTCACAAATCAGATCAGACCTCAAGGCTCTGATACCACTTATGAGTGCTAGGATGGGACCCAACTTGTGAGCTTCCTGTCAGATTTGCTCAGCTAACAAAGGCGGAATTCATTGTTAGCTGATTGAACAAACAAAAGAACAAGCGTGATGATTACTGTTTAACTGTCTGTATCTTGTATTGATTAACTTCGTAAAGATTACAGACTCGAGCAGGGCTTCGCCTTTGATCACCAAAAACAGCATACTAAACAAACATCCTAAGTCACCTATTTATAGGCAAGACATGACAGCACCTAGGAACTTAGGACCATGGAATTTCGTACGAAAATTTCGTGCAAAAATTCCACACACTATACAAAACTTTCAAAACAAAACTTTTGACGCTGCGAAACCCTATCTATACAACAGACTCGTCCTAGACGTAGGCAATAGACATATGTACACCAACACATAAACCATAATGTTTTGAGAAATTTGGGAAAAGTACTAGTAGTCACATATGAATCACCCCAAAACATTTGAAAACGTAAAGAGGGGACCATATACTCACATGTTGAGTAGATGTCATGCTTAATCATGTATGCAAAGCGCAAGTGTTTCTTAATTATGTCGGAGTGTTATAAGATTAGTGTACATCGTGGCTTAAATGGATAATGGATAGAATGTGGTTTAAAATCAAATGAGCGAAAGATCTCATGTAATGTGATTTATTAAACCTTACATTCTGATTGGAAAGTGTCTAGAGGCATTTTGGCCCCTTACGACATGTTAAAATGGTTTATGCCACTTTAATGGGTCGTATGTGTAGTTACGAGTCCAGATGGTCGAATGACTCCTATGACGAGTCCGATATGTCCAAAAATGTTTACTAATGTTATGTGATCAGTTTGTATGTCAAAACTATTGCTCATGTAGGTTTAAAACTATTTTACACAAAAAATGGTAATTTGGACTTTAAAAGTATGTATAGTTGACTCGTCATTTAACCCATCAGATGTTTACCATTCTCTTGAACAAACGTTCTGATTAGGTGTTAAAGATTCAGTATCTTTAGGGAGATATTGGTTCAGTCTTTTGCTCATTTCTTGATTAGTGGATCATGCTTTGGCTTTTGGATATTATCTGTTCTTTTGTAGGTCCAACAATCTCTCCCTAGAACAGATGATGCCAAAACAGATGTTTTATTGGATCAACTTTTATTCCTCTTCTTCAACATAATCTTGATTTGTGCTTTAAATTGCTTTTCAAATCTTTCAGATAGTGAATCATCAGCATCCCTATCGAGTGGAAGATTCAGTAAATCTTTCATTTCTTCAATTTTTAAGCTCATTACACTGTTCATTGAAGTCTTTTGCACTTCCCAATTTGCCCTGACAGTTGTCATTCATAGATGGCTTCGTCTGAGGACCACTTTTGCATTTTATAGGCAACAGGGTGTACTAGGAGTGATGTTATTGGAAGAGGAGTGGGAAACTGCATTCCCATGACGTGATCAATCAGATCTGCTAGAATGGTATCAGGATGTTGATACATTATCAAATTTTTTATCCCTTCCTTAAAGATGTCATCTTCAAATCTTTTCACATCTTCTATATACATATCTTTTTTACTTTCGATATGGCTTCTTACCATAGAAGAGGCATGTTGGGATTAAACCTTAACAAAGGAACAGATGATATCAAAGCCAATTACACTATCCGAGCTTTGGTCCAACTATTAGAGGTTACAACCTCTGATCTACCTTTACATTGCTTTCCATAAACAACTGTTCCTATCATCTGATCGAACAAGAAGCAAAGGTCTGATAGAAGAAACAAGATCAGAGGATAGAGATCAGTGCTTAGACTAGTTGTAGTTTATTCAATGTAACAGTGCTATGCACTGATAGTGTTAGTTTAGCAATGTTTTAGTTAGTTATGATTTTGTTAGTTGTCACTATCAACCATGACGTCACAAAAGATGCTCAGTAGTTAGATAGTTAGTATAAATAGCTGATCAATGTAACAGTTAAACTTATCTTCCTGAAAAAGATCAATTCGCACTTTATCTTCTTCATTTCTTACTATCAAACGATTGTACTAGGCTAGGGGGAGTTTGTGAATCACATGCAAGTTTACCAACTTGAAAGCATGATGGTGATGAAAACAAACGACCGATTGCTTGTAGTAAAATTTTTCCATTAATTCCGTTGCATATCTTTAATATTCATTCCATTTTCCATTTTCCATTTCTAGAAAACAAAACTACAAGTGATTCAAACTTAGATCCTGACAATTGGTATCAGAGCTTGGTCAATCGATTTTCATTTAACAGTCAAATTGATTTGAACAGATCAGCTATTTGTGCTAATTCATTTGATAGTTTTATTTGAATACAGAGTTTTATTACTACAAAAGTTTTTAAAACACAAATCTGTAGTAAACAAGAGAAATGGCACAAAACACACCGGAATCCAATATTGGATCCATGTTCAAACCATCAATATTGAAACGAAATGAATACTTTATTTAGCAACGTCGGATGGGTCATATTCTCACCCAACAGAACACCGGATGCTGAAGATCCGTTGTACTTGGACCTCATGTTCCCATGGTTCCAAGTACAGAGGATCCCCACACCCAGGTCCCTAAGAAACTCGAAAATTACTTTGAACAGGATTTCCTCAAAATTGAATTGGATGCTAAGGCCTTTAGCATTGTTGCTTCAGCTTTGCCCAATGAGATTTATGCGGGATTAATTCATTGTAATAGTGCTAAAGAGTTATGGGATGCTCTTAGAGAGCAATTCGGTGTACTGAAGAGGTGATATAGAATAACAGAGAGGTCTTTCATCAACAGTATGAAACATTTTGCCACGTTAAGGGTGAGTCATTAACACAACAGTTTGAACGATATAGCTGTCTCATCAGTGAGCTCAAATGGGTAAATGTGGAACTTCCAAATTTGACTATCAATAGTCGTTTCTTGAGATCTTTACCTGAGAAATGGGAGACTGTAGCTTATGTCACTAGAACAGCTGTTGGTTACAAGAAAATGACCTTGACACAACTTCATGGATGACTCCTCACTTATGAGAGAGAGTTGAACCAGAAAAAGAAGTTGCAAGAGTCAGGGAAAATGACTGATGACTATACTTTGGGAAACACTGCTCTATATAGTCATGAGGAGGGGTCTAGCTGTGGAAAGGATCAGAGTTATGATCATTACATTGACATAACATCTGGAAATAATTTCAACTCTAATCCCTGTACACCCAATTTTGCTTTTGCTGCAAATTGTGAAAGCCAGACCTCTGATAACCTGTCTTTTGAAATGAATGATTTACAACATTTTGAACCCACTGACCTTGAAGAGATGGACA
Organism: Scalesia atractyloides; assembly: GCA_947069175.1. Lineage (NCBI taxonomy): Eukaryota > Viridiplantae > Streptophyta > Magnoliopsida > Asterales > Asteraceae > Scalesia > Scalesia atractyloides. Next base: position 45,246,176 of record CAMTDV010000019.1, on the reverse strand, counting down.
TTTTGCATCAGCTGGCACTTTTAAGTGTTAGAGCTAGTAAATTTTACAAAAGAACTGGTAGATGTTTCCAGGATTGCATGGGGGGTTGAAAGTTGGGTTGGGTAAGTCTAAAATCATATGTTACAAATGTAACAAGATGGGTCACTTTGCTAGAGAATGAAAATAACAATCTGCAGGACCAATTGTAACACATCCTGGAAACAGACCTCAAAGCACTGTCCAATATTCCCAATATACCCCTGCACCTCAAATGCAAAACACTGCACACTTTGCACATCCTGTTGCTACAGTTCCTGTCCATTATGTCCAAACACCTGCACCACAGATTCAGTATGTCCAAGCACCACCTCAAGTACATGTATAGCAAATGCCACAAGTTACTCAACCTACTCAAACTACTGCTACACCAGCAGAGGTTAATCAACAAATCTTTTTCACATAAGGTTTTGTTGATTGGAGTAGTTTGCCTGAGGAATTAACAGATGAAAACTTTGCTCTCATAGCCAAAAATGATTTTGAAAATGAAAATATATGTTTAATGGCTTTGGAGACCATTGTTGAAGGTGATGAATCTGTGGAGCAGGAGTTAAAGTCTGATGTATTTAATTGTTATGGAGCAGTGGTTATACCTGAAGTTACACCAGTGGTTGAAGTGAATGTTGTTGATGCTGAAAAAGACACTCTATCTGACCCTTGGGATGAGAAGGTGTGTGAGGAAGAAGAATGTGATTGTGCTCTTATAGCTGCTTCGAATGGAGCTTCTACTTGCCTTGACAGTCTTTGGTATGTAGATAGTGGGGGCTCCAGGCACATGACAGGATGTATAGCCCTGCTCAGAGATTTTAATGGAGGGGGTGATATATCCTTTGGAAATAATTCAAAAGGGAAGGTGTTGGGGTTAGGATGTGTCTCAGCTGGAAAACTAAAGTTTGAGAATGTGAATCTCATTGATAATCTAAAATTCAATCTTCTAAGTGTCTCACAAATGAGTGATAAGGGTTATGGATCCTTTTTCACAAAGGAAACTTGTCAGATAGTAGGCCCAGAGGTTGTTAAAAAGATTAATCAAATAATTGCTGAGAGCAAAGCACAACTTACTGCTAATAGGGTAGGAAATGTGTATGTGGTTGCATGGTAAAAGTTAATCCTATGTCAAATGCATATTTGTTCTCAGCTGCTTCAAGAAAAGAAACAGAATTATGGCATAAAAGACTAGGTCACACAAATCTAAAATCCATCTCCATTCTATCAAAACAAAGTCTTGTCAGAGGTTTGCCTCACAAACAATTTACTTCTAAAGAACATTGTGTTTCCTGTTTAAAAGGTAAACAACATAAAAGTTCTTACAAGTCAAATGAAGATTCCAAAACAAGTCAGTGCTTACAGTTACTTCATATGGACTTGTTTGGACCCGTGAAAATCATGAGCTTAAAACACAAAAGGTATTGCCTGGTGATAGTTGATGATTTTTCCAGGTTCACATGGGCTTTCTTTTTACACTCTAAGGATGAAACAGCAAACATTTTGCAAAACTTTGTTAAACAAGTTGAAAAGCAATTTGATCTTCCAGTAAAAATCTTTAGGAGTGATAATGGGACAGAGTTTAAGAACAAAGAGTTGGATGCCTTCTGTGAGTCAAAAGGGATTGTTAGGCAATATAGCATCCCTAGAACTCCAGAACAAAATGGGGTTGTTGAAAGAAAAAACAGAACTTTGATTGAATCAGCAAGAATTATGCTAGCAGACTCTGGTTTACCCCTGTCTTTCTGGGCAGAGGTGGTAAACACTGCTTGTTATGTTCAGAATAGAGTTTTGATAAACCCCAGGCATCAAAAGACTGCTTATGAATTGCTTTATAAAATCAAACGTCTGATCACTTATTTTAAAGTCTTTGGCTGCCCATGCTTCGTTTTAAATTTAAAGGAATCATTATCCAAGTTTGCAGCCAAAGTTGATTGTGGTTATTTCCTGGGATACTCAACCACTGCTAAAGCCTACAGAGTTTTTAACTCTAGGACCAAGTGTGTTGAAGAAACTCTGAATGCTTGACCTATCCAAATTTACATTTGAAGAAACTCTAAGACTAACCATGCAGGTACCCCACAGTCATCAAATCAAGAGCTAGGATATGATTGCATTCTTACAGATTTCAAATTCAATCCTTCAGGCGAAGGAGCAGATGTTAGTAGCAATGGTGAAAGCTCTGCCAGGTCAACAGTGGTTAATACTCAAACCTCTACCAGCTCTCAGAACCAAACATCTATTGATAAAGTCCACAACAGATGGACAAAAGTCAGCCCACTTTGACATCCATTCCACCAATTCCTCCACCACCATTCCAATCATAGGCTGGACCATCAAATTCACCAACAGAGGATAGCTCAGATGATACACATTTGCAAGCTTCACCTTAGAATGCCATTGTCTCATATCAAGGTGGATTGATTTTCCTCAAAAACCATCTTTTGGATCAAGTTATTGGCAACATCAAAGAGGGAGTGCTCACCAGAAGCCAATCCCAAAACATTTGTCTTTTTGCTGGTTTTCTATCACTCACACAACCTGTCAAGTACCAAGAGGCACTAAAAGACAACAGTTGGGTAGAAGCCACGCAAGAGGAGCTCCTACAGTTCAAAAGACAACAAGTATGGGAACTTGTACCACTGCCAAAAGATGTATGTCCTATTGGCACAAAGTGGGTCTTCAATAATAAAACAGATGAAAGGGGCATTGTTGTCAAGAACAAAGCAAGGCTCGTGGTTCAAGGCTATAGACAGGAAGAAGGCATAGACTATGATGAAACATTTGCTCCAGTTGCAAGATTGGAGGCCATCAGACAGTTCTTAGCTTTTGCTGCTAACCACAACATTTAGGTGTATCAAATGGACATCAAAAGTGGTTTCTTTTATGGAAAGATCAAGGAATAAGTGTATGTATGTTAACCTCCTGGTTTTGAAGATGCATTTCATCTTGATCATGTTTACAGGTTAAAAAAGCACTATATGGTCTAAAACAAGCACCCAGAGCCTGGTATGAAAATCTATACACTTTTCTCTTATCCATTGGTTTCACCAGAGGTAGGATTGATAAAACCCTATTTTTAAAATGGAAAGGAAATGATTTGATGCTTGTCCAAATTTATGTGGATGACATCATTTTTGGATCCACATGCACTGCCATATGTGAAGAGTTCAGAAAACTCATGGCAGCAGAGTTTGAGATGAGTGCAATGGGTGAGTTGCAATGTTTTCTTGGTTTACAATTCAAACAAATGCAACATGGCACTTTCATCCATCAAAATAAGTATGTGAAAGAAATACTTAATAAATTTTATATGGATGATTGTAAACCTTGCAGCACACCCATGGTAACATCCAAGCTACTCACATTTGATGGCAAAGATGACCTTGTTGATCAACCATTGTTCGAAGCATGATTGGGTCTTTACTATACCTAACTGCATCAAGGCCAGACATCATGTTTGCCACATGTGTTTGTGCCAGATCACAGTCATTGCCAAGAAAATCAGATCTTATTGCTGTAAAAAGGATATTCAGATACATAAAAGGTGCTCCCACACTTGGTATCTGGTATCCAGCTAATCGTAACATTGAGCTTGCAGGATATTCTGATAGTGACTTTGCTGGATGTAAAACAACAAAGAAGTCCACATCTGGAGGAGCCCAATCCTAGGTGATTTCTTAGTGTCTTGGCAAAGAAAAAAGCAAGTTGCAGTTTCCACATCCACTGCTGAGGCAGAGTATATAGCTGCTGCAAGTTGTACTGCTCAACTCCTGTGGCTTCAAAATCAATAGCTTGATTTTGGTATCACTGCTTTAAAGACTCCACTCAAAATTGATAGTCAAGCAATAAAATATCATCAAAAATCATGTCTCTCATTCCACCACCAAGCACATTGACATCAGATATCACTTTGTGAGGGATTGCTATGAAAAAGATTTGATTTCTTTACAACATGTCCATACCAAGGATCAACTGGCAGATGTGTTGACAAAAGCACTTGATGCTCACACTTTTGACAGTTTGATATCTAGGCTTGGAATGCTAAACATGGATTAAAAACAAATTTGTTTGTGATCCATGTGTAAATAGCAATAAAATGTTTTTAGAAAATCAAAATCCATCCTTAAAAATAGTTTAAAATTGAATTTTTCAATAAATCCTCAAAATCTGTTTAAAGCACTGATAGCACAAAAACACTGTTGTTTAGAAAAGTCTATCCACTGTCAAAAAGTGTATCCTCTGACAATTGCACATACTGTTCTTATCCACTGATCAAAATTTTCAAACAGTGTTCAGCCAAACAACTGTTTTCCATTTTCAATCAGAGGTTACACGTGGACAGATGTTATTCGACAGTCGTTGCATCAGATGCCACGTCCTCATCACTTTTTCAAAACCCTATTAAAACCTTCTTCTATCCAGAATAGAGGATTCACCAAACTGTGTCGATTTCAAAAATCTCAAAACAGTTTGCACTCAAATCATGGCTCCTGAAACAAAATCAAAGGCGAAATCAAAGCAAGCTTTACCACCATACATCTTGATTCTCAAACCCCACACAATTACACGGGGATCTTAGAAGAAACCAAAGTCAATACATGATACCACACTATGATTCGGATTCTAAGAAAGTCAAAATTTAAGCATATGCTTGAAGTCAAAGCCCAAATTTACATCGATTCTCTTCGGGATTTCTAGAAAAATGCTAAGGTCAAAACATCTGCTGATGATGTTCCTTATGCAATAATCTCAAAGGTTGGGGATACTTCTAGGCAAATCAGTCCACAATCGATCTCTCAGGTTTTTCAATTGAATGATATGGTGCATCCTGTGCCATTTCCTTAAGAGAGATGCACGCAGAGTTTATGGAAAGGGGTTACACTGGCCAATTGAAAGGTATGGCAATCTTTAAACCCCATTTTCCAGCAGAGATGCAATTCTTTTTCCATACTCTTTTAACATGTCTGTCTGCAAAATCTACTGCTTTCAATAAAATTCCATTGAACATGCGATATCTGGGATATGCAATTTTCACTTAATCTGATTTTAACTATTCCCAGGTATTGTTCAATGATTTGGTAAACAATTTTAAAAATATCTCAAAAAGAAAAGCTTTCTTGATACATCCTCGTTTCTTGAGTGTTTACTTGCAAGACCAAATCAGATCTGTAGCAAGTAAACAAGGCGCAGTGACCACACCTGGCTGCCTAACTCATGAAACTTTTACACGAATAACAAATCAAGAAAAGGTTTCCAAAACAGAAGTAGAGGAGGATGAGCCAGTTTTACAAGAACAAAATGTTCAATCTCTTCCTCCTGCTACTGAGCCCACTGCTCTAGGTGATCAGAGCATTGCAACCACTTCTATGAAACACACACCTAAAATCACCAAAAAGAAACCAACAAAAACATCCAGAAAACCCACCAAACCCAAAAAGGGTCCTCTGGAAGATGAGATCGCAGAGGTAAACCCTGTGACAACACCAAAGTCACAAACCACTGCTGCTACTTCTTCACAGCAGATGGTTGACAGATCTCCACCTGGCTATGAAACTCCTCCTGCATCCTCACAAAAGGATCGGGTTGTAAACACAAGGACACCAAATTATGAAGCTCTAGGACCACTTGGTTCTATCTTCCACAGCCCATCTCCCAGGGCAATGTCTCTGTCTGCACCTATCCCTTCTCTAATAATATCACTACCACAAACCATTTTACCCTTGCTGAATGCAATAGAACTAGAGCAGACATTATCCAGCACTTCTCACCAACCTATCACTGAGAATATACTTCAACATGATGCTGGGTCTGAATCTCTATTCTTTGCTAGCCCATCAGCAAATGAAGAGGTTACATCCCTTGGGTTACATGTAACCCTTGGTGATAGTTCAACTAGAGCAGCCACTACAATTGCAAAACTACCTAGTTTTCCTTTGGACAGTGGTTACATTACTAAGTCTTTGTTGAAGGCAACCACTGCTGAGGCTACCAAGGTAACCTCTGATATTGTGGGAAGTCCCCGGTACCAAGAAAAAGGGGCATCTAAGGTTGAAGCTAGTGTCAAAACACATGCTCATAATACCTTAGATATAACTACCACCTCAGGTAGGAGTTTAGATGATCCTATTCAATTAGGTGATGATCTAAAATATCAAGATTTGACGGAGAGAGTAACAAAGATTGAAACTTCTGTTGATGAAATCAAAAATTCTCTTGAAGCAGTTGTTAGCTACGAAGAGCCAACCCTCTGTCTTAACCATTGTTGATCTAAAAGAAGCCCTGGACCCTCTGTTTCAGCAACAAAAGCACTTCTCTGATCTACAACACAAACATCGAATGTAGGAAGCACAAAACATGGTTGAAGCTAGATTCATGGATACAAGGGCAGACATTAAAGCGATAAAAGCTCATCTTCTCCACACCACTAGTACTGCTCCGCCTACAGTAATTTTTGTAAACACTGAAGAGGATGCCAAAAAGGGGGAGAAACCTTTGGGAAAGAAGAAGCTTACAATAGATGATCAAATGGCAAAGCCAACAGTGGATATTCCCAGGCAAGATGGTTCAAAGAAAAGGCATCTAACAGATGATATCTTGGCCAGAGAAAAGGAGAAGTAGAAAAGTGTTTCTTGATGGCAAGGTATTGGTTGAGCAAAAGATTACACAGCAAAAAGAAAAGGAAGAGGTTGGTACCTCAGCAAAGAGGAGACTTTCTAGAAAAGTAACGCAACCAACATCTACACCTTCCAAAACTGAGCCTGCTGTAAATCCAACCATTAAAACCTCTGCTTTCCAAAACTCAAGCACACCTACTTTAACTTCCATACCCATTTCCACCAAAGTAGATGTTACAGCAACTGTTGTGTTCTGCTGACACAGCAGAGGTTGCAGCAGATGCAATCTCATCCACTGCCATGGTCATTTTTAATACATCCACCCAACCTCTACCAACACCAACCAGAATTCCAACTCATCCATCATAACCTGAAGTCAAATTTTAGAGGAGAAGGACTACAAGAATTGTGAATGAAGAAGAGATCTTTCCTGCTCCTACTCCTTTATCATCACAACCACTGACCTCCACATCAATGCTTCCACATTCTTCAACTCCAACCACTGATTCCCTTACAGTTATACCTGCAGCAAAGAAATATCCTCTTGATTTACCAGCAGTAAGGGAAAAAATTAAAAGCTTCTATTCTGAGGAAGACCCTGACAAAAGAATCATATTATCTCATTGAAACATATTATCTCAAATTGAAACAAGCAGAAGATATAGCAAAAAGAGACTCCGTTGGTAAAAGTGATAGAGAGATACAAACCAACATGGCTTTTCGCTAAGCAAAGCCAGGGCATTGCAAGATCTTGTCAAAGATCTGTGTAATAAGCTGTCAGAAAGGGAAGATAAATGCCTTAAACATGAACTCATTGAACATATCATGAAGAGCAAGCAATATAAGGCAACAAAGGAACAGTTCAAGGATTGGAGTGTGGTTGAGCTGAGAGAAGAAATTGAAAGAATGCAAGAAATGTTAAAAGATCCTCACAAGAAGCCAACTCCTCCTGACTGGAAGAAACATAAGAAAAACATGCCAGACAGAGCTTTAAAGATTAAAAGGATGAAAGAAGAATTGATACAGAATCACTATGGTTCAAGGAACCATATGATCTAAATGCAGAAGACCTTCGAGATCTTTTGAATCTGACACTCGAAAAGGATGATGATGATGAAATTTCTCTGAATTTTGAATTACAAATTAAAGGCCAAATCAGATAATTTATGTTGAGGAATAAAGACCAAGAATAAACAAGTGTTTTGTCATCATCTGTTCCAGGGGGAGATTGTTGGGATTGAACCCTAACAAAGGAACAGATGATATCAAAGCCAAATACACTATCCGAGCTTTGGTCCAACTATTAGAGGTTACAACCTCTGATCTACCTTTACACTGCTTTCCATAAACAACTGTTCCTATCATCTAATCAAACAAGAAGCAAAGGTCTGATAGAAGAAACAAGATCAGAGGATAGAGATCAGTGCTTAGACTAGTTGTAGTTTATTCAATGTAACAGTGCTATGCACTGATAGTGTTAGTTTAGCAGTGTTTTAGTTAGTTATGATTTTGTTAGCTGTCACTATCAACCATGACGTCACAAAAGATGCTCAGTGGTTAGATAGTTAGTATAAATAGCTGATCAATATAACAGTTAAACTTGTCTTCCTGAAAAGATCAATTCGCACTTTATCTTCTTCATTTCTTACTATCAAACGATGTTTGTGAATCAAATGCGAGTTTACCAACTTGAAAGCATGATGGTGATAAAAACAAATGACCGATTGCTTGTAGTAAAAGTTTTCCATTAATTCCGCTGCATATCTTTATAATTCAATCCATTTTCCATTTCTAGAAATAAAAACAAGTGATTCAAACTTAGATCCTGACAAGGCATGACTTGCAGATGGAAGTTCAGATATGATAGCCTTAGAACTGACATGTAAGTCTTCATAATTTGTCTTTCTGGGAACTGAGGGATCTTTAGCTCTTAAAGCTTCTAGCTTTTTGTAAGTTGCCATGATTGTTCACTTATTCCACCTAGCCATAGATTGCACAAAACCATAGTTGGATGCAACCAGCTCTTCCTTCATCTTTTGAGTTCAACTGCCTTTAAGCCAACCAATTTTCTTCCTGCAGCCCAGTTGGGAAGAATTGGCATGATATCTGGATTGAGCTTTAGCATCTCAATTCTAATTATTTCTTCGAGAAGGGACTCTACAAACCATCTAGTGAATTGAGCTCTTGAAGCTCTGTAGGGTTTGTTTTTCATGATAAAGTCCAGATAATCTTCCCTTAATTCCTTTTTTAGATTAGGGTTGCTAACTGGTCCTTAAGAAACCCTCTGACTGACATTTTTAGCAAAATCTTCAAGTTTGTTCATTTTGGTGAATACTGAAGACAAGATTTGATGTGCCTCCTTATCACTCTTACCCTTGCTTTTGATAGCAGCAATATTTCAGCCTGTTTGAGCTTTAAATCTAGGTACTCTTGTACATTGTTAGGCTTTTTATATCTTTTAAGGGAATGAAAGGTCACTTTTCTTATGTCAGATGTGGATTGATGGTAAGTGCAGTAGTTGTAATGGTGGATATATGAGATGTAGTGGTGGTGGCTTTTGTTTGGATAGGAGATGTATCAGGAGTTTCTTCATCGTCATCTTGGATAATGAACTTAGTTCTCCTAGTTCTGGTTTGTGATTTTTGTGTTTTTGGCGGTGCTTGTGGGGGTAGAGATGTAGGTTTTTTTTTAGAAGTCCTTTAGGGGACTTAGATGGTGGTGGTGAAGATGGTGTTTGAGTAGTTGTAACCTCTTTTGTCACTTTTGTAGTGGCAACAATGTTTTGGCGGTGGAAGCAGTGGTTTGAGTAGTGGAGGGTGAAACAGTGGTTAGAGAGGTATTGGTGTGGCAATGGTTTGGATAGGTGCAGAAGTGCTTTGACTAGCCTCTGTTGGAACCTTTGTTGAAGAACCTTGGTTATCTTGGATTTCTTTTCTTTTGTTGATCTCCTGCACTATGATATTCATGTTGGTTTCCCTTGTATCCCTTCTCTTCTGTTTCTCAATCCCTTTATCAATTTCTGCTTTTCTAGCCCTTTTGAGTGTAGCAATGTCAGGCGTTTTGCTAGCCTTTTTTACTAAGGGTGGGAGCTTCCTCATGCATTCTTCTTCCTCCCCCTTTTTGGCATCATCATACTTAGGGAGAGTGAGAGCTTGACCTTTGTTTTCAAAGATAAAGTCTTTAATGGCTTTAACTTCTACCTATGTATCTTGGTACCTGGCATCCATTGTTTATCTTACAAGCTCTACTTGCATGGTATATCTTTCTTCTACAGCTTGCTTTTGAATGTGTAGATATGGTTGAACGTGGACCCACATTTCTTTTGCAATGGTTGCGTTTGATGGACGGGGTTTGGAGTTTTGGATTAAGATAGTCATCATATCTTTGATCTCTCCACCAGATGTTTCCAAGTTTGTGACCATCTTCGTCAATTTTTGATAGTTTAATCTATCACTTGAGTTAACAAGATCAGCTGAATTCCCACTAGAGGTGGTTAAACTTAGTTTTGGACTAAGTGCCCATTGTTCTTAGAACTGGGACTTCCAACTGATGTAGATACTACTATCTCAATAGTTGTTGCCTTCAAGTGGGTCTTAATAATGTGACCACCGTCCAACTATGAGACTGTTGTCTTTACAGTTGTAGTAGCTGCCCTACTTGAAATACCAACCTGTACCTCTTTGGACACAAGAGATGTTGCCTCCTCTGCTTGGGGGATAGCAATGATTTCCGGGTTTGCCCTAGTCACTTGTGGGAGTGAACTCTCAGTGATTTGTTGTTGAGAGGAACTAGGTACCTGCAAGTCAGATGTATCAATTGCATCAAGCAATTTCTGTTGGGGTGATGGGAATGTTGAAGTGGGTTGTGGTGTGGAAATAGAAGCAGCCCTGGGAGATGGGCTTGAGCAGAGATAATCAAGTGATATATCTCCCCTTGATTTGTGTTCCCTTTCCTTATAACACTTTCCTTTGTGAGGAAAATTGATGAGTTTGGATGGGTGGAGATGTTTGTATCTGTTGTGAGGAAGTAACAATAGATGAGCTGCATTTGTGGAGCAAGTATCTCTGGCATCTCATCCTCTAGAGATCCTTTCTTTTTGGGTTTTCTTTTGGATTTGGGAATGGATACGGAAGTGGTTTGTATGGAAATGTCTGGTGTGGGTTCCATAGTGCTAGGTTGTGCAATGTGGCCACCAGGAGCAGTGGGCTCAGCAACAGATGATGTAATAACTGTTACTTGGTTTTCTAAAACGTTTTCATTTATCACATTTCTTGGCTTTGGCCATCATGCGAGTAAAAGTTTCATTTGAAAGACTGTTACTTTTTAGTGCTTCACCTTGTTCAAAACTTCTTGTCTTAAAACAATCTTAAGGTAGAAGCTTAACAGCCTTAGATAGATGAGAAAAGGATTGCAAGTGCCTCTCTTAATTGCCCTTAAACTTGCTACCAAATCAAGAAACAATATTTGGGATAGCTTATGATTTGAAAATAGCATACCCCAAGTATTGAGTTTTTAGGGGTATTTTGTTAAAAGCGGTGCTTTTAGCAGATAGGAAAACCAAGGGAATATGGAAAAATAATTTTGTTTCAGGTGGGAACTTTGGTTTAATAAGTGTTTCTCCCACCGTCTGACCCTCATAGCCCCTTTCTATGAACTCAGCATGTTGATAATTTTTGGGGTAAGTTTCCGTACTTGTCAAATCTTCTAATTGAAACATGGTGGATATGGTTCTGTAGTGATTTCCACATGTTCTTTATTAATGGTGGAGGTGATGAGGAAGGGCTTTTTGTTTTGCAAAGAAAGCTTGCATTTGCCTAGAATTCTCTGAGGGTGGCAAGATAAATTAGCGCATCGGCGGTAAGGATGTAAATATATTTTGATGAATTGATGATGAAAATGACGGGGTAAAAGTCAACAGATAGTTGTGAGGAGTTTTCAACTCGAGAGCCATGAAGAACTTTTTTTTGTTCAGATTTTTTGAAAACCTTTTGAGAAATTGTTGATTGAAACCAGAGTTTGATGGAAGCAAATTCAGATATATTCCCTTTTGAAATGCTTTTCAATTTTTCAATAATGGAGGATAGATGTAAACTCTGTTTCTCATGGGTTTTTCTAGGATTAAGGGAACAAGGATGCCAACGTGGATAACGGTTACCTTTTAGTCCAGTGGTCTATTGTTGTTTGTCACAGCGAACTACTGTTCAGACAGAGGAAACCCTTTGAAGAAGATATCAAGGATCCGTTTTCAAAATATTTGTTTAAGCCTTTGTTGTGCTCAACAGACCTTTGAACAACATGATCAATGTTTTGAAACTTCTGTTTAACTTTTGTCAACAGAATTTTGGGAACCCTCAGTTTGAAACCTTTAGTGGGTTAAACATAGCTTTTAAAGAAAACAATGTTAAGTTTAAATGGAGCAATGGCGCTATTTGACTTTTGAAGACAAACAATTGTTTTGAAAATCAGTGGTTCTTTTACCTTAAATAGTGGTTATCACATTTTAACAGATTTTGAACCAATGAAACAGTTGTTTTACTCTTTTGAACAGAGTTTTGAAATTTTGGTAATTTTATCAATCTTTTCTTGATTTTAAACCAATAACTTTTGAATTTCTGATTTCTTTGAAACAACATAGAGCAAAAACAGAGATTTTGGTGTTTTTAAATTATTTTTTTTCATTTTAAATTACCAATTGTAACACCCCAAAAATGTCGAAGCGGAAATACAAACGTAATGGTGACGGAAGTTGGTGCTCATAAATATCTTAGTGGACGATGCATCATTGATTTTGGACATTTAACTTGATTAAAACATAATTTTAACGTTTAATGTTTAAACACAACCATAACATAATTAAGTTGTCTTGATCCTTATGGATCTTAATACAAACATGGTCCCATAGAAATTTTAAAAGTTGTCCAAAAGATTATTATTTAAAATATGCATCACAACCACAAGTTACGCCAAAGATTCCTAAAGCCGAACTTATGTACCTGAAGAACACGTTAAAATCAAGTGTCAACACAAAGGAGGGTGAGTTCACGTATGTTTCAAATTATAATGAATTTGATCCAAGGAAAAACTTTCATATTATGTGTTTAATTAATAAAACATCCATGTAACCTTAAGAAAGTTAATTTAATTTTTTCCTTAATAAAATGCCGAGTATCAGTCATCGCAGACATTTTTCCTTTATGGAAGCCTTACGATATCCCGACGTCTTCCCAAGGTTTATGCGTATTAAATTTCTAGCATCAGATGTTCAGATTCGTAAGTTTGAAAGACGTTACGAGCTATATATTAACAATGAACGTTTAATCAAAGCTAGACAATACAGAATATAAATTCATCGCTTGACTTGACCCGGAGCTACCAGTCACGACGGGTGGTCAACCCGATAGATCTACCAACAATTCCACGCATATTATATTAATAATTAAACGACAATACTTGATCAAGAGCCCGCAATGAGTCTCTTATATAATGCCTGCCTCACGTATAATACATATATCCTAATAAAATGATAAATTTAATACTATGTGTTGTACGAATTGTCCGCATCCCCACCGAAACGTAAGCCAAATGCATTACTTAATCTCTTGATACCCAGCAAATTCGTCCCAATTTTAGATTTAAGCATTTTTAAATCTACACGGTCGTTTTATCCCCAAAACACCGTTAATAATCCCCGTTTCATCCCCGAAACGCATATATCATTAATCAAATCCAGTTTCTCCCTGAAACATATTTATATCAAAACCATGTATTTTCCTCAAAAATATATTCATAGTTTAGTCAAAGGTATATTTTATACAAAAACGTATACTTATCCTTTTAAGGCGTGTTCTTCTCCCAAAACAGTTATAAAACAGTCAAAAGAGGGGTTTAGTGACACTCACCTTTGGGTGCGTAATTAAATTAGCGCAATTCCTACAAATTGATTCTACACGTCCTAATATTTATAGGAACAATTTAACAATCAATGTTCTACAAAATCCCTAAGTATCTCCAATACTTAGAATTTTCACATAACTTTGAGATTTTCTCGAAAAGTCTTTGTTTTGATTAGTTAGCGTATTTATATATATGTGTTCATATATATACATTGTAAGGTTTTGCGACTTGAACGATTTAGTGGTGACCCTCATTACGTTATATCTGTTATCACACCCGTTTATAAGCAATATATCTATGATTTGCGTGTCGTAATATATATACATAAACGTGAACACATAAATTCATATCGTAACCCGCGTATTTCGTTAACTTATATATTCAATCATTTATACATGAAATAACTTATCAAGTTAAACTATGTATCATTTTCAAAGCATTTATACATGAAATAACTTATCAAGTTAACCTATGTATCATTTTCATGCTCGACAACAAGTTACACATATAACGCGATATTTACCGATATTACCGATTTATCCGCCTAAGTGTACATACATGGTCTAAACTCTTACTATATTTTTATCACTTAGCATATCACATAAATATTCTCAAAATCAAACATCACATTATAATCCACAAAGTTCACTCTTGAACAATCTACGTTCGTGTACATTGAAATATGCGTATTTAGCGTTTCTGGTATCGTTTTCAGGCGTCGGAAGTCATGTATTACTAATCAAACACCAAGGATACTTAATATAAGTTAATATACTTATATTTATATAAAAAAATATCAATTTACTTACTGATCTAAAAAAGTTTTACAAAAATCTCTTAAAAAGGCGATGTTTACCTTTTTAACGCATAGTCTTGTACCGAACTTTACCAAAAGCATCCCGTAATGACTTGATATTTTAAAATAATGCATGTTATTTACTGAATAAAATGATGGTTATACTCAATATAGTGCAGGTCTTACATAAGACATACAAATCACATCATTTTATCCATTTTACAACTTTCTAAGCCTCATGTACAACATGTAAAGCTTAGTAAACATATGACAAAGTTGCATGCCATTATAACACACTAAATAACATTATATCTAGTGTTTATAATCTGATTTAACTCACTTTCATAATATCATTTCATGTTCATCAACGTATGATCATTTAACCACCATGCATGCTTATGTACAAGCATCTAATGCACACATATCATATCTTCAACATTTCTCATGAACTTAAATACATCTACACATATATTTAATTCATATTAATATATTCCAAAACATATTCATCACATCATCATTCAATCATGTTTACATAAATGCAAGATGTATTTCTTATTTATTAACATATGACAAAACCCACATGCATGCATAATATATATATATATATATATATTTATATGTTTCCAAAAATCCACTTTTCATGTATTCATCTCAAATCACAAGACTTTCACATGACAACTTTTTGATCATGCATGCATTCACCCTTTTCAAATCCATATCTATCAAGAACATTCTAAAATCAAAACTTTATCTCTAGCACATATATACATAAATATACGGCTATACATATACACATACATCCAAACATGAACTTTTCTTCAAACCACTTTATTCACAAGTCATTTTCATGTAAACCACTGTCAGTTTTACATGCATAAACCTTTCAAGAATCTAATCAAACAAGAATCAATCAACAAAGTCAAAACTCAATCTCTAATCTATATATATACATACACCTCCATTTAATTTTATTCAAAAACTCATTTCTTTTTACTTTTAAGTTTGTGAATCATCCAAGAGTTTGAGAAACTTTCCACTATCATCAAGAATCAAGAACATGGATTTTTAAAGTAAAGTTATACCTTCAAGGTTTTTGATGTGTTTTTATAAAATGTGATGATATGGAGCTTGCACCTTCTTGAAAACAGCTTTAAACCCTCTTGGATCTTCGAAAAAACTTGAAACAAGCTTGAATGAACTTGATGTTCAAGAACTTCAAAATTTTGAAATGGTAGTGTGCGTTTTTGTGTGTTTTCAGCCAAGACTAGGAGAGAGAGTAAGCTAATGTTGAGTGGTGTTGGGTTTATGAAATGGAGTGTGGAAGGAAGTTCAAATGATTGTGTTTTGGTCATCCTTCAACACTTGGCACACAATTGCATTTTCAAGAAAAGGTGGGCATCCCCCAAGCCGCCACCTCTCTTCCCTCTCTCATATATACATGCATACATACATATATATTACATTAATAGGCTTTAAACAAGTATTTAACTGGTTACCGGGCATTTTATCTAGCGTTTTAGTCCCGTTTTATGGCGTTTTAAATTATTTTTATCACTATATAAAAATAAACTCACCAAAATATTGTTGAACAATATTTTATTTGCCTAGACTGATTGCGTTGTCTGTATTTGACAGTATGCGCCTGTGTTGCGCAGTACGCGCTTAAACTCGAAAAATAGAGTTTCTAATCGTTTTAATTTACTTTTCCTCACGAATATGATTAAAATATTATTTTAATCATGATGGACTATTTTAAGATTTTAACATTAATCGGGCGGTCACCGACGTTCGTTTCGCATTTTAACCGTTACGCGATAAGTGTTTATCTTAAAATTACCAACATAATTTTTAGTAACCTTTAAATTTATTAACACATCAAATAACATCAATTTCAATAAAATTTTCCTTTTATTTATTCATAACACGTGTCACGCTAGAACAGGCTCAAAATAACCGGGTGTCGCATCAATCACTGCAATGGCTTGTTGGGATTGATATTTGGTCATAAGGAGTTTTTGTACAATCTCCAACAAATGTTTTTGACCTTCTACAAGTGCCTGCATATTTGGGTCAATAGGAAGTTGACCAATTCCCAATAAGATGTTGAACCCATGATGACGCATGTTTACCCTTGGCTTTTGAGGTTGTGGTAAAAGTTCTACATACCTATAAGGTACCCTATTACATGGTGGTTGCCAAATAGCCTCTGGGTAGTTGGTTCTGTGTGGACAGCAGAGGTTTGACCTGACCTCTGTGAAGGATGTTGGTTTGACTTTTGTGGATGAGTAAATATTATTTTAATCATAATGTACTATTTTAGGATTTTAACATTAATCGGGCGGTCACCGACGTTCGTTTCGCATTTTAACCGTTACGCGATAAGCGTTTATCTTAAAATTACCAACATAATTTTTAGTAACCTTTAAATTTATTAACACATCAAATAACATCAATTTCAATAAAATTTTCCTTTTATTTATTCATAACACGTGTCACGCTAGAACAGGCTCAAAATAACCGGGTGTCGCATCAATCACTGCAATGGCTTGTTGGGATTGATATTTGGTCATAAGGAGTTTTTGTACAATCTCCAACAAATGTTTTTGACCTTCTACAAGTGCCTGCATATTTGGGTCAATAGGAAGTTGACCAATTCCCAATAAGATGTTGATACCCATGATGATGCATGTTTACCCTTGCCTTTTGAGGTTGTGGTACAAGTTCTACATACCTATAAGGTACCTTATTACATGGTGGTTGCCAAATAGCCTCTGGGTAGTTGGTTCTGTGTGGACAGCAGAGGTTTGACCTGACCTCTGTGAAGGATGTTGGTTTGACTTTTGTGGATGAGTAGTTTGTTCTGACTCAACTCTTTTGGGAAGAGATTGGGAATTCTTGTTATCATGCCCATCTTCCCTTTTGAAGTTCATTTTGTTTCTTGACCTATTTAGATTTACATCAAAAGGTTTAAGAAAAGAACATTGTTAGGTCAAATGGTTGAGTTTCCACAAATGGTGCACACAGGGGTAGATACACATACATTCATTGTTCTATTAATATAATAGGATTTTTAAGTTAAAATAGTCTTTTGCCACATGATTTTGCTTTTCATAGAAACCACAATGTAGTGTTGAAAAATTTTCTTTCTTATTACTCTTATCTCTCTTTTCAGAAACAGATGTTTTAACGTCCGTTTGAGAGTTGGTAAGAGGAATGATTTTTATCTTGGGTGGGTCAAGACCATTTGGGTTTGTAGAATCAATGGGTTTTAAATTTTCTTGAACTTCACATTTATCTGACCAAGTAGGTTTGAATTCATACTTGATTTTTTCAGCTGAATGGAGCTTAGTGGCTTTTCAAGAGTTATTTTCTTGCCACTAGGTTCAGTGATTTTTTTATTTATTTTCTAGTTGATGTGGTTGGTACAACCTCAACCATTTCAGTCAATGGAAGCTTGGGTTTCTTATTCTTGGTCACATTTTCTAAAACCAACCCCAAACTTCACGTTGCTCTTGATCTATTTTTCTAGAAGCTTTCTAGAAGCATCTCATAACCTTCACAAGATTCAGCCCATTTTTCATAGGTGATCTGTGTAGATTCCAACTTCTTTTTAAAGTTGTGATATTTCTATCATATATTAGAGTTGGTCCTTGGTTATAGATGCTTCATATGTCAGATTGCTTAATTCAAGATCCTTTTCAGCTATTCTTGTTTTAAAATCTTTTTTTCAATTTTTCAAGAATAAGTTCACTGGTTTGAACGTTTTCTCTTAGGTTTTCATTCACCTCTTTTATGTTAGCAAAACCAATAATGCATTTTTCTAAACACAACTCTTTAAGAGTTCTAGGAGATACCTTTGAGGCACTCAGTAGCTCGAGATTTGTTATAGGCTCATGCGGGCATGTTGTCTTATCTTACATGGACAACGACAGTTATACAAGTTTTACAAGTACAAAGTTTTCAAATGACATGCCGAGGAAAAATGGTTTATTACGTTTTCTCAACATTATTTAAGCATGTTATTAAAAAAATTTATTTCATGTCTTTTCAAACAAAGAACTCGCCAACTTTATGTTAACTTTTTAGCATATTCTTTCTCAGGTTTCACATATGAACTATGGCACGGTTGGAATAGTAGAACCCTTTGGAATTCGAGTACTTAGAAGGCGTTCAACTTTCTAGAAGTCTTAGCATTATAAGTCTGCTATGCAATGAGGAGACCAAAGTGCTCTTGCGCATGTCGGACGAAGACTGACGAAGACTGATGGCGGGTGTGACATCCATTACTCCATTTTGTTGAGGAGTTCTAGGAGAGGAGATTTCATGAGATATTCCCTTGTTAATTAGGAATGACTCAAGTTTTACATTTTTGAGCTTTGTCCCATTGTCAGATCTGATCTTTCTGACAACTAATTTGATCAGATTTTCAATTTTCTTAATAAAATTTATGATCAAATCTGTGGTTTTACTTTTCTTTCTTAAAAATTTCACCCATGTATACGTTAAGTATCTACAATGACCAAAATGCATTTCTTTCATGAGAAACTTTCTGTACTTCTAGGTCCATATGCAAAAGTTCAACACTTTGAGAAATTGAAGTTTCAACTTTAGTTTTGTGCGAGCTTCTTCGTAGTGTAAAAATACCCTTTAACTTCATCTAATAGCTTAAAAATTTTTATTTCTTTTTTGGTTTATACAAAAGATGAATACCCCTAAATTTTTGGACTAGATCTACCACCAGAGGCAAAATCACACCTACCAAACAAATGTCTCCTTACAGATTGGGTACATGTAGCACCGAATAGGGTGCACTTACCATAGAAAAATATTATGTTACCCCTCTGAAAAAAAAGAGAGTGAAAATAACTTAATTGGAAAAAAAATATATCCGACCAAATGAAGGTGGCAAGCGGCAGCGTGGATGTTGTATAATGAAAAAGAATAAGAAAGAGATAGAAAAGACAGGAATATGGACCATATGGTTACTAATTTGTTGTGTTAACTAAATATTTGTTGTGTAGCGGCAGCTCTTCTGCAATAAGGAAGATGAGAGACTAAAACCTAACCTAATATATGTTGTGTTATATGTTGTGTTGAAAACCTAACCTAATATATGTTGTGTTATATGTTGTGTTGAACCTAATATGTGTTGTGTTGAAATGGGCTTTCAACAACCCAATATATAAATATTATGTTGAACCGTTGAAGTAGGCTTTTAACAGCCCAACATCATCAAACTATTATTTCTAAGTTTTTCATGTAAACAGAAAAAAGAAAGGACAAATATGTTCTATAAAACTATATAACATAAATAAAATTACATCTAAATGTTTTTTTATTGATCACCTTTATATTGTTATTTTTGTTATGTATGGTAATTGATTAAATCATTTCTGATTTCTTTAGTATTTCTATAAAATAAGAATATTATGATGCGATGAGCTCTAGAAACAAGAATAACAAGCAACAAAGTAGAAAACTCTTAAATCAAATAAAAGATGAAAACCATGAAATACGAAAATTCAAATAATTTAAATCCATGCATCTTAATATATTTCTATGGTTGTAATTGAGCTCGAGCTCTAACTCAAACTTAAACGAGCCATGGTTAGATTTCAAAAAGTGAAAGCCTTATATAAAAACTTAAGATATGTTAGATTTCCATTGTGTCTTTGTAATGACGTTTGGCGTATTATTTGTGTTGATTATATTAAATTTAGTTTAATTGTATACTTTTTTTATATGACCCGACTCGAAGCGGATTTAGGGCTTATGTGCAATTGGTATTAGGGGTTTCTTTTCAATTTCCTTTTACATTGTATGAAGTATGACAAACAAATTTTTTTAAACGTTACCTCTTAAATTTTGATCAAGATCCTCCATTGACACCGAAAGCACATCTATAACTCTCTCACCCAAATTAACCCATTAGAAATACGCCAACCTAAAACATCGATCTACTTTTATAGGAAGCAACCAATTCCATCGAGTATGGTACCCTCAATATACTTACGAATGGGACTCACTATAAGTATGTCTTCCAACAACTTCTTTACCGCATATTTAATATTTATCTTATTATATATCATAATTTTGCAACATGTATAGGTAATACCCTGTTGTAAGTTTGGCTTAACCTATGTTTTATGCTATAAGTGAGTTGTACATTTGGTAAATTTGTGGGTACATTTTTAATCTTTTGTCGCGTGTCCATCTGATCTTTGTTGTTAAATAAATTTTTCAACTCGTAACATCTTCATAAATTGTACATTCAACTTCTTATTAGCTACACAAGTATATCGTCATCTCAATGTCATTTCAAAAATTTTCATAACCATTGAAAAAATCACTTATATCATCAACACATAACATAGGTAACCCATATCAATTACAAAAAGAAAACCTTAATTAATTCAATAACGCAATTTAAAAACCGTACATTTTCAACTTCAACAAACATAAAATAAATCTTTAGTTTCATGACATTCATAAAAATGAACCTACCGTTAAACCAACTGCACCCATTTAGCCACACTTGGTACACCCCTATAAACCACAAACACCATATAATAACCCGGTGGTGCCACCCTCCCGTCCGGTGGTGCTTTACATGCAAGCCTATACGAACCCAATCTACCGGACCATGCAACCGACACATCAAGTTTCACTAGCCTCTGCCCTTGTGAGAAAGAATGTGTAGCAAAAGGTGCACTAGCAATGTTCACCTCTGGCACACCCAACACCATCACCGGAAACTCAACCGTCACCACTACGTAAAACCCTCCTCCGTAACGTATCTTTTCCGGTATTTCGATAATCGTCAGCCGTATAAACTTGTTCTCCGGCGATAAGTAGCCCGGTGAAAACGCTTCGATTTTTAATTCAGTTGGGAATTCGGTACTGAAGTTGTAGTAAGAGTGTGGGTTGCTTCCGGCGAGGAGAACTCGTCCGTCCGGAAGCAAATTAGCGGTTGAATGATACAATCTGGGTACCTTACCCGGGTTTTGTATAAAAAACCTGGAGCCCAGCTGCTCATCCGGTTTGTACAAAACAGGATGGAGACAAGGGTTTGAAGCCAGTTCAAACCCTTGACTACCAGACTGGGCTCCGTTGATGATTAAAACGTCACCAGTTGGGAGTATGACCATGTCGCCCATTATTCGGTGAACTGGCATGTTCTCCATTTCCCAGACCGGGTCTTTTGCGGTCGCCTCGATGCGACCGCAACTGCTTTTAGCGGGAGCGGTTGTGTGCATGGCGTTATAAGCGCCATATTGTGCTCCTCCGCAAACAATAATGGTTGCGGAAGAGTAATCTCCGGTTAACGCGAGCATAACCGAAGAGCCCGCAGATGGGTAGTTCCGTGGGCCCCCTTCCAATTGTTGGTATTGTTTTAATACAATGTTGTTTGTGTGGTCATATAGTACGGATTTGTTGTTGGCAAACACGAATAAATGTCCATTTGGGAGAAGATGGACATAGGGGTAAAGTGTGTCCATTTGATCATCAGCTGCATCGGCAAGAAAGGGGAAATTTACGACACCGCCACCGGTTTTCGGAGGGAAAAGCTCGATGCTAACCGCGTCTTTACCTCCGACGATGATCACGGACCCGTTGGGTAGTATTTGGTTAGTTGAATACCATCTACCTTGTGTTAATTCAATGTCATCAAGTTCTTCCCAATCGCATAGCGACTTCGTATCGCATGGTGCGAACATACGTATTTTTTTGAAGCCGTTGTGGTCGCCGCCAGTGTGTAGGAGTGTGCCGTCAGGAAGAAACTGTCCTGACGAACACCACGTGTTGGTGATGATCGTTAGTGGTCGTGGAGACGGGTTGATTAGATCGTAGACCGCGGAGTAGGTGTAACAGTCAGATCTAGGTTCTGGATCTTCGGGAATCTGTGGGTCCACATGACAATGGTAACGTGGGTACCCGTGCTCTGTAGGGCTGAGGTCCGTGCGGTCAAGTAGGAGCACGGTGTTAAAGCGGGTGACAACTGTGTGCATAGAGGCGATCCTGGCGTTGTGCACTAGGACTTCCCACGTGCCAGGGAAGTCTGCATGTGACGCCAGGATTTCATGCATCCAGATAAGTAAGATAAGAATAATGTTTGATGGTTTCATAGGAAATTGAAGGAGAGGGAATATGAAGATTGTGAGAGCTTGAAAAGTTAAGAAGGGGACGGTTTTGACTCGTATTAATAGTGAAGAATGAGAGTTGTTTCGAACAATGTATGGGGGTTAGGTTTGGTTTGGTTATGGGTATTTAATATGGGGGTTTCATAATTAAGTTTACTAAGCAATATAGTTATTCAAATGTAAAAATATAAATCTACAAATTAATTATATGATATAATCATTGATATTGTTATATTGATTATATTTAAAAATTAAGAAAGCCATAATAATGAACAGGCTCATATGATCAATTTTTTTTTGTGAAGATAGAGAGGGTACTTGATTTAGATAACTAGAGATACAACACACATTTTCTTAAATTAGTAGCCAGACAATTTCATACAAGTACTACTAGAGTTCGAATTAAACATACAAGGTGCAATAATTTCTATATAACACCATCGATATATATGATAAAACAACATACAACTATTTCTAGTTCAACCTCGTTTGAATAAGACTACTACTTTCATCATGAGTGCGGTTCCAATTATATTGAAAAAGTTGTGGTCTAGTGGTTCCAATTACACTTATAGCTCAGTCCAGTCTAGTATAGTTTTTAAAAGATTGGCTAATATAACACGTTGCACACTATAAAAAGCAAAAAAAACAAAGTCTCTATTCGACTGTCACTACAAGAATAACGAGCGTCAGGCTATATGTCGCCGCTAATGCTCGATCCGGAACGCGGTGTCTGAGATTAAACCTCAGCCGTTCATTTGTTATCTTGATCTAACGGCTGGGGTGAGTAACTATCAATAGCGGCGAGACGATTAGGTTAATAGCGGCGACAGGTGTCACCCCTATTACTTTTACGCAGAATCCAGCTCTAAAAGCGGGATTTCCCCACTTTTCACAACTTTTCCCAACAAACTCTTCATCTCTCCCATCCGGTATACCCCCAAATCGACCATCCTACATCCCTTTCACCAAGATATCCTCCAAATCGGTTAGTATTCTTTGTTTAAGTTGATTTTGTTCTTGATTTTGATATACATTTTGTTAATTTCTTGATTTTTTGTGTAGGTATGGGTGTTTGCTAGAGAATTCTGGTTACCAACCACATCTCCTCCACCACCACGAGTAGAATTATCATTTTGACGGTTAATTTTAAATTTATTTTTGTTGATTTGTGTAGGTATGTATATGTGTATGTAAAGATGTATGTTGTATGTAGGTATGTATAGCGGCGCAAATAATACCCAATACTGGCGACATGATGTCGCCGCTATTAGTCGTTATTCTTGTAGTGTGCATCTAGATATCCAAAATTATACATGTTACTAGAGATGACAACCTATTTTTGCACATATAACGAGCTTTAATTTTAGATACAAAAGTTTTATATTGTGACTCGTTAAAAAGCATTGAAGATGCATGGGTTCTAAATTCTCATGCCGAAAACATTAATTGAGATCTTAGTACCTATATGAATCCTATTATGTGAGACATATTTAGCGCAAAAGGTTAAGTTATTTTACAAAGACTCTTAATTGTAAGATGTGTAAGAAGTTACCAGAGAGTGGCAAATGTCTTAGGAAGATTCAAGTTGGAAGGTTAATTTTGTCTAAAAGAGAAGAGAGAATATGCACATGCAAGTCACATGCTATTTCCCCTTCAATTTTTAAACGTCCGTACCTTTTTTTTATACATCATTTGTTTTTAAAAAAATTATACCATAAAATCAAGCGTTTTTTTATCTTTAATATGAGTACCATATTGTTTTATTTTTCAAAAAAAAAATCAAAAACCCAGTTGTGTATGACACAATGGACATGACGTAAAACACAATATAAAGTAGAGTAAAAACACAATCAATGACAACAGATAAAGACACAATGGCCATAATGTATAACACAATAAGTATCAAACTAAATAAAACCACAATTGATGACAACATATAAAAGACACAATGGAGAGCATATGAAGACACAATGGAAAACAAACTAAAAACACAATACACAACAAACTAAAACACAATTAACAAGAAACTAAAACCCAATGGAAAACAAATTAAACACAATAACCTGACAAATAACGCAATTTATAGAAAACCCAGATATACACCATCTTCATTTTGTCATATATTGTATTGTAGGTTCTTATAAAATATACACATGCAAAACCCCGAAAACCTAAACCCCCACCCCTCCCCCCCAAAAAAACTATACCTCAACAAAAACCCAAAAACCTAAAAAAACCTAACCCCGAAATCCCCCCCCCCCCTCCACAAAAAAAAAAAAAAACCCTAACACCCCTACCCAACTCGAGTTAAAATGCTAAAAACTAAACCCCCAAAAACCTAACACCCCCCTCCCAAAAACCTAACAACCCCCCCCCCCCCCCCCCACCAATCCCAAGACCCAGTTAAAATACACAATGACGTGAACCTTTGACACAATGCAAAAAAAACCCAGTAAAAATGAAAATTTTTATTTTATTTTTATATGACAATATGGGACTTATATTAAAGATAAAAAATGCTAATTATTATGGTGATTTTTTTAAAAAAAAATGTCGTAAGAAAAAGTTATGGACGTTTTAAATCAATGGGGGAATTGGCATGTGCCTTGCATGTGTGGAGAGAAAATCCATAAATGTAGGATTCTTTTTATGCCCTTCTATTATCTTCTTTTTCCTACAATTAATCTCAACCCTCTAAATCTAAGATCAATATACTAAAATCCTTCTTACCCTTCTTACAATAATAGTACTTTGTATTTCATCATTTCTCTTATCGCAAAATGCTTTTTTTATGAAATTTTTTGTAGTGGTCGTGAGCACGAGCTTCAAGGGTGGCTCAAATCTAATTTAGTTTTTGAACTGAAATTGATGTTCCAGATATTGAAGAAACACATTCTTCACGATCCAAAATCAGAACGAAAATTGATTCATATTTGGATACATAATTAATTTAGGATTGGGTTTATACCTTATAATAGAAACTAAAATTCAAATCATCTATCTACATGATACGTATGTGATAGAGGGTCGTAGAATAAGAAGCCGGATGCCAATACGTGAAAGACAATGCGGATACAAAATTGATGGAGAGTAACAGAGAATTACTAGGAATTAAACTACTTTTTAGTTAGATATAATCAAAACTATGTCATTTTGATGGGTTTCGTATTTAACTTAGATGTGTAACAGGCCCATATTCACTTTCCCCATATTTTTAATACATTTTTACAAACTTTTTTTTTAAAAATGGTATATAAAATAGGATATTCCA
Organism: Scalesia atractyloides; assembly: GCA_947069175.1. Lineage (NCBI taxonomy): Eukaryota > Viridiplantae > Streptophyta > Magnoliopsida > Asterales > Asteraceae > Scalesia > Scalesia atractyloides. The sequence goes on along the minus strand of CAMTDV010000019.1, from coordinate 45,220,433 downwards.
TTACTTAGAAGGATATATGAAATTACACCAAATTAAAACATAAATAATAGGAATTATAAGATTGAAAATTATTTAACTTATGGATAAATTTCTTTTATCTTTTAATATTAATTAATAGTATAGTATACTAGCTTACTCGCATCAATATAATAAATAAATTTTAATTGTTTGTAGTCAACTTGAAAATTAACCTTCTAATATACCATTAAACATGAAAAAGTGAACATTTTTTTCGTATAAAAGGATTTGAAATTGAGAAATTACTTTCGTTTTGGACAAAAATATACTATTTTTGTCCAGCTTATAACTTTATGTTATAAAGCATTTTATTATTGTTTGTTACTTGAAAAATAGTTAAGAATCTGGAAGTAAGAGTAAAGAAGAAGAACCAAACACAAAATCATGTCATATGGTCGATCAAACACATATTAAGCGGTAGCTGAGTGCCTGAGTATGAAATTGCAAGAAGAAGAACCGTGAGCGAGGTGGTCACCGCACCTTCTTCTACCTCCAGGTGCAACCTCCCTGTTCCTATTCCTTCTCCGACGACATATTATCCCCGTAAAGTTAAATAAAACTAACAAAAAAAAATAGTTTCATTTTCATTTTGTCACCATGTATTAATAAAATGATAATTTTTCAAGTTATACAAAATATCAAGTTCGTAACAAATTTTAATTATAAGTATCATATTTAGTATACCAAAAGTATGACATTATTATATTATTTAACGGTTGTCATTTTTAAACTTCAAATATTTCACAACCCATACATATGACTGTAACAAAACAACCATAAAACTTAGTAAGCGAAAATGTTAAAAAGCTTAAATTATTGATTGAGTTGGTCAATCAAACCACATGGGATCTATAATGAGATGTTTCTCTTCTTTTGGTATGAGTGTTGTTTAATTCTTTTGCTTTGAAGGACGCACCATGCATGTTTACCGATTTCATCACCATACAAAAGTGTTGATGATGCAAACTTTCCATATATCAACCAATCATAGTTATGGGTTTTATGCAACAAGCAAATGGCATGTTCCTCAATCTTTACTTTAGACAATCGTATGGTACTCCCCTTATCAATCTACGATTTATTCAAATTATCATCCCATTGTAAGTCACAATAGAAAATTTTATTTATATGTATTTCAACTACAGTCTACAAGTAGGAGTCCTTACTACAAGAAAACGACAAAAAATTGATTGATTGATATTGTTGAATTGCATACATGGGAATTTTAGGTGTTAGTTAATTGTTTGGTATAAAATTTGTCTAGAGGTTAGATTATAGTTTATCTAACGAAGTTTAATAACAAAAAGTCATTGTTATTTTTGTTTGTAACAACTTGGAGTGGGGTGAACAAGTTACGTTTAAAAGTTAATACATAATGGTAACATTAAAAAAAAGCTTGTTTATAAAGTGTTTATTTTGGAGGACATAAATAAATTTGTAATCAAAGAAAATCCAACACATGAAAAGAGGAATAGTAATGGTTCATGTGGTCTTTAACTAACTCGTCTTACATTCACTCAGTAGCATCCATCAAGAGTTCATTTTCACCATAACTTATCTCAAAGAAGGTAAAAATCACATTTACAACACTTTTCTCTAAGGGTGTGTGGTGTCATCTCGCTGCTCACCCAAGTACTGAAGTCAAATAACCACCTTGCATCCCGTCCTGCGTGACTGAAATGGGGCTCCCACTTGGTGCGACTTCTCCTGCACCGGTGCCTAATCCCGTTATGTCCATTTTTCCTTCTTTGTTTTTTCTCCAATTCGACACCACCACCCTACTACCACATCTAACACGATCCACGCTCTTTGCCCCCTCATTGCTCTCTAACTTCCACATCCTTATTTCTGCTCCACTTTCCTGTCCCTTGACAGTACACACACCCAACGGCCTAATATGGTATATGTCCCTAATTTCTCTCTACGGTAGGGATCACCAAATCATTCTCATTAATCAACTTAGTGATCACATGTACAATCTTGATAGGAGGTGAAAATTCACAGATAGCCACATAAATGTTGTAAAGAATGATTCACGAAAAACATTGTCATATATCTTAAAGGAGAAAGACGGTTGTTTATACACTACTGACACTCTAACTTTCAAACATTGTCACAACTACCCCTTTACTTTGAATTTCCACAATCACATTCTCATCTTTCAAACTTTGCCATAACAACTCATCTACTTTGCTTTTCCATCATCACCCCTTCAGCTTTTACACACTTACCCCACTACCCTTCTAATTTTACATTTCCATCACAACCCCCCTCATCTTTTACGTATTTCCGCCACCACCCCTCTACTTTTATACTTTGACGTTTTCTTACCCTTCCCCCTCTATGCTTTTCCGCCGCCGCACCCTCAACTTTTTACTCATTTCCGTCACCACTCCTCTACTTTTATACTTTCCATTTTTTACACTACTTTTATTTTCCTCACGTTTTAGACTTTTCGTTTTTACCCTTTGCACTATTACTTCGTTTTTACACCCGCTCAACTTTAAAAAATTGCAATTGTAACCCTTAGACTACTACTCCTACATATGCAAATACCAATGCATTGTATTTTACGAACTATCTTAGGCAATGGGTTATACATTCCTTGTCTACTTTTGCATTTTACATTTTTTTGTACTTGTCTTTTCGCATTGTGTTTTTTCACTTTTTTTGTAATTGTCTTTTACACATCGTATTTTACGAATCCTGTGTTGTCTTAGGCCATGCGTAGTGGGGGGATATACAACGCTATATTGGGCTATAACGCCCCATAGCGCCCCTCAACCCCCCCCCCCCACCCCGCGTTATTTTGGTGCGTTCTGGAACATGGCCGTGTATGCATAGCGGCGCCATGACGGTTTCTCTCTCATACACACATATATACATACATATATATGTATGTATAATTGAATGGGTATAACCTTATTATAGATTCAAGTTATATAACCCCCAGAACCCATATTTCATACACATTTTCACGTGTCATATAATCCCACATCTGTGATAGTTATAAGACTTGACCACTACACGCGTTCTTACTACACATCACTTTTTTTGTAATTGTCTTTTCACAAAATACTAGTTCTATACTTATTATACGTTGCAAATGCACGATTTTTTTATGGTACGTATTTTTTTAGCTAAAGGTCATTAACTATAAATTAGAAGTCTAATGTTTTTGTGTAGAATAATAATTGCTTAATTAGGTTGGAAAGTCAAGTTTTAAAAAGTGGACAACCCGACCATAGAAAACGTCACAGTTGATTATGCATTGAACGTTGTTTAATTTAGAGGTGTAAAAAAACCGGTTTTAGAACTGAAATCGGGAAAAGAAAACTGAAACCAGTTTTTCTAAAACTGGTTTTAGAACCAACCGAACCGCCGGTTAGGGATCTTTATTTTGAAACCGGTGCCGGTTAAAAACCGGTTCTTTTTCATAAACCGAACTGAACCGGTTGGACCAGTTACTCTTTTGGGTTTGAAAAACCGGTTAGTAACTGAAACCGGTTATAAAAAAACGGTTTTTGTTTTTAAGAAAAAAATCGGTTTGCTTTAAATCCGGACCGGTTTCTTTAAACCGATTTGTACACCTCTAGTTTAATTGCACTTTATTTAGCATTTTGTGTTTTACTTTATCTAGCATTTTCCTAAACCATTTGATCAAAAATTGGAATATTAAAAAGGCTCTGGCTATTCACACACGTATCTTTTCTATTTGCACATACTAAAACGTTGCGCTTTGGCCAAAGCGCAGTGTTTCAGAGTCTCAATTTATTTTTGTTGGAGAGGGATGGATTTGGTGGAAAAAGCGGGGGGTTTTATGGGTTGTTTGGGTTGTATTTGATTGAGTTTATTTGTTGAAAACTATGTAGATTTGTGTTTGTTTTATAAAACATATATTATAATTTAAAAAGTCCTTTTAAATGTTAACCAATTTAATTTAATAAATTACACTCACGTTAAACGCTCCGTTTCTTTATGCCATTGTTTTTATAAATGTTAACCGATTTAATTTTAATTAATTACACGAACATGTTTAATTAAAACACCGTACGATATGTCGCGAAAGAGACGTATGAAATAAGCACAAACAATCCACACAAACATATATAAAAGATCAACTGCATAAATATATATAAAGTCAGTTTGTACATACAAAACAAACTAAATGTCTAATACAAAATAAAAACAATACAAACTAAAGCTACTGATCCTCTGACGGTGGAGACGGTGACAGTAGAATCTCCGGCAATCCCAAATGAGTAGTGATAGCCATGAGCGTCTAAATAATCCACGTCTGTTGTCGCTCAGAACGTTGGAGGCGACGATCGAAGTCCCGAGCCACTGCCTGCGCAGAAGGAGGCAGGTCTAAATAGACGTGTTGTGGGTATTGTGGCGAGTGCAGAGATGGCGGCAGCGGCGGTGGCAGGATCTCGTCATCAATGACGTGATCAGCCGGAGGCGAGGGCGGCGGAGGCGGAGCCTGATCCTGATCCTGAGGCTGTGCCAGACCCAGAGCCTCAAGCTGAGCCTGCTGAGCCACAGCCTGAATAGCTGGAGGCGCTAGTACTCCATCCCTAAGCTCGACAACAACTGGGATCGCCTCCGGCAACACCTCTGGCACCCAAATCTGGTACTCGCGGGTCCGAAACCGCAGACCAACTTCAAACTGGTGCGTTTAACGCATGCTCGATACTGACGCTCGGCCTAATCTAGTCGACGAAATGGCCGGGGACAGCAACGGGTCACTCTCAGGCACGATCCCTAAAGAGCGCGCGATCGCGGTAACGTAGGACCTGCCGAAGATCCTACCGCGCTCCTGCCTATGATAAGCGGCAGCAAAGTACTCCGCCAGACATGCAGCGAGCTTGCACGGATGAGGCCGCAACAGGCAGTAGAGAAAGAAAAGGTCACCCATGTTGACATTGTCCCGGCTGTGATACCGGGGCATGATCGATGACCCAATGATGCGATGAAGGTATCTGTACAAGGGGTCTCTGATAGCGGAGGCCTTTTGCGAGAATTTCCCAAAGGCAACCCTCGCAATAGCCATCCAGAAACTAACAAGGGTCTGCCTGTCTAAGGCTTTAACCCCCTGCGTATAAAGATTTGCATCAAGCTCGGCCTGTGTGTACAAACTTGAAAGGACGGCAAACTCCCACAGACTCGTCCCAAACTCCTGGTTGGCCAGACGAAAAGTAATCTCGTTCACGACATGATCCGGGTCCTCCACATAATCCTCCGGATATGACACGAATAAAAATGACGAAAGAAACTTAACCGTAATCTCGCAATACAAGTCCTCTAACGCAGTCTGGAACAAACGCGTCCATGGAGTATCCAACCCAATAATCGCCCTAGCCCTCGCGGCCTCGTCCACCGTCTCCAGGATGTCTCAATCAATCCTGACATGCGCCCCTATCTCCATGGTGCGCAGCTTCGCGCACCTCTCATGCCTATCTGTCCCCACCGGGAACGTCAAATACAAGTGATTTGGCAGTGGATTGGCTGTGACCGGAACCTCATCCTCCATACACATATCCATGTTGAAATCCATATCCATATAAATATCCATGTTGGACGACCACGGGTGTTCATTTGAACAATGAGAGGTTTTTTTGGTATTGTTGCTTGGCATGAGGATTTGTTTAAATTTTTTCAACTAGCTCTTTTTCACTTGAGGAGGTGTTGGATTGATTTGTTGTTTCAGTTTTTCAAACTACGTGTCTACATCGATATCTTCAATCTTACTCCTTGTCAGCTTGAAGTCAAGCTTCTTCCAGAACACGTCTATGGAATTGATTCGGATTTGCTGACCTATGAAAAAAAACATATGGTAGAAAATTAGGTAGTGAAATCATAAAATCCAAGAGTCAATAGGTAAACATATCGTTTTTATCTAACGTATCCAGACGACAAGCACATGGCAAACCACAACTGGTATAAATCTGGCAACCACAAGTTGCACCATAGGCTCTTAACCCGTCTTCCTTACGTCATAGCTAGAAAGTCATAACCTCAATAGCATATATTGAAACCTTTCGAAGTATATTTGCAAGCATGGGGTGATCCTTGTGGTGGTTCATTACTTTTCTAAGGCTTGTTTCAAAACCTCTTCTGATCTCCGTGTATTGTTTCTCAACCATATGATCAACAAACCCCACAAGTTTAACTAGCATGTTGCGATGACTTGGAAGGTGACTTTTTAGTAATGCATGCATGCCCTCAACTCTGTTGGTTGTAGTTTGGTGAAAGTTAAGTGTTTTGTTGTCACACCCCTATTTCCACGTGTAACCCAGTGGGCCCGGTTGGGGAATATCGTACGTAGTTGATAACATCATAACCAAACAAAACACAGCACAGCGGAAGTCTTGGATTTAAAATTACTATTACAAACCGAGTGTTCAAAGTTCGAATACAAATTACAAGGCTTGTAAAGAAAGATCCACAGGCGGATCGAAATAAATATATACAAAGTATTGTTCAACAGACTTTAAGTAACCTAGGGACTTGCAAAATCCTCTATTGTCACTATAGCGCAGCTCCCGATCTATTGCGTGTTGCCACCTATAACTTGATCTTTTGAAAATACGTTAGTTTTCACTGGTAAATACTAATAACCGACTCATTTTGAAAATATTTCTAAAAAATGGTTTTAAGTGTACTTGGCACATTTTATAAATAACTTGGGATAGTTCAAAATGACCTTGTTTACAGTTTTACTTGTTTGTCAATATATATGGGATCCGGTGCAGAAACCGAATAACCTGATTAACCGACACGCCACTTAAATAATCCACCAACGGGATTCAAAATTTTTATTAGCATTAGCATCTGTCAGGTGTATGCCTACACCCCGCGTTAAGGTCGTGGCCATTAGTAACTTAATGAGCTAAGGATATCCCAGACATGGTCGAATTTACCCCCAATGTTTAAGTTATCAAACAATATAGGATAAAACGGGTTATAAGGATTTAGTAAATCACAATCCGATAACATGATCCCATACCCGACCAAGCGGTATTTTTATACCGTGTCCCAAGCCCGTATAGGGAAAATAAGTTAAAAGTATTTACCTGGGTTATTTCTTCAATAAATTACTAACTCGGCCGAGCAATCAAAAATAAGCTTAGTTGGCAATCTACCGGGAGGCTTTTAGTCTAGAAATGATGGTGTTTATAACCAATTAGAATGCTAATGGGTCCTATGTACTTTGTAGACTCGAACTGGGTAGCTTAAAGATAATAACGGTACTAAACGCTAGATTAAGCGATGACCGGAATAGAATGTAGTTTAAACCCAACAAGTATGGAGACTTGTTTAATATGGGTAAACAAGTTACATTCTGGATTTTGAAAATAAAATGATAAGGTTAAGCCCGTTTCGGTTAAATTACGTAAACTAGTTACATAGGCCGAACCGTACGCATATAAGCGAAACCGGGTAACCGGGTGAGTCCTATACAAGTTCCATATACCATTATACTTTAAACATGTTGTAACATCAGTAAGTTATCAACATGTTGGTTTGTTACGGTTTTAAAATCAATTTATGCCTTAAAAGGGCATTTTGGTCATTTTACGGATTATAAAGACCTTATGAGCAAACTGATGTAATGGTCATAAACTTACTGTAAAAATAGTTTAATCATGATGTTATATCAGTAGGATATCAAGTATGCGTGTGGTTTTGAGTTTAGGACCGAACTATGCCTCGAAAGGGCATTTTGGTCATTTCACACATCTCTTGACAACTTATTTGGGAATCTGAGTTTAGATCATGTACCTACTGTAAATATGTATAAAATAAGTTTTGAAATCAGTAGGTACCAAGTCTTGATGCTCTAATACGGTTTTAAACCATACTATGCGCCGAAACGTCGATTAAGCCGCTAAATGACGATTTAAATAGTGTTTGAGTGAAACTGTTGTTATGAACAGGTTTGTATGATGAAAATATGTTATATATAGTGTAATATATCAGTAAGCAATAGGTTTTGTCTCTTAACAATAATAAAATCCATTTTAGGTGTCGTAAGGGCAATATCATCATTTAAGGAGTTAATACATGAACCTGCGTATAAACTCAGTTTATAATCTGAATAGATATCCCAAATAATCCTAATTATGATATTACGTCAGTAGGTAAAGAGTTTGGTGTCAAAATTATGTTTAAGTCATTTTATACGCCAAAAGGGCGATTTGGTCACTTTAAAGCGTGAAATACGCCTTTTAAGCAAAACTCGGTTTATGACCAGAATGTTGACCTTAAAATTAGTTAGATATGTTGACATATCAGTTTACAAATCATAAGTATGCTCATTTGCATTTAAAACCTTATTTTTAAGCATGAAAGGCATTTTAGCAAAGTTTGGCATAATTAACGGATACTTGCATATGAATTCGGATTACTATGGGACCATGTAATATAACTCCAGAGGGTTATATATAATATATCATGGTCACAATGCAACCTAATTTCAGTAGCTAAGGTTGCTAAATCGGGTCAGAACCGAAAGTCAAACCAGAAGTCGACTTTTGCGACGTTCGGTTACGAACCGACCTTAGACTTGGACTTGACGGGCCAAACATGTTTATACATGTTCTAATACTTATTACCAGTTTATTAAAGTGTTGAAACTGATTTTATAGCACCTACATTGCTAGATATGAATTTATTTCAAAACTGACCCGTTTGACTTTTTATTAATATAACTTTGACCCGTCAATTGACCAAGCAAATGTGGTAATCAAGAGGTGCCCTTTTAAGGGATTAGTACCTACCTAATACGATCACGTAGCTACATTCGTTGTGAACAATGGCTAAACCATAGTGGTCTTAGCTCAAAGTCAATGCGTTTTTACGTCAAAGCTTTGACTTTGGCTTAAAGCCTAATAAATCTGAAGAAAGGAGGTTGGGACACTTACAAGTGAACCAAGGATGACTAAGAAACTCAGAGGAAGTCCCCAATGAGCTCAGGAACCTCCAAGTGAGCAATAGAGATGAAAAGATGAGAGTGAGCAAATTGTGAGGAAGTTTGAGGTGCTATATATAGCCAAAGATGAAGCATGGGATCACTCCAAGTGTTAGGAACTGATCTAGGATGAGTACAAGTGGGTAGGATCGTGGCACAAGCAGGAGAAGGGTGGCAATGGTGAGCAAGGTGGCAAACACAGCCGACTGCCATGTTTCTGTCGCTGGCAGTCCCTTACGGACCGTTAGGGGTAAGCCTTGCGGTCCGTAAGGACCTCTGGCGCCCACAGAAACTTAAATGGTTACGGACCGTAAGGAGAAAGCCTTGCGGTCCGTAACCACCTTCCAGAAAACATATTTTGACATTTTTCCATGTTTGGTCCCTCGACTTTATTAGCTGCCATCCAAAGGTTATAATTTAACACTTTGACGACTCTAGCCCCTCTCGATTTAGCACATGGCATTCGAGGATCAGTGAGACACGTGTCGAAATTTTACGGGACGGGTTTTTACGAGGTGTTACATCCTCACCCCCTTAAAAGAAATCTCGACCACGAGATTTATTCAAAAAGATAGCGGTACTTTTGTCGCATAGTGGACTCAACCTCCCAAGTGTACTCAGGGCCTCGACGGGCATCCCATTTAACTTTCACAATAGGCACATGCTTCCTAGGAAGCTTCTTAACTTGCCGATCTTCGATCACAATTGGTTTCTCTACGAAACGCAAGTTTTCATCAATCTGAACGTCTTCGTGAGGCATTGCTAACGACTCATCCGCTGGACTTTTCTTTAAGTTACAAATATGGAGCACATCATGTATTCCGCTTAGCTTTTCGGGTAGCTTAAGCCTGTAAGCCACTGAGCCGATACATTCGATGATCTCGAATGGTCCTATATATCTTGGGCAAAGCTTACCCTTTTTACCAAAGCGCATTGCACCTTTCCAAGGTGATACCTTTAGCATAACTTTGTCCCCTACTTGGAACTTCAAAGGTTTGTGCCTCTTGTCGGCGTATCTTTTCTGTCGATCTCTTGCAGCTTTTAAACGGTCAAGGATTTGCCCAACCTTTTCCGTCATTTCTAGAACAATCTTTGGACCTGATAGTTGGGCTTCCCCAACTTCGGCCCAACAAATAGGCATCCGACATTTTCTCCCATATAAAGCCTCAAAAGGTGCAGCTTTAATGCTCGTATGATAGCTATTATTATAGGATAATTCAATCAAAGGCAGGTGGTTGTCCCAACTACCACCTAAGTCGATCACACATGCTCGAAGCATGTCCTCAAGAGTTTGAATGGTGCGCTCACTTTGCCCATCGGTTTGCAGATGATAGGCTGTACTGAAGTTTAATCGAGTGCCAAGGGATTGTTGGAAGCTTTTCCAAAAGTGAGATGTGTATCTCTATCGGATACAATAGACACATACACTCCATGCAGGGACACGATCTAATCCACATATATTTTTTTTCCAATTTATCCGAACTAAATGTTTTCTTGATTGGCAAGAAATGTGCAGACTTGGTCAACCTATCAACAATGACCCAAATCGTGTCATTACCACGTTTGGTTTTAGATAACTTGGTTATCAAATCCATACTTACCATTTCCGATTTCCAAGTGGGAATCTCTAATTGTTGTAGAAGTCCTGATGGCTTTTGGTGTTTAGCTTTCACTTGCGAACATGTCAGACACTTTGATACGTAGGTGGCTATAGATTTCTTCAAACCCATCCACTAATAGTTAGACTTCAAGTCTTGGTACATCTTACTACCTCCTGGGTGAACAGAGTACTTGGAACTATGTGCTTCCTGGAGGATTAGTTCTCTAAGTCCTCCGAAGACTGGAACCCAAATTCGCGCATTGAATCTGAGGATTCCATCATCACCGGGTGTTAACTGTTCCACAGTTCCACCTAGTTCCTCATAGGCTATGTTTTCCCTTAACATAGCTTGCCTTTGCGCTTCCAGCAACTTTTCATTCAGGCTATTCCTCACTTCTATGCTTTTGGTGTTAATCCTTAAAGGTTTAACGCTTTCTTTGCGACTAAGCGCATCGGCGACTATATTTGCTTTACCGAGATGGTATCGGATTTCGCAATCGTAGTCATTTAGAGTTTCCATCCAACGGCGTTGGCGCATGTTCAAGTCCTTTTGATTAAACAAAAATTGAAGGCTTTTGTGGTCCATGTATATGATACACTTTGTCCCGTTTAGGTAATGCCTCCACAACTTAAGTGCAAACACAACGGCACCCAATTCCAAATCATGGGTGGTGTAGTTCTTTTCATGAACTTTGAGTTGTCGCGATGCATAGGCAATCACCTTGCCTCTTTGCATAAGCACACAGCCTATGCCTGTGTGTGACGCATCGCAATATACTACAAACTCTTCAATACCTTCCAGTAAAAGTTAATACCGGAGCATTGCTTAATTTCTGCTTCAAGATCTCAAAAGATTCTTGTTGTTTCGGGCCCCAATCAAACTTGATATTCTTGCGAGTCAAAGCAGTTAAAGGAGTGGCTATTCTGGAGAAGTTTTCGATAAACCTTTTATAATAACCAACCAATCCCAAGAAACCGCGGACCTCGGAAGGTGTCTTGGGCGCTTCCCAATTCATAATAGCCTCGATTTTAGTGGGATCCACTTGGATACCACGCTCACTAACTACATGTCCAAGTATTGAACCTCGCGAAGCTAGAATTCGCATTTAGAGAATTTAGCGTACAACTTCTCTTTTTGTAGCAATTCTAGAATGCTCCTAAGATGTTTCTCGTGATCGGATTGATTACAAGAATAATAAGTATGTCATCAATGAAGACTATGACAAACTTATCTAGATAAGGCTTGAAGACTCTATTCATGAGATCCATGAATGTTGCAGGTGCATTAGTGAGCCCAAAAGGCATCACTAGGAATTCATAATGACCGTATCTGGTTCTGAAGGCAGTGTTTGGAACATCTTCGTTCCTAACTTTCAATTGATGATAACCCGATCTTAAATCTATCTTGGAGCAATAACTTGCTCCTTGTAGCTGATCAAACAAGTCATCGATCCTGGGTAATGGATAACGATTCTTGATCGTTATCTTGTTAAGCTCACGGTAGTCAATGCACATACGCATTGAACCATCCTTCTTTTTAACAAATAAGATAGGTGCTCCCCAAGGAGACGAACTAGGCTGTATAAAGCCTTTCTCTAGTAGCTCATCCAACTGCGTCTTCAACTCCTTCATTTCCGTTGGCAATAGGCGATATGGAGCTCTTGCAATGGGCGCAGATCCTGGTAGGATATCTATCCTAAATTCTACTTGTCTATCTGGAGGTAGACCAGGTAGTTCTTCAGGGAAAACCTCAGGGTATTCGGAGATGATAGGAATGTCTTCAATCTTAGGCTTGTGTTTATCAATGTTACTTGTGCCATATATATGACACAACCTCTTTTTAAGCACCGAGAGGCCTTAAGCATAGAAGCTTTTTCTGGCAACCCATAGTGCGTATCTCCGTAGATGGTGAGTACATCACTGGATGGGGTTTTAATTTCGATTAGCTTTTTATCGCAGGCAATACAGGCTTGGTTGTGTGATAACCAATCCATGCCTAAAACTACATCGAACCCTGTCAATTTCATTGGCAAAATAGATATTGGGATCGAATGATTCTTGATGGATATAAAGCATCCATCCAGAATAGAGGAAGCGGTTTCAATGGTTCCATCAGCAAGTTCTACTTCATATGTCATGTCTAGAGTTCTTATGGGTAAGTTTAATAGTTCACTAAACTTAAAATCCACAAATGATTATCCGCACCCGAATCAAATTGAACTCTAGCGAGGGTATCATTGATAAGAAACATACCAATAATGACATTATTGTCGTTAACAGCTTTCCTTGCGTTCATTTGAAAGGCCCTCGCATTGCTCTTCTTTGCCTCACCAGATCTTGCATTATTATCCTTCGGATTTTTGGTGTTGTTGGTCTTTATGTGGCCCTTTTCGCCACATTTGAAGCATGTAGCATCCTTAATGTCCCTGCACTACAGGGTCTTGTGTCCCATTTTCTTACAAATCCCACAAGGCTTAGCCTTTGGGTTATACCTGCACTAGCCTCCATGCCTTTTGTTGCAGATTTACACACATGTCTATCTTCGGACCTGTTCTGGTTCCCGTGGGACCCAAATTTCCCTTTCTTCTTGAACTTATCGGAGTTGTCATCCTCCCTTTTCCTTTTACGATCGACTTCAGACCTGACTGACATGCGCCTCACATAATCCTGAGTGAGGGCGAGAGACAGCTCTACCGCACACTTATAAGTGGCAAGTTGAACATCTTTAACCATACCTCTTATTTCCGGGGCCAATACATTAGTAAATCGCGCTATGCGCTTAGGCTCCGGTGTGACTAGATAGGATACTAGTCTGGAGTAGGAGTCATAATCATAATCTATTACATATTTACGACAATCCATATTCTTCATGGTGAGGGCTATGAAGTCTGCCTCTATCCTTTCCACCTCGTGAGACGGACAGTAGGTGTCCTTAACTAGGTCTACAAATTTAGACCATCCCAAGTTGTACAAATGCACCTTTCCAGTCGAGTGCATCAATGCCTTCCACCATATCAGGGCATTGTCCTTGAAAGATTGAGACACATAATTCACAATGTCTTTCTCAGCACAACCACTAATGTCTACCACAGTTTCCATTTCGTCCAACCACCTGAGGGTTTCCACAGCCACCTTCTCTCTTTTGAAGTCTCAGGGTTTACATGTGATGAAATATTTGTATGAACATCCTCCCTTTGAGGTATGTTCTTCATCACGGTTTTCCTTTTTCTTGCCCTCGTTCTTCACATTGGAGGAATGTAAGGAACTCTCCTTTTTATCGGATGGAGGAGGCTTTGTGATGGATTTCGACACGGTTTTTGAGTGAATAGCACTCGACTCCTTACGTTTTTCGAAGGTTTTTCCATGGCCTTACCCACGGCTGCATCAATGCGAGCCTGGAATTTGTCCTCATTAATGAAGATATTTGCATTAGCATGATTATTGTCGTTGTGATGGCTGCTTGAATTTCCCGAGTTAGCCATTCTAGATTCTCTGTGCTATATACCGAAATAGGTATTTTATTTATTAGTCATGGTATGGCTAAACCATTCAGACTTTTTATCTAAGCCAAATGTATATAACCTAGGCCACAAAAGGACCATCATAGGTATTTAGAACATTGGACATAGTCCAGAATTTTTTTAGATAGTGGATCGTAATGTCACATTTATCATTGTCGCATTGGAAATTTTAATATTGCTCGAGAGCTTGTCGCAAGGACGAAAGATGTGGCACAAAGGCCTTTGTCCCATAGACTAACAAGATTTGAACAATGAGTCAAAGACTACAATTGTCACTGTACCAATGGAAATGATATAGATGGCCTGTAGGCACTATATCACCAATGGATGTTATATTATAACCCGTAGGTATTACACCACTAATGGGTGTTAAATAATTATCATCACAATGATGGTGTTAGTCTCGGTCACAGCGATCATTTAGACTTATAGTATTTGAATTAAAGTTCAAATATTTCAATGGCTAGTGTGGTTCCTCACGCCACATTGCCAGGAGCGTCAATATTACTTGAATATTAACATAGAATGATGTCTTAAAATGGTTCAACAAGTTAGCCATGATCGCATTGACCATAGAGGCTTGGAGGTTTGAACATAGTTACTACCTCTTAGATAGAAGCGATGATCTTCCTTAACTATCATGGAAGAAGATTATTCCATCTTAACTACCATGTTATTTTGCCAGTTAATGTGACTTAATCACTCGGCATGTATAAACCATCAAGAAGACCTTTTTGGAATTTTATAGCAGAGCAATAAAATCGAATTAAAATCGAGACGCTTGCTAAACAAAAGAGGTAACAAGAATGCACATTAAAGCAAAATTCCAAAATTTTCATTAAAACGATAAGGATTACATATTTTGCCTCTAAGGAGGTCTTAATACAAAATCTTGTCCGCGCAGGGACTATTACAAGAAAACATACCCACGCAGGGGTTTTAAAGAAATAACAATGTCCTCGCAGGGACTTTTTTTTGGAATTTAACATTACATAAAAGAAAATACAAACTATTCATCCTTCCTTCCTTTCACAGCCTTAGAGTCTCTTGATAAACTTGGTTGTTTTCTTCTCTGACTTCTTAACTTGTTGCCGCATTTCCCTGACCTGATCTAAGGCCTCATTAATAGCCTCGAGGGGTAATTGCGGTTGGGGTTGAGGCTGAGGTGGAGGTGGTTGAGGCTAAGGCGCAACTGGATACGGATATCCATAAGGTGGATACCCAGTAGCAGCATAAGATGAGTAAGGAGGTGGGTAATTAGGGTAAGAGGGATGATTAAGGTTGTTATGAATGACTGCATAATAATAAGGGTTTTACTCTAGACCATGGTGGATGTAGTTATACAGGCCGGGAGGGTCGACAGAGTTAAACCCAGACGGCCCTTCATAAGCAGGTATTGGGTTAGTAAAATCATGCGGTGGTAGTGGTGGTTGAGGTAGAGGCTCAACGGCTGGTTGTGCTGGAGTTCCACCACTGGCGATGTGTTTGAGGGTCCACCCATTCGTGGGTCCTCGAGGATGATAGGGTAAGATGGTGGCAAAGGTGGTAGCAAACCCGACCTTTGACCAGCACGCACCGACATGCGTGCACCATGCCTTCGGCGTGGTTGTGATGACGACTCAGGTGGTGGCTGAGGTTGATCCACCTCTTGCATATCTACATCCTCTTGGTGAGGATGGGATGATGGGGCTTGATGTTGGGGAGTGTTGTGGTAGGAGGGTGTGTTGACGAACACATATTGTGCCTGAAGAAACCCTTAGATCAATTAGACCGGAATCTAAGTAGACCTACGGAATGGGCTCTGCATAAAAGGGTTACTCCTTCGTGTGGTTTCACGATGATGATGAATGAAACAATACTCCGGTTGATCCTGCAAAATAGAACACCGTTAGCTCGCCACGGGGAGAAGGGGGTTCTCTCCATGACCACCCTTTGGTGTGAGAATAAGTACAGGTAGTCGGAAGTAAAGTATTGTAAGAGAGAGAGTGGTTGAGAGTGAATACCTTTCCTTGAACTCCAAGTCACTTATTTATAGCCGGTGTTTGGCGCCAAAAAGAGAGATGTTAACTTTAATGGAATCTTCTGCTATTCCGTTAATGTTTGTGGCAATCTGTTAGTGCACACGGATCGTGAGCTTATCAGCGGTTAGGGAGGTGCCACGTGTCAACATGAGATCACTGTATTTTATAAATGTGAGCATGCCATCACCATGATCTTCCTCAGCCGTCCGGATGCTGCCATGTGGCAATTGGTTATAACCGAAAAGATGCTTGCACGATTGGGTGTTAGTGGCTTCTAGAAGATTTCACAGCTGTTACCCATCTGTTGTTTGCCACGTGTACATTCTGTTACAACAGAAAAGATTCCCTTTGCTTCTGCAACAAGTCAAGGATTTTGCTAAGGGAAAGTTTCTCAGGATTAACTGTTTCCTTGCGCGAGAAGCGCAAGTCAGTTAACTGGTCTTCTTTCTTCTCCCTGCTGCTTAGCGCAACGTTTGGTGGATACTTGCTCTGATATAAATATCCGTGCAAGGTTTGTGCATGAAGAATTATCCAATGAGATTGTTCAAGGTTAACTTTGAACCTTGCGCGAGCCCGCGCAAGGTAGTTAAATGAAGTATTTATCCAGAGAGATTGTTCAGGCTTTAACTTTGAACCTTGCGCGAGCCCGCGCAAGATAGTTATATGATCCTTTACTCCCTTAGATATTTGGAGCAGAGTTCTAATAAATCCTTTTTTGGTAGAGAAGTCTGCGTGAAGTCTCCTTAGTAATTATTAATGGGTATGGTTTCCTTGATTGGCGGCAAGGTTTTTGGGACCATACCCCTTTAAGTCCCCCCAGTCCAGTGTTGCTCCTATGTAAGAATAAAAAGTAGGTGGAGCACTAGACTTGAGATAAATGTGCTGCGCTAGGTAAGTATTAGCCTTTTGTTGTTGCTGTATCTTGGTGACGTGTCGTAAGGGAATTTTGAAAAAGTATTTGAATTTCAAATATACTTGGACACGTGTCACTTATCCGGATGATGTAGTTGCTGAAGATGCACGTTCTTGAGATGTGGTGGTACTGTTGACAGGTTGTCAACAGTACATGCCTTACAGCATTTAATGTCATTTCGGCAACACTCGCGCGCGTGGGGCGGTTACTATTCCCCACTCGCCCCTGCAGTTACTTAGGGATATGTAACTGTCGCAAAAGTCGCTGCAGTCAAATCTCGCATTAATTGCGATTAGTATATAAAGGGATCAACGATCCATTTGCTTCTTCACCAGATTATATCTATAGAAAGAAAATCTTGTGTTCATATATTCCGGCGACCTTCAAAGTTTTCTGATTATTATTCGAAGTTTGAGTTATGGCCACCGGTGCAAGCTCTGCTGATATGCCATCGACGTCAAGTTTCCATCATTAAAGTGGTCGAAGAAGGCTTTTGACAATCTTGCTACCAACTTCCTGTTCACTCCGTCTTGGAAGGCATTTTTCCAGCAACGAATGCCACGGCGGCTGATACTCCGGCCGGCTATATCACGTTATTCTATGACTATTTTGCCGAAGGAAAATTCAGGCTTCCGGTGACCCATTTTATGCTGGCAATCCTTGATTTTTACAAATTCCATATTTCTCAATTGAGCCCGATGGGGATGGTGAGGATCCGTCACTTTGAATTTGTTTGCCGGTTGATGCAGATCATACCGACAGTCGAGAAGTTTCGGGTCTTCTATCAGTTGCATTGCTCGCTGGGATTCTTATCGTTCCAACAATGTGTGCAAGCAAAACGGTTGCTGTTAGTGCCACCCAAATCTTACCACGACTGGAAACAGAAGTTTTTCTTCACAAAGGCGGCAGTAATCCTGATGAAGATGACTTTCCGGGTCGGTGATGATATAGAGCTGGAAACCCTCCCCATACATGCCGACGAGGTGTGGTACCAGGACATTAAAGATGTGCCCAACGTTGTTTTGCCGGAGAGGGTCCTCATCGCTGTTGGGATGAGTATTTTCTGGAAGAAAGAACGCCGGGAAAAACCGGTGTACACTGAAGATGGAACTGGTACGTGACCTCTAACTTCCTGGTAATATCTTTTAATAGATATGTACTGATGCAAAAATATTTGTGATATAGTTGCACCGCTCTACTTGATATCCTTCAAGAGAGAAAAAAGAAAAATGGCCGTCGTGCCCATTGCTAAGGGTGAGGATACCTGGTTCGCGCAAATCTTGGGGAACTTGAGCTACCTAAGAAGGAGGATCTGGAGGCGCACCCGTCTTCTGCGACTGGTAATTAAATTCTTACAAGGCCTAAGTTGATATTGCAATATTACTCTTGAACATATTTCCTAAGTAATATTGCAATATAACTAATGGCGCAACCCTTGTTCAATATTATTGATTACGTAGGTGATTTGCTAAACTTGGGCGTAGGCGCTGACTCGAGGAAGAAGAAGAAGCCAACTACTGCTACAGCTGCTGCACCTCCTCTTTCCAAACCAGATAAAAAAACTAAGCCATCAGCTGCTGCGAAAGCTGAGGGTAAGAAAGGTATGCGTCTCGTATCTGACTCTTGGTGTGATTAGGTGGTGGTGTCAGACTCACTAGAGGGTCTTGCGCCTGTAGGTTTGAGGAAACCGAAGCCAGAACCCATTGACACCTCCTCTCTTCCTGCCTCGAACCCAGACGATCCTTTGGAAATTCCTTCAAGCCCGGAAGAGGCGTTGAAGCGCACTTCCAAGAAGAGGAAGGAGTCTGAAACTAAACCTCCGATTCCAACAAAGGTTGCGCGCCCGCGCATTGGCAAGAAGGGCAATCTGGATGCCTTTGCAAAGACGTTCTCACTTAGTATGTTCAGTTTGTTGCTCATTTCTGTCAGAAAATTTGTGCAGAATCTTATACTTGGTATTTGTTAATATGCTTTCAGAGAAAATGGTGAAGGCTGCGCCGGCCACCTCATCTGCTATACCATCGGCGCGCAGGCCTGAAAATGTTGAGGGGGCGAACGTGGAGCAAGAGTTACCTATTTTTGATTCTGACCCCATCAGCCCAGAAAATATCGAGAAGGTGGCTCCAGAAGAAGAGCCTAAAAAATTTGATGCTGAGAATCCTGCTGGCAAGCAGGTTAAAGATACTGCTACAGATGCTACAAGGAATCCTGCTGAAGAGCAGGTTAAAGATATTGTTTTGGATGTTGGGGTGACAGAGACCGCAACTACGGAGCAAGAGAAAATATCTACCCCTATGCCGGAGCCTTCAAAGTGTATATCTAAGGGAGCTGGCCCTTCAACGCAAAGCGAAGGCTTTATGTCTTTTGATGACTCTGATGAGGAGTCGCCCATTCACCCAGAGGAGACGCTTGGGGATTACTATTATCGTTCTTATTCTGAGAAGCGGGCCTCTGCGATCCATCAGCCTGTGTGGAAGGTTAAACAGGGTGATGTTTTTACAGATTGGCACTCCTGCAGAGAGTGGTATAAGGGCATCTTCCCTCCGGCGGAGGTGAAGCGCCAAGAAGAGAAAGACCACGAGGCTACATATGAGTCATATTTGCAAGAGTCCGCCCTTGCCTCTTCCATAATAAATAGGATTGTGCGCGAATGGCGCAGTATGAACAAGGAGTGGGAAGAGGTTGAGGTTTACAAGGCGAAAGCCAAATTTGAAAAAGAGAAGACGTTAAAGATAATCGTGGATTTTGAGGCTGAAAAAGCAAAGTTTGAGGAGGAAAAGAAGACCGAGGAGTGGTCTGCGCTGTCTTGGAAGTGCAAATGTGAGGCCGCTGCTGCGCAATATGCTGACGAGCGCAAGCGCTTTGTGGAGGCTTGCGATCGAGATAACAAAGAAAAGATCTCTATGCGTAACGAAATTGAGATACTCAAGAAAGAGAAGGCTGATGCAGTTGCGGCAGCAGAAGAGGCGCGCTCTCATAGAGAAAGGAGCGAGCAGAATGAGGTATCAACCAAAATGACTCTCTTTCTTAAGAATAAAGAGATTGATGATCTAACTTCTATGCTATTTGACCAGGCGCGGCTGCAAGATGAGGTTGACGTTTTGAAAAAAAGATATCAACCTTCACCGAACAGAGAAAGTCGAGTTGACCCGCCGTTTAACTGAAGGTGAACAAAAACTTAACGACACGGAGGTCGCTCGCGCTACAGCAGAAAGCATGACCGAATCCCTCATGAACCAGCTTACCTGGTTGCAGGAGTATGGGATTGTGGAGGTAATATTCCCTTTTCTGTATACATGTCTGGTTCGTTCATCATAACATATACTGATTGACTTTGTATATAGATTGCAAATGCCATCCTTAACTCCACGGAGTTGGATGAGAGAGTGGCAGAATTGATGATGGTTGCGCGCAGCAACGGGCAAGCCGAGGGCTATAAAGAGTGTACATTGCATGTGGCACAACGCTGAAGACCAAATGGGATACCAGCCGGGCTGCCACGCATGGGTTAAATACTGCTGCCATTTATTCTACTGCTAAGGGAAAATATGATCAGTTGCAGATTCCTATTATGCACCTTGTGGATGCCGCGCTGCAGCAAGATGACTTTGTCGATAGACTAAAGGAAATCTTCACAACAACAGAATAGCAGGCGGGCAAGAAATCCATAGAGTAGGAAATTTTTAACTCTTTATTTTTTAATTACTTGTAACGTTGCGCTGCTGCGCAAGTACTTTTGATGTGAATACGATATATTTTAGCTTTAGAATGTTTGCATGTGACCAATTACTTGTGTAGGATAGACAAGTGAACAATTTCTTTTCTCATGTGTGAGCTTAAGTATTAAGTTATCTCGTGGCTCATGAGTTTGTGTTTTTGTTTATCCAAAGGAATTGCATGCATTTGTAGATAAACATATAAAAGACTGTAAGTAATAACAGAGTATTCTATTCATACTGATAAAGCGTAAAGCTATGGCTGCCACTAAGATTACATAAAAATAAAGTAAACAGTCTCGTTACGCAACGCCCAGAAGTTTCTTAGAGGACCAAGATTACATATAACATCTGCGTAGTTGTTGGGCGTTCCAGGTTCGAGGAACACTGGATCCGTCCATACGCTTCAGAGTGTACGCGCCTTTTCCCAATACTTCATTTATCAGGTATGGACCTTCCCATCGCGGGGCTAACTTCCCCGGTTTTTCGCATTCGATGCTTCATTATCGCGAAGAACAAAGTCACAAGGCAAAAAGGAGCAGATGCGTACCCTTTTGTTGTAATACTTTTCAAGCTGAGACTTGTATTTAGCTTCGTGAATCGCTGCATTCTCTCGTCGTTCTTCCAATAAGTCTAGATCGATGCGCCTTTGTTCTTCGTTATCTTGTTTTCCAAAGCTAGCATCCTTGGAGATGGTAACCCAATTTCGGCAGGAATCACAGCCTCCGTGCCGTACACAAGGCTAAAAGGAGTTTCTCCAGTGCTAGTCTTGGGCATAGTTCGGTGTGCCCACTAGATGCTAGGCAATTCGTCAACCCACCCTCGCCGTGCCGTGCCAAGGCGGGCTTTGATACCGTTGACCAACTGTTTGTTTATGCTTTCAACTTGACCATTTGCTTGTGGATGCGCAATTGAAGCAAAGACATGCTAGATTCCATTTCTTTCATCCACGTTTGCAACTCTTCAGCCGTTAAATTTGGACCGTTGTCTGTAATAATGCGCATGGGCAGACCAAAAGGCAAAATAATGTATTCCCAAATGAATTTTCGAATTACCATCGTTGTAGTAGAAGCTAAGGGTTTAGCTTCAACCCATTTGGTGAAATAATCGACTGCAACAATGATGAACTTGACTGCACCAGGCGCATCTGGAAATGGTCCGACTAAATCAATGGCCCATTGTTGAAAAGGCCAAGCTGTTGTGACGGGTACCAAAGGATTCTTTGGGCGTAACGTTTTAGGGGCATGCCTTTGGCAGGACATGCACTTGCGCAAGATGTCCACAGGGTCAACGTACATTCCGGGCCAATAATACCCTGTGTTTTTCACTTTGGCTACTACCATGCGCGGCCCAGAATGTATACCACATAGCCCCTCATGAACCTCCCTGATCAGGTACTGTGCATCATGTTTGTTAACACAGCGGAGCGAAGGACCCATGTAAGAGCGTTGGTACAGAATACCTTCAACCATCTCGTAATTGAGGGCTTTGCACCGCAACTTTCGTGCTTGCGCTTTATCTTCTGGCAATGAACCATGTAACAAATACATCATTATTGGAGACATTCATGATGGATCTCCTACTTCGACCATTGTTATTTGTCTGAGAGGGACTGATGGATACTTAAAACTTCGATACGAACTTCCTTTGCCAAATGTTTAAAACTAGTTGCTGCTAGTTTACTTAGAGCGTCAGCATGTTTGTTTTCACTTCGCTTTACGTGTGTGACTTTAAATTGTTGGAACTGTGCTATAAGAACCTTAGATTGCGCCAAGTACAAACCCATGATATCTCCCTTTGCATCGTACGTCCCATTACTTGCTCAGCAACTAGCAATGAATCAACATGGACTTCTAAATTTGTTGCACCCATTTTGATAGCGAGGCATAAGCCTGCTAGGAAAGCTTCATATTCGGCCTCGTTGTTGGTGCTTTTAAAATCCAACCGAATCGCATATGTGAACTCTGCTCCCTCTGGACTCAATAATCGAAGACCTGCTCCAGCCCCATCACTGTTTGATGCGCCATCTATAAACAGTCTCCAGGCTCTATTGTCTATGACTGGGACTGGGTTTTGAATTGCTTGACACTATTCAATTTTATCAGCAGGAATTTCAGCGATGAACTCTGCCAAAACTTGGCCTTTGATAGCTGGTCTAGGTTTATAACAGATGTTATAACCCCCCAATTCTATTGCCCACTTCGCAAGTCGTCCAGAAACATCTGACTTGGCCAAGACTTGGCCAATGTGAAAATTTGTTAAAACTGTAATAACATGTCCTGAAAAGTATCTTCGTAGTCTGCGCGAGGCGTGGACCAATGTTAAAACTAATTTCTCCATAATTGAATACCTTGTCTCTGGATCATTCAACATATAATAAATTGGAGACTGGACTCCTTCGCGTTCTACCAACAAGACAACACATACTACTACCTCAGATGCAGCGAGATATAAGACCATGGGTTCTTTTTCACGAGGAGCAGTAAGTGTGGGAAGTTGAACTAAACAATCTTTCATTTGATGGAAAGCTTGATCAGCTACAGGAGTCCATGCGAACTCTTTGCTCTTCGTACAATTACATAAGGTTCGAATAAATGGATAAGACTTTGCAGCATGATTGGCGAGGAAGCGGTTTAGCACAGCTAACCTTCCAGCCAAACGTTGCATCTCTTTGATGGTAGTAGGAGAAGACATTTTTTGTATTGCTTCGACCTTCTCAGGATTAACCTTGAAACCGTCTTTGGTGACGATGAAACCCAAAAATTTTCCCTCCTCCATGCCGAAGGAGCATTTGCTTGGATTTAACTTTAAATTTACCTTTCGTAGAGAATCAAAAGTTCGTTGGATGTTATCTAACATAATTTCTTCGGAATTGCTCATAATGACCAAATCATCAATGTAGACTTCCACAGTTTTCCCGATATCATCTCCAAAAACTGCATCCATCAATCTTTGATAGGTAGCTCCCGCATTGCGGAGACCAAAAGGCATCTTGGTATAACAAAAAATGCCCTTCTCCGTGCGAAAAGCTATTTTATCTTCGTCCTCTTTTTTCATCAAGACCTGATGATAGCCTTTATAACAATCTAGAAAACATTTCCAGCGAAAGAAAGCTAAGGAGTCAACCTTTTTGTCAATCTCGGGAAGAGAATAACAATCTTTCGGACACGCCTTGTTTAAATCTTTAAAAAATATGCACATCCGCCATTATGTTTCTTTACCATGACTGGGTTTGCCACCCAGGTCTGGTATTTGACTTCGCGCAGAATACCAGCATTTAGTAATTCGGTGACTTGTTGGTTCATCGCCTCTGTCTTTTCTGACCCGAGGCTGCGCTTTTTCTGTACAACTGGTTCTGCTGATGGAAATACATTTAGACAATGTTCCGCAACGTCGCGTGGGACACCGACCATATCGGCAGGTGTCCAGGCGAAAATGTCCTTGTTGCGAAACAACAGTAGTTTAAGTTTTGCGCGAATTTCAATACTGACTGCAGGCCCTAACAAGATTGTTTGCTTGGGATACTTCTTGTTGAGTACCATTTTTCTGGTTCGTTACTTGGCAATGTCTTGACATCCTTAATAACTGGTTCTTCAATAGACATTATTTCTTTCCGCGCGTAAAGTATAGCTATACCATTTGGTGTTGGAAAACCACAAGTAGCATGTGGAGTGGAGGTAATCATACTAAAATCATGCTGTGCGCGGCGTCCCAATAGTACATCGTGACGGGAATTTGCCGGCATCACCATGAAGTTGACGTTACTTGTTCGAGAACACCTCCCATCAGATAAAGTAACAGGAAAAAGAATTTGTCCTAGAGGAAAGACAGCCTCATTGCAGAATCTAGTTAACAGGAAATCAACTCGTTCCAGACGCGCCTTATCCTCAGGATCTAGCTGCTTGAAGCACTGCTCATACATAATATCCATGGAACTACAGGATCTATAAACATATAATCTGTTTGGTAGTGTCCAAAGATACCTGTGATAACCACTGGCCGGTCTTCTTGAGGACCTCCTGGAACGATAGGAAAAATGACTTGTTGCTCGCGCCATGTGTTGTTTTGAAAGTGTTGAAGGCTACGCTTGCGCGCCACACCTCCTTGAATCATAGCGACTTGCTTCATTTTCTTATGACTAGGTCCTTCGTCCCCGCGTGTAATCTGTTTAATCTCTTTGCGCACATTCTGGAGTAGATGTGTAAGCTTTCCACTCTTTAATGCTTTTTCAATCTCCATGCGCAGACTGATGCAGTTATCTGTGGTGTGACCTGTGTCTCTATGATAGTCACAGAACAAATTTGGGTCTTGGCCTTTTTTATTTTTCATTGGTTGTTGCTGCTTGAACTGATAATTCTCAGTGCTGAGAACTTCAGCAGGAAATTTCGTCAAGGGAGTCCACTGGCGTTCCCTATTCTCTTGTTTAATCGCTTTTTGAGTTGTTATCTTGTTGATTGTTGCACGCGCATCAATTGGTGAATAAGGAGAATACGAATTTTGACTTGACTCTTTCCAATTTCTCTTATACTTGCGACTACCTTTACTCAGGTCTTGCGGAAGATTCTGAGGTAGAGGTGGCCTGTTAGAATTCAAGTTGCGCTCAGTCTGGGCGTAGACCTTGGCTGCAGCCATGAGTTTATCCCAGCTCTTTGGAAGGCCAGTTGTACCGGAAAGTACTTTAATCATTTCGTCACACCTGACCGCGTATTTGAACTGCGAGCGTATAAGGTCTTCATGAACATCTCCAATCTCCAAAACCTCTTTATTGTAACGCGTAATAAAATCTTCAAGATTCTCATCATCCCTCTGCCAGATGTTCATTACATCTGAGGAGTCGCGCACGTATCGCCTTTGCTGACTGAAGTGTGTAAGAAAATTTTCCTTTAGGTCATTCCAAGAGGAAAGTTTACCTATCGGCAAATTATCAAACTAAAGGTGCACAGCCGGTAAGGGTTTGTACAAACAGATGACACCACATTGGCAATGTCCAGCATCCAAGTAACCCTGCACCGGTGAAGAGGCGCATGTGATCATCAGGGTCGGTTAAACCGTTAAACTTTCCTATGTTGGATGGTAATTTTGCTCGCTCCAACGGAGCCAGTGCTATCTCTCTGGTAAACTTTGATTGTTCAGCTGCTTCGGTTGGGCGATACACCAAATTGTAATCATGCTCAGCTTCTGGATTGTATACTACACATAATTTTAGCTTGTAACTAGCATGATCTGCAGATATTCGATTGAAATACTTGCACTATCCCCTTCCTCATAGGTCTTATCGAGTTCATCGTGTTGGGTGTCCCGCTTTTGTGAAGACTGTGGGCCCAAACGAGAGTGGACAGATGCACGACGCTGAACGTTTTCTTCTTGCTTTCTATTACCAGAATGAACAGGATCATTCCTGGTTTTAGAATACATTTCTGTTCCATCTTCAGACATGTGCGAAGGGGAACGAGCATGATTTTGAGTATTATAACTCAAAACTCGAGGTGCCGGCGAAGCACGAACCTGAGGAGCGTTAACCGAAGCTTGAAAAGCTGGAGTTCCGGTTTGGGCACATAGCTGAGCATACATAGCGTTTAGAGCCGCTTGAGATTTGATTAACCATGATAATGGAGTCTCTCCAAGTGGTAAAATAGACGTAACATCAACCTGAGGAGCCGCCGGCGTTACTGGAATACTCACGTGATCGGGATTATACTGAGCATTAGCTTCACCGGAAGAATCCTCAACTATCTATCCGTCGATCTGAGGTCCGACATCGACACGACGGATCTCTGATCAGGGACCTTGAAAAGATGATCCATCAGCCATGACGCTGCAGATCTAGGTGAAACGAAACGAAAGATGAGAAAAAGAATTGAAATCGGTGGGCGCCAATGAGGAAACCCTTAGATCAATTAGACCGGAATCTAAGTAGATCTATGGAATGGGCTCTGCATAAAAGGGTTAATCCTTCGTGTGGTTTCACGATGATGAAGAATGAAACAATACTCCGGCTGATCCTGCAAAACAGAACATTGTTAGCTCGCCACGGGGAGAAGGGGGGTTATCTTCGTGACCACCCTCCGGCGTGAGAATAAGTATAGATAGTCGGAAGTAAAGTAGTGTAAAAGAGAGAGTGGTTGAGAGTGAATACCTTTCCTTGAACTCCAAGTCACTTATTTATAGCCGGTGTTTGGCGCCAAAAAGAGAGATGTTAACTTTAACGGAATCTTCTGCTCTTCCGTTAATGTTTGTGGCAATCCGTTGGTGCACACGGATCGTGAGCTTATCAGCGGTTAAGGAGGTGCCACGTGTCAACATGAGATCACTGTATTTTATAAATGTGAGCATGCCATCACCATGATCTTCCTCAGCCGTCCGGATGCTGCCATGTGGCAATTGGTTATAACCGAAAAGATGCTTGCACGATTGGGTGTTAGTGGCTTCTAGAAGATTTCACAGCTGTTACCCATCTGTTGTTTGCCACGTGTACATTCTGTTACAACAGAAAAGATTCCCTTTGCTTCTGCACCAAGTCAAGGATTTTGCTAAGGAAAAGTTTCTCAAGATTAACTGTTTCCTTGTGCGAGAAGCGCAAGTCAGTTAACTGATCTTCTTTCTTCTCCCTGCTGCTTAGCGCAACGTTTGGTGGATACTTGCTCTTATATAAATATTCGTGCAAGGTTTGTGCATGAAGAATTATCCAATGAGATTGTTCAAGGTTAACTTTGAACCTTGCGCGAGCCCGCGCAAGGTAGTTAAATGAAGTATTTATCCAGAGAGATTGTTCAGGCTTTAACTTTGAACCTTGCGCAAGCCCGCGCAAGGTAGTTATATGATCCTTTCCTCCCTTAGATATTTGGCGCAAAGTTCTAATAAATCCTTTTTTGGCAGAGAAGTCTGTGTGAAGTCTCCTTAGTAATTATTAATGGGTATGGTTTCCTTGATTGGCGCAAGGTTTTTGGGACCATACCCCTTCAATGCCCATCTTTGTTCATAATCATCAGGACCTCGAAACAGAGATCTCGCCAAAGAGTTCGAGCCACTAGACAGCTCGATGGGATGACCATACGATCCGGTTTGGGGAAATTCCTCCGGATCGGAATCCTCCTCCATATGTGTTGGCGAGTCGACTGGAGGGGTTTCAGGTGAGTGTTGGTTAACTGGATTGACAAAGTTAAATTTAAAGAACTCTTGGTGAGAATGAGAATGAGAATGGAGCGATTGGTGGGTGTGTTGAGAATGGTAAGAATGTTGGGAGTGTGATTGAGGCGGGGAGTATTCGTGCGAGATAGAATGTCTATATGGTTCAAATGGAGATGAAGAGTCTCCGGATCCTTCGTAAGGGTTTTGATCAGGCACATTAGCTGCTCCAGCTAGAGAGGGTCTGAAAGGTGGTCTGAAAGATGGCTTTGTCATAGATGGTCCGCCCCTCATGGGTCTCTTGCCTTTGCCTCCGCGCCTAAATTTTGGTGGTATATTTCCTGCTTCAAAAACTAGTTAAAACAAAACAATAATAATAAATTAATAATGAAATGAGTACTCTTAGGTCAAAGCCTAAACTCGGAAGTCTAAGGAATGTGCTATTGTGTATTTTCGATCACAAAAGGCTAGTGTTTAATTCACTCGAACGTTGGCTCTGATACCAACCTGTCACACCCGTATTTCCACGTGTAACCTGGTGGGCCCGGTTGGGGAATATCGTGACGTAGTTGATAACATCATAACCAAACAAAACACAGCACAGCGGAAGTCTTGGATTTAAAATTACTATTACAAACCGAGTGTTCAAAGTTCGAATACAAATTACAAGGCTTGTAAAGAAAGATCCACAGGCAGATCGAAATAAATATATACAAAGTATTGTTCAACAGACTTTAAGCAACCTAGGGACTTGAAAAATCCTCTATTGTCACTATAGCGCAGCTCCCGATCTATTGCGTGTTGCCACCTGTAACTTGATCTTTTGAAAACACGTCACTTTTCACTGGTAAATACTAATAACCGACTCATTTTGAAAATATTTCTGAAAAATGGTTTTAGGTGCACTTGGCACATTTTATAAATAACTTGGGATAGTTCAAAATGACTTTGTTTACAGTTTTACTTGTTTGTCAATACATATGGGGTCTAGTGCAGAAACCGAATAACCTGATTAACCGACACGCCACTTAAATAATCCACCAATGGGATTCAATATTTTTATTAGCATTAGCATCTGTCAGGTGTATGCCTACACCCCGCACTTAAGGTCGTGGCCATTAGTAATTTAAATGAGCCAAGGATATCCCACACATGGTCGAATTAACCCCCAATGTTTAAGTTATCAAACAATACAGAATAAAACGGGTTATAAGGATTTAGTAAATCACAATCCGAGAACATGATCCCATACCCGACCAAGCGGTATTATTATACCGTGTCCCAAGCCCGTATAGGGAAAATAAGTTAAAAGTATTTACCTGGGCTAATTCTTCAATAAATTACTAACTCGGCCGAACAATCAAAAGTAAGCTTAGTTGGCAATCGACCGGGAGGCTCTTAGTCTGGAAATGATGGTGTTTATAACCAATTATAATGCTAACGGGTCCTATCTACTTTGTAGACTCGAACCAGGTAGCTTAAAGATAATAACGGTACTAAACGCTAGATTAAGTGATGACCAGAATAGAATGTAGTTTAAACCCAAAAAGTATGGAGACTTGTTTAATATGGGTAAACACGTTACATTCTGTATTTTGAAAATAAAATGATAAGGTTAAACCCGTTTCGGTTAAATTACGTAAACTAGTTACATAGGGCGAACCGTACGTATATAAGCAAAACCAGGTAACCAGGTGAGTCCTATACAAGTTCCATATGCCATTATACTTTAAACATGTTGTAACATCAGTAAGTTATCAACATGTTGGTTTGTTACGGTTTTAAGATCAATTTATGCCTTAAAAGGGCAGGTCATTTTACGGCTTATAAAAGACCTTATGAGCAAACTGATGTAATGGTCATAAACTTATTGTAAAAATAGTATAATTATGATGTTATATCAGTAGGATATCAAGTATGCGTGTGGTTTTGAGTTTAGGACCGAACTATGCCCCGAAAGGGCATTTTGGTCATTTCACACATCTCTTGACAACTTATTGGGGAATCTGAGTTTAGATCATGTACCTACTGTAAATATATGTAAAATAAGTTTTGAAATCAGTAGGTACCAAGTCTTGATGCTCTAATATGGTTTTAAACCATACTATGCGCCGAAACGACGATTAAGCCGCTTAATGACGGTTTAAATAGTGTTTGAGTGAAATTGATGTTATGAACCGGTTTGTATGATGAAAATATGTTATATATGGTGTATTATATCAGTAAGCAATAGGTTTTGTCTCTTAACAATAATAAAATCCATGTTAGGTGCCGTAAGGGCAATATTGTCATTTAAGGACTTAATACATAAACCTGCGTATAAACTCAGTTTATAATCTGAATAGATATCCCAAATAATCCTAATTATGATATTACGTCAGTAGGTAAAGAGTTTTGGTGATATGTTTAAATCATTTTATACGCCAAAAGGGTGATTTGGTCACTTTAAAGCGTGAAATACGCCTTTTAATCAAAACTCGGTTTATGACAAGAATTTTGACCTTAAAATTAGTTAGATATGTTGAAATATCAGTTTAGAAATCATAAGTATGCTCATTTGCATTTAAAACCTTATTTTTAAGCATGAAGGGCATTTTAGCAAAGTTTGGCATAATTAACGGATACTTGCATATGAATTCGGATTACTATGGGACCAAGTAATATAACTCCAGAGGGTTATATTATAATATATCATGGTCACAATGCAACCTAATTTCAGTAGCTAAGGTTGCTAAATCGGGTCAGAACCGAAAGTCAAAGTAGAAGTCGACTTTTGCGACTTTCGGTTACGAACCGACCTTAGACTTGGACTTGACGGGCCAAACATGTATATACATGTTCTAATACTTATTACCAGTTTATTAAAGTGTTGAAACTGATTTTATAGCACCTACATTGCTACATATGAATTTATTTCAAAACTGACTCGTTTGACTTTTTATTAATATAACTTTGACCCGTCAATTGACCAAGCAGACGTGGTAATCAGGAGGTGCCCTTTTAAGGGATTAGTACCTACCTAATTACAATCACGTAGCCACGTTCGTTGTGAACAATGGCTGAACCATAGTGGTCTTAGCTCAAAATCAAAGCGTTTTTACGTCAACGCTTTGACTTTAGCGTAAAGCCTAATAAATCTGAAGAAAGGAGGTTGGGACACTTACAAGTGAACCAAGGATGACTAAGAAACTCAGAGGAAGTCTCCAATGAGCTCAGGAACCTCCAAGTGAGCAATATAGATGAAAAGATGAGAATGAGCAAATTGTGAGGAAGTTTGAGGTGCTATATATAGCCAAAGATGAAGCATGGGATCACTCCAAGTGTTAGGAACTGATCTAGGATGAGTACAAGTGGGTAGGATCATGGCACAAGCAGGAGAAGGGTGGCAATGGTGAGGAAGGTGGCAAACACAGCAGGCTGCCATGTTTCTGTCGTTGGCAGTCCCTTACGGACCGTAAGGGGAAGCCTTGCGGTCCGTAAGGACCTCTGGCGCCCACAGAAATTTAATGGTTACAGACCGTAAGGAGAAAGCCTTGCGGTCCGTAACCGCCTTTCAGAAAACATATTATGACATTTTTCCATGTTTGGTCCCTCGATTTTATTAGCTGCCATCCAAATGTTATAATTTAACACTTTGACGACTTTAGCCCCTCTCGATTTAGCACATGGCATTCGAGGATCAGTGAGACACGTGTCGAAATTTTACGGGACGGGTTTTTTATGAGGTGTTACATTTGTAAGTCCATGCAGCTACAAAATTTTCATGGTACGGATCCAACCATGATTTCTTCATATACTCAAAAACCTCTAAAAATATAACCATAACTTGTCAGGTATGTATGTATGTATGTATGTATGTATGTATGTACGTATGTACGTATGTAAGTATGTATGTATGTATATGTATGTATGTATGTACGTATGTACGTATGTATGTATGTACGTATGTATGTACGTATGTATGTATGTATGTATGTATGTATGTAAAAAAGTATTTAAATAATTATGTAATAAATACTCACGTCCACGACCAACTTCTTTCAGTTTTGCTTCGATGTTTGCCAAATTATACATGTATATTTTGTAACATCCGTCAAAAACGGATTTTACCAAACCCGCTCCGTTTATTAACCGAACAATCAGTTAAAAATTTTGTTGCGAATTTAATGCCCAAAATAATTTTAAACGACACATAATCAATTATTATATTGGAATATATAATTTGTTTTTGAAAAACTGTTAAAAATAAGAAAATAAAAATAATATAACCCTGCCGGGTTTCGAACTCGGGTCAGTCGCCGGGTCAACAAAGACTTAACACTCAACACTTAAACCACTGCGCCACTTGTATCTTTTTTTAATTATTAAGATCAATTAATTCATAACATCTTTTTCGAATTCAAAACCGGCGCCCAAATTTCAGTTGTCGGAAATCCCGGCGATCTCGCCAAGAATTAACGATTCCTTCAGTTTTAACGTAAGCTTTAAACACACATCGGTTATAACCGACGTCTGAGTCCGCGACACCAACTATAACCGCCGGAGAAATTATAACCGACGAATCAAGTCGGAAATTGGACCAAGTTCATCGATAACCTGCCTTATAAATACCCCCTCGAACCTCTGCAAACTTTTTCACTCAAAACCGCACCCTTTCTCGGCGAAAACTCACTCGCCGAAAAACTTCCGTATCTCGCCGGAAAACCGAGCCCTCCATTTCTGAGCCTTACTAAACCCCCTGAGCTTATACCGAAGTCACCCACATCCTTTTCAAGCTTTCTGGAGACTCGCTGTTGCAAGACACACGACGCCGGAACCTGTTGCAGTCGCCGGAGTTCTGCCGGAAAAACAGAGGAGTCCAGTCGGTATACTTTACGCCTATTTTTCTTTCTTTTTATTTATATCTCACTTGTAATTAACTAAAGAACGCTAAAGAAACCGATTAAAACATTGAATCAGTCGGATTTCCGATTCTGGTTAAAACTGACGAAGAAGACGAAGTTCGGTAACATATAAGTATAATTAAAATCAAGTTATTACACAGGTTAGGCACACAGTCCAGCGGTGGACTGTGTGCACAATAAACACACTAACGTCTCGAGTTCGAATCTTGTTCCACACACGCTGCCTTAATAAAATGTCATTTTTTGTTAACTGAACCGGATTCATTTCATATATATGATAAGTTTATTAATAACCAGAATAATAACCAAGATAGACACACAGTCCAGCGGTGGACTGTGTGTATGTTTAAATCACACGTCACGAGTTCGAGTCCGGTCTACTGCACCGACTCGGACAATTATCCACCTTTTTAAATAAGTCAGAAATGAAAATACTTAGTTTGTATTTAAGTATAATAAAAGTCGGTTTATATAACATGTTAAACACACAGTCCAGCGGTGGACTGTGTGTTAACTCAACCCACAGGTCCCGGGTTCGAGACCTGTGGAGCGCACCGGTCCGATTCAATTAAATCGTTTTTAAAAATAAATGATTTTCGGTTTAATCTAATTAATATATAAATATAATTAAAAACAGAAGTATTTCGGGTTAGACACGTAGCTCAGTTGGTAGAGTTGCGTGCACGCGTACGGGAGGTCTCGGGTTCGAGCCTCACTCAGCGCACATATACTCGCATTCGAACCGGTCAAAGTCAACAGTCAACGGTCAACGGTCAAAAAAAGTCAAATTTTTTTATTATTTTTATTTATTTATTTTAATTAAAAACCAATTAAAAATACTTAAAAATAACATTTTTAAGGTTAGAAAATAGCCTTAAACTCACAAAAATACACCCAACAATTCTACTAAAATGGACTAATAAAATCCGTTTAATTACCAAACCATAATGCTATCTATCTAGGTTAATTTCACTCGTGGTTAAAACCACTTCGCGTGCATTCAACATCATCAACCGAACGCATCCACTGTGAGTGAATCTTACAACTCCCCCTTTTTAATTACACGTTTTGGGGTGTGTCATGTGTCACAAATTAATTAACTCGTTTATTTAAACTTGTGCCATACCATATCGTGATCTAAACTTAGATTGTTTATATTGTTGTGATTACTTATTTCATTTTGTCAAATTATATGAAATTCATTCATTAAGCCCATCAGTTCCTCGTGGGAGACGAGTTGAACAACGCGAGCCTCAAAACCAATCCATTATTGTTCATGTGTGTATCATTGAGTTTATATTGTTTGTAGTTGTGTCATTCATATTATCATGTTTATGCAATTCATTCATTAGGCCCATCAGTTCCTCGTGAGAGACGAGTAGAGCAACGCGTGCCTCTAAACGTTCCATTATTATTCATGTGTGCTTTATTTAATATCTAATGATTGTTGAATAAGTTTACATCTATTTTTACTCATGTGTGGTTGTGCACTCATTTCATAATCAATTAAATAAACTTGTTCAAATGTTTTCCATAGGATTCACTCGCCAACTTTTTGTTGATCCAAAAACCTTTTTACACATGATACAGGTGAACAGGTTGAAGCAAGGAAAACATAGGAAATGCCTTAGAAGAAACAAAGAAGCTTAGACTGATGTTTAGGTCATTGATGTATTTATGAATGTAAATTTCCATTAAATTGTATTAATGAATATGAAACGTTAAAATAAATGTCATGAGCTTTGATGATAACCCAATCATGCCCCGATCACCTTTTCCGCTGCGGGTCGGGGTGTGACAGATTGGTATCAGAGCCATGACTATAGGGATATAGGATAGATTATTAGACCCTTAGAGCCTATACTATAGTCTGCCTAAATTTTAATTGATTAGGTGGTTACATACAAACTTGTGATATTTATTGTTTCATATTTGATTATACTTACAGTCAAACATACATGCTTATATACATATTCATTATACATATATCAATGTTCATATATTCAATTCATTTTCATACTCTCATTATTCAAAGATTTTGTTGCAATTTTCAAATCTCATCAAAGTGAGTTCTGCGATGGGCATGTAGTAACTGGAAGGGTACAAGTACCGGTAGTCGAAACGTCCTGTCTAGGTTGGCATTCGTATAAATCCAATATAACGGACCAGTTTGCCTACCTGGGGACTAACGATGAGAGTACGAAAGACCTATTAGGCCAAAGCATGCCACACCAAACGTCGTTCGAACTAACCCCACTTTGAGGTGTCACCGTGTCTACACCTGGACACATTCCGAATATCACACGTTGTATACATATTTCTCGATTTTCTCCGGGTTTTAGTGTACGCAACCAGGCAAACCCATGCGAACCATATGAAAAACCGGTATTCATGGAGGCCCACATGATTACAAAGGTAAAGTATGGCGGCATGTAGGGCCTAATGGCAAGCAAAGCCCAAGACATCCTATGGATGTAGTAGATTTATTTTTCTATAATTATTTTATGAATGTTCATTCCTGAACGCGACCCATGATCCCAAAAGCATCCAACTCATACTCTTGACATGTATTCCTTGTAGATGTCTTCTAACCACGCCCGTAGGAAGACAAGAGCAGGAAAAGCCCGCGAACGCATGGCTGCCCTAATCGCTCAACAAATGGCTGCAGTAATACCCAACATTGTAATCCAAGTACAACAAGCACTTACCGCTAATCCTGTCAATCAAGAAAACCAAAACATTATCAACTCTCCCCCAAATACCACTAAATGCACCTACAAGCATTTCAAATCGTGCGACCCTCCGAAATACAAAGGGACTGAAGGCGTCACTGCTCTTCTCCATTGGTTTGAAGAAATGGAGAACACCTTTCTAAATTGCGATTGTCCCGATGATCGCAAAGTGCGATATGCTACCGGTCGATTATATGGGATAGCACTTACTTGGTGGAATACAGAGAAAGCCAAACGAGGCGTCGACGATGCTATGACTTTAACTTGGAATGAATTGAAGGAAATCATGACCAGACGATTTTGCCCAAGGAGCGAAATCAAGAAATTAGAAGATGAATTTTATTCGTTGAAGCAAAAGGAAGGAGACCACACCTCATACAACAAAAGATTCCTCGAGTTACATCAAATGGTTCCCAACATGTTCACTCCCCTCTATCGTTTGATCGAGCATTACATTCGTGGTCTTCCGTCAAAGATTCAAGACTCTGTAATAAGTACCAAGCCTGCAACTTTGGAAGCAGCAATGGAGCTAGCAACAGCGCTCACCGAGAACCGAATCCGGAACAAAGACTTCAAGGAGGAGAAGAAGAAGGATAAAGCATCGACTGAAACCTCCGACTCCACCCAAACCGAATCCCCTTCTCAACCCAATCCTAAAAGAAAAAGAGACGGGCAACTTTTCGCTGCTATCCAACGGAAACAACCAATTTCACACGCCATACCCATCCAAGCTATCCCAATCACCCAAGTGGCACCCAACTCAACCTACCCAAATAAGAAACCATATCTTGGACCTCACCCTCGATGCAACAACTGTTTTTATCACCATCCCCTTACCTTACCTTGTCGACTATGTGCAACTTGTGGACGCTATGGTCATTTGAGCAAGGTTTGCCGCACCTTTCAAAACCAAATCTCTCCCCCTACTCAAACCATGAACCAAACCTATCAACAACCCCAATACCCCATGTTCCCATATGTTCGAGCTTGTTTCAATTGTGGCGACCCTACCCACTTTAGAAACACATGCCCTCAATTGGTTAACGTCATCAACACTCAAGCTCAATCAAACCCAGTTAACCAAGTAAACCAAGAAAACCCAACCGCTAGGCCACCAGCAAGAGGAAGAGTCTTCAACATCAACGCCAATCCTGTCGAAGATAATGACGGCCCAAACGAAGATACCCAACTAGTCCTCTTCACCGAAAATCCAGATTCAACTCCTATCGTTTAGTTTTATGTTTTTCTTTATCACATAGAACCAAACATAACTTAAGGATAAAGCCAATGAAACTTTGATGAGAGTACGGTGGATACGCCGCTGGTACTTCCTATATATAAGTATTCTTGTCAAAGGATCAGAAGCATTATCTGGCGGTTATGAGAGGTTCCATGTGTAGACTGTTTGAGTAATTATTGGTTATTATTTCAGTACATGCAATTTCATAGGCCGCCGCTCCCAATTTTATGAGCGTTGAGCATGTTCCCCATTTCATTATGAGGTTGAACCTGGCGTGCCCACATTTTTCATTTTCAGTACATGCAATACGATCGGCTCCGTTTGATTGAGCCTTGATCGCACAGACATTTTCATTATCAGTATCTTGTGGTTGTTGTGTTTGTTGTAGAGTCGCATAGAACTAATCATAACTTGCGGATAAAGTCAATGAGAATTTGACAAGAATATGGTGGATACGCCACTGGTACTTCCTATATATAAGTATTCTTGTCAAATGATCGGAGGCATTATCAGGCGGTTATGAGAGGTTTCATGTATAGGCTGTTTGTGTGATTGTTGTTTAGATTAAGTTTATTATTTTCAAGTACATGCAATACGATCGGCTCCGCTTGATTGAGCCTTGATCGCACAGACATTTTCATTTTCAGTACATGTAATACGATCGGCTCCGTTTGATTGAGCCTTGATCGCACAGACATTTTTCATTTCAGTATTTTATGTTTGTTGTATTGGTTGTAGAGTCATATAGGACTAATCATAATTCACTGATAAAACCAATGAAAATTTGACGAGAATATGGTGGATACGCCGCTGGTACTTCCTATATATAAGTATTCTTGTCAAAGGATCAGAGGCATTGTCAGATGGTTATGAGAAGTTCTATGTAGAATTTAGTAGTTTCTTGGTAACCAATCATAATTTGCGGATAAAACCAACGAAAATTTGACAAGAATATGGTGGATACGCCGCTGGTACTTCCTATATATAAGTATTCTTGCCAAAGGATCAGAGGCATTATCAGACGGTTATGAGAAGTTCCATGTAGGATTTAGTATTGCCTTGGTTGAAATTTGTGTTACATTTATATCATCTCGCTATTTAAAGAAATTGGATTGTGTTCCATTTCTATATAAACTAACCTCTCCATCATAACAAATGAGAGAGAAACTGTCACCATTCAAACATATATACTATCAGAATGTGGGTTCAAATATTAGTTGTTGTGTTTATTTATGTTCTATAGTCATAGAACCAATCATAACTTACTGATATTAGCTGTTGTGTTTATTTATGTTCAAATATTAGCTATTGTGTTTATTTATGTTCCATGTAGGTTGTAGTATTAGAAGTTTTGCCTTAGGATATAACCATATCCTTCCAAACATATCCAAACCCTTATGCATGATATCATAGTTAGCGAATCAACTCTGCTTATCAATACTTTTTACAGTAGGCAACAAAAAGCGATTCCTCTAATAGGGTACTTAACCCTTACAAGGAACGTTACCGCCTCAAACAAAAAAACTTAAACCCTTACTTTTTCTAAGCAAGTAACTGTCAAACTAAACACCATCATTCTTTTAGTCAAATATATCACTATTTAAATTTCGGGACGAAACTTCTAAAAAAGCAGGGGATACTGTAACATCCGTCAAAAACGGATTTTACCAAACCCGCTCCGTTTATTAACCAAACAATCAGTTAAAAATTTCGTTGCGAATTTAATGCCCAAAATAATTTTAAACGACACATAATCAATTATTATATTGGAATATATAATTTGTTTTTGAAAAACTGTTAAAAATAAGAAAATAAAAATAATATAACCCTGCCGGGTTTCGAACTCGGGTCAGTCGCCGGGTCAAACAAAGACTTAACACTCAACAATTAAACCACTGCGCCACTTGTATCTTTTGTTAATTATTAAGATCAATTAATTCATAACATCTTTTTCGAATTCAAAACCGGCGGCCAAATTTCAGTCGTCGGAAATCCCCGCGATCTCGCCAAGAATTAACGATTCCTTTAGTTTTAACGTAAGCTTTAAACACACATCGGTTATAACCGACGTCTGAGTCCGCAACACCAACTATAACCGCCGGAGAAATTATAACCGACGAATCAAGTCGGAAATTGGACCAAGTTCATCGATAACCTGCCTTATAAATACCCCCTCGAACCTCTGCAAACTTTTTCGCTCAAAACCGCACCCTTTCTCGGCGAAAACTCACTCGCCGGAAAACTTCCGTATCTCGCCG
The DNA here is from genome assembly GCA_947069175.1 of Scalesia atractyloides. Lineage (NCBI taxonomy): Eukaryota > Viridiplantae > Streptophyta > Magnoliopsida > Asterales > Asteraceae > Scalesia > Scalesia atractyloides. The sequence continues at coordinate 45,181,411 of CAMTDV010000019.1, read as the reverse complement.
GAAAACCGAGCCCTCCATTTCTGAGCCTTACTAAACCCCCTGAGCTTATACCGAAGTCACCCACATCCTTTTCAAGCTTTCTGGAGACTCGCTGTTGCAAGACACACGACGCCGGAACCTGTTGCAGTCGCCGGAGTTCTGCCGGAAAAACAGAGGAGTCCAGTCGGTATACTTTACGCCTATTTTTCTTTCTTTTTATTTATATCTCACTTGTAATTAACTAAAGAACGCTAAAGAAACCGATTAAAACATTGAATCAGTCGGATTTCCGATTCTGGTTAAAACTGACGAAGAAGACGAAGTTCGGTAACATATAAGTATAATTAAAATCAAGTTATTACACAGGTTAGGCACACAGTCCAGCGGTGGACTGTGTGCACAATAAACACACTAACGTCTCGAGTTCGAATCTTGTTCCACACACGCTGCCTTAATAAAATGTCATTTTTTGTTAACTGAACCGGATTCATTTCATATATATGATAAGTTTATTAATAACCAGAATAATAACCAAGATAGACACACAGTCCAGCGGTGGACTGTGTGTATGTTTAAATCACACGTCACGAGTTCGAGTCCGGTCTACTGCACCGACTCGGACAATTATCCACCTTTTTAAATAAGTCAGAAATGAAAATACTTAGTTTGTATTTAAGTATAATAAAAGTCGGTTTATATAACATGTTAAACACACAGTCCAGCGGTGGACTGTGTGTTAACCAACCCACAGGTCCCGGGTTCGAGACCTGTGGAGCGCACCGGTCCGATTCAATTAAATCGTTTTTAAAAATAAATGATTTTCGGTTTAATCTAATTAATATATAAATATAATTAAAAACAGAAGTATTTCGGGTTAGACACGTAGCTCAGTTGGTAGAGTTGCGTGCACGCGTACGGGAGGTCTCGGGTTCGAGCCTCACTCAGCGCACATATACTCGCATTCGAACCGGTCAAAGTCAACAGTCAACGGTCAACGGTCAAAAAAAGTCAAATTTTTTTATTATTTTTATTTATTTATTTTAATTAAAAACCAATTAAAAATACTTAAAAATAACATTTTTAAGGTTAGAAAATAGCCTTAAACTCACAAAAATACACCCAACAATTCTACTAAAATGGACTAATAAAATCCGTTTAATTACCAAACCATAATGCTATCTATCTAGGTTAATTTCACTCGTGGTTAAAACCACTTCGCGTGCATTCAACATCATCAACCGAACGCATCCACTGTGAGTGAATCTTACAACTCCCCCTTTTTAATTACACGTTTTGGGGTGTGTCATGTGTCACAAATTAATTAACTCGTTTATTTAAACTTGTGCCATACCATATCGTGATCTAAACTTAGATTGTTTATATTGTTGTGATTACTTATTTCATTTTGTCAAATTATATGAAATTCATTCATTAAGCCCATCAGTTCCTCGTGGGAGACGAGTTGAACAACGCGAGCCTCAAAACCAATCCATTATTGTTCATGTGTGTATCATTGAGTTTATATTGTTTGTAGTTGTGTCATTCATATTATCATGTTTATGCAATTCATTCATTAGGCCCATCAGTTCCTCGTGAGAGACGAGTAGAGCAACGCGTGCCTCTAAACGTTCCATTATTATTCATGTGTGCTTTATTTAATATCTAATGATTGTTGAATAAGTTTACATCTATTTTTACTCATGTGTGGTTGTGCACTCATTTCATAATCAATTAAATAAACTTGTTCAAATGTTTTCCATAGGATTCACTCGCCAACTTTTTGTTGATCCAAAAACCTTTTTACACATGATACAGGTGAACAGGTTGAAGCAAGGAAAACATAGGAAATGCCTTAGAAGAAACAAAGAAGCTTAGACTGATGTTTAGGTCATTGATGTATTTATGAATGTAAATTTCCATTAAATTGTATTAATGAATATGAAACGTTAAAATAAATGTCATGAGCTTTGATGATAACCCAATCATGCCCCGATCACCTTTTCCGCTGCGGGTCGGGGTGTGACATATTTCCTCTGTGAAGACTCACACAATGTCGAAAACGAATGAAGAAATTCTTTCCACTCCTTGTTGTTCTTATTGATATTCTGATGAATATGGAACCGACAAAGATACTTGTTTGCTTTTGGGAAAACTTATTCACACGCGTTCGTTAGCGCCAAGTCAATGTTTGTTATGATGACACACGGCTCCATACAGTCACCAACATAGACTCGATCCTCCCAACACCCATAGGTAGTTTTCTGCCTTCTCTGCAGAAATTAACGCATGTGCAACCGCAAATGACTGGTTTGTTGACATCATACCTACGGCCTGCACAAATAGAAGATTGTACAAGTTTGTTTTGTAGGTGGCGTCAATCATTAGCACATGCGGGAACGCACACCACATAGTGAATGAAAGTTTGTGGACAAAGAAGATATCTTCAACTGCGTTGGTGGTCTCATTTTCGCGTATGTAATATGTGAAATATTTTTGGACAAGAATGTTTTCGAGTTATTGCATTGGAGATTAGCTGACCCTCTTTCCGGCGTTGATCTTCTTAACAACATTATGTACATCTTTCGGAATAATCTTTTTATCCAGGTTCTTTTTCGTCAACGTTCGCTAGATGCTACGGTTTGGAATTTCTTGCTCTGCCAACTGCTCAATCAATCTTTTATCCTTCGAAGAAAGCCTTCTCGCATACGCGTGACCCTCCAAGTTTTCAATAGGAGTGTGGTTGTGCCTCACGTTTGTCACCTCTATCCTCCAAACACTTCCCTTTGATTCCGTAAACCCTATCAACTCAAACGTGCAACCTATTTTCTTGAGATCTGTTTTCCTTACTGTAGGTACACTCTTGTACTTCCTAGCAAGGCTGCATTGAAACCAAACCTTGAAATTACTTCCTCTTTTATTTGACCTTTTAATCACAATGACGTAGCCATTGTCCTTTCCCGTCTTCTGTACCCAATCCACCAACTAATCACATGACGAAAATGTAAGGTTTGTATCAAAAGAAAATATAATTGAGGAGCCTTCCTCATCACCTGGTCGGGATAGTCTTATCGTACATAGCTCTTCTCACCACCGTAACTGTGGTGGGGATAGTCTTGTTTTACATAGCTCTGTTAACCACCGTAACCGTGTCGGGATAGTTTGGCTGACCTTACGGATATTCAGCCTGAGGATATCATTCACCTCCGTATCCGTAATCCGAATAGTTGTGTTGTGCGTATGACTCTTCCACAGGGATATTCAATTCCAGCTGCACCGTATTGTCACGATAACGAATGCCAGATACAACCTCCTCCTCCCTCGTGTTGGAAGGTATCGGTTTATCGTACGAGGCAGAAATAGCGGTTCCCTCATAAGAATATGGAACAACGGACTCGTCAGAGTATTCACCGAAAAGGTAGTTGCTAAACCACGACATTGTATTCGAAGAAAAGCTACTAATGCAACAAAACACCCGAAAGAATGAATGATTCACAATTCCTTTCGAATGCATGGCCAGTGATGCGTGTCAAGCGTGTTATGATTTTATTGATATTTATGTCCGTTTTATGCATTAGTCAAGTTTTAAATTTAGTTTTATGCATTAGTCAAGTTTTAAATTTATATAACACGATATTATACTAACCCTAAACATACATTAGGGCAAGTGCACCCATCGTGAGCGTAGTATAGTGTTGGTAAGATACCGAGGTCGTCCAAGGGCACAAGAGCTTTAATAACGGTTTAGCGTCAACGTCTAATCGATACAAATTTTTTATAAAAGTTTTAAAAGATAAAAATAAACATAAAAATAAAAAGATAAATAAAAATGAAATACAAATAGACAAGATAGAGTCACTTGGATCGAACTCCTCTTTTACGTATCATTTGATGATTTTTGCACTTTCGGACTTTTTAAGAGATTATCTTAGTTATAGTAATAGGCCCCTCTTTTGAAGGTGTCGTTACCCTCAGCCAAGTGGTTTGAGTCAGCAGGGATACAATCCCAAGATGCCAGAATATTGAAAGACAATTAAGTAAGTTATTAATGCGAAAAGTAGTAGGCCTCTCTTTTGAAGGTGACGTTACCCTCGGCCAAGTGGTTTGAGTCAGCAGGGATACAACCCCAAGAGGCCGGTTTTATGTTTTAATAGTAGTCTACATATGAGGGGTTCAAGTTATTCGCACCCCCACCATCCAATACCATAAGGCATTGAATGAGGTCCTAGTAAGCTTGAACCAAGTCCTCGTAGGATCTATAAACTGAAGGAGACAAGAACTTTACCAAACCACCCTTCTAACCCCCTTCCAAGTAGTTAACGCGCTTTATAAACACCGTAAAGACACGAATGAGCAAATCAATGACATCATGAAGAAATGGTTAGGAAATTCACTTTCAACATAAGAAACTAGTTATTAAAGTCATTAATACAAACCCAATTAAAAAGTAGCCGAAAGATTAAAAATAAAAAGTAATACATAAAAGATTTGTCTTCACCAAGTAATGTAAGATATTAGCCGAGCATGGCCTTTGATTTACAAGAACTCTTACTATCAATCTTGGATCCTGAGACTACTACACACTCTAAAGATGGATGATGGCTGTGGGTGTTGGTGTTGTAGTGGTGGTGGAGTGGTAGCAAAGTGAGAGAGAAGTGGTTTGCCAAGGGATGCCTTTAAGGGGAACCAAGCACTCCTATTTATAGTCAGAACAGAGCCCCGGCCACGGCCCCGTGCCCCGCTGGGCACGGCCCGTGGCCCCTTCCTTTCTCTTCCTTCATTAAATGCAGCTGTCAGTAGAGGGCCCCACAAGACCCCGTGTCTCCTGGACACGGCCCGTGGTCAGAGTACTGCTGTAATATAAAGATTTTGCGAATCTAAGCGTTGACCACGCCCGTGCCTGCCGAACACGGCCCCGTGTTGGCTTGATTTCTGTTTTTTTGTCTTTTCTGCAGGCTCTTTATTTGACCACGACCCATCATGTCTGGGTGCGGCCCCGTGGTGAGCTTCTGTTTTTCTTGTTTTTGTTCTTGGGATGCTGCCGAGGGGCCGGGCATGGTTATTCCTCCTTCTTGTATTTTGTGTTGGTTTCAGCTGCTAAATTGCTCTCTTTGTTCTTTTAAGCTCTTTTAGTCCTGTAAATTAAAAAGGAACAAAGAAACGTGTTTTTTCCAACATTAGTACTAAAAAAAGGTTGGTTTTATGTCTCGTTTGATGTAATTTATATGTTGCATTTTGTACACATCGCCAGCCACTTAAAACCACCAGAATTTTTGGTCGAAGCGCCGCGCTTTGGCCAAAGCACGGCGTTTAGGGTTACGCGTGACACTTCTGAAACCTCGTACAGAATATAACCTCGTATCATAATCATATCACCTTTTGTCGACAAAGTTAACCCTAAACGCCGCTTTTGGAGGCGTGAAAATAAGTGGGGTGTGTAAATATCACGGTGCTATTAAAAAACATCAAAGTTAGTCATTTCTTTTAGAAGTATTTCTAAACATTTTGGGTTTTATTTTTAAAATGAATATATAATGTAAACCTATACCAACAAGTATTTTTCAAAAGTATGTTCTTTTCTAGCAAATTTTTTTTATACTCCCATGCTATTAAAAGTATGTTCTTTTTATATAGACAATTTCAACATATTTGATTTGTTATATAAGAAAACTATTTTATAAAACTCTTTTGATTATTATATCATTTGTTGTACTTTCACTTTTGAATTTTTGTACATGAACCCAATCAAGCTTGAGTTTTAATAAAATTTTGGTTTACTTAAAAGTATTTTTTATGGGATGTATAGTCAATATAAAAATGATCGTATTGGTCAATTTATTACTTACCTTAAGTTGGTGTCTTTCGATACCAGGCACTTTATGGTCGATCATCGATTGACATCCCATCGAATCAACTGTGATCTTCGTCAAGCTCTTGGCCGGACCTTCCTTCTACCGTTAATCCATTGTATAGCCGTAGCATCGACTACGGTTCCTCTAACTCTACTTTTTTTTACATTGATCTTACCTATTTGCTCCACACTTGGCACGACCATTGCATGGTCCGCTTGTGATGCTTCCCTTTCATTGAGTATTTGTTGGTTAATTTGATCCCATTCATTGATCATTTGGACATCTTTTTGTGACCGGATAATGCAAGATGTGAACATATGAATAACTATATTTAGCATTTATATCACAAGTTCATATTTAATTGTTACAAAATAAGTATAATGTGTGACCATGATACACCAACATAGTTTAATCTTTATATCGAAATCGCTTAGAAAGATGAGAACATGTTATGTTAATTAGTACAAAGATAAAGTATTAGATAGTGATTTGAGAAAATCAAATTTCATCTTTGATTGCTCACCTTGAGTAAGAGGAGTCGATTCATTGCGGGTATTTTGTACTCTTCAATTTAGTAACTAGTTTTCCATTATGTTCAAAACAATTGTTTTTTTTTTAATGTCTTTAACCTCAAGTTTCCTTTGTATTAGAGTGACAATGACTCGAGTATTCCCGTATTACTTATCATTAGTATCTTTGCTACTATCGATTAGGCCACATGTGCATATTCTGTGTTTTGGTATTTATGATATTTAATAGTTACTTTTAAAGGGAGTGGAACAAATAGGAAGTATGTTTTAGGTAGGAAGGATAGGAAGTAATGTTAGCCGTCCATCTGGAAAAGTAGATATACAAGTGGGAAGAGTATTTTAGTCAATCTTCTTTTATCTATTCTTTCTATTTCACTTCTCTGTATCTTCAAAACCCAGATGTTCAAAACCCATCATCTTCAACATTTCATTCCTGTTCTCTCTCTAGAATTACTACATCACGGTGCAATTTTTCTTCATCGATGAATGGTTCGAACATTCAATCAACATGTTCTTCGATTTTTATGAAAAAACCCAGTTTACGTTTCTATAATTTCTCTTTTTTTCAATTTAACATGATCCGATGGAACATAAGAAATCTGTTAAAACAGGTACTCCTCTTCTCAAATTTTCAAAGTGAATGTATCTCTGATTCTACTCTTTCTCTTGATTTATTCATGCGTTTGGGCAACATCATTAGTTTCAATTTCATTGAGAAATCATTAATAAAAAGTTGCACACTAGGTGTTTGACAAAATGTCTAAAAGAAAAATTACAAAATACCTTTCAGTTTAGACTTTCATTTAAACATTGTGTTTTACAAAAGAATGAAAAAAACACATTTTTTGGTGTTTTTTGTCCATTGTGTTTTATAAAATAAAGAAAAAACACGGTTTTTTATCCATTGCGTTTTAAAAATAATTAAAAAAAACCGGTTTTTATCCATTGTGTTTTACAAAGAATGAAAAAAACACATTTTTTGGCGTTTTTTGGTCCATTGCGTTTTACAAAATCATGAAAAGACACAGTTTTTTTATCCATTGCGTTCTACAAAAGAATAAAAAAAACAACTTTTTGGGTGTTTTTTGGTCCATTGCGTTTTACAAAATCATGAAAAAACACAGTTTTTATCCATTGCGTTTTACAAAAGATTGAAAAAACACACTTTTAAGTGTTTTTTGGTCCATTGCGTTTTACAAAACAATGAAAAAACATAATTTTTTATCCATTGCATTTTAGAAATAACACTTTATTTTATGTTTTTTAGTGCATTGTGTTTTATAATGGTTTATTGAACTTGAAATGAAACTATATGATAATAATGTTGGAAATTAAGTGTCCCACATTGGTGTGGAGACAAAGTAAATGGTTATTTATAAGGTGAAACATTTGCCTAACCAAGATAACTTTATATGTTTTATCATAAGTTCTACGCGCGGGTGCGCAGGAGGGGTGCAAATTGAAACCGGAATTTAGTCGAACTTGTGTGCACCCGCACGTCCTGCGGACATGAATGTAGTTCCGAAACCCGGGCCCGCGTGTGGCTGGTTTTTGCTGTAGATTTTTTTTCGGTTCCGTTGCATTTTACATTTCTGCAGTTGCTGCGGACTGGCAGAGTTGCGTTGCATTTTACATGTGTCTTCTGCAGCTGCGCACTGGACTTTTTTCTCGGTTCGCTGTGTTTTACATTTCTGCAGTTGCTACAGACTGGCATAGCTGGGTTGCGTTTTACATGTGTCTTCTGCAGCTGCGCACTGTGTTGCGTTTTTATTTGGTTCGGTTCGCTGCTGCAGCTGTGGCGTTTTTTAATTGTTTTACTGGTTCGCTGCTGCAGAACCGTGTTGCGTTTTTTTCTCGTTCGGTTCGCTGCGTTTTACATGACTGTATTGTTTTACTGCAGACTGTATTGTTCGCTGTATTTTACATCACTGTAGTTAATTGCGTTTTTTTGGGCTTTTTTCCGTTGCGTTTTACCCAACTGGGTTTTCAAAATTAATTTTTCAAAATATAGCAATAGCATACTCGTTTTAAAGATAAAAAAAACGCTCGTTTTTTTTGGTGCAATTTTTATTAAAAATAATGTCGTATGAAAGAGTTATTAACGTTTAAAAAATGAGGGGGAATTGGAGGAGAGAGAAACTATTACCTTGGATTGACTACAATACCCCTCAACAAACTCACGCGCCTCTTTTTCTTCTTCAATTTCACCCATTTAATCTTAGCCATTGATTAATAAATAGATGGTCAAGATTACTTCCTAGCCTTCCTACCCATAGAAATTTCCTATTATATCCTAACCCTACTTTTAAATTAATTATAAAAACCGGTTATATATCCTAGCTATTAGATTTACGAGAGTTTTCCTTTTAAGCTTTCTCAATGCATGTTTTTTAGCTTGTTTATTTTATAGGGGCAATTACATATATCCCCTATGCAAAAACCAACCGCTATGGATAAGTACTGTTGTAGGTTTACCATCGGCATTCATTGGTTGTACGCGGTTAGGCTTTTGAGAACGATGGTCGGTCCCGTTAGCTTCTCGTCGCCGATTCTCTTCACTGGTTAGGATTGGTGGCCGGTGGAGGATTTTAAAACCGATCTTCGCCGCCAGAGAGGAAGAAAAGGTGGGGCGAGTCGAAGTCTTTTTCAACATTAGAAGGGTACTTTTGTCCATTTGTTAAAAAAGGGGAAATATGTAATTAAAGTTTTGGGTTGGGTAAATATGTAATTAAGTTTTTAAATAGAGGGATATATGTAATAATCCCTATTTTATATACAATTGCAGTATGTAGATTTTATAAAGGAGAAATAAGTATCATATTCCAAACATATGCATGTCTTGTTGAGATTTTGAAGACAAGAATATGCAAGTAGTTTAAAGAGTCAAAAGATAAGCTCTCAACATACGTTTTTTAGCTTTAATTATTTTATATACAATTGTCTTGTGTAGAATTTTTGAAGGAGAAATAAATAACATATTGCTTAAAAAAACCATATACAAAACATTTGACATCAACTAATATTGTCAAACAATGATATGATAATCGTATACACATCCATGTTTATGACAATTTTATGCCATCCATTAGGGTAAAATGTTCAGATACTCCCTGTAGTTTTGTAAAATAACACCTATAGTCTCCAACTTTTGAAAATTATACCGATGCTCTCTGTGGTTTACTTTTTTTTTTAACTCAGATGGTCTCTGGAATAAATGAGGTAGTTTTCTTCGTTAAGTCCATTTGAAATTACTTACTTTCCCCTCCCTTTAAAAATAAAAAACAAATATAGATTATTAAAACTGTAGAGCCCACCTTATTTACCCTCCCTTGTAAACAACCTGCCACCACAACCATAGCAACACACCTCCACTGTTACCCACCCCAATTTGATGAAAAAAAATCAAGAAGCTAACCAAATTACCGAAAGCCACCTCACCAAAACCAAAATAAAAACAAAAAAAAAATCAAGAAGCTAACTCTTAGCAACCATCGGAGTCGGCTTATCCACCGCAATCAACTGAGCACCCATCGAATTCCCACAAATCCGCCAATAATCCAACTTCTCCACCAGCATCTTAATATCATCCCGATCCATATTCACCTCTTTTCCGGTATACCTCCACGGCTTCGACCCATAGCACAGTAATGCACCACCTTCACTTTCTCAAGGTCCATATTCTCCGGTTGGGGGTTCAGGCAGGAGGTGGTGCAGCGGTGGTGGGTTTAGGGTGGAGGTGGTGCAGCAGTGGTGGGTTCAGGGAGGAGGTGGTGCAACGGTGGTGGTTTAGGGTGCAGAGGTGATGCGGCGGTGATGGGTTCAGGGTGGAGGTGGTGCTGCAGTGGTGGGTTCAGGGAGGAGGTGGTGCAACGGTGGTGGTTTAGGGTTGGCAGATTGGGGCTTTTTAGGTGGTGGGGTAATGGTGGTCAGGGTGCAGAGGTGTTTTGATTGTGGCTGTTATAGTTCTTGCTTGATGGTGTTTGATAGATGTGCTATGGTGGTGGTGAACTGTGGTTTATGGTGGCATGGTGGTGGCAGTGGTGGTTTTGAAGAGATGCAGAGATTTAGAGAGGGAGGTGGGGATGGGGTGTTATATATTATGTTTAATAATTATTAATTAATTGTGAGGCCAATTGATATTTTAAAATTTATTCTTTTTTTCTTGTATTTTAACAAAAGCAAGGGGTAATTTTGTCATTTTAAATATAACTAACGGAGAAAACTAACCTCCATCCACTCCAGGGACCATTCGAGTTAAAAAAAAGTAAACCACATGGAGCACCGGTGTAATTTCCAAAAGTTGGAGACTATAAGTGTTACTTTACAAAATCACAAGGACTAAACGGGCATTTTACTCTATTTTAAATAATTAGTTCTTTTTTCTTGTATTTTAACAAAAGCAATGGGTAATTTTGTCATTTTACTGGGAATTAACGGAGAAAACTAACCCCCATCCACTCCAGAGATCATCCGAGTTAAAAAAAAAATAAACCACAAGTAGCACCGGTGTAATTTCCAAAAGTAAAGAACTATAAGTGTTACTTTACAAAATCACAGAGACTATAAGGGCATTTTACTCCAGCCATTATTAAAGTTATATTGACAAAAACACCCTTAAAAAATAGAAGTTAATCCCAAATTTAATGTTTACAAGTTATAATCCATCCCATTTATAGATAAGCCCACGTAAATGTTCCATTAGCCCACTACCACCCTAATATCAATCCAAATATTAAATCTAATATTATTTCTTTACTTAAATATTAATATTCCTTTCTCATTTTAGATTTTACGAACCGAACTTGAGCTCAAATTTCAGCTAGCTAAGAATAGAGGAGCCGAGCTGGCTTGTTTAACTTCAAGCCCGAGCTAAAGCTGACTTGACTCTTAACTGGTTGATTAAGCAGCCCCAGGATAACGTATGCTCCCTTTCAAAGATCAACATGATCAAGAAACACATACACGATAGCAAGCTCAACATAAAACAACAATTTCCATGACCAAAACATCGGAACCGTCTCGTTTCTTTGTGACAAAACAGTACCTGAGAAGACCTAGAGTCGAGCCTCAAACTCGCATCCTAAATCTACATATGAAACAGGTACTGAACCCGACAAACAGCAGAAACATAACAGTACTCGTGTGTAGTATATATAGATATCGTGCGATTGATGGGATAAGTGTATTCAGTGAATGCTCGGGCGAGGTGCACGTGGTCGAACCGGAGTTTTAGAAGGGCTAACCCTGCATCATCATAAAAACAAGAATCATGTATTACAAACTGGAAAAGGATAACTGAAATTGAAAATGGGAAAACAACAGGCACAATCACCTTATGGGCAATGATCCCAATACCGCACCGCTACAGTTCAGTGCTGCAATGGCACTCTCAGCCTGCAAAATTAAACACAAGCTGAATAAAACCGGGGGGCGTGACCAAAAGTGAACACTAGCGTAAGCGAACCGAGCTGAGCCCGAGCCCAAGCTCGAGCTTGGCTTAGTTAACTTACGAGAGTGAGAGCTCACAGGTTCTCGGCTAGCGAGTGATGTTTGAAGCCTGAGCTAATGTAGTTTATTATTTATTAAATAACTTTTATAAATTTATAATTATTTTTACATAATATAATCATACTTTTTATATATTCTTTAGTTATTATTATCATAACTTTATGCATAATAATAGTTAATATATAAATGTAAAAATAAATTATATATTAAATAAAAGTTGTCAAAAAATTATGCTTTTTTAGGCTTGCAAGCCTACTTGAGCTTGATAAGTGAAGCATGGGCCCATGTTCATTTATTAAACAAGCTTATTTTAGGATTGAGCTCGGGCTCGTTTAAGCTTGACTCGATTCGAGCTTCTAGTGAGCCGCTCTCGCGTAGCTCACGAGCAAATTGGCTCGTTTGCGGCTTTAGTGAATAAGATTCCACAAATATAATAAAAAAAACCCTAATAGAATTAGCAATCAAAATCATCAAATGACTACCAAAAGTTCAAAACTAATAACAATTTCCAAAATTAATCAGGATTCATTGTTCATAATCACCAACCAAATGGTTAGAAAACCAAAATAAAAAAATAAAAAATAAAACTATATATTGCATTTTGCTTTGGCTGTGCATCGGTTGAGATTTCTAAAGTTTCTGTTGTTTTCCCATTTGGTCGGTTACAAATGATGGTGTTGACGTGAACACCACATCAACATTTGTAACCAGTATTACCAGTTTATACACGATTTCTCCACATAAACGAAGTCCTTGAAAGTTGGTTGATATTTAGTGACATTGACCCTTGTAATAACAACAAAATATTGATATAATTAATTCTGATTCACAGGCATAGTTGTCAATGGCGAATAGCGACAAATATCGGTAAGGTACCTATATGCTACATAACGAATAGCGATAAATAGCGGGAAGCTATTTTATAAAGAGCGATACACTGGAAAAAAAATTATATGTATATTATATCAAATTACTCTGGTATATATATGCTATTTTACATGTAATTTTAACAAAAACCTAAAATCCAGCTATTTTATAGCTATATTTAATTGCTATTCATATTAAAAAAAAACATAAATAAACTGTCGCTATCTATCGCTACAACCCTAATGGCGAGCCTAGACCTATACGCTACGTAGCGCGCTATAGCGATCGCTATGCTTGCTATTGACAACTATGTTCACAGGACTTCCTTATTTTATCAACATTTAGGTGTATCTATTTAAACAACCCCAACGAGCATTTTTAACATACAAAACCAGCTCATGAGTCTAGAGAAATATTACCATCACGAACTCCACAAAGGCGATACGAGTTAAATGATTATAGTCTCCTAGCAACCTCAAACGGTAAACCTATAAAACAATAATTACAATAAATATAAATAAGAATCAAAGTAGCAAAAATGAATTCAGATACTGTATAAATGCGTTGTACATAACCCACAAACCTCTCCACAAAATGATTCAAAAACAGTTTCACATCTGCCTGCGTAACCTGCTTCATACAAATAAAGATCACATATATGCATGCACCCATATAATAAATTAACAATTGAGTAAAGTACATGGATGGTCCCTGTGGTTTACCAAAATTTTGAATTTGGTCCCTAGCTTTTCAAAAGTACACGGATGGTCCTTGTGGTTTGCACTTTGTAACGTATTTGTCCCCAGCCAACAAATCTAAAGGTTTCAGCAGGTCCAAGTTAGGGACCAAATGCGTTGTAAAGTGCAAACCATATGGACCATCCATGTACTTTTGGAAAAAGTTGGGGACTAAATGCGTTACAAAGCGCAAACTACATGGACCATCTATGTACTTTTGGCAACAAGGGACCAAATCCAAAATTTTGGTAAACCTTAGGGACCATCTGTGTACTTTACTCTTAACAATTAAATATACATAAGAAAATGAAAAACCCTCTAAACTACCTTCTTGTCAATGTTAGTACAATAGATAGTTCTTGCACACATTTCTCTTTCGTCTTCCGACTAAACACAAACGAAAGCGCAAATGTAAGGGATTTAGCAAAACCATTAATCATATATTTGTAAAGATTAATATCCTTAAAGCTGCAAAGTAAAAGAAACTCACTCGGGGCAAAAAAGTCGGATTTACGGGTGCAATTGCGGTTTTTGAAGGAAGAACCCTAACGGGATAGTACCCAAGCATCGTTCCTGCAAGACTTAATGCATTCCTTGCACCCTCTGTAACCACATTATACACACATGATGTAACACAATACACTGATTGTGTATATTTGATCGAGAATCAAAGGTTATATCACGTACCCTCGTCAGTAAACTCAATGAACGCAAAACGAAGAACGGAATTCGGGTCACCAAATATACGACAATCCACAACCTAAATTTATCAATCAAACAATTGGTCATAAATTCATAATCGTAACATATCACTAATAAAAGGGCATTATGTAGCATATTTACCTGTCCACAATTGATAAAGAGGCCAGCAAGTTGTTCTTCGGTTACCTGAATTCAAAGGGATGGATGTTACAAAACTAACTAAGACAACTTTCTACCCGATCATTATTATGCAGTTAATATTGTGACGTGATATATTGGTTGATGCAGAATATCAGTACCGATATCATCAGCGATATTGACTAATATTTGACCGATATATCACCGATTTGCCCGATATGCCCGATATCAGTACCTTTTTCTTAGTTCCACCATTCGTCTTTCTTCTTATTGTTGTCATTAGTGTTTTAAGTCTTAATTGTTAAATGTTAGTGTTTTAAGTGTTAATTAGTTCCTACTTACTACAATTATTAGTGTTTTGCAAGTTGCAAAAGTTAATTTGTTAAGGGTAGGAGAGTATACTGAATTGCTAGTGTTAAATTGCTATATATATAAATTCAGCATGCTATTAAAATTGCCGATATCCCACCGCAATTACAGATATCTAAAATATCGGTCCTTGACCGATATCCAATTTTTTACCGCATTAACTGCTTAATGCTACCAATGACAACACATAGCTACAAAAATCAACTAATCGTGTACTGCTAAAGAGACACCACCCTAATTACTATACACCAGCCCACCTGTCACATTATATGGACCATATGTCAGGGCGGAAAAAGGTCATACAGGACATATGAGTTTGTCAGTGGTCACATCAGTCATTTGTTTTTCAGTCAAAATAACATATGGGCCAAACCATATGACCCGGCCCTCAGACAACCCATATGACCACTTTTCACCATATCATATGACTCATATGATATGTAAGACGTCCGTGGGGTTAGTGCCCAACAAATAATGTTCACCTGGTGATCGATATCGGACACATGAACAGTTCTCCTGATCACATCCTCCCTCTGTGCCATGTTAGTTCGATTATTCATCCTCCGTTTACGATGAGCAAACTCACCCTTCTTCTAACCATAAATGTCACAAACCCAAAACACATAAATTCATCGTCAAACAAACCAAAAAAATAATAAGAAAACAAAACAAAAATCAACCATACCCTTCTAACAGAACCCCCATTAACATTTCCAAAAGGGCTTTGATTCTGATTACTCTGCAACCCAAACTCATTAACCACAGAGTACCCAAACGGAGGCTGCACAACTAACGGCGCCGTGAACTTATTAACAGCAGCAAGTGACGGAGGCACAAATTCTTCAGCCAAAGGGTTCAATTTCGACAACATTTCAGCCAAATCCCTCATTTCTTTATCAAAACCCTGATCACGATCACGATCATTCACACCACCATTTCCATTAGAACCCATCATCATCTTACTATTCTGATGAAAACCCTTTTGGGGTTCGCGTTCATTCGCCCTAGAAATTAATGATTTTGACTCATCAAGATCCTCTGATTCGACCCGATTGTTGTTCGACACAAGAGTCATGGTTGCCGACTGTTAACAGTTGTGTTGTGCGAATTGAGCTGAATTTGTAGATACAGATACAAGATTTGAGTATTCTTAAAAGGGAAAGTGAACGTAAATTAAAGAAAGATGATTGATGATCATTACCTGTGTGAAGAGGGTGAAATGGAGTGTTTTTAGATCATTGAATGAATGAAACTTGAAGATTGTCTTGAGAGAGAGGGTTGCATCACTTGCATAAATTGGAGCAAAAATAGTGTGATTTCTCCTAATTTTTGTTGTTGTTAGACCGGTTTTTGTTTTGTATATTTGTGTTGGGACATGACAAATGATCCAAGAATTATTGCAACATAAATTATTTCTATTTAAGTAACACAATTTTAGGTATACTCAAACTATATTAATCCTGAATATGTTAATACGTTTTTGTAGTGAAAAGTTTAGAAATAACATTTATATAATCACATTTAGATTGGTGTATCTAATATGTTTGAAAAAAAGGTTGTGTTCGGATAAACCAGTTTAATTAAGCAGATCGATTCACTAACTTGTTTAACTCATTATTTATAACTCACCAATTTGATTAACATGTTTACATTACAGTTTGATCATCACATGTCAACTCCTTAAATTTGTTTGACATGTTTGGATAAATGTTTTAAATAGATTTTGGTCGAGTTACGTAATTTTAAATGTGTGCATGTTAATTTTTTTTACACAAATATAATAATAAGTCGTGTACGGGCTAAATAATTTAACCTCATACTTCAACACGACTAACACACCTCTTACCTTATTGACATGGTATCCCCTATTTTCATTGTGTGCTTGAATTTAAAATTAGCATATCATCATTTAGTTTATTTTAACGCAAACATGGTCATGGATTACGTGTAAGTTGTTTCATTGTTATTCTTGTGTTTTATCGTCTTATATATCCTCTTGAAGTAAAAAAAACTAAATGAACCATTGCCACATATTGTCGTAAATGACTTTATATCTACTAGTTTTTTTTCATCTTTTTTAGACCATGGGTTGTGGACTAACACCTCTTAACAAATAGGATGTTTTCACGAGCATATAAATTAATTCTACACAAATATACATGCCTCACGCTTATGACTACACTCACACTTGAGCCCTTCACACCTCACTCACACCCTGTGAGGCGGTGTTTCACGTCCATTTTGGACGAGTTGGCATTGGACGTTAAACGAGATCGACTAAGTTTTCGCCGCGTAGCACGGAGGAACACACTAGTTGTTATCAAGTGTCAAAAGGAAAAAAGGTAAAAATTACCATTGTCAAATCCAAAAATTCATAATGTATATTGTTCTAGGGTTGTCTAAAAAGCTCGCAGCTCACTCGAACCTCGCTCAGATTTAGCTTGGAAAAAGCTCGCTTGATATGGCTCGATTTGAAAGTGAGCCGAGTCGGCTCGGCTCGATTAGAAAGTGAGTCCAGCTCAGCTCAGTTTGTAACGAGCCAGATTGGCTCGGTTTGACTCGCTTGCCAGCTCGGCTTAGCTCAAATTATTTAACTTTTAATATATTTTATTTATATACATAGGGTGAGGTTTGGCTACCAAATCCATTTTTCCTACAAAATGTACAAAGTGATAAAATACCACAATTTCAGTCATAAAACACACTCAAAACCCACAAATAACAGAATGAAGATCACTAAAACACAATATCCGAATCCTAACAGTCCATAAAAACTTAAAAAAAACACCATCGTAGAACTATGAATATACAACACAACATGATAATGAATACAAAACACACTAATTGTCACACCCCAACCGATGGCGGAAACATCGGGGTTAGTGGCACTAGGCGACCAGATTGATTTCACGAGATGTTCCATAACAATCATTTAACATATCACAACCTGCTTAATATCCCATACTATTAAACGTAACATTTAAACAATTATTACAAAACGAGGATTTCTCATAAAATTCAACCGGGTTCGATTTCCCATAGATTTCATACATAAGTTCCAAATCTGAAATACATCAACAAACTAACTAAACAAAACAACTAAACTAAGCAACATCTAAGCATCCAGGCTAAATCCTCAACATGTTACATACGTTAAAATACAAGTTAATACAAGTAAGTAAAGGTGAGCATACGAGTTTGATTAATACTAGCATAGTCGAGAAAGCGTTTGCGAAACAATCTAATTACATATCATGATACACCAAAACACTTAACATAACATAGGCTCATTTCTCATGCAAACTACCGTGAGAAGGCTTGCGTATCCATCCTAACTAGACCCGTCGGGTGTTAGCCAAACTATAGTACCATACTAGCTAAGGAGGCAAGTTAACGAAAATAAGTCCTAGTCACATGTTTCTAGTATCACGTATCGAGCATATACAATCAGATTATTCGCGTGCGATAAACAATTTTGATTTGTGAAGTGATTTTGATATAGGAACGTATGTAACACCCAAAAAGTACATTAAAGCGAAAATGGGTCAAGTATACTCACTGTGGGTGCGTTTAGGTAAGATTAGAGGATCTGAGGAGAGTCGGGATGAGCGCCGGATCAGCCTGTAAACGAACAGAAGTGTATCAGTCTTCCGAAAAGCCGAAAGGGTGAAGTTTGAGTGGGGCAGTAGCTAAGTTCGGGCGAACTTGTGTGTAAACACACAAGTTCAAGCGAACTGGTTAAGGCTTGGTGAGAGTGGGGCCAAGTTCGGTCGAACTTGTTAAGATTCTTAGGAATCTTGTCAAGTTCGGGCGAACTTGTAAGGAAACTCTTACTGGAAAGACAAGTTCGGGCGAACTTGCTTGATTTCTTGGGAAATTAGGCAAGTTCGAGCGAACTTGTGAGAAGATTGATGAAATTGGCTCAAGTTCGGTCAAACTTGACCCATTTGGGTACAAGTTCGGTCGAACTTGACCTGTTGTGCTGGTGATTCTCGAGCGAACTTGATGTTTTCGGGTCCAAAATCTTGCGTTTTCGCGTCGTTTGCTGAGGAATCGAGTGTACACCCCTCCAACCTTAAGCCACTGAGTACAACTAAGGCTGGAAAGGTCTTTTTGGAGTGAACTTAGCCATTTTACAGAAACTCGGGCTAATCTGGGCGAACCAGTGGGTTCGTACGGGTTAGTCCAGCTTGTGTAAAGTGATGACTTCGTCCTTGTGCTTCTGGATCTAAGGTTTAGCTTGACGACGCCTCTTTCCACTCCAAAGTGAACGAAACATACGTCATTAGTCCGAAAATAATGTAAAAATCATTGAGGTTTTACTCAGATCTAAGCATAGATCTGAGTGAATAATAGAAGTTTTATGTAAAAAGATGAAGATTTTTATAAACAGAGGAAATTTGGTCAAAACGAAGGCTATGCCTTGTGCCAAAATCGTTGTAAACCTTTGTAAGACATTGATAAACGTTGTTGCAGTGAAATCGGGTTGATTCTTACTTAGAACACGAAGGTTTTGGGTTTTGAGAGCTCTGGGCGAACTTACAGCAAGTTCAAATGAGAGGAATGAGTTGAGTATTTATAGGTGAAGGCAAAAATGAAGGCTGGTGAGAGCAAGTTCGCGCGAACTTGTAGGGATTTTGGGAATGGATAGCTAAGTTCGGCCGAACTTGTACAGGTATGTACAAGTTCGAGCGAACTTGTAGATAAAAGAGGGATTCTGCTTTCATCAGCCAAGTTCGGCCGAACTTGGTAATACCAAGTTCGAGCGAACTTGATTTAAGTTGCTGAATTTTCTTTGTTTTTCGCGTTAAGAGTTCGTTTGGTTATTCGGTTCGCATTATATTGTTATATTAAGCGTTATATTAGAGCGTTAAGCGTTATACTTGATATAATAGTGCGATTTAGCGATTTGAGAGTGTGAGGTCGATGTGATAGCGAGCGTAATCATAATTATAAACACACATAACACATAAATAACACAAAACCACATAATTAACTGTGATTTGCGATGCAATGAGATGAGATAAGCAATACGATTTAATAAGCGATTAGATGCGATAATAACGTACAACACCATAAGTAATTAACATAAACTTTATTATTAACCGAATCTCGGATTTACAAAGGATAGATAAACGGGAAGCAAAATGAAAAGATAATAACGAATTTCCGAGTTGTTACAGTCTCCCCTACTTTAGGGAATTTCGTCCCGAAATTAGGCAGCGGCCGTAACAAAGAGATGCGGATATTTCGTTTTCATATCACTTTCGAGTTCCCAAGTGAACTCGGCACCGCGTTTACCTTTCCATCGGAATTTCACGATGGGTACGCGAGAGCGTCGGAGTTTCTTGGTTTCTCGATCCATGATCTCAACGGGTTTTTCCATGAAATGAAGCGTCTCGTTGATTTGCAGATCTTCGAGAGGGACATGTAGATTTTCTTCGGCTAGGCACTTTTTAAGATTAGACACGTGGAAAGTCGGATGTACATTATTAAGTTCCTCCGACAGTTCGAGTTGGTAAGCCACTTTGCCGATCCTTTCCAGATTCTTAAAGGGTCCTATGTATCGTGGCGCTAGCTTTCCTTTCTTTCCGAAGCGGACCACTCCCTTCCAAGGTGCAACCGTTAGGAGCACGTGATCTCCCACTTCGAATTGCAGGGGCTTGCGACGTTTGTCGGCATAACTCTTTTGGCAACTCCTAGCTTTCAAGAGATTGTCTCTGACTTGGAGGATCTTGTCAGTTGGTTCTTGAATTAGCTCGGGACCGGTGATTTGTGCTTCTCCGATCTCGTGCCATGCAATAGGCGATCGACATTTTCTTCCATACAGTGCCTCAAAAGGAGCCATTTGAATGCTGGTATGATAAATATTATTGTACGAGAATTCTATTAAAGGTAAATGCATATCCCAGTTACCACCGAAATCTAAGATGCACGCACGAAGCATGTCTTCGAGGGTGCGGTTCGTCCGCTCAGTCTGACCGTCGGTTTGAGGGTGGAAAGCGGTACTGAGATTGAGTGTGGTACCGAGAGCGGATTGAAAAGTCTCCCAGAGACGCGAAGTAAAGCGACCGTCTCGGTCAGAGATGATGTCACGAGGCGTCCCGTGTCGACAAATGACTTCGTCAGTATAGATTCGGGCTCGTTCGACCTTAAAGTCTTCTCGTATAGCAATAAAGTGCGCAGATTTGGTGAGACGATCAACGATAACCCAAATGCTATCGTGACCAGATAAAGTGCGGGGAAGTTTAGTAACGAAGTCCACAGCTATACTCTCCCACTTCTACATTGGGATTTTGGGTTGTTCGAGCAAACCAGAGGGCCTTTGATGTTCGGCTTTAACTTTCGAACAACTTAAGCACTTTGAGACGTACAAGGCGATATCCTTTTTTATGTCCGGCCACCAATACTTAGGACGAAGCTCCTGGTACATCTTGTCGGCTCCGGGGTGAATGGAATATCGGGATTTATGAGCTTCGGTCATTAGTAAATTACGGAGATTATCACGACTGGGAATCCAAATGCGATTAAGATAGTAATAAATACCATCAGATTTAGATACAAGCTGAGTTTCGGCTCCACAATTCATTTCCTCTTGCAGGGTATTCTCGTTAAAACATGTGTGTTGCACGGCACGGATGAGGGTTTCAAGTTTAGCACAAGCTTGAGAGTCACGGATACTATATACATAGCTTCATCGACTGAGAGCATCGGCAACGACGTTTGCTTTGCCGGGATGGTAGCGTATCTCGCAATCGTAGTCGTTGAGAAGTTCAACCCATCGACGTTGTCGCATGTTTAGTTATTTTTTATTAAAGATATGTTGTAAGCTCTTATGGTCAGTGAAGACCGTACAATTTGTACCGTAAAGGTAGTGTCGCCATATCTTTAATGCAAAAACAACTGCACCGAGTTCGAGATCGTGGGTCGTGTAGTTCTTCTCGTGGATCTTGAGTTGGCGAGACGCATACGCGATAACCTTGTCTTGTTGCATAAGCACACAACCAAGACCAAGATTCGAGGCATCACAATAAACAACGAAATCGTCATTTCCATCAGGTAACGCGAGGATAGAAGCGTTGTATAGCATACGCTTGAGAGTTTGAAAAGCTTCCTCTTACTGGGAATCCCAAACAAAAGGTTTATCTTTATGAGTTAAAGCGGTAAGCGGAACGGCGATTTTTGAAAAGTCGGCAATGAATCGACGATAGTAACCCGCCAATCCAAGAAATGAACGGATTTCGGAAGCATTCTTCGGTGTAATCCAACTCTTGACGGCTTTGATCTTTGCAGGGTCGACGTGAATTCCTTGACTATTAACGATGTGGCCGAGAAATTGGACTTCTTCGAGCCAGAATTCACATTTAGAGAATTTAGCATAAAGGCGATTTCCTTGAAGAAGTTCGAGGACTAAACGAAGATGACGCGCATGTTCGTCTCTCGACTTCGATAGATAAGGATATCATCGATGAAAACAATGACTAAACGATCTAAGAAAGCTTTACACACACGGTTCATCAAATCCATGGAAACCGCGGGTGCATTGGTAAGACCTAAAGGCATGACCACGAATTCAAAATGGCCATAGCGAGTACGAAAGGCGGTTTTCGGAATATCTTCTTCCAATACGCGTAACTGATGATAACCGGAACGAAGATTGATCTTAGAAAAACAAGTAGCACCTTGAAGCTGATTAAATAAGTCGTCGATACGAGGAAGTGGATAGCGGTTCTTTATCGTGAGTTTGTTAAGTTCATGATAGTCGATGCACATTCGGAACGATCCATCCTTCTTTTTCACGAAAAGGACGGATGCGCCCCAAGGCGAAGTGCTCGGTCGTATGAAACCTTTATCAAGAAGCTCTTGAAGTTGGCTTGATAGCTCGCGCATTTCTGAGGGTGCGAGGCGATAAGGAGCTTTAGCAACAGGAGTAGCACCTGGAATTCAAATCGATACGGAATTCAACATCTCGAGTAGGGGGTAAACCGGATAAATCGTCGGGAAAGACTTAGGAAATTCACAAACAACGGGAACGTCTTTATAAGTCTTCTTTTCTTTCTCCGGGTTCACGATATGGGCGAGGAAAGCAACACATTGCTTTTGTAAACATTTGTGTGCTTGAGTACATGACAAAAGCATCAACTTCTTTGAGGGAGTTTCACCATAAACATGAAGTTGATCACCGTTAGAGAGAGGGAATCAGATCATTTTATCGAAACATACAACTTCAGCATGGTTTTCACGAAGAAAGTCCATACCTATTATGATATCGAAGCTACCTAACTGCATAGGTATGAGATTGATCGAGAAGACATGGTTGTTGAGATCGAGAGAACAACCACGTAGGATGGAAGTGACGGTAACTGTTCTTCCGGTGGTGACTTCCACATCGAAAGTCTTTGGGAGTTTAGCGCGCTTACATTTTAAAACCTTTTCGAATTCTAATGATACAAAACAACTATCGGTACCAGTATCAAATAAACATGAAGCATAAATACCATTAACGAGAAACGTACCATTGACAACATTGTTGTCATTCTGAGCCTGGTGGTGGTTGAGATTGAAGGCTCTGCCACGCGTAGCTTGTGGTTGCTGCTGCTGCGGTGGCTGAGGCTGCGGTGCTGACTGCTCTTTTTTGACAGGACGATTCGGGCAGACATTGGCGAAATGATTCGGATCACCACAAACATAGCACACACGTGCTTTTGGAGCTTGCTGCTGGTTGGCTTGAGGAAGAGCGGGTAAAGCTGGAGCTGCTGAAGCCTGAGGAGCTGGCTGACGAGTACCACTACGGCAGTTGACTGTAAAGTGGCAGTAGATGTTGCAGTTTGTGCAAAAACGACAATTGCCACCCACCACATGATGATAAGTGCACCTTAGGGCACAGTGGGTGAGGACCGGTGTACGCACGCTTAGCTGGAGGTACGTTCGGAGCGGCTGACTGAAGCGGCGAGAGCATAGTTCTTACTCGGGTTTCCTCTTTTGCGTCCCTGGCGCTTTCCCTTCGGTTCATTTGGTGATTCGGTAGCAGCGGTTGGTTCGACGATAGCTTGATTGGCAACTTTCGCATGAGTCTTGAAATACCCATCTTGGACTCGCTGATCATTGATCTCAGTGGCGAGCATGAAGGTTTCCTCGATGGTTGTAGTACGAGCAACTTTCACAAAATTTGTGACATACTCGGGTAAACCACGGATGTACTTGTTGATAGCTTTCTCAGTCGTATCAACCTGGCTGGGACAGATGATGCTCAAAATCTTAAACCGAGCAGTAAAACCAGCATTGTCGGGACCATCCTGTTTGATACCCCAAAACTCATTCTCGAGCTTTTGCATTTCATGCGGAGGACATAACACCTTCATCATTACTTCCTTGAGTTCCTCCCAAGATAGACTGTAGGCTTCATCATTTCCATGCTTGTTTCTTTCGGCTGTCCACCAGTCGAGAGCACGGGACTGGAAGACTCCGGTAGCGTTCACGGTGCGGAGGTCATCGGGGCATCCACTTTGCCTAAAAGTGACCTCAATAACATCGAACCAGTGAAACATAGAAGTCGGTCCGTCATTGCCCGTGAAGGCGAGAGGTGCACAAGCCTTGAAGTTCTTGAAGCTGAATCGCGGCTTGGGATTCTCAGTTTTTGAGTCGACTGAGGAGTTGCTGCTTACAGCATGAATTTCCGAGACGATTTGCGGGATGACGTTTGCCATTCCTTGGCGACTAGTGAAGCGATGCGCTTGTTGTCGCTGTGGCGCTGAGCAGTAAGGCGGTGAGTATGAGATCCGAGTGACGACATCTACACAAAGATTTGGATTAGACGAGATTCGATTATAATAGAGTTATGCTTAAACTATTATTATAATTATTCATACAAGGCACAAAATCACATAAACACATAGGCACGTAAGCACATAAGCACATAAGCACGTAAGCACATAAGCATACACCTTGCACATATTCACCTTCTTATAAGTAAAACATAGCGCGTTCGAGATGCGATATAATAGCGAGATATAAGCGATATATATAAGAGAGATAAGCGAGATAATACCGCTTATGAGGCACACATGTCCTCATAGGCGTAAGCGAGTTAAGCGATTAGTTTGGTTTGTGTATTAATTTAGCGTTTCAGATTACGAGAGCTGTGCGAGTAGTGCATGCGTTTAGGGAGCGTAAGGAATTGATAATGCGAGAAATAAATAAAGCAAGAAATCGAATAAAGCGAAAATTCTCAAATTTAAACACATAAATAGTAATAAACTTGATGATGCGTAAATCGACGATATAGGCTTAAATCAATTGGGAGTGCCCGGGGTTTTGACACATTTGACACGCCAAAGTGATTCGACTACCCTTTGCATTTGGACCCACGCTTTGGCCTAATAGATAAACGTTCTCACCGAAGCGGCTAACGACGTTTACCCTTCCAGTTAATACGTGTTCCAAACCATCGGTATAATCGAGACTTTGGTGAGATTGAAAATCGAAGCATGGAATTAGTTATTAAGATGCGGGTTTCACCCCTAACTTAACAACATCATTCCTAGTTGTGGCCACGCTCACCGATCACATCGGGCGTTCCACTAGATAGAAAGGGAGATGTTCGTCGAGGTTTGGATGTCACTCCTAACTCAACGAAGATATCTCGTGATGAGTAATACGCGGAATGAGCGATCTTATTGAGAGTTCTTGGTTATCACACCTAGTCTCAACTTGATCCTCGTTTGTGGGATATGAGCGTTTCATAATCGTGTATATTGTATTAACCTTAGGAAAGACATATTTAAGCATTTATGGCAAGTAGATTAGCATTTAATTCAAGGACTGGTCAATCATGTACTTAAACATGCTACTAGGTCAAACATGACAATTCTACCTATTATCCTAAAGAATTCGCTCTGATACCAATCTGTCACACCCCAACCGATGACGGAAACATCGGGGTTAGTGGCACTAGGAAACCAAATTGATTTCACGAGATGTTCCATAACAATCATTTAACATATCACAACCTTCTTAATATCCCATACTATTAAACGTAACATTTAAACAATTATTACAAAACGGGGATTTCTCATTAAGTTCATCCGGGTTCGATATCCCTTAGATTTCATACATAAGTTCTAAATCTGAAATACATCAACAAACTAACTAAACAAAACAACTAAACTTGGCAACATCCAAGCATCCATGTTAAATCCTCAACCTGTTACATACGTTAAAATGCAAGTCAATACAATTAAGTAAAGGTGAGCATACGAGTTTGATTGATACTAGCATAGTCGAGAAAGCGTTTGCGAAACAATCTAATTACATATTATGATACACCAAAACACTTAATATAACATAGGCTTATTTCTCATGCTAACTACCATGAGAAGGCTTGCGCGTCCATCCTAACTAGACCCCGTCGGGTGTTAGCCAAACTATAGTACCATACTAGCTAAGGAGGCAAGTTAACGAAAATAAGTCCTAGTCACATGTTTCTAGTATCACGTATCGAGCATATACAATCAGATTATTCGCGTGCGATAAACAGTTTTGATTTGTGAAGTGATTTTGATATAGGAATGTATGTAACACCCAAAAAGTGCATTAAAGCGAACATGGGTCAAGTATACTCACTGTGGGTGCATTTAGGTAAGATTAGAGGATCTGAGGAGAGTCGGGATGAGCCGGATCAGCCTGTAAACGAACAGAAGTGCATCAGTCTTCCGAAAAGCCGAAACGGTGAAGTTTGAGTGGGGCAGTAGCTAAGTTCGGGCGAACTTGTGTGTAAACACACAAGTTCGAGCGAACTGGTTAAGGATTGGTGGGAGTGGGGCCAAGTTCGGTCGAACTTGTTAAGATTCTTAGGAATCTTGTCAAGTTCGGGCGAACTTGTAAGGAAACTCTTATTTGAAAGACAAGTTCGGGCGAACTTGCTTGATTTCTTGGGAAATTAGGCAAGTTCGAGCGAACTTGTGAGTAGATTGATGAAATTGGCTCAAGTTCGGTCGAACTTGACCCATTTAGGTACAAGTTTGGTCGAACTTGACCTTTTGGGCTGGTGATTCTCGAGCGAACTTGATGTTTTCGGGTCCAAAATCTTGCGTTTTCGCGTCGTCTGCTGAGGAAATCGAATGTACATCCCTCCAACCTTAAGCCACTGAGTACAACTTAAGCTAGAGAGGTCTTTTGGAGCGAACTTAGCCATTTTTACAGAAACTCGGGCTAATCCGGGTGAACCGGTGGGTTTGTACGGGTTAGTCCAGCTTGTGTAAAGTGACGACTTCGTCCTTGTGCTTCCGGATCTGAGGTTTAGCTTGACGACGCCTCGTTCCACTCCAAAGTGAACGAAACATACGTCATTAGTCCAAAAATAGTGTAAAAATCAATGCTTTAAAGGTTTTACTTAGATCTAAGCATAAAACTGAGTGAAAAACAGAAGTTTTATGTAAAAAGATGAATATTTTCGTAAACAAAGGAAATTTGGTCAAAACGAAGGATATGCCTTGTGCCAAAATCGTTGTAAACCTTTGTAAAATGTTTATAAATGTTGTTGCAGTGAAATCGGGTTGATTCTTACTTAGAACACGAAGGTTTCGGGTTTTGAGAGCTCTGGGCGAACTTACAGCAAGTTCAAATGAGAGGAATGAGCTGAGTATTTATAGGTGAAGGCAAAAATGAAGGCTGGTGAGAGCAAGTTCAGCCGAACTTGTACAAATCTGTACAAGTTCGCGCAAACTTGTAGGGATTTTGGGAATGGATAGCTAAGTTCGGCCGAACTTGTACAGGTATGTACAAGTTCGAGCGAACTTGTAGATAAAAGAGGGATTCTGCTTTCATCAGCCAAGTTCGGCCGAACTTGGTAATACCAAGTTCGAGCGAACTTGATTTAAGTTGCTGAATTTTCTTTGTTTTTCGCGTTAAGAGTTCGTTTGGTTATTCGGTTCGCATTAGATTGTTATATTAAGCGTTATATTAGAGCGTTAAGCGTTATACTTGATATAATAGTGCGATTTAGCGATTTGAGAATGCGAGGTCGATGTGATAGCGAGCGTAATCATAATTATAAACACACATAACACATAAATAACACAAAACCACATAATTAACTGTGATTTGCGATGCGATGAGATAAGCGATGTGATATAATAAGCGATTAGATGCGATAATAACGTACAACACCATAAGTAATTAACATAAACTTTATTATTAACCGAATATCGGATTTACAAAGGATAGATAAACGGAAAGCAAATGAAAAGATAACAACGAATTTCCGAGTTGTTACACTAATATAGTCATTCGAAAATCTAAGCCTTATCATCTAAAACACAACACAAAACCCACAAATATGACGTTTTAGTAAACTTCACTTTGTTATTTGTAGGTTTTGAGTGTGTTTTATGGTTGACATTATGGTATTATAACTTTTTATACTTTGTAGGAAAAATGGACTTTGTAGCTGTCACACCCCAACTGATGGCGGAATTATCGGGATGCGTCACTAAGCGAATAGATTGTTCAAGAGAATCTATAACGACTATTAAAATAACAATATTTAGCGAGGTTCAACTTCCCATAAAATTAAACAAATATTCATATAACAATCAAAACGGATTACATGACTCTTGAACAATAAAACAAAATGTAACCACTAGATTAAGCAAGTATCTAAAGCCTAATCCAATTGCAGCAGATAATCAATCAATCTGTCACATACGTTAAAATAAAAGTCAATACAAAAATGTAAAGGTGAGCATACAGGTTTAGCATAGTTATAGTAATAAAGAGTTCAGCGAAACCAGCATACACTCACGTAGTCATGTGAACATATATGTTATCAACACCAAAACTAACTAACCAATTAGACCGCGAGTGAGTACGTACAATACGTGTCCACCGAAATGGCCACGAACGTAAATAGTAAAGTAAAGCGAACCTTAACAACCCCCGAACCTACGGGTGGTGGGTCAACCTATAGCTGCTATCTTGTTAAGGGTGGTGAGCAAGTCTCAAGGCATACAAATAACAAATAGCAGTTCAGTGTTTCACATATAGTCATGCGAGAACGGTTTGCGTTTTGAAGCGTTTTAGCATTGTGTGTAGTGCTCATTTGATAGAGACGTATGTAACACCCAAAAGTGCGTTAAGCAAAAAGGGGTCAAGTATACTCACATTGAGTGCGTAAACATCAAACACGGGTGAGCTGGAGAGTGGGAAGAGCGCCGGTTCAGCCTGCAAGCGGGAACAGAAGTGCATCAGTCTACCATATTGCTGAAACGGTTGAACGTAAAGCCGTGTTGGGAGTAGGTTAATTCGTACGAACTGTGCTTCGTACGAATTGAGCCAGTTCGTACTAATTGAGCCAGATCGTACTAATTGAGCCAATTCGTACGAAGCTGTATCGGTTCGTACGAATAGTGTCAAGTTGTACGAGTTGTCTCTTGTGTGTTTTGAACTGTTTCTTGTCCAAAATCGAGTGGTTTTGGGTCTTTCTTTGGGGAAATCGAGTGTTCATCCCTCCAGCCTTAAGTTACT
Organism: Scalesia atractyloides; assembly: GCA_947069175.1. NCBI lineage: Eukaryota > Viridiplantae > Streptophyta > Magnoliopsida > Asterales > Asteraceae > Scalesia > Scalesia atractyloides. The sequence continues at coordinate 45,152,209 of CAMTDV010000019.1, read as the reverse complement.
GATCAAACCGTGAGCCGGAGAAGCCTTTTGAGCAAGTTAGTCACTTGTGGGAACTTGGACTGGTTCGTACAAACTGAGTAGTTCGTACGAGATAGTCAAGTTCTCACGGGTAACCGTCTTGCGTCTTTGTGAGTCCGGAACTGAGTTTTTTGCTTGGAACAGACGTGATTTCGAGTCAATTTCAGGCAGGTTTCGACACTGCTTTGTCCCATTGTCTAGTGAACGAAACATACGTTGGTTTGAGTCCGTTTTAGTGTAAAAATCGATGTTTTAAAATAGTTCACAAGGATTTAACACTTGGTGAGTCGAAATAACAAGATTTCTAACTTGGGAAGCCTAAGCTTAGCCCAATATACTCGGTTAAGCATAAATCCGTTTTAAAAACAGAAGTTTTATGGAAAAAGATGAAGATTTTCATAAAAATAGAAGTTTGGATGAAATCGAAGATAATCTTGTGTAAAATCATTGTGGAAATCGTTGTGGTTTGTATGAAAATAGTTGTTTCTTACTTGGAAATTAGAGAAAACGAGTAGAGAGTGTAGGTCCGGTTACGGATCTTCAGGCACTAATTTGGCAAACCTAATGTAAACGTGCGGAATCCGTTTGCTTAGGCAACATTGTAGACACGTTTGTTTCTATTTAATCATTGTTTCATTGATTGTCAAACGTTACAGTTCCTGGAAACACTTTGATAGAGCTCCGGCGTCCAAGTTGCAAAATCTCTGATTGTTACAAATGAAATCTCAACTCTCCTGCTTATAGAGTTTCAAGTTCGCACCAAAGGCTATTGGCCTAAATGCAGACTCGATGTTATACAATGACGGAGGCAACATACATATGCACCAACAGGACTCCCCCTTGGATGTTGCCGTAATCATCAGTCTTCAATTAAATCTCTAGAGTCTTTTATATTCTTGATCTTTATTCTTGAATAACTTTAACATCCATGATCTTCAAATCTTCTTCAATCATATTCTCTTTTCTTGAGCTTGTCTTGATAAAACTTGAATCAACATGCCCCCTTACTTTGAGCATTCTGTTATCTTCAATCAACATGTTTGTCCAGCTCCCTTTAAAATCTATTTTCTGTTTCAAAGTACCTCAAACATTCAAATAAACATTTCAGATTCAAACTTTGAAATTTCTAAACATAAAAACATTATCATTTCAAATTTTAATCATCTTATCAGTTATAAATCATATCAGTTAATCAAGTCTAAATTAGTGACCTTGAATATCTGATTTATGTATCAAGTTCATATTAATGATATTGATTAAACATTTTGAAACAAAACAGATGCATTTATCCAAATGTAAGATTCAAATTAATGATCTTTTAAACTCTTCAAAACAATTTTGATTTTTAAATTTTGTTCAGCAATTCTAGATTTTGAAAATAAGCTTTTCATCATCAGTGGTCAAAACTAAAAGATGATAAAATCTTTTTGTTTTTATGAAATGAATATCAAACTCTAACAATGTACAAACATATTTACAGACATTTTTGTAAGTTCGTGTTTGAGGATCATATCAGTTTTTGAGACAAATCACTAGTACCATTGTCTTTTATAAAACTTTAAGTTTCAAAAACCAATTTCACCTAGATTGTCAGTATGTTTGTCCTTTTAAACTTCAACACATTTTTCAATTGATCTGAGATATGTTAGGTAGAATTAAGAACTTGACCTAACTGTGTTTCCCATCTCAGAATATACTCCTGTATCAAGATTCCCTAGATTTCATCTTACAGGTGAGTATAGCTTAACTGATATCTGTATCTGGATTGTGCCAGACCTTGAGAGCTCAGGTTAGTACCACCGTACCGACTTTCAGGTTTTGTTCCAATATGGAATCTTTTTTACTGCAATTGATTAGATCTTACGATACTTTCAATTTGCTGCAGTTTAGGGTTTTAAGCAAAAGCATTATGGAAGTTCTAGGCCATTGCTTACATAAAATCAGAAGAACTTGTATAATACCCTAGATATCAATCATCTATAAAGACCTCGTATCTCAGAATCAGGCAATCTCTCAAACGAAATTTCGGAGTAACAAGTCCGTATATCGAAGAGATGTTGACGCACAAGTTAAGAAGTTGTAAATTTAAGTTTATATCTCAAAAACAATCTTCTGAACGAGCAAAGCCTGTTGGCACATCCACGGTGAGATTTGTTTTCTCAACTTTTAAACATTACAATTCTTTAGCATACTGTGATAGTCCACTGATTTAGTATCATTTCCCCTTTTTACACAAAAAGTCTTTTGCCTTTTCCATGTTTCGTATTTTTTGCATTCAATATGTTTTTGGATTTTCTAAAATTTTTTTCTCCCCCTAAAATTTAAAAACATATTCTTTTATTTTTGATTTATAGAAAAACATTGACCACCGATGAGAATCACTTCAATTCGCCATCCATTACTCCTTCACAATTTTTCTTTTAAACATTCTCCCCCTCATGATGACAAAAACTGTGACACTTTTTGAGTTTAGAAAACTTTTATAACCATGAGTTTTTGTCTGTTCAACAATGAGGGTTCTGTGAAATATTTCAAAATTTTCTTCAAAAATTTTGTAAAACTTTCAAGTAAACGTTAAAACAAATTTCAAATTTTCTCTAAAAATTCTAAAAAAATTAAAGTAAACGTTATTGGAATTTCAAAATTTGTAAAGATGACCTTTGTATAAAACTTGTTAACCCGTCCCTAATCTTAATTGAGTGCCTCAAAACTCCACTCTCCATAATTTTCTTTTATCTCGGAAGTTCCTACACATAATTTTCAAAACTACACTCTAAATTGACACCCAAGTCTTTTCAGTCTAAGGTATTATTTCTTCAACCTCAATTTTGACTTTCTTTTCACAATCAGATTTAATCTGGACTTTCTCAAGTTTTGGAAAGTACTCTAAACTTTCAATTTTCACTGATTATTTAACTTTATCAACAATTTTTTACTTTTATCACCCATTTATGTTCAACCCTTTCTTGTTTCCTGGTTGACCCAGAACTCTTATTCTTTTCAAGAAAAATTCTCTTTTTCATCACCATGTTTGATTAGACTTTGCTTGTTTGAAATAAATTGTATAATCTTTTTGTTCAGTACTTTTTTTAAGATTCACCAGTTTCAAATTTTGAAAATGTAGAATTAACTGGTTTCACTATATTTGTAGATTCTTTAACTTGATTCCAAACTTGTCTTGGTACAAACATCAGTGATTTATGCTTTAAAACTTCAGAAACTTTCTTAACTTCTTTCTTTTCAATAGGAACAGATTTAGGTTTCGGATGTGAACAATGCCTAGCAATATGTCCAACATTGTTACATCTGAAACATTCCTTAACCTGTTCTTGTAGTAATTTTTTGACATCAAATTTAACAATTGAAAGTTCTTTATCCAAATTGTCTTTTTCTTTTGCTGAGCTTGTTCCAAAAACAAAGTTTATTTTATTTGAAAAATTAGGTTTTTGTAATTTTTACTGTTTTTCTTAGAAAATCTCAAACCTTTTCTTCTATCTTCTGGAGATTTTTCCTTTTTCTCTTTCTTCTTCCATTTTTATTATTACCGTGAAAGATCTTTGGTTTGGAATTATCAGAAACCTTTTTACAATCCAGCTCATACAAATTTATTTAATAAGTTTGAAAACTTATCAATTTTATCAATATTCACGTTCTGAGTCGGAAACTCATTATCAGAATATAGTTTGTCAGAACCTTTCTTCATGTACATGATCATATTCAGGTCATCACTCAAACTGTGTTCCGATTTTGAAATATAATTCTTATGAAAACTTTCTTCATTTTCAGAACTAAAATTTGAATAATTCTTTTTTTCCTCTGTGTTTTCAAAAACGTTTTCTACCACCTTTTGAACCACTACGGATCCACTGTCATAGGTTACATTAATGTTTTCAGGCAACTCGTCTTTCAATTCAATTTTCAATTTTAAATTGAGTGCCTTATCCACCCGGTCAAGTTTCTTTATAGCATAACTATTCCACATCGGGGGTGGAACACGATGATAACCCGGATCCTTTTCTTGGTTTTCAGACACATTTTCTTCTTTTTCAACTCTTGGAAAGATGTGATCAATGATATATGACGATGTTGACTAGCTGATCAATGACTTGTTAACCCGTTCTGCTTCAATCTTCATATCTTCCAGCTCTTTCTTCAGTTTAGCAATCGTGTCAAGATGAGTATTAATATCCATCTGCTTGCTCATGACCGTTGCTTTTAACATGTCGATCGTAGCACCTTGATCAAGATTTGCTTGCTCGAACATTTTATATGTTCTTTTCAATTTCTCATAAGCTTCTTTCATTTCTTTGTAATCATATGAAAAAGTATCAGTATGACGTTTAAGCTCCATATATTTCTTATCTTTACCAATGCATGATTCACACGGCTTTAAACATTTTTCTATCAGACTCTCAGTGTAACATTCTAGTTCCTTAATCTTTTCATCCTTTCTAGACAAGACTTGCACGGTTCAAGACATTTTGTGCACTGTCTTTCTTTTTCAGCTATCTCAATCTTCACTACTTCCTTGATCTGTGTCTTCAGATAATTCCCTTGATCACTAAATAGACCTACGAAAGATTGATAAACTTCAGGATTATTAAAACTTTGACAAGTATTTTGAAGAATTTTATTATCAGTATAATAGTATTGACTAGATTCTTCTGGTTCTTCATCATATACAACACTATTAACTTCTACAATTTCATTTTCCATTTTAATCACAAACTCACATTCCTTCTTTAAAACTTTCATTTTTTCAATTACAGGAATGTGATCTTTAATTTTTTTTTCAAAAATTTATGTATTGACAAACTAGGCTCCTTTTCTAATTCTTTCAAATAGCCATCCCACTCTGATGGTAATGCATCTGCCAAATTCAAAATCTTCTCATGATCTTGAAATTGAAACAAACTATCAAACTCTCTTAACTTGTTATCCATGACATAAAATCGTTCTATAAGATCATTCACAGATTCATCCTTTTTACATTTGAAATTCTCAAATCTTTTAATCCAAATATTTATACGTTAATGAGTATTCAAATATGAAGGCACCTCTTCCCAATCATTCATTTTTTCAAATTAGATATCTTCCGGTTTCGATAAAAAATTTGGTTTTCGGAAAATAAGATTTTTTTAATCAACAATTTTAACGTATCAGTTTGCTAAAAACGTTTAAATTTTTTCCAAAAACTATTTTTATCAGATTATAGCTTTAAAGTCGTCTCGTCGATACGAATCTAACGATGTATAATTTCCGAGACGTTTTTCGGGAATTTCATGCCTTTTCTTTGTATCCTTACTTCGTACGAATTAGGGTGTCCTAGTTCGTACGAACTAGGTAACAATTTTTAACAGAAATTATTGAGACTACTTCGTACGAAGTTACACAAACTTAGATTATAAACTTTTGACTGCAACTTCGTGCAAAGTTGATTAATCACTTCGGACAAAATTGTTTCCCAAAACTTGGTTTTTTGTATTTTTCGACATGAATTCGGTTGATTTTAGGTCTGAAACTTTCAAGGGTTTTACTATTATGTATTTTATGTATTATATTTGAAAATCTGTCCATTTTATCCGTGTAATGTCCAAGAAAAGTAAAAAATAGAAAGAATTGAGTTGAATATGATATGTTTTAGGTCCAATGTCTTCAAATTAGTCCTTTCCTGCTCTGATACCACTTGTAGGACCGGTTATGGATCTTCAGGCACTAATTTGGCAAACCTAATGTAAACGTGCGGAATCCGTTTGCTTAGCCGACATTGTAGACACGTTTGTTTCTATTTTAATCATTGTTTCATTGATTGTAAAACGTTATAGTTGCTGGAAACACTCTGATAGAGCTCCACCATCCAAGTTGAAAAATCTCTTATTGTTACAAATGAAATCTCAACTCTCCTATTTATAGAGTTTCAAGTTCGCAACAAAAGGCTATTGGCCTAGTTCGTACGAACTATTCCATTACATGTCTAACGTCGTGCGAATTACCTCTTTAACATATGTAAAACTCAACGTTTAGTTTCTAAATGCAGACTCGATGTTATACAATGACGGAGGCAACAGACATATGAACCAACAGACTCCCCCTTGGATGTTGCCGTAGTCATCAGTCTTCAATTAAATCTCCAGAGTCTTTAATATTCTCTGATCTTTAATTCTTGAATAACTTTAACATCCATGATCTTCAAATCTTCTTCAATCCTATTCTCTTTTCTTGAGCTTGTTTTGATAAAACTTGAATCAACATGCTCCCCCTTACTTTGAGCATTCTGTTATCTTCAATCAACATGTTTGTCCAGCTCCCCTTTAAAATCTATTTTCTGTTTCAAAGTACCTCAAACATTCAAATAAGCATTTCAGATTCAAACTTTGAAATTTCTAAACATAAAGACATTATCATTTCAAATTTTAATCATCTTATCAGTTATAAATCATATCAGTTAATCAAGTCCAAATTAATGACCTTGAATATCTGATTTATGTATCAAGTTCATATTAATGATATTGATTAAACATTTTGAAACAAAACTGATGCATTTATCCAAATGTAAGATCCAAATTAATGATCTTTTAAACTCTTCAAAACAATTTCGATTTTTAAATTTTGTTCAACAATTCTAGATTTTGAAAATAAGCTTTTCATCATCAGTGGTCAAAACTAAAAGATGATAAAATCTTTTTGTTTTTGTGAAATGAATATCAAACTCTAACAATGTACAAACATATTTACAGACATTTTTGTGAGTTCGTGTATGAGGATCATATCAGTTTTCGAGACAAATCACAAGAACCGTTGTCTTTTATAAAACTTTAAATTTCAAAACCCAATTTCACCTAGATTGTCAGTATGTTTGTTCTTTTAAACTTCAACACATTTTTCAATTAATCCGAGATATGTTAGGTAGAATTAAGAACTTGACCTAACTGTGTTTCCCATCTCAGAATATACTCCCGTATCAAGATTCCCAAGATTTCATCTTACATGTGAGTATAGCTTAACTGATATCGTATCTAGATTGTGCCAGACCTTGAGCGCTCAGGTTAGTACCACCGTACCGACAAAGAGATGAAGGCTTGACTTTCAGGTTTTGTTCCAATATGGAATCTTTTTTACTGCAATTGATTAGATCTTACGATACTTTCAATTTGCTGCAGTTTAGGGTTTTAAGCAAAAGCATTAAGGCCATTGCTTACGTAAAATCAGAAGAACTTTTATAATACCCTAGATATCAATCATCTATAAAGACCTCGTATCTCAAAATCAGGCAATCTCTCAAACGAAATTTCGAAGTACCAAGTCCGTATATCCGAGAGATGTTGACGCACAAGTTAAGAAGTTGTAAATTTAAGTTTATATCTCAAAAACAATCTACTGGACGAGCAAAGCCTGTTGGCACATCCACAGTGAGATTTGTTTTCTCAACTTTTAAACATTACAATTCTTTAGCATACTGTGATAGTCCACTGATTTAGTATCATTTCCCCTTTTTCCACAAAAACTCTGTTTGCCTTTTCCATGTTTCGTATTTTTTGCATTCAATACGTTTATGGATTTTCTAAAATTTTTTTCTCCCCCTAAAATTTAAAAACATATTCTTTTATTTTTGATTTATAGAAAAACATTGACCACCGATGAGAATCACTTCAATTCGCCATCCGTTACTGCTTCACGATTTTTCTTTTAAACCTTCTCCCCCTCATGATGACAAAAACTGTGACACTTTTTCAGTTTAGAAAACATTTATAACCATGAGTTTTTGTCTGTTCAACAATGAGGGTTCTGTGAAATTTTTCAAAATTTTCTTCAAAAATTTTGTAAAACTTTCAAGTAAACGTTAAAACAAATTTCAAATTTTCTCTAAAAATTCTAAAAAATTTAAAGTAAACGTTATTGGAATTTCAAAATTTGTAAAAATGACCTTTGTATAAAACTTGTTAACCCGTCCCTAATCTTAATTGAGAGCCTCAAAACTCCACTCTCCATAATTTTCTTTTATCTCAGAAGTTCCTACACATAATTTTCAAAACTACACTCTAAATTGACACCCAAGTCTTTTCAGTCTAAGGTATTATTTCTCCAATCTCAATTTTGACTTTCTTTTCACAATCAGATTTAATCTGGACTTTCTCAACTTTTGGAAAGTACTCTAAACTTTCAGTTTTCACTGATTATTTAACTTTATCAACAATTTCTTACTTTTATCACCCATTTATGTTCAACCCTTTCTTGTTTCCTGGTTGACCCAGAACTCTTATTCTTTTCAAGAAAAATTCCCTTTTTCATCACCATGTTTGATTAGACTTTGCTTGTTTGAAATAAATTGTATAATCTTTTTGTTCAGTACTTTTTGAAGATTCACCAGTTTCAAACTTTGAAAACGTATAATTAACTGGTTTCACTATATTTGTAGATTCTTTAACTTGATTCCAAACTTGTCTTGGTATAAACATCAGTGATTTATGCTTCAAAACTTCAGAATCTTTCTTAACTTCTTTCTTTTCAACAGGAACAGATTTAGGTTTAGGATGTGAACAATGCCTAGCAATATGTCCAACATTGTTACATCTGAAGCATTCCTTAACCTGTTCTTGTAGTAATTTTTTGACATCAAATGTAACATTTGAAAGTTCTTTATCCAAATTGTCTTTTTCTTTTGCTGAGCTTGTTCCAAAAACAAAGTTTATTTTCTTTGAAAAATTTGGTTTTTGTACTTTTTACTGTTTTTCTTAGAAAATCTCAAACCTTTTCTTCTATCTTCTGGAGAATTTTTCCTTTTTCTCTTTCTTCTTCCATTTTTATTATTACCATGAAAGATCTTTGGTTTGGAATTATCAGAAACCTTTTTACAATCTAGCTCATACAAATTTATTCAATAAGTTTGAAAACCTTATCAATTTTATCAATATTCACGTTCTGAATCGGAAACTCATTATCAGAATATAGTTTGTCAGAACCTTTCTTCATGTACATGATCATATTCAGGTTATCACTCAAATTGTGTTCCGATTTTGAAATATAATTCTTATGAAAACTTTCTTCATTTTCAGAACAAGAATTTGAATAATTCTTTTTTTTCCTCTGTGTTTTCAAAAACGTTTTCTACCACCTTTTGAACCACTACGGATCCACTGTCATAGGTTACATTAATGTTTTCAGGCAACTTGTCTTTCAATTCAATTTTTAATTTTAAATTGAGATCCTTATCCACCCCGTCACGTTCTTTATAGCATAACTATTCCACATCGGGGGTGGAACATGATGACAACTCGGATCCTTTTTTTGGTTTTCATACACATTTTCTTCTTTTTCAACTCTTGGAAAGATGTGATCAATGACGTATGACGATGTTGAATAGCTGATCAATGACTTGTTAACCCCGTTCTGTCCCGATCTTCATATCTTCTTTCTTCAGTTTAGCAATCGTGTCAAGATGAGTATTAATATCCATCTGCTTGCTCATGACCGTTTCTTTTAACATGTCGATCGTAGCACCTTGTTCAAGATTTGCTTGCTCGACCATTTTATGTGTTCTTTTCAATTTTTTGTAAGCTTCTTTCATTTCTTTGTAATCATATGAAAAGGTATCAGTATGACGTTTAAGCTCCATATATTTCTTATCTTTACCAATGCATGATTCACACGGCTTTAAACATTTTTCTATCAGACTCTCAGTGTAACATTCTAGTTCCTTAATCTTTTCATCCTTTCTAGAAAAGACTTGCACGGTTCAAGACATTTTGTGCACTGTCTTTCTTTTTCAGCTATCTCAATCTTCACTACTTCCTTGATCTGTGTCTTTTGATCATTCCCTTGATCACTAAATAAACCTGCGAAAGATTGATAAACTTCAGGATTATTAAAACTTTGACAAGTATTTTGAAGAATTTTATTATCAGTATAATAGTATTGACTAGATTCTTCTGGTTCTTCATCATATACAACACTATTAACTTCTACACTTTCATTTTCCATTTTAATCACAAAGTCATTTTCCTTCTTTAAAACTTTCATTTTTTCAATTACAGGAATGTGATCTTTAATTTTTTTTCAAAAATTTTTGTATTGACAAACTATGCTCCTCTTCTAATTCTTTCAAATATCCATCCGACTCTGATGGTAATGCATCTGCAAAATTCAAAATCTTCTCATGATCTTGAAATTGAAACACACTATCAAACTCTCTTAACTTGTTATCCATGACATAAAATTGTTCTATAAGATAATTCACAGATTCATCCTTTTTACATTTGAAATTCTCAAATCTTTTAATCCAAATATTTATACGTTAACGAGTATTCAAATATGAAGGCACCTCTTCCCAATCATTCATTTTTTCAAATTCAATATCTTCCATTTTCGATAAAAAATTTGGTTTTCGGAAAATAAGATTTTTTAATCAACATTTTTAACGTATCAGTTTGCTAAAAACGTTTAAATTTTTTTTCCAAAACCTGTTTTTATCAGATTATAGCTTTAAACTCGTCTCGACGATACGAATCTAACGATGTATAATGTCCGAGACGTTTTTCGGGAATTTCATGCCTTTTTTTGGAACCTTACTTCGTATGAATGAGGGTGTCCTAGTTCGTACGAACTAGGTAACAATTTTTAACAGAAATTATTGAGACTACTTCGTACGAAGTTACACAAACTTAGATTATAAACTTTTGACTGCAACTTCGTGCGAAGTTGATTAATCACTTCGGACAAAATTGTTTCCCAAAACTTGGTTTTTTGTAATTTTTGACATGAATTCGGTTGATTTTAGGTCTGAAACTTTCAAGGGTTTTACTATTATGTATTTTATGTATTATATTTGAAAATCTGTCCATTTTATCCATGTAATGTCCAAGAAAATTCAAAAATAGAAAGAATTGAGTTGAAGATGATATGTTTTAGGTCCAATGTCTTCAAATTAGTCCTTTCCTGCTCTGATACCACTTATAGGTCCGGTTACGGATCCTCAGGCACTAATTTGGCAAACCTAATGTAAATTTGCGGAATCCGTTTGCTTAGGTGACATTGTAGACACGTTTGTTTCTATTTAATCATTGTTTCATTGATTGTCAAACGTTACAGTTCTTGGATATACTTGGACAGAGCTCCGCTGTCCAAGTTGCAAAATCTCTAACTGTTACAAATGGAATCTCAACTCTCCTATTTATAGAGTTTCAAGTTCGCACCAAAAGGCTATTGGCCTAGTTCGTACGAACTTGTCCATTACATGTCTAACTTCGTGCGAACTACCTCTTTAACATATATAAAACTCAACGTTTCGTTCCTAAATGCAGAGTCGATGTTATATAATGACGGAGGCAACAGACATATGCACCAACAGAGGGTAATCTGGTGCGAGTTGACAACAAGAGGTGTGCATGTGGGAGGAGTGGGGTATTTATGGGAGATGAGGAGGAAGGGTGTGGGAGGCAATTCGTATGAATTGGGCCTGGTGCGAATTGGCCAATTCGAACAAAATGGTCAATTCGTACGAATCGGCAATTCGTACGAGTTGGCCAGTTTTGTGAGTTTTGTTTCCAAGTCGCGTGTTGGTTGTTCGTTTAGTGTTTTCGTTTGCATTAGCTAGTTACGTTATGCGTTTTAGCGAAGCATTAAACGATACATTGCGTGTTAATGCGAATGAGCGAGTTTAAGCGAGCGAGCGAGAGCGTTCGAGCGAGTATACAACATATATAAAACATGTAAAGCATATAAACACACGGTAACATAATTTACCGCGTTGGAGTTTGCCTTGCGTTGAACGTTCGAGAGTTAATCGTTTAAATGTGCAGCAAGGCAGTGTGATGAAATTGTATTTAGAATAACATAAACCTCTTTTTTTTATCAAATCCCAGAGTACTAGTGAATTACGTATGAAATGAACGGTATGTAGATAACAATGAAAAGTCGAGTTGTTACACTCACCCCTACTATAGGAAACTTCATCCGGAAATTGAAGTAGTAGACGTAATGAAGAGATGTGGGTACTTAGCTTTCATATCACTTTCGAGTTCCCAAGTGAGCTTGGCGCCGCGTTTGCCTTCCCACCGGACTTTCACAATAGGAATGCGACGTCGAAGTTTCTTGGTCTCTTCGATCCATGATTTCTAATGGCTTTTCCATGAAGTGCAGTGTCTCGTTATTTGCAAATCTTCGAGAGGTACGTGAAGATTTTCTTCGGCTAGACCCTTTTTGAGGTTTGAGACATGGAAAGTCGGATGTACGTTGCGAGTTCCACCGGTAATTCGAGTCGATAGGCCGCTTACCAATTCTTTCTAGAATCTTAAAGGGACCTATGTATCGTGGCGCTAGTTTCCCTTTCTTGTTGAATCGGATCACTCCTTTCTAAGGTGAGACCTTTAAGAGAACGTGATCTCCAACTTTGAACTGTAGGGGCTTGCGTCGTTTATCGACATAGCTCTTTTAACGACTGCAAGCTTTCAGGAGATTTTCTCTAATTTGGAGAATCTTGTCCGTCGTCTCTTGTATTAACTCGGGACCGGTGATCTGTGCGTCTCCGATCTCGTGCCATACAATAGGCGATCGACATTTTCTACCGTAAAGTGCCTGAAAGGGTGGCATTTGTATACTAGTATGATAATTGTTATTGTACGAAAGATCTACTAAAGGTATATGCAATTACCACCAAAATATATGACACTCGATCGAAGCATGTCTTCGAGGGTGCGAATCGTGCGCTCAGTCTGACCGTCGGTATGAGGATAGAACGCGGTACTGAGATTAAGAGTAGTACCGAGTGCGGATTGGAAAGTCTCCCAGAGATGTGAGGTAAAGCGACCGTCGCGATCAGAGATGATGTCACGAGGCGTCCCGTGTCGACAAATGACTTCGTCGGTATGGATTTGTGCTAATCGTTCAACCTTAAAGTCTTCCCATATCGGAATGAAATGAGCAGATTTCGTAAGATGATCAACGATAACCCAAATGCTATCGTGACCAGAGGTTGTGCGAGGGAGTTTTCTAACAAATCCATAGCTATACTTTCCCATTTCCACATAGGGATTTCGGGTTGTTCGAGTAAACCAAAGTGAAACACCCCAACCGATGGCGGAAACATCGGGATGAGACGAAAACGAGATTGGTCATTGCTCACAACATTATTAAGTGACAATAATTAATTAAACCATAATTCATTTCATAAGAATTGTCAAATACATCAATGTAGCAAAACAAAGAACAACCTAACATTTGCAAAGTCATAACAAAATTGATACGTCGACATTAAACCTAACGTCTAATTTGTGTGTATCTAGTCCTTGCTATATTGTTTTCATAGCGTCATCTCCTTCAACCTGTAACATGTTTTAAAATAAAGTCAATGCAAAAGCAAAGGCGAGTACACAAGTTTAAGCATAGCATACGTATACGAATAAAGTTTTAACAACCCTCATGGCAACCAAATCTATACAAGAGCATATCAAGGCATGCAATACTAATAATCAAACCCTTAACGCAATCACGATGTTTTAACATGACCTCACGAATAACACGATGGAGGTGGATGCGTGAATTCCTATAGCGCTAAGCATGTCAAACGAAGGCTAAAAATAGTTAATGACTAAAGCATAGCATAACGAATATCCAAGACAAGCATCAAGTATGAGATTCAAGTATTCATGTGTGTAAGATTGTTTGTGCGTTTCATAAAGTTTAAGTGTTCATTATTTTTGTATATGTAAAACATGTTACACCCAAAAGTGTTATAAACAAAAGTGGGCCGAGTGTACTCACAATATTGCATATGCTTTCCGATTGGTGATTCCATGAAGAGTTGGAGGTTGGAGCTTCGAAACTTCTTTTAAAACACTTAATGTTTTCGTTTAGAACTCTTAGAGCTCTCTTCCTTGCTTGGAAGATTTGAGAGAAGTATAGAAGTTGAGAGAAGAATGGGTGGAACACTTAGTGTCCTTTTAGAATTCATGATTTAGAGAGATTAAGAGAACTAGAGAGATAGAGAGAAGAATGGTGTGAAGAAAATGGTAGAAGGGGGGTTGGTATTTATAGGTAGAGAGTGTTGAAAAGGGTTAAATATGATTGGTTAAAGAAGATGGAAGAGGATTGAGAAGGTGATTGGTGGAGAAAGGAGGTGGAAAAGGGTGAAATATGATTGGTTAAAGAAGTTAGAAGAGGATTGAGAAGGTGATTGGTGGAGAAAGGAGGTGGAAAAATGTGAAATATGATTGGTTAAAGAAGGTGAAAGAGGATTGATGAGGTGGAAATATGATTGGTATATTTCTTGGTATCTCTTGAGTATATATTATGTAATTGAATATATAAAAAGTATAAAAGTATAATTCAAGTATTGAGGATGTGCGTATAAGTATTTATACGTATAAAAGTGTCGGTTTGCGATACGTATTTTAAATGATCGGTTGTGTAAGAAAAAATATATAAAATATGAATTTTATTATGATTAACGCCTCGAATTGTGAGATTGAAATTAAAATACGAATGTAAGGTTTCTAAAACTAGAATACGAATACGAACATTTTTTTAAAATAGAAATACGAAGATACGAGGCGATACAGTCTCCCCTACTTTAGAAAATTTCGTCCCGAAATTTATTCAAGAGGAAGACCTTGGAGAAAAAGCATTTTGGCTAGAAGAATGATTGTCTAAAATCGAGATTTGGATGTTTGAAATGTGTTGAAAAGTATGAAGTTTTGAGGAACGAAAAGATAGGTTTGTAAAAAGGGTTCGTTTGTCTAAAATGATTCAAGGCATTGAGCATAAGTAAAACGTGCATGTGTGTGTATAGATAAGCGAGTTTAAACAAGTTTGAATAACTCAATGACAAGGTATTTTAAAATGTGATACCTAAGAAGGAAGCTTTCGTATAAAACGATATGTATTTTGATGAAAAGTGTGACCGCACTATTGGTTGTAACAAAAATTTTCGTTGGATTTAAAGAGCATTGGCAATCTCAGTTTTGTAGAGAATTCTTTATCGGTAAAAAAAACGAGGAAGTTAGGTATTTGAAATAAAAAATGGTTTTGGAGGTAACTGCCAACTAAATATGTTTGCGCATAATAAAGAATGGAAAATAGTTTTTAAGTGTAAGAAAGTATTTTAGGGTCCGAATGTTTAAATTGATTGATTACAAACGGGGTTTGTATAAAAGACAAGGATGTCGGGGAATAATGGAGGCATAAGTGTGAACGATTGATTTGATAAACGGATATGAGTATAAGAATGGCATGCGTATTGAAAGCGATGAGTTAAGAATGGGGTCTCTCGTGGATAATCGGATATCGCGCGCTTAGCAATGCGTTTGTGAGTTGTTAAAGTTTGTATCGGGTCTAAATAGGTCTGCAAGATACCGAATTTCTCATGGCACGTTTTACGAAAGTTTGAAACATGGTGAAAACATTTATATATAGGAAGTACCAGCGGCGTATCCACCATGTTTTGACCATGTTACATTCGTTTCGTTATTCGGTGTTATGTTACGTTCCGTGTCCTACCATACACAGTAGTACACCCTATGATTCCCATGCGCCTATCACTATAATCCCGTGTGCACCCGTGATTATATTGATTGTCACATGATCCGCATAGTTTGTGCTAGTTGTGTATGAATCAGGGTATACATAAATTTGAAAATAAGAGTGTGCGTGCGTATAAGAATGTAGTATATAAGCATGTTTACGTTTAAATAAGTATGAGACCAACGTGTGCGAATCCCCTCGGGTTATGCTCACGTATAGGTACGAATGTATGAATTAGAATATGAGCATGAACATGAATGTGAGCATGATTATAAGTATGCATATGAGTATAAGTATAAGTATGAATTATGACACGTATGAGCATAAATATGAATATGTGTATAAGTATGAATATCAATAGGTATAAATGACGACGATTGCGTGCATTACATGAATTGAATACAACGAATTTAAGCATGTAAAATGATCGAGAAATTTGAGTGTGTAAAAATGAATGATATAAATGATATTGTCGTGCGAAATTTTGACTAAATCATGTGCGAGGATATGCATGTAAAGTGGTTTGAGCAAAACTTTGAGGTTATCTCTTCTAAAATAGGTTCAGTTTGACTTAGAATGTAGGATCTAGTTTGTGAATATAAAAGAATATAAGGTACTTATTGATTATGCGTTACGTATTTTGTAATGGACGGGAGTGCTAACACTGTTTTAGGGGAATTTAAGTAAGTCGAAAGTGGTTAGTCCTTGTAATGTTTTCTTGCCCACGTGTTTTGAAATTGAGGTGACATTTTGGGTGGTGTATGACAAGGTCTTAAATTAGTAGGTTCGCATCGTTTTCAAAGGATGTTACATCAAGATAAGAAATTTGAAATTCAGTGGTTCTTGTGATACGTTGACCCTTGAGAGGAAATCTGGGATAATGAATTTAATTATCGTTGAAAAGTGTTTAGCAAAATGTTCTCTTAATCGCGATAAGAGGTTTAGAGGGTGTTTGGGGTTGAGTTTTGAAAATAGTTTATGTGTTTTGAATAATCAGAATCAGATGATTAGCTGTAACAAAACGTGCTGCAGAAAGATAGCGTTTGGATTTGATTATGTTGTTTGATATCCCAATAACCAGATAATCAACTATTTGAGTGTTTGATAAATATATATATATATATATATATATATATATATATATATATATATATATATAATAAATAAGCTTCGAACAGTACAAAACGAAAGATATCAGTTTTTTTATTATATACTTACCAAATACTAAAACAATTTTTTTTTTGCGCTAAAAAAATAATCAAAGGAATCTGGTTAAAAAAATAAATAATAAATAAATAAAATAAATAAATAAATAAAAATAACAATCCCAACATACCCTTAGTAAAACGATCCCATAATGTCTATAAGATATTGGTTTGGCTTTTGTTTACAAATGAAAGCTCTTAAGTGAAGTTATCGCGTGAGCGTGTTTTAGTGATTATGCCAAACATAAGATTTGCGGGCAAGGTATTTCTTGGACCGATTAAGTTGGTAGGTAGTGTCACACCCCGACCCGCAGTGGAATAAGAGTCCGGGCATAATTGGGTTATCACCAAAGCTCATGACATTTACTATTATGTTTCATAATAAAGTCAAAGTTACATTCTCAAATATCCAAACATGTTCATTCAATACAAAGGAAATAAACCAAACATAACAATCCCAACTCTAAAATGTTTTATTCTTCTAGTCCAAGTCCTATGTGTTCCTAGCTGCTGCTGGTTCACCTGTATCATGTGTAAAATGGGAGTTTTTGGGTCAACATAAGTTGGCGAGTGAACCTTATTAGATATACATTTATTAATAAATTAATTGTTAGTTTATCAATGAAAATTAGTGCATAATCATAGATGAGCAAATGTAAATAATCAAGCAATGGCAATATGGCAGTCACAACTATAACATACAATAACACATGACAGCATACGTGAACATACCAACATCATACTGTAAATAACATAAATGAAACTGTGCGATCAAGGCTCAATCAAACGGAGCCGATCGTATTGCATGTACTGAAAATGAAAATGTCTGTGCGATCAAGGCTCAATCAAACGGAGCCGATCGTATGTGGGCACGCCAGGTTCAACCGCATAATAAAATGGGGAACATGCTCAACGCTCATAATGTAATGGGGAGCGGCGGCCTATGAAATTGCATGTACTGAATAATAAATTGCATCCAATAATAACTACTTAACAACATCAAATTGAATACACATGTTCATGATATGATGTATAATGGTTTAGTTATAATATATATATACAAAGACACATGATACACCCTAAAACGTGATTAAAACGGGGAATTTGTAAGATTCACTCACCTTGGGTGCGTTGGATTGGAGATGGTGATATGCGCACGATTTAGATGAACGGAACAACGGGGATTACTAACCTAAATAATAACGGAAAAATATATTAAATGGGTGGATTTTATTAAGGATTTTAATGAAATTTTTAGATATATTTTTGTGAGTTTATGGCTATTTTCTATCTTTAAAAATGTTATTTTTATGTATTTTTAATTGACTTTTAAATTAAATTAAATAAAATAAATAAAAATATAAAAAAATTTGTTTATTTAGCGTTGACCGTTGACCGGTTCGGTCAGCGAATTAATTTGCGCCGGGTGAGGCTCGAACCGGCGACCTCCCGTACGCGTGCACGCAGCTCTACCAACTGAGCTACGTGTCTAACCCGAAATAATCTTGTTTTTATTTATACTTATACACTTATTCAGTTAATCCGAAATTCTCTTTAGTTTCAAAAACATTTTAATTCAACGGACCGATGCAAGTGACGGGTTTCGAACGCGCGACGTATGGTTCATGTTGCACATAGTCCACCGCTGGACTCTGTGTCTAACCTCGTTATTATCTCGGTTTCTATTATACTTAATAACTAACTGAGTTATCCCGGTTTAGTTTTTAAACAAAAAGGCTTTTTATTATAGAAGGAATGCTTATAGCAGGAATCGAACTCGGGATGTGCGTGTGTATTTTGCACACAGTCCACCGCTGGACTGTGTGTGTAACCCGTTTAAAATATCGATTTTAATTAGTCTTAAGTTGTATTGCGTCTTCATCTTCTTCGTTGATTTTACACAGATAAACATATTCCGACTGTTATGACCGATTCATGACTTATATGCTTTTCAGACATTACAAGTAATTTAAAAGTGAAGAATGGAGAGAGTTTGGAGAAAAAGATGTACCGATTGAGGTTGTTCACAGAATTCCGGCAGAGGTTCGTCGGTACTGAAGGTGAACTCCGGCTGTTGAAACCAATTAACAGCTTTGTTCGATTATTTAAGAAGTTGAGTCACTTAGACAAGGTTTAACAGAAGTTTGGAGGATCATACCGTTCACGGTGTGTTTCCGGCAGTTTCAGGAGTTTTCCGGCGAAGATAAGATTTTCGACAAACGTTGACTAGGATCGGTTCTGATGGTGGAGTTGTGTTAGTGACTGATAAATCACATGATTGAAACAGAAAGAGTCGGAGGAAATACCGTGTGGATGTGAGTCCCGGTTTTCTGGCGACTTGCAAAATTTGTCCGGCGGTCTGATTCAAGCTTCTCCGGTGGACTGTAAGGTTGCGGAAATGCAATTGAAAGCTTTGCGGTGTGTTTTGAGTCGCAGGAAAGGTCTAGGATTGAAGTAGTTCGAGAATTGACAACTTTCGGTTATTAAACCGATCTACTTCCGAATTCAAGTTACACTCATGGCAGCATTGATTGGAATCGTCCGTTTATCGGTTATACTCGCTGAATCGCGAGTATCCAAATCGACTTTAGGTGTTTGATAACCGATTTCAGTTACAATTTGTAAAATCGGTTGATTTACCTTAGTCCATAAATCTTATTTGTTTCCTAAAGATAACAGAAAACAAACAAGTGGCGGAGTGGTCTTGTGATTGGGTGATAAATCGCTGAAGTGACTTGGCTGACCCGGGTTCGAGTCCCGGCAGCTTCATAATTTTTTTATTTATTTTATTTTAACTTTTTATCAAATATAACTTTTATAGTTTAGTTTATTTATTAATTATGTATCGTTTTAACTCAAAATAATCATAAATATTTAATGTAACTTTTATAACTTGATACTTGATTACAAAACGGAACGGGTTTTGAAAACCCGATTTTTACAAATGTTACAGTATCCCCTACTTTTAGGAATTTCGTCCCGAAATTTAAGTAGTTGAAGTAGTAGGAAAAAGATGCGGGTATTTTTCACGCATTGAGTCTTCACGTTCCCAAGTAAACTCAGGTCCCCGTTTCGACTCCCAGCGTACCCTAACAATTGGAATGCGACTTCGTCGAAGACGTTTCTCCCCGTAGTCCATGATCTCCACTGGTCTTTCAATAAAATGCATAGATTCATCAATCTGAATATCTTCCAGCGGAATATGGAGATTCTCATCAGCGAGGCACTTCTTCAAATTCGACACGTGGAATGTGGGATGAATCCTGTTGAGTTCTTCTGGTAGGTCAAGCTTGTATGCTACAGGACCTACTCTTTCGAGTATCTTGAAAGGTCCTACGTAACGAGGTGCTAGCTTCCCCTTTTGACCAAAACGAACTACTCCCTTCCACGGTGATACTTTTAAAAGCACATGATCACCAATGTTAAACCGATCTACTTCCGAATTCAAGTTACACTCATGGCAGCATTGATTGGAATCGTCCGTTTATCGGTTATACTCGCTGAATCGCGAGTATCCAAATCGACTTTGGGTGTTTGATAACCGATTTCAGTTACAATTTGTAAAATCGGTTGATTTACCTTAGTCCATAAAAGTTATTTGTTTCCTAAAGATAACAGAAAACAAACAAGTGGCGGAGTGGTCTTGTGATTGGGTGATAAATCGCTGAAGTGACTTGGCTGACCCGGGTTCGAGTCCCGGCAACTTCATAATTTTTTTATTTATTTTATTTTAACTTTTTATCAAATATCACTTTTATAGTTTAGTTTATTTATTAATCATGTATCGTTTTAACTCAAAATAATCATAAATATTTAATGTAACTTTTATAACTTGATACTTGATTACAAAACGGAGCGGGTTTTGAAAACCCGATTTTTACAAATGTTACAGGTAGCATTCTGTCGAGCTTTAAAAATCGTGAAACAAAACGTTTCATGTGGTGACCAAGTATATGCGTATGTGATTTATATGAAATAGATTACAGGATGGGAAATACGTTTGATAAAATAGTACGTTTTGAAATACGTCTAAGGAAGAATTTTGACAATATGATAAAAGACTTAGGTATACAATTTAAACATGTGGTTTGTGTAATAAAGTCTCCAAGAAGGAGGGTTGGTAACGATCACCGAGGTATGGGAATCACCCCTAATCCGTTGGTGAGGTCGTTTTAAGGAAGGAAGGAAACGGAGTTTGATCGTCTAGGTAAGGAATTCACTCCTATCTCGACGACGGTCTCCATTTCGGACTTTTCGAGAAATATAAGTCAAGTTGATGACGTTTCGAATTCATGTATGCAAATAATGTATAAGTGGATGAAAAGTTTAATATGAATTGCGTAAAAACCTTATAATAAATTGGAAATTTGAAAGGAATAGTAACAAGTATATAAAAAGTCATGTATAAATTGAAATGGTATAAAAAAGAGTCTCAGAAAACATTAGACTGTTTCGGGTGGAGCAACGTCGACTATTCCAAAGTGAATCGAAGATCCTTTCGAATTATAGAAACGTGCTTTGGCCTATAGGTAAAACGCTCTCGTCGAGAAGCGATTAACGGCATTTTACCCTTCCTGTTATTACACGTCTCTAATCGATTGGAAAATTGAAACTTTGGCGAGATTGAAAATCGAGGAATGGGACTTAATCGACAAGGTGCGGGTTTCACACCTAACTCGACGATTTCGTACCCTAAGTGTGGTTGGCACTCTTCGGGTCAAAATTAATTTCGACACTTTGACGAGAGTCCACTAGAGTTTGAATGGGAAGTTTTCCATCAAGGTGTGGATGTCACTCCTAACTTGATAGTGTAACTTCGTGAAAAATAAAGAATAAGCGTAATGAGAATCGTTCACCAAATTGTGGATATCACGCCTATTTTGGTGAAGTCGTCTCACTTGTGTAATACGAGTGTTTTCGAGTTTAGTATATTCGAGTAATATGCATTAGGGAAGGCGTATGATTGAAATAATGTAACGAGTAGGAACACGTAAAGCATTTCATAAATTTAACATATAAGAAACGTTTTAAGAAATTAGCATGTGAATCACATATGGTCAAGTATGGTACTTAACTATAGACTAGGTCAAAAGCGTAGCAATTTACCTAATTCCCTATAGTTATGGCTCTGATACCAATCTGTAACACCCCAACCGATGGCGGAAACATCGGGATGAGACGAAAATGAGATTGCTCATTGCTCACAACATTATTAAGTGACAATAATTAATTAAACCATAATTCATTTCATAAGAATTGTCAAATACATCAATGTAACAAAACAAAGAACAACCTAACATTTGCAAAGTCATAAAAAATTGATACGTCGACATTAAACCTAACGTCTAATTTGTGTGTATCTAGTCCTTGCTATATTGTTTTCATAGCATCATCTCCTTCAACCTGTAACATGTTTTAAAATAAAGTCAATGCAAAAGCAAAGGCGAGTACACAAGTTTAAGCATAGCATACGTATACGAATAAAGTTTTAACAACCCTCATGGCAACCAAATCTATACAAGAGCATATCAAGGCATGCAATACTAATAATCAAACCCTTAACGCAATCACGATGTTTTAACATGACCTCACGAATAACACGATGGAGGTGGATGCGTGAATTCCTATAGTGCTAAGCATGTCAAACGAAGGCTAAAAATAGTTAATGACTAAAGCATAGCATAACGAATATCCAAGACAAGCATCAAGTATGAGATTCAAGTATTCATGTGTGTAAGATTGTTTGTGCGTTTCATAAAGTTTAAGTGTTCATTATTTTTGTATATGTAAAACATGTTACACACAAAAGTGTTATAAACAAAAGTGGGCCGAGTGTACTCACAATATTGCATATGCTTTCCGATTGGTGATTCCATGAAGAGTTGGAGGTTGGAGCTTCAAAACTTCTTTTAAAACACTTAATGTTTTCTTTTAGAACTCTTAGAGCTCTCTTCCTTACTTGGAAGATTTGAGAGAAGTATAGAAGTTGAGAGAAGAATGGGTGGAACACTTAGTGTCCTTCTAGAATTCTTGATTTAGAGAGATTAAGAGAATTAGAGAGATGGAGAGAAGAATGGTGTGAAGAAAATGGTAGAAGGGGGTTGGTATTTATAGGTAGAGAGTGTTGAAAAGGGTGAAATATGATTGGTTAAAGAAGATGGAAGAGGATTGAGAAGGTGATTGGTGGAGAAAGGAGGTGGAAAAGGGTGAAATATGATTGGTTAAAGAAGTTAGAAGAGGATTGAGAAGGTGATTGGTGGAGAAAGGAGGTGGAAAAATGTGAAATATGATTGGTTAAAGAAGGTGAAAGAGGATTGATGAGGTGGAAATATGATTGGTATATTTCTTGGTATTTCTTGAGTATATATTATGTAATTGAATATATAAAAAGTATAAAAGTATAACTCAAGTATTGAGGATGTGCGTATAAGTATTTATACGTATAAAAGTGTCGGTTTGCGTATAAATACGTATTTTAAATGATCGGTTGTGTAAAAAAAATATATAAAATATGAATTTTATTATGATTAACGTCTCGAATTGTGAGATTGAAATTAAGATACGAATGTAAGGTTTCTAAAACTAGAATACGAATACGAACATTTTTTAAAATAGAAATACGAAGATACGAGGCGATACACAAAGGGTCGTTGATGTTCGGCTTTAACTTTCGCGCAAGTTAAGCATTTCGAAACATACAGAGTGATATCCTTTTTCATGTCCGACCACCAATACCTAGAAATGAGGTCCTTGTACATCTTGTCGGCACCAGGGTGAATGGAGTATCGGGACTTGTGAGCTTCAGTCATCAATACCCCTCGGAGGTTATTGCGACTGGGAATCCAAATATGGCCGAGAGAATAATAGATACCGTTTGACTTATTCACTAATTGGGTTTCAGTTCCACATATCATTTCCTCATACAAGGTATTCTTAATGAATCATTCGTGCTGAGCTTTGCGAATCAGAGTTTCGAGTTTGTTCTGAGCTTGAACATCATGAATTCTATACACATAACTTCGCCGATGGAGGGCATCAGCTACGACATTTTCTTTGCAGAGATGGTAGTGTATCTCACAATCATAGTCGTTGAGAAGTTCAACCCATCTACGTTGGTGCATGTTCAGTTCTTTCTAGTTGAAGTTATGTTGTAAGCTCTTATGGTCGGTGAAGACCGTACACTTTGTACTGTAAAGGTAGTGTCACCATATCT
This sequence comes from Scalesia atractyloides, assembly GCA_947069175.1. NCBI lineage: Eukaryota > Viridiplantae > Streptophyta > Magnoliopsida > Asterales > Asteraceae > Scalesia > Scalesia atractyloides. The sequence goes on along the minus strand of CAMTDV010000019.1, from coordinate 45,128,260 downwards.
TTAACCCAAAAACAACTACACTGAGTTCGAGATCGTGGGTAGTGTAGTTCTTCTCATGGATTTTGAGTTGCTGAGACGCATACGCGATAACCTTGTCTCGTTGCATAAGAACACAACCAAGACCTAGGTTAAAGGCATCACAATAAACAACGAAGTCGTCGTTTCCGCCAGGAAGTGCGAGGATAGGAGCATCGCAAACATACGCTTGAGGGTTGAAAGGCTTCCTCCTGTTCGGAACTCCAAACAGAAGGTTTATGCTTGTGCGTTAATGTGGTAAGAGGTACAACGATCTTTGAAAAGTCCGCGATGAATCGATGGTAGTAACCTGCCAATTCGAGAAAAGACCGGATTTCAGACGGAGTCTTTAGTGTATTCCAACTCTTTATAGCTTCTATCTTCGCGGGATCGACATGAATTCCTTGGTCGTTGACGATGTGGCCGAGGAATTGAATTTCCTTAAGCAAAAATTCACACTTGAAGAATTTGGCGTAAAGACAATTTCCTTGGAGAAGTTCGAGAACTAAAAAAAGATGTAACGTGTGTTCGGCTCTCGACTTCGAGTAGATAAGAATATCATCGATAAACACAATGACGAAACGATCCAAGAAGGTTTTGCACACACGGTTCATCAAGTCCATGAAGACCGCGGGTGAGTTTGTGAGACTAAAAGGCATGACCACGAATTCATAATGGCCATAACGAGTACGAAAGGCGGTTTTCGGAACGTCTTGCTCATGTACACGTAGCTGGTGACATCTGGAACGTAAATCAATCTTTGAAAAACAAGTAGCACCTTGAAGTTGGTCAACAAATCATCAATTCGAGGAAGAGGGTAGTGGTTCTTAATCGTAAGCTTGTTAAGTTCCCGATGCACATTCAGAACGATCCATCCTTCTTTTACACAAAAAGAACGGGTGCGCCCCATGGTGACGTGCTCGGGGGTATAAAGCCTCTATCAAGAAACTCTTGAAGTTGGCTAGATAGCTCACGCATTTTGGTTGGTGCAAGGCGATAGAGAGCTTTCGCGACAGGTGTAGCACTGGGTACTAAATCCATACGAAACTCGACATCACGAGCGGGGGGTAGACCAGGTAAATCATCAGGAAAGACTTTAGGAAATTCACAAACAACAGGTACGTCTTTTATGGTTTTCTTCTCATTCTTCGTCTCCACAATGTGGGCTAGGAAAGCGATGTACTCTTTGCGTCAGTACTTGTTCGCTTGAATACACGACATAAGCTTCAATTCTCTTGAGGTCCTTCTCCATAGACATGTAGCTGATCTCTGTTTGGAATAGGAAAGTGAATCATCTTATCATATCAAACAACTTCGGCATGATTTTGGCTAAGGAAATCCATGCCTATTATGACATCAAAACTACCTATTTGCATAGGTATGAGATCGATGGTGAATGACTGATTGTTGAGATCAAGAGTACAATCACGTAGAACAGAGTTAACAGTAACGGTTCTTCCGGTGGTGACTTCCACATCGAAGGTCTTTGGGAGGTTAGCGCGTTCATGTTTTAAAAACTTTTCGAATTCAAACGATACAAAACAGTTACGACTCCAGTATCAAATAAGCAAGAAGCATAAGTACCATTAACGAGGAACGTACCATTGACAACATTGTTGTCATTTTGAGCCTAGCGGAGGTTGATGTTGAAAGCTCTTGCACTCCCAGCTTGTGGTTGCTGCTACTGTTGCGGCTGTGGTGGCTATAGATGTTGCTCTTGTTTCACAACGCGGTGCGCGCATACATTGCTGAAGTGACTGGGATCGCCACAAGTGTAGCAAGCACGTGCAGGAGCAAGAAGTGCTTGTGGTGGATTAACCTGAGGAGCGCGAGGTGGAGCTGGCAGTGCTGCAATAGGTTGAGGAGCTTGCTGACGAGGACCTAAGTGACAACTGACTGTGTAGTGACCATAGCTGTTGCAGTTGACACAGAAACGGTAGCTATCTCCAACTACATGATGATAAGTGCACTTAGGGTACAGAGGATGAGGACTTGTATACGCACTCTTAGTAGGTGGTGCTTGGGTGTAGTAAGCTGGTGAGACTGGGAGTTGAGTGGTGCGACTATCGCGCAGTTCTTGTTTGAATTCTTTCCCTTGCGACCCTTATACTTGGAGACTTGAGACGGTGTGGCGTCGGCACTTGGTTCAACTGTGGCTTGGCTAAGACTCTTGGTTGGGACCTTGAAAGTTCCAGCCAAGACTCGTTTATTGTTGATCTTGGCGGCTAGCTGATAAGTTTCTTCGATAGTTGTTGGTTTTGCTGCGTGAACGAAATCAGCGACACAATCTGGGAGAGCGCGAAGGTATTTCTTGATTGCTTTCTCAATGGTATCAACTTGGCTTGGGCAAGTGATACTTAGCTGCTTGAATCGGTGGTGAGACATGTGTTATCACCCCCAATCTGTTTGATGTTCCAGAACTCGTCTTCCAACTTTTGAACTTCATGGGGAGGACATAATTCCTTTATCATGAGCTCTTTCAATTCCTCCCAAGCGAGTCCATAGGCTGCATCGTTTCCGCGCCTATTGCGCTCAGCGGTCCACCAATCAAGTGCCGTTGAATGAAATACACCGGTAGCGTTGACGGTGCGGAGATTCTCTGGACATCCGCTTTGGTGGAAGGTGATTTCGATTGAGTCTAACCATTGAAACATCTTGCTGGGACCATCTTCGCCTGTGAAAGTCATAGAACTGCAGGCTTTGAACTGTTCAAAGCTGAACGAAGGTTTCAGCGCTTCGTTCTTGGAATCGACGAATTAGTTACTGCTGACAGCTTGAATCTCACTGACGATCTGAGGAATCACCTTGGCCATTTCCTTGGCCACGAGAGAGGCAATTCGTTTGCCGACGTTGTTTTGCTGAACGGTCTTGCGAATGTGAGATCCCATGGAAGCCATCTACATAGATTGGATGAGATTCGATTGTAACGGGTTTTATTTAAATATTTTGCGCTTTATACAATGTATTTTATTATTATTATTCACGTAAGGCACGAAATCACATAATCACATAAACACATATAACTATGCTAAACCTGTATGCTCACTTTTACATTTTTGTATTGACTTTTATTTTAACGTATGTGACAGGTTGATGGATTATTTGTTGCAATTGGATTAGGCTTTAGATACACACTTAATCTAGTTGTTAATTTTTTTATTGTTCAAGAACCATGTAATCCGTTTTGATTGTTATATGAATATTTGTTTAGTTTTATGGGAAGTTGAACCTCACTAAATATTGTCATTTTAATAGTCGTTATGGATTCTCTTGAACAATGTATCCGCTTAGTGCCTTATCCCGATGATTCCGCCATCGGTTGGGGTGTGACAGTAGCCAACTCCCACCCTACATTAATATATCAAAAAAACTAATTATTATTTACACGTATTTAGAATGTAATTTGATATCTATAGCACATTTGAATATTGATTACCATGCTAATGAACCTGTATTGTATTTCGTTGAAGTTTAGAAATTATTTTGTGTTGTTGAACTTGAATTTGACTTGTAATGTATCAGGTTGAGCTTATTTTGGATAAGTTCTTTGGAACTACTGAAAAATATTTCAGACTACTGAATTTTTAGAGCTATATACTATTATTTTATTAAATCGAGCCGAGCTAGCTCGGTTTAAAACCAAGTTGAGCCTCAGCTTAGATTTCCAGCTCAGTGTCAAATCCGAGCCGAGCCAGCTCGGTTTATAATTGAGTCGAGCCTGAGCTTGCCCTGGCTCAGCTCATGTATAGTCCCATATTGTTCCACCGACTTTTATGATTTAACAGACAACCTTAAAAAATAAGTGAAATAGGTTGAAGAAGAAAAGGTTGACTGATAAAGTAATGGTGGCGATGGAGCATCTGGTAATTACTACGTTGTCACTAATGATAATGGTGGCAATGGCGGCAACTGATGGGTGGCGACGATAGTGAAGGCGACAAAGGGTGTAGTGGATCCTTCAAAGATTTGTAGGTGGTAGTGGATGTGACATCGATTACGACCGTGACTATAGTGATGGTGTTGACATTTAGTGGTAAGTGGTGGTAAAACAATAGTGCACGTCAACCTATTATAAACTACTAGTGGTGTTTAGAAAACCATGCATACCACATTTTATTAAACGACGAATGACTAGAGAAAAAGAGAACGTCTTTTAAATAACAAACATGTTTAATCGTTTTAAAACAATAAACCGAAACCTAAATACGATCGAGCCTAATTGTTCTATATTCCATGATCGTAAATCTTGAAACATCTCTTGGTGCAAGATCCTTCATTATTGGCTCCACTTACTTATCTGGTGTGTATGGACAGTTCAAACCTTGGGTGTTTCAAGTAAAATACCTGCACATTTAAACTCAGATTAAGTACATTTACATGGCCATGAAATACGCCATGAGCTATTGACAACTATGATTTTGACTGACAAAAATTAAGAAAAAACTTGGTTGATTTTTAAAAGTCAAAACTTACTGCAGCCTGATCTTGTTCTTACCTGGTGACACCGAACCTAAAGAGCAATGAAGGAAAGAAGAATGATAGAGGGAGGATACATGCGATGCAACTTAGTAACTCGAGCAATTCTACAATAAACCAAAAATTAGACTCCCATAACAAAAAGGTGTGAGAATAGAAATGCAGTTGAGAGTTCGAGGGTTATCATAGCATACCGATCCAATAACTCTAATCTCCTCTCTGCAGCAACAACTCTCTTCTCCCTCTCTTCATCACACGCTCGTTTTAATGCCTCCTGCAATCACATAAAAAGTAAATCAAATTCAGATACAATTTAACATCAATATCGATCTGCAGTCATTAGATTCTATATATATCAATCTAATAATACTTATGCTTGGTAAAATAAGTAAAAGTAAAATGTGACAAGAAAGATTAACACGATTAAAATTTATGGCATTAAAACAGTAACAATTACATCGAGTACTGAACTAAGAAAATTTCAAATTTAACAATAACAATCAGATATTTAAAAACCTAATAGAAAGAATTAAGAAATTTTTGCTTCAAATCCATCGAGTGCTGAACATCTCGATGTATATCCTTGAGTTTTGCCATGAACTCCACGTCTCTATTACCGCACTCTATTACTGACGACAAACAGGTCACGAACGGAAGTCGAAGGCATCGCCATCAGGTTTCTGGAAACCTGGTCTCTCGTGAACAGGCCAAGGTGCAGTCTATCAAAGCACCTCTTCAGCTCTTGAAGAGTAGCCCTATCCGCATAGACTTGCTCCTCAAGTTGCTTGATAAAGCGCTGCTTTAAATCATCAGACTGTGTAGAAGTGTATGAAGCCATTTTATGTTATTGCTCAACTGATGTGAAAGAAAGGTATCTTGGTATTAAAATGTGATGGAAAACAGGTGAATTGGCAATGATGTTATATAGTGAAATATCTAAAAACCCAACGGTCAGATTTCAATGCAAGCATTAAATAAAAATCTATATTTAAATTCCATATACATTAATAGTCTAGGAGGGAAAACATGTATATTTAATATAAACATGTACATTTATATTTAAAAACAACGTGCATTTAATGTAAAACCTTTCAAAATAAGTTTTCATGAGAAAGCTAATAAAACTAAATATCAAGAAACCGAAAGGACAAAATTTAAACCTTAAAAAAACAGGTTATCATAATTATAAATAACCTATTCATTTACCATAACACCCATTTTAAACACTATAAAAGGCTGATAGTCAATAAACAAACCAAAACCAGCAACACCGATAATACTCTAGATGGCAAACAAAAGCTTCTACCACTGGGCAGATACCAGTGCTGTTAAAACACAATTCTCTTTATGGTCGCTCAAAGAAAAGAGAGTAGATGAAGAACTAAATAGAAAACTCGGCATCATCAGTGAAAACAATTACAAGCAAACCTGGAGCAACATCGGATTGCTTGATGAACTCCTCTACTCTCCTCCATCAGACTTTTAGAACAACGCAGTAGACTTTAACACATAACTCCTGACATAGGATCAGAAGATTTGTGACATGCTAGCCGATCTGCCAAAGAAAGAATGAAATTGCGTGGAAGAAGGCGAGAGTCGTCGATATCCTAGGAAGTGTTAACTGTAGCGTTTAATATTTTATGCATATTCTTAAATTTGAGTATTTAATCTTTCTTTATGTTTTATAAAATCAATATCCATATTAACATATCCTTAAATATAAATAAGTATAACTACCGTAAAAAAAATAACCTACAAACCTAACATACAACTAACAGAAGTATGGCCTTCTATAAAGTGATATCCGGTTGAAGGTATGTGCAAACACATGTTGTTTTTAGAAAACCATGCATACCACATTTTATTAAACAAAGAATCACTATACATTTTTAAGGTTTATTCGAAAATGGATTATAAAGAAGTAGTTGTTGAATTATTATAATAAATCTTTAATCAAAAGACCTACTAGGAAAATTGCGCTTCATTTCAACCTAAGTAAATTTATTTAAACATAATTTATCCTTGCACTACACATCAGATGGAGCTGATCTTAGTCCTTGCATAATGACCGCAACAAAAGTACTTTGTCTTTTACAAAATGAACTTACAAACAACTTACCTGTTCGGACTAGTTATGAACAGCACTAGCTCTACCTCTCCTACTCGACTGAGACCGAATTGTTTCATCCTTAGTTGTCACACCCTCAAATTCCACGTGCGGAGTTCTACCGCAAGGCACGTGACAAACCAGGATCACAGTCATTAGTCATACTGAACGACCACTATATAAGTTTAAAAAAAATATTCATGTTTGCTCATTAATGAAAAAATATCGTAACAAAGTACAAAACCAAAATAGCTATATGTAATTTAAAGTTGTGTCTTAATATTTGATGAAATCAATGCGACTCCATAATGCATCCTAGTCCTGATGTGTGCTATCTTAGCAACAAGAGAAAACATGTAAAAATTCAAGTGTCAACAATTAATGAAGAGTGAGTTCACAAGTTATAGTTCACAATTTTAAAAATAAGTTGTTCCCACTGGTTCAGCCCCAAACATGTGTGTTATAAAGTTTCCGTGATCCAACCCGAATCAGATTATTGTAAGTTTCCCGATTCCTTTCCTGAATCGCGTTATTATATTGTTTAGCAGTATATGTTATATGTTTAGGTAGCTAGCCTAGGTCATGTCAACAACGTGTTCGATCCGAAGCTGACGTTGTTGCCCCTATTGTGCCAGGTCTATCACCAACCATTGCTAAGTGTTAGGCAAATTCTACACCCATGACCATCAATGTTTGGTCTAACTGGCGCGACCATCACGAGCGGGGCCTGTCGGGGCAGTAGTACTACCAAAAATTCCCTCGCTATAATCCAATACTAACGGCATCGTAAGTTTTAAGGGGTCTGACATGTGAGATAATGCTTCATTGTGATCATAACCATATAACATAACCCCTCCCAATATAGTTCGCCAATTTATGACCCGATTACAGCCAACCCAAGTCGGCTGTAATTTCTGATCAGAAGTTGTTTGAATTCAACTTTCACCTAAAACATGTTTTGGACTTTCTATGCATGATTTTCAACAAACATCACCCATATAACATCTTAATCGTCAATTTTAACAACAATATTTATCAAGTTCATGTTATAACTTCAAAACCCTAATGTGCATGCATGTACTACCACACCCTAGTATTATTAAAACTTGTATCCCATCAACACAATCATCAAGAACATGAATTCTATAAACACTAATCATTCAAGAACATGCAAAACATCAAGAATCCCATGTACACACATGAGAAATCAATAATATAATAAGAGAATGATTACCGGAAGCCAAACGAGCGCCTAGAGACAATGATGATGATCCGAATGCGTGTGTGTATATTTCTCTAGAGAGAATGGGGACACGGAGGCTAGGGTTTTGAAGTAAAAATGAAAGAAGAAAGAAAGAGATGCTTTTATATGCTAGGGTTTGGGCAAGTGTGTTCGGCTTACATCGTGTGTATGAACCCGTTTGACGATACAAGTCTCGCGTAAATTATTGGTCGTTCATAAAATAAATATCAGGTTTAGATTATATTTTACTAATTTTTACTAATCAAAACGAATATATATATATATATATATATATATATACACACACATACAATAAAATATAAATATTAACTTTGTGGCAAAACATGACGCGAAATGTCCGTTAAATAATGTGTTTTACTCATCACGATTTGTTATTATTAAAACCAATAATAATAAATATTTTAAGATGTCTAACCCTTCCCGATCAATAGGGTTAAAAGTACGAGTTGTCACATTCTCCCCATGTTACAGAAATTTCGTCCTCGAAATTTAGCCTAAGGTATATTCTATGCTCCGGTTGTAGGTTAGTCAATAACGCGTTGTTAAGCGTAAATATACATGTTGTCACGTAAGTTCACAAAAAGAACATATATGTTGCATAACATATAAATTCACCTGAATTGTATTTATTTATTTGTTCAGGGATATCGTTCGGATGGTTTATCGACGTTCGTGTATAGCCCACATGGATTCCGTAATTCCCCAAATTACCGTTACGTGAGTGCTTGTGAAATAACTGACACACTTAATATACCCTAATCAAGTGAAGTGCATGAATAAATGTTTAAGATAACAAAAGTTTGTGTTAGATGTTAACCTGAAAATGTCGGGTGTCACATCATCCCCTTGTTGAAAGAATTTTCGTCCCGAAAATTTGGATTATGATATTTTAAAATGATGGTTACAAGTTCATTGCTAAAGAGAGCGTGAAGGCATATGATGGTACAACGAGACAAGATAAAATCAGACTGTGTGATTGAGATGACAGTTGATGACAATTGAGATTTAATTGTTCCTCTAAACAAGCTACAAGCAATTATATACAGGTGTGTAATAGTCAATTTTCTTAGCAATCAATACATATCAGCAAGAGTAGTTGCACATAAGTGTGGCTAGCAAGAACTATAATAAGTCGCTTACAATGTAGATATACATGAAGGCCCGACGCAATTTTAACATGCATGGCTAGGAGGGGGGTTGCACAAAATACATTTTAGGTGAGTTCTATATGTTTGAATTTGAGTGACTTGAAAATGCAGTATTTAGTTATCATGGAGTGGTCTGAGTATTAAATAGTCAGCACATCACAAAGCAAGTGTATCTAATGTATATGTTGAGGCGTCTCGCATGGACATGAATGTCATACGTCATCAACGAAGGGTCGACAAAATAAACTGAACTAGAGTTGCTTTAAGGAAATCTGTTTGTTGGGTGCACTATCAAGAATTACTCAAAGTAACTAACGTGAAAGAAATTAAAGCGGGTGCAAGAGATATTCGTTTTTAGGTGGTATCGTTACCAAAGATTAGAATTGGTGCAGTCACCACCACCAAATAACAATGATGATGCCAATTTTACGTAAGGTTTCTAGAGAGAAATAATAATTGCTTGGAATAGGTGATTCAGGTAAATATATCAACAGACTTAATGAAAACTCAAGTCAGGGATTACACCCTTAATTTCGATTGCTATAGATCATGATAATTATAAAAATAATAAGTACGAAACAAAGAGGTCGATGAGGTTATACATAAGTGTGGTGCTTTCGCACAAAAAGGGTGTTGACCTTGGCATAACTCACAAAAGTAGAAATTTTATCTTTTGCTCTTGCATTTGTTGAACTTAAATATGGCTCATTGCTCTTCGAGTATCATTGAGCGAGGAGTAGCGTATCACAGGGTTAGACAAAAACTATGATATTGCGCAACAAGTTAAGAGGCGAAGAACCTACCAAGACATGGTTGTCATTAACCTGTTCCATATAATCGTTTTAGAATCACTAGTGAAATAATAAATTTGATGATGAGAATGTAGTTGGTCGCACACAAGCGGTATAAATGGGAATAAAGTAAGGCTACCAGTCGTTGGAAGCGTTACATTGAAGGTGTTGACGCAATAAGGATTATGTAGAAAAATAATGGTTGATTGAATTTGTAGTGCTTGGGTTCAAGTGGAGCGTTCTCCACAGCCGTTGAGCTTACTCATATGCGAATAAGGATAGATTCACTACGATCCATGTATGATATTAAGTGTGTAAATGTTCGAACCTGTATGCAAACAAGTTTGAAAGATTGAACTAAAACGTGTTCGTGAATTAGGAGCATCACATATGTCACCAAGAGGTTTCCTTACAAGGACGCGAAATATGTTCAAAATGGAATGGTCATAATAACAATACACCACTACCTTCAGAGTTCAAAAAGTGACCACTAAGGATCAACAAGAGAGTTTGTTGAGTTCTTCTAAATTAGAGCAAAGTTTTATGAGGGTTTATGCATAGAGAATCAAAGATGTAGTGTGACTATGATAATGGAACAAGGGATTTATCGACAACAATAACCAGCTATCTAACTAAATGGTAAGCATCAAACAGTGCAAAGGTTGGGGAATAGGCTCGCTTACGAAATAACGACTCTAGCAATACAGAAGGTAAGATTATTGTGTAGGTCATCGCGTTCATCTGGGTGTTGACTAGCTTGTATCTCCGTCTTTTAGTGTTTTTGAGATGATGCAACCGTTTTCAGGAAATCCACTTGCAAAGTTGAATACGTTGGGATGTAACTCCAGTTAGAATGAAAATTAGCCACATGACGGAGTAGTGGGGTCAAAGGAAAAATTTACAGGTGAGCATAAGGGATAAAATGTAAGCGTACAAGGGATTCTTCATGTTTCATTTTTATGCTAATGTTGAAAGGCTTACCATTCTTCTAGTAGGGTTCCGATCAAAGTGACAGGTTCTGGTGAGATTCTTAGTTTCATTAAAACGCTTACATTGGTTAAAACAAATGATGAGGGGCTCCATTGATTTAAGCTCAATGTGTTCGAGAACATCTTCAACCTGATAGTAGCGCTTGTCAACTATCGAATGGGTTTGACGGTACCTGTTAGTCGATGACTGGTTTAGGAGAACTATTACCAGTACCGAAAGTTTTAAGCATGAAAATCATAGGTTAGGACAATTTATCAACACACAAGGTTTCATAAGGATTCGCATGCATCGCAAATTACCATTACGTGTGCACCCGTAATGGTAAGTTGATTTGCATGCTCACCCGAGTTCTATCTATCTTGTTTTACCCCCAGATTGAATTGTCGAGTATTTGGTGTTATCAAAATGATAGAGTCATCAAAAGCTTAGTCATCAACCAAACATTGATCACCTGGGGTTTATATCAGAAAGAGTAGTGTGGAATCGATTGATATGAGGATTCACTCATGTTGAAACACATCATGAGAATCTCATCTAGCGAATATAGATGTTAATGTGCGTGGAACAAACATGCAAATGAAATATGACTTCGAGAGATGAAACCGATTCATTGACATAAGTCACTAATAGAAACAATGTAGTTGTTCTTCCATTAGAGTCAGGATAGAATTCGAGTGTGAAATGAGCAAAATGTTCTCAACTTCGTGGTTCTTTCGAAGAATATCAACCAAAGATGTGAACTCTGGGTTTGAAGAAAGGAAGAAAGAAAAGAAAATGGTGACATCTAAGTGTGAATGGATTTCTGCAATAACACGTGCAACGGTCTGCCCTAACGTAGGGTGCCTCACGCGAGGTCCACGTGCTCATACTGAAGGAAATTAAAACTAGTGGGATCGAGGTATTATCATTGGTAGGTGGAGGAGAGACTTGTTTTCGATGAACCCAAATCTCAAGTAATATGTGTCAATGTTGGATACCGTCCTAGACATGGACCTAAGAAAGCTCACTGTACTCGATAGTACCATGGGTAGGCTCAAACCGGTGTTTTGTTCAGCTCTTGTTGATACATGCTGTCTATTGTCTAGGTCTTGGATCGAGTCTGTATGTATAGAGCTTGTATGTAACAACTCCGATTCTTCTCGTTGTTATCTTTATCCTTGTATTTTCATTTATTCTGAGATTCGAATTATAAGAAAAGTTTATGTTGATTAAATTAAGTTTATGTATGTTGTATCGCATTTAAACGCTTAGTAAAATCTCATCACTTACCTCATCGCATCGCAAATCGCAGTTAATTATGTGGTTTTATGTTATTTATGTGTTATGTGTGTTTGTGATTCTGATTACGCTCGCTATCGCATCGCTCTCGCACTCTCGAATCGCTGAATCGCACTATTATATCAAGTATAACGCTTAACGCTTTACTAAAACACTTAATATAACTACTAATACAAACCAAATCTCCAAACGAACACTCAACGCGAAATCGGCAAACGAAACTTGGTCACCAGGCCAAGTTCGGCCGAACTTGACGACCACAAGTTCGCCTGAACTTGCCTGAGACACAAGAATCTTTTGTTTTCCCTCAAGTTCGCTCGAACTTGTACATACATGTACAAGTTCAGCCGAACTTAACTATCCACCCTTGAAATCTCTACAAGTTCGCGCGAACCTATACAATTTTGTACAAGTTCGGCCGAACTTGACATCAGCAATCCCACTTTTTGCCTTCTCCTATAAATAATCAGTCCCATTCTCTCATTTGAACTTGCTGCAAGTTCGCCCAGAGCTCTCAAACCTGAAACCCTTTGTTTTCCAAGTAAGAATCAACCCGATTTCAACTACAACAATGTTTAACAACGTTTTACAAAGGTTTACAACGATTTTGGCACAAGGCATTGCCTTCGTTTTCATCAAATCTTCTCTGTTTACGAAAATCTTCATCTTTTTACATAAAACTTCTGTTTTTCACTCAGATCTATGCTTAGATCTGAGCAAAACCTTTAGAACATTGATTTTTACACAAAATACGGACTTTTGATGATGTTTTGTTCATTTTCTGATATGAAACGAAGCATTTATCATTCAAGATCCCAGATCTGGAAGCAAGAGGACGTTTATGTTGGTTTACACAAGCTGGACTAACCCGAACGAACCTCGAGTTCGCCCGGATTAGCCCACGCTTTTGTAAAACGGCTAAAACCGCTCTAAAAGACCTCTCCGACCTAAGTTTGCTCAGTAGCACAGAGTTGGAGGGATGAACACTCGATTTCCTCAGCAAACGACACGAAAATGCAAGATTTTGGACCCGAAAACATAAAGTTCGCTCAAGAATCACCAACCCCCAGGTCAAGTTCGACCGAACTTGCACCCAAATGGGGCAAGTTCGACCAAACTTGTCTAGTTTCTTAGGAAACTATACAAGTTCGCCCGAACTTGTCATTTCAGTAAGAAATTCTTATAAGTTCACCCGACCTTGACAAGTTTCCTAAGAAACTTACAAAGTTCGACCGAACTTGGCTCTAAACACATCAAAACCTTACAAGTTCGCTCGAACTTGTATGTTTACATACAAGTTCGCCCGAACTTGCCTACTGCTCAACTCAAACTTCACCATTTCAGCCTTTCAGAAGACTGATGCACTTCTGTTCGTTTACAGGCTGATCCGGCGCACTCCACAACTCTCCTCAGAATCTTAAGTCTTACCAAAACACACCCACAGTGAGCATACTTTACCCATTTTCGCTTTAATGCACTTTTTGGGTGTTACATACGTTCCTATATCAAAATCACTTCACAAATCAAATCTATTTATCACACGCGAACAATCTGATTGTATATGCTCAATACGTGATACTAGAAACATGTGACTAGGACTTATTTTCGTTAACTTGCCTCCCTAGCTAGTATGGTACTATAGTTTGGCTAACACCCGATGGGGTCTAGTTAGGATGGTCGTGCCAGCCTTTTCACGGTAGTTAGCATGAGAACTGAGCCTATGTTATGTTAAGTGTTTTAGTCTATCATGATATGTAATTAGATTGTTTCGCAAACGCTTTCTCGACTATGCTAATATTATCCAAACTCGTATGCTCACCTTTACTTAATTGTATTGACTTGTATTTTAACGTATGTAACAGGTTGAGGATTTAGCTTGGATTGCTTTGGAGTAGTTTTGTTTAGTACTTTGCTTATCTTGTTTAGAACGGTTGTAATAAAAATCTAGGGGATATCGAACCATGTTGTTTTTATCAGAAAATCAGAATTTCTGTAATGGTTTTTTGAAATATTATGTTTAATAGTATGGGATGTTAAACGTTAAGTAATGTTGTTGGATAATAGTTACGGAATTTCTTGTGAGACAATCTGGTCACCTAGTTCCACTGCGGCCTGATGTTTCCGCCATCGGTTGGGGTGTGATAGATTGGTATCAGAGCTAATTCCTTAGGATAATAGGTAGAATTGCCATGTTTGACCTAGTAGCATGTTTAAGTACCCGATTGACAAATCTTTGAAATAAATGCTAATCTACTTGCCATAAATGCTTGAATATGCCTTTCCTAAGGTTAATACAATATACACGAATATGAAACGCTCATATCCCACAAACGAGGATCAAGTTGAGATTAGGTGTGATAACCAAGAACTCTCAATAAGATCGTTCATTCCGCGTATTATCTTGGTTGAGTTAGGAGTGACATCAAAACCTCGACGAACATCTCCCTTTCTATCTAGTGGAACGCCCGATGTGATCGGTGAGCGTGGCCAAAACTAGGAATGATGTTGTTAAGTTAGGGGTGAAACCCGCATCTTAATAACTAATTCCGCGCTTCGATTTTCAATCTCACCAAAGTCTCGGTTATGCCAATGGTTTGGAACACGTATTAACTGGAAGGGTAAACATCGTTAGCCGCTTGCGGTGAGAACGCTTATCTATAGGCCAAAGCGTGGGTCTAAATGCAAAGGGTAGTCGAATCACTTTGGCGTGTAAAACGTCTCAAAACCCAGGACATTCCCAATTGATTTAAGCCTATATCGTCGATTTACGCATCATCGAGTTTGTTATTATTCATGTGTTTAAATTTTGGGAATTTTCGCTTTATTTGATTTCTCGCTTATTCTATTTCTCGATTTATCGCATTTACGCTCCATCGAATGTATGCACAACTCGCACAACTCTCATAATCTAAAACGCTAATTAATACACCAACCAAACTAAAACGCATCTCTCCTACACGTATGGGTTCATACGTGGTACTATCTCGCTTATCTCGCTTATGTATATACATATCGCCTATGTCTCGCTTATATCTCGCATGTCATATCTCGCTTAAAATTTTTGGAGTCGACCAAGGAGTCTATGTAAAAAGGGTGAATACGTGCTTACGTGGATTATATGCTTATGTGCCTATGTGTTTGCCTGCCTACGTGTTTACTTTCCTATGCCTTGCATGAATAATAATAAATATTTTTAGACATAAACTTATCATAATCGAATCTCATCCTATCAAATCTTCAATGTAGATGTCTTCAATGGGATCACATACCAGGAGGAATCTCCAACGCAGCAATGCCGACAAGCATATCACTACAATGGTAGCCAAGGAGATAGCTAAAGTCATTCCGCAAATCGTCTTGGAAATTCATGCTGTGAGCAGCAACTCATCAGTCGACTCGAAAACTGAGAATCCCAAGCCGCGATTCAGCTTCAAGAACTTCAAGGCTTGTGCACCTCTCGCCTTCACGGGCAATGACGGACCGAATTCTATGTTTAACTGGTTCGATGCTATTGAGGTCACTTTTAGGCAAAGTGGATGCCCCGATGACCTTTGCACCGTGAACGCTACCGGAGTCTTCCAGTCCCGTGCACTCGACTGGTGGAAAGCTGAAAGAAACAAGCGTGGAAACGATGAAGCCTACAATCTATCTTGGAGGAACTCAAGGAAGTAATGATGAAGGAGTTCTGCCCTCCACATGAAATGCAAAAGCTCGAGAATGGGTTTTGGGGTATCAAGCAGGATGGTCCTGACAATGCTGGTTTTACTGCTCGGTTTAAGATTCTGAGCATCATCTGTCCCAACCAGGTTGATACGACGGAGAAAGTTATCAACAAGTACTTCCGTGGTTTACCCGAGTGTGTTGCAAGTTTCATGAAAGTTGCTCGTACTACAACCATCGAGGAAACCTACATGCTCGCCGCTGAGATCAACGATCAGCGAGTTCAGGATGGTTATTTCAAGAACTCTACTAAAGTCGCCAATCAAGCCGTCGTGGAACCAACGGCTGCTACCGAATCATCAAGTGAACCAAAAGGAAAGCGTCAGGGACGCAAAAAAGGAAACCCGAGTAAGAACTTTGCCCTCGCCGCTCCAGCAAACCCTCAGCTGCTTCAGTCAGCCGCTCCAAATGCACCTCCAGCTAAGCGTGCGTATACCCGACCTCACCCTCTGTGCCCTAAGTGCACTTATCATAATGCCGTTTTTGCACAAACTGCAATATCTACGGCCACTTTACTGTGAGTTGCTGATCAGGTCCTCGTCAACCAGCTCCTCAGGCTCCAGCAGCTCCAGCTTTACCCGCTCTTCCTCAAGCCAATCAGCAGCAAGCTCCAAAAGCACGTGTATGTGGTGATCCATATCATTTCACCAATGTCTGTCCGAATCGTCCTGTCAAGCAAGAACAACCAGCACCGCAGCCTCAGCAGCCGCCTCAGCCGCTGCACGTGGCAGAGCCTTCACTCTCAACTACCGCCAGGCTCAGAATGACAACAATGTTTTCAATGGTACGTTTCTCGTTAATGGTATTTATGCTTCATGTTTATTTGATACTGGTGCCGATAACTGTTTTGCATCGTTAGAATTCGTAAAGGTTTTAAATTGTAAGCACGCTAAACTCCCAAAGACTTTCGATGTGGAAGTCGCCACCGGAAAATCCGTTACCATCGATTCTGTCTTACGTGGTTGCTCTCTCGATCTAAACAACCACATCTTCTCGATCAATCTCATACCTATGCAGTTAGGTAGCTTCGATATCATATTAGGCATGGATTTTCTTCATGAGAATCATGCTGAAGTTGTATGCTTCGATAAAATGCGTTTCCCTCTTCCTAACGGTGATCAACTTCATGTTTATGGTGAAACTCCCTCAAAGAAGTTGATGCTTTTGTCATGTACTAGAGCTGATAAATGCTTGCAAAAGCAATGTGTTGCTTTCCTCGCCCATATCGTGAACCCGAAGAAAGAAAAGAAGACTTATAAAGACGTTCTCTTTGTTTGTGAATTTCCTAAGGTCTTTCCCGACGATTTACCCGGTTTACCCCTTACTCGAGATGTTGAATTCCGTATCGATTTGATTCCAGGTGCTACTCCCGTTGCTAAAGCTCCTTATCGCCTCGCACCATCCGAAATGCGTGAGCTATCAAGCCAACTTCAAGAGCTTCTTGATAAAGGTTTCATACGCTAGAGCACTTCGCCAGGGGGCGCACCTGTCCTTTTCGTGAAAAAGAAGGATGGATCGTTCTGAATGTGCATTGATTATCGTGAACTTAACAAACTCACGATAAAGAACCGCTACCCTCTTCCTCGCATCGACGACTTATTTGATCAGCTTCAAGGTGCTACTTATTTTTCTAAGATCGACCTTCGTTTCGGTTATCATCAGTTACGCGTGTTGGAAGAAGACATTCCTAAAACTGCCTTTGGTACTCGCTATGGCCATTTCGAATTCGTGGTCATGCCTTTCGGTCTTACCAATGCACCCGCGATTTTCATGGATTTGATGAACCGTGTGTGTAAAGCTTTCTTAGATCGTTTCGTCAATGTTTTCATCGATGATATCCTTATCTATTTGAAGTCGAGATACGAGCACGCGCGTCATCTTCGTTTAGTCCTCGAACTTCTTCATGGAAATCGCCTTTATGCTAAGTTCTCTAAATGTGAATTCTGGCTCGAAGAAGTCCAATTTCTCGGCCACATCGTTAATAGTCAAGGAATTCACATCGACCCTGCAAAGATTGAAGCCGTTAAGAGTTGGATTACACCAAAGAATGATTCCGAAATCCGTTCGTCTCTTGGATTGGCGGGTTATTACCGTCGATTCATCGCCGACTTTTCTAAAATCGTCGTTCCGCTTACCGCTTTGACTCATAAGGACCAACCTTTTATTTGGGATTCTAAACAAGAGGAAGCTTTTCAAACTCTCAGGCGTATGCTATGCAACGCTCCTATCCTCGCTTTACCCGACGGAAACGACGATTTCGTTGTTTATTGTGATGCCTCTAACCTTGGTCTTGGTTGTGTTCTTATGCAACGAGACAAGGTTATCGCGCATGTGTCTCGCCAACTCAAGATCCACGAGAAAAATTAACAACCCACGATCTCGAACTCAGTGCAGTTGTTTTTGCATTAAAGATATGGCGACACTACCTTTACGGTACCAAGTGTACGATCTTCACCGACCATAAGAGGTTAAAACATATCTTTAATCAAAAAGAACTAAACATACGACAACGTCGATGGGTTGAACTTCTCAATGATTACGATTGCAAGATACGCTACCATCCCGGCAAAGCAAACGTCGTCGCCGATGCTCTAAGTCGACGAAGCTATGTGTATAGTGTTCGTGACTCTCAAGCTTTGAATGATCTCGAAATCATGATTCGCTCCGCTCAGTTTGCTTGTTTTAACGAGAATACTTTGGAAGAAGAAATGAAATGTGGTGCCGAAACTCAGCTCGTATCTAAGCCTAACGGCATTTACTGCTATTCCAACCGCATTTGGATTCCCAGTCGTGATAACATTCGAGAGTTGCTAATGACCGAAGCTCATAAATCTAGATATTCCATTCATCCCGGTGCCGACAAAATGTACTAGGACCTTCGCCCAAGTATTGGTGGCCGGGCATGAAAAAGGATATCGCCTTGTATGTCTCAAAATGCTTAACTTGTTCGAAAGTTAAAGCCGATCATCAAAGGCCCTCTGGTTTACTCGAAAAACCCGAAATCCCGATGTGGAAGTGGGAGAGTATAGCTTTAGACTTCGTTACTAAACTCCTGCGTACTTCATCTGGTCACGATAGCATTTGGGTTATCGTTGATCGTCTTACTAAATCCGTGCACTTCATTACCATACGAGAAGACTTTAAGGTCGAACGATTAGCCCGAATCTATACCGACGAAGTTATATGTCGACATGGGATGCCTCGTGACATCATTTCTGACCGCGACGGTCGCTTTACCTCGCGTCTCTGGGAGACCTTTCAATACGCTCTAGGTACTACGCTTAATCTAAGTACCGCTTTTCACCCTCAAACCGACAATCAGACTGAGCGCAAGATCCGCACCCTCGAAGACATGCTTCGTGCGTGCATCATAGATTTTGGTGGTAACTGGGATTCGCATTTACCTTTATCGAATTCTTGTACAATAATAGTTATCATACCAGCATTCAAATGGCTCCTTTTGAGGCACTTTATGGAAGAAAATGTCGATCGCCTATTGCATGGCACGAGATCGGAGAAGCACAAATCACCGGTCCCGAGCTAATTCAAGAAACAACCGACAAGATCCTCCAAATCAGAGACAATCTCTTGAAAGCTCGGAGTCACCAAAAGAGTTACACCGACAAACGACGCAAGCCCCTGCAATTCGAAGTGGGAGATCACGTACTCCTAAAGGTTACACCTTGGAAGGGAGTGGTCCGCTTCGGAAAGAAGGGAAAGCTAGCACCACGATACGTAGGACCCTTTAAGATTCTGGAAAGGATCGACAAAGTGGCTTACCGACTCAAACTGCCGAAGGAACTAAATAATGTACATCCGACTTTCGACGTGTCTAACCTTAAAAAGTGCCTAGCCGAAGAAAATCTGCATGTCCCTCTCGAAGATCTGCAAATCAACGAGACTCTCCATTTCGTGGAAAAACCCGTTGAAATCATGGATCAGGAAACCAAGAAACTCCGACGCTCTTGCATACCTATCGTGAAGGTCCGATGGGAAGGCAAACTCAGTGCCGAGCTCACTTGGGAACTCCAAAGTGATATGAAAACGTAATATCCAAATCGTTTTGTTACGGCCACTGCTTAATTTTAGGATGAAATTCCCTAAAGTAGGGGAGACTTTAACAACTCCGATTTTTCTCGTTGTTATCTTTATCCTTGTATTTTCATTTATTCTGAGATTCGAATTATAAGAAAAGTTTATGTTGATTAAATTAAGTTTATGTATGTTGATTCGCATTTAAACACTTATTAAAATCACATCGCTTACCTCATCGCATCGCAAATCGCAGTTAATTATGTGGTTTTATGTTATATATGTGTTATGTGTGTTTGTGATTATGATTACGCTCGCTATCGCATCGCTCTCGCACTCTCGAATCGCTAAATCGCACTATTATATCAAGTATAACGCTTAACGCTTTACTAAAACGCTTAATATAACTAACTAATACGAACCAAATCGCCAAACGAACACTTAACGCGAAATCGGCAAATGAAACTTGGTCACCAGGCCAAGTTCGGCCGAACTTGACCACCACAAGTTCGCCCGAACTTGCCTGAGACACAATCTTTTGTTTTCCTTCAAGTTCGCTTGAACTTGTACATACATGTACAAGCTCGGCCGAACTTAACTATCCACCCTTGAAATCTCTACAAGTTCGCGCGAACCTGTACAATTTTGTACACGTTCGGCCGAACTTGACTTCACCAACCCCATTTTTGCCTTCTCCTATAAATAATCAGTCCCATTCTCTCATTTGAACTTGCTGCAAGTTCGCCCAAAGCTCTCAAACCCAAAACCCTTTTTTTCCAAGTAAGAATCAACCCGATTTCAACTACAACAATGTTTAACAACGTTTTACAAAGGTTTACAACGATTTTGGCACAAGGCATTGCCTTCGTTTCAAAAAATCTTCTCTGTTTATGAAAATCTTCATCTTTTTACATAAAACTTCTGTTTTTCACTCAGATCTATGCTTAGATCTGAGCAAAACCTTTTGAACATTGATTTTTACACAAAATACGGACTTTTGATGATGTTTTGTTCATTTTCTGATATGAAACGAAGCATTTATCATTCAAGATCCCAGATCTGGAAGCACAAGGAAGTTTATGTTGGTTTACACAAGCCGGACTAACTTGAACGAACCCCGAGTTCGCCCGGATTAGCCCACGCTTTTGTAAAATGGATAAAACCACTCTAAAAGACCTCTCCGACCTAAGTTTGTTCAGTAGCACAGGGTTGGAGGGATGAACACTCGATTTCCTCAGCAAACGACACGAAAACGCAAGATTTTAGACCCGAAAACATCAAGTTCGCTCAAGAATCACCAATCCCCCAGGTCAAGTTCGACCGAACTTACACCCAAATGGGGCAAGTTCGACCGAACTTGGGCTATTTTCACCAAACTCTTCACAAGTTTGACCGAACTTGTCTAGTTTCTTAGGAAACTATACAAGTTCGCCCGAACTTGTCATTCAGAAAGAAATTCTTACAAGTTCGCCCGAACTTGCCTACTGCTCAACTCAAACTTCACCATTTTGGCCTTTCGGAAGACTGATGCACTTCTGTTTGTTTACAGGCTGATCCGACGCACTCCGCAACTCTCCTCAGAATCTTAAGTCTTACCAAAACGCACCCACAGTGAGTATACTTGACCCATTTTCGCTTTAATGCACTTTTTGGGTGTTACATACGTTCCTATATCAAAATCACTTCACAAATCAAAACTGTTTATCATACGCGAAAAATCTGATTGTATATGCTCGATACGTGATACTAGAAACATGTGACTAGGACTTATTTTCTTTAACTTGCCTCCTTAGCTAGTATGGTACTATAGTTTGGCTAACACCCGACGGGGTCTAGTTAGGATGGGCGCCTCACGGTAGTTAGCATGAGAAATGAGCCTATGTTATGTTAATTGTTTTAGTGTATCATGATATGTAATTCGATTGTTTCGCAAACGCTTTCTCGACTATGCTAGTATTATTCAAACTCGTATGCTCACCTTTACTTAATTGTATTGACTTGTATTTTAACGTATGTAACATGTTGAGGATTTAGCTTGGATTGCTTTGGAGTAGTTTTATTTAGTACTTTGCTTATCTTGTTTAGAACGGTTGTAATAAAAATCTAGGGATATCGAACCATGTTGTTTTTATGAGAAAATCAGAATTTCTGTAATGGTTGTTTGAAATATTATGTTTAATAGTATGGGATGTTAAACGTTAAGTAATGTTGTTGGATAATAGCTACGGAATTTCTCGTGAGATAATCTGGTCGCCTAGTGCCACTAACCGCGATGTTTCCGCCATCGGTTGGGGTGTGACATTGTATTTGTTAGATTTGGAAATTTAATTTAACTTGTAAGTACAAGTTCGGCCGAAGTTGTAGTCAGTTGATCAAGTTCAGCCGAACTTGATCTAGCCAGGACTAGCTTCGAGCGAACTTGTAGGTCTATATATAGATTTGTCATGGTTTCTCATTGTAACAACTTTGCGACTTCTACGACGAAGCTCTGTCAGTATGGATTCGAGTTGTAATATCTTTGGACTTAATAAACTGACGATTAAACTATAATTCTTGTGTATTTGGTTAAACTTGTCATATAAATTCCGCATATATGGACAATAGATACAAATTTAGGTTCCCGAGCTGAGGAGGACGGTCCTATGAAGTGGTATAAGAGCCTGGATACCTGAATTTGCTGAATCAACACAAGAATCATTCTAATTCTACTCATTTCTACCATTTTTCTTAACTTTTTCACATAATTGAAGAATTCATGGATAAATATGGATAAAAATTGAACATGTCATGTAAAATCACATAATTACAAACCCCTGAAAGTTTGAGAATAAAAACCAAACGAATTCATGTCTAAATTGTCAAAAAACCAAGTTTTGCAAACCAACTTCGCCCGAACTAACTCTACAAATTCGCTCGAAGTTGATTAAAAATCATCAATTTTTGCTGATTTTTATCATCTTCGCCCGAAGTTGTTTAGTTTTTCAGGAAAATTTGACCAAGTTCGATCGATCTTGATCATTTTTGTTGAAACTTTTGCTAAGTTCGCTCACAGTTGAGGTAATTCTTGGAGATTTTTCAAAATCAAATACTAAGTTCGCGTGAACTTAGTTAAATCTTGAAATCTCTCAAAACTTAACAACATGTTCGCCCGAACTTGTTTGTTTGTGAATTTTTTTTTGAAAATTTCATACAAGTTCGCCCAAACTTGTTGAAACTGAAATCAAAATCTGTTTTTCTCACAAGTTCGACCGAACTTGTCAGTTTACTAATTGGTTTTCGAGTGTTTTTTATCGTGCTTTCAGTTAAGATTTTAGATTGCCAAGATGGATGATTTCCATAACGCGTTTGCTTCACCTATGGTTTCAACATCCAATGCAAATGCTAATGCTAATGCGGTTAACCCGATGAATCTGGATAACGAAATGGGAACTACTACAAAACCACCGAAGCAAATTAGCATGGATGAGTTTGAAGGATGTAAGGAGAAGTTTGTAAACTGGGTTCAACCAATCAATTCCACAGCTGGGTTGTGGTAGAGACCGGATTCAAATGGCCAAAAGATGAACGTGATCAAGATCTCGCTTTGGTTCAATTTACACCAGCAGATAAAGATGTGTACGTTGCTGAAAAGAAGATGATTAGTTTGATTCAACAATCTGTGAAGGAAGATATCTTGATTCGACTACCAGAATGTGAAACTTCACAAGAATTGTGGCAGGCTCTTTGTGCTAAGTATCAGGGAAGCGATGAGATGAAAAAGAGCAAGAAAGCCTTAATCAAGAAAGAATTCGACATCTTCACAATGATCAAAGGAGAGACCATGAAGAAAATGATCGACAGATATTGTCATCTAATGGTCCAGATGCGAAGGCACAATATCCAGAAAACTACCAAAGAGCAGATAGATAAGTTGGCTGAAGCACTTCCTGAGGGGGAGTGGGCAACTTACCTAATGGTTTTGAAGAACAGTCCGGCTTGGATGCATTTCAAGTTGTCATCTTTCATTGATAAATTAGAAGGTCATGAAATGGAGCTGTTAAAGATTGCAAAATCAAAGAATGCAAACGTTGTTCAAGATGTTGGTGTTTATTATAAAGGAGGTGTTCAAGATATTCAAAGTCCGAAAATTCAAACGGCTTTCAGTGCGAATATGAATTGCTCAAATCATTCGTCACAAAATCATCAGAATACTCAATCATATCCAAGTTATGATCATAGTCATCCAAACACTAGATATTCAAGCGTGGGCTCAAATTCTCTGTTCCAAAATCAGA
Source organism: Scalesia atractyloides (assembly GCA_947069175.1). Classification (NCBI taxonomy): domain Eukaryota; kingdom Viridiplantae; phylum Streptophyta; class Magnoliopsida; order Asterales; family Asteraceae; genus Scalesia; species Scalesia atractyloides. Next base: position 45,104,165 of record CAMTDV010000019.1, on the reverse strand, counting down.
ACAATCAATCCAATCAATCGAGTCAGACGAACCTTCAAGTTCTGATCCAAATGTTTTTCAGTGCAACATAGCGGTTAATCGCAAGAATGCTTTTCCTGAAAATGTGGCTAAACAGCACATAACACTTCTTGCAACTGTTCTAGAATCTTATGAAAGTCTAGTTGCTGGGAAGATTGGGAATCTAGAAATGACTGCTGAAGATTACGATCAAGTTGATGAAGAAGAATTGGAATTGATGGATATTAAATGGAGCTTGGCATCAATCATCAGAAGAGTTACAAAGTTTGTAGCACTCACCGGAAGAGATATTGGTAATTCAAGCAACAAGCTTGGATTTGACAAGTCAAAAGTCACATGCTTCAAATGCCGACAAAAGGGGCATTTCAAACGCGAATGCACCAACCAAGAAGCAAGTGGCAACCAAAGTCCTTTCAGCAACAATAACGACTACTACAAGAAAGCGCTACAATACAAGTCATATCCGAAGAGAACACAAGTTGAAGTGCAAGATAACTCTACAAAGCCAACCGAACAAACTCTCGTCGTGTCTCATGAAGACGAAGGGTTTGATTGGAACAAGTATATTGGCAAGAAGACCGGTGTTACTTTATGGCTGAGATTGTGGAAGAATCAGGATTAACAATTGAGGATGCAGCTCTAGAGAATGCGATTCTGGAAGAATATCTTCTCCTAACTTTAATGCTAGTTTTATAGGTTGCTTCAAGAGTACATCGCAAGAGTAAGTGACTGATGAGAAGAAACCAGAGGTTGAAGAGGTCATTGACGTGAAAGGAAATGAATGTAGAGAACCTTACAGATATTGCTAACAAGGCGATGATGGCTAATCTGAAACAGGTGGGTTGTGAGGTAAAGGTGATTGAGAAGGAAGTTGTGACAGTTGTGGAGGTTTAAAAACCTTGCACAAAGTGCACAAATCCGTGTGAGCAATGTGCTGAGAAATCTAAAATCATAAGTGAAATGACTGTGCATAATGAAAATTTTCGATATGATTATCGCACTATGAAAGAAGCTTATGATAAAATGAAAGGCACTTATTGCAATGTCGAAAAAGCTAATAGTGAACTAAGTGCTAATATAACAATGTTAAATGCAACGGTAATTGAAAAACAAAAGCAATTAACATGTATATTAACACCATTGCTGAAACAAAGCAAGAGCTTCAAGACATGAAAATCAAAACTGAACGAGTGAGACAATTGTTGCTCAGTTATACAACAAAGCTTATGTCATTGATCACATTCTTCCTACGATTAAGCCAGAGGAGATTGTTGAAAAATCAAAAGGTATGAAGCGTAAAGAGTACAGCAACGTTCCACTTCCACTACTTGCAAGCTATTGCCATAAGAAAGTGGATGGTATTGAGAAGGCAACAAACATAACGCTTTTATCAGAAACAACAGATCAATTGCCTGCGAATATTGACGTAGTCTATACGAAATCAAACGATCACAATGAAGCGGTTGTGAAAAATGTGGTAGAAAATGTTTTGGGAAGTGATACTGATGATGGCAGCTTTGAGAGCGCCAACTCAAGTTTGAACTAATCGGAATCACAATCCGAAAATGACGATACATCTTCGGAAAATGATCTAAGTGATGATCCTAATGTTGTGATGTACAAAGTTAAGGAATCTGATAGATTATATTATGATGACAGCTTTCCGATTCGAAACGTGAAAGAAGATCAAATCGATAATTTGTTCAAACTTATGGAAGTATCATTAGATGAGTTTAAAAAAGAGAAGGAACTTCAGGACACGGCTAAATCCGCAAGTGGAGTAAAACCCACTAGTGGACATTCTCATGATACTCGGACTTGCTTCAAATGCAATGAAGTTGGTCACATTACGCGCAAGTGTCCGAAATCAAAGCCTGTGTATCACCGAAGAAAGACAGCTTCAGATGTTGAGAAACTAAAGCACCCAGAGATTGTAAAACCAATCACAATCTTAAAACGAAACAATGAATCTAAAAACGAAGTGAAACCTAAAACTGAATCAAAGTTTGAAAATTCAACTTTTGAAAAAGGTGAAACTTCCAAAGTGAACGAAAACAAAGATTCAAAATTCTATGTTAAGAAAGCAAGAATAAGTCACAATATTGGGTTGCAAAGAAGAAAACAACATCATCTGAAATTGTAAAATCTGAATCAGTCAAGACTGATAATGTCACTAACACAAAGACTGATCAGAAAGTTCAAAATGCTGATTTGAAACTTCCGACTTATGATATTCCTATCCCAACCAAGACCGGAAAGGCTTGGGTTGCCCTTTTTAAGTAGTTTCTTAACATGTGCAGGGGATCCAAAGATCCGTCTTATCGAAGTGGATTATGGATAGCGGATCTTCTTGCCACATGACAGGGATGCGTGCCTTGCTCTATGATATCAAATCTATTAATGGAGGGTACGTAGGATTTGCCGGGAATCAAGGAGGAAGGATTATCGCTGAAGGAAAGCGTTCTAACGGTGTGGTGTCATTTGACAAGGTCAATTACATTGCCGAACAGGAGAACAATCTTCAGAGTATCTCTCAGATTTGTGACAAGCAGTTCACCACACACTTCAATGATAAAGAATGCATGGTTATCAAACCGGGTTTCAAGATCCCAGAGGAATGGATTCTTATGCGTGCTCTGCGCGAGAATGATTTGTACATGCTAGACATGAGCATTGCAACTACTACTTCAAAGTCGGCTCAGTATTTTGTTACAAAAGCCACAGAGAAGGAGTCGGTCTATGGCACATAAAGATGGGTCATATTCACTTGAGAAAGATGAATCATCTGGTTCACAACGATCTGGTTGAAGGAGTGAATCTCAGAAGCTTCCACATGACGGATAGTTGTCTTGAATGTAAGAAAGGGAAGCAGATCAAGAAGTCACATCCTATAAAGATTCTGAATTCCATAAAGCTGCCGCTTGAAAGATTGCACATGGATCTCTTTGGTACAGTGAATGTTCAAATCAAATCAGGAGATCTATACTGACTTATTGTAACCAGTCGACTATTCATGGTTTTCATGGGTCTTATTCCAGGAGAGAAAATATGAAACGGTCGAGAATCTAATGATTCTCTTTAGGAAGATTGAGAATTTGTACCATCTCCCCATTAGACGGTTTCGCAGTGATAATGGTACAAAGTTTAAAAATGCCCGAATGAAAGAGTTCTGTAACAACAAAGACATTCTACATGAATTTAGTGCTCCGTATACTCCACAACAAAATGGAGAAAGGAAGAACAGAACGTTGATTGAAACTGCAAGAACAATGCTTGCCTGTTAGTACATAATGTCTATGTCTTAGTCTTGGATCGAGTCTGTTTAGATTGGACTAGATTATGTCAGAAATGAGGGATAATGAAATTAGACATCAAGTTCGCCCGGAATGTTTAAGTTGAACAAGTTCGGCCGAACTTGTTCAAACAAGTTCGCCCGAACTTGTTAAATCCCCAGCGAACTTGATTGTCTATAAATAGTGACCCTTAGTTTTTCATTTGTAACTTTTGCAACTTTGTCACAACAGAGGCGAAGCTCTGCCCGATCAGGATCTTACATGTAATTGACATTAGTGATCAATAAACAACAGTTAAACGAGTAATCTTTGCATATTTGATTAACACGTCACATAGTTTCCGCCTATATGAACATTAGATACCAAATTAGGTTCCTGTGCTAATCAAGGAGCGATCTAACAATTGGTATCAGAGCTACAGTTATCACCTGCGCTCATGAATTTGGACTTTTATGGACATTATGTAGGGTTTTAGACGTAAATCATCAAATAAACATACAATCCACGGACAAAAAGTAAAATTGAATAGATAGGATTTTTAGAAAACCATTTTCGACCAGATCTTTGGTGGAATCATCTCGAATTCGAAGAAATAAGGATTCTGGATCGAAAAATGTTAAAAAGGGCTATTTTTTAAAGATCAAGTTCGCCCGAACTTGTATCATTTTGATCAAGTTCGCCCGAACTGGTATCATTTTGATCAAGGTCGCCCGAACTTGTAACATGTTGATCAAGTTCGCCCGAACTTGTAACATGTGGATCATGTTCGCCCGAACTTGTAACATGTTGATCAAGTTCGCCCGAACTTGTAACATGTTGATCAAGTTCACCCGAACTTGTAACATGGTGGACAAGTTCGGTCGAACTTGTCCAAGGAGCCTAAAAAAGCATGGAAAAATTTTGTTGTTTGTTTTGACGAGACGAGTGTCTAGAAAAAATTGGTGATATAATTTTTATGAGATTTTAACTTCTGATTCAGCATGTTTGGAGACACCGTCTAGAGCTTCAGAGTACAGATTTTGTTATGCGGTCACAAAATTTTGAAGATAACAGGTGAGTCATTGATACCGATGCAGAATGTTGATCATTTGGGTGTCGTGACTAGTAATAGGCCTAAACGTTAAATCCGCATTTGTTAAATACTGTAAGTTTCGGATTTGAGGGGGAATTTCAGTGAAAATTTTAGTATGGTAAGATTTTGCAAAATGAGGGGGAATCAAAATTTTACAATATATGAAGATTCCGACATTTTTTAAATTCGTCACTGCTGCAACAGGTGGTTACTGATTGCACATTATCAGGAAATGCAGAGGATTGAGATTCATTGGGTATTTCAAATTGTTGTCTAGTTTGAAAGCGGGTGGTTACATAACTGAGTTTGGAGGAGTTGTTTATCAGATTCTGCAGTCATGGTTGTGGATTGACACCTGAGTCGCGCGTATGGTTTGGAAGTACATACGACTGCCTATCTTTAACTCTGCTTTGCACATAATTATTGACTGGACTAACCGCCAGGAGGTAAGGATGCTCTGTAGTTTTAGTTTCTCCGGGTTCTACGCGGTACCATGATTAAAGAAAATGATTTATGGGATCGGATCTTCCAGACAAAGAAGTGTACTGGTTGCTGATGAAATAAACTACATATTTGGGATTCCGTGATCATAGGAAGTTCAGAGTTTTCAGATTACGATACAGGTTGATGCTTAAGGGATGTAGGATTTAGGTCCTGATCTCTAATGTGGGGTTGGCGAATACACGACTGCTTATCATTAACTCTGTAAAGCAAATGAACTGTTTTGATTGGGTAAGCCGGAAATAGGGATGTTTTGTAGTTTCAAGGCGCCAGGTTCAACAGAGATAGCTATATATCTGTTATTGTGACTGAAGAGGAAGAATGTGATTTTGATTACGGACGTATGTTTCTTAGATTTGATGCGTTACCAGATTATATGTTTCCGATGAAGATTTGCTGATTGAGCAGATTATCAATTTGCTGATCAAATCTTTCTAAAGGGTGCTTAACTGCGATTACGGAAATTGGGATTTCAGATTTTCGAGGGTATTCGTTGATTTGAAGTTTTCTGGTGCGGTGATTCGAAGTTTCTATCAATTGCCGGTTGAGTTTTTGATATTTTAGAAGTGTGCGGTATAAACTCTCGATGCTCAACACTTATTCAATAACTAAACTCGGATGCGGTTATCGTCGAAATGGAGAAGCTGGTGCATTGATTAGCTTCGATTTGATGGTTATTCGAGAAAATTTGTCGGTCAAGTAAATTAGAGGAGTCGGAAACCATCCAACCAAAGATCTGAATTGGAGTTTTCAGCGGTTTTTAAAGTTGATAATGCAAACCCGGATCATCAATTAAGGGGGAATTTGTTGACGCGTTTTAATGACATCGGCATACATCTTGATTGAAGTTGCAGAATATTCAAACACGGCTCAGATTTTTGAAGATCAAGATCAAGCTTTGACAGTAACGGACAAGCGGGAAACTTTTGATGTACTTTGTGTTCGTCACTTGTCGAATAGGCTAGATTGAGCGTGTGTTGAATATTGTATAGATTAGAATCGAACACACGATCAAAATACGGAGCGTATAGTGATATTGGGAACAAGTTCGCCCAAACTTGTCATGGGATGGACAAGTTCGCCCGAACTTCTCATGTGATGGACAAATTCGCCCGAACTTGACCCTCCACATTCCGGGCGAACTTGTGTGCCTATATATAGGTGTGTGTTCATTTGTTGTTTAAGTTTTTGCAATCCCTACGGGGAGGTGCTGCCGGATTCTCTCCAGGAACTCCGACAGCTGGACTTAAAGATGTATGCTCTTTCGGTATGAATGAAGACTTCCGCTGTATTCTGTTTCTACTCCTTTCTTAATAACATTCTACCAAATCGGTTACATTTACGCACTAACTTCCGTCTAGAACCGCGAAATGAAATTCTTTCTCGGATTACAGGTGGACCAGTTACCAGACGGTATATTCATTCATGAAACGAAATATGTTCACGATATTCTAAAAAAGTTTAAAATGGATAGCTCGAAGCCGCCTTCGACTCCTCACGCGCTGAATCACGGGATTTGCATTGACGAAACAGGAACCAAAGGGGATGATACGCTCTATCGGTCGATGATAGGATCACTTATGTATCTGACGGCATCTCGCCTAGATATCATGTATCCTACCTGTCTTTACGCTAGATATCAGTCCAGTTCCAGAGTTTCACACATGCAGATAGTCAAGAGAATATTCCGTTACCTAAAGGGATGTCTAAGCACCGGCTTGTGGTATCTAAAGAACGATAATTTTGATCTGACGGGATATGCAGATTCTGACTTTGGGGTGGACAAGCTGAAGTCAAAGTCTACGACGGCTGGTTGCCAGTTCTTCAGAACTCGATTAGTAACATGGCAATGCAAGAAACAAACCACAATCTCTCTCTCTACGTGTGAGGCAGAATACATTTCTGCTTCCAGCTGTTGTTCACAAATCCTATGGGTTCAACAACAGATGAGGCACTTTGGATTGCAATTTCTTGATACGCCTCTATATGTAGATAATAAGGTAGCAATCGACATAACTAAAAATCATGTTCTTCACTCTCGAACTAAACACATAGAAATTCGTTATCACTTCATTCGTGACTGCTACGAAAAGAAGTTGGTACGAATAGAAAAAATCCACGCCGATGAATAAAAAGCTGATTTTTATACCAAAGCTTTTCCTTTAACAAGATTTAAATATCTAATGAGGCTTAACAGTATTAAAAATTTGTTTACAGGTGCGGAGGCAGAGGTTGAATATGGATCAGACGACGAGTTCACGTGATCCATATTGGTTTATTTATCTTTTAGATTAGTATTTCTTAAAAACTAAAATACAAAAGTATGTTTTTCATTTTAGGGGGAGAAATATTTGAGAAAATAAAAAAACATATGAAAAATTTCAAAAAGTACAAAAACATTTGAAAAAAACAAAAAAAATAAATTTTATGTTACAAAGGAAATGATAGTACATCAGTGGCCTATCACAGTATGCTAAAGAATTGTAAAGTTTAAAAAGTGATAAACAAGTTTTACTATGGATGTGTCGATAGGCTTTACACGTTCAGTAAATTGTTTCCGAGATATAAACTAAATTTCACAACTGCTTAAACTTGTGGATTAACATCTCTCGGATATATGGACTTAGTACTCCGAAATTTCGTTTGAGAGATTGCCTGATTCTGAGATACAAGGTCCTTATAAATGATTGATATATGGGGTATTATACAAGTTCTTCTGATTTTGCGGAAGCAATACCCTAGAACTTCTAAACTGCATGCAAATTTGAAAAGAATTAAACGATCTAATCATTTGCAGTGCTTAAAAGATTCCTTAAATGGAACACACCTTTAAGTCGAGCCTTCATCTCTTTATCGATACGGTGGTATTAACCTGAGCTCTCAAGGCTTCGCATTAACCCAGATACAGATATCAATTACGCTATATTCACCTGTAAGATGAAATCTAGGGAATCTTGATACGGGAGTATATTCTGAGATGGGAACCATAGTTGAGTCAAGTTTCATAATTCTATCTAAGATATCTTGGAACAATTGAGAAATGTGTCAAAGTTTAAGTGGACAAACATATCGACAATCTAGGTAAACGAGTTTAGAACTTAAAGTCATCAAAAAGGTCAACGGTACTGGTGATACGTCTCAATCAACTGATATAATCCTTAGACACGAATTCACAAAAATATGTCTGTAAATATGTTTGTACATAGTTTACTTGTCATAGTTCTATACATAGTTTATCTGCTTTACAATTAAAACCAAAAAGATTTTTCAGTGTGTTTTAGCATAAACTTTATAAAATACAAAAAGATTTTGTTTCTACATTAGTTTAAACAAGCCAATGTTGGAGAACGGATCTTCGAAGTCTGGTAAGGTGCTAAGCTGGTGGAATCTAATTGACAACGGGCTGGGAGCTAATCTGTAAAATCTGATAATCTAAAACGATTAAAAGTTCATTAAATTGAAACTTGATTTTGAGAAAAACCAACAGTTTGTTCATAACGGGTCGAACCGAGGTGATTAACTTGGACCCGGCAGACAAATCGGTTAACCAAGGTCATTAGCTTGGACTTGGTCAACTGAGTGGATTGTTTAAACTGGTAAAAAATGAAAAGTTCAGGGTCTCTATTGAAAAATTTGAAAAATTTGATTGAGTATAATCAAGTTCGCCCAGACTTGTCTGTGCTTATAAGTGTTATCAGATGGCAAGTTTTCCCGGACTTGTACTAGTCTTAATTGATTAGTTTTACAAGTTCGCCCGAACTTATCAGCTATAAATAATATACAAGTTTGCATGGACTTCATTATCTGTTTTCAAATACTGAGAGCGAACTTGAGGCGATTTAGAGTGATTTCAAAATTGGCAATCTTGTGTTGAATTGCTGTCCGATTTTCGAGTGAATCTTAGTGATTTGCACACTAAGAATCATGGGTAGTGTATGAATTTGGATTTTGGACCGTGAATCGATAGAGATTGAATGTCATCGATCTGATTTAAACATTGAACTTTAATTAGGGTGTTAAAAGACAAATTGGACCGTGAAATGTGATAAACAATGATAAACGACCTTAAACGTATCAAAAATTTTGATCAAAATGGCTTAATCATGATGTTGCAGGTTTAAAGGGAAAACAAAGACAAGTTCGCCCAAACTTGTTAACTGGTTCATTGAACCAAGTTCGGCCGAACTTGTCCTAAAGTGTTAAAAATGTTAAATGATAAACCTTTCACAAGCCCGCCCGAACTTATCCTCAAATGATGATGTATTGTGAATCTCACAAGTTCGCCCGAACTTGTCCTCAAATGTTAAATGATAAAACTTTCACAAGTCCGCCCGGACTTATCCTCAAATGATGACATATTGTGAATCTCACAAGTTCGCCCGAACTTGTCTGATGATTTCAAAATGTTTTTAACAAGTTCGCTCGAACTTTTTTAAGATTTAATAAATTGTTTTGATAAGTTCGCCCGGACTTCATGGTTTGTAATGTTTAAATGACTAATCAAGTTTGCCCGAACTTGATGTATGCTTTAGTGAAAATTGTTAAAATTGCTAATTTTGTCTCTATTTTCATGCTTGCCGAACATCCAGCTCTCGTTTAATAAATTTCACATTACGTGCGTCACGCTCGACAAGAATGTATGTCCATCACTTGAAGCATATGGCAGTATTCTCGCTTTTATGGAGCGTATTCCAATTCATAAAGCGATCACAGAAAGAACGATGGTTTAGGTCGCTGACGGAGAGGGTGATAGCCGAGCATCTGAGTGTCTAAATTGTGAATATTATGTGTGTTTTATGTGTTTACTTGCCTAAAATGAGTTGACTATGAGATATAGTTGTTTTGCAGGTAAAACACGTAACTTGGCGAAGTTATGGGAGTTAAAGTGGAAGTGGAATGATTAAGGATGATATTTGCAGCTTGAAGTGCGATTTGGAAGCTTGTTTGGTTGATTACGAGTTGTGGGAGTGCAAGACACACGAAGGGACAAAGTCTAGGGACTATTTGGTGCTTAACTGGAAGTGGTTTGTGCTATTGTATGCAAGGAATTGAAAGAAATAAACTTCATGGGTCCAATTGTCATTTGCTGAAAGTTATAATGAAGAAGGAGAAAGGAGTTGAAGCGCAACCGTCGGTGATGGTAGCCCAACGGGCAGTGACGGTTGGGTGGTTTTGGCCAAACAACAGCTCTGGACCAACAGTGATGGTCCCTGGCCGTCAGTGATGGTCCCGGTTCCGGAAAAAACGTGAAATTTTGGGTTTTTAAGGTATATTAGGGTTTTGCAAAGCCACGAATCACTATCTTGACATCCAAGGACAACCTAAGGCACTCTAGAGCTCTCAAGTTCAAGGCTTTTCCATCTGATTCATCAAGATTCCTCACCAAATCATCAATCCAGTTATGAGTTCTTCATCAAATCAAGCTTTTGTTGGTTTTTCGAGTGAGATGAGCGGCTAAACTTGTATGGTTTCCTCCAGATGGAGGGTTTTGAAAGTAGTTGATACTATGTGTTGATACAATTTTTTTGATTTTGTGATCTTAGCATTCGATGCTTTTCACCTTTGATTTGATTTGTTAATTGTAAACAATTGCTTTTCACTTAAACCTTGATTTCTAAACATTCAATTCCGAGAATTCTAGTAATTGGGATATATTTGCTATAGGGTTAGGGTTGGTAATTGCAATTAATAATCATTTGATAACCTCCTGTTATGTATTGACCGGAGTACTTAGTCATTAGTTATCACAATTAATTAATCAAGTTTCACACTTATGTCTATGTAGATGTTACGATTAAACACATAGTTGAGGCTAACTGTAAAACTTGAAATTTGGAGGAACCATTTTTCTTTCTTATTGATTACAACCTCGTTTTAATTTGTTAATTTAAATAACTTTTACAACCAATCAAACAAACAGATTTTCCTTTTCAGTAATAGTTAATCAATACTTTTCATTATAACACTTTCCACAATCCTCCTATGGTTCGATATCCGACTTACTCTAGCTACTAGTTTATTTCGGTTTTTGCATGACACTAACGACAGTCATCAGTCGCATGTTTATAGATTTTGGAACGCCGCATCTTTAAATGAAGACATCATAGTGATAAAGTCAATCATCCGTGAAGGAAACGAAGATAAGGAGATTACAGTATCTGAAGCTGATATACGCAAAGTTCTGAATTTCAACGATGAAGCGAGTGATCCAATGATGCTTGACGAAAGGATGGTACGAGGTTGCTTTTGCCAAATGGGGTACAAAGGGCATGTGAAAGAATCTACCTTGAAGAAAGGGGGAGTTCCAAATCCCTACAAGTTTTTGATGCATGCTATTATACACACTTTCAGCCATCAAAAGGCAGGATTGGATGATGTGTAAGATTATATGGCTTGTATGGCCACAGCGCTCATTCTAAACAAGAAGTTCAACTTTTCAAAGCTTGTATTCACGCACATGAAGAACAACATGGGATCGAACAGGCTAGTTATGTATCCAAGGTTTATTCAGATGCTAATCGACGACAAGTTCTAGAAAATCGTGAAAGATCCGAACGATATTGTTTATCTTAGCCATATGGATGATGTCACTGTAAAGAAGCTGATTACTTTCCAAAAGCAAGCTTCAACCGATTGCAAAGCCTTTATTTGGTGCTATAGCTTCTACTAATTACGTCGCGCCACCAGAATATAAGTGGAGGAAAGATGACAATGGCGATGAGAATGAAAATAATGCTGAATTAGAATGGTTGTCCACATTCAAGGAAAAGCGCAGCGACTGGTTCTTGAAGAAAGTCGTTGAAGAGAAGAAGAAAACATCGCAAAAGGCAAAGAAGATTGAAACAATGTTATTTGACGAAGATGAGCCTGAAAATGTACAACCTGAGGCTAGTTCGAGTGTTGCTATGAACATTGAGAGTCAGGAAACAGAAAAGACTACTCAAGAAGGCGACATTATCTCTGCAACATTCGACAAAGATGAAGATAACGATGATTCTCTAGAGAAGGCTACAAAGAAAGCTATCGCTGAGAAAGAGGCTATCGCTGAGAAAGAGGCAGAGAAAGTTAAAGAAATGGATGCTGATTAAGAACCAGAGACCGAAAAGGGTTCAGATGAAGAGAGACCGAAGAAAAAGGCCAAAAGAGTTAAGTCTTCTGCTACAAATACATCTTTAAAGACTACAGGGTCTCCAAGAACTAAAGGAAAGAAAACGCAGAAACCAAAAAGCCGCCGTTACATAGGAAAGAAAAAAGGCAAAAAAGTCCCACAAGAACCTTCTGGTGCAAAACAAACAGGAGCTACACAAGAACCTCCTGCGACTGAAATAGAACAAACTTCTGCAGTTCAAGAGACGATTGTGCAGACAGGAGTTACACAAGAACCTCCTGAGTCTCATTTGCTCGAAATTCCTATCATACAATCTCAAGATCCACCTACAACTTCTCAACCTGAAAGTTCTATTCATAAAGAAGTTCCTACACCGAAGAGTAGCCAAAGTCAACACCTAAAACTACTCCGAGGTCGAAGTTGTTTGGAAATATTCCTGATGAGCCTGTCAATATTCAAGATTTGAATGATTTCATAATTTGACGATGATGAACTTGAAAAGAGAGTTAACGTTCTGGAGGACAAAGTATCAAAGAACGAAGCTGAGAAAGCTGTGTTAGAGTAAATAGTAAAGCAAAGTGAAGTCTAGAAGGAAATTCTGAATGATAAAGTTAAATTTCTGGAAGGTGATCGTGGATATCTAAAAGCCCTAATCGAAAGTCTGCAAGATGCAAATGAACGATGCAGAAAGAGATTAATGAATTACGATCTTAACAGGATTTGAATGATCGAAGATTTTCTAGACTTCAGAAGGTTTTATCTTACAGTCTGGGGATCAACTTCAAAGAAGAATATGAAAGATTGGATTTATAGGAAGCAAAGGAGAAAGCAGAGAAAGAAATTGCTGAACAAGTGAAGGGTAAACATGTTATTGAAAGTATGCCCGAAATTACAGAGCCTATAGTTGAATCTGTGAAAGCTTCAGAGTCTGTTATTATTCCAGAGAAAGAAACAGAGCAAAAAGACTATGAAGAAGCTGAAGATGATGATATTGATGAACCTGTTGATGATACGAAAGACGACTCCGATAACGATGATGGAAATGATGATGGTCAGGGTGGAGTTGGTCTTAAGGTTGTTGATGCTAAAGTTTCTGATGAATTCGATTTTTCTTTGTTACTAAGTGATGATACAAACAAAATGGAAGATCAAAGTCAGGGGGAGCAGAAAGAGCAAACAAGGTAAAAAGATGTTGATATGACAGATGCGATTATTGCAATGCCCGTTGCTGCTATACCAACAAAGCCAATGATTCTTATGTTAGCGCACCACATGGAGTAAGGTGAATTTATTCAAAATTATTCAAAGGAAGATCTAGCAAAGCTACTAAATGTTGATGCTGAAACATTTGATTTTGATTTTGATTTTGTAGAAGATGTGGTGAACATAGATACATTCGAACCGAACAAGTACTTTTATAAAAGAAGGTCTGATGCTGACGACTACAACAAAGTTATTATTGAAGATTGGTCGTTAGATGATGAAAAAGATGAAGCAGAAAAGTATGTTGGTGTGAATACAGACAACTTTCCTACATTGAAGAGATGTATGATCAATTGAATGAAGATTTATTGAAAGAAAAGATAGCTGAGTCTATGCGAGAAGGTAAAGTTCCTAAACCAATGACTAAAGCCGAGATAGCTAAAGCTAAGAAATCCTGGTTTAAAGAGATGCCGAGGGAAAGAAAGTTTCGAAGACCGTTAGCATTCTTTACCAGAGATGCAGACGTATAATTGGGTGATATTCTTAGTTGGGGTTGGTTGAAAGAGCTAAACGTGTATGCAATTAAACATGAATTTGGAGTTCAATACTTCAAATACTTGGCAGATTTTAAAGCGTTACCGTATTGGGATGTGGAGGAATTAGTTCAGACGAGGAATGTGAGCTACTATATGAAGTTTATTGATCAGTTGCTATGGAAGATGATTAAATGTGAAGCGACGCAAGGGTTCAAGTACTGGAAACCGTTCATTCCAAAGCGTCGAATCAAAACAAACAAAATGACTGGAAAAGGATATAACATTAATTATGAAGCGTCCGCGAGCGATTAGAAACATGCCCCTGATGCCTATTAAACAAGATTTCTATCCGTTGTTTAAATGGTCGCAGGTTGATCCTACAACGTGTGAAGCAGTGATAGTGTTGAGATTTGAAGAACGTCTGGATATCACAAAATAAAGAGTTGGAATGTTTCAGACAGAAGGATTGAGAGGATTATGGAGGACGATACGCATATTAGACCCGATGTGGCTAGTGAACTGGTCGAAGGAAGATATTCGATGTTTATTCTTTAGTAAGATATGTTACGAGCAGCGTGAAGAAACTTAAGCGATGCAGTATCAAAGAATAGTGAATGTTTGCTATGCTGATGGAGTTAATTAAGGAAGAATGTGGGAATCCAGTTGGAGAGAACTTGAACGCAAAGAGTTTTTGAAGGAAGAAAAGCGTTTGGAACGTTTTTAAGAAAAGATAAATGAGGCAAGGGTTAGACGTTTTCAGTTCATGATGAAAGTGCCACCTACAGACCAAACGTCGATTCCATCGCAAGAACGTAGAAAAAAGTCGATCAAGAACTTCTTTGGACACTGCAGATAAAAGACAGAGCTTTATATACTGATCAAGACGAAGACGATATCCATGGGGGAGTCTGTTAGTACATAATGTCTATGTCTTAGTCTTGGATCGAGTCTGTTTAGATTGGACTAGATTATGTCAGAAATGAAGTATATTTATGTAATTTGACATCAAGTTCGCCCGGAATGTTGAAGTTGGAACAAGTTCGGCCGAACTTGTTCAAACAAGTTCGCCCGAACTTGTTAACTCCCCAGCGAACTTGATTGTCTATAAATAGTGACCCTTAGTGTTTCATTTGTAACTTTTGCAACTTTGTGACAACAGAGGCGAAGCTCTGCCCGATCAGGATCTTACATGTAATTGACATTAATGATCAATAAACAATAGTTAAATGAGTAATCATTGCATATTTGATTAACACATCACATAGTTTCTGCCTATATGAACGTTAGATACCAAATTAGGTTCCTGTGCTAATCAAGGAGCGATCTAACATTGCAGATTCAAAGCTTCCAGTCAGCTTTTGGAGTGAAGCAGTCGCAGCAGCTTGCTATACGTTGAACCGGGTCTTAACTGTCAAACCAACCAAGAAGACTTGCTTTGAAATGCTCAACCAAAGGAAACCAAATCTGAAATACTTAGAACCATTTGGCGCACCTGGCACTGTTATTGATCAAGGTGGAAAGTTTGGTGCTAAATCTATTGATGGTTTCTTTGTCGTTTATGCAACTCCACTCAAAATAGTCTATCTTCCAAGTTTACGGAGAGGGGTAGAAGCACAACATGTTGACTGATTTCGGTATACAACACCTATTCAACAAGCAGGAGATGCTTGGTTATTCAACTATAGTGAATTGTGGAAATCTTTCGACTTGCCAGAAGAACCCTCTGAAGAAGACATTACAGCGTTATATTATCTTCATCAGCAGGCAAATCAAGAACATATAATCAGACCAATAGTGGTTAATCAACCAACTGTTGGGTCATCATCTTCTTCTGGTGCAGGTCCGAGTACTAGTGGTGATCAAGAAACTAACACAAATCTCGAAACACCTGCTACAGAACCAGTGAATTGTACAGTGGAACCCAATCTTTCTGAAGCACACAACTCCGACTCTGACAAGGCTTCGACATTTGATGACGATGGTGAATCTTCCTCTGATGAAGAATCCAAGCAGATAACAAGCATGTTAAATCAATCTGCTGGCCTGAGTAATCAGAATGAAACGTCTTCTAGTGCTCCTACAGTTGAAGTTGTGGTTGACTAGAATATCACTAATCAAGAGAATACCGTTGAAGTTCCCAGTGAGGGGATGCCAAGGACCTATTCTTATCACCCATCAAATTCCGTAATTGGTGAACTACAAACTAGCGTGCGAACAAGGAGCCAGATTAACAAAGCTTTACGTTGTTTCTATACTCGAGTAGCTCCAGTTCAAGAGTATTGCTATTATTCATGCTTCATATCCCAGATTGAGCCGAAAAATGTGTCTGAGGCTTTAGGAGATGAAAACTAGGTACATGCGATGCAAGAAGAATTACTACAATTCGAAAAGCTTGGTGTATGGAAGCTTGTTGACCTGCCTGAGAATCAAAGGTGATCGATACCAAATGGTTCTTCAAGTGCAAGCGCGATGATAGAGGAGTGATAGTGCACAACAAATCTCGGCTCGTTGTCAAGGGATTCCATCAACAGGAAGGAATTGATTATACAGAAGTGTATGCACCAGTTGCTAGATTGGAGTCCATTCGCATATTCCTTGCATTCGCAGCTTGGAAAGGATTTAAAGTGTACCAGTTAGATGTGAAATCCGCTTTTCTATATGGTAAGCTACACGAGCAAGTGTATGTCGGCCAACCACCGGGTTTTGTCGATCCGCTGAACAAGAAGAAAGCTTATCTCCTGGATAAAGCACAATACGGTTTGCATCAGGCCCTGAGAGCCTGGTACGAGACGTTATCTCAACATCTCGTCGGCAATAGCTTTACCAGAGGAACAGTGGATAGTACGCTTTTTACCAGAGAAGTTGGAAACCATCTGATTATAGTACAAATCTATGTGGATGACATCGTTTTCGGTCCAACAAATGATGATCTATGTAAAGAGTTTGAGGCTATCATGAAGAAGAAATTCGAGATGAGCTCCATGGGCGAAATGAAATTCTTTCTCGGATTACAAGTAGATCAATTGCCAGACGGTATTTTCATTCATCAAACCAAGTATGTTCATGACATCTTGAAGAAGTTTGAAATGGAAAGCTAGAAGCCGTTATCTACTCCTCCTGCTCTCAATCATGGAATTTGCATTGACGAAACAGGAACCAAAGTTGATGATACTCTTTACAGGTTGATGATAGGATCTCTGATGTATCTGACGGCATCTCGCCCAAATATCATGTATCCTACATGCCTTTGTGCACGTTATCAGTCAAGTCCCAGAATATCTCACATGCAGATCGTGAAGCGAATATTCAGATACTTGAAGGGATGTCCAAGCACCGGCTTGTGGTACCCAAAGAATGATAACTTCGATCTGACGACATATGCAGACTCTGATTTCGGTGTTGACAAATTGAACGCAAAGTCTACGATGGCCGGCTGCCAGTTCTTCGAAACACATTTAGTAACTTTGCAGTGCAAGAAACAAACCACGGTTGCTCTCTCTACTTGCGAGGCTGAGTATATCTCGGCTTCCAGTTGTTGTTCACAGATCTTGTGGATCCAACAACAGATGAGAGACTATGGATTGCAATTCTTGCACACGCCTTTATATGCAGACAATAAGGCAGCAATTGACATAACGAAAAATCCAGTTCATCACTCTCGAACAAAACATAACGAGATTCGATACCACTTCATTCGTGATTGCTACGAAAAGAAGTTGGTACGAACTGAAAAAATCCACACCGATGAACAAAAAGACGATTTTTATACCAAACCTTTTACGCTTTCACTGTTTAACTACTTAATGAGGCTTAATGGTATGAAAAATCTTTTGACATGTGCGGTGGTAGAGGTTGAATATGGATCGGACGAAGAGTTCTCTTGATCCTCATTGGTCTGTTACCTTTTAGGAATAGAATGTCTTAAAAACTAAAATACAAAAATATATTTTTGATTTTAGGGGAAAAATGTTACGAGAAAATACAAAAACATATGAAAAATAAAAAAGTACAAAAACATGAAAAAGACAAAAAGAATTTTGTGTCAAAAAGGAAATGATAGTATCATAGTACGCTAAAGACTTGAAAAGTTTAAAAAGTATAAACAAGTCTTACTGTGGATGTGTCGATAGGCTTTACACATTCAGTAAATTGTTTCCGGGATATAAACTAAATTTTACAACTGCTTAAACTTGTGGATTAACATCTCTCGGATATATGGACTTAGTACTCCGAAATTTTGTTTGAGAGATTGCCTGATTCTGAGATACGAGGTCTTTATAGATGATTGATATCTGGGGTATTATACAAGTTTTTTCTGATTTTGCGGAAGCAATAGCCTAGAACTTCTATAATGCTTTTGCTATAAACCCCAAAACTGCATGCAAAATTTAAAGAATCAAAAGATCTAATCAAATTGCAGTGCTTAAAAGATTCCTTAATTGGAACACACCTTAAAGTAGAGCCCTCATCTCTTTGTCAATACGATGGTATTAACCTGAGCTCTCAAGGCTTCGCATAACCCAGATACATATATCAATTATGCCATACTCACCTGTAAGATGAAATCTAGGGAATCTTGATGCAGGAGTACATTCTGAGATGGGAACCATAGTTGAGTCAAGTTTCATAATTCTAACTAACATATCTTGGAACAATTGAGAAATGTGTCAAAGTTTAAGTGGACAAACATATCGACAATCTAGGTAAAAGAGTTTAGAACTTAAAGTCATCATAAGGTCAATGGTACTGGTGATACGTCTCAATCAACTGATATGATCATTAGACACGAATTCACAAAAATATGTCTGTAGATATGTTTGTACATAGCTTATTTGATTTCAGATTTAAACCCAAAAAGATTTTCAGTGTGTTTTACAATAAACTTTCGAAAATACAAAAAAAAATTATTTCTACATTGTTTTCAACAGCCAATGATGGAAAGCGGATCTTCGGAGTTTGGAATGGTGCTAAGTTGTTGGAATCTTGATGACAACAGGTTGGGAGCTAGTCTGTAAAATCAAAATGCACAAAAACAATGAAAAGTTCATTAACTTGAAACTTTAAAACTTTAAATTTGAAGAAACACATCAGTTTGTTCATAACGTGTCAAACCGGGGTCATTAACTTGGACTCGGCAGATAAATTGGCTAACCAAGGTTATTAACTTGGACTTGGTCAACTGAGTGGATTTTCATAACTGGTAAAACATGTGAAAGTTCAGGTTAAAATTATAAAATTTTAAAAGTTTGAATTTTGTCTTAGATAAGTTCGGCCGAAGTTATCTGGTTATAACAGAACCATCATCAAGTATCTTTGGGCGAAGTTATATGTTATGTTATGAATAAATGAAGTCAAGTTCGCACGAACTTGACTGGATATAAAAGAATCAAGTTCTCTCATTTCTTCATTACTTGTTTCAATTGACTTCAAGCGAACTTGAGAGTATTTTGAGCGAAATCTGAAATTGCAAGAAACATACTGTTACTCTGCACAATTTTGACAAGATATTAAGTGATTAGCACACTTAACATCATGGCTGAGGTAGTAGTTGTTCAAATCAACCATTAATTGAACTTAATCGAATGAAGTCGGACTGAACATGTTAAATCTGGATAGATCTAGGTGTTAATGGTCAAAAATGATTGTTAAAATGAACTATTTAATGTGTGATCATGCTTAACAAACCAAAAATTTGGACAAAAGAACATGTTTGGGTGTTGCAGAATCTTTGAAGAAGACGACAAGTACGCTCGAACTTCTTGTTGATATTGTATATCAACTTCGGGCGAAGTTGTTTGATCTGAAAGAATTTTCTTTGTTTCACAAGTTCGCCCGAACTTGTTACAGTCTACAAAACTTGTAATTAATACAAGTTCGACCGAACTTGTGTGAAAGATATTAAAAATCTATTTTGACTGCATGTTCGGCCGAAGTTGATTATTGTGGTTTGAAAAAACAAGTTCGCCCGAACTTGTTAACAAATGATAAAAAATGTGATTTTAATACATGTTCGGCTGAAGTTGATTAATCTGATTGAATTAGTATGTTTTGACACCCAAGTTCGCCCGAACATGAGGTTATGATGTTGAAATTGTCAAATTGTGCTAATTTGTTTGTTGTCTTTGTCCACAGAATATCAAGCTGTCGTTCAATAAATTCCATAACACGTGTATTTCACTTGATAAGAAGATTTATCCAACACTGACGGCTTTTGCGATAATTGGAATTTCTAGGGTGGATTCCGATAATGAAGGCGATCACAGACAAACACGTTGTATATAGATCGCATGTCTATCTTTTCTAGAACGCAGCAACATATGATGAAGCAAACAAAGTTATCAAGTCTGCAGTTCGCGTCGGCAACGAAGATAAAGAAATTTTGATCACAGAAGCTGACATCCGACGAGTTCTAAAGTTTAACGATGATGCAAGTGACCCTATTAGTTTTGAGGAATGGATGGTCAAAGGTTGCTTTTTCAGAATGGGGTATAAAGGGCACGCAAACGAACCAACAATGAAGAAAGGAAGTGTTCCTCTTCCTTACAAGCTATTAATTCACGCCATCATTCATGCTTTCGGTCATCGGAAAGCAGGCCTCAACGACATACAAGATTATATGGCATGTATGGTCACCGCTTTGATTATGAACAAGAAGTACAACTTCTCGAGGGTGATATTCAACTTATGGCAAAGAATATGGGTAAAGAACGTTTGGTGATGTATCCAAGGTTTGTACAGATGCTTATCGACGAAAAATTCAAGAATATTGTCAAAGATCTGAATGATATCCTCTATCTTAGTCACATGGATGAAACGACGCTAAAGAAGCTCAAGATTTATCAAAAGCAAGACTCTGCTCCTGTTGCTAAACCTATGTTTGGAGCTATCTCAAGTGAAAACTATGTTGCACCACCTGAGAATAAGTGGAGAAACGAGGGTAGCGGTGATGAGAATGAGGAAGCGTCATTGTTAACTGGCTTCAAAGAGAAACGTGGAGATTGGTATATCAAACATGTGGTGGTAGTTGAGAAATAGAAGAAAAAGAGGGCTTCTAAGAAAGTTGATACTATGCTTGTTGATGAACCTGACGAAGATGTTCAAAATGTTGAAGGTTCTAGTGCAACTACAAACATCGAAAGCCAAGAAAAAGACGATGAAGTTATTTCTGCGACTTCAGATAAAGATGATGAATCTTCTGAAGATCCAATTGATGCGAGTATAAAAGTTGCAAAGAAAGAAAAAGAGGAGGAAAGATTGAAAAAATTGGGCGAAGTTTATAAAAACCATCTGCTGAAGAGGCTTCTGATTCAGAACGTTCGAAAAAGAAAGCTAAACATTCAAAGACTAAAGCTGGCGATTCTAAGAAAGCTACAAGGTCTCTAAGTACTCGTGAAAGAAAGAAAACGCAAAGCCGAAGATATCTGAGCCAAACAATGAAAGTAGTAACAGAAGAACCTCCTGTTTCTGAATTGCAAGAGATTCCGATTAGAGTGTTATTCCTCCAACTGGGGCAACTGAAGATCAAACTTATGTTATGATTGATGTTCCTGTTCAAGTTACACCAAAGTCTGCAACGAAAGGAACGCAATCTACTCCACCAAGTGTTAGAGCAAAAGAATTTAAAGATGCTTATGGTGATATTCCAAACAATATTAATGAGCCTATCTCTGCTGAAGATCTGTCAAATTGGTTTGAAGATCCTCCGGTTGAAAAGTTTGAGAAACGACTCAAAGCTCTAGAAGAAAAGCTGAAACAGAACGAGATTGAAAAGACTGAGCTTGAAAAGAAAATGAAGCAGAGCGAGGTTGAAAAAGAGATTTTGAATGACAAAGTAAAGTTTCTAGAAGATGATCGTGGTTACTTGAAAGCGATGGTGGAAAGTTTGGGTGCTGCTAATGCAAAACTTGAAAAAGAGATTGCTGAGTTGAGAACAGAGCTAGAAATGAATGATAGAAGGTTTGCCAGACTTCAGAAAGTTCTAACTAACAGTCTGGGCATTGATTTTAAAGCCGAATATGATCGATTAGATGTTCAAGAGGCGAAGGAAAAAGTCGAGAAAGAGTTGATTGAACAGGGCAAGGGCAAGAATGTTATTGAGGGTGTCCCTATTACTTCAGAGGAACCAGTGATAGAGAAAGTTGATGAATCTGAGAAAGCGTCTGAGACCGAAGTTATTACTAAAAGTGTTCCTGAATAGAATGTTGAATCAGTCAAGCTTCAGAAGAAGAACAAAAAGACGATGAAGAGGAAGATAATGATGACGACGACCCTGCAAATGATGATACCAAAGACGATTCAGATCATGCTGGTGATGATAACGATGATCAAGGGGGCGTAGGTTTGAAAGTTGATTCTGCTAAAGTTCATTCAGATTTTGATGTCGAATCTTTAATCAATGATGAAGCTAATATGGAGGATGAACCGAGTAAGGCGGAGTCCACAGAGCAAACAGGGCAATAAGATGTTGATATTTCCGATGCTGTTATAGCTATGCCTGTTTCTACAGTATACGAAAAGCCTTTGATGAACATTAGATCCGAGTTAGAAGAAGGGGAAATCGCTCACAGTTACTCAAAAGAAGAATTGGCAAAAATGTTCGAACTTGATACAGATTCATTCGAGTTTGATTTTGAGGAAGAATTGGTTAATATGAAGACATTCGAACCGAAGTAGTATGTGTATAAATGGGTGGCCGAGGCTGATGATTATAATCGTGTCATATTTGAAGATTCTGACGATGATCTTGAGGCAGAAAAGTATTATAATCTGAATACTGCCAAGTTCCCAACGGTTGAAGATTTAATGAGCCAGATAGACGTTGATCTGTTGAAGCAAAAGATTGACGAGGTTGTGAAGACTAGCAATATTACAAAGAGTTATACTAAAGAACATATTGCTGAAGCAAAGTGATCATTTTTCAAAGAGATGCCCAAAGAGAGAAAATTCAAAAGGCCTCTAGCGTTTTTCACTCGAGATAAAGACAAGTCTTTAGGAGATATTCTGAGCGGGGGGTGGATACGTGATCTGGATGTGTATGCAATAAAGAGAGAGTTCGGGGTGCAGTACTTCCGACACTTAACAGATATTAAAACATTGCCGTTTTGGGATGTTGAGAAGCTGGTTGAAACACGTAACATCAGTTTTCAAATGAAGTTCAATGAACAGAGATGTGGAGGGTGATTAAGTTTGAAGCTTCGAGGTGTTTTGAATTGTGGAAACCATTTATTCCTAAGCGCATAATAAAGATAAACAAGAAAACAGGTGAAAAGGATATAACCGCTAGTGATGAAGCGTCCTCGAGCGATGAAGAATATGCCACTGAAGCCAATCGAACAGGATTTTCATCCTTACTTTCTGTGGTGGCAAACAGATGTAGAGACATGTGAGGCGGCGATTGTGCTACATATGATGATACATGGGATATAACAAAAGAAAGGGATCCAGAACCATTGAACGAAGAAGGATATGGGGGCTGTGGAGAACGATCAGGATACTAGACCCGATGTGGCTAGTGAATTGCTCAAAAGAAGATATTAAATGCTTGTTCTTCAACAAAATAGCTTCGACAAACGTGAAGAGGTCCAAGTGAAGCAATACCAAGGTGTGGTTAATGTTTGCTATGCACACGGTATTAATTCAGGGCACATGTGGGAATCCAGGTGGAAAGAGCTGGAAAGAAAAGAGTTCTTAAAGGAGGAGAAGTGTTTGGAGAAGATTCATGAGAAAGGAAGGGAGGCAAGAATCAGAAGGTTTCAATTTATGAAGTGGGCACCTCCTACAGATCAAACGCCTATCCCAAAGCAAGAACGTCGAAGGAAACCATACAAGAACTTCTTCGGAATGTGTTAGAGATTGAAGACTGATCAAGACGCTGTGACAATATCCAAGGGGGAGTTTGTTGATACATGATGTCTATTGTCTAGGTCCTGGATAGAGTTTGTATGTATAGAGATTGTATTTGTTAGATTTGAAAATTTAATTTAACTTGTAAGTACAAGTTCGGCCGAAGTTGTAGTCAGCTGATCAAGTTCGGCCGAACTTGATCTAGCCAAAACTAGCTTAGAGCGAACTTGTAGGTCTATATATATGATGTGTCATGGTTTCTCATTGTAACAACTTTGCGACTTCTACGGCGAAGCTTTGTCAGTTTAGATTTCGAGTTGTAATATCTTTGGACTTAATAAACTGACGATTAAACTGTAATTCTTGTGTATTTGGTTAAACTTGTCATATTAATACCGCATATATGGACAATAGATACAAATTTAGGTTCTTGAGCTGAGGAGGACGGTCCTATCAGCTCTTTGGTGTAGGAAGAGGTGCAGATGATTGTGATGTGAGAAGTTCCTCTAGAGCCTCCATCTCACAGCCCTTAGATAGGAGTAGAAACTGGTTGTTGACGATCCCACGGACGATGCCACTAGAGATGAAGATACAAATGGATTGATGTATTCCTCGTCAGTAGAGTTAAGTGGATGATGATGACATACCCGCAATTTCAATGTTTGTTTTGATGCCATGTGCGTAGGCATATCATGTATGAGTGTTCTTGTATGTAATGTGTGAGTGTCCGTGTTGGTGAATGCTTAATGAAGTGTCTAAGGCTATAGACTAAGTCTACTCTCTAATTCAAACCTAGTTCACTATAACCATTGGCTCTGATACCAATCTGTCACACCCTCAAAATTCCACGTGCGGAGGTCTACCGCAAGGCGCATGACAAACCAGGATCACAGTCATTAGTCATACCGAATGACCACTATATTAGATTAAAAAATATTCCCGATTGCTCATTATTGAGAAAATATTGTTTATACAACTAAGTTGCGGAAGCATAACAAGTACAAAACGAAAATAGCTAATGTAATTTAAAGTTGTGTCTAATTATATGATGAAATCAATGCGACTCCATAATGCATCTTAGTCCTGATGTGTGCTACCTTAGAAACTTGAGAAAACATGTAAAAATTCAAGCGTCAACAATTAATGAAGAGTGAGTTCACAGGTTATAGTTCACAATTTTAAAAATAAGTTGTTCCTACTGGTTCAGCCCCAAACTAGTGTGTTATAAAGTTTCCCTGATCCAACTCGAATAAGATTATTGTAAGTTTTCTGATTCCATTCCCGAATCGCGTTGTATTGTTTAGCAGTATATCTTATATGTTAGGTAGCTAGCTTAGGTCATGTCAACAAAGTGTTCGATCCGAAGCTGATGTTGTTTCCCCTGTTGTGCCACGTCTATCACCAACCATGGCTAAGTGTTAGGCAAATTCTACACCCGTAACCATCAATGTTCGGTCTACTGGCGCGACTGGCACGAGCGGGGCCTGTGGGGCCTAGTAGTACTACCAAAAATTCCCTCGCTATAATCCAAAACTAACGATATCTTAAGTTTTAAGGGGACTGGCATGTGATATAATGCATCCTTGTGACCATAACCCTATAACATAACCCCTCTCAATATAGTTCATTAATGCGTAACAGTAAAAATGTTACATTACCGTAACGGTACATGTTTTCTCCCCTGTGTATTTAAAACCATATAAAAAGGGGCCATGAACTCACCTTTGTATTGCTCGGTAATATTAGATTAAGTGTATGGAAGCTAGAGCTATCAACTACCCCCTATAATAATTACCACGGTTTATTAGATTTTGTTTATGCATAGCACGAAAGTCCTACACGTGTCTAGCAACTAGCACACGAACAAGTAATCACATGACACTTCTATTATATGGTTCCATAACCGTGTTCACAATCTTCCTACGACATGACATATTCTATTTATACAATTAACAAACGATCATGGATACTAAAAGTAGCAAGTTCGGTTCTTATACATTCATGCGTCCTGCATAGCAAAAATCACTGAAAAGTGGCTGTTTTGGGAGACTTGTTTAACCTATTTACAGGTCTGCAAAAATTATGATCTTTTTTATGTGACGCACCTCTCGGAGGCGTTGGTCTTATGTAGAAATTCAAGGCCTAACTCTTTACCAATAATTTATTAAAATTATTTACTAAGTTGCAATCAGATTCGTCACTTTCTAACTGAGCTCAACGAAATTTTTTTTCAAAAACCTCAGTTATCCGATTGACGTAATTCCAGCTGGAGATTTGCATTGACACCTAATAACATCTACTGTATAAATTTCATGATTTAACTCTAAACATGGAATGAGTTATAACATTTGTAATGGGCTGCCATTTCTGCCTGAAAATGCAGCTGGACCTCTGTTACGGAAAACTCATTTAAAATATCAAACGACATCGAAAAATTATGATTCCTATCGGGTTTGAAAGCTATTTTGTAATACCATGTTTTAGATTCAAGAAAATTCAATTTTCCTCAATTTATGAACAGCCAACCCAAGTCAGCTGTAATTTCTGATCAGAAGTTGTTTGAATTCAGCTTTCACCTAAAACTTGTTTTTGACTTTCTATGCATGATTTTCAGCAAGCATCACCCATATAACATCTTAATCGTCAATTTTAACAACCATATTCATCAAGATCATGTTATAACTTCAAAACCCTAGTGTGCATGCATGTACTACCGAACCATAGTATTATTAAAACTTGTATCCCATCAACACAATCATCAAGAACATGAATTCTATAAACGCTATTCATTCAAGAACATGCAAAACATCAAGAATCCCATGTACACACATGAGCAATCAATAATATAACAAGAGAATGATTACCGGAAGCCAAATGAGCGCCTACAGACGATGATGATGATCCGAATGCGTGTGTGTATATTTCTCTAGAGAGAATGGGGACACGGAGGCTAGGGTTCTGAAGTAAAAATGAAAAGAAGGAAGAAATAGATGCTTTTATATGCTAGGGTTTGGGCAAGTGGGTTGGTCGTTCATAAAATAAATGAAGGTTCATAAAATAAATATCAGGTTTAGATTATATTTTACTAATTTTTACTAATCAAAACGAATATATATAAATATATATACACACACACATACACATACAATAAAATATAAATATTAACTTTGTGGCAAACGTGATGCGAAATATCTGTTAATAATGGTTCACTAATCACGTTTGTTAATTTAAAACCAATAATAAAACATATTTTAGGATGTGTAACCTTCCAACCTTAGGTCAAAAGTATGAGTTGTCACATCAATTCTGCGTTCTCTCTTATTTTCCTGTTCAAGTCAAGAAACAATTAACCAACCAACATAATATGCTTGTAAAAGTTTATTTATATAAAGAGTTGAAATATTTAACATCCATATTGACAAGCAGACTCATCATCAGTGTTTTCTCTTCCATCTGATTAGCGATTTGATTTAAGGCCATGTCATCGTAGTAGTAAATCATCAAAATAACCAAAACAAGGATCAAACCATAAAATCAAGTTTATCATACTACATACACACCATATTAGTTGGGAATGAACAGATTAAATTGAAAAATTACCTCATCAAACTCAATTAACGATATCATGGCCCTTTGACTTTCGTCATTGTCATATAAAAGTTGTATCTAACAGCTGTCCTAAATTATTTGCCAAAGCGGCTACAATTCAAAGTCTCTATCATCCTCTGACTGTCCATCTTCATTCAGTGTATTGAGATGGCCGACTGAATATAATACATCAATATACTACAAACACTTTACCATAAAGAAACCAATAATTTCATGCTAGTTTCAAAAAGTAGTTACATTAGGACGTCTGACTGCTAAACACTTAATCTTGACATAACTACAAGGATCCATTCCACTGCCTTTGCTTGTATCTGGTTTTAGAAACGATGCAGCCTCCCATTTACAGCAAGATTCTCAGCCTGCAGCTGCTGAGATACTAAAGCTCTAAAGTGTCCATCAACTACATTCTTCATAGCTTTTTTGTGTTCTTCATTTGACCTATCCCTGTTTCAAAATTCTCCACTCCCCATATTCCATATCCCCACTCTCCAACACCGTCACCATTATCATGTTCATCACCGTCAAATAAAAGAGTGTACTTTTCATCTTCAGGTCCAGGAGGTAGCCATAGCTCTCCATTGTTCTCGAAATCTATAGGTTCAGAATTAATATCTTGTGCAACATATAAAGAGGATGACGATGCTTCACATTCATCACCAATATCATGTTCATCTTCTTTTTTCTCAAATTTTTTTTGTAATGAAGAGATGCTTGCATCAACGACTACTCCACCTGGATGAACCTTGCAGGACCCGTAGTCATCTAGATGAAGTTCATCGTAATACGCATTATCACCGTGTGAAAGAAGCCTTGAATAACCGAAGTCATCCTCCAAGTCATCACCCCTTATGTCAATAAAACACAAATATATCATGAATTCAACAAAAAATTCATTATCAACTATAATGCCAATATGATCAAGCAAACAAAAGGTAAAACAAAAAACTTGTTCTTGTAGAACTCAGATTGAGTAGGAGAATGATTCCCCACATCAAGTTGTTGCCCATCGTTCTTTGTTGCGACTGACTTCGCTTAAGCAGTCCAAAAACAGAATTGTTTTTGAAAACCTATGATCGTTCAATGCACATTATAGTTATCTAACGACTAATAATCCACATCAATCACTAATCTTAGCTAACACAAGTTAAATCACCTACAAGTAGTTGTTGGCTAGTTTTCCTAACAAAATTAGTTGATGAAAATTAAATGAGAGTAATTAAATTAAAAAAAAGGTTAAATCTCATTAGTCAATGAAAGCTTTTTAAAATACTTATAACCCTTTTTAATTCAAAATTTCGATTTCGTTGATAATATAGCTTCTTTAATCATATTTATTAAAATATTAACAAATATGATCAAATGTTAGGATCTAAGTTTGGATTGATTGAATAGTTTTAACAAAATTGATAACAGATTGATAACTTGATAAGAACTTTGCAGCGGAAGAACAGTTAAAACTTTATAATCCAATCAATGAGAGAATAGTTTTCATCATAACATGTTTACATTACTCAAAAGATTGACATCAAATATATAGTAAATACATGTATGAATCACTAAGCTCCCCCTCAGACCGAGCTACACAGAAAGATAGTATGAAATTAAGAATGTGTGAGCTAAATAGAACAGTACATGCACTGTCTATTTATAGTACAATCCTAACCACTGATTGTCTATGCTGACATCACCTTGATGGTGACAGCTAACAACAATAACAAACTCTAACCACTGCCTAACCTATCCTCTGATAAGCATAAACTCGGATGAAGTACTAGCAGATGTTCTTCAAAGGATGATCAAACCTTTGACTTCCAGCAGACCTTTGACTTCTAATAGACCTTTGACCCATCAGTGGATTGGTGATTCAACATACTTTATAAACTGACAGAGCTTTGGTATAAGGCAGTTGTTAGAACTATCAGCGGTTTGGTAGCTGGTCTTTGTGAAGAGTAGTTATAAAACACTGTTTATTCTGGATCATATAGAGCCGACCTGTTTTGGCTTACTATCATCTGTTCTTTTGTAGGGTTCAATCCCAACAATCTCCCCCTAGAATAGATGATGCCAAAACTCTTCTTTATTCATGATCTTTATGTCTCATCAGTTTTTACCTGATATAATCTTTGAATTGAGATTCAAAGTTCTGGGAACTTTCATCATCCTCATCCCTTCATAGTCGTAGTTCCAAAAGATATTGAAGGTCAGCTACACCCAGGCTTAGTGCATCCTTCCTTGATATACTCACAACTTTCCCATTGGACCGGAGCAGAGTCAATACATGAGTCTTTTTATCAGAGAGCCACTTTAGAATTTTTGAGTTCAATGGGTTTCTTCGGAGAGGAGTTATTTGTGATGAGAATTGAAAAGGTGAATTTCTGGAAAGCCTTTGAAAAGGATCTTCAGATTTAGCTTGAAGTCAGATAAAGGTTCATTTATGACAGCCTGCATATTACCATCCCTTTGTTGATCTTCCTTAACCATGAGCAACTGCCTCTTCCTTTGGTTTAGGGCTTGGATGGTTGAATCTAAAACAAGATCTGCACTTAGATTTTTAGTATTTCCAGTCTGGTTCAATCTGTTTCATTTGAGGGTCTTTCTTCATCCTTCCAATTCTATTAGCTTCTTGTTTGAGAGCTGGGATAGACCACTGCTTGAATTGATCTTCCTCAGCTTCGTAGGGTTTTTTTTCATGATAAATCTTATGAGGTTTTCCCTTAGCTTCTTTTGAGGATCATCTTTTGGAGATTCTTTTGTCATTTTCTCATTAATCTCTTTTGCATACTCTTCTAATTTCTGAACTTTGCTTAGCTCATGATGTTCCCTCCTTGTTAAATAGGTATTACATTTCCCTTTGCTTTCCTCTTTTGCTATGATTTTTGCTTGTCTTGTTTTCAGTATTAGATACTCATCAATGGTTTTAGGAGTTCTATAGCCATGAAGAGATGGGAAGGTTCTTTTGGATGGATCAGCTTCTGTATAGAATTGTAGCATTTCAACTTGTACTACAACCAACTCTAAAGGATATGTTGTTTCTATAGGAATGTTTCTATAAGGGTTTTAACCTTTGAGTGATTCAGCAAAAATGATTTGTGATGATGATGAATGGATGGCGATTAGTTCTGGATTTGTTTGGATAACAAGTGAAGATGGTATGTCATCATCATTCACTGTAGCCATTCTTCTTCTTTTTCTAGCATAAACCAGTTTTGGTGCAGGGGCATTTGTGCAAACCCCTGCTGTCATAACATCTGCTGTACTTTTGGTAGTATCAACATCTGCTACTGTGACAGGTGGTTGCTGAGATGAGGAAGGAAATAAAATTGAATTGTCAGTGGTTGGCCTTTTAATACCAGCAGTGGTTTTGGGACCAGCAGTGGTATCCCTCATCTCCTTCTCTTTTATCCTGACATGAATTTGAACGATCCTTATTTGTGTATCTTCATCATCTGCTTGAATTTTCAGGGTTTCATCACCTCCATTTTCCTTTTCTTTGACAGATGTTTTAGCAGAAGTTACTGAGAGATTTTCCTCAGAGTCATTCTTCTCCCCCTTTTTGGCATCATCAATTCTTTCAAAAATAGGTGTAGGGGTAGTGTCAGGAATGAGAATTTTCTTGATCATTTTAAGCTCTTCCTGTGTGTCTTTATACCTTGCTTCAATTCTTCTTTGAATGTTTGCACTTTTGAATCATGTAACTGATTAGCATGCTGATAATGTTGTTGAAGCAGAGGATACACTTGTTTTACAATTCTGGTGGTTTGAGCAGAGGATTGAGCAGTGTTTCGAGATTTTGCAGAGTGTAACATCTGTTGCAGCACATTTTTATATCTCTTACTGATGCCTTAATATTTGTGAATTTATCCGTCAATTCCTTATGTTTTAGCTCATCACCTAACTTAATAGGATCATCTGAACTCATACTAGAAACGGTAGTTTTATCTAAGATATCATGAGCATGTGATTTATCACTTGCTTCAACCTTAGATGCCCCTTTTTCTTGGTACTGGGGTCTTCCCACTAGAGCAGAGGTTACCTTGGTAGCCTCAACAGTGGTTGCCTTCAAAGGAGACTTATATATGAAACTACTGTCCAGATGTGAATCAGTGGATTCAACATCTGTAATAGCTGCTCCAATTGAACTATCAACAAGGATTTCGTGAAATCCAAGTGATGTAGCCTCCTCAACTGTTTCTAGGATAACCAATTGACTTTTATCAGACACAACCATTGTGGAAATTTTGCTCTCTGTGATGTGTTGGTGAGAGTGGCCTTTTTGTCACTAACTATCAAAGGCTTTAAACAGTGATGTGGTAGTTGTTGTGATTAGAAATGTGGAGAGTGGTGTGGAAAGTAGGTGTGTCCTGGGTGATGGACATTTTAACATACTCTCAATGAGGGTGATGTTATCAGTTGTGGGATCCCTGTGCTTACAACATGTTCCTTTTGTGAGGAATCATGAGGAGTTATGGTTTTGGGTGGAGATCTTTCTACCATCTGCTGTGAGGAAGTAGCAGCAGTGGTTTCATGTGACTTTTGTGTTGTCACTGGATTAACTTCTGGGATCTCATCTTCCAGAGGGTCCTTTTTGATGGGTTTGGTGGGTTTTGAAGGTTTTTTTTGGTCTTTTTAGTGGTTTTTGGTGTGGGTTGCACAGCAGTGGTTTTGCTGCTGTGCTCACCAAGAGCAGTGGGCTCAGCAGCTGAGGTCTTTGGAGCAGATGTGGACTCATCTAAATTTTGCTCAGACTCCCCTGCTTGTGTTTTTGAAACTTTTGACTCTTTGGCCATAAGGCGAGTATATGTTTCAGATGATAAGCTCTTTATTTGAAAAGGCACACCTTGAACAAGAATATGTGCACTCTCTTTTGGGATTTTCTTTTGTAAACAATAACTTAAAAATCTAGGAAATAACAGAAAAGCATTTTCCCTTTTGTTTTTCACATTTTCTAGATTTATTACCAAATCATTAAACAATACTTGCGAGTAAATGTAATCAGTTCTAGACATAATGGCATATCCCAAGTATTGAATTTTCAATGGTATTTCATCAAACCCAGTGGTCTTATTAGAAACACAGGTAAGCAGGGTATGAAATAAAAATTTCATAGGAGATGGGAATTTCCCTTTTCATAGTAGCTTTTGATAAATCTCCTGTATGCCTCCTGTTTACTAAGTTAACTTGATACTCATCTTTATAGAAAGAAATTTTACCTTCTAGATCGTTTATCTGAAAAACCTCTGAGATTGTTTGTGGGGTTATTGGAACCAAAATCCCTCCCACTTTTGACGTGATTGCCCAAGGTTTCTTGTTTAGACTTTCAATCTCAGCATTTGCCCAGAAATCTCGAAGGGCATCTTGATAAATTGGTGCGTTACAGGTTAACAGAGTCTTATACTTTGAGGAAGACAAGATATTGATGACTTCATGAAACTCTGTGTTTTCCTTGGTCTTTTCAAAAGTACAAAGGTAACTGTGTTGATTTTTGATGTTAAGAGTGTGTTTTGGTGGTTCCTGTGTTGATTTCGCTTTAGATGCCATGATTTTCAGAGAAAATGGTTTTGAAAATTTTTGAAATGGCACAGTAGAAGTGAAAACTCTGTTTGCGGATGAAATAGGGTTTTATAGGGTTTTCAAAAAGTGATGATGACATGGCATCTGATGCAACGACTGTCAAATAACACCTGTCCACGTGTAACCTCTGATTGACAACGGAAGACAGTTGTTTGGCTTAACCACTGATAGAGTAAACTATCTGTGGTTGTTACCAAATGTTAACACTATCAGAGGTTCCACATCAGTGGATAGGTTTTTCTATCCAACAGTGTTTTTTGGCTATCAGAGCTTTGAATAGACTTTGAAGATTTATTTAGAAATTCAATTTTAAACCCCTTTTTAATTTTTTTTTATTTTCCAACACATTTTGATGCTTTTACACATGAATTACAACTTGTTTTTAACCCATGTTCAGCATTCCAAACCAAGACATCAAATTATCAAATGTGGAGGCATCAAATGGCTTTGTCAACACATCTGATAATTAATCTTTGGTATGGACACGTTGTCAAGAAATCAAACCTTCTACATAACAATCCTTCACAAGGTGATGTCTGATGTCATCATGTTTGATAAAAAAATTATTATATGCAAGTTTAGTTTTGACAGACTATCTCACATGTCCAACTGGGATTTTCTAATGACGTAAGTTTTCAAACCTTTTCAGTCAAAGCCTCATTCACGTGCTAGTCCTTGTGTAGAAACATTTTACAGACTTTGGCAAAGGTTGAGTATCCCAGATAGTACAAACTATTTTGTCTTTAGAGGCAAGTCGTTAAGAATACTTAAATCTGATTATACTGAACATCATACAAAGTCCTTTTGATTCACTTAATCAGTGGAAGTATTTTCCCTATATAAAAAAATTAGGGTACTACTTCAGGCAGGTACATGAATTTTGACTATCAAAAACAAGCAAAACTCAGTGTGAATAGTTTTAACAAAATTGATAACAGAATGATAACTCGATAAGAACTTTGCAGCGGAAGAACAGTTAAAACTTTATAATCCAATCAATGAGAGAATAGTTTTCATCATAAGATGTTTTCATTACTCAAAAGATTGACATCAAATACAAAGTAAATACATGTATGAATCACTAATGTAACACCCCAAATCGCGTAAAAACAACACGTGGCAGAAACACTTGGGGAGTCACGTTAACAGATTGTTTCAACAACACATGGTAATTAGAAATTTTGTTTTCTCAAATATTAAACATTGATTATATAGTTATATTGTCTTGGAATTTAACACGAAAGAAACAAACTAAACAAACATAATAATTGTCTTTCTTGTTTTATTAATACTAAGGCCCGCGTCCGATCCAAGGTGAAACATGCATATCACCATCGTCAAACATTATTTCCTGAAACATATGTGAAAAGATAGTCAGCATAAAAATGCCGGCGAGTACATAGGTTTTGTGAGTATGTCAGATTCATGGCATGTATACATATTGCATTACCTCGCACGACTACTAGAGTGGAGCAGTGAAAACTTTGTATTGAAAAGTGTTTGGTCATGCAATATAATTAACCAACTAAAACTCGTTGGTTAAAATTTATGAAACCTCGTTGCCATGAATCTTGACTAAAACATTTGCTTTTGTAAATCAATTGGTAAATCATCTTGATAGAAAACTTGTATGGTTTATACCATCATGTAAACATCGTTGCGTGACATATTTGAAAATAATCGTCCAAGTGACCCAAAATAATGCCACAGAATGTAAGATGATTAAAGCACTTATATATAGGAAGTACCAGTGGCGTATCCACCATGCTTTTATCACATTATACCCGTCTCGTTATCTAATCACTTACCATAAACCGATCGACCAATTCGACTGTGTTATCACTCGTCGTGTTAAAAACAAATCGTCATCCAATCGTCCATTCGTCTTTGTTATAAACTAATCGTCAATCGTCCATGTGTTAATTGTGAAAATTTTGGTCGTTTTGGTGAACACATTCAAACCTGTGTGACTCGTCTATACCACCAAAGGATATCTTTAAATCGACTAACAAACCACCAAAGGGTTTGCTAAAATAATAGATTCGGTCGTTACCCCAAACTACCCACCAAATTCCAGTGAATAGCCCGATAACCGGATTTGTCAGATCCTATGGTATATTAACTTACTACTGGTCAGCTTGGCCATAGCTAATGAATGTCATTCGTATTTCGACTAACGCACCAACAAGTTTGTTCACATTATTGAAATCGTAGTGTTTAATATAAACCATAGCATTTGTGTATTGAAAACTTGAAAACATTTAGCACATACGAATCACCCCAAAACATCTGAAAAGCATAAAAGAGGAGAACTATGTACTCATAGGTTGCGTAAAAGCTCCAAAGTATCCTTGTTTACGACGCTTAAAAAGATCCTTAGAAGAAAGACTAACTTTAGGGGACTTCTTCAAAAGACTAGAAGAGAAAGCTCAAAGGAAGGATGAAGAAATTTTTGCAAGACTTCTTAAGTGATATGTTTGTATTTTGAGTTGGTGTCAAGAAAATGGTGACCAAGTGGTTCTATTTATAGTGAAGGGGGGGTTAAGTAGGTTAAGACAAGTGTCCCAAGGTGTTCTAAGAAGAGGATTAGTGTCCCCTTATGTGTCAACACTAGAAAAGTGTGGCAAAGTGGTGAAAGGTGCCAAAATATGAACAAGACAAGTGTCTTAGGTTTGATTAGTGTACTATGATGTGCTAAGAGGTTAACAAGTGTCCAAGAGTGAAGTGATTACTATCTTGCTAGGTGGCATCATGTGGTAAGTTTATGCTATTTGTATTTTTAGTCCCTTTACTTGAACTTGAACTTTCACCTTATGACATTTTGACCCTATAGTTTATTGTTTGGGAAAAAATGGTGTGAAGTGTGTGCGACTTGGGTTTTGATTCCACGAATGTCGTGAATAATGTTTCGTTCGGGTCACACGACTTTGAAATAAGAAAACAAGTCATGAATGAAAGTGCGAGTATGACATTTGTTACAAAAAAAGCGTGAATAAAATATGAAACTTTATTAATTTTGGAAATGACCGAAAATATACAACCTTGGTTTTGGCTTACGACTTCGAAACTTGAAAACAAAGTATGAAAACGAACTTGAATAAAAGATCTAAATTTTGGGAATTTGGCTAATGTTACAATCTCCCCTACTAGGAAATTTCGTCCTGAAATTTAATTAGAGGAAACTTGTGTAAACAAATGTGGGTATTTCTCTTTCATTTGATCCTCTCGTTCCCAAGTAAATTCTGGGCCACGTTTGGATTCCCAGCGAACTTTAACAATCGGTATTCGTTTTCGCTTGAGTTTCTTGACTTCACGGTCCATTATCTCCACATGTTTCTCGACAAAGTGCGTAGTGTTGTCAACGTGAATTTTATCGAGTGGAATGTGGAGACTTGTATCGGCTAAACACTTTTTTAGATCAGACACGTGGAATGTTGGGTGAATATTCCCGAGTATAGGAGGTAGCTCAAGTCGGCATGCGACCTTTCCGATTCTCTCGACAATCTTAAATGGTCCAATGTATCGTGGTGAAAGTTTTCCTTTCTTTCCAAATCTGACCACTCTTTCCAAGGGGATACCTTGAGTAGGACATAATCACCAACTTGGAATTCCTAGGGCTTGCATCGCTTGTCCGCATAACTCTTTTGACGGTTCTAGCTGTCAGAAGGTTATCGCGAATTTTCTTGACTTTGTCTGTTGTGTCATGAATGAGTTCGGGTCCAGTAAGCTGGGCTTCACCGATCTCACTCCAACAGACAGGTGAACGGCATTTTAGACCATAAAGAGCTTTGAAAGGCGCCATGTTGATGCTAGCATGATAACTATTGTTGTAAGAGAATTTGACCAACGGTAGATGCGAATCCCAACTACCACCAAAGTCGACTACACAACTCCAGTATTTGAATCGTTCTCTCAGATTGACCATCTGTTTGAGGATGATAAGCAGTGCTCAGATTGAGTTTGGTACCGATGGCAGATTGCATGGTCTTCCAAATATTGCATGAGAATCGAGCATCACGATCTGAGATAATGTTCAAAGGAACACCATGACGAGACACAATCTCATCAACATAGATTCTGGCGAGCTTGTCAGCAGAGAAATCTTCACGAATCGCTATAAAGTGTGCTGATTTTGTTAGACGATCAATGATTACCCAAATGGAATCATGACCTCTAGATGTGCGCAGTAACTTAGTGATGAGATCCATTGCAATGTTCTCCCACTTCCATACCAGAATCTCTGGTTGTTCAAGCAAACCAGATGGGCGTTGATGTTCAGCCTTGACTTCGAGACAAGTTAGGCATTTGGATACATACAAGGCAACGTCCGTCTTCATACCCGGCCACCAATACTGAGTACGAAGATCCTTGTACATTTTGTCAGCGCCAGGATGAATAGAGTAACGAGATTTATGAGATGCATCCATCAATAAGGTGCGAAGATTGTCTTGACTTGGAATCCATAAACGATTCTTGAAATAAAGCAACCTGTTGTCTTTCGTTTCGAGTAGAAGCTCAAGTTGATGCGGTAATTCATTACCCATCATGCCTTGTGTAATACAAGTACGTTGAGCTTGGAAGATACGTGTTTGGATATCTATAACACCCCAAATCCCGTAAAACAACACGCGGCGGAAACACTTGGGGAGTCACGTTAACAGATTTTCTCAACAACACATGGTATTTAAATTTTTATTTTCTTTGAATATTGAACATAGATTACATTGTCATAAATGTCTTCGAAATTTTTAAACAATGAAACAACAAGCATGCATAACTATTGTCTTTCTTGTTATTAAGGCACTAGGTCCAAGTCCGATCCTACATGAGCACGCATCAGTATCATCTACCATCTTTCCCTGAAACATATGTGAAAACGAGTGAGCAAAAATATGTCGGCGAGTACATAGGTTTTGTGAACATGTGAAGTCCATGGCTTTGTATATATTGCAATATAAATAACCCGACTACTAGAGTCGTAAGTGAAACCTTGTTTTGAAAGCATTTGATATTGCAATAGTTATTCAACTAAAACAAATTGTTAAAAGTTATAATATCTAGTAGCCATGAACCTTGACTCGAAAACATTTGTTTTATAAATCCAACTTGTAAATCGTCTTGAAATAACATGTATAGTTTAAATATTTAATCAAAAATCGTTGTGTGACGTTGTTTGAAATCATTTGTTCATCGTTCATCGTTCCTCGTAATAAACCATTTGTTCATCGTTCATCGTTCATTGTTATTTGTTCATCGTTCTTTGTTTCTTGTTATAAACCAATCGTTCCTTGTTATATTTGTGAAAACTTTTGGTCATTCTTTAATAAGTACATTCAAACCTTTGTTGACTCGACTATACCCCAAGGGTATCTTTAATAGATCCTAAAAGATCTCTTTAACAAGACTAGCAAATCAACGAATGATTTGTTAGTCATAAATAGTTTCAGTCATTCCCAAACTACCCACCAAATCCAGAGAATATCCTAGTAACGGGATTGTCAATCCTATGGTACCATAACTTACTACTGGGCGGCATAGCAATGTTAATGAATGTCATTCGTATCTTGGATAACGCACCAACAAGTTGTATCGCATTATTGAAACCATATTGTTATATAAAACAATTAGCACATATGAATCACCCCAAAACATTTGTAAAACATAAAAGAGGGGAGCGATGTACTCGCCTGGGATTTGCGGATAAGCCTTGTACAAGTGTATGGTCAACGTCTGAAGATCAAGGAATCAAGTGTGTGTCCTAAAAATGGATAATAACGTAAACATCAAAACTTGAATTCGGAGGATTTGGATAGAATGATACCTTATAAACCAAATGAGTATTGAAACTCATATGACATGGTTTAATAAGTTAACATTCTGAGTTGGAAAGAGTTTTGTGTGCTTTTGACCCGTTAGACCCATTAAGGTAGTTTAAGCCACTTTAGCGTGTCATTTGCGTAACTACGCATTCGGATGGTTAGATATGTGTTATGATAAGTCTTTAATGCCTAATATGTTTGAAAATGTTATTTTATAAGAATACTTGTCAAAATTTATGTTCCATATACTTAAAGTTAATTTATTTGCAAAAAGGGCATTTTGGTCATTATTGAAGAACATAATAACTAATTATCAGAAAACTATCCGAATGACATGTCCAATAGGTATAACCTCAGAGGGTTATTCCCTTAATATTTATGGTCACAAATATGTATTTGGTTGGGTCCGAAGATCCACCAAATGGGTCAGATTTGAAAGTCAAAGCGGTGGTCAAACCGTTCAACTTACGACTCTAAACCAGCACTAAAATGACAGTGACGATTTAGACATGTTTTGGCATGTCTAATTAAGTTTAT
Organism: Scalesia atractyloides; assembly: GCA_947069175.1. NCBI lineage: Eukaryota > Viridiplantae > Streptophyta > Magnoliopsida > Asterales > Asteraceae > Scalesia > Scalesia atractyloides. The sequence goes on along the minus strand of CAMTDV010000019.1, from coordinate 45,065,055 downwards.
AAAAGAGTTTTGGCATCAAAACAAACTGTTTTGACACCCGAAAATTAGTTTCGGCATAAAATGCACATTTATCGCATTTTTGACCGAACTTTGACTTGTCAAAATGACTAGAAATGGTGGAAATCAGTAAGCATGATCACTAAGGATCATAACCACCTTGATTACCAGCATATTGCAAGATTCAATTGGACTTTATGTTGATCAATTCATGATCAAATCTGGAAGTCACAGAAAGTCAAACTGTTGAGTTTTAGCCCAATTAAACTAAAAAAAACTTGAATCAAAACATGAATGAATTACTTACAAACACTAGGGACGATCAAGGAATCACAGAGGAAACTCCAAAGTGGTTGCCAATTTCAGATTTCAGTAGAAAGGATCAAAGAAGGTGTTGGTAAAAGTTCAAAAATGAAGAATACCTTGGTTTTTAAAGTTGAATTGGGTTAATTTGATCATGAAAAGTGATTGGAGATCCTCTAGGATGTTTACAAGTCTTGTAGAGGTGTTAGAAGCAGGTTAAGTGTGGCAAATTTCGAGCTAGGTGTCAAAAATTGCGAATTGGTGGCAAAGAAATGAGCTGGAAAGCTGCCAGCTTATTTTTCTATGTCTGATGGCTTCTCGCGGGCTGCGAGTCATTTTGGCTAAGGGAGTCGCGCCCCGCCAGAGGCTCAAATTTCAGAATTGGCATAAATGGTCCCTGCAGCCTCTAAACTTGTTTTTCGACGCGTTTTGGCACTTTTAACACCCGTTAACCCCATTTTTAAGATCTATAAGGACGTTAAAGCATAGGGAACTTGAAATGTGTCCAAAAATATCTCATAGGTCGGTTTGTTTGGTCGTACGGTTGCGGTTTTCGGTTAATTACGACGAAAATCGTAACGAACGCGCAAATGACCGTAATTGCGTAACGAATGATATTTTTATTAATTCCAATCATTAATATACTATATTTTAATGATTTAAAAAATTTTGGATGCCCTTACATGTTCCGGATAGCGAAATACGCAAAAAGGCATAGTTTCACAGAATTTACAAAATAGCCCCTGAAGTTACAAAAGCATGTTTTTGCCATACTGAAGCCCTCAAAACTTATTTCTAAGCTATTTAAAGGGTATTTATGGTATGTTAAGCTTGTGACCTTGTTCCGAAGCGTACGTCGCTGTGCGAATCGGCAGACTTTCGTAGTTTGTCGTAAATAGTCCCCGTGATCGAATAAACTTGTTTTTGACATACCCAACCCTTCAAAACTTATTTCTAAGTTATGCAAAGGTTATATAAGGTATGATTAGCTTACGTAACAATTCCAGAACAAACGTTGTATTAAATTGGTTTCATTTTGCGTAATAGCTTATGTATAACCTCCAGAAAAGCCTAGAGGAGTTGAAATTGTACATGGACTAAAATGTATAAATGTCACATGTAATTACACAATTCTCAGGAATGAAACACAAGATTTTATTAGATTCAGAATTGTTCGGTATTGTTTGATGCTTGACGAGGCTCAGATGTCACAGTCTCCCGTACTTTCGGAAATTTTGTCCCGAAATTTTATTTAGAGGAAACTTGTGAAAACATATGTGAGGGTATCGCTTCAAGTGATCCTTCGTTCCTAGAGAAAAATCTCTAGAAAACGTTTGGACTCCAGCGAACTTTGTTTATTTTACTCGTTTTTTGTGCATGATGATGAGTTGAGATTCGAAAATCTTAACCTCATTCCAATAGGTAGGTGCATGACACCTTTGATTGTACTGAGCCTCAGAAAAGATTCTTGTAAATGTCATAGTGGTATCTTTTTGTCGCAGCATACCATAAAAAGAGCATGGACTTGAAAGAAAGGAGTTGGATTTCGAATAATGAACTGAAAATTGTTTATAAAGGTTTCCCATGAAGACTAGTATAGGAAACTTGTGTATGCTCGAAATTGGAGTGAAAGAGTGTATGATAGAACAACATTGGTCAAGGTCCAGAGCTTCTAGTAACTTAAATAACGCCACACTTGCAATGTAATAAGGAACACTTATATATAGGAAGTACCAGCGGCGTATCCACCATGCCCTTATTACAGTGTTCCCGCTTCGTTATTCTTATTACTATAGGTTCTCACACATGACAAAACTTGCTATGGTTTTCTATGCAAGGGATTTTATAATTATGTATGCATCCATAATTACTCAATTCGTTGCACAGTCCGCATCGTTTATTTTGTGATGTGTAGGGGAAAAATCATATGAGTAAACATGGAATGACTTGTCTAGACCACATTGGGATCTTTTTAATTAGATCAACGCATGATTTCTGTAAATAGACCACCAAAGAGTCTCTTTAACTAGATCTTCACATGATCTCTTTTACTAGATTGACGGACAATCTCTTTAACTAGATCAACACATGATCTCTTTAACTAGATTGACGAGCAATCTCTTTAACTAGATCAATACATGATCTCTTTAACTAGATTGACGAGCAATCTCTTTAACTAGGCCCTGAAAGACCTCTTTAACTAAGCCCTGAAAGACTTCTTTAACTAAGCCATGAAAGACTTCTTTAACTAGGCCCTAAAAGACCTCTTTAACTAAGCCCTGAAAGTCTTCTTTAACTAGGCCCTGAAAGACCTCTTTAACTAGATTCTGAAAGCTTTCTTTAACTTTGTATCAAATTAGGAATATTACTTTGGAATCCAAGGGCTTAACTATTTGCATAGAATAACCCCTTCAAGGATTTAAGATAGTACTTTCGGATATCCTTCTAAGAATCTGTCATATGAAGATATGAAAGATTCTACAAGGATTTGGATAACGAACATTTAAACCAACTTAACACATAAACACATAATCACATAATTGTCAATTTGGTCATCAACTTGTTATTAACTTGTCATCAATTTGTACATAAGTAGTTAAAGTACACTAGGAATCCAATCAAGGAGTTCATTTAGTACTTTAAGCATCCGCAAGAATCTAACTATGAAGATAGGAAGATCCTAATAGGATTTGGGATTCATGTAGCAAAAGTAATTGAAACCTTGTATTAGGTATACTAGGTCAACATACGAAGTAGGAATGTTTATGAAATCAATGTGCTAGCATGCTCAGAGAACATACATAGCAAAAATGTAATGAAAATCAATGTGCTCATATGCTAAGTCAACATACGCCGCAAAAAGTGTCTTTGAAAATCAAGCATGATTTTTTTCTGAAAACATGCTTAATGTTTTTGAAATCATATGTATAATGTTTTCAAAATTATGCACTAGATATATTAGGTAAATATACCTTTGTTAAATTGATTTGAAACCACATGAAAAATCCTTGAATTAATGTATAGAGTTTTTTTGAAAATATGTATTTTGAAATGATGCACTTTGTATATTAAGTAAATATGCTATGTTAAATAGCTTTTAGAATCTTATGAAATATATTTGAAATCATGAAATTTTGAAATCAGTATAATGTTTTTGAAATTATGTACCATGCAAAGTGTTATGAAAAAAATCAGAGGGTTGTGGTATAAACATATTGCATAAGAATATTTAAGGACTCATGGAAGTATCCTTAGGTATCCAATCAAGGATTTAAAGTGATACTTTGAGTATTCGTTAAGAGTTGTAACTTGTACCTTGTACATTGTTTCTTAAAAAGAAACAGGTACTTAGGATTTTTGTGGAGATCGCGGGAGATCGCAAGATGAAAGAAACTACAAGAGTTGTTTGATTCGCAAGGAATCATGTTATTGGTATTGGTATTGTAGGGGAGGAACACCCATATATAATCACATTTGTAAATAAAATAGAATCAACCAAATTTATTTATAGACAATCAAAGTGTTTTCAAGGTTCTTGGTAAACAAAAGAGAAACAGATAAAAACTTAATTGTTCATAGTTGCATCATTGTTGGCTTGAGTCTTGTTAATATGTTCATCCACGAGCGGGATTTGCATTTACAAGTCTCGGGCAGTTGTTTCTAAAATGACCCATAGCAAGAACCTGGTGGAAAGTTAGCTCGAGCTGATCGGCAGACGTTTGCCAAATGACCAAGTTGCCCACACGAAGTGCATTAACGACATTGTAGGTGAGCCTGATGATGAGCATTGCACCTGTTGCATATGGGTGCTGTACCAGCATAAGGTTTCCTCGCAAGGGGTTGTGCTGGTTGGTTGGGGGCAGCTTGATTGTTCTGAGCAACTACAGCGAAATTTTGTGAAGCCTTGCGCTTCTTTGACTTCTTAGAGGATTCAGTCTTGTCTTCTTTTGGTTTTTCATAGGTAGTTTTGTCAGATGGTTTCTTGTCTCCTTTGCGGAAAAGTTTACCCTTTTTGATTTGGGACTCAGTCAGGGTAGCAGATAGTTCGATAGCCTGTCGAACGGTGGTAGGGTTGCTACCAGTAACAATATCCTGAACGGGGTCAGGCAGGCCTTCAATGTACTTTTCAATCGCCTTATCCAAGGGTGTAACCATCGTAGGACACAACAAACTTAACTCCTCATACCGGTCGGTGTAAGCTCGGTGTTCTACACTATCTTGCTTAAGATCGTGGAACTCATTCTCAAGTGCCCTTTTTCATGTCGAGGACAAAATTCCTTCATCATCAAAGCTCGAAGCTCTCCCCAAGTTTGTGCCAATGCCACATTGGCACTCCTATCTCTCATTATACCATTCCACCACGTAAGAGCTCTTTTCTTGAATACACTCGACGCGAACTCAACTTTTCGCTCATTTGGACAATGAACAAAGAGGAATGTGCTTTCGAGACTCTCAAACCATTGAAGAAGTCCCGTAGCTCCTTCAGACCCAGTGAACTGAAGTGGTTTAGCCGAACAGAATTGTTTGTAGCTGCACGTAGCTAGTGCATTGTTGTTATTGTTGTTTGCTTGATTTAATTGAGTCACTAGGTTCAGGAGGATTGCAGCCATTTGCTGAGCGATAAGTGCAGCCATTTCGGCATTTTGAGTTGTATCACGTCGAGGAGGCATTCTAGAAAAGAAACATGAAATAAGATATATGAGATTGACATTTGGAAGAGAATCAATAGAGGCATCAATATATTGAAGAAACATATGGATGGTGGTCACTTGTTTGTTTCTCAAAACACACAAATGACGCAAGGTGACTGATCAAAGTAAATGGGTCTTATAATGTATCGTGAAGACATGATTTAGCCTATAAGTGGACACTCACCCCAAGAGTTCCCAGGTAAGAGTGACTGGTCCGATTAAGTGGATTTGTAAGAACACTCTAGCCTTAGATAGAAAACTCGGGGTATAGGCACCCACCATTCCAGATTGCAGGTGTTCACATTATTAAAACCCAAACTTTGACGAGAGTTTGAAAATTTTGAAGGCAATAAGCCCAAGAACAAACCATCTAAGGATAGATGATTTCTTGTAAGATTTAGAAAATTTTTGACTTTCAAAGGATGTGATATGCTTTTGTTTTTGATAATCACCTAATGATAGGTGATGGTAATGTTTTAAGAATCTAAACACAAGTAAACTTGCGTTGGGGTCCTAGGAAGGTTATAGTCTAGGTCAAAGCATTACTAATAACCTAATTCCCTATAACCAGTGCTCTGATACCAACCTGTAACACCCCAAATCGCGTAAAACAACACACGGCGTAAACACTCGGGGAGTCACATTAACATATTTTCTCAACAACACATAGTATTTAAATTTTTATTTTATTTGAATATTGAACATAGATTACATTGTTATAAATGTCTTAGAAATTTTTAAACAACGAAACAACAAGCATGCATAACTATTGTCTTTCTTGTTATTAAGGCACTAGGTCCAAGTCCGATCCTACATGAGCACGCATCAGTATCATCTACCATCTTTCCCTGAAACATATGTGAAAACGAGTGAGCAAAAATATGTCGGCGAGTACATAGGTTTTGTCAACATGTGAAGTCCATGGCTTTGTATATATTGCAATATAAATAACCCGACTACTAGAGTCGTAAGTGAAACCTTGTTTTGAAAGCATTTGATATTGCAATAGTTATTCAACTAAAACAAATTGTTAAAAGTTATAAAATCTAGTAGCCATGAACCTTGACTCGAAAACATTTATTTTGTAAATCCAACTTATAAATCGTCTTGAAATAACTTGTATGGTTTATATCTTTAATCGAAAATCGTTGTGTGACATCGATTGAAATCATTTTTTCGTCGTTCATCGTTCCTCGTAATAACCATTTGTTCATTGTTCATTGTTCATTGTTCATCGTTCTTTGTTTCTTGTTATAAACCAATCGTTCCTTGTTATAATTACGAAAAATTTGGTCGCTCTTTAATGAGTACATTCAAACCTTTGTTGACTCGACTATACCCCAAGGGTATCTTTAATAAATCCTAAAAGATCTCTTTAACAAGACTAGCAAATCAACGAATGATTTGTTAGTCATAAACAGTTTCAGTCATTCCAAAACTACACACCAAATCCAGTGAATAGCCTAGTAACGGGATTGTCAATCCTATGATACCATAACTTGCTACTGGGCGGCATAGCAATGTTAATGAATGTCATTCGTATCTTGGATAACGCCCCAACAAGTTGTATCACATTATTGAAACCATATTGTTATATAAACCATAGTATATGAATCACCCCAAAACATTTATAAAACATAAAAGAAGGGAGCAATGTACTCGCCTGGGATTTGCGGATAAGCCTTGTACAAGTGTATGGTCAGCGTCCGAAGATCAAGGAATCAAGTGTGTGTCCTAAAAATAGATAATAATGTAAACATTGAAACTTGAATTCGGAAGATTTGGATAGAATGATACCTTATAAACCAAATGAGTATTGAAACTCATATGATATGGTTTAATAAGTTCACATTATAAGTTGGAAAGATTTTTGTGTGCTTTTGACCCATTATGACCCATTAAGGTAGTTTAAGCCACTTTAACGCGTCATTTGCATAACTACGCATTCAGATGGTTAGATATGTGTTATGATAAGTCTTTAATGCCTAAAATATGTTTGAAAATGTTATTTGATCAGAATACTTGTCAAAATTTATGTTCCATATAATTAAAGTTGATTTATTTACGAAAAGGGCATTTTGGTCATTATTGAAGAACATAATAACTAATTATCATAACACTATCCGAATGACATGACCAATAGGTATAACCTCATAGTGTTATTCCCTTTATATTTATGGTCACAAATATGTATTTGATCGGGTCCGAAGATCCACCAATGGGTCATATTCAAAAGTCAAAGCGGTGGTCAAACCGTTCAACTTACGACTCTAAACAAGCACTAAAACTTGAGTGACGATTTAGACATGTTTTGGCATGTCTAATTAAGTTTATAAAAGACTTTTGGCATCAAAACAACTGTTTTGACACCCGAAAATTAGTTTCGGCATAAAATGCGCGTTTATCGCATTTTTGACCGAACTTTGACTTGTCAAAATGACTAGAAATGGTGGAAATCACATGATCACTAAGCATCATAACCACCTTGATTACCATCATATTGCAAGATTCAATTGGACTTTATGTTGATCAATTCATGATCAAATCTGGAAGTCAACAGAAAGTCAAACTGTTGAGTTTTAGCCCAATTAAACTATAAAAAACTTGAATCAAAACATGAATGAATTACTTACAAACACTAGGGATGATCAAGGAATCACAAAGGAAACTCAAAAGTGGTTGCCAATTTCGGATTTGAGCAGAAAGGATCAAAGAAGGTGTTTGTAAAAGTTCAAAAATGAAGAATACTAGGGTTTTTATAGTTGAACTGGGTTAATGTGATCATGACAAGTGTTTGGAGATACTCTAGGATGTTAACAAGTGTTGTAGAGGTGTTAGAAGCAGGTTAAGTGTGGCAAATTTCGAGCTAGGTGTCAAAAATTGCGAATTGGTGGCCAAGAAATGAGCTGGGAAGCTGCCAGCTTATTTTTCTGTGTCTGATGGCTTCTCGCGGGCCACGAGTCGTTTAGGCTAAGGGAGTCACGCCCCGCTATAGGCTCAAATTTCAGAATTGGCAGAAATGGTCCCTGCAGCCTCTAAACTTGTTTTTTGACGCGTTTGGCACTTTTAACACCCGTTAACCCCATTTTTAAGCTCTATAAGGACGTTAAAGCATAGGGAACTTGAAATGTGTCCAAAAATGTCTCAGAAGTCGGCTCGTATGGTCGTACGGTTGCGGTTTTTGGTTAATTACGACGAAAATCGTAACGAACGCGCAAATGACCGTAATTTTGTAACGAATGACATTTTTTGCATTCTAATCATTAATATACAAGATTTTAATGATTATAAAATTTTTGGATGTCCGTACATATTCCGGATAGCGAAATACGCAAAAAGGCATAGTTTCACAAAAGTTGCAAAATAGCCCCTGAAGTTACAAAAGCATGTTTTTGCCATACCGAAGCCCTCAAAACCTAAGCTATTTAAAGGGTATTTATGGTATGTTAAGCTTGTGACCTTGTTCCAGAGCGTACGTCGCTGTGCGAATCGGTATACTTTTGTAGTTTGTCGTAAATAGTCCCTGTGATCGAATAAACTTGTTTTTGACATACACAACCCTTCAAACTTATTTCTAAGTTATGAAAAGGTTATTTAAGGTATGTTTAGCTTACGTAACTATTCTGGAACATACGTTGTATTAAATTGGTTTGTTTTGCGTAATAGCTTATGTATAACCTCCAGAAAAGCCTAGAGGAGTTGAAATTATACATGGACTAAAATGTATAAATGTCACATGTAATTACACAATTCTCAGGAATGAAACACAAGATTTCATTAGATTCGGAATTTTTCGGTATTGTTTGATGCTTGACGAGGCTCAGATGTCACAATATCAGATTGAATTCGAACACAATGAAGTTTGACACGTTCCTTACGACTAAAAGCATCAGCCACAACATTTGCCTTGCCAGGATGGTAGCGAATCTCGCAGTCATAGTCGTTTAGGAGTTCGACCCAACATTGTTGTCTCATGTTCAACTCCTTTTGATTGAATATATGCTGGAGACTTTTGTGGTATGTGAAAACTACACACTTCGTACCGTATAGGTAGTGTCTCCAAATCTTGAGAGCAAAAACTACAGCACCTAACTCAAGATCGTGAGTTGTGTAGTTCTTCTCGTGGATATTCAATTGCCTTTACGCGTAGGATTTGACTTTACCTCGTTGCATAAGAACAAAACCAAGGCCAAGATTTGATGCGTCACAATAGACAACGAAATCGTCGTTGCCGTTGGGTAAAGATAGATTAGGAGCATCACAGAGTTTTTGTTTGAGTTTGAAAAGCTTCCTCTTTCTTGGTTCCCCACTCAAAAGGCTTATTCTTCTGAGTCAAAGTAGTGAGGGGAACCACGATCTTTGAGAAGTTCGTGATGAATCGTCGGTAATATCCAGCAAGACCAAGAAATGAACGAACTTCCGTGGGAGTAGTGGGTATATTCAAATCCTTAATCGTAGTGATTTTGGAAGGATCCGCATGAATACCTTGTTCATGGACTATATGACCCAAAAATTGAACTTCTTTAAGCCAAAATTGACATTTGGAAAATTTGGCATAAAGTTGTTCTCGTTTAAGAAGTTCCATTGTCAGACGAAGATGTTGCTCGTGGTCGGCTCGAGATTTAGAATAAATGAGAATGTCTTTGATGAATACAATGATGAAATTATCTAAATAAGGTTTACAAACCCGATTCATTAAGTCCATGAATGTAGTAGGAGCATTTGTCAAACCGAAGGGCATGACAGTGAACTCATAGCGACCATATCGTGCGCGAAAAGCAGTCTTGGGAATATCTTCTTTGAGCACACGAAGTTGATGATCCCAGAATGTAGATCAATCTTTGAAAAGTAAGTAGCACCTTGTAGCTCATCAAAGAGATCGTCAATGCGAGGTAGGGGATATCGATTCTTAATTGTGAGCTTGTTGAGCTCACGATAATCGATACACATACGGAAGGATCCATCCTTCTTTTTCACAAATAGGAAAGTAGCGCCCAAGGTGAATAACTCGGACGAATGAATCCTTTGTCAGAAAGCTCTTGGAGTTGTTTCGATAACTCTTGCATCTCAGACGGTGCAAGGCGGTAAGGTGATTTGGCTATGGGGTTAGCACCAGGTACAAGGTCAATACGGAACTCAACCTGTCGTGCTGGGGGTAACCCAGGTAGCTCTTCAGGAAACACCTCCGGATGATCCCTAACAATGGGAATATCTAGTTTTGCCCTTACCTTTCTCTTTTATTATATGTGCCAAGAAAGCTACGTAATTCTTTCGTAGGTATTTTTGGGCTTGGGTACAGGTCATGAGTTTTAGACTACTTGAGGGTTTCTCTCCATGAACCTCTAGGATTTCGCCAGATGGAAGAGCTATACGAACAATCTTGTCGAAACAGATAACTTCAGCATGATATTTGGTTAACCAATCCATTCCTACGATAATATCGAAGCTTTCAAGTTGCATCGGTATGAGGTCAATGGAAAACAAATGGTTCTTAAGATTCAACTTGAAATCGTGAATAACAGAATCAAGAACAAGGGATTCACCACTAGCAATCTTGACTGTCATGGGCTTTCTTAGTTTAATTCTAGGCATTGAAAGCAAGGGTTTGGAAGCTAATGACACAAAACTTCTGTCGGCACCCGAATCGTAAAGAATAGAAGCAGGATGAGTGTTAACAAGGAACGTACCATTGACAACTTCATTGTCAGCATGAGCCTCGTTCGCGTTCAGGTTGAATGCTGGTTCATGAGCGGGATTGACATTGCGTTTTCTAGTCTTGGACAGTTGTTTCTGTAGTGACCCATCTCACCACAGTTGTAGCAAGAACCAGGTGGGAATGGAGGTCTAGAAGCATTCCCTTGAGGATGTACTGGGTTTTGTGCAGCTTGATTCGGAGCAGTTCGACAGATATTGGCCGTGTGGACAAGTTTCCCACAAGATGTACACTGTCGACAAGCTAGATGAGCTTGATGATGACCATTGCACCGATTACATAGCGGTGCGGTGCCAGCATATGGTCTCCTTACAGGAGGTTGTGCTGGTTGGTTTTGTGGGGCCTGATTCGGCTGAGCAACAACTTCAAAGTTTTGGGAAGCCTTAAGCTTCCTTGACTTCCTCGACGACTCGACTTTCTTCTTCTTGTCTTTCTCTTTGTCTTGGGTGGTCTTGGCTGCCTGTTTCTTGTCACCCTTGCGAAACAGCTTACCCTTTCTGACCTGAGACTCAGTCAGGGTTGCAACCAACTCGATGGCCTGACGAACAGTGGTAGGGTTACTACCAGTAACAATATCTTGCACAGGGTCAGGCAGACCATCGATATACTTCTCAATAGCTTTATCCAGTGGGGTAACCATTGTGGGGCACAGAAAGCTTAACTCCTCGTATCGATCCATGTAAGCACGGTGTTCTCCACCATCTTGCTTAAGATCATCAAATTCTCTTTCCAATGCCCTAAGTTCATGATGAGGACAGAACTCCTTCATCATTAGAGCTCGAAGCTCTTCCCAGGTTTGAGCCATAGCCACATCGGCTCCCCGGTCTCTCATCACACCGTTCCACCATGTCAGTGCCCTTTTTTCAAAGACACTAGATGCAAACTCAACCTTCCGCTCGTTTTGGCATTGAACATGTCGGAATGTGCTTTCCAGACTCTCGAACCATTGTAGGAGTCCCGTAGCTCCTTCAGACCCAGAGAATTTAAGTGGTTTAGCTGAACTGAACGTCTTATAGTTGCACTGAACATTGTTATTGTTATTGTTGTTTGCTTGATTCATCTGAGTGACAAGGTTTGGAAGTACAACAACGATTTGTTGAGCGACTAAGGCTGTTATTGCAGCATCTTGAGTTTGATTGCGTCTAGGAGGCATTCTAAAGGAACAAGAAAACATGAGAAATATGTGAGATTGACGTTCGGATAAACAAGAGAAGTATTGAAAATATCAACAAAACATAAGGATTGTGGTCATTCGTTCGTTTCTAAAAACATACAAATGACACACGTTGACTGATCAAGGTAAATGGGTCTTTATAATGTATCAAGAAGACATGCTTTAGGCTATAAGTGGACACTCACTCCAAGAGTTCCCAGGTAAGAGTGACTTGTCCGATTAAGTGGATTTGTACGAACACTCTAGCCTTAGACAAAAAACTCAGGGTATAGGCATCCACCCTTCCAGATTGCACGTGTTCACATTATTAAAACCCAAACTTTGACGAGATTTTGAAAACTTTGGGAGGCACAACGCCAAAAGCGATTCATCTAAGGATAGATGATTTTCTTGTATAAAGGTTTTCGAAATGAATTTGTGATTTTGTATTGTTTTTGGTAATCACCTAAGGATAGGTGATGGTAGTGTTTTAAATTCTAAACGCAAGTAAACTCGTGTTGGGGTCATAGAAAGGTTAGAGACTAGGTCAAAGTATTACTAATAACCTAATTCCCTATAACCATATGCTCTGATACCAACCTGTAACACCCCAAATCGCGTAAAAACAACACGCGACTGGAACACTTAGGGAGTCACGTTAACAGATTGTTTCAACAACACATGGTAATTAGAAATTTCGTTTTCTCGAATATTAAACATTGATTATATAGTTACATTGTCTTGGAATTTAACACGAAAGAAACAAACTAAACAAACATAATAATTGTCTTTCTTGTTTTATTAATACTAAGGCCCGCGTCTGATCCAAGGTGAAACATGCATCACCATTGTCAAATATTATTTCCTGAAACATATGTGAAAAGATAGTTAGCATAAAAATGTCGGCGAGTACATAGGTTTTGTGAGTATGTCAGATTCATGGCATGTATACATATTGCATTACCTCGCACGACTACTAGAGTCGAGCAGTGAAAACCTTGTATTGAAAAGTGTTTGGTCATGCAATATAATTAACCAACTAAAACACGTTGGCTAAATTTATGAAACCTCGTTGCCATGAATCTTGACTAAAACATTTGCTTTTGTAAACCAATTGGTAAATCGTCTTGATAGAAAACTTGTATGGTTTATACCATCATGTAAACATCGTTGCGTGACATATTTGAAAATAATCGTCCAAGTGATAAAAATAACGCCACGGAATGTAATATGATAAAAGCACTTATATATAGGAAGTACCAGCGGCGTATCCACCATGCTTTTATCACATTATACCCGTCTCGTTATCTAATCACTTACCATAAACCAATCGTCCAATTCGACCGTGTTATCACTCTTCGTGTTAAAAACAAATCGTCATCCAATCGTCCATTCGTCTTTGTTATAAACTAATTGTCAATCGTCCATGTTTTAATTGTGAAAACTTTTGGTCGTTTTGGTGAACACATTCAAACCTGTGTGACTCATCTATACCACCAAAGGGTATCTTTAAACCGACTAATAAACCACCAAAGGGTTTGTTAAAATAACAGATTCGATCATTACCCCAAACTACCCACCAAATTCCAGTGAATAGCCCGATAACGGGATTTCTCAGATCCTATGGTACCATAACTTACTACTGGTCAGCTTGGCCATAGCTAATGAATGTCATTGTATTTCGACTAACGCACCAACAAGTTCGTTCATATTATTGAAATCGTAGTGTTTAATATAAACCATAGCATTTGTGTATTGAAAACTTGAAAACATTTAGCACATATGAATCACCCCAAAACATTTGAAAAGCATAAAAAAGGGGAACTATGTACTCACAGGTTGCGTAAAAGCTCCAAAGTATCCTTGTTTACAACGCTTAAAAAGATCCTTAGAAGAAAGACTAACTTTAGGGGACTTCTTCAAAAGACTAGAAGAGAAAGCTCAAAGTAAGGATGAAGAAATTTTTGCAAGAATTCTTAAGTGATATGTTTGTATTTTGAGTTGGTGTCAATAAAATGGTGACCAAGTGGTTCTATTTATAATGAAGGGGGGTTAAGTAGGTTAAGACAAGTGTCCCAAGGTTTTCTAAGAAGAGGATTAGTGTCCCCTTATGTGTCAACACTAGAAAAGTGTGGCAAAGTGGTGAAAGGTAGCAAAATATGAACAAGACAAGTGTCTTAGGATTGACTAGTGTCCTATGATGTGCTAAGAGGTTAACAAGTGTCCAAGAGTGTAGTGATTAGTGTCTTGCTAGGTGGCATCATGTGGTAAGTTTAGGTTATCTGTATTTTTAGTCCCTTGACTTGAACTTTCACCTTATGACATTTTGACCCTATAGTTTATTGTTTGGGAAAAAAAATGGTGTGAAGTGTGTGCGACTTGGGTTTCGATTCCTTGAATGTCGTGAATAACGTTTCGTTCGGGTCACACGACTTTGAAATAAGAAAACAAGGCATGAATGAAAGGGCGAGTATGACATTTGTTACAAAAAAAGCGTGAATAAAGATGAAACTTTATTAATTTTGGAAATGACCGAAAATATACAACCTTGGTTTTGGCTTACGACTTCGAAACTTGAAAACAAAATATGAAAATGAACTTGAATAAAAGATCTAAATTTTGGGAATTTGGCTAATGTTACAACTAAGCTCCCCCTCAGACCGAGCTACACAGAAAGATAGTACGAAATTAAGAATGTGTGAGCTAAATAGAATAGTACAGGCATTGTCTATTTATAGTACAATCCTAACCACTGATCGTCTATGCTGACATCACCTTGATGGTGACAGCTAACAACAATAACAAAATCTAACCACTGCCTAACCTATCCTCTGATAAGCATAAACTCTGATGAAGTACTAGTAGATGTTCTTCAAAAGATGATCAGACCTTTGACTTCTAACAGACCTTTGACCCATTAGTGGATTGGTGATTCAACATACTTTATAAACTGACAGAGCTTTGGTATAAGGCAGTTGTTAGAACTATCAGCGGTTTGGTAGCTGGTCTTTGTGAAGAGTAGTTCTAAAACACTGTTTATTCTGGATCATATAGAGCCGACCTGTTTTGGCTTACTATCATTTGTTCTTTTGTAGGGTTCAATCCCAACATATAAAGAAGCAATAACATAAACCAATTAACAAAAAACAATATAAAAAGAAAAAAATACCTTTTGATCCATCACTTGGAGTAGCATTGCACAGCTGGATGAAGTTTTCCATTCTCCTCCATCAGAGTTCAAAGATAAAGCAGAAGAGTTTATTACACAACTACTGAAACAGGATCGGAAGATCTGTGATATGCTAGTTGATCTGCAAATTAAAAGAAAAAATGAAATTGCTTGGAAGAAGGCAAAAGTCATAGATATCCTAGGAAGTGTTAATTTTAGCATGTAATTTTTAATATTTTTCAAAATTAGAATTTTGAAATACTATTTAATATCGAATAAAGAAAATTCGAACTTTACCCTTAAATTCCTAATATAACTTTCCAAGCAGAATATGCACAATGAATACAATAACAACATTTTAAACTAAATAATATAGTAAATGAATAGAATTGAATTAGAAACTCACTAAACATATATAATTTTGTAAAGTTCAAACCAAGAAGATAAAATCGTAACAATCAATGTAGATAAAAAAACGGAGTATATATGACATCAGAACCCTAAAATCGGCCTGTTATATAACGAAGCTGAACAAATTCATACACTAAAGTTGACAACATACCTGTAAACCGGTGAAGGAAGCGCCCATTGGAAAACAGTCTCATGAGATTGAATACACAGTCTTGATTGTAGGGAATGTTCCTGATTTGTTCATCATCGCCTTTATGACATATTTTTGTTAATATAACCAAAAATAAAATATAGTAACTTCAGCCACATTTTGTGTTTAATGAAAGAGGCAAAGATTCAAGGTGTACAACCATATACAATAAACAATAGTTCTTCATCACAACTCGATAAAATTCCAATTTAAAAGCCTAATTATCATCATAATCGTAAATTAAAAGTTCTCAAAATAACAAAAAGTTACCTCGCTGAGATAACGCTTATGCGAGTGAAGATTCGTAAACCTCATCTTCAAGATCTATACTCGTTGAATAACCTCATCGTTCAATATTATCCCATAGTTGGATTAGGCTTGTAATTCACACAGCTCTTTTCAGGCAGATTGATTAGACTAAAAACTGACACAAAAATAAAGGCAATTAGTTACCCATAACGATAATAACTAAATTTTTTCATATTAGTGGCTTAACATACAAGCCACTGTTATACCTTAAATCCTCCATATCTGCCGCACCATGGTGATTTATGATGTAAGAAACAACTATAAATGTTAGTATTCCTAAATTGGTGATTTATGATGTAATAATGAGATAAGAAACGCATTGTTTGATAGCCTATCTGATTGCCACATTAGCATGGTGATGTCATGCTCATCTATTCTTTATTAGATAGGGCGATGTAATGACTTGATACACCATTACTCATTTGCTCCACCATCATAAATCCAAGCTTGTTACCATTACAACAATATTTGTTGATTACATTACAGTGTACATGAGCTTCTAAACAAATAGGAAACAATGAGCATATTCATAAGGCTCAGAGCATGCAAAAGGACCAAGTCGTTATGGCTGCAATAGGGGTTGCATGTACTAAGTTGCCATCCTCCATAGCTGCTAAACCATGGCGATATATTGCCTTAATTTTTTTAATAACGCATTACAGCCTCCGTGTAACAACGATCCATTTAAACCAAACACAGCTAAAATTCCTATTTAACGATCGTTATTTAACAATCCTTATGTTTGCAATAAGGGTTGCAGGTACTAAGCTACCACCCTCCATAGCTGCCACACCATGGCGACATATTGGCTTATTTTTTTAGAACTCATCACAACCTCCGTGTAACAATGATCTATTTAAACCAAACACAACTCTATTCCTGTTTAACTGTCTTTATTTAACAGTCGTTAAGTTACTATTCCTAACCACCGTTATTTAACAATGGTTAAATTATTATTCCTAGCCACCGTACAACCATTTCACCATATGGTACAACACTAAAAGGTTATAAAATATTACTGATTGATGTTGTATCAATTATAGTGCATAATGAAGATACCAATGAACCAGCATCACATAAGTCCAAAGAAACCCTATCCTCCATGCCTGGATGTAACATCTGTGCCTTTTCAACCATCGTACACTTCCAAACAATTTTGAATCCAATGAGATCTTGTGTTTCATTCCCGATAATTGTATAATTACATGTGACATTCACACATTTCAGTCCTTGTACAATTTCGATCTTTTGAATCGCTTCTGGAAGTGAAATCGTAAACTGTTACGCAAACAAAATCAGTTTAACGCGACGTACACTCCGGAACGAT
This sequence comes from Scalesia atractyloides, assembly GCA_947069175.1. Lineage (NCBI taxonomy): Eukaryota > Viridiplantae > Streptophyta > Magnoliopsida > Asterales > Asteraceae > Scalesia > Scalesia atractyloides. Next base: position 45,047,792 of record CAMTDV010000019.1, on the reverse strand, counting down.
GACATAAGCTAAACATACCCTAAATACCCTTTACATAACTTAGAAATAAGTTTTGAAGGCTTCGGTATGGCAAAAACAAATTTATTCAAGCTCAGGGGCTACTTTGCAAATTCAGTGAAACTATGCCGATTCGCGTATATCGTTATCCGAAACTTGTACGCACATCCAAAAATTTTCTTAATCATTAAAATTTAGTATTTTAATGATTGGAATGCAAAAATTCCATTCGTTGCGCGTTTACGGTCATTTGCGCGTGTGTTACGATTTTCGTCGTAATATAACCGAAAACCGCAACCGTACGACCGAACGAACCGACATCCGAAAAGTTTCTGAGCATTTTTCAAGTACCCTATGCTTTATCTTCCTCGTAGCTTAAAAATGGGGTTAACGGGTCGAAAATCAAGTTTTAGGCTGTAGAGACCTGTTCTGCCAATTCTGAAACTTAGGAATCCCAGGCACCACGCGAGAGACCCCCCAAGATCTCCCGCGACGCACGGGGGATGCCCAGATACAGCAGAAAATGGCAGACAACTGTTTTACATCTTTGAAACCCAAGATTCGTGATTTCCAAGCTCTAGCCTGGTCTTGACACGTCTTTGAGCATGTGGAATGATCCTAGAATGATCCTTGACACTTGTGATCATCAAATTCATCCTCCACAACTATAAATAGGTTCTTGATCTCATATTTCAACTTGCTCATTCTTTCCCTTTCTCTCTATAACTCTAAGAGGAGAACTCCCACTTTGTCGGAGGTCTCCCAACTGAGTTTTCTAAGTCTTTTCTTCATCCTTGGCTGCCTTGAGCACAAGTAAGTGTTCTAACTTAGCCTTGTTCACTCATTTTAGCTATTTCAAGCTAAAAGTCAAACAGTGTTTGACTTTCAGATTTGACCATTAATTGGTCAAAGCAAAGTCTAATTGGACTTTGCAACGTGATCGTAATCACGATGGTTATGATCCATAGCGATCATGCCTACTGATTACCACGTTTTCCTAGTCGAAGTGACGAGTCAAAGTTTCGGTCAATAATGCGCAAAAGTGCACATTATTCGACGGAACTATTTTTGGGTATCAAAACCCTTTGTTTTGATACCAAATCAGTTTTATAAACCTTGTTAGACATGTTTAACATGTTTAACTCGTCACTTTTAGTTAAGTGCTTATTTAGGGTCGTGAGTCGAGCGGTGTTGACAACCGCTTTGACTTTCGAATCCGACTCGTTTGGTCGATCTTAGGAACCAACCAAACACATATATGTGACCATAGTTGTATAGGGAATAACCTTCTGAGGTTATACCTTATGGTCACGACGTTTGGTTAGCGTTATGTTAAGCCGTCTATTATGCCCTATAAATGACCAAAATGCCCTCTTTGCGCATAAATCAAATTTAAGCATACGTGACCAATGTTTTGACATGTAAACTGATGTTGCAACTATATTAAACTTATTTTGGCATATTAGACTTATCATAACACATATCTAACCATCCGAACACGTTTTTACGTAAATGATCCGTTAAAGTAGCGTAAACTAACTTAACGAGTCATAACGGGTCAAAAGCACTTAGGAATCTTTTCAAATCAGTATGTAGGCTTTGTTAAACCATTTCATATGAGTACCAACACTCATTTGGTTTACAAGACCTCATTCTATCCGATCTGCCAAATAATGTCCCGATATTTACATAGTTATCCGATTCTAGGACACATTTGACTTCTCGGACATTTGAGCCTGTTTAATCTTTGATTCAAGGATATATTGCAACCCCAAGTGAGTACATAGACCCTTCTATTCTCTAAATGTTTTAAGGTGATTATGTGAGTACATAGTCCCTCTCTTTACGTTTTTTAAATGTTTTGGGGTGATTCACATTTGCCTATTCACTATTTTTCACGTTTTCAAAGCTATATGATTTTGTATACATAGTACTATATCCATTAACGATTTGGAACTATTACCTATGACTTGAATAACGATTTTCAAAGTTTGTGAGACTTTTGTTGGTTCGTATTTCTTTTATACATTCATTAACAATGATCAAGCTGATTGGTAGTACGATATAGCGCTATAGGATTTGACACCCCATTCCTGTTGTATGGAATGTCAGAAACCAAGTTTAAACTAAATAGATTTTGCCTTCATGGTAAATCTATAGTCACCAAAGTATAGTTTGATATACATAGGTTTGAATGTGTTGCCAAACGACCACAATGTATGTTTTATAAAGGTTTTCTAACTAAGCCATAAAACACTTATCTTTTATTGATTTCCCTAAACCAAAGAATATTTTGATATACTACCAAATCACAATTAAGTATATTTCGATATACTTCCAAAGCATAGTTTGATATGCTACCAATGTGATATTGTTTTACCAAAGTATAGTTTGATATACTACCGATTATCATATTGTATTACCAAAGTATAGTCTGATAACTACCGATTCTCATATTGTTTTACCAAAATATAGTTTGACATATTACCAAATCTCTTGTCCATAAACCAAAGTATATTTTGATATACTACTAAATCATATTATTTCTAAATCAAAGTATATTTTGATATACTGTCTATTCAATTATTTCCAAAACCAAAGTATACTACAAATCTCTTTTTAAGCAAAGTATTTTAATTACCAAAGGTTATCAAAGATTCATGGCTATTTTTAAACTGTTTAATCTTTTCTTAAAAATATCCTAAGCCATGAATCTAAATCACAAAACCTATGTTTCTCACAGGCATTTTTATGCTGAGGTACCTATTTTCACATATGTTTTAGGTTTATTTACAGGATGAATGTCGCTGCATACTACACATAGGATGGACACGGGCTTTAGTGACTTTAAAATTTGAAAGACAATTTGATTGTATTTATTTCCGTTATTCCAAGACAATTGTAAATTTGATATATCAATAAAAACAAAACTTTAAAACCATGTGTGGCGAAACAATTTGTAACATGACTCCCCAAATGTTTCCGCCGCGTGTTGCTTTACGCGATTTGGGGTGCTACAGATTGGTATCAGAGCACTGGTTATAGGGAATTAGGTTATTAGTAATGCTTCGACCTAGTCTATAACCTTCCTAGGACCCCAACGCGAGTTTACTTGCGTTTAGATTCTTAATACACTACCAAAAACAAAGCATAATACACCTTTTGAAATTCAAAATTTTTCCAAAACATCACAAGAAATCATCTATCCTTAGATGTTTTGTTTTTAGGCTTTAAGCCTTCAAAGTTTTCAAAATCTTGTAAAAGTTTAGGCTTGAATAATGTGAAAACATGCAATCCGGAAGGGTGGATGCTTGTACCTTGAGTTTTTTGTCTAAGGTTAGAGTGTTCGTACAAATCCGCATTATCGAACCAGTCACTCTTACCTGGGGACTCTTGGGGTGATATTCACTTATAGGCTAAAGCATGTCTTCGCGATACATTATAAAGACCCATTTCCTTTGATTTGTCACTGTGTCGTTTGTTTGTTTTAAGTAACGAACAAATGATCACAATCCTTATACTTCGTTGATATTTTTAAATTCATTTTGACTATCCAATATCAATCTCACTCGATTTCTCTCATTATTCCCTTTCTCTTTTAGAATGCCTCCTCGTCGCAACGCTACTCAAAACGCCGAAATGGCAACTTTAATCGCTCAACAAATGGCTGCTGTACTCCCAAACCTTGTGACCCAACTCAATCAAGCTTATCAAAACAATAACAACAACAATGCCCCTACTCCGTGCAACTTTAAACAATTCAACTCGGCCAAACCACTTAACTTCACTGGGTCTAAGGGAGCTACTGGGCTCCTACAATGGTTTGAGAGTATCGAAAGCACTTTCCGCCATGTTTAGTGTCCGGACGAGCGAAAAGTAGAGTTGCTTCAAGTGTTTTTCAAAAGAGAGCACTTACGTGGTGGAACGGGATCATGAGGGATAGAGGTGCTGATGTAGCACTAGCTCAGACATGGGAAGAACTTCGAGCTCTTATGATGAAAGAGTTCTACCCACATCACGAGCAAAGGGCACTAGAGAATGAGTTCCATGATCTTAAGCAAGATAGTGGTGAACATCGAGCCTACACTGATCGTTATGAGGAACTAAGTCTGTTATGTCCTGCCATGGTTACGCCTTTGGATAAGGCAATTGAAAAGTACATTGATGGCCTCCCTGACCCAATTCAGGACATAGTCACTGGTAGCAATCCCGCTACAGTTAGACAGGCCATTGAACTATCCGCTACCCTGACTGAATCTCAAGTCAAGAAGGGTAAACTTTTCCGCAAAAGCGATAAGAAACCATCAGACAATTCTACCCAAGAAAAACCAAAGGAAACCAGACTGAGTCCTCTAAGAAGTCAAAGAAGCGTAAGGCTTCACAAAACTTCGCTATAGTTGCTCAGAACAATCAAGTTGCTCTAACCCAACCAGCACAACCTCGTGCTAGGAAGGCATATGCCGGTACTGCACCTTTGTGCAACAAATGCAATCGTCATCATTTAAACCAAACACCATGTCTTAAATGTACCCACTGTTGATGATTGGGACATCTGGTCAATGCATGTCGTCTTGCTACCAACACCAAATATCAAGCAAATGCAAACCCTGCTGTTGCTCAAGCACCATATCCACCTGGATCGTGCTACAACTGTGGTGATCTTACTCACTATCGAAACAATTGCCCGAAGCTTGTAAATGCAAATCCAACCCGTGGATGAGCATTTGACATAAATGCTTTCGAGACTCGTGCTAATGATGATGCGGCTGTGAACATTTTACATTTTCACTTTGTGATATCCAAAAAAAATCTTGAAACATTTCGGTGGTTTATAAATAATATTGTTATTTCAATTTTATTTACAAAACCAGTATGATTACGTGTATATGCGACATACCTCTACAATACCGACACCAAGGATATGATTCCTTGTAAATCAAACTACTCTCGTAATTTCTTCTATTTTGGGATCACTCGCGATCTCCGCAAAAATTCTATGTACTCGTTTCTTATATGAAACAAAGTACAAGGTACAAATCATAACTCTTAACAAATACTCGAAGTACCACTTTAAATCCTTGCCTGGATACTAAGGGTACTTTTCATAAGTCCTTAATTGGCCTTATGCAATATGTCGATGTGCCTATGACTACTTTCGTATTTTCATGACATTATACATACTTTGATTTTATAGTACATCTAGTGCTTGATTTTCAAAACATTTTCGCTATACAAATCCCAAATCCTTACAGGATCTTCCTATATTCATAGTTAGATCCTTGTGGATGATTAAAGTGCAATCCGGAGTCCTTGATTGGATTCTTTGTGTGCTTTAATACGTATGTACAAGTTAACGGTTATTTGATTCAAAATAATTACAATCTAAATCCTTATAGAACCTTCCATATCTTCGTATGTTAGGTCCTTAGAAGGATATCCAAAGTGCTATCTTCAATCCTTAAGGGCTTTTCTATGCAAATAGTTAGACCCTTTGATTCCAAAGTACTGTTTAATTAAAGAGATCATGTGATGATTTAGTTAAAAGACTCTTTAGTGTCTCTTTAAAAAGATTATTCGTTGATCTAGTTAAAAATGCACTTTTGGGGTCTAAGACGAGTCATCATATGTTTATTTGTTTAAAATTTTTCCCCTACACATCAAAAAATGAACTGTGCAGACTATGCAAGGAATTATGTAATTATGGATGCATACGTAATTATATAATTCAGTGCATGGAAACCACAGCAAGTTTTGTCATGTGTAAGAACCTATAGTAATAAGAATAATGAAACGGGAACAATAAATAAGGGCATGGTGGATACGCCGCTGGTACTTCCTATATATAAGTGTTTCTTATTACATTGCAAGCATGGCGTTATTTAAGTTACTAGAAGTTCTGGACCTTGACCAATGTTGTTTTAATCTTTCACTCTCCAACTCCAATTTCGAGCACACACAAGTTTCCTATACTAGTCTTCATGGGAAACCTCTATAAACGTTCTCCCTTTCATTTTACAGAAATCCGACTCCCTTTCAAGTTCACGCTCTCTTTAGTTCTTCTACAAACAAAAAATGTCACTTTGACATTTACATAGCCCCCTTCAAAGGCTCGGTACAATCAAAGATGTCATACACATACTTATTGGACTAAAGTTTAGAGTTTCGAATCTTAACTCATTCCTACAAACAATAGAAGAGTCCAATAAACAAAATTCACTGAGGATCCAAACGTTGCCCAGAACTTTACTCCGGTAACGAAGGATCATTTGAAAGTGATACACTCACATCTGTTTTCACAAGTTTCCTCTAATTTAAATTTCGGGATGAAATTTCCTAAAGTAGGGGAGACTGTAACATCTGTGCCTTTTCAACCATCGTACAATTCCGGACATTTTGAATCCACGCGAAAGAAACCCCAAGACCTCTCGCGACGCGCGGGGGATGCCCTGATACAGCAGAAAATGGCAGACAGATGTTTTACAGCTTTGAAACCCAAGATTCGTGATCTCCAAGCTCTAGCCTGGTCTTGACACGTCTTTGAGCATGTGGAATGATCCTAGAATGACCCTTGACACTTGTGATCATCAAATTCATCCTCCCCAACTATAAGTAGGTCCTTGATCTCACATTTCAACTTTATTCTTTCCCTTTCTCTCTATACTCCCACTTTGTTGGAGGTCTCTCAACTGAGTTTTCTAAGTCTTTTCTTCATCCTTGGCTGCCTTGAGCACAAGTAAGTGTTCTAACTTAGCCTTGTTCACTCATTTTAGCTATTTCAAGCTAAAAGTCAAACAGTGTTTGACTTTCAGCTTTGACCATTAATTGGTCAAAGCAAAGTCCAATTGAACTTTGCAACGTGATCGTAATCACGATGGTTATGATCCATAGCGATCATGCCTACTGATTACCACGTTTTCCTAGTCGACGTGACGAGTCAAAGTTTCGGTCAATAATGCGCAAAAGTGCGCATTATTCGACGGAACTATTTTCGGGTATCAAAACCCTTTGTTTTGATACCAAATCAGTTTTATAAACCTTGTTAGACATGTTTAACTCGTAACTTTTAGTTTAGTGCTTATTTAGGGTCGTGAGTTGAGCGGTCTTGACCACCGCTTTGACTTTCGAATCCGACCGGTTTGGTCGATCTTAGGATCCGACCAAACACATATATGTGACCATAGTTGTATAGGGAATAACCTTCTGAGGTTATACCTTATGGTCACGACGTTTGGTTAGTGTTATGTTAAGCCGTCTATTATGCCCTATAAATGACCAAAATGCCCTCTTTGCGCATAAATCAAATTTAAGCATACGTGACCAATGTTTTGACATGTAAACTGATGTTGCAACTATATTAAACTTTTTTTGGCATATTAGACTTATCATAACACATACCGAACCATCCGAACACGTTTTTATGTAAATGATCCGTTAAAGTAGCGTAAACTAACTTAAAGAGTAATAACGGGTCAAAAGCACTTAGGAATCTTTTCAAATCAGTATGTAGGCTTTGTTAAACCATTTCATATGAGTACCAACACTCATTTGGTTTACAAGACCTCATTCTATCCGATCTGCCAATTAATGTCCCGATATTTACATTGTTATCCGATTCTAGGACACATTTGACTTCTCGGACATTTGAGCCTGTTTAATCTTTGATTCAAGGATATTTTGCAACCCCAAGTGAGTACATAGACCCTTCTATTCTCTAAATGTTTTAAGGTGATTATGTGAGTACATAGTCCCCTCTTTTACGTTTTTCAAATGTTTTGGGGTGATTAATATGTGCCTATTCACTATTTTTCACGTTTTCAAAGCTATATGATTTTGTATACATAGTACTATATCCATTAACGATTTGGAACTGTTACCTTTGACTTGAATAACGATTTTCAAAGTATGTGAGACTATTGTTGGTTCGTATTATACATTCATTAACAATGATCAACCTGATTGGTAGTACGATATGGCGCTATAGGATTTGACACCCCATTCCTGTTGTATGGAATGTCAGAAACCAAGTTTAAACCAAATAGATTTTGCCTTCGTGGTAAATCTATAGTCACCAAAGTATAGTTTGATATACATAGGTTTGAATGTGTTGCCAAACGACCACAATGTATGTTTTACAAAGGTTTTCTAACTAAGCCATAAAACACTTATCTTTTATTGATTTCCCTAAACCAAAGTATATTTTGATATACTACCAAATCACAATTAAGTATATTTCGATATACTTCCAAAGCATAGTTTGATATGCTACCAATGTGATATTGTTTTACCAAAGTATAGTTTGATATACTACCGATTATCATATTGTTTTACCAAAGTATAGTCTGATATACTACCGATTATCATATTGTTTTACCAAAGTATAGTTTGATGCACTACCGATTCTCATATTGTTTTACCAAAATATAGTTTGACATATTACCAAATCTCTTGTCCATAAACCAAAGTATATTTTGATGTACTACTAAATCATATTATTTCTAAATCAAAGTATATTTTGAATATACTGTCTATTCAATTATTTCCAAAACCAAAGTATATTTTATGTATACTACAAATCTCTTTTTAAGCAAAGTATTTTAATTACCAAAGGTTTATCAAAGATTCATGGTTATTTTTAAACTGTTTAATCTTTTCTTAAAAATATCCTAAGACATGAATCTAAATCACAAAACCTATGTTTCTCACAGGCATTTTTATGCTGACGTACCTATTTTCACATATGTTTCTGGTTTATTTACAGGATGAATGTCGCTGCATACTACACATAGGATGGACACGGGCTTTAGTGACTTTAAAATTTGAAAGACAATTTGATTGTATTTTAATTCCGTTATTCCAAGACAATTGTAAATTTGATATATCAATAAAAAAACTTTAAAACCATGTGTGGCGAAAGACGTGACTCCCCAAGTGTTTCCACCGCGTGTTGCTTTACGCGATTTGGGATGTTACACTGGAGGCGGTGGCTAGGTATTCCAAACCAGTTTATCAAACTCCTCGCTTCTCCAACTGAAGAACAAAATCAAGACTCGACATTCCATCACCAATAATGGTGACATCAGGGTCTTCAGATACAGGAGCAGTGAAACCAATAATGAAGACTCATTATCAATTCTCAAGCTAATTCCAGGAACATATTTCAGCCAAACTGGGAATCCTGAAAGAATTAATACAAATACATTCTGGTAATTTTACATAATATTAATTGTTAAGTGTTAAACCCTACAAAGTTAAAGAAAATTCCAGATGTAAGGCATAAACATTTGAAAATTATTTCTAAAAAATTACCCAAAATTCCATTCAGCACAAACATAAGCCCCAATACGGAGACGAGCATAAAGCCCTGCTAGCATTCAAACATAAACAACATCTGAACAATCTGGTGTTTATGATGTAAACCAAGATTCCTAAAAATATGAAATCAGACATATATATCCATGGAATGATGTTATAGAGTAACGGAAAACACATACACACATTACCTTCTCACCAATCAAAATAAGATCCGTCTTAAACCCTGGATTCCATTTTCGGATGATTCGTGCCTTAATGTTCCACATGTCTTGAGCATGATTCATATCAACAATGAACCTCAGATTGTTATTCTCAACTGGCATTGACATGGTTTTGATTCAGATTCAAAATTCAAATTTTGAATTCGTCAGCTGAAAGTGAAGAATGGAGAGTAGGAGAGAAGACAAAAGTTTATATGAAATGAGAATGGAGAGTATGAGATTGATATGAGGCTACTAATGTGCATTAAATGCATATTACATATCTCTATGAGTTTAAAATTTCAAATTACTCACCATATATATTATTAATTAACATTATACTTAATATTAAACATACTAAAAATAATCTGGAAAACAGTGATTTATGATGTAATAATGAGATAAGAAACACATTGTTGGACAACCTATCTGATTGCCACATCAGGATGGTGATGTAATGCTCATCTCTTCTTTATTAGATCGGGGAGATTATTGGTGGGATGAGTTAATACGATTGACCCACAAGTTATATTGAACCAAAACTAAACCAAAATTAATTGTTTGGTTTCATATTGGTAGGTATCATTTTGTTTAACCATAAATTGAATCATTTTGTTCGCTCCACCAAACTAACCAATTTTAAGCAAGTTGGTTTGTCGTATACCAAAATCTAGTGGTGTGATCTGTAATTTTCCTCAAAACCAACTAAATCAGACTGTAAACACCCCAGTTCTCAAGAAACTAACCTCTAACCTCTACATTAGCCAATCAAAATCACGACTACTTAACAAATATCAGTCAATAACGATTGACGTAATTGCATAGATGATGACTTGAATTCTATTTTATGCTTCATCCACCAAAGGTTGTAAGAAACCTTTGGGTTCATTTGTGTATAAATCTAATACCAACGGTTAAAACCCAAAAGGTAATATCATGGTGATAAAGCGCTATATTTCCCAATCAAGTGGTTGTGAGTTTAAATCCTTAAAACAAACAAGTGTGATAGTTTTAACCATTACAAATACGAAAACCAAACCAAAAGTATCTTATAATCATAAACATTTTCATAATTTCATCATATAAATATGTATCTACATAACAGCATGAATTCATAAACATGACCCAACTAAAATGACAGCATGTCCTCCTCAACCACTTGCACTTCCGCTACGATCACTCTAGTATCCATCCATTATTTCATATTTAGTTTATAACAAGTTATTCGAAGAAATTAATTAACCTGAAAACCAAACTGAAATTGTAAAGTTTGTGATAAAACTTGGATTACTCTCTGTATCGTGTGAGAACTATCAAATAAACCTATTTGTAGGTTACACACAATGATTTGTCGGATTAGACAGAGAAGTGCTCTTAATGAATTATGATTTGATGAAATCTATGATGCCCTTACCATTCTTAAAAGTAACAAAAACACAAGTTTGTAAGTCAAATATCAAACAAACTAAGTTCAGGGGCAAAAATGCTAAAAACCAAACTTAGGCAGGAGAGAGAGCCCGTTGCGAGGGGCGAGAGAGTAGCCACTTTCCAGTTGCAGGTGGCCAGGGGCTTAATCCGTAAATAGTTGTTTCTTGGTTGTGGGTTGGTCACCCTTTTCACCTCTTTTCTTCCCCCAATCACCTTCCTTCTTCATTAAAACACAAACCCTACTACACCACTATATAACCAAGCCTCCCATACCTCCATTTCACTTTTCCAACTCTCTAAACTCACAAATAAAGCTAATCAGCTAAACACTCAAGTTAGAGCAAAATTCTTCTAAGTTCCAATGTGAGTTTCTATCTCACTTTTCTCCATGTATCATCACTTATTCTTCTTCTTAAAAGCTTGAAACACCTTTAGGAGTGTTTCCACAACTTTACCATTGTAAACTAAAGTGGAACATCGCTATTTTGAGGCCCAAACTTTCTGTTTTGGAGAGGCTTTTACTTAAACTTCTATAAACATGTTTAAACTTGCACAATCTTGAACCTACTTTGCTTCTAACCAAACCTATGGGTATGGAGCTTGTGTATGGTTGATTGCTATAAGTTTAGAGGTGCAAAGACCCTCTAAAATTTTTGATTTGACAAGCTTTTTAGACAACTGAAAAGTGTTGAAATCATCCAAGCTCACCATCTTCAATATGGTGAGATTTATGTTTGGTGAAAGTGTGAACCATGGAAGCTTTAGCTCTCCAATCTTGTTTCACTACCTCAAATGCTGATTTGTTATTTCCATACCACTAAGTCTCAAACAATTTCTAACAAAGGGACAAGGCTACATCATGTCTCTAAACACTTTCCATGTTTGGGATGCACGCATCTAGCTAGCTCACTTGGTTTTTTGTAGATTTAGTAGGATTACATTCTTATTATTTTCAAATTCATGACCAACCGAAATCATCAACAAAGTTGATGATTTTGTGCTTTGGTGAATCATATAATGAGGTTAAATGGATGGAATTCATCCTACCTCTTTGCATGACCATTCTTATGTTACTTTAATTTAATTCATAACATGTTAACTTGTAATTTCCGAATCCGATCCGTTGAACAAAAACTGCAACTGACACACCTCCATTTCTCTCTTAGGGTAATTTCAGTGTTCCATAATCTAGACTCATCCAACTCACTTGCATGGAATCTCTACGTAAACCGTGAGTATACACGACCCTCTTTTCATTTTTACACTTTTGGGTGCAATATATATTACCATATTAAAACTCACACAATCACGCATACCTAAATACATTATTCATACAAACGAATCTGTTAATACATGCTTTATACGTTTATACCCTAGAAATACATACATGCTAGAAGCCATCCTTGCACTATATTTTGTCATTAACTTCATACAAGCCTCCCTTAACATGTTAGCATTATAGGAGTAGCACACCGCTCGTACTCTGGTGGTCATGTTAAGTTTATACATACAAAACGGTCTTGTTGTTGCGACAACAAGATTACGTTAGTGGAATCTTTGGGTTGGCACGTATGTGATGCATGCTAGTTCATGTTATGTTATTCCTTAGTATACGTTATTGCCATGTGGATTTTGTCAAAAACTTTTATACTTATGCTAGTAGCCAAACTTGTATGCTCATCAATGCTTTATATGCTGACATGTTACTTTAATATATATTGCAGGATTGTCATCACGAACCATTGAAAATAATTTAGTTGGAAGGACTAGAAACGCACCGCACTTTAATTCATGTTTAGTGTTTACTCGTTATGTTACCTTGTTGTACTGTTTGTTTCAAATACTTGATCGTTAGAAATGAAATGAAAATCTATTTTTTAAATACTTGTGACAATTAGTGGTTGTGATGTCTTTTACAATCTTGTTTTCATCTCACTCCGATGTTTTCGCCATCAGTTGGGGTGTCACAGTATGTATGCGACCGGGATAGATTATGTATTATCATAAAGCGACATGTTTTCATCAAGCAATTGTTATTTACAAAACAATACTTGAGCCCATGTTCATTAATTAATATCATTGGTAACAGACTATATGTATGTCATCGGCCCAAATCAATTAATTAACATCATGGGTTTTTAACCCAAATCAATTAAAAATAAGCCCATAAATAAAATACTTAATTCTAAGTGCTTTAAAAATAAGCCCGCACTCCCGTGTCACCGGACTTGTATAATCACTAATATTATTATCCAGATTGACAAGTTAATCTAATACACTAAAATCATTAATAACACTAAGATTACCAACATTCCTCCCCCAGTTTAGTGATATCCATTATAACATAACCATCCACATAGCAACACAAACATATGCATAAATGAAAATATCTTAAGGATTAAATTTTCATTTTAGTCATTACACAATAAAAATGATAGAATAACCGGGTGTCATGATGGATTGGACCCCAAGTTATCCATTTAAATACTTGTAGCTATTAACACATACGTTTACAAATTCAAATTCCTTTTGACACAATGTTTTACTAGCCTATGTTCTAATCCTTTAAAGAATATATCAAAGCTTAAGTCCAACGCTTCTTGAAGCGGCTAGATTTCATATTCTTATAAGTAGTTCATTACTCTTGCACCTGCACTACAATTTATCAATGAACTAATAAGAATTTATACTTCAACCTCCTTTATCTTAGAGTCTGAACACAACCTTGGGATGACTCTGATCTTGTGTTCCAATATCTCTATGACAAGTTTCCACATTACATTTTGCATCTAACATTGTATTAGATAAGAATTAGGTGTCTTGACTAGGGCTGTTCACGAGCCGAACCGAACCGATTGGACCTTTGCTCGTGCTCGGTTCGTTTATAAACCGAACCGGGTGTTTTTTCAACCGAGCGAAATTCGAACGAGCGTCTTTCGATCCGAGCATTTTCGAACGAGCGTCGAGCAAATATCGAGCGTCGCGGAACAAAAAAATGGTGCCGTTTAGGGTGTTTAACATATAATTCAAGACATCCAACTTAAGCTCAAGAATTTAACAATAAAACATACAAAATAACTTCAACAAAATACAAATTTAAACCACAAAGATAATTCTAACTCAAACCAATATATTAAGAATTGTCATTTCAAAGAACAACGGTTAAACACACATTCGTTGCGAGCTTGCGACCATCACCACATCCACCAAACTCCAAGGTTGGAAGGGCCAAACGAGACTACAACCACCTCCATCTCCACGTCTAGAACTAAACCTGCAAATTTACATCATACAAATTATATGAAGTTAATATTCATGCATGAAATTTGTAGTTGGGTTAAGCCCCAATTGCAAGACAACGTTTATTTTAGCTAAAATAATATGATTTAAAGTTTTAACTTTATTTGCTTTAATAATTCCTTAAAAAAGCACACCTCACAAGAAAATTAATTATCGTCCAACTATTAAGATATACATAAATTAGCAATTTATATTAAGTGACACAAACTAGATAATAACACAAATTAGGAGAACAATACAAATACATACAAAAAATATACATCAATTTCGATAAACCTATAATGATAGGACTGTATATTTAAATTAAAGAAATACCTTCATGTCAGTTTTCGGTAGGAACCAACATATCAATTTCCAATTTTTTCTTCTTTCTTTGCAGATTGCTACATAGTTAAAAAACTTACGTACATTATTAAAAAAAGTTTAGAGGTCTAAATAGATGAAAATTGTGAATATAAACTTACTTCTAATGTTTTTATGGTTGTTTTTGAGAGCGCCCTTAACCAATCACCCTCACAAGCAAGAAGTTCGACCATATCCTTTGAAAGAGAGCTTCAATAGTCATCTAAGATATGTCCCCCCGCACTAAAGGCTGATTAAGAAGCAACCGTTGTAATCCGAATGCCAAAAATGTCTTTAGCCAATTTAGTTAAAACGGGAAATTTGCTACAATGTTGACTCCACCATTTCAACACATCAAAGTTTGGCTCCACACATGTATGATTAGGCTCATCCAATACACCTCAAGTTTAGTTTTTTGTTCAGTAACAACGGGCCTAGATCTAAGGTAAGCCATAAAATCATCCATCTATAGTTGACCCATTAGAAGATGTTGAGGTCGCTGAGCCAATTGTAGCAGCCTGAGATGCCATAAACGCATTACGATACTTTTGAAAAGAGATCTTAACTTACTTTTCACATCTTTATCCCGGATCGCACATGCATTCCCTAGATACAACCTCTCAAAATTCCATTCAATTTCCCCCCAATATTTTTCAAAACAGATGCAATAGATATAAGCACCCCAATTTCCCCCGATATTTTTCAAACTTTTCATACATTGGTCGACTCATGCCCTTTAAGAAAGAATCATCCGATATAAAAGCATTGCTTATCTCTTTTTCACTATAAAAATTTCAGTAAGAAACAAGTTTGAAGGTGGATATGATGTTCCCAAAAACAAATCGGTAGATTTAAAAAAAAAATCAAGTAGCTTGGAAACTTTTTCCGCTCGAGTCCATTCATTAGTTGTGAGGGACCATACAAAATTGGAATCTCCTAATGTATAACTTTTAAAAGCTTGTTTGTAGTAAATAGCCGATACAAGCATGCGATGTGTAGAGTTCCACCTAGTTTTTACATCAGTACATAAAGACCGACGAGTGCCAAGCGTTATTGCTATTTCACCCAATTTCAGTAGACGACCTTACGACTTTCTCAAATATTTGACACCTTCTCTAATTTTTGACAAACATGATTCAATGGTGCCTAAACCATCTTGCACTATCAATTTAGGATGTGAACACAATATCTAACATGAAAAAACAATCCCTCAAAATGCAATTTTCCTTTCCCTTTAAATTATTCATTAGAATGTTGGCTGCCCTGCCATTGTTAGATGCGTTGTCTAGAGTGATTGTACCTATTTTATCTTGAATACCCACTTAATTAGACACTCTAGGATACCATCTGATATAACCTTACCACTATGGGGTGGTGCAAGTTCGTTGAAACCGATTATGCATTTTTGCAACTTCCCATCAGAATCAACAAAATGCGCCGTCAAACACATGTACCCAATAGTTTGGTTTGACGTCCAACAATCACTTGTAAGTGATATCATATCAACCTTTTTTAGAATTTTTGTAATCCTCTTTTATCTCCATCCACCACTTTTATGCAATCACGCGTGATGTTGATCAACTAACTTTTTGATAGAGTATTGTTATACTTCATTAGTTGATTAAACCAATGATACTCTACAAATGAAAAGGGTAACTCATGTGCTATGATCATTTTTGCAGTTATTTCGCTACATTTCATATGGTTATAACCCCCAGTTGATTCATAACCAATGACCTTTGTATTATCACCACCACTAGGCCCAAAATTAATAAAACCCTCTTTAATGCCTTTTGATTTTTTGAAAGGCGCACAATCATCGAGGTGATGATTCCTACTTGTCGTGCTGCCTGAGTTATGTGCCACGAAGCTATGCCTACAATGGATGCACTGATACTTTTTCACCATCTTACGTTTGTACATACCTTCAATATCTTTAAAGTGTAGATGCACTTGAGAAAAATTCTTTTGCTTTACCTTTGGACAAGCTTCTGTGGACGCTACATCGTTAACATCTTTCAATTCATCAACCAACTCTACACTCTCTCCGTCACTTAACTCAACTTCGAGGAGTCTCGCTTACATTTGATTCCTTTTGAGAAGACATTCTACGTTACATAAAAAGTATTACATTAAACAAATTACATTACACAAAAGAAAATATTATTGGCACCCAAAAATTTTATATAAACAACTTGATAAGAAAAACTTAAAGTAGAAATACTTCTGTATAGAAAAAAGATTAAACCATCAATATAAGAAAAAAAACTTTTGAGACAAAACAAATGCATTCGTATGGAAAAAAGCTTTCAAAACAATGTATAAACAATATTTTACTAGAAAATTAAATGCATCCTATTCCTAGCTAATCAAATAGATTACTTTGAAACAAAATAAATGCATTCCTCGACCATACTAGTGCCGTTGATTCATACAAAAAGGAATTTACCTTGATGGGGTTTCACAAATGCCGTTGATTCGTTAGTGGTGGAATGTGAATGTGGGAATACAAATTGGAAGACATAATAATTATTAACCCTAATTATTATATCTTCAACCAATAATTCTTTATTGGGTTGAAGTTTTAAAATAATTAGATGGTGGGCCAATACCCACTTATATATAATTAGGTATTAGATAGTAGGTCAACACCTAGTTATGTATAATTGTATATTTGTATATATAATATATAAATATATACATAAAAATAATTCGAGCAAAACGAGCGAGCGTACGTATGCTCATACTCGGTTCGTTTATAAACCGAACCGAATCGAACCGGTCGGCTCGTTTACAACCGAGCTAAAAATCAAACGAGCATTTTTCGAGCAATTTCCGAACGAGCATCGAACGAGTTTCGAGCGTCGAGCTATTTGGACAGCCCTAGTCTTGAATAGGATATTAAAGTGTGGACTTTAAACAAATCCCTATGACTGATTTGTTCATGAGATCCCTTCCTGACTCTTCAGTTAGATAATCAGCCAAATTATACTTAGATCTTATTAAATTAACAAATATCACACTATGCATGACGAGCTCATGAATCATGCTATGTACAACAAATAACCGTCTAGACTTTCCATTATATACTTGACTATAATTCTTAATCAACACTATCATTATTTATGAACGACGAATTTGGATCACTGACGGACCACTTATCATCGTGCCACAAGCGGAACCACCGATCATATCCATCTCCACCATCATACCTGATAGATATTGGTGATATCTGTTTTAACCGCAATGGAATCTCAAGTATCAAATTTTTTAGCCATTTAGCTTCTTTACCGGCTGCTGCTAAATCTACAAATTCATATTCCATTGTCAAGTTTATTTCTTAACTACTCAATAAATGCAACCTTCCCAGAATAACACAAACCATAGATCATGGTTCTTTCCATGTATTCAAGCCATATATTCACAGCTTGTCAATACCAAGTACTTGGATTATTGGTAAATCTAATTAGTTTCACACAACATATGTTATGTCAGACCTTGTACAATCATACCATATAGTAGGCATCTGATGGCTTTAAATATTCCATTTGTGAAATAGATTCACCTTGATTACGTACAAGTCAGACTGGGACCTACAAGAGTAGTAACCAGAGAGCAAACAAGGTAATTAATTTATTCAACACTTTCTCAATGTAATGAGACTATATCATTAATGTACCCTTATTTCTCCCTATTATCCTTATTCCTACCCAGATCCTTCATATGAAACGATTACTCATTTACTAGAGGAATCAAAACTACTACATAAACATTTATCTGCTTGGTTCATTAAGAACCAATTATATAAGATTACCTTACCAATGCGTATTTAAGTTTTTTTTTTCCAAGAATAGAGCAACTTCAATATTAAAACAATATTGATTATGATGTTTAACTTAGATCCTAGTCCCTTCAACTAAATAAAGATGAAAGTCAGAACCAAACCAAAAGACTTAGCTTTTCGTAGGTTTAGAAATAACATAGATACTATCAGTACTAGAGTACTAGCATATCCTTTATTAGAATCATCAACTACATTTTCAATAGATTAGAAACCCAATTATCATAATTTTGGATGATATCCCTCGATTCTACGAGTGTTTAAAGATTCCCAGCCATTGGTACTACGATATAGCATCGATAGATGTAAGTCCACTTGATCGAGGATCTAACACAAGAAAACATGTTTTAGTGAGCATAAATCAATAAAACACCTATCGTGGGTAAACAAAACGAGATATACAAGATGAACACGAGATTACTTCCACTTTCCTAGATTTATTAATCACTAATAAATCCACACAACACCACAATAACCTTGAAGGTTTTCTATGCAACGATTCAAGCTCTTAAGAACCTCATGTCACACACCAACCGATGGCAGAAACATTGAGGCGATATGTAATAGATTGCTCAAAAATATCATAACACTAAGTTTGCGACAATAACTAATATTCAAAATTGCATTTTTCATTTCATTGAATAACACATTACCTTGTTCAAAAGGAAATACAACAAGCGTGAATTTTATAACTAAACATCTAATTTGCAGAATTAAACTAGGTGAGTATCAAAATCCACCATAAGTCTTTTCTTGCAATATCATCATCAAATTTTTCCCGCCACATGTATAAAATATCCTTTAACACAAATTATTTATGTGGTACCTAAGGAAAACCCACAGTCATCTTAACTTATCTTGCACTCTTCTGTGACTCCTTATCAAATTTCGGGACAAAATTTCTTCAACTTGGGGATGATGTGACAATGCGCAATTTCAGGTTAATACTTTAACCTAACCACATTTAGTTTAGACATACATTCATAGCATTGCATTTAACTAGGGTTAGTTAAATGAGTCTACGTTGGTAATTCGGGGAATTACCGGAACACACACGAATGAAATCTCGAACGTTGGTGGCTAACACGAATAATAATTATAAATGGATTGTTTATATGAAACTTATACGTTGCATGAAAAATACGTGAATTATGTTTTTTAACTGCGAACTGGATGATGTTATGTGCTCTTTGTGTAAAAATATATAGTTAAGGGTGTGTTAGGGTTAATTAAGAAACTCTATAAACTACTGTAACCCTAAACATTCCCCATAATCTCAATCATACGACAGTTCGTTCTCTAATCATTTTCGCTACACAAATCTCACACACACAATCATCTATTCTCTGATCTTTTATTCCATCAAGAGCATACACTAGATTGAATCTAAGGTAAGTGTTCAAGTTATATGTTGATGCTTTGTTCTCTTGATTTCATGTAAACCCTAGATATCCAAACAATTGATTTGTGTTTAGTGATCATGCTTGATGCATGTGTAATCGTTGTTAGATTGAATGAATGTGTAAAGGTTGCTTGATGTTAGTGATGCTATTAACATATTAGAAATGCTAAACTGTTTTTTTGTTCGTAACATTGTTGATTGTGAGATTATGGTTTGGTCATAGAACTGTTACATTAAAAACTGTGATTTTTGCATTGATGATCTGAGAGTAACTGTTAGTCCGGTAATCACTTTGATCCGACTTTGTGAAGTCATAAAGACCATACTTGTGAGTCTGAACATGTATATGTATGATTGAATGAGTCCGAACATGTGACTAAAGAGGAGTCCGAATATGTGTATGATCTGAATTTAACATACCAGTCCGAATTTGTTACATCAACAAATACGGACATACAAACTCTACCTAATACTAATAAGTACTACCTTTACAAACTCTACCTAATAAGTACTACCTTTACAAACTCTACCTTACAAGTACTACCTTTACAAACCCTACCGAATAAACTCTACATCATAAGTTCTACCACATAAGTACTGACAAGAGAACTAAAATAAATTTGGACTAAACAAGCACGAAACTATCCGAATTTGTTTATACAAAAACAGAATGTATTAGATACCTATGTCTTAGTTTACATGTACTGTATATAAGGGTCCGAGTTTAATGATCCAAGTTGGAATATATATGTGCTTAATTGTTTTGAGTTATGTATATGGGATGTCCGTGTTTCTCAAAAGCACACTACTTGTCACCAACTAAAGAAACCCATTGTGTGTTAAACTTGTTAATATGATCACAGTAAACACTTGGTTGTTTGGACACTAAGGGCATTGCATGTGATAATTGAGAAAAATCCCGGTAAACTTTGATTGGTACAAGTCCGCAGTAACCGGACGTGGTATGTATATCTTGATATTGTTGTGATTATAGGTGATGATACGAATTCTAGAAAATGATACATCGACTATAATGGGAGTATAAGCATAGTAATTAATAAAAAGATTACAGTGACATTATGCGTCACCTACATGACAAGACAAAGTCATGAATTGACGACTCTGGGAATAAGTATTAGTAAACACGCATGACTTGTGTGCTATGCTAAGCGATATCTGTAATGTCTCGGAAGAATCCGAAAGCACGTCATGGTTGACATGACACTATTAAGAACCAACGATGCGAGGTTGGCATCCTTAGCCTTGAACAACGTGTTAAACGAAGACTTGACGTTTAACAGCGCATTAAACCTTTAATGTTGATTATTAGGTTATCGGTGGCATCATTTAAGATTTCGAGTTCCAGAAATAACTTAGTTTTGTGCCATAGACTGTGACATAAGGTTTGAAAATAATCAAAGCCCGGGCACGCAAAACGAAGCAGCTCCCGGTTAGGGAAACGCCTTCGTTCCGGGCATATCATAAGCCAACATAATGTGCAAGGAACGATCGACCAAGCTTAAAAAAACTTAAACGAACGTCATATTAGACTTTAATGATTAACACGTAACCATGCTCAGGTTTCGAGACGGTTATGCCCAATTTTGAAACCGAGTCTTTTGACAGTAAGAACGCGGAAAACGGAGCCCGTTTCGCAAATTGGAGATGCATCCGGGACCCGAAAACAGAAGATAAACATCATCTTTTGTCACGCCAACCGAAGCACGAGGTGTCCCCATGGGACCCACCTCCCAAACCGCCACCATACCCCCCCCCCATGTATATATTATTTTTTTATTTCTTTTTTTCATTTCAACTTCATTTTTATTCCAAAAATCTCAACTTTTCTCTCAAAAATCTGCTCTCAACACCTGAATTCAGCTGAGTTCATCCTAAAACATCACTAATTCAAAAGTATTCTTCAAGTTCTAAGTAGTTTTGATGAGGTTTTTTGATTAAACGCGATTTCTAACCAAGAAAACTCATTTTAATCAAAGATTTTTGAAGGTTTACACCTGTTTATGGGCTGAATAAGAACACCTTGGTATTTACCTGGTGTTATATGGCAGCGATGATCACAAATATTTGGGGTTTGATACCCTAATCAACTCTTATTCGACAAAAATCGCTTAACTATTCGATTAACCGAAAAACAATGAATTAAAGCTTGATTGATCTAAGTTCTAGCATATTTTGGTGTACTTGGTGTGTGGATACTGAATATAGCCTTCACACACTTCTGGGATCAAGATAAACACTTGGAATCAGAAGAATCGCTAGGTATGACATCCGAGAACCGAATCTAGGCTAGGCAGAAAATTGTTTTGCTTATAACTTGGACCGTGGGTATTGGATTGAGCTGAAATTTGGTGTGGTGATGTAGGGTATTATCAGGAAGGTCCACGTAAAAGTTTAGAATTTTTGGAATTTTCTATGATTTTTGGTGAAGTTTTAACTGTTTTATTTAAAGAATTTCGGAATATTACCAAACGAATTCAATAAATCACCAGATTTTATAGAGACACTAAGAAATATATGGGGAATGGTCTGGGAAAATTCAGAGTCCATTGGTTGAGTTGATTTGGGTTAAAAATCCGCGTTTTTGCGAGTTTTCGGTAGCCGGGAACGCACCGAAACGAAATCGGAAAAATCTCAAAATTTTGTGAGAAGTTCCTGGACATGTAAAAGGTGTACTGGACTTTTTTTGGATTTTTTAACTAATGATGGTATTTAGTTTTAATAATGTGGTTAAAAATAGTTTTATAAATAATTTATTTAAATATGTAAAAATACCAAAATAAATTCCGAGAAAGTTTTCCCATAATCTACAGATTTTACTGTTTTATATAAAAATTTACAGATTTTTATATAAATTATAGATTAAATGGGAATTTATGGAATTAAAATAGATTATTTTAAATCAATTTCGACGGTTTACCGTATAACGAACCTGCCGAAACCGGGAACTGACCCAACCGGACAAATACTATAATTGGAACACCGGGAGTATTCCGGGATATTCCCGGGTAAATTGGGCACTATGGGTGTGTCCTAATACAATTCGGGAGAATTCCCGACACTGAAAATAGAAACTCAAATTTGGGTAACCTAGACTCCCCAAATACTCAAACTCCCTTGATGAAAAAATCACTCTTCAATAACCACGTGATGACACTATTGGTATTCCCGTACCATTATCCGAACACGTTAAACTACTGACTTTGGCTGGCACGCGAAATGGTGCCTGGAAGCTAAACTGAAAACTAATGCTACCCTGACGTCCATCACCATACTAGTGTCCTATAGACTCAATCCGGAGTAAAACTCCTGACCAGATCCAAGTTATAACCATTAACAACTTAGACACTAATTTGAGTCCATGCTTGCATGTGGGTTATTAAAGTTGATCTAGTTGCTTGATCACTCTTGCGTTGAGATCACTACTCGTACAGTGAGTTTCACTTCCCCACTTTTGAATTGTTTTATGGTTTTCTGGGGACTTGCATGTTATAAACTCTGTTGATTACACCAATCTGGGAGTGAGTTTTACTCTCCCACTTCTAAACTGTGATACTGTTTCTGAGATGATTGGCATGTTACGAAACTGTGTTAATTGCACCAACATATGATGTGAATTATCTAACACACGAACTACCTCCCCTATGCAAGACAAATGATTAACGTAAGCCTGTGGACATTGGATAGTACTATCGGTTTGACCAACCCAGTGCCACGACTGACAGTGTGTCGGCACTAGGCTACTGCATTCGTCCTAAATTGGTTGTGTTGTTAGGCATAACTACTAAGGGGCGTTGAACTGCACGTGACGCAGTTGATGGGCCGGGAGTGTCTTTGTGACACGGTCCGGTTGCCGGGAGTGTCTGGGATGACACGGCCCGGGGAGAAACAGTCAAGGTTTCACTTGTATACTCGTGTAATTCCATCTGCGACTATGACTGTGACCGTCATTGTGACTAAGACTGTGACTAGTGCAATTAAACTTGTTAACACATATTGTTACACAATAATTAAACCCGTGGAACTCACGCAGCATTTAGCTGAACCTTTTTAAAACTAACATGCATATCAGGTAACTTGAGATTGATGTGATCCATGTATGTTGTTCAAGACGTGTTTGTAGACGAATCCTGATATAGACGCATGCAGCTTAGAAGACTTATGTGGTTCATGGGAACACAGTTGTAACATACATGTAGTATGTAATCAACGTTTTGTAAGTAATAAAATGTAGTGTCTTTATAAACAATGTGCTTGTACCAGAGGTGTCTGTTGCATCCCGTATTTTTTTTCTTCCGCTGCAAGTTGGGGTGTGACTGAAGATGGTATCAGAGCCATTGGTTATAGAGAATTGGGTGCCTTTAAGGAAACCTAGACTATAACTATAGGCTTGGACCTTAGTGGACATCATTGGAAAAATTAACCTCAATTAAAAATGCTTAGTCAACACTGTAAAGTATCCTATTTGCAAGTACCAGGATGTCCTTGTGGGGTAAGTGGGTTATTATGGTCCAGAACATAATAACAGACTTGCTCATACGAGGCAGTGTTGGGAAAGCCGCGGTAATAAACACACTTAAATACGTGGAATGATACATACGTGTACAAAGGTGATAGTGTGTGAATGTTTGTGCGTAAATTGATACATGAATTGGGGTTGGTGAATAATGCGTTACCACATATGCCTTTGGGATAGGCAGAAAACTGGTATTACAGTCCATTCCACATTCCTACTGACCACCTGTGTAATATACACTAGAGTTGGATTCATACCACTTCTACAGTGGTTACTTATACTTTATGATGTGAGACCCCAAGCCTTTAGTGCAATACGATCTCACCAACCCTATCCTTATATTATTATAACAACCATTGCATACTAGAATGGTATTTCAAAATGAACATAGATACACAAAGAACGCGCAGGTCGTTCAGATAGACTGGGAGGACGTGTACGGATCCTCACTTCACTTCTCGTTGCTTCACATTCAATTGTTATACAATCGCAAAGTTCAAACATCTTACGAAACTTTTTCGTCCTTGAATCTACGATTCATTTGATGGTCCGCAGGATTCTCTTCTGCTTATAATTTTGGCACCAGCTTTCACGTCATGTGATACTATAATACTTAGTGGTATTCCTTAGCACATGTTTCGGTATAGGTTATATCTGAATATGACGATCTCTGGGTCATGGAGATGGCATGGGGTGCGTGAATAAGTTACCTTTCCTGTTGTCATTTGATTCCTTGGGATATAAAGTTAGTGATGGTACAGATTCCTTTGAAACGCTTTGTGTTGTAGAACCTCGTTTTGTCTGACCATCGGTTGCATTGTGTTCTTTTACGATTATTGATTTCAGTTGGTTAGTTGTGGAAAGTAATATTAGGCCCGAATATCTCGGTGAACAGAACATTGATCATGTATATGGGTGTGGTGGAAAAGCTGCGGTACTTCCTATATATAAACACCCAGCTACATTATCAAGGTACCGTTACTCAGGGTAGACGGGCTTCATGTTGCGATTTGTTCGGTTATGTTTTGGCCAATGCGGTATTGAGACTTCGACCCTGTTTGATGCGATAGACGATGCCATAGTTGTCGTAACCACGATGTCTGTACATGGTTGTAATAATTTACATGAAAAGTAGTTTGGGTCGACATATAAATGACCACTGGATTAATCCTGGGAAAGTCTTTTTTTTTCTCAAATACGTGACACGATTTCTAGGGGTACTACACCTCGGTAGTACTCCGTACTAAACTATTTGGGTATAGCCGGTGATAGCTTACCCACATCGATGACCCAATGATCGATTCGCTATAAGTAACAATGTTCTGTCTTTGGTAAGACAATTCAGCGTAATTTATTTCTTTTTGCAGGATTCGCTAGAACATACAGTCATATATTCGAGGTTATTACGTTACGGTGAACAAACTATACTCATGTCACCGACCGTTGTCTATGAAACTATTTAGTAAAACATATATTTCCTTTATTAGCAGTCGTTCGCTAATGATGCAATCTCTAATTCTTAATAAGGACGCGTAATTAGCATCGGTGTTAATAACCCAAGGAGATTTAGGGGTAACACATAAATGGAGAAACTTATTTGATGTAATTAAAGTTTGGTGAGGAATTGTGTGTTTGCGGATCTGATGGTGATATGACCTGTGGAGGCGGGAACAATTTTGCCGATATTCCTCGTAATCGTTCATACTTCGTATTAACATGACACTCCTATGTATACGTTTAATCATAAATATACAACATTAACCGTGGTCAATCCAAGTGTCAATTTGGTAAATCGGTTGAGGGTGGCGTAACCCTGGTGCAAAGTCGGAAAACTATAATCATGAAATAATCCGACTCACTGCTTCAAATCAATTCAATTCTCCTTACTAACACTATTGGGAAGTGTTAAGGTCCGGTGCATATAAATTCCTAATTTGATACGCACTATCGATTTAGTTCAAACCAATACAAGATAAATCCCCAGTAACTCGATGAGTAGGGAATGAACGGTACGAAGGATCGTTACTAAGCTACCTTTTAATGCATAATTAGGAAACAAAATGACACAAAACAAATTTTCATCGGACGATATATATATATATATATATATATATATATATATATATATATAATTCAACTGACGACATTTAAAAGAATCATATAAAATGTTTATATAGCAAACGATCCCTTGTTTTCAGCCTCGCATAACTAAGTGAAAATATGTTCTGATGAAAGAAGAGATCTTCTTTGAGTAGTAATCGAATACAGTAATCCGATGACTAACCCATGAGACGACTCCTATCCAAACCTGCAGACTCTAGACCAGCGGTTCTTTTGATCCTTTTTCGGTAATATTTTTGTGATGGCTATACTAAGTCTTGAATCAATATCACTCGTATGAGGACGGTGCATTCATGCTAGAAATCGCATAAGGGGATACCCGGGTCTTTGATTCCTTTCGATTTAGGATTTTCACGTCAAGATACCTGCGACGACCGTGCGATTGGTCCTGAGTAGGGACCAACTTAGATACTTATATGTTTTAAACATGGTGACTCCCCAACTCTACGATAATAATAAGACCCGGGAAAACACCATATGTCTCCTCCTTCTCCCTAAAACATCCGAGGAGTTCAAATAATTATACGAGATGTTATTCACAATTCCTAAGGGATGTTTGAAATTCCCTTCGGACCTTTGTAAAGGTATTATTTGGTAAGGTTTCCTACATGTGCAAGAGGATGATACATGGGATACGCTGACTTTCATCCGCCAATGGGATACAAAGTGAAAAATACCTTACTCTGGTGAGTATCCTAAAGTTATTCGGTAGCCGGCGTTGCTAGTCCTCATGAGTATACGAGGACTAAATTCTTTAGATCAGGGAAATATTGTTGACACACCCCTCGTCTTCGTTCAACTAGTTGGTACCTTCAATTGATTTTCAGTTTGATCAATTTAAATAAATATTCGTAAAATACAATGTTACCGAGCAACCCGATTCTTCGTTATTTTCGTGTGACGAAAATTCTTGTGTTACTTAAGGAAATAAGAACGAGAGAAATCATAGTATAATACTGTATATATATATATATATATATATATACTTGTGTATTCGTATCACGAGTGAAATTCACGATCGTGGGGATGATTGTTGGAAGCTGTGCACTATCATTTACGCGATTTCTGCCTCGGTCATTTGTGGTGAGCGTTTCGGGACCATTCTATTATAAACAAAATATATATATACATGCATTAATGTCACATTTCAATCGTCCCATAACACACAAATTCGTCACAAGCATGAGTCCACAACCTGTACAACCAACATCATTATCATGTATGTAATAATATCCGTCATCATACCACTGCTAAAATTGCACTTATACTTAACCCAAAAAGGGCCAGTGCTTAAATGTGCGGTCAAATCATGTTAATGAAGTGACGTATATACGCCATACTATGAAAAGCATGAACTACTATGTATGAAGGAACACAGTCAAAACCAAACTTTCTTTGAAATAGGAACAGTCACGAGTTGTCCGAATATTCTAATTGGTGTCTTTTGTGCGCTGAATCCACTTGGGGGGGAAAGCTAAACCAGAAATCTCGTAATCCCGATCATTCCAGATGCAGGGACTAGTGAATCTTCCGAATACGTCCCTCGGATATCATGTCCATCCAGAGGGAAATTCCGTTAGTAAGCACGTCATATATACTTAAAGGAGGAATAAGACTTTGACATGACAACTAATACTCTTCAAATTTGGAGAGTTACTTACACACGCTACGAATTGTAACTAACTCGATGTGCGATACTAAGTCAAACTAAATGACCAAAGTGTAGATCGGTGCTTGGTTGGATGCACCGACCAGATGTGAAATGGTATTCATAACCTTTATTCGTATCCTAGCCGTCAGAGTGCTAGGCTTACCTCGATTGATTACGGTTTTCATTCAGCCTCCATGAAACAACTTTTGTTATTTCAAGAGATTGCCGAGCGATTGTGGATCTATGTTATTACATTTCCCAGCAGCACGTATTCCTTCCGTGCCCTATTGGGAAACAGAACTGAGTAATCCTACGACCAAGGGGTCGAGAAACTCAACACGCCTAGTCTCGACCAACCCGGGGGCCGGGTCTTCATTTCTTGTTTACATTATTACGAATATGAGACTAACGGGAAAAATCAGATTCAGTGGTCAATTGTCCATATAGGACTAGGGTGACTATGAATTCGGGCTTCAGCCCATGGTTTCATAAAACCACACGAATTTCCCAATCTAAACCAAGATGGTTTGACATGAACGAATTCGATGAAACCCTTACGTTTAAGCGGTGATTCAGTTGGCGGAGGTGCCAATATGGGAAGGCATTATATCTTTTTATACTTATATATAATTCAGATCTTACCAAGTCTGAATTTGACTCGAAAAACCACGAGACCGAGACGGTCAAGTGGTGATTAACCACCTTGTGACTAGTATGGGTTATATTCGACTAAGCATTAGGTAATCTTTCAAGAACATCATGGGAAATGATTACTTCTCATTGTCTCCATTAACGACATCCTTATGAAATAATAGTCGAGCGTGGCTATGATCCTACCCTGCGAAGGGTACTCCATCAATGGGGAACCTTGATTCGATGACTCGTTACTTAGTCATCTTTTACCAAATTACCGGTACGTCTACGATCAATGCCGATCCCATGTGTAGGGGCATCATAGTGATACTTATGATCGTTAGACACTCATCATGCCGTAAGCA
This sequence comes from Scalesia atractyloides, assembly GCA_947069175.1. NCBI lineage: Eukaryota > Viridiplantae > Streptophyta > Magnoliopsida > Asterales > Asteraceae > Scalesia > Scalesia atractyloides. Next base: position 45,018,666 of record CAMTDV010000019.1, on the reverse strand, counting down.
TTTCCACGTGATATAGTAGCATTCTAGATGTGGTGCTACTGGAATTAAACCCGCATTGGGCGCACAGCTATCATTCCCGGTATATGGAATTTTTATACAATCTCTCGGAGAACCACATCGATGTTATCAAAGTTACTAAGTTATTTTCTACTGGGAAAAGACATAAACAGTTATACCACAGTTGGAGCCAAGTTCCCGAAACTTAACATAAACTGGAATTATTACTGTAGAAATTCCATATCCTTACGACGTGACTAGACTACTGATGAGTAGTTCGGGCACCCTGTTGATGTGAGGGTGCATATTCGTTGTTGCTCGGGTACATGCTTGCCTTATGGCAACCGTAGGCTCGTAAAAGCCTTTCCCTTTCTCTACCATAGAGTAGGGACTCTCGTGGTCGGTTCGTATTGGCCGAAGATACTCACGTACACGATAACAAGGAAGATTGGCGTGCACCCCTCGGTAAGACCAAATTTATTCCCTTAACACAAACATGCGGAGCATGGTACTCATTATTGCAATGTTTGCAACAAACCTTGGGAGAGTACCCATACTCCTCCTTTATAGGGGGTGTTCAATAACTATTAAATGAAATCGTAATTGAAACTTATGGTGTATGAATGGTGAAGATAATGAATGCAAAGAAAACGTAATAATTGCAGTCAGCTATAAGCTGAATACGAAACTCATATCCTACTGTGAGTCCATCAACACTCTCACTTTCAGATTGGAAGTGATGACAGGCGTTACTCTTAACAATACGTAGCAATTGTGGATGGACAAATTACACTGCTACTATGTAGCAAAATTATCATCTCCGAAAGATGATGATACTAAACGAAAAGCGAAAACATACTTGTCTGTTAGATGACTGACACGACTATGAACACGGAGCTTTCCAATGGATTACTAAACGGAACTTCGAGGACGACATTCTTTTAACCGGGGGGGGGGGGGGACTGTGACAATTGTGAAAAATCCCGGTAAACATTGATTGGTACAAGTCCGCGGTAACCGGACGTGGTATGTATATCGTGATATTGTTGTGATTATAGGTGATGATACGAATTCTAGAAAATGATACACCGACTATAATGGGAGTATATGCATAGTAATTAATAAAAACATTACAGTGACATTATGCGTCACCTACATGACAAGACAAAGTCGTGAATGAACTGACGACTCTGGGAATAACTATTAGTAAACACACATGACTTGTGTGCTATGCCAAGCGATATCTGTAATGTCTCGGAAGAATCCGAAAGCACGTCATGGTTGACATGATACTATTAAAGACCAACGATGTGAAGTTGGCATCCTTAGCCTTGAACAACGTGTTAAACGGAAACTTGACGTTTAACAGCGCATTAAACCTTTAATGTTGATTATTAGGTTATCAGTGGCATCATTTAAGATTTCGAGTTCCAGAAATAACTTAGTTTTGTGCCATAGACTGTGACATAAGGTTTGAAAATAATCAAAGCCCGGGCACGCAAAAAAAAGCAGCTCATGGTTAGGGAAACGCCTTCGTTCCGGGCATAACATAAGGCAACATAATGTGCAAGGAATGATCGATCCAGCTTAAAAACACTTAAACGAGCGTCATATGAGAATTTTATGATTAAAACGTAACCATGCTCGGGTTTCGAGACGGTTATGCCCAATTTTTATAACCGAGTCTTTTGACAGTAAGAACGCGGAAAACGGAGCCCGTTTCGCAAATTGGAGACGCGTCCGGGACCCGAAAACAGAAGATAAACATCATCTTTTGTCACGCCAACCGAAGCACGATGTGTCCCCTTGGGACCCACCTCCCAAACCACCACCATACCCCCCATGTATATATTATTTTTTATTTCTTTTTTTTCATTTTAACTTCATTTTTATTCCAAAAATCTCAACTTTTCTCTCAAAAATCTGCTCTCAACACCTGAATTCAGCTGAGTTCATCCTAAAACATCACTAAATCAAAGGTATCCTTCAAGTTCTAAGTAGTTTTGATTGAGTTTTTTTATTAAACACGATTTCTAGCCGAAAAACTCAATTTAATCCAAGATTTTTGAAGGTTTACACCTGTTTATGGGCTGAATAAGAACATCTTGGTATTTACCTGGTGTTATATGGCAGCCATGATCACAAATATTTAGGGTTTGATACCCTAATCAACTCTTATTCGACAAAAATCGCTTAACTATTCGATTAACCGAAAAACAATGAATTAAAGCTTGATTGATCTAAGTTCTAGCATATTTGGGTTGTACTTGGTGTGTAGGTACTGAATATAGTCTTCACACATTTCTGGGATCAAGATAAACACTTGGAATCGGAAGAATCGCTAGGTATGACGTCCGAGAACCGAATCTAGGCTAGGCAGAAAATTGTTTTGCTTATAACTTGGTCCGTGGGTATTGGATTGAGCTGAAATCTGGTGTGGTGACGTAGGGTATTGTCTGGAAGGTCCACGTAACATTTTAGAGTTTTTTGAATTTTCTACGATTTTTGGTGAATTTTTAACTGTTTTACCAAAAGCATTTCGGAAATATCATCAAACGAATTCAATAAATCACCAAATTTTACAGAGACACTAAAGAAACATATGGGGAATGCTCTAAGAAAATTTGGAGTCCATTGGTTGAGTTTGGTTTGGGTTAAAAATCCGCGTTTTCGCGAGTCTTCGGTAGCCAGGAACGCACCGAAACGAAATCGGAAAATCTCAAAATTTTGTGAGAAGCACCTGGACATGTAAAAGGTGTTCTCGATATTTTTTTTTTAATTTTTTAATTACCGATCGTATTTAGTTTTAATTATGTGGTTAAAAATAGTTTTATAAATAATTTATTTAAATAAGAAAAATACCAAAATAAATTCCTAGAAATTTCTCCCATAATCTACAGATTTTTACTGATTATATAAAATATACAGATTTTTATATAAATTATAGATTAAATGGTAATTTATGGAATTAAAAATAGATTATTTTAAATCAATTACGGGGGTTTACCGTATAACGAACCTGCCGAAACCGGGAACTGACCCAATCTGACAAATACTATAACTGGAACACCGGGAGTATTCCGGGAGATTCCCGGGTAAATTGGGCACTATGTGTGTGTCCTAATATAATTCGGGAGAATTCCCGACGGTGAAAATGGAAACTCAAATTTGGGTAACCTAGACTCCCCAAATACTCAAACTCCATTGATGAAAAGTTAATCATTCTTAAATAAACACGTGATGGCACTATTGGTATTCCCATACCATTATCCAAACACGTTAAACTACTAACTTTGGCTGGCACGCGAAACGGTGCCTGGATGCCAAACTGAAAACTAATGCTACCCTGACGTCCAACACCATACCATGTCCTATAAACTCAATCCGGAGTAAAAACTCCTGACCAGATCCAATTTATAACCATTAACAACTTAGACTCTAATTTGAGTCCATACTTGCATGTGGCTTATTAAAGTTGATCCAGTTGCTTGATCACTCTTGCGTTGAGATCACTACTCGTACAGTGAGTTTCACTTCCCCACTTTTGAATTGTTTTCCGGTTTTCTGGGGACTTGCATGTTATAAACTGTGTTGATTACACCAATCTGGGAGTGAGTTTTACTCTCCCACTTCTAAACTGTGATACTGTTTCTGAGATGATTGGCATGTTACGAAACTGTGTTAATTGCACAAACATATGATGTGAATTATCTAACGCACGACCTACCTCCCCTCTGCAAGACAAGTGATTAACGTAAGCCTGTGGACAGTGGATTGTACTATCGGTTTGACCAACCCAGTGCCACGACTGGTAGTGTGTCGGCACTAGGCTACTGCACTCGTCCTAAATTGGTTGTGTTGTTAGGCATAACTACTAAGGGGCGTTGAACTGCACGTGACACTGTTGATGGGCTGGGGGTGTCTTTGTGACATGGTCCGGTGACCGGGAGTGTCTGGGATGACACGGCCCGGGGAGAAATGGTCAAGGTTTCACTTGTATACTCGTGTAATTCCATCTGCGATTATGACTGTGACCGTCATTGTGACTAAGACCGTGACCAGGGCAATTAAACTTGTTAACACATATTGTTACACAACAATTAAACCTGTGGAACTCACACAGCGTTTAGCTAACCCTTTTTAAACTAACATGCATTTCAGGTAACTTGAGATTGATGTGATCCTTGTATGTTGTTCAAGACGTGTTTGTAGACGCATGCTGCTTAGAAGACTTATGTGGTTCATGGGAACACGCAGTTGTAACATACATGTAGTATGTAATCAATGTTTTGGAAGAAATAAAATGTAGTGTCTTTATAAACAATGTGCTTGTACCAGAGGTGTCTGTTGCAAACCGTATTTTTTTGCTTCTGCTGCAAGTTGGGGTGTGACATTGCAAACCCTACTCGTATACATACTTACACTTATTGTACATTAGGTCGTGTGTAACGGACCTACCATTTATTTAACGCGTAGAGGCACGTTAATACTTACCTAGCAAACTAAGGTGTGTTCACTACTTTTTCACAAGCATGCGTCCCGGGGGGACAAACTAATATTCCTGGGAGGAATACTTTTAAATGTTGTAGTCTAAATTCGATGTTAGTTAATAAACTCAAACTCTATCACGAAAGTCCCTACTTACTACTGAGCTAGTTTCCTGGGAGGCAACGGGGTATTAGTTGATAGCGCTATTAGCTTTGACACCTCACACCCTGTTGGGAGCCGGGCGTGAACTAAGGACCTTAAACACTTTTGATCAATGCTGACAGAGATTGATGAGGGCCCAACAAACATAACAGTCATATCGTATCGAGTTTATTATTCTTGACATGTTTTTAAGCTAAACACTTACATGATTTACATTGAACAAAATTGTGAACTCGCCAACTTTATGTTGACACGCTTTTCTGCATGCTTGTAGGTCGATAGGAATATCATGCATTGGAACTTGCAGTTTGAGGAGCTAGGAGTGTCATGGGGCATGCTACTTGATGTAGACAATTTCTGTTAAGCATTTTAAATTATCGGTTTTGATTATGTTGAAACAATTACATTTTCTTCCGCTGGACACATACTTTGTTTTGGAAACGTTTAATTTGAAATAAACTAATTATGTTGGACATGACATTGATGTTAATATTTTACTATTAGTTCAACGTGATTAGTGGCTAGATCCTAGTACGTCACACGCTGCGCGGTAAAACCCTGCAAGTTGTAATTTGGGGGTGTGACAATGCAGGCGAGCATACTAGTTTTTTTTAATATTTTATAAGTATGAATAATCTCAAATCCACATGCTTATAGTATACTATATTTTGTATCATACTAGCATACAAAGACTAAATAGCAATCCAAAGTTTTGCACTAACGTAACCTTATCACCAAGGTAATAAGACCATAAAGAATAACTTAACAATGACCTGCAAAACATGTGGTGTGCTAATCCTCTAACGTTATACATGTTAAGGGAGGCTTGCAAGGTTAATGATATATAGCTAAGCATAAGAATGTTCTAGCATGCACAACAAATTAGTATAACATATATGCATGTTAAAGGATCGAATGTTTGCATGAGTTTGATTGTATACGTGTGTAAGTGTATTTAAATCAAAAATGGGTCTAGTATGAACTCACGGTTTGCAAAAAAATTCCACATAATGCGAGTAAATGGATTAGAAGGATGGAATCACCAAAGTTACCCTAAGAAAGTAAACAAAGGTGTACGAGTATGATGATTTGGAGATCATAATGTTAAAGGAATTTACGATTATGAAAATACATAAACATATCTTGTTTAAACACTCATTTGGATATTACTATTTGTATGTGTTTTTCATGAGTGCAAAAAAAAAAAAAATTAGAAGTCCAAAATAAGGAATCTAAGACTAAGATATCATCCACCCTAACACATAACATTCATCCGTGAATTGGTTGATATCATGGTTCAGTTTTGGAGTTAAAATCATATATACATATACATAGGCTATTATTAGTTTATACTCAAGTATTTGAGTTAGGGTAATTGGTGTGCGTCGAGCGTGATATAATTTTGTTAATATTTTAAGTCCATTTTACTCATTAGTCAAGTTTTAAATTTGTAAAACACGATATTGTACTAACACTAAACATACACTTGGTCAAGTGCACTCATCGTGAGCGTAGTATAGTGTTGGTAAGATACCGAGGTCGTCCAAGGAGACAAGTGCTTTTAATACCGGTTTATCTTCAACGTCTAAACGTTACAAATTTTTTGGGAAAAAAATTTTAAACATAAAAGTAAATCTAAAAACAAAAAGATAAATAAAATGAAATACGAATATACAAGATAGAATCACTTGGATCCAACTCCTCTTTAATGCATCCTTTGATGATTTTCGCACTTTCGGACTTTTCAAGAGATTATCTTAGTTAAAGTGGTAGGCCTCTATTTTGAAGGTGACGTTACCCTCAACCCAGTGGTTTGATTCAGCATGGATACAATCCCAAAGGGTCGGAATATTAAAAGATAATTAAATAAGTTATTAATGCGAAAATTAGTAGGCCCCTCTTTTGAAGGTGACGTTACCCTCGGCTAAGTGGTTTGAGACAGCAAGGATACAATCCCAAGAAGCCGGTTTAAAGTTTTGATAGTAGTTTACATATGAGGGGTTCAAGCTATTCGTACCCCTGCCATCCAATACCTGTGGGGCATTGAAGGAGGTCTTAGTAAGCTTGAGCCAAGTCCTCGCAGGATCTATACACTGAACTAGACAAGAACTTTACCAAACCACCCTTCTAACCCCCTTCCAAGTAGTTAACGTGCTTTATATAGACTGTAAAGACACGAATGAGCAAATCAATGACATCGTGAAGAAATTGTTAGGAAAATTCACTTTCAACATAAGATACTAGTTATCAAAGTCATTAATACATACTCAATTAAAAAGGTGCCGAAAGATTAAAAATCAAAAGTAATATAATAAAGACTTGTCTTCACCAAGTGATGTAAGAGATTAGCCAAGCATGACCTTTGTTTGACAAGAACTCTTACGATCAATCTTGGATCCCGAGACTACTACACACTCTAAAGATGATAGATGGATGATGGTGGTGGGTGTTGGTGTTGTAGTGGTGGTGGAATGGTGGTAAAGTGAGAGAGAAGTGGTTTGCCAAGGATGCCTTTGAACTGAACCAAGCACCCCTATTTATAGTCAGAAAAGTACCCCGGCCACGGCCTCGTGGCCGGCTTTTTCTCTTCCTTCATTAACTGTAGCTGTCAGCAGAGGGCCCCACACGACCCCGTGGCTTCTGGGCACGACCCTGTGGTCAACTCTTCACTGTACTATCAAGATTCTTCAAATCTTAGAGTCTGACCACGCCCCATGGTGACCTGGGTATGGCCCCGTGGTGGGCATAGAAGCTTCTTCATGCATGTCTTTAAGTGCAAAGTTTGACCACGCCCTATGCCTGGCTAGGCACGGCCCCGTGGTCAGCTTCTGTTTCCTTGTTTTTTGTCTTTAGGGTGCTTCCGAGGGGTCGGGCATGTCGCGTTATTCCTTCTTCTTGTATTTATGTTGGTTTTGGCTGCTTATTTGCTTCTTTTGTTCTTTTAAGCTCATTTGGTCCTGTAAATTCAAAAGGAACAAAGAAACATGCTTTTTCCAACATTAGTACTAGAAAAGGGTTAGTTTTATGCCTCATTTGATGTAATTTATATGTTACATTTTATACACATCAGTAATCCATAAACCTCAAAGAATATTTACCATCGCACAATATCACCAACATTGTTGATGATTCAGATGGTTCATAATTAAAGAAATGAAATATGCTAACTACCTATCTATTTTTCTAAGTAACCAAGTGTGGTATCACCTAGACGAGTACTTCCAACATTGCGTGATTGGAGGCTTGGTGTGTGTTTACTCACTTTATTTCTTGTAAATTACTTTGAGACTTCAAGAACATAAAAATATAGGCATATGAGCATCAAGTTTTTGGAAAAAAAAAAAAACCTTAACACAGGCCCCTCAACATAGAAGTTTGTTAGTGACTTGGTTTATTAAGAAAATGTTCCAAATACAAAGTAAAGATGAACATGTATGAAAAGTTTTAAAAAGAATCAAGAAAAATCCTAACTTGGACCTCAAAAATGGTGGTTTACCATGCTTGTTTACCTTGGTAAACAAGTGATAATACTTCTAGAGTTGTTCCAAGGAAGGAGAAGAAGAAAACTTCAAGAAGAAAAGGCAAGAAAGAAGCTCAAAACTCATCGTTTTGAACTTAGAGTTTTCTACCCAAAGTTGGAGTTCTTGATGACTTGAAAGTGTTAGAGAGAGTGTTTGGAGTGTGGAAAGTGTTTAGGAGGTGCTAAGGAATGGTATCTATAAGTGAGATTAGGGTTTGGGTGTTTGGTGAAGGTGGTTGGGAGTTAGAAAGGAGGGAAAGTTCAAAACAAGCCATTTTCGCGAGTTCTTCTGTCAGATAGGCCCCTTGCAGACTGCAAGAGGACCTATACGGTCCATAAGGACCTTCGGGTTGGTCAAAAAATTCAACTTTGGTCCTTGTGGTTGTTTGGTTGGTTATTTGGTGATATAAATGTATTGTTTTGCCTAATTTGCGCATGTTAAGGTGTATATAAGCATGTATAATAAAAAAAAAACATGTATGATTATCATTCCAGAGAAAATATAACTCGATATATTATTCAGTTTTCAATTAAAATTCATATTCATGAATGTTTACGTATTGTGAAAGTATAATTAGGCAAAATAATACAAAATGTGATTTCCATTATGATCAAGTCTTGAATTACACGGGAATGAAATTGAAATATGAATTACAATGAGACGAAAAAGAACGGAAATTATGGAATGTTATACCCTAGGAAAACCATTCCACAAAATTCTTAACATGCACTATATATAGGTATGGGCTAGAAGGCCTAGGCTCGCTAATGGGCTTAAATCACCATTAGGGCCATATTACAAGTTCAAGCCCAACTAACATAATTACAATTAAATACAAATAAACCAGAATGACTAATCGAGCGAGCTAATGGTCAAAACATGTATCAACAGATTCCCGTTTGACATTAGCTCAATACGACTTCAGACTCTGTTCTAAATTGCTCCCTGCATGAGCCCCTTTCTTGATATAGACCTTGACTAGCTTCTGGGAGGTCATTGCATCATCTTCGTACTTCTTGTTAAATAAGATTTTGTTTTCTTTTACAATTTGCAGATCATTCCTTGAGAAAGTTTATCAAATTAACCTGATAAAAAATGAAAAGAACCTTTCCATGTTTGCTTGTTTTAGACGCTGCTTCAGGTGTTTTCACTTTGTACCACCAATGATTGAAATCGTTGACGAGTAAGTCTTCCAGATCTTGTGGAGTGGAGCCTTTTCCATAACCTTTACTGGAGGATAGACTAGTGACACCCACAGTTTCTTTCTTACTGGATTTTTTCTCAACTTGTCTTTAACAACTTTAGCCTCTGCCTGTCTAATCCTTTCCCAACCAAGAGAACTTACCTTTTAATGAACATGAGTAATGTGATTCTCGAGCATGTTCTCCTTATGGTTGACCAGGGGTAATTGGGCTAAGATATTATGTTCACAAGCTGGGAGACTGCTGAAGCTCTTAAGTCCCAAACCTGGAACAAATTAGAGGCCATCCTTCCTCTTGATCATGAAACAATTAAACTCATCATAGAATTTCTAGCTTAGAATCTCCCACTACCTTAAATTCAGGCATATTAGATTCTGTCGGCGACATATACACAACCATTCCCAACCAGTGAACTTACTTGACACGTCCTCATATTACAACCCATCTTCAGAAAAAGGATCATCCTTGAGTAGTACTTCCTCTGTTTTCCCACTTTACCCCTGATCACTAGCATCGTCGTCCTGCACATTTTTGTCTGGTTGTTTATGATGACGATCATAATCTTTGGGATCTTCTTGATTAATACCCAAATTCTCCCCTGAACAACATATCTATTACCCAGCTCATATTTTAATGATGAGGAATCAGAGGGGTCTATGAGAACAGTCAGGATGAGTCAAAGGTTTGGGTGGTGAGGGTTATTGGGTGAAGATGGAAGTGGTGATGGTGGTTTGGGTGGAGATGGTTGTGGAATGGGTGGTTTGGTTGGCGAATCGATGAAAGTTTCAACGGAAGGTCGTGTTGAAGTTACCTTTATGTCACACCCCAACTGATGACAAAAACATAGAGGTGAGACGTAATAGATTGCTCAAAAAAACATATCACTACAAATTGTGATAAATAATTTAAATTCAAATTTCATTTGATTAAAACAAGCATTACATTGTTTCAAGAAAGAAGTACAACAATTGCAAGTACATAGCTAAAACATCAAAATGCATAAGTAAAATATAGTGAGTATTTAAGTCCTCCCTAGTTGATTTCTTGTAGTATTATCGTCAAACATTTCCTGCAACATGTATAAAATATTCGTCAACACAAATTATATCAGTGAGCATACTAGTTTGTTTACATAGCATAAGTGTTAGGGATAGAATTTTTAACATTATAGATCATGTATCCCAAGCTCACTCTGAACCAAGGATCCACAAAAACTGGTGAAGGAAGACTAAGGATCACGGATCCTCAGTATTATTCTGATTTACTAAATTTGTTTCGAATGTTGTTTGGATTTATTTTTTAGGTGTATTATGAAGAAGACTTTTTCGAACCGGAATCACAGGGAATATGCCTCTCTTTTTAGCACGTGCAGGGCTAGTGACCGTTATTGGTGTATGTGGATGCTTGGCTGAAATTTCGGATAGTTAGTTCATTAGGATTAACTAGATATTTTAGTGGGGTATTGAGCTTGATAGATACACAAGTTATGAACGAACACATACACACCCGCAAACATTCTCTCGAATACCATACACATAACACTCTAGTTTTCATTGTAACAAGCTCAGTACTTCCAAAGTTGTACTCTTTTGCATGAAATATAGTTGATAGTGATAGTTTTCACTATCCGAGGTTTTTATGCCGGCGGTCTACTAGTGATCAATGGCTTTTCCTCGTATAAACCCTCGAGTTCATTTTCGTCCATATAATTGTTCATCAATCATTTGATCTTCAAGCACTCAACCTCATAAAATCAGATTTGGTTACATTATCCTTATTGTGATTTTTGACCAAAACAGTTTGGCGCCTACCATGGGGCAATCGGTGCTTCAATCCTAAAAATTCCGTTCATTTCATTCATTTCTATTCATTTCCATCAATCACATGGCTTCTCAAGGAAAATCCAGTTCAAGTGCCATGCCGACGGTTACCTCATCCTAGAATAGTGCATCGTTGCCTCTTCTCCCCCCGGCACCCATGAGGAGAGCCGAGAATCCTCAGCAGAAAACTACTCCTGTTTACACAAGATCGAAAACCTCCACTGTTTCTTCATCCACAGTTACTAACAGTGATGTTTCTACTTTGATTTTGCAGATGAAGAAGTACATGGAGCAGCAGGACAAAACCAACCAAAGAATCCTCAGGGAGATTGATGAAATCAAAAAGCATAAGAGATCAGTGGAGGATCACTCTCCACTGATGCCCAGGTCATTGAATTTCGCTTTTCCATCATCAACGATACAACATTCCCAAGGATCCGGTGTTCAAATTCAAGGGTCCTCCAATTATCAGCAAGGATCGCTGGCGATGACACAGGCTCAAGGATCCTCGTCTCAAGTTCAGGGATCCTACTTCCAGCCTCAAGGATCATCTATCCTTCAGCGAGGATCACTAGGAATCACGGAGCCTCAAGGATTCTTCTATGAACCTCGAGGATCGCAAGGGATGTACCAGTCCAAAGGATTCTATTCACCACATCAAGGATCCTCATCTCATGTTCAAGGATCCTACTTGCTCAATGATAAAGGATCCTTAGGGAGCCAACCATCCAGGAACTCTGAAGTTCATAGAGGAGACTTCATTCCCGTGCAGACTATTGTTTCATCTGGTCCATCCATTATACCCGAAGCACATGGTCTTGGATATACTTCTGGGATATCGGTCCCAAACCAATCAGGAGGTAATAATTTCAATACATCTTTTGGTACTAATTATTGTTCCATGAAGGATACTTGTATCAATCAGGCTATGGCACGAGAACTCTAGAAGCTTAAGGATATGATATCTAGCATCCCAGGAGTGGTTAAGCCCATTCCTGAGATCCCAGATGGAAGTCACAGGGTGTCTCGTTTTGCACCTCCTATATGCAATGCCGAGATACCAAAATGCTTTCAAACCCCCAACATGAAGTTGTACGATGGTACAACTAATCCAGAGGAACATGTAGCACAATACCGGGAAAGAATGGAGATCAACCCCATTCCAGAAAGGTTAAAGGAAGCCTGTCTTTGCAAGGGCTTCGGATCTACACTCACTGGATCAGCATTAAGGTGGCTATTAAGTCTTGCTCCTTACTCAATTAATTCGTTTTCTCATTTAGTTAATTTGTTCAATAATCAATTCTCATGTAGTGGGACCTTGGAACGATTAACTAGTGATTTGTATAGGATAACCCAAGGCCGTGATGAGTCATTAAGAGATTACATGACTAAGTTCAGAAGAGAATCCTTAGAAATCCCTAATTTAGATATTGCCACTGCTGTGGAGGCATTCAAAATGGGATTGCTAAAGGATTCCTCCTTCTGTGATGATCTTGTTATCATACCTTGTAGGAATTTAGATGAAGTGAGGAACAGGGCCTTGAGGTTCATTTGTTTAGAAGATGATAAAAGGATCCAAGAGAGGCTGTCAGGATCCTCAAAGCAGGAGAAGCAAGGATCATTCTTTAAGAATAATCGAACCAAGCAGTACTCTAGGCATGACAACTAGAATATGCATGCAGTTGAACAAGAGGAAGACAATGAGGATTATCCTCTAATATCTGAATATTGTTTTTCTGCTGATAATAATGAACTGATCCTTGCTATGCAAAATTTAGGTGACAAAGCTAGGTGGCCGCGAAAGAATGACAAGCCCACAGCCACCAAGGATAAGTCCAAATGGTGCGCTTATCATGAGGATTTCGGTTACCTCACTGATGAGTGCATAGCCTTGAGGAAAGAAATTGGTTATCTTCTCAGCAAAGGATACTTGAAGGAATTGCTTGGAAGGAAACGGTCGAGGATCCATGATCTTGAGAAAGTTCTTGAAAGAGCTCCTCCCCCACCAGCAGATGCCCAAATAATTAATTTCATCTTCGGAGGCTCTGATACATGTGGAACCTCGTTTTCCGAAGCAAAAAGTCATGCAAAAGAAACGAAGATGGAAAATGGAGAAAGACCAGTTCGAACATCCACACTAACTTAGCTGTTGATGCATATGTATGTTGCCTACGTCATCGTATAAAGTCGAGTCTCTGTATAGGAGCGAAATGTTATGTTTATGTATCAAGAGATACAAGTTCGCCCGAACTTGTATGGTGCATGAACAAGTTCGCCCGAACTTGTCCATTCCACATTTCAAGCGAACTTGTTGTCTTATAAATAGGTAACTTGTCATTTCATTTGTAAGATTCAGAGATTTTGTGTACTGGAAAGCGAAGCTCTGTCCAAGTGTTTCCAGGATTTGTAACGTTTACTAATCAATGAAATAGTGATTAATCAGTAACAAACTAGTCTACAATGTCTCCTATGCAAACGGATTCCGCACGTTTACCTTAGGTTTGCCAAATTAGGACCCGAACGATCCGTACAACAGACCCTCAATTGGTATCAAAGCAGGATTGGCCTAATTTGAAGACATTGGACATAGAAATTCACATCTTCTACTCATTTCTTTCATTTTTAAACTTTTCTTGGACATTACACAGACAAAATGGACTGATTTTCAATTATAATATGTAAAATCCATAATAGTAAAACCCTTGAAAAGATCAGAGCTTAAAACAAACGAATCATGTCGAAAATTAGAAAAAAAACCATGTTTGAAAACACATGTTCGCTCGAACTTATCATCAAGTTCGCTCGAACTTGACCGAAAAATTCACTTTTTAAGTGATTTTTCATCAAGTTCGCCCGAACTTGATTGATTTTTCAAAGATTTTCACTCAAGTGCGCTCGAACTTACCTGTTTTTCATCAAATTTAATCAAGTTTGCCCGAACTTGATCAAAATTTGTTGAAATTCTTTACAAGTTCGCCCGAACTTGCTGTTTCTCTTGAATTTTCACATAAGTTCGCTCGAACTTGTTCTCTGGGTGATATTTTCATAAATCTCAATACAAGTTCGCCGAACTTGTTAAGTAGCTGATTTTCACAAGCTGTGACAAGTTCGCCCGAACATGTCCAAGGTTTCTAAAAAAGGCATGAAAATTCAGAAAAACATCTTGGACATTATACATCGTTGAATTCGTATTTACGAGACGAGTTTCAAGCTCTAATCTGGTAAAAACAGTTTTCGGAAAAATTTTAAACGTTTTTAGCGAACCGATACGTTAATATTGTCGATTAAGAAGTCAAATTTACTAAAATTGTCTGTTTGCTAATCTTTTTTAAGCGTTTTTTGAACGACAGATAAATTTGGAAAACGAAATGGGGTCTATGAAGCCGCCAAAGTTGATGAGTATGGACGAGTATGAAAGCTGGAAAGAAAAATTCGAGAACTGGAAACGAGCAAATTTCTTCTACCAGAATGTTCATGAGAAGAAGATGATCAGCTTGTTACAGTAATCGATAAATGAATATATCTTGATTCTGCTACCAGAATGTGATACAGCACAGAAGTTGTGGAATGCTCTACGTGCTAAATATTTGGATAGTGTTGAGATGATTAAGAGAAAGAAAGTTCTAATCATGAAAGAGTTTGACTTCTTCACAATGCTGAAAGGCGAGTCAATGAAACAAATGATAGAGCAATTTTGTCATTTGAAAGTGCAGATGAGAAGGCATGGTCTTCGTAAGACAGAAGCAGAGTATATAGACAAATTGGCTGATGCTCTTCCGGAGGATGAATGGACAACGTACTTAATGGTGTTAAAGGAAAGTCCGAGCTGGGAATTTTTCAAGCTTTCTACCATCATTGACAAATTAGAGGGATATGAAGTGGAATTACTTAAGAAGTCTGATCTTGTCAGTAATCAAAGGAATGTTCAGTTGAAGAGAGAATGGAGTATGGTAGCAAAGAACTGTGAAGCACAAGTTTTAAGTACATCTGCAAATGAGTCTTCAAGTTCTAATCCAATCTGCCCGGTCTTTGATGTAGATCTGAATGATTATCTGGCAGATAATGCCAAACTCTTGAACAATCTGGAGAGTTTGACATTAGAAAATAAAGAGTTAAAAGAAAATGAAAAGATTTTTGAAAATAGAATAAAAATTTTAGAAAATGAAAAATCTATTTTAAAAAAAAATGATTTTGAAAAACAAATTATAATAAACTCGCATCTTGAAAAAATCAGGAAACTTGAACAAGATTTTGAGAATGCTAAAAATAAAGCTGATGATTTAGAAAAGAAATTGAAGGTTTTGTGGGCTCGTCATTTATCTTAGATCATATTTGTCCAAAACCTATCAATGAGAATAAAAAGGAAATTCCAATAAGTGACAATATCACAAATTATGACGATGTCATAATTGATGAAAATGTTAAAAAGGATAAAAATGAAATATTTTTAAAGTAAAAGAAAAATTTATAGAAACTGTTCGAAAATCTACTAAAAAAGGTGAATGCTCAATGCAAAAACCTTCTAAGCAGAATGGAGAACGAAAACAAAAGGAAAACGAAGTTTTAAAAATTCTAAAATGTTTCAAAACAAAAATAAAAGTTCATCGGTACGATTATCCAATCATTGTAAAAAATTTCAAAAATTTAAAAATCTGATGTCACAAAAATTTGAAAATAAGTGGTGCAGGTCGGACCACAGTGCTTCAACGTCAAATCATGTTTTTAGAAGAAACAAGAAGGATGGTTTACACACATCAAATCAATGTTATGATTTGAGTGTATAGTTTGCTAAAAAGGATCAGTATGAGAACATGAAGTGTCATAAATGTGGAGTAACTGGACACATTGCTAGAAAATGTTTTCAAATTAATCCTAAACCTGTTCATATTGAAAAGGAAAATTTTGAAAACGTGAAAATACCAACTCAGGTTTTGAAACAATGTACAGAAACTACTAACAATGTAAAGCCAGTTATTACTAAGTTTTCAAATTTTAAAACTGGTGAATCCTCGAGTAGTAATGAACTAAAAGTTTCTACATTGTATTTCAAGAAAGTTTTAAAGAAAAATCAAACATGGTTGGTGAAAGAAAAAGAAGTTACACAATCAGTGAAAATTTAAAGTTTAGAGGTTTTCCAAAACTTGAGAAAGTTCAAAATAAACCTGATTGTGTAAAGAAAGTCAAAATTAAGTTTGAAGAAATAATGCCTAAGGCTAAAAATGCTTGAGTGTCATTATTCAACTAATTGTTTGAATTTTTGTGCAGGAACTTCTAAGATGAAATCAAATTATTGAGAATGGAGTTCCGTGGCACTCAATGAAGATGGGCCGGGTTATTAAGTTATATATAAAGGTCATTGTTAAAAAAAATTTTAATTCAAATAACGTTTACTTTACAATTTTTAAAAAAATTTTGGAGAAAATTTCGAAAAACATGTTCCAATAACGTTTACTTCAAAAATTTTACAAATTTTTGAAGAAAATTTGGAAAATTTACACAGAACCCTCACTGTTGAACGGACAAAACTCATGGATATAAATTGTTATAAACACAAAAGTGTCAAGGTTTTTGCCATCATGAGGGGGAGAGTGCTTAAAAGAAAATTTGTGAAGCAGTAATGGATGGCGAATTGAAGTGATTCTCATTGGTTGGTCAATGTTTCTCATAAGTAAAAAATTCCAAAAATATGTTTTTTTATTTTAGGAGGAGAAAAAATTTTCAGATCAGAAAATCCAAAAACATATTATATACGAAAAGTACAAAAACATTGAAAAAGACAAAAAGAGTTTTGTGGATAAAAGGAAATAATAGTACATCAGTGGACTATCACAGTATGCTAAGGATCTGTAAAGTTTAAAAAGTACAAACAAGTCTGACTGTGGATGTGTCGATAGGCTTTACACGTTCAGTAAATTGTTTCTGGGATATAAACTAAATTTTACAACTGCTTAAACTTGTGGATTAACATCTCTCAGATATATGGACTTAGTACTCCGAAATTTCGTTTGAAAGATTGCCTAATTCTGAGATACGAGGTCTTTATAGATGATTGATATCTGGGTTATTATACAAGTTCTTATAATTTTGCGGAAGCAATGGCCTAGAACTTCTATAATGCTTTTGCAAAAATCCCCTAAAACTGCATTCAATTGAAAATATTGAAAGATACTACAATTGCAGTACAAAAAGATTCCATTTTGGAACACTACTTTATAAGTCGAGCCTTCATTTCTCTGTCGATACAATGATACTAACCTGAGCTCTCAAGGTCTCATACAACCCAGATACATATATCAATTACGCTATACTCACATGTAAGATGAAATCTAGGGAATCTTGATGCGGGAGTATATACTGAGATTTGAACCATAGTTAAGTCAAGTTTCTTAATTCTACATAACGTATCTTGGAACAATTGAGAAATGTGTTGAAGTTTAAGAGAACAAATATATCGACAATCTAGGTAAATTTGTTTAAAACTTAGCGTCATGAAGAGGTCAATGGTACTTGTGATTTGTCTCAAAAACTTATATGATCCTTTAACACATACTCAACAAAATATGTATGTAAATATGTTTGTACATACTTAGAGTTTGATATTCATTACATAAAAACAAAAAGATTATATTATCTTTTAGTTTTGACCATTGATGATGAAATGTTGATTTTCAAAATCTAAAGCTGCTGATTAAAAGTTCGAAAATTTCAAATTGATCTAAAAAGTTTAAAAGTTCATTAAGTTGAAACTTACATTTGAATAAATGCGTCAGTGTAGTGTCAAAACTTTTAATCAAGATCATTAAGTTGAACTTGATACATGAATCAGATATTCAAGGTCATTAATTTGGACTTGAATAACTGAGAGGATTTAAAACTGATAAGAAGATTAAAATTTGATATGTTTGTTTTAGAGATTTCAAAGTTTGAATCTGAAATGTTTTATTTGAAAGTTTGAGGAACTTTGAAACAGAAAATAGTTTTTAAAGGGGAGCTGGATAAAACACGTTGATTGAAGATAACAGAAAGCTCAAAGCAAGGGGGCATGGTGATTAAAGTTTTATCAAGACAAGCTTGAGAAGAAAAGAGAAAATGATTGTAGATGCTATGAGGATCAAGGAAGTTAAAGTTATTCAATAAATAAAGATCAAGAAAACATTAAAGACTCAGGAATTAAATTGAAGAATGATGACTACGGCAACATCCAAGGGGGAGTCTGTTGATGCATATGTCTGTTGCCTACGTCATCGTATAAAGTCGAGTCTGTGTATAGGAGCGAAATGTTAAGTTTATGTATCAAGAGATACAAGTTCGCCCAAACTTGTATGGTGCATGAACAAGTTCGCCCGAACTTGTCCCGTGAAGGACAAGTTCGCCCGAACTTGTCCATTCCACATTTCAAGAGAACTTGTTGTCTTATAAATAGGTAACTTGTCATTTCATTTGTAAGATTAAGAGATTTTGTGTACTGGACGAAAAAGCTCTGCCCAAGTGTTTCCAGGATTTGTAATGTTTACTATCAATGAAACAGTGAGTAATCAGTAACTAACTAGTCTACAATGTCGCCTATGAAAACGGATTCCGCACGTTTACCTTGGGTTTGCCAAATTAGGACCCGAACGATCCGTACAACGGAACCTCATCAGTAGAAAGTGATATCTTTTGATGAGGATGATCGTGTAGACATACAGGATCCTCATCACGATGGTTTAGTTATTACCTTGTTTATTTCTAACCACTTTGTTCGCAGGATCCTTATTGATGGATGGAGCTCAGTGAACATTATCTAGTTGGATGTCCTCAAGAAAATGAATATTCCTGAATCCGAAATTATCCCAAAATCATCGGTGCTCGTGGGATTCTGTTGAGAAACCAAGAATACATTGGGGGACATCAAACTCCCAATTTACATAGAGGGAGTGAACTCTATCCAAAAATCCTGTGTAATAGATTGCTTATCTTGTTGTAATGTTATCCTTGGCAGGCTATGGTTACACGACATGAAGGCAGTCCCCTCAACATATCATAAATGTGTCAAACTCCCAACTCCATGGGGAGTGGTCAAGATAGAGAGCGATCAGCAGGAGGCTAAGAACTGCTACACTTCTTCGATGAAACTAGCTTCCGAATCCAGAGAAGCATAGCAATTAAAGTATCCTCCAAGAGACGTCATGGAGGCTAGAGAACAAGACGTCAAGGATGTACTGTTAGATCCTGAATCCAAGGTGTATATAGGATACAGGATCCACGATGGCATAGAGCAAAATCTAGTATCCTTCCCGAAACGAAGAAAGTCTACCTTTGCTTGGAAGCACGAAGACATGACATGTATATCAAAAGATGTTATTACACATAAACTTGGTATTGACAACTCTTCTAGGCCAATACATCAAAAAAGGAGAAAATTCGCTCTCGAGAGAAATGCCATCATCCAAGAAGAGGTAGACAAATTACTAGGCCTTTAAACGAACCGAACGAACATTTCGTGTCCGTTCATTTAACTTTAACCGAACACGAACACAAACATGAACATATAATCGAACACATTTTTTGTTTGTGTTCGTTCAGTAAGAAATCGGCCATGTTCGTGTTCATTTATGTTCGTTCGTTTAAAGCCTAAAGGAACAGTTCACGTACGAACACAAACGAACAAGAACAAAAAAAAAGTTTAAATGAACATAGTTGAATAAACATAAATTAACATGACTGAATAAATATAAACGAACACAAATGAACGTAATTAACAAATATAAACAAATACAATTTAACATTAGTGAACACAAAAAAATGTCGAATAACATTTCATCCGAAAACGCATCCAAATTAGGGTTCATAGATACTAAAATTAAATAGTTTTTTTTAAATTTCATTTTTTTATAACTGGAAAACTAAATTATTAATTAGTTATATTTATATAAGTAGTTAGAAAACCTAATATTTATATAACTATAACTATTTATGAATTTACTAAAACATAAACTAACGTTCATGAACATAAATGAACGAACATACATGAACATAAATGGATGAACACAAGGTGTGTTCATGTTCGCTCATTAATTAAACGAACACAATTTTTTGTTTGTGTTCGTTCATTTATTAAATAAACGAACTTCCCGCCAAACTAGTTCACGAACAGTTCATAAACGTTCGGTTTGTTAGAGGCCTACAAATTACTAAGGGCAGGTATGATTAGAGAGGTCAAATATCTAAGATGGCTAGCCAATGTGGTTGTTGTCCAAAAGAAAAATGGAAAGTGGAGGGTATGTGTCGATTTTACTGATTTAAACAAGGCATGTCCCAAGGATCCTTTCCCATTACCCCACATTGACTCCATGGTGGAAGCTATGGCGGGTCATGAGTTGTTAACTTTTATGGATGCTTCATCTGGATTTCAGCAAATTCAGATGGAACCATATGACCAAGAGGACACAACATTCATGACACCCACCGGCATATATTGTTATGTTGCTATGCCCTTTGGTTTAAGAAATGCAGGTGCTACATACCAAAGCCTGGTGAATATGATGTTCAAGGAGCAGCTTGCACACACAATGGAAGTATACATAGATGATATGGTGGTCAAGTCTAAAAGAGCTGAGGATCACCTGAAGGATCTTGAAGAAGCATTCAATATCCTTGACCAGTACAACATGAAGTTGAATCCTTCCAAATGCCATTTCGGGGTTAAAGCTGGGAAGTTTTTCGGATATATGGTGACCAAGAGAGGGATCGAAGCAAGTCCGGAACAGATCAAAGCCATAGTCAACATCAAATCTCCTGCCAATGCTAAGGA
The DNA here is from genome assembly GCA_947069175.1 of Scalesia atractyloides. Classification (NCBI taxonomy): domain Eukaryota; kingdom Viridiplantae; phylum Streptophyta; class Magnoliopsida; order Asterales; family Asteraceae; genus Scalesia; species Scalesia atractyloides. Next base: position 44,997,683 of record CAMTDV010000019.1, on the reverse strand, counting down.
TGTGCAAAGATTAACAGGAAGAATTGCAGCATTGAACAGATTCATCTCAAAATCCTCAGAAAAATGAAGGATTTTTATGATATCCTAAGGAAGAACAAGAAGTTTGAGTGGACTAAAAAACATGAAACAACTCTACAAGCCCTCAAGGATTACTTATCCTCTTGCACCAGTGTTGGTGCATAATGTCTATGTCTTAGTCTTATATCGAGTCTGTATAGAATAGAGCTGGATAGGCTAGCTGATAGTAGTATTTATGTAATTCGGAGTCAAGTTCACCAATGATTGATCATGGATGTCAAGTTCAGCCGAACTTGCTAAGGCAAGTTCGCCCGAACTCACATACACCATGAGCGAACTTGAGACTCTATAAATAGCTAGCTAGCCTTCCTCATTTGTAACTTTGGCATTTTGGAGGCGAAGCTCTGTCAGTTTGTACCTTGACGTTTGATCAATAAAACTGATGTTAAACTGATTAATTCTTGTCTATTGGTAAACATGACGTAATATTTCCGCTATTATGGACGTTAGATATCTAATTTAGGTTCCTTAGCATCAAGGTCGGTCCTACAAGTGGTATCAGAGCTAGAACAGCCCGATTTGATAGTAATCAAGACAATAACACTTCTATTTCATCTCCATTCTTCTATTTTTCATTACTTTTTCACAAAAAATGAAGAAATTCACGGTCAAAATCTTTTCAATTTTGAATATTTCATGTAAAATACAACAAAAATAAACCCTTGAAAGATTGGAGACCAAATTCAACCGAATTGATGTCAAAATTTTGAAAAACCATGTTTTGCAAAAACCTTTCCATCGAACTTGTTAGCCAAGTTCGGCCGAACTTGTGCTAAAAACTCACTTTTTCAGTGATTTTTTACCAAGTTCTCTCGAACTTGAGTGAATTTTGGAGGAAATTTAGTTAAGTTCGCTCAAAGTTGCTAGATTTTTATTGATATTTTGTTAAGTTCGACCGAACTTGATAAAATTCAAGGATTTTTAGCTAAGTTCGCCCGAACTTGCTAGTTTTTCATCAAAATCTTTTGATAAGTTCGCTGTCACCAGTTCGACCGAAGTTCTAGTAACATTTTCCAAACAGAAACACTAAGTTCGACCTAACTTGTGGATAAAAACCTAAAATTCTTCATTTAACTACAAGTTCGACCGAACTTGTAGAGAAACTAATTGTTTTCAAAGTTTTCAAGTGTTTTCAATATACACGTCTCGTTATTCGTGATGGATGATCTACAAAGAGCATATATGATAGCAGCGGGTTCGTCGAATGCCAACGTGATCCAACAAGTCAATCTTGACAACGAGATGAACACGACTGTTAAACTGCAAAAGCTAATGAGCATGAACGAATATGAAGGATGGAAGGAGAAGTTTACATATTGGGTTCAAGCAATGCATTTCCTAGGCTGGGTGTCAATCGAGAGAGGTTATATAGTTCCGTTGGACGAACATCAGCAAGTTCTGGAGAAATACAAGTACTCCACGGCACAGAAAGAAGAATACATTGCTGAGAAAAAGATGATCATCTTATCCAACAATCCGTCAAAGAAGATATTCTCGTCTTGCTACCGGAATACACAACTGCAAGAGAACTCTGGCTATCGCTTCAAAAGAAATGTCAAGGAAGTGCGGATATGATCAAGAGCAAGAACGCTCTCATTATGAAAGTGTTCGATATCTTCAACATGCTGAAGGGTGAGACCATGAAGCAGATGATTGAACGCTTTTGTCATCTTAAAGTCCAAATGCGAAGACACGGTCTTGAGAAGACGGAACAAGAGTACATCGACAAGCTTGCAGACGCTCTACCAGATGGAGAATGGACTACTTACCTAATGGTTCTGAAGGAAAGCGAAAAATGGGAATTCTTCAAGCTGTCAACATTTATCGATAAACTCGAAGGCCATGAAATGGAACTCCTGAAGATTGCAAAGTCAAAGAAAGCTATTGTTGTTCAAGACGTTGGTTTGTACTACAAGAGTGGAATGCAAGATAACATTTCAAGCCCAAAGATTCAGACAGCATTCAACGCAAGTGTGAATTCTTCGAACAATTCGCAGCCGAATCAGAATCAATCGTATCCTCAATATGATCAAAGTCCACAGTCTTCATTCTCAAGCACTGGTTAAAATTCCTCTTATCAAAGTCAAGCAAATCAGAACAAACAAACAAATTCTGATTCTAATGTATTCAAATGTAACACCGCCGTCAATTTGAACAATGTTGTTTTCGAGCAAACTGCTAAGCAACACATGGCACTTCTCGCCACTATTCTAGAATCGTATGAAAGTCTTGTAGCTAGGAAAATCAGTAATCCTGAGATGACCACCGAAGACTACGACCAGGTGGACGAAGAAGAACTGGAGCTCATGGATATAAAGTGGTGTTTAGCCTCGATCATCCGAAGAGTCACAAAGTTCGTTGCTCTAACAGGCCGAGATATCGGTAATTCTAGCAACAAGTTGGGCTTCGACCAAAACGAAAGTTACGTGCTTCAGATGCCGACAGAAAGGGCATTTCAAGAGAGAGTGCAAAATCCTGAAGCAACAGGAAATCAAAGTCCATTTGTAGGAGGCAACGAGTATTACAAGAAGTCACTTCAGTACAAGCCTTTCCCGAAGAAGACTCAGGTTGAAATCCAAGAGAAGCCAAATAGCAGTAACACTGAGAAAGCTATGGTTGCATCAAATGAAGATGATGGTTTCGATTGGAATTCTTATATCGGTAAGAAGACCGGAGTTGCATTAATGGCTGAGATTGTTGAAGATACATCTGCCGAAGAAGCAGCTGCTATAGAGAATATTTTGCTGGAACAGTATTTGCAACAACAACAGGAAGAAGAGGAGTATATCCACATGTAGAAACAAGGAATTTTATCTCCTAACTCTTGTGACAGTTTTGCAGGTCACTTTGATGGAAGTTCTCAGGAGCAAGCTGTCGAGAAGAAATCTGATGAAATAGTAATTCATATTGCTCAAGAAGTGAATGCCGAAAACCTCAAGGACATTGCTGATAAAGCTTTAATGGCAAATCTAACCAAGGTAGGTTCAGAGGTAAATGAAGTTGTCAAAGTACAAGTTGTAGAAGTTGAGAAACCTAGTACAAAATGTACCGAACCGTGTATCGAATGTGCCGAAAAATCAAAGATGATCGCTGAGATCAATGTGCATAATGAACTTTTAAAATATGATTATCGCACAATGAAGGAAGCGTATGACAAAATGAAAGATGACTACGATAGGCTTGATCGAAACAATATTGAACAACATGCTAAAAGGAACAGTAATGGATAAACAAAAAGCGATTAATATCTATATTAACACCATTGCTGAAACTAAGCAACAACTCCAGGACATGAAAATTGAAACAGAACGAGTTCAACAACTTTTGAGAAGTTACACATGTAACGCATATGTCATTGATCACATTCCTCCGACAATTCCATAGGAAGAAAAACCTAAAAAGAAAATTGGTAAAGAATACAGCAATGTTCCTCCACCCCTATGCGAGAAATATTGTCGCAAATCCGCTGACGGGATGGATAAGGCACTCAACATTGAGTTGTTATCTGAAAAGAAAAATGAGTTACCAGAGAACATTGATGTAATCTATACTAAAACAGATGATGAGAATGTTGTGGTTAAGAAGGTGGTTGAAATTGTTCTGAATGATTCTGATGAATGCAGCTTTAAAAGCGCCGACTCGAGTTCAAAGAATTCAGATTCATAGTCCGAAGATGACGATAAATCATCAGATAATGATCTAAGTGATGATCCTAACGTTGTTATGTACAAGGTTAAGGATTTTGATAGATTGTACTTTGATGATAGTTTTCCGATTCAGAATGTGAAGGAAGAATTGCTAGACAAATTCTTTAAAGTCGTGGAAGTCACATCAGATGATATGGAAATCAATGAAAGAAAATTCTATTCCAAACCTAAAAGAAACAACTACCGAAGAAATGGTGGTGATCATCCGGAAAACCAGAGAGCTGGGTTGGGATTAGAAGAATCAGATGAACCTAAAAAGAAATCGTCACCATTTAATGAATACAAGAATAAAAACATGAATTTTGTATATGGGACTAACACGGTTCATGAGGAAAGTTTGATTGGCAAACAATCAAATAATGAGTTTAAGAAACAGAAAGAACTTCGAGATAAAGCCAAAATTGCAAGTGGTGCCAAAACAAGTGGTGCAAAACTCACTAAAGGCTATCCACATGATTCTCGGACTTGTTTCAAGTGCAATGAAATTGGTCATATTGCACGCCAATGTCCGAAATCAAAGCTGGCTTATCTTTGAAGGAAAGAAAGTTCAAATGTTGTGAAACCAAAGCAACCAGAGTTTGTAAAACCTGTAACAATTTTGAAAAGAAATGAAATAAAACCAGAAGATAAACCTAAAATTGAAAAGAGATTTGAAAACTCAATTTTCAAAAAAGGTGAAACTTCTAGGGGTAATGACAACAAGTTTTACATCAAAAAGGCTAACATCAAATCACAAGCCTGGATTGCTAAGAAAAGGTCAACAATATCCGAGGTTATTAAGTCTGTAAAGACTAATAACACGAAAGAATCAAAATCTGAAATCACTAAGTATGAGCCTGTTAAGACTAGTGATAGCATGAAAGAATCATACTCTGAAATCAAAATTGAAATCACATCTGAAACTGTCAAAACTATAAGTGGTAACAATTTAAAGGATAAAAAGTCAGTGAAGTTTTCAAACATAAACATCATAGAAAATTCAGATGATGAATTTGAATTTGATTATGCTGACGAATGTGAATTTGATTACGATGATGGTTATCCAATTCAACCCAAGACCAAGAAGGCTTGGGTCGTGCTGTTTAACTAATTGTTGAAATGTGCAGGGGCTCCAGAGATCCGTACTTTCCAAGTGGATTCTGGATAGTGGAGCTTCCAGACATATGACGGGAATGAAAGCGCTCTTGTTTGACATAAAAGTTATTAATGGTGGATATGTTGGATTTGCTGGAAACCAAGCTGGAAGGAGTCGTTGAGGGAAATCTCTCAAACGGAGTTGTTTCATTTGATCAAGTGAACTACATTACAGAGGTTGAGAACAACCTTCTGAGTATTTCTCAAATTTGTGATAAACAGTTTACCGTCCACTTAAACGATAAAGAATTCATGATAATTAAACCGGGTTTCAAAATACCAGACTAGTGGATACTCATGCGTGCACCAAGAGAGAATGATTTGTATGTTCTTGACATGGGAAATGCTACTACTTCTTTAAAAATGGCACAATGTTTTGTCTCGAAAGCTACTGAGAAGGAGTCAATCTTATGGCATAGAAAGATAGGCCACATTCACCTAAGAAAGATGAATAATTTGGTACATAACAATTTGGTGGAAGGAGTGAATCTGAAAAGTTTTCATATGTCAGATAATTGCCTCGAGTGTAAAAAGGGAAAGCAGATCAAGAAATCTCATCCAAGAAAGATTCTCAATTCGATAAAGTTGCCTCTCGAAAGACTTCACATGGGTTTATTTGGTCCAGTGAATGTCCGAAGCATCTCTGGAGATCTCTACTGCCTGGTAGTCACTGACGATTATTCCTGATACTCGTGGGTATTCTTCCAAGAATCAAAAGATGAGACGTTTGAAAATTTGGTGATTTTATTCAAGAAACTTGAGAACCTGTACCATCTTCCGGTAAGACGTATTAGAAGTGACAACGGTACTGAGTTCAAAAACACCAAAATGAAGGAGGTCTGCAATGCTAAAGGGATTTTGCATGAGTTTAGTGCACCCTACACTCCGTAGCAAAACGGTGTCGCTGAACGGAAGAATAGGACGCATATCGAAACTGCAAGAACCATGCTTGCAGACTATAAACTTCCAGTCAGCTTCTGGAGTGAAGCAGTTGCAACGGCTTGTTACACACTCAGCAGAGTCTTAACAGTAAAACCAATGAAGAAGACTTGTTTTGAGATGATCAACCGACAAAAACCGAATTTGAAGTTCTTAGAACCATTTGGAGCGCCATGTACTGTAATCGATCAAGATGTCAAATTCGGAGCTAAATCACTCGAAAGTTTCTTTGTCGAATATGCGAGTCCATTGAAAAGAGTTTACATTCCTTCATTGAGAAGAGTTATTGAAGCGCAACATGTTGATTGTTTTAACTATACAGATCCTATTCAGAGAAAAGGTGATGCATGGTTATTCAACTATTAAGACTTGTGGAAATCATTTGATTTGCCTGAAGAACCATCCGATGAAGAAATGCAGCGTTATATTATCTTCATCAATCAGCAAATCAAGAGCAAATCGTCAGACCGATTGTGGTTAATCAACCGATGTTGGGATCATCTTCTTCTGAAGCTAATTCAAGTAATAGTGGTGGTCAAGAAGTTCAAACAAATCAAGTGACACCGACTTCAGAACCAGTCCATACTATAGTAAATCCTAATCTTTCTGAAGCACAGAGTTCAGACTCAAATGAGGCTCCAACATTTGATGCCGATGGAGAATCTTCTTCAGATGAAGAAGCATAGCAGATTACAAATTTATTGAATGAATCTGCAAGCCGGAGTAGTGCTACTGAAGTTGAAGTAGTGGTAGATCAACATATCATAAATCAAGAGAATACTGTGGTTGTTCCAGGCGAAGTGATGCCAAGATCATAATTTTATCATCCGTCAAATTCCATAATAGGCGAATTACAAGCTGGTGTGAGAACACGGAGTCAAATAAACAAGGCTTTGAGCTGTTTCTATACTCGTGTTGCTCCTGTTTAAGAGTATTGCTACTATTCGTGTTTTATATCCCAGATGGAGCCAAAAAGTGTTTCTGAAGCTTTAGGCAATGAAAACTGGGTGCAAGCAATGCAAGAGGAACTGTTGCAGTTTGAGAAGTTAGGAGTGTGGAAGCTTGTAGACCTACCTGAAAATCAGAAAGCGATTGATACAAAATGGGTCTTTAAATGCAAGCGAGATGATCGAGGGGTTATTGTTCGAAACAAAGCTCGGCTTGTTGTCAAGGGATTTCACCAGCAGGAAGGGATAGACTATACAGAAGTCTACACACCAGTAGCTCGCTTAGAATCTATTCGGATATTCCTTGCTTTCGCAGCATGGAAAGGATTTAAAGTCTATCAGATGGATGTCTAATCAGCTTTTCTGTACGGAAAATTACGCGAGAAGGTGTACGTCGGACAACCACCGGGGTTTGTCGATCCACTCAACAAAAGAAAAGCATATCTTCTTGATAAAGCACTTTACAGTTTACACCTAGCCCCGAGAGCTTGGTACGAGACGTTATCACAACATCTCGTGGGAAACGGCTTTGTCAAAAGAACTGTGGATAGTACTCTCTTCACCAGATAAGTTGATAATCATCTAATTATCGTTCAAATCTATATGGAGGACATCATCTTTAGATCTACGAATGATAGTCTTTGCAAAGAGTTTGAGGGCATCATGAAGAAGAAATTTGAAATGTCTTCGATGGGCGAAATGAAATTCTTCCTCGGATTGCAAGTAGATCAACTTCCAGACGGTATTTTCATTCATCGGACCAAGTATGTGCACGACATTTTGAAGAAGTTTAATATGGAAAGCTCGAAGCCATTATCTACTCCTCTTGATCTTAATCACAAGATTTGCATTGACGAAACTGGAGCCAAAGTTGATGAGACGCTCTACAGATCAATGATAGGATCATTGATGTATCTGATGGCATCGCGCCCAAATATCATGTATCCTACCTGCCTATGCGCCACATATCAGTCAAGCCCGAGAATTTCACACATGCAGATCGTGAAACGAATCTTCAGATACTTGAAGGGATGCACAAGCACCGGCTTGTGGTACCCGCAGAATGATAATTTTGATCTTGCAGGATACACTGATTCTGATTTTGGTGTAGATAAGTTGAATTCAAAATCGACTACAGCGGATGCCAGTTCTTCGGAACAAGAATGGTAACCTGGCAGTGTAAGAAACAGACTACGGTCGCTCTCTCTACCTGAAGCTGACTATATCTCGGCCTGCAGCTGTTGTTCACAGATTCTGTGGGTACAACAGCAGATGAGAGACTATGGTCTGCAATTTCTTGACACTCCGCTGTATATTGATAATAAGGCAGCCATGGATATAACTAAAAATCCGGTTCATCACTCACGCACAAAACACATTGAAATTCATTATCATTTCATTCATGATTGCAATGAAAAGAAGTTGGTGCGAATTGAACAAATCCACACCGACGAACAAAAGGCTGATTTTTATACCAAACCATTTTCTTTATCAAGGTTTAAATACTTATTAAGAAGTAACGGTATGAAAATTTGCTGACAGGTGCGGACGCTGAGGTTGAATACGGATCGGATGACGAGTTCGCGTGATCCACATTGGTTTGTCTGTATCTTTCTAGTTTAGAATTTTATTAAAACTAAAATACAAAAAGATGTTTTTGATTTTAGGGGGAGAAATGTTAGAGAAAATACAAAAACATTTGAAAATTTTAAAATTCAAAAACATTTGAAAAATGCGAAAAGTACAAAAACATTAAAAAGACAAAAAGAATTTAGTGTCACAAAAAGGAAATGATAGTACATCAGTAGACTATCACAGTATGCTAAAGAAATGTAAAGTTTAAAAGTGATAAACAAGTCTTACTGTGGATGTGTCGATAGGCTTAACACGTTCAGTAAACTGTTTTCGAGATATAAACTAAATTTAGCAACTGCTTAATCTTGTGGATTAACACATCTTGGATATATGGACTTAGTACTCCGAAATTTCGTTTGAGAGATTGCCTGATTTTGAGATACGAGGTCTTTATAGATAGTTGATATCTAGGGTATTATACAAGTTCTTCTGATTTTGCGGAAGCAATAGCCTAGAACTTCTATAATACTTTCGCTATAAACCCCCAAAAAACTGCTTGCAAACTTGAAAAGTATCGAAAGATCTAATCATTTGCAGTGCTGAAAAGATTCTTTAAGTGGAACACACCTTAAAGTCGAGCCTTCATCTCTTTGTCTGTACGGTAGTACTAACCTGAGCTCTCAATGCATCGCATAACCCAGATACAGATATCAGTTATGCTATATTCACCTGTAAGATGAAATCTAGGGAATCTTGATGCGGGAGCATATTCCAGAAGTGGGAACCGCAGATAAGTCAACTTTCATAAATCTTACATTAACATATCTTGAAACAGTTGAGAAACGTCTTAAAGTTTAAGTTGACAAATATATCGACAATCTCGGTAAACGAGTTTTAAAGCTTAAAGTCATCTAAAGGTCAACGGTATTGGTGCTATGTCTCATACAACTGATATGATCCTTTAGACACGAATTCACAAAAAAAATGTCTGTAAATATGTTTGTACAGAGTTTACTTTGTCCTGTAAATAGTTTATCAGCTTTACAGATTAAAACCAAAAAGAATTTCAGTGCGTTTTAGCATAAACTTACAAAAATACAAAAAGATTTTGTTTCTACATTGTTTTCAGCAAACCAATGTTGGAGAACGGGTCTTTGAAGTCTGGTAGATGCTAGAACTGGTGGGAATCTCATTGACAATGGGCTGGGAGCTAATCAGTAAAATCTGAAAAGCCAAAACAATAAAAAGTTCATTAATTTGAAACTGTGATTTTGAAAATATCAACAGTTCGTTAGTAACGGGTCAAACCAGGGTCATTAACTTGGACTCAGCAGATAAATCGGTTAACCAAAATTATTAACTTGGACTTGGTCAACTGAGTGGATTTTCATGATTGTTAAAAGTTGAAAATTTCAGGGGTTAAATTGTAAAATTTGAAAAATGTTTGAAGCTGGGTTTGGCAAGTTCGGCCGAACTTGCTAAACTGAATATAGTTTATCATTACAGCAAGTTCGACCGAACTTGCAAGTGAATAGCTTGTTTTAATGAAACTTAAGTTCACCCGGACTTATGATGGACTTATTAACTTGGGCTCAACAAGTTCGCCGAACTTGCCAGGGTATTAGTACCTAAGCAAGTTCGACCAAACTCATTTGTGCAAAGATTAATACTCTGAGCAAACTTAAGCATTTGAGAGATTTGAGTGAAATTGCAAGAAAGAAACGTGCCCAAATTTATTTGAACTTGGTGATTAGCACACCACTTTCAATGGAAGAGGTGTGTATTTGTGATTTTAACCATAAATTGGACGTTAAAATCTTGATAATGAACATAAATCGACCATGAAAACATTTTGGATTTGGTTAAAATGATCGAGTTGTGATAAGCAGGTTATGTTGAAGGAGATGACAAGTTCGGCCGAACTTGTTATCAAGTTCGACCGGACTTGCTATCAAAGTTGAATAAATTTGTTTTAAACAGAAGTTCGACCGAACTTCATGAAACTGAATATGAATGAATGGTTTGTGGAAGTTCGCCCGAGCTTAAGTGTTAGAATGTGATAAGATTTAAGTTCGCCCGAACTTAGTTTTGAAAATTGTTGAACATGTGTTTTGTACATGTTCGAGCGAACTTGATAACAACAGAATGTTTTATCACTTCTCAAGTTCGCCCGAACTTGATGAAAAGTGTATGAAAATTTGTAATCTTTTTCTCGTAATGCATGCTAAGTATTTTGCGTCGTCTTTCAGGTTCAAGAACCAGCAAGGGTGATTGCTATAGATTTCTCAAAATTCCATAACACGTGCATTACACTCGACAAGGCGATATGTCCATCTTTGAAAGATTATGACAGTATCTTGAAGTTTCTAAAGGAAAGTCCTATTTATCGAGCGATCATGGAGTGCACAGTGTCTTATAGATCTCAGACGTACCATTCCTGGACGAACGCGAGTCTCAGTGAAGATAAAAAGACCATCACATCTTCTGTGCAAGTCGGGAATGAAGTCAAACCTATTACAGTTACAGAAGACGATATTCGACGGATTCTACAGTTCGACGATGATAAAGACGATCTGATATTCCTTGATGAGAAGATGGTCAGAGGGTGTTTTTATAGAATGGGTTACAAGGGGAGCGTGAATAAGCCGACATTGAAAAAAGGGGAAGTACCAAACCCCTACAAGCTCCTAATGCATGCAATTATCCACTTGGGGAGAGATCACCACTTGGTCTCCCCGGATGTATGTTCTTTCGGTATAGTTTGGCTAGCTAGTAATCGGGCCGATTTCTAATGTTATGCTACCGAATTTATACAAGAAAGTTGTTTTTATCTGTCTCGAATCTTTCCTCTTTGAGCTTAATCACACATTAATCATGGTTTCGATCCGAAACATGAACTTACATGTTATTTCTATTAAAACTTTGTTAAAATCACTACTTGGCTTTCTATCGACAAAACTTTTTTCATAACTATTTCGATGGCTTCAAAATTAAACATGAGCTCTTCCTCCATGCCTGCTACAACCTCTGCTACAACTAGTTCAGTGCTTCCACCACCTCCATCCTATGACACTCTGCCTACTCAGAATGTCTACAGATCTGGTGTTCCAGGGAGAACTCCTATTATAGCTTCTAATGATGAAATTTTAGCTTTGTTTGGTAATATACAGGATCAGATGAAGCAACAGCAGAAAACTAACCAAACAATAATGAGAGAAATACAACTCTTGAAGTCCAAATCCAAGAGACCTGCTGAGGATGTCGTCACTCCCTCGCAGCCGAGGAATCTGAACTTTATCTCAACAGTGTATACTGAGGATAATCAGGGCAATGTCGTACCAAGTCGTTCTCGGAGCAATGTTCCTGAGATACCCTCATCAGCCAGGATATCGACTGTAAGGGGCCCAGGATACGCTCCAGGATATGGCCAGACTCAGCAGGCTGGTAACCTATCTAATAATGTTAATACTCTTGCTACTAACAATGTTAGATCTTCGCAGGATACAAGTGTAACCTCGGCACTCTCCAGAGAGCTTCAGAAACTGAAGGATATGATATCTAGTGTACCTGGGGTAGTGTAGCCCATGCCAGAAGTATGCCAGGATAGTCACAACATATCCCGTTTTGCTTGCCACATTTGTGATGCTGAAATCCGAAAGAGATTCCAAACCCCCAACATGAAGCTTTATGATGGAACGACGGATCCTGAAGAGCATGTTGCCCAGTATAGGCAGAGGATGGAAGTGAATCCTATTCCACCAGATCTAAAGAAGCATGTCTTTTCAAAGGCTTCGGCTCTACTCTGACAGGATCAGCCTTGAAATGGCTCTTAAGCGTTCCACCTCATTCAATTACATCATTTGCTCATTTGATTAATTTGTTGAACAATCACTTTTCTCGTAGTAGAAGCTTTGAAAACTAACAAGTGATCTCTACAGGATAACACAGGGACCTCATGAATCCCTTAGGGATTACGTGAACAAATTTAGTAGGGAATCCCTGGATATCCCAAACCTTAATGTTACTACGGCAGTACAAGCATTCAAGATGGGATTATAGAAGGATTCCAATTTTATCAGGATCTTGTGATGAAACCTTGCAAGAATTTGGACGAAGCTCGGAATAGAGCCCAAATATATATTAGGCTTGAAGACGACAAGAAAATGCAAGAGAGGATGAATTCATCCTCGACATACGAATCAACTAACAGGAAGTCAGAATCCTCATACAAGCCATATCGCTCTAAGCCATATGGCAGGAATGACAGCAAGAAAGTGAATGTTGTTGAGGACGAGGATCCGGAGGAGTATCCTAAGTTATCTGAATACTGTTTTTCTGTTAATACTCCTGAACTAATATATGCCATGCAGGGTTTAGGAGATAAAGCAAGGTGGCCTAGGAAGAACCAACAAAAGGCTGATTCGAAGGATAAATCCAAGTGGTGTGCCTTCCGTGAAGATTTTGGACATGTAACGGAAGATTGTATAGCCCTGAGAAAGGAGATAAGCTATCTGCTAAGCAAAGGCTACTTGAAAGATTTTATTGGTAGGGGGAAGAATAAATGTTAGGATACTGACAAGGATCCTGAACGAGCATCATCGCCTCCCCCAGATGCCAAGATAATCAATTTCATATCTGGAGGATCTGATATATGTGGAATCTCTTATTCTACCGCTAAACGGCATGCCAAAGAGGCAAAGGCAGAAAGAGGAGATAAGCCAACGAGGATGACGATGCTTACGAATGAAAAAGTCATAACATTCAATAGTGACGACCAGGATAACATCCAGGATCCTCATCATGATGGTCTGGTAATTACCTTGTATATCGCTAGCCATTTTGTACGCAGGATATTAGCGGACAACGGGAGTTCGGTCAACATTATCCAGCTGAAAAGGATGAACATCCCAGAAATGGAGATTACCTCGAAATCCACCGTGCTTGTAGGGTTCAGTGGAGAAGCAAAGAACACTATTGGAGAGATAAAGCTGCATGTCATGGATTCATTATCCTGCTACAATATTATATTAGGTAGGCCATGGATCCATGATATGAAAGTTGTACCTTTCACCTATCATCAGTGTGTCAAGATCCCTACCCCTTGGGGGATAGTCAAAGTGGAAAGCGACCAACAGGAGGCGAAGGAATGCTACTCCTCTTCCATGAAGGCGTCAACAAAATCCAGTATAGGATAGCAATTAAAGATACAAGCCCAGGATACCGTGGGAACTTCAGAGCAGGATGTTAAGAAAGCTATCCTGGATCAGGATAATCCAGATATCTCGATGCTTGTAGGGGCCAATATCCCTCAGGATATTGAGAATCAACTTACTAACTTTTTAAAATGCAGGATGTCCATGTTTGCATGGAAACACGAAGATATGACAGGTATATCAAAAGATATTATAACTCACAAGCTTGGAATTGACAAATCTTTCAGGCCCGTTCAACAAAAGAGAAGGAAATTCGCTCCTGAAAGGAATGCAATTATACAAGAGGAGGTTGTAAAGGTTGCTAAAATCCAAGATGATCAGGGAAGTCAAATTTCCTAAGTGGCTAGCAAACGTGGTGGTGGTCTAAAAGAAGAATGGGAAGTGGAGAGTTTGTGTACATTACACAAACCTCAACAAAGCTTGTCCAAAAGATCCATTTCCACTGTCCCATATAGATTCCATGGTGGATGCAACTGCTGGACATGAAATGCTGACTTTCATGGATGCATCCTCGGGATTTCAACAAATCCAAATGGAACCTCCCGACCAGGAGGATACAGCATTCATGACACCCACATGTATATATTGTTATACTGCCATGCCCTTTGGTTTAAAAAATGCAGGTGCAACGTACCAGAGGCTGGTTAATATGATGTTTAAAGACGAACTGGGGGACACCATGGAGGTATATATTGATGATATGGTGGTGAAATCTAAGAAAGCGGAGGATCATCTCCAGGATTTAGAGTGTGCCTTCAATATCCTGGACCAATATAATATGAAAATGAATCCTGCTAAGTGCCATTTGGAGTGGGGGCAGGAAAGTTTTTAGGATACCTGGTGACCAAGAGGGGGATAGAAGCAAGTCCGAAACAAATTAAAGCTATCCTGGATCTTAAATCACTATCTAATATGAAGGATGTTCAGAGGTTAACATGGAGGGTAGCGGCATTAAACAGGTTCATAACAAGATCCTCAGAAAAATGCAAGGAATTCTATGATATCCTAAAGATCAGCCCCAGAATCCTCGATAGCTTTAACCGCCTTTGGAGGCTCCTCAACCGCCGGTTTGGCAATGCGCTCTACGGGTTTGCCACCAAGGTCCCTCAGTTTCGCCTCCCAGGCTTCAATGTCCCAGATAGGGCATTCAAAGCCCACGGCTCTGGCTTCATAAGACATCTTTAGCCTAGCTTGAAGGAGGGAGATGACAACAGAACCCGTGAGGCCTTCCCGGTAGGCGATCAGGTCTTGTTCGTGTTGAAGCTGAGTGGCATCCAGTTTAGCCTGAGCCTCTTGAGCTACCTTCTCCTCGGCAAGCTTAGCATCACAGGTCATAGCCTTGAGTTTGTCTTCGTAATGCTGTGACATGGCCTCGGTGATCTTCCTCTGATCCTCATTGGCGATCTCTGCCTTCTTTAGTTTGACCTCCAATGCCTTGACAGAATCACAAGCCATAACCTGGAGATGTGTCAGGCGTTCAAGACCCTACAATGTAAGGTATGATGTCAGTATAATTAACCAGGATATCAATTCAACATATATTCGCAGGATATAGGATGAGGATATTTACCTGGTTAAGAAGGGAAGTCATGAGGCTGCTGGATTCTGCAACTCCAAGGTTCTAATAGGAAGGAGAGGCTTCAGCTGAAACGGCGGGGGAGTCAGTATCCTTTCTCTTTCGAGAACTGGAGGCCCGCGGTCTGGAACTTGAGATAGGCTTAGGCACAACAGAGGGTTTGGAGCTGGAAAAAGGCTTCGATGCGGCTGAAGGCTTGGAGCTTGGCTCTTTTTTCACTGGTGCAGGTCCAGAGTAGCTATTCAACTCATCGAGATCGAAGACTTCTGGGATCTTGGCTGGTTTTGCACAGAAGGGAGGTAACCATATAATTCTAATATACCTTGGATAATGAATATTTGCAGGATATAGGACAGGATCCTTACCAAACATGTTAGAGCTTGAGTGTTGAGTCGAGGATGACGGAAGCGGAATAAAACTTCTTTCAATCTCAGGTAACTTGTAAACGGCTTCGATTCTCTCTGCTGACTCAGTGAGCGGAGGTGTTGATTTCCTAAAGTCCACTGCACACAAAAAACGAAGATGTCAGAGCAGGATATAAAGTAGGATGTCGAGCAAGATATATCTGAGGATATCCTAAAACCCTAGTTCCTACCCTTTGTTAACCACATCACTGGGAATTCCTTCCCTCTAGGGATGGAACTTCTTTTAACAAAGAAGAATTTGGATTTCCATTCCTCCTCACTTTTTGGTAACTCAAAGAACAAGCGGATTTTTGGTGGTGGAATAGAACAGGAACCTGCTGGAGCCATGAGATCTCAACCGGTAGGCAAGGGGAATATCGTTGACACAAAGTTCAGGAACATGTTCATTCTTGATGTGATCAAGAACCATCAGGATCCTCCAGAGCATTGGCATGGTTTGACAAAAGCTTAAGTGGGTGACACGAAAAAATTCCATGATAAAATTAGAAAATGGGAACTTAAGACCCAATGTGAAAGGAAAAGCGTTAAAACAGAGCCACTCTTCAAACGCCATATCTGACTGGATTTCCCGGTCATATAGCCGGAATACCGTCCCATCCGGGAAGATACCCGAAGTCCTGAGGGCCGACAGGTGAGCATCGTCGAACGAGCAGATTTCTTTTTCAGGATGTTGAAGAATGTTTTATGGTGTAAGCAAAGGTGTGGAATCATCGGTGCTTGATCTTGTCTGCCTTGTCATATCTCCACCGAACCAAAAAAATAGGAAGAAGAAAGAGAATGAAGAAAGAGAGAAACACGTTACCTCTGGCTTTCTTGGTGAAGGCAAATGAAGATGAAGATGAATCAATATAAAGGGGTGATGAGTGTTTATAGACTGAGCAGTTGCAAGTTGTCGCATCAAAGTCCTATCTCTTAATTTCATTGAAACTCGTGAAAAATGTAACCGTTAGGGCTCAGGATCCTCAAACAGTAACATTTTTGGGGACAATTGTTATGGGTGAAATTCTGAGCCCATATCTTGTATTATATCTTGACTTAATCATAGCTGTTAACGATCAGGATACCGGACCAGGATATTGGTAACATCCTGAGGCAGTATCCTGGTGATTACTAATTATTTGCATGCAGGACATAGTTGCAGGATCACAATGTTCACGGAGACTCGTTCACCTGAAGACTCGGTCTTAGTGGTTAGAAGAAAGACGTTGAAGCCACAATACTTGGTCAATAACGTTCGATAGCGGATATTCCAAGGGATCCCACCATTTTAGGAAAGTTAGTTTTTCTTTGTAACTATAAATACCGGATAACCAGATCGATAGGTCACAACACATTCACTCACTACTCTCGAATTCTGTCATTTACTTTCACAATTACACACAGCCACTCAATACTAGCAATTCTTGTAACACTTAGCAACGATCTGGGAATTATCCTACACTGTATCTTAATTTTTAAGCAATAAGAAGAACAAGGCAGCGGCGATTGTCAGCTCCCGAGGTTTTATGCCGGAGATCTAGATTGATCAAGGGCTTTCCTCGTACATCTTGTGCCAACCTTTACATTTTTGCTCATTGTTTGATTGTTGATATAGCTCAATATCCTGAGCTGTATCCTGAAAAGTGTTTTTACAAACTAGTAAACCAATACAAGCTTCATAAACACTGCTAGCACACTACCTCACAAAACTAATTTGATCACTAAATTGCTTCGGTAATTTTTGACCAAAACAGCAAGCACGTGCTAGAAATAGCATATTCCTCTTACATTCCCTCGATGACTTAGTCAACGATTACCTGCAAACGTAAACTAAGTACACAAGGAACAAATGTTAAAAACATAAATATTAGTAAGGATCCTTGATCTTTCGACTCCCGCATTATCCGTTAAGGATCCGTGATCCAGGCTCAGTCTCAGAATGGACGATCCATAGCATAAAATCCATGCCCTAACAATTGCCCCCAAAATATGACGAATTAAATGCAAATAGATAAGTCATATTTTCATTAAATTCGAACTATTCGTTGCAAGTGGACTAGCCGTTGCAATCGTGACGTCAGCGATGTGATAGCCTGCAATAAACATCATTATATACAGGGTGTAGATAGAGATGAGACTTCCCATTTAAAAACTGATCTTGGCAATTCAAAATAACCATCCGAAGCTTCAAGGTATTCTCTAAAGTTATCTTTTCTTTTCATTCTTCTCTCAAAATCTATGGCGAAAATGGTCACTCGATCCTCACTAATCAAGGATCCTGAGAACGACAGCCCACCCCAGAGTCAGGATCTCCTTGTAAATCATTCGTTAGAGTTGTGCCGATTCACCGACCCAAAGATTGATCGGATGCATGCCTATTTCCCGGAGGTACAATATTCAGACCTTTTGACTCTTCAATGAAGAATGATTGCATATCCACCGAGTGGGTGTGTTTTCCTGCTACCCCTTTCCAAATAGGGTTTTCTTATCCTTTTCCAACCTTTACCCAAAGCTTTTTTACCTTCACTGGTTTTATGCTACAGCCAGGGTATGCCCATGTTATGGAGGGTACTCTATACCTTGGAGCAAATCATTGCTAATGAGGGCATAATCTTTAGTCTTACTGAACTCAGTCAACTATACAACCTTATTAGCCATGGATCCCACTGTTTCCTATTTAAAGCCAAGCCACAACAACCCCATTCCATCCTCAAAACCACCAAGAATGACTCCAACTGGAGAAATCAATTATTTTTCGTCAGGAGAGACTCTATTCCCAACGGGAATTATCTTCCCAAAAGGTGGAACGTATAGGGTAGGATATGGGATCCATGATATTGCTCTGTAGAAAATTTCTTACTTTTGCTTTAGGATAACTGATTCTTAGCTTTTCTTTTTTCAGTGACCAACATCAATACTTTGACGAAGACTCCTGCCACAGCCGAAAGAATCGTTGCATTTTGGGCGTTGGATTCAACTATTAGGACATTTTCTCCCAAGGTTAAAGATATAGAAGAAGCTACATCATCCTCCTACACCATGTCAAGTAAGTATCCATGCATGTGTTTATATGTGTTTAAAAATAAATTTATCAAGAAGTTGCACTTATCTGTATCTTAATATTGCAGGCGCTGCCAAGTCCTCATTAAAGTCTGCTTCCAAGTTTGGCCTTAGGGAACTTGAGGGGATCATCTCACCTCGATCCTTCAAGAAGGAGCTGGCCAGAGTCCAAAGCCAGTCGGAAGCTAAGGGCATGACCCTTCATGCCAACCCTGGATCCAAGAGAAGAAGCCAGCAGAGCCTGCGCCACTAAGCGACGCCCTCTTACTTGATCAAGACATCCACAGCTGTGTTACTGAGGTAAGGATCACTAAATCTTTGGTTTTTGTAAAAAACTTAGGATGAAGGATCCTTATTTTTACATATTGTCATGTGCAAAAAGTTGCGTAAATCCAAGCCCTGCAAGATAAAAGTTAGCTGAAGCAGAAGATAGCATCGCTGACCTTCGAGCCTTCTGCACTACTAAAGACAAGAAGATTGTGCAGCTAGAGAGGGAGATCAATCGCTTGGGAAAGCAAGCCATAGTGGATGCGGTTCAGGCGAATAAGGATCGATTGGAGGCTGCTGATAAGGCCAAGATCTCTGTTGTCAAGGCTATCCTGAAGGCTAGGATCCAAATAGCTCAGGAAGCAATGGACCCTTCCTTCGATAAAGCCGGATGGGAGGTAGAGGCTTGGAAGCAGAGGGTGAGGGAGCTGGGTGATGATGATGGACCAGAATGGACATTCATGCTTGAGGCCGCTCCTAGTAGTGAGAAGGATCCTGAAGAGGCAGCAGCTGGTGGTGGTGGTGAAGGTAAGGGTGATGAAGCAGCGAAGGAGTAAGCTGCACCAATGGGCGATGATGGAAATTTCTAGACGTGACCGGAGCCCATCTTTTTATGGTTTAATAGTTTTTGTTTTGATGGTAAACAATTTGGTTTTGTACTTAAACAATAGTTTCTAGGGATAAGGATCACTGATCCTTTGGATAATAGGGGGTAGCAAGGGTGAATGGGTCCTTCTGTTTGTGGAGGATGAAGTCCTTGATGCTCCCGCCTTTAGTTTCCTGCACTTTAAGAACCGGTAGTATGACACCATTTGCCAACCCAAGTGGACGGGCCACGTTTTGCTGGTAGAAACTTGGGTAGGCAATTTTGACAACCTTAAAAGGGTTTTAATAAATAAAACTTTAAACGTTTGGCTATATTTGGTGTCACCTACTTATTTTATGCTTTGAATATCGTTGCATCTATACTTATTGGTCAATTCCCTATTATATAACTTTGGAGTTCATAAGTTGTTAAAAAGAATACAAAAGAATACAAAATGTGTGTCAAAACAAGTTCTATCTTAAAGATTTAACATCAAATGATCAAGGATCACAGTTGTCAAAGGTTGAAGGGTAACATAAAGAAGCCAGAAATAAAACAAAGTCAAATGAAGGATCATACTAGTGAATCAGTTAGGATTCTATATCCTTAACACTTACAATTGTGTCAATCAAAGCATAGCAATCGATAGAACTTTAGGATTCATGATCCTTAGCTGTTAAACTTCGTAAACCTGTAACAGTAAATAACTTGGGACTAAGCTAAACATCAAATGAAAGAATCATTAGTAACTGGGGCAAGCCCAACAAACTAGGGACAAGCCCAAATAACTGGGGACAAGCCCAAATAAACTGGGGACAAGCCCATTAAACTGGGGACGAGCCCAAATAAACTAGGGAGAAGCCCATTCATCGTAGGTAATATGAAAATATTAAACCCTAGCTAACGTGAAAACGTTAGAAAACTTAGGATACTGGTGTATGGCCCATACTGGCGACTAACCAATCGTGAGTGACATGAAAATGCCAAAACCTTAGCTAACGTGAAAACGTTAGAAACCTTAGGAACGGATGTATGGTACGTCTACCATTATACTTAGGATCCTACATATAGCCAACAACAATGAAATTGTCAGCCCCTAAAGCGGGAACTGGTCCTGTTGCCTTGAACTATACTTGGATAACATGCGCAACTGGCGAGGGTGTCGAAACCCAACTCGTGTGAATTGTAAAGACCCGTAGGAGGTAATAGATACCTTGGCTGGGGACAAGCCCAAAAACTTTGGATGGTTGGCCAACCACTTGAACCTTTGTAATAGTTCTGCAAAAACTTAAAACTTGATAAAATAGAATGTTAAGAACCTAACATCCCTTCCTTATAATGAATGATAAATATGGAATGAATAAATAAATTGAAAAGTGTTACCGAAAGAAGGATCATATATCCTTTAAGGATCCTGGATTGGATACCAAATTCAATAAGAATCCTCGATCCTTGCTACATAAAGTATTTCTTTAAATGAACAGAATTCCATGCTCTTGGCAGGAGATCACCATCCATAGTTTACAAACGATATGCCCCCTTTCCTACCTCAACTTCAATTAGATATGGGCCTTCCCATTTCGGTGCTAACTTGCCATCTGCAGAGTTCGTGGTATTTTGGAATGCTTTCCTCAATACCAAGTCACCTACTTGAAATCTTCTAACCCTAACATTCTTGTTGTAAGCTCCAGCCATCCTTTGTGGATAGCTAGCGAACCTAATTCTTGCCAAGTCTCTAAGTTCCTCCATGGTATCCAAGTCTTGAGCTAGAGTCTCAGCATTCGCCTCAAGATCACGGATGCTTGTTCTGGCTGTAGGGACTACCATTTCTATAGGGATCACTACTTCAGCTCCAAAGACTAAGGAGAAGGGAGTCTGACCCGTAGCATTCTTGGGTGTTGTCCTATCTGCCCATAAGACATAAGGTAATTCCTCAGCCCATTTGCCCTTTTTGGATCCAAGCTTCTTCTTCAAGTTGTTGATGATGAACTTGTTGGATGATTTTGCCTCGCCATTAGCTTTTGGGTGGACTGATGTTGATGTTATCATCCTAATCCCCCAGCTGTCAAAAAAGTTAGTTATACGATTCCTAATAAATTGGGATCCGTTATCACAAATAATCTCAGAAGCAATTCCAAATCTAGTTATAATATTTCTTTTAATAAAGGATATGACTTCCTTTTCTCTGACTTGGGCAAAGGCTTCTGCTTCTATCCACTTAGAGAAATAGTCTGTCATAGCTAGCATGAACACTTTTCCTCCTGGTGCCTTGGGAAGTTTGCCTACTATATCCATTCCCCACCTCATAAATGGCCAAGAGGAGGATATAGGATGCAGAGGTTCTGCCGGTTGATGAAGGATATTACTGTGTCTTTGGCAAGCATCACACTTCCTTGCATATTCCATAGCATCCTTCTTCATTGTAGGCCAATGATATCCTGTTTTGAGGATCCTTGAAAATAATGCTCTGCCCCCAGTGTGGTTTCCACAGTCTTCTTCATGAAAACCCTTTAAGACTTATTGGATCTCAGGATCCTCAATACATCATAGATAGGGTCCTGCAGGAGATCTCTTATATAACATGTTATTAATTATAGTGAATTGGGATACCTTGATCTTAAAGGCTTTAGGATTTTCGCCCATTGGAATTTCCCCATTCTGAATATACTTCATTATTGGGAGGATCCAGGATCCTGAATTCGACTACGGATCATCACTGGGTAGAATTGCAGTATCACCCAGTATCTCCATTGTTTCATTTTCCTCAGTTGTAGGAGTTAGGACATGGATGATAGGTATCGTTACATCCTCTTGCATCTTCAGTGAGATCCTAGATTGGCCAAGGTATCTGCTTCTGCATTCTCTTCTCTAGGTACCTGTGTAAGGTTCAAAAAAGCAAAAGAATCTGCCAATTTCTTGACTATCTCCAAATATTTGATTAGTTTCTCACCTATTAATAGCATAAGAACCATTATAGTGATTAGTAATTAATAGAGAATCCACAAACACTTGAAGATACCTGATCCTCATATGCTTAGCTAATTGCAACCTGCTATCAAGGCCTCGTACTCCGTCTCATTATTAGTGGTTTGGAATTCACATGCTATAGATTGGGGTATAATGTCCCCCTGTGGCGATTTTAGTAGTAAGCCAAGTCTAGTTCTTTTGACATTTGAGGCTCCGTCTGTGAAGAGTGTCCAAGGATCCTTGGTCTCTTCAAGTTGTTGTACTTCCAACTCAACTTCTCATTGAAGATCACTACTAAAATCAACCACAAAATCAGCTAAAGCTTGGGACTTGATAGCAGTTCTGGGTTCAAACTTAATGTCATATGCACTAAGCTTGACTGCCCATTTTGCCATTCTTCCTGACATTTCAGGTTTCCTAAGAACATTCTTAATAGGAAAGTTAGTTTTAACAATAATTGTTTGAGTTTCAAAATAATGTCTAAGTTTAGTGCAAGCCATGATTAAAGCAAGAATAAGTTTCTCTAAGTGAGAATACCTGGCCTCAGCATCAAGTTACATAGTATACCGGATGTTGCTGGCCTTCATGATCCTTAACAAGGACCGCACTTACTGCTTTACCTGAAACAGCTAGGTATAAGGACAATGGTTCTCCATTTTCTGGTTTCATTAGAGCTGGAGCAGAGGATAAGTAATCCTTAAGGGCTTGTAGGGCAGCTTCATGCTTCTCAGTCCATTCAAACTTCTTATTCTTCCTCAGAATATCATAGACAATCCTTGCATCTTTCTAAGGATTTTGAAATGAATCTGTTCAAGGCTGCAATTCTTCCTGTCAATCTTTGTACATCCTTAGCATTGGAAGGAGATTTGATGTTGATTATAGCTTTTATCTGCTCTGGACTTGCTTCGATTCCTCTTTTGGTCACCATATATCCTAAAAATTCCAGCCTTAACTCTGAAATGGCACTTAGACGGGTTCAACTTCATGTTGTATTGGTCAAGGATATTGAATGCTACTTCAAGATCCTTCAGGTGATCCTCGGCTCTTTTAGATTTCACCACCATGTCATCTATGTAGACTTCCATTGTGTGTCCAAGCTGCTCCTTTAACATCTCATTCACTAACCTATGGTATGTAGCACCTGCATTTCTTAAACCAAAGGGCATAACAATATAACAATATATGCCGGTGGGTGTCATGAACGTTGTGTCCTCTTGATCAGATGGTTCCATCTAAATTTGCTGAAATCCAGACGAAGCATCCATAAAAGTTAACAACTCATGACCCGCTGTAGCATCCACCATGGAGTCAATGTGGGGTAACAGGAAAGGATCCTTGGGACATGCCTTGTTTAAATCAGTAAAGTCAACGCATACCCTCCACTTCCATTTTTCTTTTGAACAACAACCACATTGGCTAACCATCTTGGATACTTGACCTCTCTAATCATACCTGCTTTTAGTAATTTATCTACCTCCTCTTGGATGATGGCATTTCTTTCTCCTTTTTTGGTGTATTGGCCTGAAGATTTGTCAATACCAAGTTTATGAGTAATAACATCCTTAGATATACCTGTCATGTCTTCATGTTTCCAAGCAAAGGTAGATTTCCTTCTCTTCAGGAAGGATATTAAATCCTGATCAATAATATCCAGGATCCCGGATCCTATATAAACTTTGGATTCAGGATCCTCAGGATCTAACAGAATATCTTTGACGTCCTGTTCTCTAGCCTCCATGACGTCTCTCGAAGGATAATTTAATTGCTATGCTTCCCTGGGCTTTGAAACTGGTTTCATTGAGGAAGTGTAACAATTCTTCGCTTCTTGCTGATCACTCTCTATCTTTACTACTCCCCAAGGAGTTGGTAGCTTGACACGCTGGTGATATGTTGAGGGAACTGCCTTCATATCATGTATCCATGGCCTGCCAAGGATAACATTACAACAAGATAAGGAATCTATTACACAAAATTTCTGGACAGAATTCACTCCCTCTATATAAATTGGAAGTTGTCTCCCAATGTATTCTTAGTTTCTCCGCTAAATCCCACAAGGACAGATGATCTTGGAATGATTTTGGAATGTTCATTCTCTTGAGGACATCCAACTGTATTATGTTCACTAAGCTCCCTCCATCGATGAGGATCCTGCGAACAAAATGGTTAGAAATAAACAATGTAATGACTAAACCGTCGTGATGAGGATCCTGTATGTCTACACGGTCATCCACATCAAATGAAATCACTTTTTGCTGAGTCAACGTTGATGTTCGAATTGGTCTTCCTCCACTCTCCATCTTCGTCTCCTTGGCATGTCTCTTTGCTGCGGAAAAGGAGGTTCCACAAATATCAGATCCTCAGGAAATGAAACTTATGATTTAAGCGTCTGTTGGTGGAGGAGGAGCCCTTTCAGGAATTTTTTCAGGATCCTGGATCCTTGATTTTTTCCTTTCGAACAACTCCTTCAGGTATCACTTGCTCAAAAGATAGCCTATTTCTTTCCTCAATGCTATACACTCGTCGGTGAGATGACTGAAATCCTCATGATAAGCACACCACTTAGATGTATCCTTAGTAGCTCCCTGCTGGTCAGATTTCCTTGGCCATCTAGCCTTGTCACCTAAATTCTGCATAGCAAGGATTAGTTCAGCATTGTTAGCAGAAAAACAATATTCAGAAATTGGAGGGTAATCCTCATCATCTTCCTCCTCTTCAACCGCATGCACATTGTGGCGGTCATTCTTAGAGTATGACTTGGATCGATTATTCTTAAAGGATGATCCTTGTTTTTCCTATTTTGAGGATCCTGACAGTCTCTCTTGGATCCTCTTATCATCCTCTAACAGAATGAACCTCAATGCCCTATTCCTCACTTCGTCTAAATTCCTGCAAGTTGTCATAACAAGATCATCATAGAATTTTGAATCCCTAAGTAACCCCATTTTAAATGCTTCCACGGCATTGACAATATCCAGATTGGGGATATCTAAGGATTCCTTACTAAACCTAGTAATATAATCCCTTAAGGATTCATCGCAACCCTGTGTTACCCTATATAAATCACTAGTTAATCGTTCAAAGGTTCTACTGCATGAAAACTGATTATTGAACAAATTAACTAAACGAGAAAATGAAGTAATTGAGTAATGAGGAAGACTCAGCAGCCATTTCAGTGCCGATCCAGTGAGTGAAGATCCGAATCCCTTACAAAGACAGGCTTCTTTTAACCTTTCAGGAATGGGGTTTATCTCCATTCTTTCCCGGTACTGTGCTACATGCTCCTCTGGATCAGTTGTACCATCGTACAGCTTCATGTTGGGAGTTGGAAGCATTTTGGTATCTCGGCATTGCATATAGGAGGAGCAAACGAGACACCCTGTGGCTTCCATCTGGGATTTCAGGAATGGGTTTAACCACTCTTGGAACATTGGATATCATATCCTTAAGCTTCTGGAGCTCCCGTGCCATAGACTGATTGATACCTGTGTCCTGCATGGAACCATAATTAGTACCAAAAGATGTATTGAAATTGTTACCTCCTGACTAGTTTGGAACCAGTATCGCAGAAGTACATCCGAAAGTAGACACTTTAGGTGCAACAACTGGACCAGATGAAGCAATAGTCTGCATAGGAATGAAGTCTCCTATATGAACTTCAGAGTTCCTGGACGGTTGGCTCCCTAAGGATCCTTGATCCTGAAACAAGTTGGATCCTTGAACTTGAGATGAGGATCCTTGATGTGGTGCATAGAATCCCCTGGACTGGTACTTCCCTTGGGATCCTGCAGACTCATAGAGGAATCCTTGAGGCTTCGTGATTCCTATATCCTCGCTAAAGGATAGATGATCCTTGAGGCTGGAAGTAGGATCCTTTCATTTGGACTCCGGATCCTTGAGAATATTGGACCGTTGATGCTGGAGAAGCAAAATCCAACGACATGGGCATCAGTGGAGAGTGATCCTCTGCTGATCTCTTCTGATTCTTCATTTCATCAATCTCCCTGAGGATCCTCTGGTTGGTTTTGTCCTGTTGTTCCATGTATCCTTTCATCTGCAAAATCAAAGTAGAGAGATCATTGTTAGTGGGCGTAGAGAGGAAACAATAGAGATTTTCGATCCTGTATAAACAGGTGTAGTTTTCTTCTGAGGATTCTCAGCACTCTTCTGGTATGTAGGAGGAATGGGTGGCAACGATGCACTAGGCTGAGATGAGGTAACCGCCGGCATGGCACTTGAACTGGATTTTCCTTGAGAAGCCATGTGATTGATGGAAATAAATGGAAATGAATGAAATGAATGAGTTTTTAGAATTGAAGCACTGATTGCCCCAAGGTGGGCGCCAAACTGTTTTGGTCAAAAATAACACAAGGATAATGTAACCAAATCTGATTTTTGTGAGGTTGGATGTTTGGTTAAACGAATAAGTGTATGAACAAATATTAAAAGTAAATGACAATGAACACAATGATTTATATGAGAAAAAAGCCCTTGATCAAGAGTTGATCTCCAGTATAAAAAATCTCAGGTGATGGAAACTACCGATCACCAACTATATAGCACAAAAAGATTACAACTTCGGATGGTAACAAGCTCGATACAATGATTCTCTAATGTGAAAGTGTGTGTGCTCGACAATGTTGACCAGAGAGTTTGTGTATATGCTGTTGTCTGTAAAAGAGATAGTGTGTTTTTAAAAATGAGCTTGTTACCCCATTAAAAGATAACAAAAATCCTAATAACTAACTTTTCGCTAAATGTGCAAGCGCCCCATGACCTTTTTCAACGGTTATGAGCTGCAAGCACGTGCTAGAAATGGCATATTCCTCCGACATTCCCTTGATGACTTAGTCCACGATTACCTGCAAACGTAAACTGAGTAAACAAGGAACAAATGTTAAAAACATAAATATTAGTAAGGATCCGTGATCCATGCTCAGTCTCAGAATGGATGATCCTTAGCATAAAGACATGCCCTAACAGTTTATAGTCAAGTATTTGAGGTACGGTAATTCACAAACCTCAAGAGAGTATTCAGCATTGCACAATATCATCAACATTTTTAATTATTCGATTATTCATAAGTAAGGAAATGCATAATAAACTAGTTATTTTACTAAGTAACTAGGTGAGGTTTAATTAGACGAGTACTTCCAACATTGTGTGATTGGAGAGACTTGTTATAGTTTTACTCACTTTGTGGCTTGGAGATTACTTAGCGACTTATAAGAACTTATAAAAGTGGCATATGAACCTTAAAATTTCTAGATTTAAACCTTAACACAAGTCTTTCAACATAGAACTTGTTGGTGACTTAGTTTGGTATAAAAAAGTTCCAAGAAGCAAAGTAAAAGATGAACATGTATAAAGGTTTCATAAAAATTCTAACTTGGACCTCAAAAATGGTGGTTTACCATCTTTGTTTACCATGGTAAACATGTGGTAATACTCCTAGAGGTTATCCAAAGAAGGAGAGGAAGAAAAATTAGACGAAAAGTGCAAGAACAAGCTCAAAACTTATTGTTTTAAAGCTTTAACAATCGGTCCAAAGTTGAGACATTTGAAGATTTAAGAGTGTTTGAGAGAGTGTTTGGAGTGTGGAAAGTGTTTAGGAGGTGGTAGGGGTTGTATTTGTAAGTGGGATTAGGGTTTGGGTGTTAAATGAGGTGGTTGTGGGTTGAAAGGAGGGAGAAGAGACCAAAATTCACGAGATTGAAATGTTTCTGCCAGGCAGGTCCCTTGTGGACAGCAAGGAGATGGCTATACGGTTCGCAAGGATCGGGTAAAGTTAAGAAAACTCATTTTTAGTCCCTACACTTTTGTGGTTTGTTATTTTATGCAATAAGCTCATAGTTAGGCTTGTTTTAGGGTTTTAAGGTGCAAGTAAGCGTGTGAATGATAATAACATGTACGAATAATATTCTAAAGATACTATAGTCTTGACGTACGGCTCAGTTTTGTATAAAATGCCTATTTCGTGATTGTTTACGTATTGTGCAAGATTAATTATACAAGATTGATTTAAAATACAGTTTCCATTATGATCAAGTCTCGAATTACAAAGGATGGAATTGAAATACGAATTACAATAAAACGAAAAGAATTCATATTACGGAACGTTACACTTTAATGGTCCCAGATTCCCGTAAATGTCATCTTCAATGATAGGTTTTTGCCTTCGTGATGGAGATTCAATAACTGGAGGATCCATCATACTATAAACTGTTGAGATTCAGAGGTGTCAAATTTACTTTTATCAAAACAAGTTTGGTTTATTTTATTAACTAAATATATAATTAATAAAATCGCAACAGGAAATTATATAAATAATCGACACCAAAAGTGAACCGAACAGGATCATACTTACGCACATGAAAATACGATAAAAAATATTAATTAATCTATTGATGGGATTAAATATACCTTGTGGTTAATAATTAACCATGTGAGACACCAAGTTACAACAAACAAATGCAAGACAAGAACACGAATGGAGAGGATGACGTCTCGTGACGACACTAGAAAATGTGACTACACTGGAAAACGACGATGGAAACCCCTTGGCTTGGTCAGTGTCACAATACAAAGGAAGGGAAAAGGTGGGGCAGCACTTTCTTTGGAAGTGGTGGCTGTGTTGTTTTGTGATTGAATTCGCAAAGCAAAAGTAGTCCACCCTTTTGAATGCTTCGTGTATATATATTTGTTGTGAATTTTATGATAACAGTTTGTATACATCACAAATTCACTTTTGACTATTTCATGTATATATATTTGTTGTGAATTTTATGATAACAGTTTGTATACATCACAAATTCAAAGTGGGACTTAACTCGTTGTAGAAGATATTGTAGTGGTTGTTAAAAGATAATTATAAAATATAATAGTTAATTAGGTTTTATCTCGTAAACCCTATTAACTATTACTAATCATCTCCCGGGCCAAAGCCCAATACAACTAGTATAAGCCCAAATGCGATACGAAGCCTAAAAAACAAAGTTTAATTAAATAAGTAACTAAATTATAAATTATTTATAACTGCTATAAATAATAAATCCCATTCCATGATAATATATATAATTATTCTAGATAATTATATATATATATATATGATAATTATATATATATATATATATTAGTTCCACTAATTGTTCGCAAATACTGTTAACCAAGTTAAGTGGATTTAATATTCGTTGTAACTTTTACGAGTCATAGCTCGGTCAGCAGGATTGACTTATCGAACCTATACATATAAATCCAAAAATCTCCCACTTGGATGACGTTTGATAAAATCCTCAATGCAGACAGTCATTGGTGCTCTAGCTGCACATGGTTGTCCCCAACAAGGTATAACACTTTAAAGTCATATACAAAAACACCTTGTTATTAGTGACAATTTAATATTGCAAGACAATAGACTTATGGAAAGTGTTTTCATTCATCCTTTGTATAAGACATCAGTTGAATAGATGAGACATGGATTAAGTTCATTCTCATATGGTGTTTAATTATTATTGTTCTCGATCAAGATTCATAGTGGTCCAATCAAACTCACAGTAAGTTTGGGTAAGGACTTACACTTCACCAATTTGAAGGCACCAAGATGTATAACTCTTACATATCATGTAAGAGTACAGAATCCCTTATCGACTACATACAACTCCCACTGAACTTAAGAACTATTCCCAATTAGAGCCTTTATGACTGGCAGTTACGCGACAATGGTTGGCATTAATCAAAGAATAATCCTTGGTAAACATAGGTTCTAGTATGTATCTCAGGTCAAAGGATACTAAATGATTATATCAATATCAAAGCATCTTATGACGTTTGTGATTTTGGATGTCAACTACTTGAGCCCAAATTGAGAATAGTCTTAATTAAAAGTTGTTCCCACGAGTCTGGCCGACTATGGATATTTTAAAACTTATTAAAATCAACATAGTTAGAAGATTCAGAATTGCATTTAACCAGTAAATCAAAATGAATTCAAAAGTAAAACTATTAAAGTTCATACATCCAAATACTAAATCAAAACATATAGCTAGCTCATCATGCTTGTCCTGAGTCATGGGCTTGTAAACGGGTCTGCTAGGTTTTAATCTGTGTTCACTTTGCTTATCACGATGTCTCCACGTTCCATAATTTTCCGTATGTAGTGGAACTTTCTTAAAATGTGCTTGGCCCTGTAATGAGATCCGGGCACTTTGACTTGAGCAATAGCATCTGTGTTATCAAAGAATATATCGATGGGTTTCTTAACGCTTGGAAACACATCGAGGTCGGTTATGAATTTCTTCATCCAAGCACCTCCTTTGCGGCATCGGTTGCAGTTATATATTTAGATTCAGTAGTTGATTCCCCTACCACACTCTGCATGGAGCTCTTCCATGAGATAGCTCATCCATTTAGAGTGATTACAAAACTGATTGTGAGCGAGAGTCATCTCGGTCAGTTTGAAAATTGGCATCAGTGTAAAATCTTACAGTGACCTCTTCTTCTACTCCTCCTGATATTAAGAACATATCTTTAGCTCTTCTCAGATACTTCAGAGTGTTCTTAACAACATTCCAATGGGGGATCCTAGGTGTTTGCTGATAATGACTAGTCATGTTTAAAGCATGCGAGACATCAGGTTTAGTACATAACATAGCAAACATGATAATCTAATTACTAGAGCTTATGGAACTGCTTCCATTCACTGAATTTCAGTGTTCGTTTAAGGAGATTGCAATTTTTTCAACACGATCCCTTTAGTCATATGAACACCACCTTTCTTAGAGTTTTCCATCTTAAAGTGTGTCATCATTTTGTCTTTGATGTACTTTGCTTTAGCCCTAGAAGTTGCTTGGATCTATCCCTATAGATTTTGATTCATAGAATATAAGTTGTTTCTCCAAGATCTTTCATTGCAAAACAAGTTCCCAAATAGTGTTTAACTTCGTTAAGTGTTAAGCATAGGGATGTTGTTTCCAATGATTAGTATATCATCCACATATAGGATGAGGAATGATACAGTGCTCCCACTAGACTTTCTATAAACACAAGGCTCATATTCATTTTTACAAAACCAGATTCTTTGATATTTTGGTCAAAACGAAGATTCCAGCTACGAGAAGCTTGCTTAAGTCCATAAATGCACTTATTCAGCTTACACACCCTATTAGGATATTTTGGATCAATAAAACCGTCTGACTTAACCATATAGAATCTTCAGAGTGATGTCCATTCAGAAAAGCGGTTTTAAAATCCATTTGCCACTTCTCCTAGTCATAGTACGGAGCTATGGCAAGCAATATCCAGATCGATTTGATCATAGCAACGGGCGAGAAGGTTTCATCATAGTCAATCTCCTGAGTTTGAGTGAAATCTTTCGCAACTAGTCGTGCTTTATAGGTGTGTACCTTTCCATGCATGTCGATTTTTCTCTTGAAACCCCATTTGCTCCCTACTGCCTGACATTCGGGGGTAGCTAAACCAACTCCCAGACTTGATTTTCATGCATAGATTGCATCTTAGCGTTCATTGCTTCCAGCCATTTCGCAGACTCAGAATATGAGATAGCAGATTTATAGTTAGCAGGTTTGTTATTAGACTCATCTACTACCAGGAGTTCAACACCTTCAAGATGCCAAAGGTATATGTCAGGTTGTATACGAGTCCAGCTACTTCTATGAACGCCTGTGTTTGTGTCTGATTCATCATCAACAATTTCTTGTTGTTCGGACGTTTCGACTTCATCGATTAAGAAGTTCTTCCTCGAGAAAGTGTCCCTTCCTTTTGATGGAAATAACATTTGCATCAGGATGGTAGAAATCATGTTCGCTTCTTTTATAGAATCCGACGAAAACAACCTTTTCTCCTTGAGGATCACGCTTATTATTAGAATCACTTGTGATGTATGCATCACATCCTCATACTCAGTATTCTAAATTAGGTTTATACCCATGCCATATCTCATATGGAGTTTTGTTTACCTTTTTAGTCGGAGCTAGATTGACAACACGAGCGGAAGTCATAAGAGGATGACCCCAAAAAGAGTGAGGCAAGTTAGTTTTACACATCATCGATCGAACCATATTAAGTAGGGTTCGATTTCTCCTTTCACTCACGCCACTAAGTTAGGGTATGCCTGGTGGAGTGGGTTTCGAAATTATTCCACACTCTTTCAGATGATTGACGAACTCAAAGTTGCGGTATTCGCCACCTCGATCTGATCGAAGTATTTTTATCTTTTTGGTTTTCTAATTTGATTTGAAACTCTTTGAACTTTCAAACGTTTCATGCTTATGCTTCATAGGATAGACATAAGCATATCGACTATAATCGTTGATGATAGTAACGAAGTATCTTTCATGGTTTCTGGTCATGGTTTTGAAAGGGCCACATACATCAGTGAAATGAGTCCTAGGAGACCATTGGCCTATTCACCAACACCGGTGAAGGGACACTTTGTGAGTTTGCCAGCTAAGCAAGATTCGCAATCATTAAAGGAGTCATGTCCGGTGGATTCAAGAATCACCTCGGATTGGAGCCATTTTATGCGTGCCTTACTTATGTGGCCAAGCCTACAATACCATAGAAAGGCTTTATTAATACCGACTTTGTTACGCTTAGAAAGATGATATATGTTATTACATGTTTGAAGATTAATCTCATAAATACCATTTCAAGGTTTTGCTTCGAAATAAAAGATATCATTCAAGTAAGCAGGAATAGAAATACCATTAAAACGTACTTGAAACCTTGTTCAAACAAAAGGGAAACCAAAATAATGTTTTTGGCTAAACCTGTAACACCCCAAAAACGTCGCAGCGGAAATACAAACGTAATGGTGACGGAAGTTGGTGCCCATAAATATCTTGGTGGACGATGAATCGTTAATTTTTGACATATTACTTAATTAAAACATTGTTTAAAAGTTAAACATAAACCATAACCATAACATAGTTAAGTTGTCTTGATCCTTATGGATCTTAATACAGTCAGTCCCAAATAAGTTTAAAAGTGTCCAAAGTTTATTATTAAACAAACATGCATCACAACCACAAGATATGCCAAAGATTCCCGAAGCCATGCTCAAGTACCTAAAGAACACATTAAAAATCAAGTGTCAACACAAAGGAGGGTGAGCTCACATATTATAATTTAAAACAAGGAAAACTTTCCAATTATGTGTTTATTATAAAAACATCCAAATAATATTTTCGAAAGTTAATTTATTTCCTTAATAAAATCCATGAGTCAGCCGTCGCAAGCGTTTCCCCAAAACCTCCGAACTAAGCATCTTCCCAAGTTTTACATATTAAATTTATTGCATCAAATGTTCAGACTCGTATGTTTGCAAGACAATACGAACTATATATTAACATTAAGGGTATAATCAACGCTAGACAATAACAGAATATAAATTCGTCGATTGACATGACACGGAGCTACCGGTCGCGACGGGGTTGTCAACCCAATAGATCTATCAACAATTCCACGCAATCCATATTAATGATTAAATGGCTAAGTTTGCGCAAAGTGCCCACAATGGGTCACCCAAGGTGCCAACCTTATGAACAATATATATATCCTACTAAAATGATAAAATTTAATATAACACGTTGTACGAATCCCCAACGTCCCCACCGAAACGTAAGCCTAATCCCGATACTCACTCTCTTGAGACCGGGCCAATTCGTTACAACTTTAAATTTAAACATTTTAAATCCACACGGTCGTTCTATCCCATATCGCCGTAAAATCCCCGTTTCATCCCCGAAACGCATATATCATTGTTCCAAAGCCCGTTTCATCCCGAAACATATTTATATCCAAAACCATGTTTTTCTCCAAAAACATATCATACAATTCCAAATCATATTTTCCATGAAAATATATTTATAGTTTAATTAAAGGCATATTTTATACGAAAACGT
The DNA here is from genome assembly GCA_947069175.1 of Scalesia atractyloides. Classification (NCBI taxonomy): domain Eukaryota; kingdom Viridiplantae; phylum Streptophyta; class Magnoliopsida; order Asterales; family Asteraceae; genus Scalesia; species Scalesia atractyloides. The sequence goes on along the minus strand of CAMTDV010000019.1, from coordinate 44,963,312 downwards.
ATACTTATCCTTCTAAGGTGTGTTCTTTCCCCAAAACATATACTAAAACAGTAAAAAGAGGGGTTTAGTGACACTCACCTTTGGGTTCGTAAAGTGCGGTCCCACAATTTGATTCTACACGTCCTAATATACGTAGGCACGATTTAATAATCAATATATTAAAAAATTCCTAAGTTTCTCCAATACTTAGAATTTTCACATAACTTTGAGATTTTCTCGAAAAGTTATTATTTTTCATTATGTTGGCATATTAATATATATATGAGTTCATATATACATATTTTTTAAGATATTGCGACTTGAACGATTATTGGTGACCTTAATGTTTTATCCGATACACTCCCGTTTATAAATATTATATATCTACGATTTGCGCGTCGTAATATATATACATAACATATTCATAATATCATAACATGCGAAAACTCATTAACTTATTCACTTTATCATTTTAAAGCATGTATACATGAAATAACTCACTAAGTTGACCTATGTATCAATTTTCATGCTCGACAAATAAGTTACACATTTTAACGCGATATCACCGATTCTACCGTTTTAAACATACAAGTGTACATGCATAGACTTAATTCCCGCTATCATGTCAACACTTAACATATTATAATGTACACATATTTAAATCACATAACACATTTAAACACATAAGGTTCATTCATGAACAACCCATTCTAGTGTACATTGAAAAATGCGTATTTTAGTGATTCGGTAACGTTTTCGGGCGTCGGAAGTCACCTATGACTAACCAAACACCAAATAAACTAAATATAAGTTAATATACTTATATTTATACTAAAAATATCAGTTTATTTACTGATTTAAAATAGTTTCATAAAAACCCTGTTAAAAGGCGATTTTTACCGTTTTTACCGCATAGTTTTGCGTCAAACGTTACCATAACCATCCGAACTCGAAACGACTTCATATTTTAACACAATACATGTTATATACTGAATAAAATGATGGTTATAATACTATTAGTGCAGTTTTTGTGTAAGGCACATAAATCATGCGATTTCATGTATTTTACAATACTTTTAAGTACATAGTACAACATGCAAAGCTAGTAAACTTTATATTAAAGTTCCATGCTATTTACACTTCAAATAACATTATTTTATGCTTTATAATCTGATCTAAACTCATTTTTATCATAACACACTTTGTTCATCATTTCATGGTCATATATTCTCATGCATGCTTATGTACAAGCTCCTAATGCATCCATAACATATTTTCACCAACATGCATATACTCATATGCATCAATATTCATTTATTTCATGTTCGTTCATCCAAGAACACAATCATCTTCATATCATCATCACCAAATCATTCATAGCATTAATGCATGTAACATTCGCATGCTTTTATGAACATAAGACAAATAGCCACATGCATGTGTACATATACATACACGACACACGCACATGTGCACATATACATCCAAAAATCACTTTTACATATTCATCTTCAATCATAAGAACTTTTACAAAAACCCATTTAGATCATGCGTGCATTCAACTTCCATGAATCACATCAACATGAATCATTCAACATAATCAAACTCAATCTTGTGATATCTGTGACGATCCGAACATGTAACAATGATAAACAAGTTATCAATGAATGAAATATTATGTGTTATATGTGAATTATGTTTATTTATTTTGATTATTTACACACATTTGATTCTTGCACAATTTCGAACTCTTAAATCGCTTCTATGAGCAAAATCGGTGAACCGATACGCAAACGAAACCAATTTAATGCAACGTATGTTCTGGAATAAGGACGTAAGCTAAACATACCTTAAATAACCTTCGCATAACTTAGAAATAAGTTTTGGAGGGTTTTGTATGTCAAAGACAAGTTTATTCGATCACATGGACTAATTACGGCAAACTGCGAAAGTCTACCGATTCTCACAGCGACGTACGCTCCGGAACAAGAAAACAATCCTAACATACCATACATATCCTTTACATTGCTTAGAAATAAGCTATGAGGGCTTCGGTATGGCAAAATCACACTTTTACAACTTCAGGGGCTATTTTGCAAATTTTGCGAAACTATGCCTTTTTGCATAAATCGCTATCTGAAACATGTACGGACATCAAAACCGTGACCGTACGACCAAACGAACCGACCTCTGGAACATTTTTGAACATATTTCAAGTTCCGTATACTTTAACGTCCCTATGGAGCTTTGAAATGAGATTTACGAGTGTTGATAGTGCCTGAAACGCGACGAAACGCTGCACGAGCCTGTTCTGCCAAATCTCAAAAGATGTGCCAAGGTCCATGGCTTATGGACCGTAAGCCTAAGGACCATACGGTCCGTAAGGCATGCCCAGCACATCAGATTTGCTGGCAGCAGCCTGCTTGTGCAACCTTTGACTCATCAAACACTTGTGCCACCTTAATCTCTGCAATTGACACGAATTTGGACACTAATCTACACCTAAGATGAGTCACCAACACTTCTCATGCTCTTGTTAATCCAAGATTTCTATAAATACTAAGTGTTCTTCATGGTTGCAACTCTTTGATCACTTTCTTGCAACACCCTTCTCTAAATCCGAATTTGGCACTCATTTTGGAGCTTTCTCAGTGTTCTTGATCAAATCCTTGGTATTTTTAAGTGATCTCCTTCATGTTTGTTTCAATTCTTGTGATTAATTTGATTAAAAGTCACAAAGTTTGAATTTCTGTTGACTTCCAGAATTGATCATGAATTGATCAGTTTAAAATCCATTTGAAACTTGCTTTATGATGGTAATCAAGGTGGTTATGATCCAAAAAAATCATGCCTACTGATTCTCATCGTTTCTAGCTATTTTGACAAGTCAAAGTTTCGGTCAAAATGCGATTTTTGCGCGTTTTGCAACGGATCTGTTTTCGGGTATCAAAACAGGTTGTTTTGATGCCAAAATACTTTCATAAACTTACTTAAGTCATGTCAAGACTTGTCAAATTCGTCACTCTTGTTAAAATGCTTGTATAGAGTCAAAAGTCTAGCGGTTTGACCACCACATTGACTTTTGAATCTGACCCGTTTGGTCAACTTTCAGGCACGACCGAATACTTATTTATGACCATAAATATATAGGGAATAACCCTGTGAGGTTATACCTTATGGTCATGTCTTTCAGATAGTGATATGTTAATCAATGGTAATATCCCTTAAAAATGACCGAAATGCCCTTTTCGCAAGAAAATCAATTAAAAACATATGTAACACAAGATTTGACATATAATCTGATCAAAAACATTTTTAAACATGTTTAAGTATTTAAAACTTATTATGACACATATCTAACCATCCGAATGCGTAGTTACACAAATGATGTGTTAAAATGGCTTAAACTAACTTAACGGGTCAAAAGCACTTGAAGATCTTTCCAACTCAGAATGTAAACTTATTAAACCATGTTATATGAGTTCCAACACTCACTTAGTTTATAAGATCTCATTCTATCCCAATCTTCCGATTTCAAGTTTTGATATTTACACTATTATTCATTTTTAGGACACGCGTGATTTCTCGGATCTTTGAGCTTCGGTCTTCTTATTGATCCAAGATTTATTTTGCTATCACAAGTGAGTACATAGTTCCCCTATTTTATGTTTTCAATTGTTTTGGGTGATTCATATGTGCCAAAAGGTTTACAAGTTTTCAAGTTACAATTGTTATGGTTTACAAGTTTTCAAATGCAAATACTATGGTTTATATAAATAATACGATTTCAATAAAGTAAACAAACTTGTTGGTGCGTTAAATTTATAACAAGAATGACATTCATTAACAATGGCAAAGCCGACTAGTAGTAAGTTAAGGCGCCTTGGACTGACAATCCCGTTACCAAATTTCCCGGGGTTTGTGGGGAAGTTTGGGAAGCGACTGAAACTGTATGTAACAAACCCTTTGGTGGTATGTTATATGATTAAGGGACACCGTGGGTGGTCTCGAACAAGTCAACAAAGGTTTGAATGTATTCATGAAACGACCAAAAGTTTTCAATTAAAAACAAGGAACGATGAACAAATGGTTTATAACAAGGAACGATGAACGATGAACAATGAACGATGAACAAATGAACAATGGTTTATAACAAGGAACAACGAACAATTGATTTATGACAAATGGTTTATGATAAGTGATTTAGATAACAGAACGGGTGTAATGTAATAAAAGCATGGTGGATACGCCGCGGGTACTTCCTATATATAAGTGCTTTTATCACATTGCATACGTGTCGTTATTTACATTACTTGGACAAACGATTTCAAAAAATGACACACAACGATTTTCGATTAAAGATATAAACCATACGAGTTATTTCAAGACGATTTACAACTTGATTTACAAAACAAATGTTTTCGAATCAAGGTTCATGGCTACGAGATTTTATAAATTTTTTATCAATTACATTTATACAATTAATTATTGCAATAACAAATGCTTTCAAAACAAGGTTTTCATTTACGACTCTAGTAGTCGGATTTTATGTTGCAATATATACAAAGCCATGAACTTGACACACTCACAAAACCTATGTACTCGCCGGCATATTTTTGTTGACTCGTTTTCATATATGTTTCAGGAAATCAAGTTTGATGACGATGCGTGCTCACTTAGGATTTGGACGGACCTTAGTGCCTTTAAAATAAGAAAGACAATTTCAATGCTTGTTTGTTTATTTAAGTTTGTTTAAAAGTTTTAAGACAATATGACAATATAATCTATGTTTAATATCCAATGAAATGAAAATCAAATACCAAGTGTTGTTGAAACAATATGTTAACGTGACTCCCCAAGTGTTTCCGCCGCGGTTTGTTGTTTTACGTGATTTGGGGTGTTACAGGTTAGTATCAGAGCACTAGTTATAGGGAATTAGGTTATTAGTAATGCTTTGACCTAGACTATAACCTTCCTAGGACCTTAACGCGAGTTTTCATGCGTTTAGATTTAAAATACAATACAATCACCTATCCTTAGGTGATTACCAAAACAATTCCACAAAAATTTCAAATTCGTTTTCGAAAAATCAATGATTTGTTTTTGGCTTAAGCCTTTAAGTTTTCAAAATCTCGTCAAAGTTTGGGTTTTAATAATGTGGAACACGTGCAATCTGGAAGGGTGGGTGCCTGTACCCTGAGTTTTTTGTCTAAGGCTATGGTGTTCGTACAAATCCACTTAATCGGACCAGTCACTCTTACCTGGGAACTCTTGGGGTGAGTGTCCACTTATAGGCTAAAGCATGTCTTCGCGATACATTATAAAGACCCATTTACTTTGATTAGTCACAGTGTGTCATTTGGGTGTTTTGAGAAACAAACAAGTGACCACATTCTTATGTTTCGTCGATATTTTTGATGCTTGTTTCGATTTTCCGAATGTCAATCTCACGCATCTTCCATCATGTTTCTTTTCTAGAATGCCTCCTAGACGCGATCAAACTCAAGATGCTGCAATGGCAGCACTCATCGCTCAGCAAATGGCTGCGATCCTCCCAAACCTAGTAACTCAACTGAATCAAGCGAACAACAATAACAATAATAACAATAATAACAACAATGCTCCGTGTAGCTACAAACAGTTATGTTCGGCTAAACCACTTGCATTTTCTAGGTCTGAGGGAGCAACGGGACTTCTTCAATGGTTTGAGAGTCTCGAGAGCACATTTCGTTTCGTTCAATGTCCGGATGAGCGAAAAGTTGAGTTTGCATCGAGTGTGTTCAAGAAACGAGCCTTGACATGGTGGAATGGCGTTATGAGAGATAGGGGTGCTGATGTGGCCTTAGCCCAAACTTGAGGAGAGCTTCGAGCTCTAATGATGAGGGAGTTATGTCCTCGTCATGAACTTAGGGCTTTGGAAAGGGAATTTGATGATCTTAAGCAATATAGCGGTGAGCATCGCGCTTATACCGACCGATATGAGGAGCTGAGTTTACTTTGTCCTGCGATGGTGACGCCTTTGGAAAAGACAATCAAGAAGTATATCGATGGTTTACCCGACCCTGTGCAAGATATCGTCACCGGTAGTCACCCTACCTCGGCACGACAAGCTATTGAGTTATCTACAACTTTAACCGAATCCCAAATCAGGAAGGGTAAACTTCATCGCAAGGGCGATAAGAAACGATCTGACCAAGCTACCATCTAAAAGGTCGAAGAAGCGTAAGGCTTCTCAAAACTTTTTTGTGACCACACCACCCGCTCCAACTGCTCCCCAAAACCAAGCTGCTCCACCACCGGCAAAGAAACCATATGCAGGAACTGCACCTCTCTGCAACCGATGTAACAGTCACCACCAAGTTCATGTACCATGTCGATAATGTACTACCTGTGAAAAACTTGGTCACTTGGTGAATAGTTGTCATTTTAACCTGAACCAAGCTGCACAAAACCAAGCTCAACCACAAGCAAATCCTGGTCGACCTCACTTTCCAACTGGTTCATGTTACAATTATGGGGAAATGGGTCACTACAGGAACAACAGTCCGAGGATAGCAAATGCCAATCCGGCTCGTGGACAAACTTTTAACATGAACACAAACGAGGCTCGTGCTGATAATGAAGTTGTTAACGGTACGTTCCTTGTCAGCAATCATCCTGCTTCTGTTCTTTTTTATTCAGGTGCCGATAGAAGTTTTGTGTCACTTGCTTTTGAGCCTTTGCTCTCGATGCCTAGAACTAAACTAGGAAAGCCCTTTTCAGTCGAGATTGCCAGTAGTGAACCCCTTGTGCTTGATTCTGTTGTTCATAATTGTCAATTGAACCTCAACAACCATTTGTTTTCTATCGACCTTACACCTATGCAACTTGGAAGTTTCGACATAATTGGGATGGATTGGTTAACCAAACATCATGCCAAGATTGTTCGAGTACCTCTTCCGTGTGGTGAAATTCTAGAAGTTCGTGGAGAGAAACCCGTTAGTAGCCTTAAACTCATGACGTGTACCCAAGCTCAGAAATACTTGCGAAAGAATTATGTCGCCTTCTTTGCACATATTGTGGAGCAGACAGGCAAGAGCAAGAATATTCGAGACATTCCTGTTATTCGAGTTTACCCTGAGGTATTTCCCAAAGATCTACCTGGTTTACCTCCAGTACGACAAGTTGAGTTTCGAATTGATCTAGTACCAGGTGCTAACCCAATAGCAAAATCTCCTTACTGTCTTGCACCTTCTGAAATGCAGGAGTTATCGAAGCAACTCCAAGAGTTATCTTACAAAGGTTTCATTCGTCCAAGTTATTCTCCATGGGGTGCACCTGTCCTATTTGTGAAAAAGAAGGATGGATCCTTCCGGATGTGTATCTATTACCGTGAGCTCAACAAACTCACGATCAAGAATCGATATCCCCTACCTCGCATTGATGATCTGTTTGATCAACTACAAGGTACCACATGTTTTTCGAAGATCGATCTACGTTCTGGGTATCATCAACTTCATGTACTCGAGGAAGATATTCCCAAGACTGCTTTCCGCACAAGATACGGCCACTACGAGTTTACTGTTATGCCATTTGGTTTGACAAATGCTCCAGCCGTATTCATGGACTTGATGAATAGGGTTTGTAAGCCTTAATAGGATAAGTTCATCATTGTATTCATCGACGACATTCTCATTTATTCTAAGTCTCGAGCTGAACACGAGCAACATCTTCATCTGACAATGGAACTTCTAAAGAAAGAGCAACTTTACGCCAAATTCTCCAAGTGTGAATTTTGGCTGAAAGAAGTTCAGTTTTTTGGTCACATTGTCAACAAGCAAGGTATTCATGTGGATCCTTCTAAACTCGCTGCGATTAAGGATTGGAAAACACCCACTACTCCCATAGAAGTTCGCTCATTTCTTGGTCTTGCTGGTTACTATCGACGATTATTTCGAATTTCTCAAAGATCGTTGTTCCCCTCACTGCTTTGACTCAAAAGAATAAGCCATTTGAGTGGGGATCCAAACAAGAGGAAGCTTTCCAAACCTTGAAACAGAAACTCTGTGATGCTCCTATTCTATCTTTACCCGATGGCAACAACGATTTTGTGGTTTATTGTGACACGTCGAATTTAGGCCTTGGTTGCGTTCTCATGCAACGGGATAAGGTCATTGCCTGCGCGTCAAGACAATTGAAAACCCATAAGAAAAATTATACAACTCATGATCTTGAGTTGGGAGCTGTTATCTTTGCTCTCAAAATTTGGAGACACTATCTCTATGGTATGAAATGTGTGGTTTTCACGGACTACAAAAGTCTCCAACACATATTCAATCAAAAGGAGTTGAACATGAGGCAACGACGTTGGATCGAACTTCTAAATGGTTACAACTGCAAAATTCGCTACCATCCTGGTAAGGCGAATGTTGTGGCTGACGCGCTTAGTCGTAAGGAATGTGTCAAGCTTCATTGTGTTCGAGTTTGATCTGATATCCAAACACATATTCTTGAAGCCCAACGCACTTGTGTAACACAAGGTTTGTTGAAAGACGAATTACCTCACCAACTCGAACTTCAACTCGAAACAAAAGACGATACTATACTACATGAACCGGTTGTGGGTTCCGAATCAACACGATCTCCGTACTCTATTGATGGATGAATCTCATAAGTCTCGTTATTCGATTCATCCTAGTGCTACACAAATGTACATGGATCTCCGTACCCAGTATTGGTGGCCGGTTATGAAGAATGACATTGCCTTGTATGTATCTAAATGCCCTACTTGTCTCAAAGTCAAGGTCAAGCATCAACATCCGTCTGGTTTGCTTAAACAACCGGAAATACCGGTATGGAAGTGGGAGAACATTGCGATGGATCTCATCACTAAGTTACCGCGCACATCTAGAGGTCATGATGCAATTTGGGTGATCATTGACCGTCTAACAAAGTCAGCACACTTCATAGCGATTCGTGAAGATTATCCGGCTGACAAACTTGCCAAGATCTATGTTGATGTGATTGTGTCTCGTCATGGTGTTCCTTTGAACATCATATCTGATAGAGATGCTCGATTCTCATCTCGTTTTTGGAAGACTCTACAATCTGCTATGGGAACCAAACTCAATCTAAGTACTGCTTATCATCCTCAAACGGATGGAGAATCTGAGAGGACGATTCAAACATTGGAGGATATGCTTAGAGCTTGCGTGATCGATTTTGGTGGTAGTTGGGATTCACATCTACCGTTGGTCGAATTCTCTTATAACAATAGTTATCACGCCAGCATCAACATGGTGCCTTTTGAAGCTTTATAAGGTCGAAATGTCGTTCACCTGTCTGCTGGAATGAAGTTGGAGAGTCTCAATTTACTGGACCGGAACTCATTCACGACACAACCGAGAAAGTCAAGAAAATACGCGATAACCTTCTGACAGCTAGAAGCCGTCAAAAGAGTTATACGGACAAGCGACGCAAGCCCTTGGAATTCCAAGTTGGTGATCACGTCCTACTCAAGATATCCCCTTGGAAAGGAGTGGTCAGATTTGGGAAGAAAGGAAAACTTGCACCACGATATGTTGGACCATTCAAGATTGTTGAAAGAATCGGAAAGGTGGCCTACCGACTTGAGCTACTTCCTAAACTCGGGGATATTCACCCAACATTCCACGTGTCCAACTTGAAAAAGTGTTTAGCCGATACAAGTCTCCACATTCCTCTCGACGGGATTCATGTTGATGACACTATGCACTTTGTCGAGAAACCAGTGGAGATATTGGACCGTGAAGTCAAGAAACTTAAACAAAGACGAATCCCGATAGTCAAAGTTCGCTGGGATTCCAAATGTGGCCCAGAATTTACTTGGGAACATGAGGATCAGATGAAAGCAAAGTACTCACACTTATTCTCACATATTTCCTCTTATTAAATTTCGGGACGAAATTTCCGGAAGTAGGGGAGATTGTGATATTTGTGATGATCCGAACATGTAACAATGATAAACAAGTTATCAATGAATGAAATCTTATTGGTATATGTGAATTATGTTTATTTATTTTGATTATTTACACACATTTGATTCTTGCACAATTTCGAACTCTTAAATCGCTTCTATGAGCAAAATCGGTGAACCGATACGCAAACGAAACCAATTTAACGCAACTTATGTTATGGAATAGGGACACAAGCTAAACATACCTTAAATAACCTTCTCATAACTTAGAAATAAGTTTGCAGGGTTTGGTATGTCAAAAACAAGTTTATTCGATCACAGGGACTAATTATGACAAACTGCGAAAGTCTGCCAATTCTCACAGCAACGTACGCTCTGGAACAAGAAAACAAGCCTAACATACCATAAATATCCTTTACATAGCTTAGAAATAAGCTGTGAGGGCTTCGGTATGGCAAAATCACACTTTTACAACTTCAGGGGCTATTTTGCAAATTTTGTGAAACTATGTCTTTTTGTTTAAATCGCTATCCGGAACATGTACGGACATCCAAAATATTTTTTCTAATCATCAATATATTATATGTTAGTGATTGGAATGCGAAAAATCCGTTCGTTACGCGTTTACGGTCACACACGCGTTCATTTTGATTTTCGTCGTAATTAACCGAAAACCGCGACCGTTGACCAAACGAAAAGACCTCTGGAACATTTTTGGACATATTTCAAGTTCCTTATACTTTAACATCCCTATGGAGCTTTGAAATGAGATTTATGAGTGTCAAAAATGACTGAAACGCGACGAAACGATGCACGGGCCTGTTCTGCCAAATCTCAAAAGATGTGCCCAGGTCCATGGCTTATGGACCGTAAGCCTAAGGACCATACGGTCCGTAAGGCATGCCCAGCACATCAGATTTGCTGGAAGCAGCATGTTTGTGCAACCTTTGACTCATCAAACACTTGTGCCACCTTAATCTCTACAATTGACACGAATTTGGACACTAATCTACACCTAAGATGAGTCACCAACACTTGTCATGCTCTTATTTGTCACACCCCGACCCGCAGCGGATAAGGTGATCGGGGCATGATTGGGTTATCATCAAAGCTCATGACATTTATTAAATGTTTCATATTCATTAATACAAATTAAATGAAAGTTTACAATGATTACTACAACATGATCTAACTAACAATCTAACTCCTTTGTTCTCTTCTAAGGCATATCCTATGCTATCCTTGCTTCAACCTGTTCACCTGTATCATGTGTAAAAAGGTTTTTGGATCAACATAATGTTGGCGAGTGAATCCTATGGAAAACATTTGAGCAATTTATTTAAATTGATTATGAAATATGTGCACAACCAAACATGAGTAAAATTAGATATAACTCGATCAACAATCATAAGATGTTAAATGAAACACTCATGAATAATAATGGAAACAATTAAGGGCACGCGATGCTCAACTCGTCTCTCACGAGGAACTGAGGGGCCTGATGAATGAATTGCATAAACATGATAATATGAATAACACAACTACAAACAATATAAACTCAATGAAAACACACATGAACAATAATGAATTTGAATTGAAGCACGCGATGTTCTACTCGTTTCCCACGAGGAACTGATGGGCTTAATGTATGAGTTTCATGTAATTTGACAAACGGAATATAAATAAATCACAACAATAAATCAATCTAAGATTAAGTCATGATGTGGTATGGCACAAGTTTAAATAAATAAATTAATTAATTCATAACACATGACACACCCCAAAACGTGTAATTTAAAAGGGGGAATTGTAAGATTCACTCACAGTGGGTGCGTTCGGTTGATGATGATGAATGCACGCGAAGTGGTTTTAACCACGAGTGAGATTTAACCTAGATAAATCGCATTATGGTTTGGTGAGTAAACGGATTTTATTAAACTATTTTAGTAGGATTGTTGGGTGTATTTTTGTGAGTTTGAAGCTATTTTCTAATCTTAAAAATGTTATTTTTAAGTATTTATAATTGATTTTTAATTAAAATAATTAAATAAAAATAATAAAAATATTTATTTTTTTTCTGCTACAGTTGACCTTGACCAGTTGACTTTGACTGGTCGTTGACCGGTTTGCGGAATATTGTTGTGCGCTCGGTGAGGCTCGAACCCGAGACCTCCCGTACGCGTGCACGCAGCTCTACCAACTGAGCTACGTGTCTAACCCGTTATATATCCGATTTTAATTTCATATATACATTAATTAGAATTAATAGAAAATCATTTATTTTAAAAACAGTTTAAGGCGAAACGGTCATGCACACCACAGGTCTCGAACTCGGGACCTGTGGTTTAATCTAACACACAGTCCACCGCTGGACTGTGTGTTCAACATGTTATATAACTTGATTTTTATTATACTTAAAGACAATTTAAATATTTCCTTTTCTGCCTTATTTTAAAAAAAGAGTTAATTGTCCGAGTCGGTGCTGAGGACCGGACTCGAACTCGTGACCTGTGATATAAACAAACACACAGTCCACCGCTGGACTGTGTGTCTAACTTGGTTATTATTCCGGTTATTAATATACTTAACATATAACGGTATCGACTCCGGTTCAGTTAAACAAAAACTTGATTTTTATTAAGGCAACGTGTGTGAACCGGGATTCGAACTTGAGACGTTAGCGTTTTATGTGCACACAGTCCACCGCTGGACTGTGTGTCTAACCCGATTAATTTCTTGATTTATATTATACTTATATGTTAACGAAAGTGCGTCGTCTTCTTCGTCAATGTTGAACCAGAAATCGGGTCTGACTGGTTCGAGCTTTTGTTCCAGTTTCATTAGTGTTTTAGGTCTGGTAAGATAGAAGTAAAAAGAAAGGAAAATAAGCGTGAGGTATACCGACTCGTTTTCCTCTGTTTTCCGGCAGAACTCCGGCGACAGAAAACTACTCCGGCGTCAGGTGTCTTGCAGCAGCAAGTCTCCGAAAAGTTTGGAAAAGGTAAGGGTATCTCCGGTATAAGCTTCAGAGGTTCAGAAAAGCTCGGCAATGGGGAAACCGGTTTTCCGGCGACGAACAGGTTTATTCCGGCGAGTGAAATTTCGCCGTGAAAAGATGTGATTTTTAGCGAAAAGGTTTGCAGACGATTGTGGTTGAATTTATGGGGAATAATCGAAATGTATTTGGTCTGATTTTTGACTGTGTTCGTTATTTAAATTTTTCCGGCGGTTTTGATTTTGGTCGCGGACTTCAAACATCGGTTATAACCGATATGTGATTAAAGGTTTACGTTATAACGTAAATTGGTGTTAAGACTCGCGAATAACCCGGGATTCCGACGACTGAATCGTTGGGCGCCGATTTTTGAATTTGTAAAGTCACTTTATGAATTAAATTATTTCATTATTTATCAAACAAATCAGTTGGCGCAGTGGTTTGTGTGTGAGATGTTAAGTCACTAGGTGACTCGGTACAGACCCGGGTTCGAAACCCGGCTGAAACAATTCATTTTTATTTTGCGATTTTTGACAGTTTTTCAAAAACTAAATATATGTTCGCGTATAATAATTGATTACGGATCGTTTAAAAATATTTTGGGCATTTAATTCGCAACGAAAATTTTGACTGACTGTTCGGTTGATAAACGGAGCGGGTTTGGTAAATCCGTTTTTGACGGATGTTACAGTATCCCCTGCTTTTTAGAAATTTCGTCCCGAAATTTAAATAATGATATATTTTGACTATAAGAATGGTGATGTTTTGTTTGACAGTTGTATGCTCAGAAAAATGAGGGTTTAAGTTTTTGTTCGAGGCGGTAACGTTCCTTGTAAAGGTTAAGTACCCTATTCAGGAATCGCTTTTTGTTGCCTACTGTATGAATATTGATAAACAGGAATGATTTGCTAAAAATGATATCATGCATAAGAGTTTAGTTACGTTTGGGAAAATATGGTTATATCCTAAGGCAAAACTTCTAACACTACAATCTACATGGAACATAAATAAAACACAACAGCTGATATCCAAACATGAATGAACACATCAGCAAATATTTGAACATGAATAAACATAACAGCAAATATTCGAACATGAATGAACACATCAGCAAATATTTGAACATGAAGAAACACAACAGCAAGTATTTGAACATGAATAAACACAACAGCAAAAATTCGAACATGAATAGACACATCAGCGAATGAATAAACACAATAGCCAATATTCGAACATGAATAGACACATCAGCGAATATTTGAACATGAATAAACACAACAGCAAATATTTGAATCCATATATGTTTGAATGATGGAAGTTCCTCTCTCGTTTGTTATGATGGAGAGGTTAATTTATGTAGAAATGGAACACAATCCAATCTCTTTAAATAACATGATGATATAAATGTATCACAAATTCCAACCAAGGCAAATAATAAATCCTACCTGGAACTTCTCATAACCGCCTGATAATGCCTCTGATCCTTTGGCAAGAATACTTATATATAGGAAGTACCAACGGCGTATCCACCATATTTTTGCCAAATTTTCATTAGTTTTATCCACAAGTTATGATTGGTTACCAAGAAACTAATAAATCCTACATAGAACTTCTCATAACCGTCCGATAAGGCCTCTAATCCTTTGACAAGAATACTTATATATAGGAAGTACCAGCGGCGTATCCACCATATTCTTGTCAAATTTTCATTGGTTTTATCAGTGAATTATGATTAGTCCTATAACTCTACAATCAATACAACAAACATAAAATACTGAAATGAAACATATCTGTGCGATCAAGGCTCAATCGAACGGAGCCGATCGTATTGCATGTACTGAAAATGAAATTGTGTGCTCAAGGCTCAATCAAACGGAGCCGAACATATTGATTGTACTGAAATTGAAATTGTGTGCTCAAGGCTCAATCAAACGGAGCCGAACATATTGAATGTACTGAAATTGAAATTGTGTGCTCAAGGCTCAATCAAACGGAGCCGAACATATTGCATGTACTGAATATGAATAACTTAACCACACAAACAGCCTATGCATGGAACCTCTCATAACCGCCTGATAATGCCTCCGATTATTTGACAAGAATACTTATATATAGGAAGTACCATCGGCGTATCCACCATATCCTTGTCAAATTTTCGTTGACTTTATCCGAAAGTTATGGTTAGTTCGATGCGACTCTACTACAAACACCACAACCACAAGATACTGATAATGAAATTGTATGTGCGCTCAAGGCTCAATCAAACGGAGCCGAACGTATTGCATGAACTTGAAATGTAAATTGAAATGTGCGCTCAAGGCTCAATCAAACGGAGCCGAGCGTATTGCATGAACTTGAAATGTAAATTGAACTGTGCACTCAAGGCTCAATCAAACGGAGCCGAGCGTATTGCATGTATTGAAATGAAATATTACGTAACCGATCAAGGCTCAACAAACGGAGCCGATCGTGCGGGCACGCCAAGATCAACCACATAATAAAATGGGGATCCAACTCAACCTCGATGGATGGGGAGCCACGGCCTCGGCAAAAGCATATACCGAAAACAATATATAATATATAATATCCAATAATTTCTCTAACAGTCTACACATGTGATAAAGAAAGACTAAACAATAGGAGTTGAATCTGGATCTTCGGCGAACAGGACTAGCTGAGTATCTTCGTTTGGGCCGTCATTATCTTCGACAGGGTTGGCGTTGATATTGAAGACTCTTCCTCTTGCTGGCGGCATAGTGGTTGGGTTTTCTTGGTTTACTTGGTTAACTGGGTTTGATTGGGCTTGAGTGTTGATAATGTTAACCAATTGAGGGCATGTGTTTCTAAGGTGGGTAGGGTCGCCACAATTTAAGCAAGCTCGAGCATATGGGAACATGGGGTATTGAGGTTGGTGATAAGTTTGGGCCATGTTTTGAGTAGGGGAAAAGGTTTGGTCTTGAAAGGTGCGACAAACATTGCTCAAATGACCATAACGTCCACAAGTTGTACATAGCCGGCAAGGTAAAGTAAGGGGATGATGATAAAAACAGTGGTTGCATTGAGGGTGAGGTCCAAGATATGGTTTCTTATTTGGGTAAGCTGAGTTGGGTGCCACTTGGGTGATTGGGACGGCTCGGATGGGTATAGCGTGAAAAACTGGTTGATTTCGTTGAGTAGCAGCGAAAGGTCGCCCGACTCTTCTTCTCTTAGGTTTGGGTTGAGAAGGGGATTCGGGTTGAGAAGGGGATTCGGTTTGAGAAGGGGATTCAGTTTGAGAAGGGGATTCGGAGGTTTCAGTTGATCCTTTATCCTTCTTCTTCTCTTCCTCGAAGTCTTTGTTTCGGATTCGGTTCTCGGTGAGCTCTATTGCTAGCTCCATTGCTGCTTCCAAAGTTGCAGGCTTGGTACTTATCACGGGGTCTTGAATCTTTGACGGAAGACCACGAATGTAGTGCTCGATCAAACGGTAGAGGGGAGTAAACATGTTGGGAACCATTTGATGTAATTCGAGGAACCTTTTGTTGTAGGTGATGTGGTCTCCTTCCACTTGCTTCAATGAGTAAAATTCATCTTCTAGCTTCTTGATTTCGCTCCTTGGGCAAAATCGTCTGGTCATGATTTCCTTCAATTCATTCCAAGTTAAGGACATAGCATCTTCAACACCTCGCTTGGCCTTCTCTGTGTTCCACCAAGTAAGTGCTATCCCATATAGTCGACCGGTAGCATAACGCACTTTGCGATCATCAGGGCAATCGCAATTTAGAAAAGTATTCTCCATTTCTTCAAACCAATGGAGGAGTGCGGTGACACCTTCAGTCCCTTTATATTTCGGAGGGTCGCATGATTTGAAATGCTTGTAGGTGCATTTAGTGGTGTTTGGGGAAGAGTTGAAAATGTTTTGGTTTGCTTGGTTGACAGGATTATTGGTAAGTGCTTGTTGAACTTGGATTACAATATTGGGTATTACAGCAGCCATTTGTTGAGCGATTAAGGTAGCCATGCGTTCGCGGGCTTTTCTTGCTCTCGTCTTCCTACGGGCGAGGTTAGAAGACATCTACAATGAATACATGACAAGGGTATGAGTTGGATGCTTTTGAGATCGTGGGTCGCATTCAAGAATGAACATTCATACAATAATTATACAAAAATACTACATCCATAGGATGTCTTTGGCTTTGCTCGCTGTTAGGCCCGTCATGCCGCCATACTTTACCTTATGTAATCATGTGGGCCCCCATGAATTACCGGTTTTTCATATGGTTCGCACGGTTTCTGCCTGGTTGCGTACACAAAACCCGGTGAAAATCGAGAAATATGTATACAACGTGTGATGTTCGGAATGTGTCCAGGTGTAGACACGATGACACCTCAAAGTGGGTTAGTTCGAACGACGTTTGGTGTGGCATGCTTTGGCCTAATAGGTCCTTCGTACTCTCATCGTTGGTCCCCAGGTAGGCAAACTGGTCCGTTATATTGGATTTATACGAATGCCAGCCTAGACAGGACGTTCCGACTACCGGTACTTGTACCCTTCCAGTTACTACATGCCCGTCGCAGAACTTACTTTGATGAGAATTGAAAATTGCATAAAATCTTTGGATAATGAGAATATGAAAATAAATTGAATACATGATCATCGATATATGTATAATGAATATGTATATATGTATAATGAACATGTATATGAGCATGTATGTTTGACTGAAATGTAAACAAATATGAAACAAATAAATATCACAAGTTTGTATGTAACCACCTAATCAATTTAAAATTTAGGCAGACTATAGTATAGGCTCTAAGGGTCTAATAACCTATCCTATATCCCTATAGTCATGGCTCTGATACCAATCTGTCACACCCCGACCCGCAGCGGATAAGGTGATCGGGGCATGATTGGGTTATCATCAAAGCTCATGACATTTATTAAATGTTTCATATTCATTAATACAAATTAAATGAAAGTTTACAATGATTACTACAACATGATCTAACTAACAATCTAACTCCTTTGTTCTCTTCTAAGGCATATCCTATGCTATCCTTGCTTCAACCTGTTCACCTGTATCATGTGTAAAAAGGTTTTTGGATCAACATAATGTTGGCGAGTGAATCCTATGGAAAACATTTGAGCAATTTATTTAAATTGATTATGAAATATGTGCACAACCAAACATGAGTAAAATTAGATATAACTCGATCAACAATCATAAGATGTTAAATGAAACACTCATGAATAATAATGGAAACAATTAAGGGCACGCGATGCTCAACTCGTCTCTCACGAGGAACTGAGGGGCCTGATGAATGAATTGCATAAACATGATAATATGAATAACACAACTACAAACAATATAAACTCAATGAAAACACACATGAACAATAATGAATTTGAATTGAAGCACGCGATGTTCTACTCGTTTCCCACGAGGAACTGATGGGCTTAATGTATGAGTTTCATGTAATTTGACAAACGGAATATAAATAAATCACAACAATAAATCAATCTAAGATTAAGTCATGATGTGGTATGG
The DNA here is from genome assembly GCA_947069175.1 of Scalesia atractyloides. Taxonomy (NCBI): domain Eukaryota; kingdom Viridiplantae; phylum Streptophyta; class Magnoliopsida; order Asterales; family Asteraceae; genus Scalesia; species Scalesia atractyloides. The sequence continues at coordinate 44,944,873 of CAMTDV010000019.1, read as the reverse complement.
CACAAGTTTAAATAAATAAATTAATTAATTCATAACACATGACACACCCCAAAACGTGTAATTTAAAAGGGGGAATTGTAAGATTCACTCACAGTGGGTGCGTTCGGTTGATGATGATGAATGCACGCGAAGTGGTTTTAACCACGAGTGAGATTTAACCTAGATAAATCGCATTATGGTTTGGTGAGTAAACGGATTTTATTAAACTATTTTAGTAGGATTGTTGGGTGTATTTTTGTGAGTTTGAAGCTATTTTCTAATCTTAAAAATGTTATTTTTAAGTATTTATAATTGATTTTTAATTAAAATAATTAAATAAAAATAATAAAAATATTTATTTTTTTTCTGCTACAGTTGACCTTGACCAGTTGACTTTGACTGGTCGTTGACCGGTTTGCGGAATATTGTTGTGCGCTCGGTGAGGCTCGAACCCGAGACCTCCCGTACGCGTGCACGCAGCTCTACCAACTGAGCTACGTGTCTAACCCGTTATATATCCGATTTTAATTTCATATATACATTAATTAGAATTAATAGAAAATCATTTATTTTAAAAACAGTTTAAGGCGAAACGGTCATGCACACCACAGGTCTCGAACTCGGGACCTGTGGTTTAATCTAACACACAGTCCACCGCTGGACTGTGTGTTCAACATGTTATATAACTTGATTTTTATTATACTTAAAGACAATTTAAATATTTCCTTTTCTGCCTTATTTTAAAAAAAAGAGTTAATTGTCCGAGTCGGTGCTGAGGACCGGACTCGAACTCGTGACCTGTGATATAAACAAACACACAGTCCACCGCTGGACTGTGTGTCTAACTTGGTTATTATTCCGGTTATTAATATACTTAACATATAACGGTATCGACTCCGGTTCAGTTAAACAAAAACTTGATTTTTATTAAGGCAACGTGTGTGAACCGGGATTCGAACTTGAGACGTTAGCGTTTTATGTGCACACAGTCCACCGCTGGACTGTGTGTCTAACCCGATTAATTTCTTGATTTATATTATACTTATATGTTAACGAAAGTGCGTCGTCTTCTTCGTCAATGTTGAACCAGAAATCGGGTCTGACTGGTTCGAGCTTTTGTTCCAGTTTCATTAGTGTTTTAGGTTAATTACTGGTAAGATAGAAGTAAAAAGAAAGGAAAATAAGCGTGAGGTATACCGACTCGTTTTCCTCTGTTTTCCGGCAGAACTCCGGCGACAGAAAACTACTCCGGCGTCAGGTGTCTTGCAGCAGCAAGTCTCCGAAAAGTTTGGAAAAGGTAAGGGTATCTCCGGTATAAGCTTCAGAGGTTCAGAAAAGCTCGGCAATGGGGAAACCGGTTTTCCGGCGACGAACAGGTTTATTCCGGCGAGTGAAATTTCGCCGTGAAAAGATGTGATTTTTAGCGAAAAGGTTTGCAGACGATTGTGGTTGAATTTATGGGGAATAATCGAAATGTATTTGGTCTGATTTTTGACTGTGTTCGTTATTTAAATTTTTCCGGCGGTTTTGATTTTGGTTGCGGACTTCAAACATCGGTTATAACCGATATGTGATTAAAGGTTTACGTTATAACGTAAATTGGTGTTAAGACTCGCGAATAATCCGGGATTCCGACGACTGAATCGTTGGGCGCCGATTTTTGAATTTGTAAAGTCACTTTATGAATTAAATTATTTCATTATTTATCAAACAAATCAGTTGGCGCAGTGGTTTGTGTGTGAGATGTTAAGTCACTAGGTGACTCGGTACAGACCCGGGTTCGAAACCCGGCTGAAACAATTCATTTTTATTTTGCGATTTTTGACAGTTTTTCAAAAACTAAATATATGTTCGCGTATAATAATTGATTACGGATCGTTTAAAAATATTTTGGGCATTTAATTCGCAACGAAAATTTTGACTGACTGTTCGGTTGATAAACGGAGCGGGTTTGGTAAATCCGTTTTTGACGGATGTTACATTATTAATCCAAGATTTCTATAAATACTAAGTGTTCTTCATGGTTGCAATCTTTGATCACTTTCTTGCAACACCCTGCTCTAAATCCGAATTTGGCACTCATTTTGGAGCTTTCTCAGTGTTCTTGATCAAATCCTTGGTATTTGTAAGTGATCTCCTTCATGTTTGTTTCAATTCTTGTGATTAATTTGATTAAAAGTCACAAAGTTTGACTTTCTATTGACTTCCAGAATTGATCATGAATTGATCAGTTTAAAATCCATTTGAAACTTGCTTTATGATGGTAATCAAGGTGGTTATGATCCATAAAAATCATGCCTACTGAGTCTCATCATTTCTAGCTATTTTGACGACCGAATACTTATTTATGACCATAAAGATATAGGGAATAACCCTCTGAGGTTATACCTTATGGTCATGTCTTTCGGATAGTGATATGTTAATCAATGGTAAAATCCCTTAAAATGACCGAAATGCCCTTTTTGCAAGAAAATCAATTAAAAACATATGTAACTCAAGATTTAACATATAATCTAATCAAAAACATTTTTAAACATGTTTAAGTATTTAAAAGTTATTATGACACAAATCTAACCATCTGAATGCGTAGTTACGCAAATGATGCGTTAAAATGGCTTAAACTACCTTAACGGGTCAAAAGCACTTGAAGATCTTTACAACTCAGAATGTAAGCTTATTAAACCATGTTATATGAGTTCCAAAACTCACTTGGTTTATAAGATCTCATTCTATCTGAATCTTCTGATTTCAAGTTTCGATATTTACACTATTATTCATTTTTAGGACACGCGTGATTTCTCGGATCTTTGAGCTTCGGTCTTCTGATTGATCCAAGATTTATTTGGCTATCACAAGTGCGTACATAGTTCCCCTATTTTATGTTTCAATTGTTTTGGGGTGATTCATATGTGCCAAAAGGTTCACAAGTTTTCAAGTTACAATTGTTATGGTTTACAAGTTTTCAAATGCAAATACTATGGTTTATATAAATAATACGATTTCAATAAAGTAAACAAAGTTGTTGGTGCGTTATATTTATAACAAGAATAACATTCATTAACAATGGCCAAGCTGACCAGTAGTAAGTTAAGGCACCTAGGACTGACAATCCCGTTACCAAATTTCCAGGGGTTTGTGGGGAAGTTTGCGAAGCGACTGAAACTGTATGTAACAAACCCTTTAGTTGGATTTTATGTTGCAATATATCCAAAGCCATGAACTTGACACACTCACAAAACCAATGTACTCGCCGGCATATATTTGCTGACTCGTTTTCACATATGTTTCAGGAAATCAAGTTTGATGACGATGCGGGCTCACTTAGGATTCGGACGGACCTTAGTGCCTTTAAAATAAGAAAGACAATTTCAATGCTTGTTTGTTTGTTTAAGTTTGTTTAAAAATTTTAAGACAATATGACAATATAATCTATGTTTAATATCCAATAAAACGAAACATCAAATACCAAGTGTTGTTGAAACAATCTGTTAACGTGACTCCCAAGTGTTTCCGTCGCGGTTTGTTGTTTTACGCGATTTGGGGCGTTACAAATCTCATACGTACATACATACATACCCACGGCCCTACATACATACACACACTTATCCATTTTCATTTTCTTTAAAAACCCATTTGATATAGTTTTTAAGTTAGTGTTTATATTCAAGAACTAGAGAAACTTCCATCCTCATCAAAACTCATCAAGAATCAAGAACAAGGTTTTTAAAGTAATTTTATACCTTCTTGTTTTTGATGGGTTTTTAGCAAAGTATGATGGTATGGAGCTTGCTTCTTGCTTGGAAACACCTTTGAACCTTCAAAACTACTTTGAAACACCTCCAAATGAGCTTGGATCTTCTTGGAATGGTTTGAAATTTGAAAAATGGTGAGGTTAGAGGGGTGTTCGGCCAAGAGTATTCAAGAGAGAGAGAGTTGAGTGTTTTGATAATTATTTCTTGGATTTGGTGGATTGTGGAAGATCTTATAAAAGTGTAATCATCATGTACATATCCCCATGTCCAACAAGTGGAAGAGAGAGGAGGGAGGGCCCTAAATGGCTGCCACCATTCTCTACACACACATATATCCGTATATATACACATATATTACATATATTGGCTTACAACTGGTATTTAACTGGATACCGAGTGTTTTATCTAGCGTTTTAACTGCGTTTTAACGCGTTTTAAATTATTTTCAGCGCTCTATAAAAATAAACTCACTAAAATATTACTAATCAATATTTTATTTGCCTGGTCCGGCTACGTTGTCGGCATTTGGCAGTATGCGCTTAAATTCGCAAAATGAGGATTTTAATCATTTTAATTTATTTATCATTCTATAAAAATAAACTTGCTAAATTATTACTATAATAATTATTGGTTGCCTTGAACTAGCTGTGTTGACAGTATTTTGTCAGATACGCGCAGTACGCGCTTAAACTCGAAAAATAGAGTTTCTTAGCGTTTTAAATTATTTTTCCTCATGATTATGATTAAATATATTATTTAACTCATACGCACTATTTTTGGTATTTTAAGATTATTCGGCGGTCACCGACATTCGTTTCGCATTTTAACCCTTACGCGATAAGCGTTTATCTTAATATTGCCAATGTAATTTTTATCAAACTTTGGATTTAACAAAACATCAAATACCATATATAAACATCATAAATAATCAAATACGGTCTTTTATTCATTCATGACACGTGTTACATTTGTACGGGACAGCCTAAATAGTCGGGTGTCACAAAACCAACTACAAACAAACGATTGTTTCAATTAACTACAAGGCTAGAAGGACATGAAAAATAGGATGTTCTAGTTGCAAGAACTAGAACTCTTTCCCCAACACCAACAATGAGCTCCATTTCGCCTTGTTTCAGCTTCCTCTATTTTTCAGGCTGGTGTAAAACGTTAGTGATGTGGTAACCACACTAGGTATCGAATACCAATGTGTTGCTGGAAACAGTAAAAGGTTCAATAACATAAATGAGAATACCTGAAGAAGTGCCAATGTTATTGGCCTTTTTCGCCTTCAGCTTGGCTAGATATTGTGGGTTGTTCCTTTTCTAGTGCCCCATTTGGTTGCATTCAAAGCACTAACGCTCCTCTGAAGAGGGTGTTTTGTAACATGCTTGTTGTTGCTAAAAGTTTGGCAGCAACAACAACCTTTTTCTTGCCGTTGTTGTTATAAGCCTTTTTTTCTTATTGTTGGGTTTCTTAACACCACCAGACTTGACCATTAGAACTTGGTTGGTTTTATGTGGAATGTTCATCTCGGCCGTTTTGAGCATACCAAAACTCAGTCATAGTCTTTGCCCAAGCATTCATATCAAAGTTCGTAATGAACTGGTCATATGAGCTAGGGAGAGAGTTCAAGATGAAGTCCGCTGCCATTTCATCCTACAGGGGATAACCACGTTTGTTCATTTGATCAATGTACCCTTTCATCTTAAGCACATGAGTACTGACACACGATCCTTCTTGCATTTTACAGTATATGAGTTGTTTCATGGTGTCATATCGCTCATGTCGGGCTAGTTTTTTGAACGTACCTATTAGTTGTTGGATCATGTCATAAGCATCTTTATCTTCCATGTTCTAAAGAGGCAGGGACTGCGCCATCTTAAGAACTACTCTCAGATTGCGGTGCCATTTGAGAAAGTTGGTGTTATTTAGTTTTTCCTTTTCAAGTATAGACTTGAGAACGAAGAAGTTGTTTTCATTAGACATCTGTTACATAAGCAAAGACATTTTAATTAGTATTTCCGATGTATATTTCCTTATTTAATTAATGACACATTACAGTAATTAGAACAAGGAATGAAAATCTGACTATGTCAGTAGTAAAGGCAGTTGTGTCATGCACTTTAGTAAATGACTAAGCAGACTGACAGCGAGTGTCAAGTGTGAGAATTGCACAACTCTCGAGTATAAGGCCGCTAAGACAACTCTTGTCTATGTATTGATACGTTTAGCCTCATCTATGCCGACTTTTTTACTTTTGAGACAGTTGGAGCATGTGATGAGAAAAGCAAAGGTAATAGTCGTCCTAAAAGAGGTACTTGTGGAAGGGCCGGATGTGTCAAGGAAACCTTTGCACCTTGGAAGGATAAGCTAGACATCAAGTGTGGTATTGTGGCTCCAAATACTGATGGTTCGCTTTACATTTTAAGTGTAGCTTGTTATAGGATGCATAGACTATTGATTTTAATTAGGGGTAATTTAATATTTACCAAATAGGGTCGTAAGAACCAATTTTAGTATATATTTAGCCGTGACATCTTGATGAATCCTTTCATCTCTCAGGACACTTAATTTTCAATATCCTATTATAACTAAGTTTGTTGCAACTTGTATAACCATTTAAACTTAATAGTTTTAAGAGTATTAGGTTATGAGCTTTAGAAAGTTAAAACTTGTTAAAACTCAAAAACTCTAATGGTTATATTTATTTCAAAATAAACTATTTGTTTTATAACAAATATTTACAAGTTGTAAAAATCAGTTTAGAACTTATTATAATTAATTTTGAACATTTTAAAACACCTTTTAAAAGTATGATATTAATTTGGTATGTTATATAACCATTTGTAAGATAAAGGCAACAATAATAGAAATAAAATAAATATGTTAATCTTTAGGCCATTTTATTTGTTTTTGCTAGAGCCCAATATGAACACCAAACTGGGTCATGTGGTAACAAATACAAATAACCACAAGGATGAACCTAGTGCATCTCGTTGACTTTAGCACCTCCATGATTTTGGGTATTCAGGTCTTCAATATTATAATATAAAAATATAATAAAGTATTACAATTTTGAGCCACAAAGTGGGCCAAAAACCATAGTACAAGGTCGGTTAGATTTACATATTCAACACAATCACACACAAACACACACACATATATATATATATATATATATATATATATAAAAACTGGGCAATCTTATGGTCAAATAAAAATACATTTTGACCAAATAAATTGTTGCCCAAATAACTTTTAACAAGTTAAAGTTCTAGAACTAAAACCGGTTAAAAGGACCGGTTCCGATTTGCATGTAGTAAGCGTGGCTCTGATACCACTGTTGAGATTCAGAGGTGTCAATTTTACTTCTATCAAAACTAGTTTGATATATTTATTAACTAAAACTATAATTAATAAAACGTAGTGGAAAATTATATAAATAATCGACACCAAAAGTGAACCGAACAAGATCATAGTTACACACATGCAAATAGGATACACAATATTAATTGATCTACTGATGAGATTAAATATAACTTGTGGTTAATAATTAACCCTGTGAGATACCCAAGTACAACGAACAAGTGCTAGACACGAACACGAACAGAGAGGTTGGCATCTCGTGACAGCATCAGAAAACGGCGATGCCAACCCCTTGGCTTGGTCGGTGTCACAATACAAAGGAAGGGAAAAGGTGGGGCGACACTTTCTTTAGAAGTGGCGGCTGTGTTGTTTGGTGATTGAAATCGCAAAGCAAAAGTAGTCCACCCTTTTGACAGCTTCGTATTATATATTTGTTGTGGATTTTATGATAAGAATTTGTATAGATCACAAATTCAAAGTGGGACTTAACTTGTGGCAGAAGATGTTGTGGTAGTTGTTAAAAGATAATTATAAAATATAACAGTTAATTAGGTTTTCTCTCATAAATTCTATTAACTATTACTAATCATCACCCGTGCTAAAGCCCAATACAACTAGTACAAGCCCAAATGCGATACGAAGCCCGAAAAACAAAGTTTAATTAAATAAATAATTAAACTATAAATTATTGATAACCAATATAAATAATAAATCCAGTTCCACGATATATATATATATATATATATATATATATATATATATATATATATAATTATCCTAGATAATTATATATATTTAGTTCTGCTAATTGTTAGTGATTACTAATTAACCAAGTTAGGTGGATTTAATATTCTTTTCCCAAGGTATAACTCTTATGGTCATAGCTTGGTTAGCAGTGTTGACTTATCGAACCTGTACATATTAATCCAACAGAAAATAACACCATGTGTCAAACGTATGAGGTGTTTTCTACTCTACGCCCTGACCTCGATGCTTCTTCTAAGTCTGGTTTATATGTTGTATCAACTCTTTCACTACTTGAGTCCGAGGGAAGGCAAGAATCTCCCACTCGATTCGCCATTCTTTTCTTCTGGCTCCCTTGAATATAAAATCTTATGAATGATGATCCCATTTCTTTTTAACTTCTCGTTGGTTTTCCCGAATTAATATATGATGCCGAAACCGCATCACCTCATTGTATTCAGCCGCTTATTGAATCATATGGTTTAAAATGGGCACAACAATTGTGTCTCTTCCACCTTAAGATAAGGGATGAGCATTTGATATCCGATACCAGTACCGAGTACACTTGGTGAAAATAAATCTTTTATGTATTACTTTTTATTTCTAATCTTTGGCAACTTTTAATTGGGTATGTATTAATGACTTTAATAACTAGTTTTTATATTCATGGTTCAATGATGGACTGATCTATAAAGGTTCAGATAAAAATATCCGCTAACGTGAAACCGAGCTCAAACCGACTCGACTAACGAAATGATAGACATTATTTTTGAGTAAACTACTAAATTTCACGAACTGGTACCGTACTGTACCGGGAATATTTGGTACTGGTACCCATTTTTCCCATTTTTCGGTATCGGTATTTACAGGTAAAACACCAGTAAATACTACGATTAGTAGTACCATACTGGTATATTCGATGTCGGTACCAGTTTTCCCTATTTTTGGTACCGATACAGTATTGTTTGGTAATAAACAAGTTCCATGCTCATCCCTACCTTAAGACCATCCATAACGTATGCTATTTCTTTACATAAGAACATAGCTTGCCAAAATATCATAAAAATTCACTAAGACTAATTTCAACACCAATTTTGGTACACAAAGATGTATATACCGAGATTAGACTTGGTGAAATTATGAAGAAATCTAAATTAAAAAGTTATGAAGTTGCTACAACTTGGACTTTATAATTGAAAGAACCTGAAATTTCGGTAAGGTTAATAGTCCTGAAAGTTGGATTATCTGTAATGAAGGTGACTATCTATAGGTGCCAAGCTTTGCGAACTAGTTTGAAAGCACACCCTTAGACTTGAAAATATATTGGAAGAATAAATGTAGTTACAAACTATTTACAAACTTACCTTTTGTGGAGAGCACCTGTAGAGTAATCATATCGATTGTATCTTACGCAATGATCGCTCAGGTTAAGGAAGTGGTTCTACCAATCAAAACCTTTCTTAAAGTATCGTATCCCGAGAACAACGATAAAAACTTGGCGTGCTTAGATAGTATGAAACAATGCACAAACCAATTTTAAGCTAAATGACCTAATAATACTAACTACATGTGTAACAGATAAGCGTGCATGTCACAGTATAGCATAGTTCAAGTAAGTTACCAAGTATCAATCCTAGGACACAAAGCTTATAGTACCATGTTTATCACTTAATATGCAATCTACGAATAATTAAACTTAATTAAAACTATTAATACTAATACTTCAATTAACTATCGAAAATAATCAAGGGTTTAGAAAATCTAACCATCCAGGACTTGAATCAACGAAGATTGACTAGACTGATGAGAGATATTACGTATTAAACTATTTCAAGACTTAGCAATGATAATAGCGTACAAAGTGCTAAAATGGATAAATATCGACTAAGGTTACTCCTACTAAACCAAGGTTAAGGCTATAGACACACCTTTTGACCTAATCAAGTAAAGCTAGTATGGATATAGATTCTTATGACTTAGGGTTTCTAGACTAGTGCCAAGATTGAACTAAGAACATAGTGACTTAAGAACAAATCAAGGTTAACGTATATAGAAAATTCTTAACACGTTTATAGATCCTTTTATTTAGAACCTTCCTGTAGGCAACCCACATGTTTTACCAACTTTGATGATTATCTATTACCGGTTAAAGTTTCAAGCCCTAAGTTAATGACATCAATATAACCTAGAGATAGAAGATACCGAATCTAACATGCATAACCTCATTAAAAGTTTCATACAACCACCCAATCAACATCATAATTAATGCTCAACATGTACTCATATGAATCATAAAATTAATCCATAACAAACTACTAAAATTATACTAATAAGTAAATCAATCATCAAACATAAGTCAAATCAACGAACCATCTCCCCAGACAGTTATATAAGAGTTTAACCGGACATGATAAACAAAATCAAGACATAAACTCAATTCATCATCAATTACAAAGTTTCAAGACTAGAAAATAGTTAGGATGTAACTTGGAATATCAAATCTTGCTTTCCAAAGTGTTAGATCTTCAATTCTCTTGCCATTTCTATTTCGTATCCTCCAAACAATAGTTCTTCAACAACATAGGCTGCGCTTTTAGGGCTTCAACAATGGTACAGGTGGTACTTTCATTAATAGGGTACGGGTCGTACTTAAAATGGCCTGGCCCACGAAGGCCCAATTCACAATACAGATCTTGTCTTCTAATTGGCAGCGGCTACGAGCCGTACCCATACGGGTCGGTTACGGGTCATACACATCCTTTTTCACCCATTATTCCACCATCTGTTCAAAAGCATCATTTACGTCCAATTCCTCCTTTTTTCCAATTGCCTACAAATCATCAACAATGTATCAACAATTATCTATCCTTATCATATTTGAGATCATTTACCTTAAATGCAGGTCTTTTAACATTAAGATACTATGTATCTTGCGCCGACATCACATATAATGTTTGAAGTTGTTATTTTATGAGTTTATGTGAGGTTACATGTGTTATGAACTTTAATATTACCATTTATATTTGCTACTAATATCATAGTTTGGTAACTTAATTTTTATGTATCACAGATTAGTCAAAATGATGCAACTTACAATTAGCATTTTATTCCATAGTCTATATACAAATTCCATAGATGTCACTAGACATATTAAGAACTATGTCTAGTTCAAGTCTACTACAAGTCTAGGTATGCACGTTTACTTCCTCAAATAGTAAGTCAGGGATAAGGTCAAAACCTGAAAAGTGTTGGATTTACGGTATCGCTTTATAAAACCAAAATACCCATATGCTTCCATATAGAAAACATAAACATCGTGCCATTCGTCTTCTTAAAATCTACCTTGAAATGAAATTCATTTTCTTAGTTTTATCGGTTGTGTAGTAACCTATTTATAAATTTAAAACCTAACTGTGTGAAACTCGTGTTTCTAAAATGTATCATTTCGCAAACTCCATGTAACATCCCGTTTGGTAGACAAAAATTAGAATTAATATTTCTTATATTGTCATGAGTAAGTAACAAGCAAGTTGGTTATGTAAAATATGAAATATCTTCACGAGCCTTGACTATTATAAGAGAATGTTTAATATTAATAAAAAAATTTACTATAATTGACCTTACTCAGTTTTTAACGAAACTTAGGTCAAAACATAGATAAAAATATGCTAGTTCTAATGACATATTCACCGCTTTATAAAACGTTATGTTTTAAAATTTATACGAGAAAACGAGTGAAGCAGCTGAATTAATTATAATAAAATAATATAAAAATATTTAAAACACAACATTTCAAAACTATATTTAAAACACAACATTTCAAAACAATACGTGTTGTGAGGAAGCAAGAACCCACACACGTCAATTTATCCCACATCGAAGCTTAGATAAAATTTAGTTGCTTGCCTTTATGTATATATACAGCTTCATAGTTTCACATTTGAGTATTTGTTTTCTTGGGGAACGCTCTAGTATAGATAATCCTGAGTATACCATACACTGTTGGGTGTTGTTAGGATTCGTTTTTCTTGAGCACTAGTATGAGTAAGAGTAGGGAAACTCTACAACAACGTGTTATAGATAGTTTTAAGGTATGCTCTCGTTTAAGTTTAGTTATTTATTATATTTTTTAGTAGTTAATATTAGTAAAACTAGTATTATTAATTTTAGGTATTAGGGTTATTGTTAGGGGTGGGTATTGGGTAGTGTAGCCTTAGTTAGGCATGGACTAACACCCATGCTTAAACAAGACAGTGCTAACCAATATCCAACCATGATAATAACTAGTTAGATGTATCATAATCTAACCTAGGATTGATTATGTTGTATCAGGACCTAGAGATATTGTTTGATTATGCTGGCAATTGTTATCAGATTGTATTAGCAATAGTTACTTTATTGTTCTAGCAACTGTTACACATGTGAGTTTTATGAATGCTTTCAATATGTGAACCTGCTTGTCCTAAACTGTAATAATATAGCATGACTATTGTACGCATCTACATAACCTGTGCACTCATACACACGATATTTATGGTCCCTTATACGTGCTACTACGGCGGGATTTGTCGGGTTTACACGTGTGGTGTAGAGGGCATTAAGTGTATGATGATGTGTCATGTGTTGACGTTGGGTTATGATGATGTGTGCGGGTACAAAGTCGTGGTGAAATACTGTGATTTATAAATTGTGTATATTCATGAATTCACTAGTTATAGCTAATGTCTTTTAAGCATGTGTCACAGGTGATGACACCTGATAATTGCTCGTCATCCCAGGCTTGCAATACTGTGGTGGAATAGCGTATCCCAAATTTGTGATAGTCTGGTAGAAATGTATATCCTGGATCGATGTGATCGGATGGAAGCGTTGTTACATCAGGCTAGACTTAGTCTGATTAGATGTTGTAATTTGAGTTTACAACATTTGTACAATATGTTTATTATCGGTAAAATAAGCACTTTCTGTATCAATTCTTTGTAAAGCATCCTTATCGGGTGGGTGTCACAGTTGGTATCAGAGCAAAGGTTTTAGCGAATTAGGTATGCGATAGGGATATCTAGGCTTTAACGGGAGGTTTGCCTAAAAAGGTAAGTTATATACTTATATAGGTAGTTTTCTGATAAGGATGCAAGGGGAGGTATAATGTCACACCCCGAACACGTAAAACAACAAACCGTGGCGGAAACGTTGGGGAGTGTTGTAACAGAATTATTGTTTCACAACCATGGCATAATAAGTTATGTTTCATTAGTTAATACTGTTTACATTGTCTTGGATGAAAACGGAAATACAACAAAAGTTAAGCTAATATTCTGGATTTTATAGTCACTAAGGCCCAGTCCGGCCTAGGTGTAGCTAGCTTGACATTAAACATTTTCACCTGAAACATATGTTAAAATAAAGTCAGCAAAGAAATGTCGGCGAGTACATAGGTTTTGTTTTGATGCTTCATGGCTTTGATTTTTATAAGAAAAGTTTAAAGTAGTACAAAGTCGCCATGAACCATAAAAAGTTTCTTTTATAAGAACCATATAAAAATCAATATGATATAAAAGAAATAATGCATGGTTAAATAGATAATCAAAAGTAAGTTTTGTTTCGTATAAAAATGTCATGTTATGTATAAGCTATGTCATACTTGTATTTTGTTTAAAATGATTTAGATCACGCCACAATATGTAAGATAATAAAAGCACTTATATATAGGAAGTACCATCGGCGTATGCACCATGCTTTTATCATATCACATACGTCACGCTATTTAATTCATTCACCATAAACCAATGTCGAGTAACAAATGTCATGTAAACCAATGTCAAGTAAACAATGTCATGTAAACCGATGTTGAGTAAACCAATGTCGAGTAAACAATGTCATGTAAACCAATGCCAAGTAAACCAATGTTGAGTAAACAATGTCCTGTAAACCAATGTCGAGTAAACCAATGTCGAGTAAACAATGTCATGTAAACTAATGTCGAGTAAACCAATGTCGAGTTAACCAATGTCGAGTAAACCAATGTCGAGTGAACAATGTCGAGTTTTATAAACCATTTACCTTTATTGTTAAAACATATATTATGGATTGTTGGCGAATACATTCATGCCTTGTTGACTGTCGGATAAACCCCTATCCGGTCAAGGGTTTATCAGTGTTCATCGGATTCTGTCATTCCCTAAGGTCGCTTCCAAACATACCTAGGAAGTGGGAACGGATTGTCATTCCTATGGGACCATTACATACTACCGGTCGGCATGATCAATGTTAATGAATATATCATTGTCGAGTTCAACGTACCAAAATGTCAATAACAATGTAAGCATGTCTTGAAAATGTCCAAAAATGTCTTTTGAAAATGTCTTTGAAAACCATGTACTAGTATGCTAGATCAACATACATAGCTAAAATGTCTTTGAAAACCAATGTGCTAAATATGCTAGGTCAACATATGAAGCAAAATGCAATGAAAATCATGTACTATATATATACATTATAATCAAGCATGTATAATGTCATGAATACATGAAAGTAGATATAGGCACAATATGTTTCACCCCAAAACATTTAAAAACGTAAAAGAGGGGACTATGTACTCACTTATGATTGCAAAAGTATCCTTGTTCAAGAAGATAAACCAAGATCAAGAGTCCGTGAAATCAAGTGTGTCCTATAAACGGTTAACTATGTAAATATCAGAACTTGAAATCGGAAGATTTGGATAGAATGAGACTTTATAAACCGAATGAGTGTTGGAACTCATATGAAATGGTTTATAAAGTTAACATTCTGGGTTGGGAGGATTTATAAGTGCTTTTGACCCGTTATGACCCGTTAAGGTAGTTTAATCTACGTTAACACGTCGTTTGCGTAAGTATGCATTCGGATGGTTAGATACGTGTCATGCTAAGTTTTAAATGCTTAAACATGTTTAAAATGTTATTTGATCAGATTATATGTCAAAGTTTATGTTTCATATGTGTTTAAGTGGTTTTCTTGCGAAACGAGCATTTTGGTCATTGTTATGGGATATTACCATTGATTACATAACACTATCCGAAAGATATGACCATAAGGTATAACCTCAGAGGGTTATTCCCGATATATTTATGGTCAAAAATATGTATTTGGTCGGATCTAAAGATCGGCCAAACCGGTCAGATTTGAAAGTCAAAGCGGTGGTCAAACCGCTAGACTTTTGATCCCAAATGAGCACTTTAACAAAGGTGATGAACTTGACATGTCTTGCCATGTCTTAAGAAGTTCATAAAAGCATTTTGGCCTCAAAACAACCTGTTTTGACACTCGAAAACATATTCGTTGCAAGATGCGCAAAAATTGCATTTTGACCGAAACTTTGACTTGTCAAAATGACTAGAAAATGTGGAAATCAATAGGCATGATTTTTAGGGATCATAACCACCTTGATTACCATCATATTGCAAGTTTCAATTGAGCTTTATCTTGATCAATTCATGACCAAAACAAAAGTCAAACTGTTTTATTTTTAGCCAGATTAAGCTATAGAAATTGAATATGGCATGAATGGAATACTTACAAACACCAAAGGAATGATCAAGGACCAGAGATTTAGCTCCAAGATGCTTGTAATTCAGATTAATGGCAGGGTGTTGCAAGAAAGTGATCAAAGAGTTCATGTTTTGCCATGAAATTGGTATTTATAATGTTCATGAACTCGTCACAACTTGACAAGTGTTATGCCAGGTGTTTAGGGCTGGATTAGTGTCCAAATATGTGTCTTAAGCAGAAACAAGGGTGGCATAATCGTTTGGTGAGTCAAAAATGGAGTTATTCAGCTGCTGCCATGTTTATGGTGAGCTGGGGGTCCCTTATGGACCGTAAGGGCTTTGGGCTTACGGTCCGTAAGCCCTTTAGCTGGCAGAAACTTTCAAAAATTGTCAAAACAGGCCCCTGAACTTGTTTTTGACGCGTTTTGGCACTTTTAACACCCGATAACCCAATTTTTAAGCTTCATTAGGATGATAAAGTATAGGGAACTTGAAATGTGCTCAAAAATATTCCGGATGTTGGTTCATTTGGTCGTACGGTCGCGGTTTTCGGTTAATTACGACGAAAATCGTAACGAATGCGTGTATGACCGTAAATGCGTAACGAACAACATTTTTTCATTCCAATCACTAAAATATGATATTTGAATGTTTATAAAATTTTTGGATGTTCGTACATGTTCCGGATAGCGATATACGCAAAAAGGCATAATTTCACAAAATTTGCAAAATAGCCCCTGAAGTTACAAAAGTGTGTTTTTGCCATACCAAAGCCCTCCAAACTTATTTCTAAGTTATATAAAGGTTATTTAAGGTATGTTAAGCTTGTGAAATTGTTCCGGAGTGTGCGTTATTACGAGAATCGGTAGACTTTCATAGTTTGTAGTAAATAGTCCCTGTGATCGAATAAGCTTATTTTTGACATACCAAACCCTTCAAAACTTATTTCTAAGTTATATAAAGGATATTTAGGGTATTTTTAGTTTATGTAATTATCCCGGACTATATGTTGCGTTTAACTGATTTTGTTTTGCGATTACACTTCCAGAAAAGGTTTAAAAGATGGATTTGAACAAGAATTAAAAATACACAAATGCCATAAGTAAATATACAAAACTCATAAAATGTAACACAAAAGTTTTTATTGAATATACATTTTCGGATAAAATACAAATGTCAGAAAGCACAGTTGTCACATATAAGACTTGACTTTATGTGTAAGCTTGCTTTACTGACTCCGATACACCAATAATAAATGAATGCAAACCTACTTAGGATGCAGAGTTATCAAGATATACTTATAGTGACAATTACAACTTGTGTACCCTTATTTAGCTTTTAATTTGTACCCACCACCTACACCTCTCATTCCCTTACTTGTCACGAAACTTTGCAAGGGCACATCTTAAGGCATATCCCATATTAAAAAGGAAGAAGATTCCAACAAGCCACCTAAGCCTCAAATCCATACCATCCGGTAGTGAGATTCCCATTGCCATGGAACCTAAACCATTCCACAACATGCCTGTAAACCCATGCAGTCCCTATAATTATACGTAGTCTTTGTAAACGCTAGGTTTACAAGGAGAAACCTGAAAAATATGAGCCATGCGAGTTAGAGTAGCTGAGTTAGAGGGTGTAAACTAGAGGTTACCAAATGTAGAATCTCAGAACATGATAGTTCAATAGGAATTAGATTTGCTCAAGCTTGGGGATGACAATAACTTTCTATTTTTGTGGGTTATACTTGAAAACGTGTTGTACTATGTGTGTTATGTGAACTTGTTAATGTAACAGCTTGTTAATGAATAAAATTTGAAGTTGTGTTTTCTGGAGATTATAGAAAATTATCTACAGGACACCCTAAGTACTAGAATGACTAAGACTTTTACATTAGGACTTGATTACTTCAGTTCTCATAAGAATACTTAAGTTTAAATAATGAAACGCTTAGACTTGACGGCTAGGATTACGACTACTTAGTAATAGTGGGACTTAATAGAGAAGTTACTAAGCGTATTGTTGTAAGGCATGGTAACTATGTTGTGACTGCTTACCAAATTTCGGGACGAAATTTCTTTCAACTTGGGATGATGTGACAACCCACAATTTCAGGTTAATACTTTAACCTATCGACAATTAGTTTAGACATACATTCATAGCACTGCATTTAACTAGGATTAGTTAAATGAGTATATGTTGGTAATTCGGGGAATTACCGGAACACACACACAAGTTAATTCTCTAAATGTTGGTGACTAACCTGAATAATAATTATAAACGGACGGTCTATATGAAACTCATACGTGACAAATACGTGAATTATGTGTTTTAACTGTGAACTGCATGATGTTATGTGCCTTGTGTAATAATTATATAGTTAGGGGTGTTTAGAGTTATTAGTGAAACTCTAATAAAACTACTGCTACCCAAAACTCACCATAATCTCAATATACGGCAGTTGGGTTTTCTCTGATCATCTTGGCTACACAAATCTCTCACACAATCATCTACTCTCTGATCTTGCAATCCATCAAGAGAAAACACTAGATTGAATCTAAGGTAAGCGTTTATGTTATATGTTTATACTTTGTTCTCTTGATTTCATGCAAACCGTAGATATCAAAACAATTGATCTATGTTTACTGATCCTGCCGGATGAATATGTAATTGTTGTTAGATTGAATGGATGTGTAATGGTTGCTTGATGTTAGTGATGTTGTTGACATGTTAGAAATGCTAAACTGTTGTTTTGGTTCGTAACAGTGTTGATATTTTAGATTAGGGTTTGGTCATAGAATTATTACATTGAAAACTGTGGTTTTTCGCATTGTTAATTTGAAAATATGTAAGTCCCAAAAATCCGGATCAAACAACCATATCAAATAATCACCAAGGATGGGCGGAATCCAAACTTGATGATATTCAAGAAATCTGAAAAATAAGAGAAACGAGATGAACGAGAATAACACGCGAATCATTTCTAACTTGCATACGATTCTATTACTACGAATTGCAAAACCGTCTGATATAAGTTCTTCACACCTTTCGGTTTCTCTCTCTAGAATGGTGGAGGCTACCAAGTATTCTCTAAAGGCTTACCCTAATTATGACATAATGTTCCTTATATACCTAGGGTTTGCCCATGCCCCTCATAGGCTTCCCTTGGGCTTGCCTGGCCCACATGGCCTATGGCATGCCCAAATGACCTATACAAGGTCCAGAACCTAATACAAACTAACCGAGATAATCCCAGTTCGCAACCATAGTCCGTTGTGTATATTTGATGCCTTAGTCTCACACTTTTAGGACCTAACAATCTCTACGTAGACTGATGCATCAAATTGTCTTCATAACATGAATTCAGCAACGTCTTCAATGGAGTCTATGATGTAATAGCTATGGAAGTCAGTCTCACACTTCTAGGACCTCACACTTCAACGAACTCTCAGCACTGGATCTCTTTCTTCAGCTCTTATGGTTAGCTTTATATCAGGATCTTGATCAGCATCTGCTTGAACGTCTTTGTTGAAAAGAATGCAAGAGGAGGATTCTCGGCAGCTCTTTTCTTCTTCGATATCTCACTTTCAAGTAGGAAGGTTCACAAGTACTTCAAATGTACTGTCAGTGTCAGACGATGACTCGTATCTGGTTCTTCTGACTCAGGTACATCTTGATGTTGTGATGCTTCATGCCTTTTTAGCAACTAACAACATCTCAAACTTCATCAACCCATGTTTTTTATAGAAATCAAGTTCTACAATTTTCTTAGAAATACATAAGCATACATTTATACAGCAGAGGAAAGTACCATGCGAACACTTGGTACATCCAAGTACTTGTACTTGGCTCAAAAATCAAATTTCTTCATCTTTTGATGATCAGTCAATCTTCAAGAACGGTTAATGTTTTTTAGTAAAACAAAAAGCACTCAATTTTTAGATTTTTGAATTTTCAATATTTTATAATTTTTTAAATATAGAATATAAACAGAAACGCAGATAAACGAAGAAACTAACCCAGTATTTACAACTATACATTTGCAATGTGATCAAAATCGTTTTCAGGCAGACCAAGGAACACTTTTCAGTGGGAACTTACTCAAAGTGGTCCAAGTGATTGCTAATATGTTAGTCCACTTAAACTTTAATGCTCATTTTTCATTTTTAACTAACTTCGTGATACTTTTAAGGTAATATTATACTATAATACCCGTGTGTCCCATACCATGACATACCATCACGATCAAGGTAAGCACAATGATTTATCGTAGCAGGTGAGTATGAGGAGTTCAACCTTTCTATTTTACAACATCAGACTTATTGATGAACAAGTCAGTACTTTCGTACAGCAGAGAGACCAATAAAATTTTCGACGAGGGTTAGGCAAATACCTTATACGGTATGTATTTAGCTTTGCAAGCACACGGAATCTCTCGTGATGAGTTTTTCTTCCTTTAAAGTTTTTGGCCCTCTTTTTATGGCTCTTTTAAGATATCCTGACTGTGCCTAGGTCTGCATATATTTGGATGCAACAGAAGGACAACCCTGATATCCCGGATGACTCATCAGCATAAAGACCCGAAACTTCAGACGTTGGTTATCTATCAACGCAAGATTTAAGACTACAAAGTCATACGCCGATGTTATGTTACCCACAAGATACATAGATCGTTATGTTTATATCACTTAATATCTTTTATCTTTTGAGTGTCAAGCCTATCGACATATCACAGTAGAACCTAGTCTTTCGGCTACGACACCTTACATGTGTCCGTCACGCCCTTTAGCACGAATATTCATTCATTTCCCATTTGATGCAATAAAATGTTTTTGGATTTTTTGGTTTTTTTAAATGTTTTTGGATTATTCTGTTTTTCAACTGTTTTTGGATTTTTTATGTTTATCTCCCCCTCAAACAATGCATATGTACATATATCTCCCCCCCCCCCCCTAAATTGGTGCATCACACATTATGCGTAAATTTACCTAATAACGAAAAATTATGTACAAAGTTTTAAACGAAAGAAAAAGGTAAATATTTTTGTTGTTTTTGCTTAACGTTCCGTCATTAGATTGAACACTAATCAATTTCAAAATTAAAGCGCGAAATTTAAATTGTACATTTTCGCTGATCATGTCGTACCTCATCTCCTCCAAAGGAAACATCACACTTGTAAGAAAAATTTGAACGATTTGCAACAGTGAAATGTTACCGCTATCAACATTCCAGAGATTGTCAACAGCTCCTCCTTGGTTATTCCTGAAAAATAAGGAGATTAGTAAGACAGTGGTACCCAGGCCATCGTGGTCCTGGGTTTCCATGAAGTGTCAAAATAATACACTTCTTTTAAACACAAATACCCTTTTGTTTCAAGGATTGGAGATGTTGTTGCCTTTTGTTTGGGTTTCCATATTTGTTTCGGCTTAACAAACGCGTTAGTTGCCTTTGGTTGAGAAACTTTGGCTGTTTCAGGTTTGTTAGTTTAGAAACAGATTTTTGTTCCTGAACAACCTTGCGTTTGTTTTTAGAAACATTCCAATTCCCACCATATGGTTTAACCTTAGGATTCACATTCTTCATTGCCTTAGGTGATGACACCTTCATCGGCTTGGAATGATTGTTATCCTTTGGTGTAACCCTCTGATTTTGAGCATGGGGACTCTGTGTGCAGTTCTGAGCAATATGACCAAGAATGCCGCAATGGAAGCATGTTTGTCTCTTCACGTATAAGGCATTCTGATCAGGTTGTTTTGCTCTTTCAGGCCCTGAAGGACAAGCCGGTCCTTTCTGTGCTTTATTCTTATGCACTTCTTTTGTAGACGGCGATGAGTTTGGGTTTTGTATTTGCTGCTTGCAGGGGCCTTCTATTGCCGAGATTTCTTTTGATTCTTCTTGTTCTGTTTAGACTGCAAGTCTTGTTCAAAAATCTCCCCATCCTTTCTAAAAGCTTTGTTAGCACAGTCAAAAGCATATTTTTCACACTTGCCATTACAGACCGGCTTAACAAAAGCCTTGTTGACATCACGAGCATTTTGCGGACTATTGCTGCCCGTTAATGATCTTGGAGAGTGTGATAATCTTTGATGTTTGTACTTTTTCTTTCTTCGTCCTTGTCCTGCTCGTTTTGCTTGATCTGACCCTTTTCATCACAAGCAAAAGGTTCAGTTTGATCCGTTTGCGCATTAGAAGCCTTCATATCAGTTCTCTCTTCATCAACTTTGATAGAATCGGAGGGTCTTGGTTTATCAGATAAAAGAACAGGCACTCCAGTTGAATCATTAGAAGGGTCAGCAGCCCCAAATGGTTCCTGTGTGTCTGACATATAATCACCAGGTTTGCCATACACCATATGTTGTGCGTTTTCAATCTCTTCCTCGGTTTCTGGCATTCTCGTGTAATTGTGATTATACGGTGGGGCAACCTAATTAAATCCCAAACCCTTCCCCCTGTTTCCTTTGTACGCCAGTTGCGCATTGCACACGTCTTAACTACCTTGCTGGATGTATCAAACTTCTTTATGTTCACTTCATTTTGTTGATACTTGCAAGTTTGGAGTTCTAACTCAGCTCTCACCAAGTCACATTCCACAGTTTTTTAATGTAATCTATTTTTGTAATCATGGACCCAACATTTCTGTTGATTTACGTCTAAGTGAAGCTGAGCTATATCCTTCTTTTGTGCTTCAACCTTTTCTGTAAGCAACTTGTTGCTTTGTGGAAGGCCGATGCACTGAGCCATTGCACTGTTGTAATAATTGGTCATTTTAGTGTTTAGTGCCCTGAGTTGCGCCATCGTTTTCCTGTAATGCTCAGTACACAAAAGATAGTTGACTGTGTCTAGGAGTGATCTTGGTTTGTCAGTCTGAGGTTGGGCTTGGGGTGCTAGGCTACTGACTGTGGCTTGTTGGGTTTGAGGTGCTAAGCTATTGACTGCAACTTGCTAGGCTTGGGGTTTCTATTCTGTCACTTCTTCAGGATGAGATTCCTTTGAATGTGCACATAGATATTGGTTGGATTGCAAATGATCCCACAACCAAGATACAAAGGCGTCTTTGTCATCCCCTAAAAAGCTATTCATCTCATTCCTTACTTCCTCTTTTCGCCTCCCACGTTAAGCAAGCGCATCATATAGGCAGCAACAAAATCAACATTATATCCTCCTATAAACTCATTCAGCTTTTCCTTCACTTGATCCCGCAAGTTCGGGTTTTGATTTTGTGTTGGGGTGCAACGCTGTTGACGGTAATTTTGATAATTTTACTGAAAACAAGTTCAGATTGGCATTTGGTTTTGGATTGCATATTTGGCTAAAAGCTATGTTTAAATTCACATTCGGGTTGGAATTGCAGACTAGGTTGAAAACTCGGTTGAACACTATGTTCGAGTACTGAGTTTGGGCTGTAAACATCTTGCAAAAATCTTTACTAGTTTGTTCCTTGCACGTGATCAAAAATTTAGAAACTAAGACAGTCCAAGAACCCATGCTCTTGCTAACTTGAACACCTCGCAACGAACGAACCCGCTTTATGTACCGCACCTCAAAAACCCTGTCAAAACTTTTCACAAAACCAACAATTATTTTAATTTCAAAATTATATAACTAATATATAATAATTTTTTTAAGTTTTAATATTTTATATATAAATATTTCTTAATTTTATTTAATTTATATTAAAGGAAAACAAATTGATATTATAAGTATTATCATTAATAAGTAAGTAATGATTACCTAATTATTATTTATATTACTATTAATATTTAACCCAATAAAAAACAAAAAAATCCTAAACGTCAGATCGATTAAAAATTGCAACTGTCATAATCCTTTCCCGACAGTCAATCGTCCCAAGAGATCACGTCTTCTTCTTCGTCTTATGATGGGTAGTCGGGTGGTTGACGGAAGGATGATGATGGTGATGCACCGATGATTAAACTATCATGGATATGGAGGTGTTCGGTGGTTGTGTGGTTACGGTGGTCGGAGATGACAACTAGTGATCGGAGATTGTTGTGGTCGGTGGTGAACGATGATACGGCGGAGGTGGAATGGCGAGGATTGTGGCGCTGATTGAAGGAGCAGTGGTAGGGTGTGGTTGGATAGTGAAGGTGAATTGCAGGTGTGGAGGAGTTGTGCAACGATGAAGTGGGTGGTCGTCGGAGTGTTGTAGCAGGTGGTGGTCGAAGTACGGAGGAAGTTGTTATGTGCCCACTAACTCATTCCATGTTCAAGAAGTTGTCAACTTTTATTTTAGTCTGTAGTTTATTTATTAATTAAGTATGTTTTAAATTATAGATAGTGAGTCAAGATGGTAAGATAGTGGGTAGTTATTTAGCTTAGTATTTATAATGTAAGTCATTTGATGTTTTAAAATCATGAATGAAAATATTAGTCTAATTACTCTCTCTAAATTTCTCTCAAGTTCCTTTCTATTTTCTTTGGCCAACAAATAATTGTTGGAACCACATCAGTGGTATCAGAGCCGTCGTGATCCCCCCGGACCATGGTTGCTCACATTATATCTAAAATCGAGTTCTATCCATGGATGAATGAATCCCTTGCAAAACTCGAGTCTCAGTTGCAAACCGTTTTCAACGAGTTTCTATCGCTCCTAACCACGTGGGAAGCCCGATCTCCTACACCTCCACCAACTTCCACTACCACACCACCACAACCAACTCTAAAAATTGCCCCATCGCCGGAACCAGCCCCGGAATGGGCACCGCCACTTCCTACGCTTACACAAAAACAACAACCACTACCGGTTATCTTTTAAAGGTTAAGTCGGGCAACGCGAGTGGCATCCACCATGGCGTCCCATTGAGACAGCTCCTAATGCCACTAACCGAATCGAGTGGCGACCGCAGTGGTCCTTATTTTTTGTCCTTGAGGACAAGGACATTTTCAACCAGACGGGAATGTTATGTGCCCACTAACTCATTCCATGTTCAAGTAGTTGTCAACTTTTATTTTAGTATGTAGTTTATTTATTAATTAAGCATGTTTTAAATTATAGATAGTGAGTCAAGATGGTAAGATAGTTGGTAGTTATTTAGCTTAGTATTTATAATGGAAGTCATTTGATGTTTTAAAATCATGAATGAAAAATATTAGTCTAATTACTCTCTCTAAATTTCTCTCAAGTTCCTTTCTATTTTCTTTGGCCAACAAATAATTGTTGGAACCACATCAGAAGTACGATGGTCGAAGACGGGTGAATGGAGGTTGAGTTGTAGTGGTTAATGAAGATGGTGGCAGTGGTGATATGTTGGTGTTTGTGAACGATGGTGTTGGTTATAGTGAGGTTGCAGGTTGATGAAGGAGGTCGATGATGACCATGGTTGAAGGTGGTTAACGGCGGTTCAACGGAGGTGAGTGGTGTACGGTGGGGGTTGTACGGTGATCAGGTGGACAATGGAGATGAATGGTGATGAGCGATGACGATGCACCTGCAACTGTGATGTATGGTGGACCGGAGATGGTGGAGTTGATGAACGATGGAGAAGACGTGGACGCCCGAGGTGGCGGTTATGGAGGAGATGACCGGTGATGATGGAGGTGATTCGAAACGGAACACGGATGATATCTCGGATGTGACTGTGTATCTCGAATGAATGTAATTTGGAACTATCTCGGATGATGATGATGATGATGATGAACTTATGTTTGTATCCGAGATAGCTTTTGTGTGATGAATGTTTGATGTAAAAGGTTATCTCGGATGAAGAAGGAACTCGAGTAGATGAATAATATTATCTCTGATAAATGTTGTGATGTGTCAGATGTATATTTTGAGAAAAAGAATAGTATATCAAATGAGTATCTCAAGTGTGAAGCTTCGAATTTTGGATGATTTTAATTAATTTAATTATTTTTTTAATAATAAAGTAAATAACTTTTAATCTATTTAAACAGCCTTTTCAAAGATCAAACACCAAAATATGACACTTTCACGGAAAAATGATGAATACTATGAAGAACGCGAAGAACACCAACCCAAAAATTCTGGAAAACTTGAATGTTTGATATCAATTCGGACCTAGAAATAAGTTCTAGCTCTGATACCAATTCAAAGTCCCGAAAATCCAGATCAAACAACGATATCAAACAATCACCATGGATGGGCGAAATCCAAACTTGATGATATTCAAGTAATCTAAAAAATAAGAGAAACGAGATGAACGAGAATAACACGCGAATAACTTCGAACTTGCATACGATTCTATTACTACGAATTGCAAAACCGTCTGATACAAGTTCTTCACACCTCTCAGTTTCTCTCTCTAGAATGGTGGAGGCTACCAAGTATTCTCTAAAGGCTTACCCTAATTATGACATAATGTTCCTTATATACCTATGGTTTGCCCATGCCCCTCATGGGCTTCCCTTGGGCTTGCCTGGCCCACATGGCTTATGGCATGCCCAAGTGACCTATATAAGGTCCATAACCTAATACAAACAAACCCATATAATCCCAGTTCACAACCATAGTCCGTTGTGTATATTTGATGTGTCAGTCTCACACTTCTAGGACCTAACAGAATAATTGTTAGTCCGACTTTGTGAAGTCACAAAGTCCGGGTTAATGAAACATGCCCGAGTTTCTTGATGATGTTATAAGTGTCCGAATTTATGTGTATTTATGTTTGTCCGAATCTACATGAAGTGTATACATGAGTCCGAGTTTATATATTGATGACTGAATATATATGGATTCCGAGTTTGTTATGATGAGTCTGGTTTTATTAATGATGTCTGAATAAGTCTACACACCCATGCTTGTCTGAGTTTAAAGTGTATATCTATTGCTTGTTCCGTATTTACATGTGGGGTATATAAGTACTACCTTTACAAACTCTACCTAATGAGTACTACCTTTACAAATTGTACCTAATAACTACTACCTTTACTAACTCTATCTAATAAGTACTACTTTTACAAACTCTGCCAAATAAACTCTACTATCATAAGTTCTACCATATAAGTACTGACAAGAGAACTAAAACAAATTCGGGTTAAACAAGCACCAAACTATCTGAATTTGTTTATACAAAAACATAATGTATTGGATACATGTGTCCGAGGTTACACGTGAGATGTTTTGTTTATAAGGGTCTGAGTTTAATGATCCAAGTAAGAATATATATGTGCTTAATTGTTTTGAGTTATGTATATGTATATGTGATGTCCGTGTTTCTCAAAAGCACACTAATGTTACCAACTAGGGAGATTCACTATGGGATATTGTATGATAAACATGTTAACTTGATTACCTAAACACTGGGTTGTTTGGACACTTAGAATATTGCAAAAACCCTGCATGCATACATACTTATACGTTATTGTACAATAGGTTGCGTGTAACGGGCCTAACACTTTATTAACACATAGAAGCACGTTAACACTTATCGAGCAAACTAAGGTGAGTTCACTACTCTTTTACAAGCATGCGTCCAGGGGGGGCAAACTAATATTCCTGGGATGAATACTTTTAAATGTTGTAGTATAAATTCGATGTTAGTTGATAAACTCAAACTCTATCATGAAAGTCCCAACTTACTACCGAGCTAGTTGCCTAGGAGGCAACGGGGTATTAGTTGATAGCGCTGTTAGGTTTGATAAACCTCACATCGTGTTAGGAGTCGGGCTTAACTAAGGACATTAAACACGTTTGATCAATGCTGATAGACATTGATGAGGGCATAACAAACATGACAGTCATATCGGTACCGAGTTTATTATCCTTGACATGTTTTTAAGCTAAACACTTACAGGATTTACGTTGAACAAAATTATGAACTCGCCAGCTTTATGCTGATACACTTTTCTACATGCTTGCATGTCGTTAGATACATCATTGGTTTGGAACTTGCAGTCTGAGGAGCTAGAGATTTCATGGGTCATGTTGCTTGATGAAACATTACTATTATGCTTATGTTTTCGAAACAATATCACTTGCTTATGCTTTCGCTGAACACATACTTTGTTTTGAAAATATTTAATTTGAAATATACTATTTATGTTGGACTTGACATTTGTGTTAATATTTACAATTTGTTTAACGTGATTAGTACTTGGATCCTGGTACGTCACACGCCACGCGGTAAACCCCGCAAGTTGTAATTTGGGGTTGTGACATAAAATCATCCAACTAACAGAGGACAATTTAAGATATATTAAAGAAAGTATGAAAAGTGCTCACGACCGAAAAAAAGAGTTATGCAAATCAAAAGAGCAAGCTCTTAGAGTTTCTAGCAGGTAATAAGATGATTCTGGAAATATTGCCTTTGAAAGGAACATTATAAATTGAATGATCGAAGACAGATTAACGACATGTATTGAAGACTTTTTGGGTAATTGGGATTTCTGTTTGCAACTCATAGAATTTTCATACGATGACTATCATGTTTGATGGACGCGACTGCTTATGTATCTTTTTGTAGATAGAAGTCAATGAAAAACTAAAATCAGTCCAGCAACGTATACAGGTTCTAGACATAAAAATAAATTAATTATGCCATAAGACAATAAAATAAATGTTAATATAATGGAAACATAGGATATATCAAAGGCTGCATAAAGGAAAGGTAGACGAGGTGAAGAAATAGTTATTCATTGTTTGGAAGGTTTCTAGGACGAAACGTAATTTAATGAGGTATAGTTGTAACACCGCGTTTTGTAGACAAAAATTAAAGTAAATAAAATCAATATTTGTTATATTGTTAAATGAGTAAGTAACAAGTAAGTTGGCTATGTGAGTTATGAAATATCTTGACGAGCCTTAGCTATTATAAGAGTCCGTTTAATTTTAATAATAAAATATATTATAATTGACCTTACTTTATTTTTAATGAAATTTGGGTCAAAACTAGATAAAAATATGCTTATTCTAATGACGTATTCATCATTTTATAAAACATTATGTTTTAAAATTTATACAAGAAAAACGAGTGAAACAGCTGAATTAATTACAATAATATAATATATAAATATTTATTTAAAAACACAACATTTCAAAACAATACGTGTTGTGAGTAAGCAAGAACCCACACACATCAATCTATCCCACATCGAAGCTTTGATAAAATTTAGGTGCTTGCCTTTATGTATATATACAGTTTCATAGTTTCACATTTTAGTATCAATTTCTTTTGGGGAACGCTCTAGGATACCCTGTTGAGTGTTGTTAGTAGTTGTTTTTCT
This sequence comes from Scalesia atractyloides, assembly GCA_947069175.1. NCBI lineage: Eukaryota > Viridiplantae > Streptophyta > Magnoliopsida > Asterales > Asteraceae > Scalesia > Scalesia atractyloides. The sequence continues at coordinate 44,916,300 of CAMTDV010000019.1, read as the reverse complement.
TGAGCATGAATAGGAGCAGGAGTAGGGAAACTTTATGTCAACGTGCCATAGATAGTTTTAAGGCATGTTCTCATTTAAGTAATCTATTTATTATCTATTTTTAGTAGTTAATATTAGTAATACTAGTATTATTAATTTTAGGTATTAGGGTTATTTTTAGGGGTGAATTAGGCATGGACTGATCACCCATGCTTGAACAAGGCAGTGCTAACCAATATCCAACCATGATAATAACTAGTTAGATGTACCATACTCTAACTTAGGATTTCTTATGTTGTATCAAGACCCAGAGATATTGTTTGATTATGCTAGCAATTGTTATCTGATTGTATTAGTTATTGTTACTTTATTGTGCTAGCAAATGTTACACAGGTGAGTTTTATTAATGCTTTCAATATGTGAACATGCTTGTCCTAAAATGTAATAATATGGCATGACTATTTGTACACATGTACATAACCTATGCCCTTATACACACGATATTTATGGTCCCTTATCCGTGCCGCTACGACGGGATTTGTCTAGTTTACACCTGTGGTGTAGAGGGCATTAACTGTATGATGATGTGTCACGTGTTAACGTTGGGTTATGGTGATATGGGCGGGTACGAAGTCATGGTGAAATACTGTGATTTATAAATTGTGTATATTCATGAACTCACCAACTATAGCTGACGTCTTTTAAGCATATGTCACAGGTGATGGCACATGATCGTTTCTCGTTATCCCAGGCTTGCAATAGTGTGGTGGAATAATGTATCCCATATTTGTGATAGTCTGGTAGAAATGTATATCCTGGATCGGTGTAATCTAGTGAAGCGTTGTTACGTCAGGTTAGATGTTGTAATTTGAGTTTCCAACATTTATACTATACGTTTATTATCAATAAGATAAACACTTTCTGTATCAACTGTGTTATAAAGCATCCTTATCGGTTGGGGTGTCACACTCCATGACTCAAATAAACTATTAATCAAAATTCTTAACCCAAATCAGTTCATGCATTTCTTGATAAGTTGGTGATAGTTGACATTCACAATAACATTATAATATTTCTTTAACTTTTACACCATAAAACTCACATGCTTATGTAAATATGAAATTAAGCAAAATAACAAACATATTAGGCAACTTAACAAGATGGCACACATGATACACCATCTCCAAAATGCAGTTTCTATTAAATGCCCTCGTGGAAGCTTGTGTTAGGCCTAAAAATGTACATATTATCCTTACACTATCATGAAAACTTTAAGTCAATATTTTGAATTATAACCAGAATATGTTTCAATTCATGTACAACATTTTTCATATCCAACCTTTCTAGTGGGGAATCCATGGTGCATGATACTCCAATTTTAAGTATTGAACCTAAACATTCCTCAATTTGCATCAAAGTTTCTTCCTTCTTTTGCATAAAAGTTTCATCCTCCTGATAAACATTCAGAATGTTAAGACTAATAACATCCATTACATGGTCTGACAAGGCCATGGAAGCAAAGTTATGAAGGCTAAGTCTTTCGTTAAACATATCATCAGTCGGCTTTTTCCTGCTAATCGCCTCTAGCAATAATATTCCAAAACTATAGACATCTCCATTACTTGTCATCTCATTTCCAAGACCATACTCTATAATTTATAAGCAGTTACTTTAGAAATAATGGCAATACTATAAGCAAGCAAATATCAAAGTCTAACTTACCTGGAGCAACATAACCAACTGTTCCTCTAATCCCGGTTGAGCTATTTGGGTATGAGGTTCCAAGAAATCGAGCTAAACCGAAATCTCCAACACGAGCGACCATATCATCATCGAGTAGAATGTTGCTAGGTTTTAAGTCACCGTGAACGACAGGTGGTACACATTGATTGTGAATATAATCAAGTACAGATGCTACATCAATAAGAATATTTATTATCTGAAGAAGGTTTAGTCTTGATGTAGTTTCACTTGAATGTAACCAATCATGTAGACTTCCTTGGGGCATGAACTCATATACCAAAGCTTTAAAATCATTTCCTTGAAAGTCAATGCTTGAACATGAAGTTATTATCCTCAGCAAATTCCGGTGTCGAATGCTTCGCCATGCTTCACACTCCCTCATAAAACTTCTTTGAGCTCCTCGATTATGAAGATGTAAAACTTTGACTGCAACAAACCTATCATCATCTTCATCAAGGATTCCTTTATAAACCGAACTAAACCCGCCGTTTCCAATCAAATTAGCTTCAGAGAACCCATTTGTAGCCTTTAGAAGTTGGTCGTATGAAACTTTCATGAAGAGTTCGTTCGTTGATGGTTGAGATGGCTGACTCTTTCTTTTCTTCTTACACCATGCATATGCTAAACATGTTATGGTGAAAAGTGTGGATGTTATCAAAATGGGTATTACAAACACATGAAACTTCTTTTTACTATTCATTGTCCCTTTGCATTTGGGTAACCCAAGTTCAACAATGCCACCACAAAGCCTACTATTCCCCAAAATAGAAAATGCACTTGCATTGGTAAATAATCCTACCGTTGGTACTTCACTCTCAAAATCATTATACGATAGGTTCAAATATTCCAAATTGGAAAACCTTTCTAAGAATTGAGGAATGTCTCCTGATAAATTATTTTGAGAAATATCGAGTTCCACCAATCCTTTCAAGGAACTTAATGATGGTGGTATTGTACCTTGAAATAAGTTTCCTTCTAGGTACAACCACGAAAGGCTAGAACAACCACCAAGGCTACTAGGAATGTTACCTGATAAATTATTATAAGATAAACTTAGTTTGCTCAACATCTTGAGGTCTCAACCTCGGTTGGAAGTGGACCACATAGGTTGTTGTGAGAAAGAGCCAATTCTATGGATAAAGATGAAAGTTGAAAAAGTTGTATAGGTATTTTCCCGTTAAGTTTATTGTCACCAAGGTACAACATTAGTAGATTATGACAATTTCCTAGGCTTGATGGAATAACCCCTTCCAACTTGTTTGAGTATAGATCAAGATGGATCAAGGATGATAAGTTCCCTATGGAATCAGGAATCTGCCCTGAAAGTTGGTTTTTATATAATTGTGCTTCTTTTAGATTTTGAAGTTTACCAATGGTTGAGGGGATGTTTCCTGTAAATCGGTTACTTCCAAAACATAAAAGTTCCAAACCAAGTAGATTACCGATTGAGCTAGGGATGTTCCCATGCAATTCGTTTTCTTGTAAATATAGAAGACGGAGTTGATTTGAAAGATTACCTATTGATGCAGGGAGCACTCCTTGAAAATTGCAATTAGCAAGAGGCAACGTCTTTAATTTGGTGCAATTTTTCATAGAATCAATAAACATCATTTCATTAGCATCTTCGCTTCCAAAGAGGTTATCAGTTATGTCTAGGTAATAAATATCTCTTAGTTTTTCAAAGTTGGCTGTCAACTTCCCACTAAAGTGGTTGTTATTTACCTGAAGGTGTCTTAATTTTGAAAAATTGGAGATGGATGGTGGAAGAGGTCCAGTTAGTTGGTTTTCTGATACTTGAAAGAATACAAGATTAGGGAGCATTGCACCTATGGCCAGAGGAAGACTCCCAGTTAGTTGATTACCAGCCAAGCTAAGATTCATGAGGAGTGAAAGGTTATACAGGGATTCAGGGATGGTTCCAGATAAATTACAACCGCCTAAGTAAAGTTCTTCTAAAACTTCCTTATCGCCTAAGGTGTTTGGGATGCTTCCGCCCAATGGATTTCGAGCAATATTGAGGATTTTGATTGATGTACTATTTCCAAAGAAAGGTGGTATTCCACCTGTTAGCTTATTATTACGAAGTGAAAGAATAGTAAGTTTAGGGAGGAAACTTATCTCCTTTGGTATGCTTCCAACTAACTCATTATAGGAAAGAACAAGCTCTTCCAGGTTAGAACAGCTAGACAAGTTAGCTGAAATGATCCGGTTAAATTTGTTTTGGGACAAATATAGGAAACGTAGCCTATATAGACCACTGAGTTGATGAGGAATGGCTCCTTTAAAGCTGTTGTTACCAATAGAAAGATCTCGGAGAAAGCTCAAGTTTCCTATGTGAGGAGACAACATGCCTTGTAGGCCTTGCGACTCTAGCACTATGGCAGTTACTCTTCTATGCCTCTTTCCACATGTAACACCAGTCCAATCACAGAAATGGAGGGAGTTGTTCCATGAGGTTAGAGCTCCATATGGATCTTTAGTGATCATCAACTTGATGTGCAACAAAGCCTTATGATCGGTCTCATTTTTGCCATCATAGAAAGCTGAGATAGTGGTGGAGGTTACAAGTATAACAAGAACATAAAAGAGGAAATAAGTAGGAGAGGAAGATGCGATTGGTTGCTTAAAATTCATGTTATTTTGGAAATAAAGAAACTGAGGGTGATGTATAATTGTTGGCCTTTTAGAAGTGAGATGGCATATGCAAATTGTGAAGAAATGTGATTATTTATATAGAAAAAGAGAATTCGGTGAAGAAAAGCGTCTGTGGTAAATTATGTATATTGTGAAGAACATTGAAGGGTGCGTGAATTATGCTGGGGTAATATTCAAATTCAAGGAACATAAGTCGTTGGTGGGCCATGCTTGTTTTGTAATTTGTAATTGTGACCGTTGGTTTTTTGGAAGATTAGCCGTGATTTAGACGGTTTGGTCCTTGTTTAGTTGTTTGACTGTTCGGGCGGCCTATGGCTATGGTGCAGGCTGGAATTCAAAAAGTAAAGGTGTGAATTTCTGAGATGGTTAACATGAACTTAACACAGAATTCATGAGTTTAGGTTTAATCTAAACAGATTTGGGTCAGTTTCAGATTGAATCCGCGAATCCGTTTAGCTAAACGGTTGGGGCTCGGGTTAACCCAGTCGGATTGATGGGTTGACCCATTTAACCCATTTATATTATATTTTATTTTTTACAATATGTTTTATTTTATAAATTAATTTGCGTGTGTATTTTGTGCATAATTACAACTTAAAAAGAGTTTGACATAAAATTTTATAATTAAATGCAATTGTATTATACATATTTGTGCAATTTTGTAGTAACTAGTAGTTAAGACCCGTGCATTGCGGCGAGACCGTTATACCGAATCAAAAAATAGACGTAAAAATATTGAACTGCAAAATTTATACCAAAATGTAAAACCAAAAAAATTCCACGCGTTATAGCAAAGACGTTGACAATCTTGAAATCTTATGTAAAAAAAATTGAACGTGTTGCGACGAACTGTTAAACCGAACAATAATTAGATGTACAAACGTTGAACAACACACTCAAGTTGCGGCGTGTTAACTCGTAGGTCAAACGGATTTGAATTAAATAATAATACTACTAATAATAATAGTTAAATAAGTTTATAAAGTGTAGGGTTTATTAAAACTAAAAGTAAACCATAAGAATTATATGATACTTGTACTAATACTCTAAGGGAAATTTTTTAATTATAGAAATAATTCAAGGGAAGAAAACATAAACGTTTATATGCAATAAAGGCTTTTATACATAGCTTTAAAACTTGTATGTATGAATAAAAAAATAAAAAATAAAATGCATCCCCCATTGACCTACAAATTTCATCGACCAATCAAAATACAAATTGAATAGTGTAACCTCCACGCATACAATTTTTGATAAATTACATAAAGGAATTATTTTAATTTTAATATATTAATTTGGGAAAAAAATAAAATTTAGAAATCCGGGTTGAACGGGTCGTGTTTAAGTCAACCCAATAATATTTGTGTCATGTTTGGTTCATATGTATAACAAGATTTTCGGATTCGGGTTCGGGTTCGTCTAAAATATTCAAGTTCAAGTCGGGTTGAACGTGCCAACCAGCGAACCTGACCCTTAGCATCCCTATCAAAAATATTAATGATTATTTCATTTTTCTTAAGTGGAAAATATAATTAGTTTTGGATGTAATCCTATTGAAATGGTTAACAAATAATTAGTTTAGCATATAATCCTTTTGAAATGATTAACAATATATAGCAAAATATATTCTACTTAAATAACAAACTACTAAAATTTCACTGCACAACATGCCGAGAATTCGGTATATACATAAACATAAAATAATGCTTACAAAAGTATATGATCTAATCAAATAAAAGTTATAAACATAAAGTTGCGAGTCATAAAATTGTGTTGCGGTAGGGTATCGGTACCAAAACCAACTCGTATCAAAACCAAAACCATAAAAATGAAAAACAGTATTGATATGTTGAGAATCCGGTTTATACACAAAAGTTGTCTCGTGTAACCAAAAAAATTAAGTTGTAATATGTTCAAAAAGATATCTACATGTAATTTACATCGACTGAAAAGCATAAAAAACAAATCATACAAATATCAGTATTATTGTTGTTTGGTCGGTATAGGTTCAGTTCGTTACAATACCGTTTGGTACCGATACTTGGTGTTGGGGTTTCACATTAGGTTTTACCAAAACGCAACGTTGCATTGGTATTAAATATATGTACAAAACTTTTTCTTGTACTCCAATTACGTAACATAAGAAGACCCAAAAATCAACCATGTGGTGTTCATAAAATTTTACACTGACTGGTTAGGGATGACCACCACTAGTATGCTGCCACATCGTGATCCTTCTTGACTGTTCATAGACGCGGTGTTGCCGTCTTTTCTTGGTTTCTTGACTCTTGAGATCTTGTGATATGGAACAGGCTAACGCAAGCCCAATGGTTGCGACCGACCCAAGGAAGACAGGCCCAAACAAATTGTCAAGAGGCCGGCCCGTCTAGAGACTTGATCAACAAGCTGCATATTTATTTTTAGCATGTGCCTTTTGTTTATTGCATGTGCTTTATTAGTTAGTGGCATGATAGGTTAGTGGTGTTGCATGTAGTGGTAGTGGCATAAAATAAGGAGAACATGGAGATGAATCAAGGCTTCTCTTGCATGTTGATATTCAGTTGTTTTCATTGGAAAAAAAATACGCCCTAAAAAACTCTCTTGTTATCCCTTGTTCTTTGGAGTGTTTGCCTACTAAAAAAGCCTATATCAATCTTGGTGCTTTTATTCACGTTCCACCTTCTGCCATGCCTCCTCGGCTTTTATTCACGTTCCACCTTCTGCCATGCCTCCTCGCCGAGATCAATCGGGTACCGATGATCTCCCCCCTATAATCACCGATCAACTAAATCAACTGATCCAAGTCTCCACTACCGCCGCTAACGCACAAACCGACATCAAAACTACCCTTGCCGCATTGGTTCAGGCCACCGCTAATCTCAACACCAAACTCGATTCCCAAACTGAAAACATCGTCCGGTTTGTCAATCACATGACACAGTTAACCGAAAAACCATGCAGCTGGCCCTTCCGGTTCCGATCTGGAACCCCAGCCCTAAAACAACACAACAACAGCCACCACCGCCCCCTAACACCCCACATCCACCAAAAATCTCGTTAGCAGTGTTTGATGGCTCGAACCCCCTGCTTGCATGGATCTTTCAAGCAGATAATTACTTCAACTATTATCAGATTTCGCCGGCGGAACGGGTTCAACTCACCGCCTTCCATTTTATTGGAGGCGCCCTCTCGTGGTACCAACATCAGGAAAATAATCATTTGCTTGGATCGTGGACCGCTTTCAAACGATCCGTGGAACTTCGTTTCGGTCCCTCTACGTTTGAAAACCACGAGGCGACACTGTTCAAGTTATGCCAATTATTTTCTGTTGCGGAATATCAAACGGAATTTGAGAGGCTGAGTAACAAAATCACAGGGTTATTACAACAAACCCTACTTAATTTTTGGTATCTGGGCTCAAACCAGTAATCCAAGGGGAATTAGCTATTATCTAGCCCACCTCTCTTTATGGTGTATGTGGGTTGGCCGGACGTGTAGAAGATAAGGTAGCCCAAACCACCAAATCAAAATCCTTTTAGCCTTCCAAAATGTATGCCACATAACCCCATTGTCCACGGTTTCACCAGCTTCTTCTTCGCAATCACCAGTTATAACCACTCATTTAAAAAAACTCGGTCCCAACCACACCTCCCTTACTGCCATCGCCACCAAACTCACGGAAACGCCTGGGAGGTGCCGTCTCCCGTCCCGGGGACTGCTAGGGGACGGAAACGGCATGGGGACGGCCGGGAAACGTCCCCGACAGGTAGGAAACGGCCAGGAAGCGTGCAGGAGAAGGGGACGGTGTATGGGGACGCGCAGGAAACGTTTCCTGCAAGTTTCCGGTCATAGTTATCGACTGAATAGCGTGAAAATAGCGGATTCCTACGACGACTTCTGGCCGGAAACCTGCAATTTCTGCCGGAAACTTGATGGAAACTGTGAAGAAGAAGAGCGGCTACTTTTTTGTTGCGTTTGAGCCTTTCTAGGGTTAATAAGTTTATGGGTTTTAACATTTAGCCCCTCTATCTTTCATTAGGTTAGTTTTAGTCATTAAAACTTGTAAAACTTACATAAAAAGTGTAAAATTAGTTTTGTATCTTAACATTTAATCTCCCTATTTTCACTACCTTACATTAGATTAGGAATAAATGAGATTTTTGAGCTTTATATCAATATATAATTATTTTAGGGTTTTGTGTTACATTATCTTTTATATATATTTATTTTTTATATGTTTTTATTCCCGTCCCCGTACCCGTACCCCGTTCCCGTACCCGTCCCAGTGCATCATTGCACCCAAACCCTTACCCTTCACCAAACTCTCTCAAGAGGCCATCCAACAATGACGTAAAGTGGGGTTATGCTTTCGACGTCCGGAGAAGTTTTTTTCCGGGTCACAAGTGTTCTCCGCCTCAGTTCCTTTTGATCGTAGATAAAACCGACCTGGTCGACATGTCTGAAGAACCGCCGGATTAACCGCCGGATTCCGTCGATTCCGCTGGGCCCAGTTCTTATCTTTATCTGATGCAGCGTATTTCGGATTATCTTCAGTGCAAAGCTTACGTGTTACGGGCTACATCAACAACATTCCAGTTACCGTATTGATCGACTGTGGCAGCACACATGATATCGTCCAGCCTCGTATTGCAAGTCAACTGCACCTTCAGTCCAACCCACTCGAACCATTCATAGTTATGGTAGGCAATGGTCAGTTTATCCATTGCCAAAGTTATTGCCCCAAGGTAACTCTACACTTACATAAATCACAATTTCAGATTCCCTTCTTTATTTTACCGTTTGAAGGTGCCAACGTGATATTGGGTAACGCTTGGTTACAAACACTTGGTTCGATTACCGCAGATTTCTCCATTCCCTAACTTTCCTTTACCAAAAACGGCCACACATGCACTCTCGTTGGCGAACCCATGACAAAACCATTATCCTCTAGTTCCTTGTCCACCTTTGTCCGACATGACTCGATCGCCTCCATGCACGCTTTAACCTTTGACCCTCCACCAACCATACATAACCATACCCCCCACCGTTGGTTCCCCAAATTTGAAACCTATTGGACCTTTACCAACCCATATTTTCAGAACCCCAAAATTTACCACCCAATAGGCCACACGATGATCATATCCCTCTCATTGCCAAAAACCAACCTATCAATGTTAAACCGTACTGATATCCACATTTTCAGAAAAAAGTCATAACCCAACTTATCAACGAGATGCTGCAAAACGGAACTATTCGACCGAGTCAAAGTTTGTTTTCTTCTCCTGTTTTATTGGTAAAAAAGAAGGATGGTTCGTGGCGTTTTTGCGTAGATTACTGGCCATTATATGCAGCCACAGTACGTGATCGGTTTCCTATACCGGCGATCGATGAGTTGTTAGACGAATTACATGGTGCAACTATTTTTTTCGAAAACTGAATTATGTTCCAGGTATCACCAAATACGGGTTGCACAAGACAATATCCACAAGACCGCTTTTTGTACATCAGATGGTCACTATGAATTTCAGTGATGCCGTTTGGACTTACGAATGCACCATCTACCTTCCAGTCGGGCATGAACGATTTATTTCGTAAGGTAGTTTGACACTTTGTCTTGGTTTTCTTTGATGACATTCTTATTTATAGCGACAATAAAAAAAACCATCATGTTCACCTTTGATATGTCTTCAAAAGCTACATGAAAATCATTATTTTTCCAAAGCTTCTAAATCTTTTTTTGGGGTTAAAGAAATACCTTTTTGGGTCTCAAAATATCCAGTTACGATGTCGCTCCAGAACCCGACAAAATAGTGGCAATTCAACAGTGGCCATCACCAACTTCTTTTCCAACTCTTCGGGCATTTTTAGGCTTAACCGGGCATTATCAAAGATTTGTTAAACGCTATGCTTAAATCGCCTCACCGTTGACCGACATCCTAAAAAACAAAGAGTTTAAATGGAACCCACAAGCTCATGAAGCTTTCGTACAACTTAAACTCCACATGCAAAACCTCGTCACCTTAGCCCTTCCGCCCTTCCTAATTTCACACAGCCCTTTGGCGTTACCACCAACGCATCGGGTCAAGCAATCGACGCTGTTTTGTCTCAAAACAATCAACCCATTGCTTTCTTTAGTAAGAAACTTTGTCCAACCATGCAGGCACAATCCACCTACACAAAAGAATTATACGCCATCACCGAAGCAGTAAAAAAGTGGCGTCAATACTTACTTGGCCGGAAGTATCGCAATTATATGGACGCCTTAAGCACATTCTCACCCAAACTATTCAAACACCGGAGCAACAGAAATGGGTTACGAAACTGATGGGGTATGATTTCGAGGTGCATTTTAAGCCGGGAAAAGAGAACAATGTTGCCGACGCCTTGATCCGTGTTGACAAATCTTATCTACTAGCAAGATCACATCTGCAAGAAACTTGGTTAAATGACTTACGTGCTTATTTTTCGACAACAGCAGTTGGTAAGGAGCTGGTTGCTAATATCAAACAAGATTCAGTCGGATTTCCAAACCATGCCTTCCGGGATGGTTTAGTTAATATCAACGACAGATTGTTAGTGTCGCCAATACCAGACTTGCGGGAGAAACTTTTGACTGAATTTCATGCTTCTTTTATTGGTGGCCATGGGGGTGTAAACTCGATGGTCAAATGACTGAGCACTTGTTTTACTTGGCTGGGCTTGAAGAAAGATGTCTCCAAATTCATTAAGAATTATGAAGTTTGTCAGTCCATCAAGCATCCCACTCATAAACCTTATGGCTTGCTGCAGCCATTGTCGACACCGTTTCCGTGGACCCATATCTCTATGGACTTCATCATGCACTTGCCACCGTCCTGAGGCAAAACAATCATTTAGGTTATCGCCGACCGCCTTTCCAAGTATGCTCACCTTTTGTCCTTACCATCATCATACACCGCGATTTCGTTAGCAGCTCTTTTTATGCGGGATATTTATCGTTTACATGAAGTACCTAAGACTATTGTTTCTGAACGTGATCCATTGTTCGTTAGTCGATTTTGGAAAGAGTTGTTTCATTTAATGGGTACTAAGTTGTTGCACTTAAGCGCCTACCATCCGCAAACGGATGCCAAAATCGAGGTGGTAAACCGTTGTCTCGAAATGCACCTTAGGTCCCTTGTGTACGAAGAACCCAATTCGTGGGAATGGTATTTGTATCTTGCTGAATTTTCTTACAACACAAGTTATCACACTTCAAGTAAAATGTCACCAATCAATGCTCTATGAGGTAGAAAAGTCGTTGCCTTTCATGATTACGTTCCCGGGTCCACTCACATGGGAAGTATTAAAGCATCCCTAATTGAACATCAAAGGCTACTACATGAATTGAAAGCTTCAATTGAAACGGAAAAGGATCGTATGGTCAAGCAAACGAACAAGAAACGAACCGATAAGGAATTCTCTATTGGCGATTGGGTGTATTTGCGTCTACAAAACTACCGCCAACATTCAGTTCAAGACAGGAAGAACCAGAAGCTTTACTGACGCTTTTTTGAGGTGGCATACTGTTTGGAGTTACGGCTCAATCAAAAATACATGATGTCTTCCATGTTTCTTTACTCAAACAGAATCACGACAGAGTTTCGGATAGCAAAGGGAACTTGCACAATTTGATCCCCAAGATGAGATAGCTTACTTGCCGGAGGAGATACTCAATGTTCTTTTCAATGACAACGGTGACCAACAGGTTTTAGTTAAGTGGGAGAAACAACCCATTGAAAAAGCCACATGGGAGGATTTTACGTATCTTCGCCAACAATTTCTGGGATTTACCGACATTTTGGGCAATGTCCGTTCTGAAGAAGAGGGGAATGATATGGACCAGGCTAACACAAGCCCAATGGTTGCGACCGTCCCAAGCGAACCAAAGGAAGACATGCCCAAACGAATTGTCAAGAGGCCGACCCGTCTAGAGACTTGATCAACAAGCTGCATATTTATTTTTAGCATGTGTCTTTTGTTTATTGCATGTGTTTTATTAGTTAGTGGCATGATAGCTTCGTGGTGTTGCATGTAGTGGTAGTGGCAAAAAATATGGAGAACATGGTGATGAACCAAGGCTTCTCTTGCATGTTTATATTCAGTTGTTTGCATTGGAAAAAAATACATAGAAAATTGCCCCAAAAAAACTCTCTTGTTCTCTTTTGTTCTTTGGAGTGTTTGCCTCCTTAAAAAAGGCTATATCATCCTGATTTCTTGAAATCTTGATCTTTTGGTTTATTACATTAAAATAAAAATCTATTGTGATTTATCTATCTCATCAAAGCCTCCTAAACGACCAAAAACTAAAACACATCATATTTAAAACAACCAACAACATAACACATGAGATGGAATGATTAGCAGAAACACATTAAACCACCATTTAGAGGATGGATTGTGTTTCAATTTCCATTTCAGCATTGATTTCGATACAATGACACCAAATGAATACACTCATGTTAAATTTTCCCGATATTATCCAGTTGTACTAAACATGAAGTGATTACACTCTTGTTAAATCGTTATTATGAATTTGATGCATAGGAAAGTTATTATTATGAAAGGGAAATGTTTGATGTTTGGATTAATGATTTGTGTTGATTATTGTCGTGGGCATACCGTTACGTGTTAATATTTGCCATTAAGTTATAGAATATGCCACCAAGAGGTCGAGGATGCCAAATCCAACGAGGTGCGAGGATGGTCGGATGTACTAGGGCTGGGGGAGGACGAAGACCTCCGACACCCAAAAGTTCCATGAGCAATAATACGGCTGTGAATACCGAAGCCTAAATTACGTAGATTACCGTGCAATAGATTGATGTTGCCATACCAACTATCGTGACACAACATAACGCTAACGGGAATGCAGTTGGAAATCGTGATAATGTAGCTGGAAATGGTAGTAATGGACCAGGTATAGGTTGGAAATTGAGCTAGTGTTTTTAATCGGAAGTCAAAAGTGACAGGGAAAACAAAATTAGTAGTGCTAGAAAGGGGTGTGTGTAACAAGATATGATGGCATTTAAACTAAAGGACTTCCATGGGAAGGAAGGAGTTGTTGAAGCACTGGGGTGGTTGAAAGAGATTCAGGTAACATTTGATATAAGGATTTTTTTGGTATGAGGTAAAGGGGACTCGGGAAGCATGCGGGTAGCAGGTCCGGTAACCATTATCCCTAACACTACCACCGGTCCAAGCGAGTAGGAACAAGAGGGTTGTCTTGGGTCTAAGTTGTTACCGCTTGAATGTTGTGTGTGGATTGATGTGTATGACCATCGAACTGTCGAAATAGTTATTTAATTTATTTATTTATTTATTTTAAAACACTATAAAAACCATACCTAACTCACACCACAATCACAAAAATTTAACCATACTACTCTCTAATACCCTCTATACAATCACTCACCCACAATATTTTTTTTACCGTGTCCAACGGGTTTTACACTCCATCGTTCAAAATCCCGAATTTATTATTATTATCAGACAATAGTAGTTTTGGACAATATTTTGTGGATGCCGCCGAGCGAGGCGAATTAGAAGACACATGAACATCTACAAAAAGAGTTGTGCGGTGTGATCGTGATACATCTCACAAGTGTTTGAAGATTATTTTTCCGATAGCCCAAATAACATAAAGGTAATATTCAAACAAAGGTTTCATATATCGAAACGTCTTTTTAAAAATTAGTGGCTGACATAGAAGCAAATTTTGAGTGATTTCGATTTGGCGTTGATGGGCAGATGAAAAAGAGTTTTACCCCATACAAAAATGCATATCCGCCATTAAACAACTTGCAACCGTTAATCCTCCAGACGAGTACGATGAAATATTTATGTATGGTCGAGAGGACTTCACGTGAATATCTGCATTTTTTTTGTAATGGCGTGGTTAGATTATACGACGAAGAGTTTTTATGAAGATCGACATGCCACGACGTTGCATGCTTGTAGCAAGAACACGAAGAGAGACACCACCTTTCGGGTATGATTGATAGCATTGACCGCACACATTTTAATTGGAGAATGTTGTATGATTTGTAGCATTGACTGTACACATTTTAATTGGAGAACGTGCCCTAATGGGTTTTATGGACAATTTGTGAGAGGTCTACGATCATGCTAAAAGTGATTGCGTCACAAGATTTGCGGTTTTGGCATGCATTTTTTGGTTAATCCGGATCACTAAACGACATCATTGTTCTCCAACAATCTCCATTTTTACCAAACAACGAAATGAAACCGTGTCACAGTGTCTGTCACACCTCAACCCGTGACGATATAATTTTCCAAAAGTTATGACACTAATTAATGTTTCAATATTATTCATATCACTCCACTAAATATGTCACACCAAATATGTATTTCAAACAATATTTTAAAAGAAAATAACATAAGTACTTTCTTTGTTTAAGCTTCTAAGGTAATCCTATTTGACTTCACTTACAAGCATCATCAAGTTTCAGTTCCTGTATGTAACATGGGTCAACTATAAAGAGCTGGTAAGTAAATCTAAGTTATATTATAATTTATGACAAGTCATAATTCTTTTTGTTAACCTTTAAATGAATATATTTTGATTGGAGTTTGGTGGGACCTGATGATGGCTCTGTTTTTCAAGTTTTTATACTATTATACTAATAAATGAAAAAAAAATTTGGACACTTTGTTATTTTCTAGTGCCTTCTCACCTTATTTTCCTATTAATAACTTATATTAAATAATAATAATAATAATAATAAATTTAAACAAAATATTAGATAAGCATAAACATTTGTTTTTATTAGATAAGGATAAACATTTGTTTTTATTATGATCATATTAAATAATAATAATAATAATTTTAAACACAAAATATTAAATAATAATAATAGTAATAATAATAATGATAATGATAATTTTAAATAAAATTATATAAGAATAAATATTTGTTTTCTTAGACTCGGAGATTAGATTATTAGAATACATCCAAGTTTTAATTTTTGTATATGTTCAAAAAACTGTTAAGCTAATTGTTCAACATTTAAGCATTGTAGGCTTCGATATCTCTAACCTTACATTTATAATTTTGTAACTTTATATTTACTTTTTTTAGTCTACTCGTATGGAATTTTAGGCCTATAAATTATATATTATTTTTAATTCAAACTTTGATAAAAATTTAGTATCCTTATTTAAGTCATATTTTGTTTAATAGAAAAATAAGAATAGAATATTATTAATTTAAAGTTTAATTAAAAAAGGTATTATCCTTATCTAATTATATTTAGTTAAACTATTGTTTAATAGAAAAAAAGAAATTGAAAAATAAGATAAGAGGGCAAGATTTTCATTTATTAGTATAAAAAGATAGAAAGATTACATCTATGCAGCCCGTGTAATACACGGGGTTTAAACCTAGTTACTTTATATAAAAAAGTAAAGATCTTATTTAAAAGTGGAGAGTGAATGGGATATTTGGATTCTTATATAAAAATTAAGAATAGCTAAAAATTTGGCTACGTTCTAATATATAAATTAATGTGTATTTTGAGTGGAGTTTGAATTGTTAATAAAGTAACATTTGGTTTGAAATTATATTAGGTAAAAATATATAAAAAATAATTAGTTAGCATTTAATAAAAATCAATGTTTACTGACTACCTTAAACTCATTATATAAACTCAATATAGTATTTTACTTAAAAATAAAGCTGGATGTCTGAGTTTTCTATAATATGCTAGATCTACGATTTGTATAACATTTGAGAAAATTTATGGAGAAACCATGTTTGACATATAGGACATGATAATTTAAATACCTTTATTCTACTTTTTCTAGAATATTATAAAGTTTTATAATAGAACATGCATTTACATAATCAATCTTCATACAAAATAAGTTTAATCACTTACATACATTTAAGTTTAATCTTTCAATTGTTAAAAGCGACTATTAATTTGTAACGAATCAAATCGGCGCCGATACATTTAAGTTTAATATTTCAATTGTTATGGTATGGTAACGAATAAAATCAACACCGATATATTTAAGTTTAATCTTTCAATTGTTAGTACGATTGTTGGTGTTGTAACAAATTAAATGTTAAAACGATTGTTGGTATTGTAAGAAACACGCCGCAACGTAGGGTACTTCTTTTATTGTGTTTAATTTGTAAGCCTGGTCGCAACGCATAATTCGGTTTGGTTTTAGGCCATGTTTGACTTAGCTTTTCAAAATGGCGTATGACTTTTTGGAAAAGTCAGTATAGAGTGACTTTTTGGAGCTTATGATTTTTCCTATCACATACACTTTTTAGAGCTTATGACTTATGGCTTACGACGTTTTGGAAAAGTCAGTATGAACTGACTTTTTGAAGCTTATGACTTTTCCTCCCAGATATACCCTCGTTACTAAACAGACTTTTTAGAGCTTATGAATTTTCAAACAAACCAATAAGTCAATAAATTATTTCAAAAAACGTAGAAAAACACGCCCTTTAACACCAACAACCGAGACTCGAATAAGCATTTGACAATTGACATAACCCCACGTCCTTTAAACGCAGCTTTTATATAAAACCCACCCACCCATCCATCCATCCATCAAACAAACCCAAACACACACAAATATGCAGATTTTCGTCAAAACCCTAACCGGGAAAACCATAACTCTCGAAGTCGAGAGTAGCGACACCATCGACAATGTCAAAGCCAAGATCCAGGTTCTATTCAATCTCCTTTATTCATGTACTGAAATTGATGGAGCTAGGGTTCTGTTATCTCATGAATATGGTGGACTTTGTGTTGTGTTTTGTTTATTACTATAAGTTTTTGGTTAGAGTTAGATTGTTTGTTGTAAATTAGGTTATGAACGGATAGATGTTATGTTAGATGTTTATCAGAGTTAGATATTGTTGGTGTTATGTGTAGGATATCATATCATGTTCTGATTATGTGATTTATCGTGGTTATACAGTGAAACTGGTTTTGCTAGCTTATGTTTGTACTGAAATTGATGGAGCTAGGGTTCTGCATATGGTGAACTTATGTTGTATTCCAGTTAGAATCTTATCGTGTGCTGTTTACGAGGTTACGAATGGAGAGGTATTGGTTTAGATGTGTATCAGAGTTGGATTATGTTGATACTATGTGTAGGATTTCATGTCATGTTCTGATTATGTTGACTAATCGTGATTATTTAGTGAAACTGGTTTTGATATTTCATCACTATGGTGGATTTGGGGGTGTATTTGGTGCAGTACTATGAAGTTTTTTTTAATTCTATGTTAGATTCTGATAGTGTGTTATAATCTAGGTTATGAACAGTTAGATATTGTTTGGATGTGTATAAAGTTGGATTTTGGTGATATCACGTGTATGCCTGCATGTCATATTCTGGTTATTTGTGATCATTCAGTGAAACTGGTTCTGCTAACCTATGTTGTCAAAAGCGCACTAGGCGCTCAGGCTCAGCGAGGCGGGGCTATAGCGCCTCGTGGTGGCTTAGGCGCGAATCTGGGCTTTTTTGTAAAAATCCTAGTCAGGCGAGCGCCTAGAGCCAGGCGCAAGGGAGAAAAAAACGCTGGCTTTAAACATGTCAGGCGCGGTTAAGAAGAACAAGAGAGGTGACGAACCTATTGAACTGCAACAATCATACCATGCGTCTTCATTCTTCTCACGTTCCTTTTTTCTTTTAAATTCTATTTTGCAAAAGCTGCTGTCATTTGGCAGATACCCTTTTAGGGTTTTGTTGTTTCATGTTTGTGTATTTAAATTTTATTGGGCTTCTTTTATATTTTTTTATATGACTTTTTTGGGCTTTCCTTTATGTTTGCTATTGAGATTTATGTATCCACGTTTCCTTATGCTATAAACCTATCAACAATAATCTATGTTGATAATATTATTGATATTAACTTTAAATTTCTTATTTTTTAACAACTTTTTATTTTTCTTAATGAATTATATGTATAAATTAGTTTTTATTATCTTTGTATAATAGTATTAATGTAATTATTGTTAATGCCTATTATTAAACTAACCCTAAACAAGCCTAAAACATGTCTAATACATCTAAAAATGGTATTTTTATACCATGCGCCTCATATAAAAAAAATCCTCGCTTTTTAAGCGCCTTGCGCCTAGGCTCCGGGCGAGACATATGCACCTTAAGTGCGCCTTGCGCTTTTGACAACATAGCTGCTAACCTATTATTATGGTGGATTTGGGGTCGTATTCGGTTCGGTACTGTGAATATTTGATTTTGGTGTCTGTATGTGTATCAAGCTATATGAGGTTTTGAATTCAAGGTTAGATTCTGGTCGTGGTGCTATAAACGAGGTTACAAACAGATAGAATGATAGATATCATTTTAGATGCCTTGAAATATTTTTGTAAAACTGGTTATGCTATCTTACTGTGGTGGATTTGGTGCTATATTTCGTTCACTACTATGGATTTTTTATTTTGGTCCTCTTATGCTTGTCAAGGTCTATGAAATTTATAAAAAATAGAATAAATCCTGATATTCTGCTATAAATGAGGTTACGAACAGATAGATATTGTTTTAGACATGTATCATAGTTGGATACTGTTGATACTATGAGTATGCTCTTCTTGTCATGTTCTGATTATGTTGAGTTATCGCTTGTAAAATTGGTTGATATGGTGATGGTTATTTGCATTTTGAAGGACAAAGAAGGTATCCCGCCAGACCAACAGAGGTTAATCTTTGCTGGGAAGCAATTAGAGGATGGGCGAACACTCGCTGACTACAACATCCAGAAAGAATCAACACTTCATCTTGTTTTGAGATTGAGAGGAGGAACTATGATCAAGGTTAAGACTCTTACAGGGAAAGAAATCGAAATCGACATTGAACCGACTGATACGATTGATAGAATCAAGGAACGTGTTGAAGAGAAGGAAGGAATCCCGCCTGTGCAACAAAGGTAGCCTCACCTCTCTTTTATGCTCTACCTTGGTTAACTATGTTGAAATCTTGCTACAAACGAAAAGATTTCTTTGCTACAGTAGGGATGAGATTTTTTTTTCCCAAATACCCGTACCCGTACTTTACTGATTTTGGGTATTTGGTACATGTATCGGTACCCGGTTTTATTGATTTCGGTATTCGGTACTTTTGGTATTGTTACGGGTACGTGTAGAAACGGTACTGGTACTGAATTTGATTGCGAATGAATTTGATATTATGTTTATTTCGTATTATGGTATTATGATACCTGTATCGGTTTTACCTATTTGGTACCCGTATATGTGTTACTACTCATACCGATTTTACCATATTGGTACCTGTACTTTATTGATACCCGTACCATTTTACCTATTTAGTACCCGTATGGTGCTTAAAAGGTAGAAAAAAAACAATATAGTACCAATTCGGGTACTGTACCGAAAGACCGATACCCATATCATGATATTCTACCCAGTTTTATTCATATTCGGTACCGGTATTTTCGGTACGGGTACTGTACCGATCACATCCCTACGGCACGGTACATATGAAACCTTAAAATTTACATCAACAATAGAAGTTTTATCAATCAGGTTTTTATTATGCATAAGATCTGTAACACCCCTCTTTTGCCTCCACAAAAAACATGCTTGCTTGTTTTATTGGGATTTGAATTTCACTATGTATCGGTTATATTTGTGATCAAATTTGTACTAATTGGTGGAGTGTATCTGGTGGCAGGCTGATATATGCCGGGAAGCAACTTGCAGATGACAAAACAGCAAAGGACTACAACATTGAAGGGGGGTCTGTACTTCATCTTGTTCTTGCGTTAAGAGGTGGTAGTTGCTGATCTTTAGAGAAACGAAGAAAAGATGCCGCCCGCAGCTATCATGTTAATGTTATGCTATACATAATTGATGTGCATTCAACCATTTGACATGTCTTGTCTGATGACAATGTTATTTGTGTTTACATTTTGACTATATGATCTGCTTTTATTCTTGTGTTTGCATTTGCATTGGAATAACTTTTTTGTGTCCCTTCTATTCCATGAATCATGACCTTTCATATTTTTGTCACTTGTTTTCACTTTGTAAATGCAATTGGCTAAATAGATAAACGTGGTAAGTTGATCAAGTTGGTTGATAGAGGTGGTTTTGGCATCCTTGAAGCCGGATATCGCCTATTTTTTTTGGGTGGGCATAAGTTGGAGTTAACCTACAAACATTATGGAAACTCGATATAAGAAAGATACAATCATGTCGGGTGAAGTGTTATATGATTTCAGATTAACCGGTTTAATATGTGAAACCAAACACAACACATATCTGCTTGTGTCAAGAGCGTGTCATATAAATTAGCTGTAACCCGGACACCCTTAAAACTTATGTAGCGTTTTAAATCAACCCATTCAATGTTCATATACAAGTATGGTAATACTCAATGACGACTCTATTGTATCTTTTTGTAATTTGTCTATTTAATTGTTTTTATCCCTTCTATTTAATTCTCAATTAATAAACTCAAAACAAAACTTTTTATTGGTTAAGATATTTAAATAAACCTCTCTAAATTCTAAATTGAAAATCTTTAAAAAGACTTAAAACTAAACACGATATCAAGTCAACCCATTGATTAAACAAGTTCTTTTCAAATCAACCCGTATAATAAATGGGTTATATTAGTCAACCCAAGTTGTAACTATAGAAGTGTGTGTCAAGAATTACCGCCCTCAGGGCCGTGACCTGATCACAATGCCGGAACTAAATATTATATGCGCACACACACTATACACCATTCGTCTTAATAAGTTGGATCATATGAACAACTAATGACAAATACATAGTAAACCAAAATTCTGCATATTATAAATAACCGAAAAATATAAACAAGCAAAAAAGACAAAAAAGCCCTTCAGTCTGTAATATTGAAACACAACTTTGCTTCATCCCATGGACCATTGATCTCAAACTTATACTCTTGAATTCTAATCAACCAATAAGGACACACCAAGTTAACAAAAACCAACAGCCCCAACAATACCACAAACAGCAGTTTATGCAGCCAATAAACACACGTCAGTGTGATCGCCATTAACACAAACGAGAACACAAGGTGCAACCGAAACGAGTACTTCTTAAGGCAATACGTAATCAAAGGCGCAAAAAGAAAAACTTGCAACGAAAACAATATTATAGCAAAAACCAGAAGCCTCGACGGAAGACGAGAAGCAATCAAAAGTGACGCTACAATCGACGCGTTTAACGAGATGTTACTCGTTAAATTTGGATTTTCTAGGGCTCCCGGAGCTTTTATTGTTGACCCGGAGTAATTATGCAAGAATAGATGGAGGATGACGAGTGATGTGGTCAACGCCCATATGGAATCCGAGCTGATTGACCGGGTCAACGTGTGGTATATCGGAGACAATACGTACAAACCCGTTGTGAAGAAAGATATTTTGATGGCGTAATTGAGTAGAAGCTTGAATGAAAGCATTTTGGTGGTTAAGAGAAGAATAAAGAAGCCAGACCCGACAAGGGTGATATCGAGAATGATAAGAAAGTTTTCTGTTATTGTGGAGTTAAGCGTGTGGGCCCAGACTAATACGACGAGTGCTACGATGCAAAGGTATTGAGAAATGGAAACGGAATCCAGCATTACTTTTAGCATGTCGCGTTTAACAACGTTTGCGTTCATGACCATTTCTTGAAGGAAAGTGTCGTCTGTGTAGTTATCGTCGAACCCGGGTTGCATACCCCCGTAAGCAACTTTTCTCCATCTCCTTTGTGTTGTCTCCATTGCCGAATTACCTATTGACCCATTACAAAACATCAGAACATATTTATGATATTCATTGGACATTGGATGTGAGTAGAATTGGAATAGGAATGGTATAATTACTTACAATGTCACATTCATATATTCTATTCAATAATATTCTAAGCATGTATAGGGGCTGTTAAATTGCTCGAAGCTATTTTTAAATCGAAACTAATAACTCTTTGTTCTATGTGAACACATCTTTTCAACAAAGCAGTCAATCCTTGACCGATTATAGCATAACTTTGAACAAACCCTCTTAAATTTTAAAGAGTATAAGAAACATTAACATACAATTTCTGCATTGCCTTAATTTTTCTAGGATCAATTGATAAATATACTGAACATCACCATCATCCATTGTAATCTGATGGCTCCAAACCTTAAATCAAGTTTAGAAAACAACTGGGCTTTATTAATACATCTATAAGTTCTTCAATATATATATCAGGATCATCCAATGAATGAAGCAGGTGTTTGTGCTATCTACCCTAAGGAAATAAATTATGGGCTTGTCAAGTAATTCCAATTACAGTGAAAACTAAAATAATCATGTGGTAACCTATATATGTTTAGCATCTATTCAACTAATCAAAAACTTACAAATCACACAACATGAGTCATTGATTAACTAATAGTATAGATCAGGTACCTGTATCGCATCCGAAAAGAAGACAACCACTTCCAGCAAGTATAAATTCAAGAACCCACAAATCCAACACCTTGTTGCTCTGATAAGGCTCACTGAGGCAAATGATCGAACACTTGGTGGGCAGATGAAACACTCAGGTAAACCTTTAGTTGAACAATTTAGTCAAATCTTGCAAAGTTGGAAAAATGGACTATGTTAGAAGAATACACAAATCATCTATACCAATAATGTTAACAACAGATCAAATGAACCCAAACCATCGTTGCAGAAAAGGGTATTAATTTCAGATTATCAGTTACCTGTATCCACAGCAGCCAACGTAACACCAAATCGATTTCCTTTGTATGTTATCGATAATTGTCAGTCGATTAATTGATTTGAAAAACAAATTTGGATTAAGATTGTTTGTGTTAATACATGTTTTCTGGTTAGATTTTTTTTATTTTTTAATGAATAACGTGAATAAATATGTAAAAAAGAGAAGGGAAAGGACCGAATTATTTTTTTTTTTTAGATTTTTATTAATTTTTTTAGGAAATAACAGAAAAAAAAAGACGTATAATAATTAAAGACCTAGGGAAGTGAAAATTGAGGTTTAAAATCGTAGGTTAAAGTTTGAATATGATCCTAATCGGGTTTTAATGCAGTGGGATTTTGACGGATTTTCCCGTAACTAAAGTTGGTGGGTTTGGGCAACCCAGCACTGCCTGAGGTCGCAGACGTATGGGGTTAACTTTAGCCCCAATGGACTACCCTGGGTAGCCAAGCTTTGTTTCGTTAGCCTTAGGGATGAGCAAATGGTACCAGATACTGCTTTGGAACTGGTACCGAATTTTTCGAACCGACTCTATTTTTGGTACTGACATTTACCATTTCTGAGCCCGATGGATATACCCACCAAAGCATTTGGGATAGGTATACCTAATATCCGACGGGTATTGGGCCGAGCATGGGTAAGGAAAAAAAATATTTCACGCGTATGGTACGAGTTTGGAATTGTATAATACCTGGCCCGAAACTATATACCTGATACCTTTAAGTTTTATATTCTTTTTCCTTTAACTATCATTTAGTAATTTTTTATTCTTATAGCTTTATTATTTTAAAAATAACCTTTTTGTTTGAAATATATATTTTGATGACATTATTTATATCTATATGCTATGCTATGAAATACAAAATCAATTTTTTGAGATTAATATTATAATATATTTACATTTTTATATATATCAAATATTATTATGGTGATGATGATGATATTTATGTTATTTCTTATAATTTAATATATTAAATAGATTTTTAAAACATAAAATTATAAAGGAAAGTAAAAAATATATATACATGAAAATCCTAACGAGTATACCTGATACTCACGGGTATGCTCAATATCCGACGGATAAATACCCGCCAAACACCTGACAATAATGGAATGAGTATGGAACAAGATTTTACAACCAAATACGAGTATAAAATTAGCCATACCTAATTCATACCCAACCTACTGCCAATTACCATCCTTAACCCTAACCCCATTATGGACATGGATACCAGCATGAAGCTATTATTAGTTTACCTATGTGATCATTCGTTCAACAACTTTGCATTTAGATAGAACTCTAAAATCATAACATTCTTAGAGGCCTTCATCTTCATCTACGTAAAACACCCATTTCTCTAAGTTTTGTTAATAGTTTAAAGCCATCTTACATTCAACTTTCTATCTCTATCTATTTCTTACTCACAAACACTTATCTTTTTATTTATTTTTCTTTTCTACACACTCACAATAAAAAAATAGAGGGTTAAATATGAACCTTTAAATATCAAGGTGTACTTTACTTTCTTTATATTTTTCTCTATTATAGAGATTCCAATGTAGTTTTGTTTTTATTGTTTCCTCTACTCTTTTCTCTATATTATATAGAATAGAGGCTCCAATGTAAATACTCTTATACCTGCATTCGTCATGGATGAAAATTTTTGAATTCAACATAATCGACCAAGAAAGGTACAGGATTAACTCTTTTTAACACAAATTTCCACTCATTTTACATATTACTTTTACTTAAAACAAAGATTTCTAGGGTTCTATTGTTACAAGATACGTGTTATTCCCAAGATTAAGTCGTTTCTTTGCACAACACACTCTCATTTGTGAAGAAACGTGTTATTCCCAAGAGCTGTCAACGTAACTAAATCTTTCATTTATTTGCATGTAAGTCCTTCTGGCTTACTACATAGTTACAAAAAGGCACCCTTAATGTTTATTTATTCATTCACATTGGACACAACTAAGTTTATTTACCTTTTCAAATCAACCTGTATAAATAATTCCCCAACATTTTTGTACTAATTTACCAACTAGTGTGAAAATATGTACAATTATTCCACTTCAACATTTACTTATTTAAATAAATCTTTTTGATTTTGGGATGTTATACAAACCCACTTACATGTTGGAAAACTTTTCGGTCTTTTCCCCACACTCCCACCATATTTGTATAGTCTTGGGAACAATAGGAAACTTCTCGGGTATTTTTTAATATATGGTATGGAACCGTTGCTTATGGATATACAGAAGATGGGAAGGAATTTTTTTTTTCACTTGGTTCATTTTTATAGATGCTTCAATCACATAAAAAAAATCGGGTCGGTTTGGATCGGGTAAGGTTCATCACATAATAAAAATACGATACAAAGAACTCATACACATAAGCAAGTCGGTGGTTAATGGTGCCTTAGTTTGCGTTCTTATTCACACTAGTGTCACAAAATGTCGCCGGTTCACGAAGTAATGTGTTCAACAAACCATGTTAAGTTCTTCTAGATTTATTGACAATATTTTCAGATGTTTTGACTTGTTTTATGCGGGCAAGTATGTATGGACTGGATGATAATAGAACTGAATGCACTGGGCATGCATTGACACTCTACATGAATGACACTTATTTGGAGACGAAATATAAACGTGGGCTCGACCTTATGTCCAATGTGTGGGGAAGTGAATGAATCGTCGGAGCATCTGTTTGTGTCTTGCGGCCTCGCTCAGGCCTTATGGCAGGCGATATCGTCATGGTGCAAGGTACCTACTATCTACGCTTTCGGGTTAAAAGATATTTTTGAGTTGCATACTTTTGTGGGCTCGTCTCCTAAGTTTAAGAAGGCGGTGCATGCGGTGTGTTTATCGGCAACCTGGTGTATATGGAAGGCACGCAACGAATGTGTATTTGAGCAGAAGAGTTGGTCATTGGAGAAGATAATGGGCGATGTCAAGACACTAAGCCTCTTATGGGTCAAAGGGAGGTCGAAACTCACTGACCTTAACTGGGAAATTTGGCGCGGTTTTCACCTGAATCGGGTGGGTTGGTAGTCTGTTTAAATGTAATAGTGTATGGTTGTTTGGTGTAGTTTATATGGTTGTCTGGTGAATGTTTTGGTAACACTGTTTGTTCTGGTGACACTTTGTACAGCAGGCTAGTAGCCTCTCTAGCCGTTTGGCGAGTAATAATATATATTTCGTTGGCCGTTCAAAAAAACATTTTTTGGACTAGCCAGCCATAGGTCTTCTCAAGAGAGTTAAAGATCAAAAAAGCCAAATTGAATGCATGAAAAAAAGAAAAAGAATTCTCTGTTTGATACCTGCAACTTACGTCATAATTTTCTAACTCTTGATTTAATTGTGGATTTAAGTGTTGCTGTGTTTGATCTCACATCCTCATCTACTTTCACCACTAATACTGAATAATCAACAACTCTAACTGGAACCAATTAATACTCTCTATTATCAATATCTTGGTTAAATAATAATTTCCTTAAAATGGTACACTTCAATCAACAAATATAAACAATTTCTTTAACTCAACTTCAAATCAACTACCCAATTTTAATAATATTTCGTCGAACAGCTTCCCTGCATCAACAACATCCCTAAATGGAGCTAACATCTAAGCTTCAATACAACAAGTTAAAATTAACATAAAAAAATCTATTTTCAACACATTAAAACACAACTATAAATTAACATCACTAATCATAGTTTAAAGCATATTAAAAGACAAGAAATTGAAAATTAACATGATAACATCAACATGTTATAACACATCTGAAGAAACACCAAACTAATCAGATGATTAGTCAGAGGAGAGTGCCTCTACAAAATAAGGTTATCTTCTTTCGTCTCGTCTGATTGGTGAACAAGATCCTGCAAAACACTAAAAACACCGTTAAGCTCGTTACGGGGAGGGGAATAGAGGGGTTCTCCTCGTAACCACCATCCGGCGTGAGAATAAGTATATGTATTGAGGATAAAAGTGTGTGTATTGAGTGAGAGAGCAGAGAAATCGATCCCTTTACCTGAAGGTGAAGTCCTCTATTTATAGCCGGAGTGGTTTCATGAAGGAGATGGGTTGATGGGCTTGGGCCTATGAGCGACAACAAGGGATATCCATTATGTCTCCTTTGTTACGACCGTTAGTGCTTTATGGAGGTGAAAACACTCGGAGCGAGTTGAATGGATCCACGTGTCCTGACATTTGTCCTTGTTGTCTAGCCTGCCATCAGCGGTTAATGGATATCGTGGGAAAGTGGTCGATGCAAGCTAATTGGTGCCACGTGTACGTCCTTATGTACTTTTTATCTCCTGCACGATTGTTCATCGTGCTACACGATTTGCTCAGCCTGTTGCGCTCCCATTGGTCCACGACTCTGCCACTTGTACCTTTTGTACTTGTTTTCGTGCCACCTGCGCTTCTATCTGCTGTGCGTTTTCAGAGACATTGCTTACTCGCGCAAGGTTGCAAGATCTTGGTCTCTTTCTGATTTTGCTAAGTGTTAGAATCAGGTTTTGGATGTTGTATCAACCTGCGTGTGGTCTTGAGGTGTCCTTGTAGTCCGCGCAAGGTCTAACGTGATCCCATTTATGACTGTGTTGGGTATGGTTATGCGCGTGAACAGGGTAGCTTTCACTGTTCGGCGCAGGTTTTGGGACCATATCCCTTCAAGTCCCCCCAGTCCAGTGCTGCTTCCGTGCGCGAAGTAAACCGGTGTAGCTCTGGACTATAAGATAAAAGTCGGTCTTTGTGCCTTTAGGAAAGGTTTTTAATAAATGTGCTTGTATTAGGATGGTTGGCGCGCGGTGCTTACTTGAAGCGTACGCAATTGTAAGTTACGTTCTCCATCTTTAGGCGGGAAGTTTCTCGAAATTTGAACTTGCTAAGAAGTCTGAAAGGTTGGTGGCGAGGGTGACGGCTTGTTGGCGATGGCGACGCTTGTTGTGACTGTTGACACTGCACAGAGCATGTCGTCACTGTTACAGTCATGCTTTTTCGTCCGTTGTCAGGCACGTGGTTGCCACGCGGGAGTGGCAACCGTCGTTCCGGATTCACCGCCTGATGTGTCACTCTCCTAATGGCCGCCCACCCACTTGTCGGGCACAGTTACCCATCACATTTAATGCGATGGGTATAAATAGATGGGGAGGTGAGGGATATCCACTACTTCTCATTCATTCCCTCCTCTCCCTCTTCGAATCTTCAAGTCAGCTCTTGAAGATCTTCTTACAATTTCCCAGGTTTCTTCAAAACTTCAAGTTTTTCTTCGTTATTTTCTCTGATCATCAAGAAGATGTGGAAGTAGAAGAAGTTGGTGGTAGCCTACCGCCATTGAAGTGGGATCAGGCCTCATTTGAGCAAGTAGTTAGAGGTCACGAATGCGCCGCTGCGTTGGATGCTCGGTATCCTGGACAGGGCCAAACCGTCGCTGATGCCCCTCCTGGCTAGATTACGCTTTTCGCCGACTTCTTTGGTGAAGGGAATTTCCAATTGCCAGTGACTCATTTTCTTGGGTGTCTCCTTTCGCACTACCATATCCATGTCTCGCAGCTGAGCCCACTGGGAATGGTCTGTATCCGACATTTTGAGTTCTGCCTGCGCTCACAAGGTGAGGAGCCAACAGTTGATAAATTCCGGGCCTTCTATCAACTGCAGATTACTTTGGGCTTTTACTCCTTCCTTACGCGCGGTTCCAAGAGGTTATTAATTAACCCACCGAAGAGTTTTCATAAAGGGAAATTTTTTTATATTCGCGAGGAGGTGATTCCTATTGCCATGGAATTTCGTGACCCTGCGCCTATCCTAAAAGAAGATCTGAAAATCCCTAAGGAGGCGCGGTGGTATGAGAATTTTCACTCTCTACCCAACAAGGCGTTTGGTGAGTATGCGTTGGTAGCGGCGGGCTTGAGTGATAAGTGGCCACTCACTAGCACTAGTGTTCCTGTTTCTTTTAGGCGGGCAAGGTAACTTATAAATGTCACACCCCGACCCGCAGCGGAATAAGAGTCGGGGCATAATTGGGTTATCACCAAAGCTCATGATGTTTACTAAAATGTTTCATATTTATTAAACTCAAATTACAACTTAAATATCCAAAACAAATTCACACAATTACAAGAAAATCAAACTATAATTATTCCAAAGCTTAAACTTGTTTATTCTTCTAGGCTTTCCTATGTGTTTCTTGTCTCAACTTAATCACCTGTATCATGTGTAAAACGGGGGATATTTTGGGTCAACAAAAGTTGGCGAGTGAACCTTGATAAAACATTATTACTAATTTCTTGTTTTATTTAATAAGGAAAATTTGTGCAATAATCACATGTGAGCAAACATATATAGATAACACAAACACAAACCACTTTGGATGAGTATATGATATGAATGATGATGTATATGAGATCAAGGCTCAATCAAACAGAGCCGATCTAATGAGGCACCTGATGCTCAACCCGTCTCCCATGGGGAACTGATGGGCCTAATGAAATGCGTGCACTGAAAATGATAAATCCAATCTACATATAATTCACACAACAATTGATACACATTTGATCACGGATATGATGTATGCACAAGTGTTTAAATAAAATAAAAGGATTATACGACACATGATACACCCCAAAACATGATTAAAACGGGGAATTGGTAGAGATTCACTCGCAATGGGTGCGTTCTTTGATGACGATGAAGGCGCACGAATTTATGATTCAATCGACGAGGGAAGAACTAACCTAGATATTAACAAAATGATTCGATAAATAAATAAATTTTATTTGAGATTAATATTTTTAATTAGTGCTCTTAAATGGGATTTTTAGATTTATTTTTGTGAGTTTAAGGAAATTTTCTAACCTTAATAATCTTATTTTTAAGTATTTTTAAATAATTTTCCAATTAAATAAATAAATAAATAAAAAAGTTGACTTTTTAACCGTTGACCATTGACCGTTGACCGGGTCTTGACCGGTCAGACTGTGTTTTCTATGCGCTGAGTGAGGTTCGAACTCGGGACCTCTCGTATACGTGCAGGTAGCTCTACCAACTGAGCTATGTGTCTAACCCGAAATATTATCTGTTTTAATTATATATATATACTAATTAACTTAAAACTTTATTTGGTTTTTATTAAAAATGATTTATATGGCCGAACCGGTTGCAGAGACCCGGAGTCAAACTCGGGTTCTTTGGTTCGAGTGCGCACAGCCCAACCAGTCAGGCTGTGTGTCTAATCTGTTTAATTACTGGATTATATTCCTTTTATGTATATACTGTGACTTGATCTGATTAGGTTTTAAAAATGTTGGTTTTATTTCTGAAAGTCGGTAACGTGTGCGATTCGAACTCGGGACGTGTGTATTGTTTGTGCACACAGTCCACCGCTGGACTGTGTGTCTAACCCGGTTATATACCCGATTTTAATTATACTAATACACATGTTTTAACTTCATCTTCTTCACTTATGGAATTACCGAACAGTGAAACCGACTGTTTGTTTAATTGACCAACAACGCTTATAATTGATTGAATTGGAATAGAAGAAGAAGATTAAGGAATAAGATGTACCAAACAGAGCATTTTCTTCAGATTTCCGGCAAGAGTCGTCAGCTCTGATTTGTGATTTCCGGCTGAGTGAACTGTTTAACAGTTTTGATCATTTTGTTGTGCAATTAGAATACTAAGCAAGAGATAGCAAAAAGGTTTAGATGATTTATACCGATTAGAAGTAAAGCCTCGGTTTTCCAGTGAAAGTCCGGAGAATGCAGAAAACTCCGGCGACGAGATTTTGAAGAAATGAAACTTCGGAAACGAACGTGGTTCTGAGCAAAAGGATTTTCAGAGTGTTCAAGTGGGTATTTATAGTGGAAACAGGCTGAATTGGGTTTGAATTGAGTCTTGATTCGCGATTAAAGATTTCTGTCGGTTTTTGACTGAAATTGATTGCCGGCAACGGTTATAACCGATGTTGAAATCAATTTGTGCGGTTCAGTCAAAAGGAATATGGCCAAAATCGCGGATTGCCGATTTTTCCGGTGATGGCTAGTTCTGGGCGCGCTGATTACTGGTTTGACTTCCGGTTTTATTATAAATGTTATTTGTTTTAGTATTATACACAAACGAAGTGTGTGGCGGAGTGGTGTGTTGTGTGCTTGTGTTTGTGGGTGACCCGGGTTCGAAACCCGGCGTCTCCATTTTATTTTTTATTCAGTATTTATTATTATTTATAAATTATGGCTTTTAAATTCTAAAGTATTTATTAATTATGTATTGTTTAAAATTAATCTGAATAATAAATACGCAACGAAACTTATAACTGATTATTGATTAATAAACGAAGCGGGTTTGGAAACCCGTTTTTCGACGAATGTTACAATAAACTCATTATGTTTTACTTTACTGTCATTGTTTTTAACCCCTTCCTTTTTAATATCAAGAGGTACCGCTCTACCATCATGCCTTCGCCGCTCATGCTGGGGTTATGGGGACCAGACCGCTACACAAAGATTAGGAGCCCTGGTATGATCAGATTCAAGGCAACTTTATGTATCCTGCTGCTGAATCATTTGCCTCACTTCCAACGGCGACAGAAGGTGCGCATATCACGAACGCTCGGCCTTGTCGAGCTGTGACTCCTGCTGGAGAAGACATTGTTTTCTTTCCAGCGGGGAGTCCATAGCTTCATCAGATCATGGATTAAGTATCCCTCCCACGTTTGCAGGTAGCCTTGGTAATCTTGGGGTGTAACAACTCTCCAAAACACTCTAAACCAAGCCGAAACGAAGAATCGGACACGCACCATGAGACGCGGCACGCAAAACGAAGCAGACCCACCTGGGTAGCCCAGGCGCCACATGCCAAAGACACCCGTTTCTGTCGAGATGCGCGGGGGAGGTCGACAACATGTGTCACCGTCTCGCGACAAGTGGCAACCCTAACCCGTTACGAGGCTGACCTAGCCCTAGCTAGGTGTCTCAGGCGTCACGCGAGAGGAAACCAGGAATCCCGCGCGACACGCGGGAGATGCTAAAATCGGGTATAAGAAGAGGAGCGTGGGACTGAAATCATCGCTCACTTTCGATCCTCGATCATATACTCTCTTTATCCCCGTTTCTCTGAACAACACCCCCCTAAAACCCCTAAACCTGCGAAACGATGCCGTTGTAAGTAATTTAACCCCCGATCACTAATTCATTACCCTACCCGATTGATTTAGGACCCACCAACACATGTCAAGGCTCTGCCCGACTAAGTTCGTTAGGGTTCTGTCTCGTGTTGTATGGCTAAAGTGATTTGGGTTATCTTACTAACACGCGTGCATTATATGTTTTAATAGACACCCAAGAAAGTAATCAAGAATTGTCACCAGGAAGCCTGTAGAAATACCTAAGTTTTCAATGTGAGTCATTCTCTTTTTCTCAAATGCTTTTGTAAAACCTTAAATATTTTTAGTTATACTTACAGTGATTAAGTCTTTTTATTCTACAATTGCTGCCGGTATGTGGGGTTTTGTATACACTCCTAGCAATCTGTTACTATTGGACGACGAGTTAGCCAATGAGTAAGATGATGGAACTGCGAACATGACAAATACTGAATGAGTATATTGGTAGATGTAAACATTGTAATCGCTCTTAATACTGTAATGTATAAAAGCTACTTTTTATAAACTAGAATGTACTCGCCAGTATTTCTTGCTGGATAAAATATTTTTAAAACGTGTTTCAGGTAACTTATTGTGAAGCTATAAGAAGCCAGCTATGGAGCACTGAAGGCTTAAAGAAAGTGGCTGTAAAGTTACCTAAATAAAAGTTTATATTTTTTCAGCAACTAGGGTTTATCCCTATAACGATGTTATGAATAAAACATGGGTTTTATCTCATTTGTTTAATACAAAAGTTTGGTGTTTTGAAAGTATGAAATTTATTTCCTAACTACGATCCTGATGTTTTAATTCCGCAGCCAAACTAATAAACACCGGTACCACCTGTCTACTGTTCTCGCGGCTCCCGCGCCCATGGTAGGGGTCGGGGGTTGCGACAGAAGGTGGTATCAGAGCCACTGGTTTAAGCCATTTAGGTGTTCTTCTAAATACCTAAATTTTAACCAATTGTGTTAGGAAATATCCGCGACTTCTATGTTATTTTGTGTAAATATGTATATTATTATTTTGTGTTTATTTTGACGATTTCTTTAGTTTACAGTATGAGTGATCAGGGTACCTATGACGCTTATCGTCATCTACCTCATTCTCTCATGGATGAAGGAACATCCCAGCCAACCATCGAATACACTGTCGATTCCGAAGATATCTTTGTTTTCAAAGCCAAATCTGAGGAACCTTTTCCCCCTAAAAAGAGAGGTTGGTTTAGTAGAGCCAAAGGAGATAGGAGGAAAAGAATGAGACAAGCACAACAACAAGCCATAGCAGTTAGAACTAAGAGAAATACCCAAAACCCAGAAGTTAGATCCTTATGGGAAGAAGAGTTGGGTAGACAGCTATCTAATTTTCACATGTTTGGAAATATAGGAAGATAACCTAATTTCAACCAAGTAGCAAATCCAGAACCACCGTTACTTCCTTTATTTCCTGACAAACCCATAAACCTAGAACAGAATCAGGGAAACCAATTTCCAATCCCAGCCTTTGATCCCAATGAGATACCTAGGATTCCAGCACCAAACTCTTTAGATCAGTGGTGCGCTAACAATTGGGCAATTCAGAATCTACTAGAAAACCATTTCCCTACGAAGAACCAGTTCCACCTTACCCTGAACCAGTGCCAGCCCCAATGCGACCAATGAGTCATGTGGAGGAACTCCACCATTATGGTGAAGAGTTGGTTGAGGAAGGAAATCGAATTCGCCAAATCAGGGAGAAGCTCGTCTGGAAATATGATGAGCGGGAGATGCAGTTTTAAGAAACAGTCACCTAATATATTATATATATATATATATATGTGTGTGTGTGTGTGTGTGTGTGTGTGTTATTACATTGAAAAAAAAGAAGAGAAAAACATATGTATATATATATCAACTAAAATAGATATAAAGTAATATATATCACCTATATATATATATATATATATTTGTATATATATATATTATATGATGAGGATCCTGCGCAAAGTGTGTTTTTTCTAGAAAGTCTAAGAAGTGATATGGGCCATCCGATGGGTGTGTTTAATGCTTGAGATCATCTTTGTGGCATTTTGGTAATATGTGTGTATTAGAAATAGGATTATTTAATTGATTGGGGGTAAATGTGTCATTTAAGTTGTTTTAAATAAGGAAAGAACTACCAATCATAAAACCACCTCCAAAAATGTCGCAAATTTTTTTTCTCTCTCTCTAATCCCTCACATTTGAAACCACCTAAATAACGATAAATCAGATCTATATGTGTTCATGGTAGTGTGTTTTATCGATAAAACACAATGTGACGAACTAGGGACCGACTGCTAAAACACAGTGTGATTAAACAGTACCTGAAACTAGTAAATGCCAAAACACAGTGTGATTAAACAGTACCTGAAACTAGTAACTGCTAAAACACAGTGTGATGAAACAGTACCTGAAACCAGTAACTGCTAAAACACAATGTGATTAAACAGTACCTGAAACCAGTAACTGCTAAAACACAGTGTGATGAAACAGTACCTGAAACCAGTAACTGCTAAAACACAGTTTGATGAAACAGTACCTGAAACGAGTAACTGCTAAAACACAATGTGATTAAACAGTACCTGAAACCAGTAACTGCTAAAACACAGTGTGATGAAACAGTACCTGAAACGAGTAACTGCTAAAACACAGTGTGATGAACCCAGTATAAAACACAACGTGAAGAAATCGTAATAATTTGAAATTGTGAAAGAGATATACGTTTCCATAAATATCTGGATAGTTAGTTAGGATATATAATATTCCAAAATTAAATTAATAATCAAATTACCATCATACCCTTTTGAATAAAAAACTAAAAGCCACATGTCACCTCCCTATTGCTTCCTAGACTTTCTAGCCAACTCCCACTATATATATATATATATATATATATATATATATATATATATATCAATGCATAGTTACTAATGTTTGAATCCCAACTATGTTTATAATAGATGCATATGTATATAGAAAGAGTAAAAGTCACAATGCTCGACGATTTTGGTTCAATGTGTTTGAGTGATTATTATTTAATATATTCTGTGATATTAGTAGTTGATAAATGTTTACAATTTAGATGTCAGACGAAGTAAATCAGGAAATCCAGAATAATGATAATAACGAGAATCAAATGAATAAAAGTGCTATCGAACACATAGTAGCCCAAGGAATCATAGATGCTATGCCCTATATTATCGATACTATTAAAAAGGCAGAAAATAATGATTCCAGCAACGGGAGTAAACGTGTACCCCCTGAATCAAATCGCAGCGTGAATGGAAATCACGAATTGTTAATCCGAGCTCCAATTCTAAAAAGAAGAAGAACCATCTCATATGGTTGTTCTTATAAAGAATTCTTATCATGCAAACCGATAAATTACTCTGGCAATGAAGGAGCTATTTCACCCTTGCGCTGGATAGAAAAGACAGAAGCAGTCTTAAAGATAAGTAAATGTGCAAATGAAGATAGAGTCATGTATGCATCTAATCTTTTTAAAGATGCAGCTTTGGAGTGGTGGAATACCATTCTTCAGTCCAAGAGAAGTGACAAGGTTTACAGTATGGAATGGAATAACTTTAAGGAAATAGTTGAAAGGAAATTTTGTCCTCCTAATGAAAAGAAACAGATTGCTAATAAATTCCTAAATCATAGAATGATCGAGGTAGATTGCAGAGAATATACTACTACATTCTATGAATATGCAAGGATTGTACCAACCCTGGTTTCACCAAAACTAGTATTAATCTCCCGTTACATCTGGGGATTAATCAGTGAAATTAGACATGTAGTCAAGGCAGCTAGACCACAAACCATAGAAGAAGAAGTAGAACTAACAAACACCTTGACAGATGAATTGGTACGTACGCAAGAAGAAAACCAGAAAAGGAACCTAGCTCAAAAGATCACCCAGGAACTATGTTATGGTAATTCCTATCGCGAAAAAGGGGCAAGTTCTTCTTCACCCCCATGTAAGTAATGCAAAAGGAAACATTCAGGAAAATGCTCTATATCCTGCAACTTCTGCAAAATATCAGGGCATAAGGAAGAAGACTGCAGAAAGAAACCTAGCAATAGGTTATGCTTCAATTGTGGAGAAGCTGGTCATATCAAACCAAACTGTCTGAAGCTAGCTCTAGCGATAAACAACAAAGTAAAGTCAACCGAAGGACCCAAGAAGAATGCCCGAGCATTCGTGCTGACCGCCGAAGAAGCCAAGATGATCCCGGATGTGATTGTCGGTACGTTTTTAGTTAATGATGTTTATGCTAAAGTATTATTTGACTCTGGTGCAAACCAAAGTTTAATAAATACTTTTTTTTCTGTAAACTTCCCAATCAACCATTAACTAAACTTCACCGAGACTGCCTGGTGGAAACGACAAATGGAACTTCTATCAAAACAAGCGAAATCCTGCAAGGAGCAAAGATAGAAATTTTAAGTCATAATTTTACTGCTAACCATTTTCCAATAAATCTAGCCGGATTTGATGTCGTATTAGGAATGGATTGGTTGGTAACCAATCAGGCACGAATATTATGTGATCAAAAGTCTATAGAAGTAACTGCACCAGTAGGCAAAAAGATCACAATTAGAGGAGATAGGTCGACAAAACCAACAAACTTCATCTCTGTAATGAAAGCTGCAAGTTATACACGGAAAGGAGTAATGGTGTATATGATTTCCATAATCATTAACACTAAAGGAAAGAATTAAAAGATATTCCCGTAATATCTGAATACTCTGATGTTTTCCCAGAAGAATTGCCTGGATTACCGTCAGATCAAGAGGTTGAATTTAGAATTCACCTAATACCAGGAACGGAACCGATTGCCAAAACACCCTATCGCCTAGCACCGACGGAGATGCAGGAATTGAAGAAACAACTGGATGAATTAGTAGAGAAAGGTTTCATACAACCTAGCTCATCGCCATGCGGAGCACCGGTGTTATTTGTCAAAAAGAAAGACGGATCAATGCGTGTGTGCATTGATTACCGAGTATTGAATAAAGTGACAATCAAAAATCGGTACCCTTTACCAAGAATTAATGATTTGTTCGATCAACTCCAAGGAGCCCGATTCTTTTCTAAGATCGACTTACGCTCAGGATATCATCAGTTGAAAGTACAGGAAGAGGACATGCCTAAAACTGCTTTCAGAACGAGGTACGGTCATTATGAATTTACAGTCATACCATTTGGTTTAACCAATTCCTCAGCTGCATTTATGGACATGATGAACAGGATATGTAAACCATATCTGGATAAATTCATAAATGTCTTTATAGATGATATTCTAATTTACTCTAAGAGTATGGAAGATCATGCAGAGCACTTGCATATACTCCTGAAATTGCCGAGAAAGGAAAAGCTTTATGGGAAATTCTCAAAATGTGAATTCTGGTTACAAGAAGTACAATTCCTTGGACATCTGGTAAACCACGAAGGAATTCATGTGGATCCCACAAAGATCGAAGTAATTACCAAATGGAAGGCCCCAGAATCACCAACGGAAATAAGAAGTTTTCTGGGATTGGTAGGATATTATAGATGTTTTATTCAAGATTTTTCTAGAATAGCCATCTCGTTAACCAAGCTAACCTACAAATCAGTTAAGTTTGAATGGGGGCCAAAGCAAGAAGAAGCATTCAGGATTTTGAAGCAAAAGTTAACCAACGCACCAATACTCGCCTTGCCAGAAGGAACTGAAGACTTCGTAGTTTATTGTGATGCGTCTAAGTTAGGATATGGATGTGTGCTGATGCAACGTCAAAAAGTAATTGCTTATGCCTCTAGATAACTTAAGAAGCATGAAGAAAATTATACAACCCATGTTCTAGAGTTAGGAGCAATAATTTTTGCCCTTAATATTTGGAGACACTATCTTTACGGTAGTAAGTTCGTTGTATTCGAAGATCATAAGAGTTTAAGATATGTCTTTGGACAAAAGGAATTAAACATGAGACAGGGACGATGGATGGAAATGTAACAACTCGAAAATTCGTTGTTATCTTTTCATTATCTTTCCAATGTACCTATCTTTTGTAATCCCGAGATTCGGTTGATAATAAAGTTTATGTTAATTAATTATGGTATTGTACGTTATTATCGCATCTAATCGCTTAATAAATCACATCGCTAATCTCATCGCATCGCAAATCGCAATTATTTATGTGGTTTTTATATTATTTATGTGTTATATGTGTTTGTGGCTACTAATACGCTCGCTCTCGCACACTCGAATCGCAAAATCGCACTATTATATCAAGTATGACGCTTAACGCTTTACTATAACGTTTAATATAACTAACTAATATTAACCGAATCGCCAAACGAACACTTAACGCGAAATAAACGAAGAAAACCCAAGATTTGGGTCAAGTTCGCTCGAACTTGGGTGACCCCAAGTTCGGCCGAACTTGACTGGCCAAACTCAGGTCTTCTTTCCATACTCAAGTTCGCTCGAACTTGCCTGAATCTTCAGGGATTCAGCAAGTTCAGCCGAACTTAACTCATTTCTCTCCAATATCTCTCAAGTCCGCTCGAACTTGCATGATTCCATGCAAGTTCGACCGAACTTGACTGATAATTCTTCAAATACTTAGCAAGTTCGCCCGAACTTGACTCCACCAGCCTCACTTTTTGCCCTCTCCTATAAATACCCAGCTCATTCCTCTCATTTGAACTTGTTGCAACTTCGCCCAGAGCTCTCAAAACCCGAAACCTTCGTGTTCTAAGTAAGAATCAACCCGATTTCAACTAAAAAAACATTTATCAAAGTTTTACAAAGGCTTACAACGATTTTGGCACAAGGCATTGCCTTCGTTTTCATCAAATCTTCTCTGTTTACGAAAATCTTCATCTTTTTACATAAAACTTCTGTTTTTCACTCAGATCTATGCTTAGATCTGAGCAAAACCTTTAAGGCATTGATTTTTACACAAGATATGAACTTTTGATGATGTTTTGTTCATTTTATGATATGAAACGAAGCATTTGTCATTCAAGATCCCAGATCTGGAAGCACAAGAACGTTTATGTTGGTTTACATAAGCCGGACTAACCCGAACGAACCCCGAGTTCGCCCGGATTAGCCCACGCTTTTGTAAAACGGCTAAAACCGCTCTAAAAGACCTCTCCGACCTAAGTTTGCTCAGTAGCACAGGGTTGGAGGGATGAACACTCGATTTCCTCAGCAAACGACGCAAAAACGCAAGATTTTGGACACGAAAACATCAAGTTCGCTAAAGAATCACCAACTTCCCAGGTCAAGTTCGACCGAACTTGCACCCAAATGGGTCAAGTTCGACCGAACTTGGGCTATTTTCACCAAATTCTCCATAAGTTCGACCGAACTTGTCTAGTTTCTTAGGAAACTATACAAGTTCGCCCGAACTTGTCAAATCTGAAAGAAATTCTTACAAGTTCGCCCGAACTTGACAAGTTTCCTAAGAAACTTACCAAGTTCGACCAAACTTGGCTCTAAACACGTCAAAACCATACAAGTTCGCTCGAACTTGTGTGTTTACACACAAGTTCGCCCGAACTTGCCTACTGTCAACTCAAACTTCACTGTTTCGGCTTTTTGGAAGACTGATGCACTTCGGTTCGTTTACAGGCTGATCCGGCGCACTCCACAACTCTCCTCGGAATCTTAAGTCTTACCAAAATGCACCCACAGTGAGTATACTTGACCCATTTTCGCTTTAATGCACTTTTTGGGTGTTACATACGTTCCTATATCAAAAACACTTCACGAATCAAAAGTGTTTATCACACGCGAATAATCTGATTGTATATGCTCGATACGTGATACTAGAAACATGTGACTAGGACTTGTTTTCGTTAACTTGCATCCTTTGCTAGTATGGTAGTATAGTTTGGCTAACACCCGTCTAGTTAGGATGGTCGTGCAAGCCTTTTCATGGTAGTTAGCATGAGAAATGAGCCTATGTTTTGTTAAGTGTTTTGGTGTATCATGATATGTAATTAGATTGTTTCGCAAACGCTTTCTCGACTATGCTAGTATTATTCAAACTCGTATGCTCACCTTTACTTAATTGTATTGACTTGTATTTTAACGTATGTAACAGGTTAAGGATTTAGCTTGGATTGCTTTGGAGTAGTTTTATTTAGTATTTTGCTTATCCAGTTTAGAACGGTTGTAATAAAAATCTAGGGGAAATCAAACCATGTTGTTTCTATGAGAAAATCAGAATTTCTGTAATGGTTGTTTGAAATATTATGTTTAATAGTATGGGATGTTAAACATTAAGTAATGTTGTTGGAGAATTGTTACGGAATTTCTTGTGAGACAATCCGGTCGCCTAGTGCCCCTAACCTCGATGTTTTAGCCATCGGTTGGGGTGGACAGATTGGTATTAAAGCTAATTCCTTAAGATAATAGGTAGAATTGCCATGTTTGACCTAGTGGCATGTTTAAGTGCCCGATTGACCAATCTTTGAACTAAATGCTAATCTACTTGCCATAAATGCTTAAATATGCCTTTCCTAAGGTTAATACAATATACACACTCGGAAACGCCCGTGTCACACAAAACGAGTGATCAAGTCGAGATTAGGTGTGAAAACCGAGAACTCTCGATGAGGTCATTCACTCCTCGCAATTTCTATCGCACGAGATACCTTCGTTGAGTTATGAATGACATCCAAACCTCGACGAACATCTCCCTTTCTATCTAGTGGAACGCCCGATGTGATCGGTGAGCGTGTCCACAACTAGGAATGATGTTGTTAAGTTAGGGGTGAAACCCGCATCTTAATAACAAATTCCGTGCTTCGATTTTCAATCTCACCAAAGTCTCGGTTATGCTGATGGTTTGGAACACGTATTAACTGGAAGGGTAAACGTCGTTAGCCGCTTGCGGTGAGAACGTTCATCTATTAGGCCAAAGCGTGGGTCCAAATGCAAAGGGTAGTCGAATCACTTTGGCGTGTAAAACGTCTCAAAACCCCAGACACTCCCAATTGATTTAAGCCTATATCGTTGATTTACGCATCATCGAGTTCATTATTATTTATGTGTTTCAAATTTTAAGAATTTTTGCTTTATTCGATTTCTCGCTTTATTTATTTATTCTCGCATTACCGATTTCTCACTTTATCACTTTACACTCCATAAACGCATGCACTACTCGCACAGCTCTTGTAAATCCAACACGCTAATTAATACACCAACAAAACATCGCTTAACTCGCTTACGCCTATGAGGACATGTGTGTCTCATACGCGGTATTACCTCGCTTATATATATCACTTATATCTCGCTATTATATCGCATCTCGAACGCGCTACGCTTTACTTATAAGAAGGTGAATATGTGCAAAGTGTATGCTTATGTGCTTACGTGCTTACGTGCTTATGTGCTTACGTGCTTACGTGTTTACGTGCCTACATGTTTATGTGATTTTGTGCCTTGAATGAATGATAATAATAATAATAAATATTTAAACATAACTCTATTATAATCGAATCTCATCTAATCTAAATCCTTTAAGTAGATGTCTTCAATGGATCGCACACCCGAGGAATCTCCAGTGCAGCAACACCGACAAGCGTATCGCTACAATGGTAGCCAAGGAGATGGCTAAAGTCATTCCGCAAATTATCTCGGAAATTCATGCCGTGAGCAGTAACTCATCAGTTGACTCAAAGACTGAGAATCCCAGGCCGCGATTCAGCTTCAAGAACTTCAAGGCTGTGCACCTCTCGCCTTCACGGGCAATGGCAGACCGACTTCTATGTTTCACTGGTTCGATGCTATTGAGGTCACTTTTAGGCAAAGTGGATGCCCCGATGACCTCCGCACCGTGAACTATACCGGAGTCTTCCAGTCCC
Source organism: Scalesia atractyloides (assembly GCA_947069175.1). Classification (NCBI taxonomy): domain Eukaryota; kingdom Viridiplantae; phylum Streptophyta; class Magnoliopsida; order Asterales; family Asteraceae; genus Scalesia; species Scalesia atractyloides. Next base: position 44,874,113 of record CAMTDV010000019.1, on the reverse strand, counting down.
ATGCTCTCGACTGGTGGACAGCTGAAAGAAACAAGCGTGGAAATGATGAAGCCTACAGTTTATTTTGGGAGGAACTCAAGGAAGTAATGATGAAGGAGTTCTGTCCTCCGCATGAAATGCAGAAGCTCGAAAATGAGTTTTGGGGTATAAAACAAGATGGTCCCGACAATGCTGGTTTTACTGCTCGGTTTAAAATTTTGAGCATCATCTGTCCCAACCAGGTTGATACGACGGAGAAAGCTATCAACAAGTACATCCGTGGTTTACCCGAGTGTGTTGCAAGTTTCATGAAAGTTGCTCATACTACAACCATCGAGGAAACCCACATGCTCGCCACTGAGATCAACGATCAGCGAGTTCAGGATGGTTATTTCAAGAACTCTGCGAAAGCGCGAGCTATCAAGCCAACTTCAAGAGCTTCTTGATAAAGGTTTCATACGCCCGAGCACTTCGCCATGGGGCGCACCCGTTCTTTTTGTGAAAAAGAAGGATGGATCGTTTCGTATGTGCATCGATTATCGTGAACTTAACAAACTCACGATAAAGAACCGCTATCTTCTTCCTCGTATCGACGACTTATTTGATCAGCTTCAAGGTGCTACTTGTTTTTCCAAGATCGATCTTCGTTCCGGTTATCATCAGTTATGCGTGTTGGATGAAGATATTCCAAAAACCGCCTTTCGTACTCGCTATGGCCATTTCGAATTCGTGGTCATGCCTTTCGGTCTTACCATTGCACCCGCGGTTTTCATGGATTTGATGAACCGTGTGTGTAAAGCTTTCTTAGATTGTTTCGTCATTATTTTCATCGATGACATCCTCATCTACTCGAAGTCGAGAGACGAACACGCGCGTCATCTCCGTTTAGTCCTCGAACTTCTTCAAAGAAATCGCCTTTATGCTAAGTTCTCCAAATGTGAATTCTGGCTCAAAGAAGTCCAATTTCTCGGCCACATCGTTAATAATCAAGGAATTCACGTCGACCCTGCAAAGATCAAAGCCGTCAAGAATTGGATTATGCTGAAGAATGCATCCGATATCTGTTCATTTCTTGGATTGGCGGGTTACTACCGTCGACTCATCACCGACTTCTCGAAAATCACCGTTTCGCTTACCGCTTTAACTCATAAAGACAATCCTGTCGTTTTGAGAAACCAAGCAAGAGGAAGCTTTTCAAACTCTCAAGCGTATGCTATGCAACGCTCCCGTAGTCGCTTTACCCAACGGAAACGACGATTTCGTTGTTTACTGTGATGCCTCGAACCTTGGTCTTGGTTGTGTTCTCATGCAACGAGACAAGGTTATCGCGTATGCGTCTCGACAACTCAAGATCCATGAGAAGAATTACACAACCCACGATCTCGAACTTGGTGCAGTTGTTTTTGCATTGAAGATATGGCGACACTACCTTTACGGTACCAAGTGTACGGTCTTCACCGACCATAAGAGCTTACAACTTATCTTTAATCAAAAAGAACTAAACATGCGACAACGTCGATGGGTTGAACTTCTCAACGATTACAATTGCGAGATACGCTACCATCCTTGCAAAGTAAACGTCGTCGCCGATGCTCTAAGTCGACTAAGCTATGTATATAGTGTTCGTGACTCTCAAGCTTTGAATGATCTCGAAATCAAGATTCGCTCCGCTCAATTCGCTTGTTTTAACGAGAATACTTTGGAGGAAGAAATGAAATGTGGTGCCGAAACTCAGCTCGTATCTAAGCCTAATGGTATTTACTACTATCCCGATCGTATTTGGATTCCTACTCGTGACAATCTTCGTGAATTGCTAATGACCGAAGCTCATAAATCTCGATATTCCATTCACCCGGTGCCGACAAGATGTACCAGGACCTTCGTCCTAAGTACTGGTGGCCGGGCATGAAAAAGGATATCGCCGTCTACGTCTCAAAATGCTTAACTTGCTCGAAAGTAAAGCCGAACATCAAAGGCCCTCTGGCTTACTCGAGCAACCCGAAATCCCGATGTGGAAGTGGGAGAGTATAGCTATGGACTTCTTACCAAACCTCCCCGCACTTCATCCGGTCACGATAGCATTTGGTTTATCGTTGATCGTCTTACTAAATCTGCGTACTTTATTGCTATACGAGAAGACTTTAAGGTTGAACGGTTAGCCCGAATCTATACCGACGAAGTTATATGTCGACACGGGACGCCTCGTGACATCATCTCTGACCGAGATGGTCGTTTTACCTCGCGTCTCTGGGAGACCTTTCAATCTGCCCTCGGTACTACTCTCAATCTCAGTACCGCTTTTCACCCCCAAACCGACGGTCAGACTGAGCGCACGATCCGCACCCTCGAAGAAATGCTTCGTGCGTGCATCATAGATTTCAGTGGTAACTGGGATACGCATTTACCTTTAATTGAATTCTCGTACAATAATAGTTATCATACCAGCATTCAAATGGCTCCTTTTGAGGCACTGTATGGAAGAAAATGTCGATCGCCTATTGCATGGCACGAGATCGGAGAAGCACAAATCACCGGTCCCGAGCTAATTCAAGAAACGACAGACAAAATCCTTCAGATCAGAGACAATCTCTTGAAAGCTCGGAGTCGTCAAAAGAGTTACACCGATAAACGCCGCAAGCCCTTGCAGTTCGAAGTGGGAGATCACGTTCTCCTAAAGGTTGCACCTTGGAAGGGAGTGGTCCGCTTCGGCAAGAAAGGAAAGTTAGCGCCTCGATACGTTGGACCCTTTAAGATTCTAGAAAGGATCGGTAAAGTAGCCTATCGTCTCGAACTACCGGCGGAACTTAATAATGTACATCCGACTTTCCACGTGTCTAATCTCAAAAAGTGCTTAGCCAAAGAAAATCTGCATGTCCCTCTCGAAGATTTGCAAATCAACGAGACTTTCCATTTCATGGAAAAGCCTATGGAAATCATAGACCGAGAGACTAAGAAACTACGACGCTCTCGCATCCCTATCGTGAAAGTTCGATGGGAGGGCAAACGCGGCGCCGAGTTTACTTGGGAATTGGAAAGTGATATGAAGGCCAAGTACCCGCATCTATTTGTTACAGCTACTACTTGAATTTCGGGATGAAATTCCCTAAAGTAGGGGAGACTGTAACAACTCAAAAATTCGTTGTTATCTTTTCATTTGTCTTTCCGATGTACCTATCTTTTGTAATCCCCAGATTCGGTTGATAATAAAGTTTATGTTAATTAATTATGGTATCGTACGTTATTATCGCATCTAATCGCTTAATAAATCGCATCGCAAATCGCAATTATTTATGTGGTTTTTATATTATTTATGTGTTATGTGTGTTTGTGGGTACTAATATGCTCGCTATCGCATCGCTCTGGCACACTCGAATCGCAAAATCGCACTATTATATCAAGTATGACGCTTAACGCTTTACTATAACGTTTAATATAACTAACTAATATTAACCGAATCGCCAAACGAACACTTAACACGAAACAAAGAAAACCCAAGATTTGGGTCAAGTTCGCTCGAACTTGGGTGACCCCAAGTTCGGCCGAACTTGACTGGCCAAACTCAGGTATTCTTTCCCTACTCAAGTTCGCTCAAACTTGCCTGAATCTACAGGGATTCAGCAAGTTCGGCCGAACTTAACTCATTTCTCTCCAACATCTCTCAAGTCCGCTCGAACTTGCATGATTCCATGCAAGTTTGGCCGAACATGACTGATAATTCTTCAAATACTTAGAAAGTTCACCCGAACTTGCATGAAAACATGCATGTTCGACCGAACTTGACTCCACCAGCCTCACTGTCACACCCCTAATTTCCACGTGTAACCCGGTGGGCCCGGTGGGGAATATCGTGACGTAAGTTGATATCATCATTACCAAACAATACAATAATACACAGCGGAAGTCTGGAAAACTACTATTACAAACGTTTAAATGTTCAAAGTTCAAAATAATAAATACAACGCTTGCAACTAGATCCACAGGCGGATCGAAATGTGAATACAAAAGGAAACTCGACAGACTAAGTCCTTCTAAGCAAAGGGTTGCAATTCCTCTTAAGCTTCGCCGAGTACTTCCAGCCTATTTACATATTCTTGTCACCTGCGCTTTTTTTGAAAATACGTCAGTTTTCACTGGTAAAGACATTTAACCGATTCATTTTGAAAACATTTTTGAAAAACGTTTAGTGTACACAATGGTACTTTATTTTATAAATAACTTGGGATAAATAATTTTCATGTTATCAGTTTTACATGCTAATAATAAATTTAGAGCCCGGAGACTATGCCGGGATCATGATTAATCGACACGCCACTTAACACCTTTAATAGGTGCACCCCTAATGGGTTATAATTTTAATTTAGCATCTGACGGGTGTATGCCTACACCCCGTGCTTAGGTCGTGGCCATGTGCAATTAAATGAGCCGTGGATATCCAGGACATGGTCGTTTTAACCCCCCAAATGTTTAATATTAAGCAATACGAATTAAAATGGATTATTTAAATTCCCGACTCATTGGTCTTCGATCCCATATCCAACCATGCGGTATTAATATACCATATCCCAAGCCCGTATAAGGGAAAATAAGTTAAAGTATTTACCTGGTTTGCAAAATCTTCTAAATAATAAGAAAAATAAGCAAAGCACAGCCGTAATCAAAATAAACTAGCTTGGCGATAATCTGCCGGAAGTCTCTAGTCTGGAATAGATGGTATTATTAACCGATTAGTTAGTTAGCGGGTCTTTGTTTAGTCATTGAGTTAGACCGGCTAACTTAATATAAAAATAACGGTATGAAACGCTAGATTAAGCGGTGACCGAAAAAGAATGTATTTTGGACCCGATAAGTACTAGGACTTGTATAATATGGGTTACCATTTTACATTCTGGAATATGAGAATATTTTGACATGGTTAAACCCGTTTCGGTTAAAACGTAAACTAGTTACGTGGGCTTAACCGTACGCATATAAGCGAAACCGGGTAACCGGGTGAGTCCTATACAAGTTCCTTATGCCGTTATGTTTAAAATATGTTATTATAACAGTAGGTTATTGATATGATGGCCCGTTGTGGTTTTAAAAGTAAATTATGCCTTAAAAGGGCAATTTCGTCTTTTGAAATATAATAAAACGAGCTTGTACGTAAACTGATGTTATTAACATAAACATTCTGTAAAGATACTTATTTTATGATGTTATATCAATAGGACATCAATTATATGCGTGGTTTATAGTTTAAGACCAAACTATACCAAAAGGGTAATTTGGTCATTTCACATATAAATGATAACTTATTTGGGAATCTGAGTTTGGGACATGTACCCACTGTTAATAGGTTGAAAATATGTTTTGAAATCAGTAGGTATCAAGTCTTTATACTCTAATATGGTTTTAAACCATATTATGCGCCAAGGTGGCGATTAAGTCGCTAAATGACGATTTAAACGGGGTATTTTAAGTAAAACTGTTGTTGTGACCAGGTTTGAATGACCAAATATGTTAAGATATATACTACATAAGTAGGTACAAGGTTTTGCTTTATTTGAATGTCTAAAACTTATTTTGAGTGTTGAAAGGGTAACATCGTCATTTAAGGACATAATGTGCAAACTATAGCTTAAACTTAGTTTGCAACCTGAATGAATATCCCAAATAGTCCTAATAATGATATTACATTAGTAGGTATTGAGTTTTGATGTCAAAATTATGTTTAAACCATTTTATGTGTTAAAAGGGCGTTTTAGGCATATTTAACGGATACTTGTGTAAAAACTCAGATTACTACATGGCCATGTCCTATAACTCCAGAGGGTTATAGTATACTATATCATGGTCATAATGCAACTTAGGGACAATAGGTAATGTTGCTAAATCGGGTCAGAACTGAAAGTCAAAGCAGAAATCAAACTTTGCGACTTTCGGTTGCGAACCGACCTTAGGCCTGGAATTGACGAGCCGAACAAGATCCCAAATGTTCTCACAATTATTACCAAGTTATTAGAATGTCAAAACAGGTTTTATATCATCTATATTGCTAATTATGATTTTATTTCAAAACTGACCCGTTTGACTTTTTATTAACATAACTTTGACCCGTCAATTGACCAAGCAAACGTGGTAATCAGGAGGTGCCCTCTTAAGGGATTAACACCTACCTTATTACGATCACGTAGCCATGTTCGTTACGAACATTGACTGGACCATAATGGACATAGCTCAAAGTCAAAGCGTTTTTACGTCAACGCTTTGACATTGGCTTAAAACTAAATAAAACTGAAAAAGGAAGACTAAGAACCCTTACACCAGGTCCTTAGCACGAAATAAGACTAGGTTGGAAGCTCCTTTGAATCAGGAACCTCCAGAGAGCAAGAAGGAAGGAAATGGGAAGAGGTGCAAGTTGAATGGCACCCCAAAGGCTCTATTTATACTTGAGGAGATTGAACTAGGATCAATACAAGTGTTGGAGGTGTTGCAAGATCACTCCAGGTGTCTTATGAGGTGTCCAAAACCGGATTTGAGCTCAAGGTTTCTAAATAAGTGAGCTAAGGTGGCATGAGAGGTGGCCAAGGCTGCAAACATGCAGCTTGACACATGTTTCTCCGCAGATGGTCCCTCGCGGGGCGTGAGAAGAAACAGGGGGCGGTCGCGGCACGCAACCCCCTTAAATTTCAGCTGTACCCAGTTTTAACTTGGCACTATAATTTCAAAATAACTTTCGATTTAAGCGCTCTTGGTCCCTCAAGTTTGATTCTAAGTATATTTGAAAGTATCACCGAACATCATTAAGCTCCGGGTTCGTTAAAAGGTTACTCAGAGGCATAGATTAATCATGTTGACACATTTAACCCCTCGACTTTAATATTCACCACTCAGAGGTTATAAAATAACATGTTGGCGATTTTAGTCCCTCTCGTCTAGCATGCGGCATACGAGGATCAGCGTGACACGTGTAGAAATTTTATAGGACGTGAAAAACACAGGGTGTTACACTCACTTTTTGCCCTCTCCTATAAATACCCAGCTCATTCCTCTCATTTGAACTTGCTGCAACTTCGCCCAGAGCTCTCAAAACCCGAAACCTTCGTGTTCTAAGTAAGAATCAACCCGATTTCAACTACAATGATGTTCAACAACGTTTTACAAAGGTTTACAACGATTTTGGCATAAGGCATTGCCTTTGTTTTCATCAAATATTCTTTGTTTACGAAAATCTTCATATTTTTACATAAAACTTCTGTTTTTTCACTCAGATCTATGCTTAGATCTGAGCAAAACCTTTAAGCCATTGATTTTTACACAAGATACGGACTTTTGATGATGTTTTTTTCATTTTCTAATATGAAACGAAGCATTTGTCATTCAAGATCCCAGATCTGGAAGCACAAGAACGTTTATGTTGGTTTACACAAGCCGGACTAACCCGAACGAACCCCGAGTTCGCCCGGATTAGCCCACGCTTTTGTAAAACGGCTAAAACCGCTCTAAAAGACCTCTAAAAGACCACTCGATTTCCTCAGCAAGCGACGCGAAAACGCAAGATTTTGGACACGAAAACATCATGTTCGCTCAAGAATCACCAACTTCCCAGGTCAAGTTCTACCGAACTTGCACCCAAATGGGTCAAGTTCGACCGAACTTGGGCTATTTTCACCAAATTCTCCACAAGTTCGACCGAACTTGTCTAGTTTCTTAGGAAACTATACAAGTTCGCCCGAACTTGCCTACTGCTCAACTCAAACTTCACCGTTTCGGCTTTTCGGAAGACTGATGCACTTCTGTTCATTTACAGGCTGATCCAGCGCACTCCGCAACTCTCCTCGGAATCTTAAGTCTTACCAAAACGCACCCACAGTGAGTATACTTGACCCATTTTCGCTTTAATGCACTTTTGGGTGTTACATACATTCCTATATCAAAATCACTTCACAAATCAAAACTGTTTATCGCACGCGAATAATCTGATTGTATATGCTCGATACGTGATACTAGAAACATGTGACTAGGACTTATTTTCGTTAACTTGCCTCCTTAGCTAGTATGGTACTATAGTTTGGCTAACACACGACGGGGTCTAGTTAGGATGGACGCGCAAGCCTTCTCATGGTAGTTAGCATGAGAAATGAGCCTATGTTATATTAAGTGTTTTGGTGTATCATGATATGTAATTAGATTGTTTCACAAACGCTTTCTCAACTATGCTAGTATCAATCAAACTCGTATGCTCACCTTTACTTAATTGTATTGACTTGTATTTTAACGTATGTAACAGGTTGAGGATTTAGCTTGGATTGCTTTGGAGTAGTTTTATTTAGTATTTTGCTTATCCTGTTTAGAACGGTTGTAATAAAAATCTAGGGGAAATCGAACCATGTTGTTTCTATGAGAAAATCAGAATTTCTGTAATGGTTGTTTGAAATATTATGTTTAATAGTATGGGATGTTAAACGTTAAGTAATGTTGTTGGATAATTGTTACGGAATTTCTCGTGAGACAATCTGGTCGCCTAGTGCCACTAACCTGATGTTTCCGCCATCGGTTGGGGTGTGACAGGAAATCCTTAGTGATTATGATTGTGATATCCAGTATCATGCAGGAAAAGCCAACGTAGTAGCTCATGCTTTAAGTCGAAAGTATCATGAGAAGCCGAAAAGAGTACGCTCTCTTAGACTAAACCCGCAGATAGATTTAAATGAGCAAATTAAACAGATGTAGGAAACCACAATCAAGGACGATGCTAAAGGGTTAAAAGGAATGATTAAGGAATTAGAGAAAGGAACAGAAGAAATTTGGAGATTCCATAAGAAGAGGATTTGGATCCATATCCTAGGAAACCTACGAAATCGAATTTTAGAGGAAGCCCATAAGGCTAAGTATACAATGCATCCTGGAAGTGATAAGATGTATAAAGACTTAAAAAAGAATTTCTGGTGGATAGGAATGAAAAAGGATGTAGCAAATTACGTTGCCAAATGTCTAACCTGTTCAAAGGTTAAAGCTGAACATCAGAAACCCTCAGGATTACTGCAATAATTGGAAATGCCAATTTGGAAATGGGAAGATGGATTTTGTTACCAAACTACCCAAGACATGAAAAGGTAATGATACAATCTGGGTGATTGTAGACAGATTAACCAAATCTGCTCACCAATGAAGGACACTTTCAGTATGGAACAGTTAGCCAAGTTATACGTAAATGAAAGAGTTTCATTACATGGAATTCCTTTATCTATTGTGTCTGACAGAGATAGTTGTTTTACTTCTCATTTTTGGACAAGTTTCCAAAAAGTAATGGGAACTAGACTAAATCTAAGTACAACATATCATCCTCAAACAGACGGTCAAAGTGAAAGGATAATCCAAACAATGGAAGATATGCTTAGAGCCTGCGTAATTGATTTTGAAGTAAATTGGGATGAACATCTACCTTTGATAGAGTTTTCCTACAACACAGTTATCATACCAGCATTAATGTTGCACCCTTTGAAGGACTCTACGGACTGAAATGTCGAACACCAGTATGTTGGGCGGAAATTGGAGAAAAGCAACTATCAGGTCCTGAAATTGTACAAGAAACAACTGAAAAAATCATTCAAGTCAAGAAAAGACTGAAACCAGCCCGAGATCGTCAAAAGAGTTATGCAGATAACAGAAGTAAACCTTTGCAATTTCAAGTTAGAGATAAAGTGCTAGTGAAAGTCTCACCAAGGAAAGGAGTTGTAAGATTCGGTAAGAAAGGAAAACTAAGCCCAAGGTATGTTGGACCTTTTAAGATTATCAAAAGAATAGGGTCAGTAGCTTATCAGCTACAATTGCTAGAGGAACTGGCAGGAATACATGATGTATTTCATATATGTAATCTCAAGAAATGTTAGCAGATGAATCATTGGTGATACCTCTTCAAGATATAGAGGTAAATGAGAAGCTTAAGTTTGTAGAGAAACCCTTTAAGATTAAAGATAGAAATATCAAGAATCTCAAACGCAAGAGATTAGTTCTGGTCAAAGTAAAATGGGATTCAAAGAGAGGACCAGAATACACATGGGAGCTAGAATCAGAAATGCAAAAGAAATATCCACACATATTCCAGTGAATCTCAAGGACGAGATTTAAAACAAGGTGGGGAGGATGTAACAACTCTCCAAAACACCCTAAACCAAGCCGAAACAAAGAATCGGACACGAATCACGAGACGCAGCACACAAAACAAAGCAGACCCGCCTGGGTAGCCCAGGAGCCACGCACCAGAAACACCCGTCTCTGTCACGACCCGCGCGGGAGGTCGACCCCAGGTGTCACCGTCTCGCGACAAGTGGCAACCCTAACCCGTTATGAGGCTGAAGCCCTAGGTGTCTCGGGCGCCACGCGAGAGGAAACCTGGAATCCCGCGCGACGCGCGGAAGATGTCAAAATCAGGTATAAGAAGAGGAGCGTGGGACTGAAATCGTCGCTCAATTTCGATCCTCTGAATCGATCGTATACTCTCTCTATCCCCGTTTCTCTGAACAACACCCCCTAAACCCCTAAACCTGCGAAACGCTGCCGCTGTAAGTATTTTAACCCCCGATCAATAATTCGTTACCCTACCCGATTGATTTAGGACCCACCAACGCATGTCAAGGCTCTGCCCGACTAAGTTTGTTGAGGTTCTGTCTCGTGTTGTATGGCTAAAGTGATTTGGGTTATCTTACTAACGCGTGTGCATTGTATGTTTTAATAGACACCCAGGAAAGTAATCAAGAATTGTCACCAAGAAGCCTGCAGAAATACCTAAGTTTTCAATGTGAGTCATTCTCTTTTTCTCAAATGCTTTTGTAAAACCTTAAATATTTTCAGTTATACTTACAGTGATTAAGTCTTTGTATTCTACGATTGTTGCCAGTATGTTGGGTTTTGTATACACTACTAGTAATCCATTACTATTGGACGACGAGTTAGCCAATGAGTAACATGACCATAGTCATGGAACTGTGAACATGACAAATACTGAATGAGTATATTGGTAGATTTAAACATTGTAATCGCTCTTAATACTGTAATGTATAAAAGCTACTTTTTATAAACTAGAATGTACTCGCCAGTATTTCTTGCTGATAAAATATTTTTAAAACGCGTTTCAGGTAACTATTGTGAAGCTATAAGAAGCCAGATTAAGCTACCTAAATAAAAGTTTATTTTTTCAGCAACTAGGGTTTATCCCTATAACGATGTTATGAATAAAAGATGGGTCTCATCCCATTTGTTTAATATAAAAGTTTAGTGTTTTGAAACTCTGAAATTTATTTCCTAACTACGATCCTGATGTTTTAATTCCGTTGCCAAATTAATAAACACCGGTACCACCTGTCTGCTCTTCTCGCGGCTCCCGCATCCGGTGTAGGGGTCAAGGGTTGCGACATGGGGTCTATCTAGAAGACCAAAAGCCAAAGAGACAAAGTAAGAAGAAAAAGGTTTCTGTTGGTGATGGGGCATGCCCTATAAAAGCTAAGGCGACTGCAGCTGCGTCTGATGTGGTGTCGCGCAAAGGTATAGTTCGTTCTCGCCAACGTAACTGGGACGATTATATTCTTGTTGCTGATTCCTTCGGGGAATTTGGCTCTGCATGCAAAGCTGGTGGTGGGGCAGGGGTTAGGAGTGCAGGAAGCGCCAGCTCCAAAGAGCAATTATCAGGCGCGACGCCGACGTCTAACCCAGCTTATGTGGAAGAGGAGGACTCAATCCCCGAGCTTATCAGGACAAAAATTGTCCAAGAGGGCGCGCTCTGAAACTGGTGAGAAAAGCGGGCCTTCCCCTAAGAAGGTTGCCTGCAGCAAGCCTGTGAGAGGGAAGAAGGTTGATATTGGTTCCCTGATGTCTACGCTTTCTCCAGGTAATGCCTCCTTATTAAAGGTTTACTTCAGCCTTGTTAACTTTTTGTTTTAACTTTATGCGCCTTGTGCAGCACCAAAAAAGGTACAACCCAAGTTTCGCATTATACATTCCAAGTCTGGCGCTCAAGTACTTCTGCCACCTTCTGTTAGTTCATCCCAAAAGGTGGAGGATACTTTTGAAGTGATAAAGGAAAAACCCATTGAACCATCAGTGGTTGAAGATGAGGCTTCAAAAACTGTGGGTGGGCCCGTGCAAGGAGATGGGCCGGTAGAGGCTGGGAAACTCGAGATATCTGCTGAGGGTGTTAAGTCGATAACCGTTGAGAGACCAACTGTCAAGCCCGTGGAGGAGATGGTTGAGAAACCAGTTTTGGAGTCTGTTAAGGGTGTTGAGACAGATGTTGGTGGCGCCGGGAAGTCGGTTGCAGATAAGGGGGTGGGGCCCCATGTTACTGCTAGTGCGGGTGAGAGAGGAGAGGGCGTAGTTACCTTTCATGTTAGGCACAAAGAACCCTCTCCCATTCAACCTGAAGATGCCTTGGACGACCACTATTATTGCTCATATGATTCAAGTCGCGCGGAGGATATCCATGTTCCAGTGTGGAAGTTAAAGCAAGGGGATACCCTCCTTAAATTTCCAGAGTGTAGGGAGTGGCTCAGGGGCATCTTTCCCCTGCTAAGGTTAATTTTCAGAAACAAAGGCAACATGATCGCCTCTACCAATCCCACGTCGTTGCGCAAGCCAACTATGCGTCCACAGGTAACCAGATTATGCGAGAGTGGCGCACAATGTACCGGGAAAGAGCGGATTTTGAAGCTTTTCGCCTTCGGTTGTCCTCTGATGCAAAAAAGTTTGAAAACGCCAAGGAAGAACTTGCTGCTGAGCAAGCTAAATTTGAAGATGATAAAAAGAACGAATAGTGGGGGACTCTTGGGTTGAAAAGAAAATTACAAGACAGCAAGGATACCCTGGCTAAAAAGCGTAGAAATGGCGCGAGGCCTGTGAGAAGGACAACCAGAAGATGTATGTTGCGCGTCAAGAGATTACTAGTCTTAAGGCGCACGCTGAAATCTCTGCCAAGGATATTGCAGATCTCAGTGCTCAAAATGAGACACTCACTTCGACCAATACTGAGCTTGAATTGAAGCTTGAGGAGGCCAAGTCTCATTGCGAACGCACAGAGGCTAAACAGGTTCGTACTACCTACACTTGCCTTCAGCAAGACCTTGAAATTCAAAAATTAAATGAGCGGTTATATGCGCAGGGTGAGCTTGAGCAACTGCTTGTCTCTAAGGATAGAGACTTGGCTGGCAGGGATGCTTAGATAACAAATCTCTAGCGTCGCCTGCACGAGTCAGAGGAGTGTTTGCATGCTGAAAAGGCGAGGGCCGATGTTGCTGAAGAGGCGCGCGGGTCTCCCAATCGGCCTTAAAACTGGCGCAGGAAAATTATACGGAAACTCAAGCAGCGATCGAGCCCTTAGTCGGTTGAAAGACTATGGCATCCCCTATGTATGTTGGCATTTTTTTATACTTGTTGTTTGTTTGTTCAGTTGTAATCCTAACATTGATTTGATTCTGTAGGTTGCTAACGTTGTTGTCAACTCTGCCGAGTTGGACTAAACTGTGGCGCGCTGACTATTGCGGCGCGCCAAGTTGGTCATCTTGACAGGTATCAAGAATGCGTGGAGCATGTTAAGGAGGCGATGAAGAAAAATTGGGATGACAGCCATTGTTCTATCACCTCCGACGCTCGGAATGCATACGTTGCTCAACAGGAAATGTATAGCAAGCTTACTCTACCCATCATGGAGCGAGTCTCCGCGGCTCTCTGACTTGACGATTATGTGGCACGCTTAAAGGTAATATTCGAGACTCCAGAGGCTGTTTAGCTCACTGAATCAGAAGAAGATGATGAAGCTGAGTAAGGGATGTATAGATGGTGATTGGTAGGTTTAAGTAATAGGCCTTTGTGCCTTAGTACGTTTTTTTGTATTTGCTCGAATGCCGGAGCTTGTAATTGATGCGCTCTTGCGCTTTGTGCTAATATATTACTTTTCCATTTACTTTCGTGTTATAATTATTGCATTGTTTTTAGAAACTTTGTATAAGTAGCGCGAATAAATGTAAGTTAACTTGTGTGTGTGTTAACCTGATTCCGCGCTGTTTGTACGGGAATTTTCAAGCTAATTACATGAGTTCGCAACTGTAATGTTTTCGCGCGTGCTCAAAGTTAAACATGCATTTATAACAGAAAATTGGAAATTGGAGCTAATTATAAAGGAAACAACATAAAAAACCCTTGCCATTAGATAAACTTGTTAGGCTCTCGGTCGTTGATTACAAAGAGTCATGATTACATATAACATCTGCGGCGCTTTTCGCGCCTTTCTTCAAGCAAATCCAGCTCTAAATGGCGCTTTGCCTCGTTGTCTATCGCGTTGACAGCCATAAAGTGAGGTGAGGGGAGGCCAATTTCCGTCGGGATAACCGCCTCTGAGCCATAGACTAGGCTGAAAGGGGTTTCACCGTTGCTTGTTTTAGGTATAGTACGGTGAGCCCATAGTATGCTTGGGAGTTCGTCCACCCAGTCCCTACGCATGGTGCCCAAACGGGCTTTGATCCCCTCCACGATGCTTTTGTTAACGCTTTCTACTTGGCCGTTCCCTTGTGGGTGTGCGACCGAAGAGAAGGTGTGTTCGATTTGGAGCTCTTGCATCCAGGCGTGGAGGTCTTCTGATGCGAAGTTGGTGCCGTTGTCTGTTAAGTTGTATAGTGGTAAACCAGAGTGGCAAATGATGTGCTCCCATATAAATTTAGGCACCATCATTGCAGAAGTAGATGCTAGTGCCTTCGCTTCCACCCACTTGGTGAAACAATCCACTGCGACAATTATGAACTTTACTGCACCGGGAGCCTCTGGAAATGGTCCAACCATGTCAATCCCCCATTGTTGAAAAGGCCACGCCATGGAAACTGAGATGAGGTCATTCTTCGGGCGCATTGTTTTGGGAGCATGGCGTTGGCATGCGTCGCACTTGCGCAATTCCTTTACTGCATACAAGTGCATACCCGGCCAGTAATACCCAGCGCTCATGATTTTCGCGACCACCATGCATGGGCCAGCGTGAATTCCACAGATGCCCTCATGAATTTCACGTATCAGTTAATTGGCATCCTGCGAGTCCATGCAGCGCAGTAGTGGTCCTAAGATTGACCGACGATACAGAATTCCGTCTTCCGTCTGGTAAAAATAGCGCTTTGTTTTGGATCTTGCGCGCTTCAACCTTGCTCTCTGGAAGAATCCCTGTCTGTAAGTATTGAATTATAGATGTCATCCAAGATGGTGAACCTAACTCGATGACATTGACTTGTCGTAGAGGAACTGAGGGATTCTTCAAGACTTCGATTCTGACATCCTTCTCGAGATGTTGGAAAGCCGTTGATGCTAGTTTGCTCAGCGCATCCGCCGGTTTATTTTCGCTCTTGTTGATATGTATTACTTTGAAGGTTTGAAATTTCTAGATCAGTTCTTTTGCCTGCTCCAGATACAATGCCATGGTTTCACCCTTTGCGTCATACAAGCCATTGATTTGTCCTGAAACGAGCAAAGAATCAACATGTGCTTGAATGTTTATGGCCCCCATCTTGATTGTTAGGCGCAAGCCAGCAAGAAAAGCTTCGTACTCTGCTTCATTGTTAGTGCATTTGAAATTCAGTCTAATGGCGTAGGTGAACTCGCTTTTCTCCTGACTAACCAGTCGCAAACCTGCCCCTGCGCCATCTTCATTTAATGCACCATCGGTGTACGGTAACCATAGCTCTTCTGCGTTACCTAGCGCATGAGCGTTGACTTCATCACATTTTAGGACCTTCCTCTCTGGGATCTCTTTGGAAAAATCAGCAAGGACTTGTCTTTTAATAGCTGGGCGCCGGCGGTACACTATGTTATGACCCCCTAGTTCGATTGCCCATTTTGCTAACCTTCCCGAAATTTTGGGTTTCTTGAGAATCGTGCCAATGTGATAGTTGGTTAAGACGTGAATTACATGGCCACTAAAATACCTTCGCAATCTCCTAGATGCGTGTACTAAAGCGAGTACCAGTTTCTCCATGATGGAATACCTTGTTTATAGATCTGTGAGCATTCGGCTCACATAGTAGATTGGAGTCTGAACTGTGCCTTGTTCAATGAGTAGGACCACGCCTACTGCTTTATCTGCGGCCGACAAATACAGTAACAGTGATCGTCCTTGTGTGGGGCTGGCAGCGTTCGTAGTTAGATCAACCATTCTTTCATTTCCTTAAAAGCGGTCTCCGCTTCTGGTGTCCATTTGAACTCGCTCTTTTTACATAGTTCCACAATGTGCTTATGAACGGGAAAGACTTTGTTGCATGATTTGACAAAAATCTGTTAAGCGCGGCCAAGCGACTGGCTAGTCGTTGCATGTCTTTAATGCTTTTTGGTGAAGGCATGCGCTCTATTGCTTGTACTTTCTCTGGGTTAACCCTGAAGCCACCCTTCCCAAAAACTTTCCTTCCTCCATTCCGAAAGAGCACTTGCTCGGGTTGAGTTTCATATTGACGTTGCGTAGAGAGTTGAATGTTTTCTCGATGTCCTTTAGCATTTGATCTTCCTTTGGGCTCATGATCACTAAATCATCAATATAAACTTCAACATGTTTACAAATGTCATCGCCAAAAATCTGGTCCATCAAGCACTGGTATATGGCCCTTGCGTTGCGCAAGCTGAAGGGCATTTTCGTGTAACAAAAGATACCCAATTATGTTTGAAAAGTTGTTTTATCCTCATCATGAACCGCCATTTGCACTTGATGGTAACCTTTATAACAATCAAGAAAACATTTCCATCTGAAGGGTGTGAGTGAATCGATTTTCTTATCTATCTCTAGTAGTGAGTAACAATCTTTGGGCACGCTTTATTGAAATCCTTGTAATCAACGCACATACGCCACCCTCCATTAGCTTTTTCGACCATCACTGGGTTTGCTACCCATGTTTGGTATCGTACCTCTCGCAGTATACCAGCCTGTAACAACTCGGAAACTTGCTCGTTCATTACTTTGGTCTTTGCTTTTCCAAGACTGCGCTTTCTTTGTACTTTTGGCTTGACAGAAGGGAATGTATTGAGTCAATGTTCTGTAACCTCGCGCGAGACACCGGTTATGTCAGCAGGTGACCATGCGAATATTTCCATGTTGCGGAACAATAGTTGCTTCAAGAACGCCCGAATATTCTCGGATATTGCGGGGCCAAGGGTTATAGTTTGCTCTGGGTATTTCCTGTTCAAAAACCACGCCTCTGTTTCAGTGCGTGGGGATTGCTTGTTTCTTTTTGGCGGGGGTGCCTCATCCACTGCCATAATCTTCTTCTTAGAGTATATGAGCGCCACCCCTGTTTCAGTAGGAAAAGCTATCGCAGAATGAGGAGGTGAGGTCACCATGTGCAACTGACCTTGGGTCTCTCTTCCGATCAAGACGTTATGTCTGGAGCTGGCCGGCATAACCATGAACGTAACGTCAATTGTTCTTGAATTCTTCCCGTCACCAAGCGTGACCGGGAAAGAGATTTGGCCCAGTGGAAAAACGGTTTCGTTACAAAAACCTGACACTGGACAATCCACTGATCTAACCGCGCCTTGTCTTCTTGAACCAATTGATTAAAACATTGCTCGTATGGCATTTGTCGCGCTTCCGGGATCAATGAACATGTACTCTATTTCATACTAGCCGAAGATTCCAGTGATCGTGACGGGTCCTGTGGCGCGAGGCCCCCCGCGAACTACTGGGAAGATTACTTGCTTTTCACGCCATGTATCATCCTTACATGGGTGCTTCTTTGCACGTGTTCGTGATGGTCCACCGTTTACCATGTGAGTTTCCAAACAACGAACCTTCTTTTGTCCGTTGTCCACATCTCTTTGCAAGTGTCTAGTTTCCTTGCGCACGTTTTTGACCAAATGACTGAGCCTGCCGCTCTTAAGGGCTTTCTCAATTTCCACGTGCAGACTGATGCAGTCGTCAGTCAAGTGACCTATATCTTTCTGGAAATCGCAATACAGATTCGGGTCTTGGCCCCTTTTGTTTTTCATCTAGGGTGGAGCTTTGAAATCGTGATTCTTGGTCATAAGAACTTCATTAGGCGTCTTGGAAATTAGGGTCCAATGCCTCTCCATGTTTTCGTTCTTGACTGGTTTCTTATATCTGATCTTATCGATTGTTGCGGTTGCATCCTCTGGATACTTGTGTTGATCATCATATCGAGGCTTATCGTCGTAGCTGCCGGACTGGTTTGTGCTCCAGCTGGAGACTCTATTCATCCTATTACGCCTGCTTGACTCATGGGTGTTCAACCTTGAATAACGATCGTCCGAGTAGTAATTCGACCTTCCTCCAGTGAGAGATTCTTCCGTTTGTGCGACCACTTTAGCTGCAGCCATCAGCTTGTCCCATTCTTCTGGCATTCCATCCTTGCCAATGATGGTTCTAATCAGGGTCTCACACCAAACTGCTTTCTTGAAGTGGGCGCGCATGAGTTCTTCGCTTACATTACCAATTTAGGATATTCTTTGTTAAAGCGGGTGATGAAATCCTTGAGTCCTTCGTTATCACGCCTCCAGATATTCATCACCTCTGAGGTGTCGCGCTTGTATCGCCCCTATTGACTGAAACGTGCAAGGAACTTCTCTTGTAAATCTGCCAAGAGTTGATTTTTCATGCAGGGAGGCTGTCGAACCATGCGCGAGCAGCTCCCATTAGGGTTTCTAAGAACAAATGGCACCACATCGGCATGGTCCATGCTCCAAGTACCCCGTCGCTTGTGAAAAGTTGGACATGGTCGTATGGGTCTTAGGCCATTAATTTCCCTACAGTTTGCGGAAGTTTTGCCTTTTCTGCGCGAGCGCGATTTCTCGTGTGAACTTTGATTGTTTGGTTGTGGCTGCTGGCCTATATACCAAGCTGTAATCATGTTTGGCCAGCGGGTTGTATGCGGCGCGCGTCTTTGGTTTGTTGGCTTCGTGGTTCTTCGGGAGGCGACTGAAAACGGACGTAACCTCTTGCTGGTACGTAGGGTCAATCTCATCGGTTTCGGTATTGAACTCTGCGTTGAGTATGTTGCGTGGCCCTAGCTGGCTGCTAATCGGTCCTCGTTGCCTTGACTCCGTGTTCGTGTAGAAAAAAGTTTCAGAATCACTGTGAGTTTCATGCGCAGTGTGCATGCTTCGTAAAACGCAAAGAGTTGTTTTTTATTCTTTTGTAAAACGCAATTGATAAAAAACTGTGTTTTTTCATGATTTTGTAAAACGCAATGGACCAAAAAACGCCAAAAAGTGTGTTTTTTCATTCTTTGTAAAACGCAATGGATAAAAATTGTAAAACGCAATGGATAAAAAACTGTGTTTTTTCTTTATTTTATAAAACGCAATGGACAGAAAACACAAAAAATGTGTTTTTTCATTCTTTTGTAAAACACAATGTTTAAATGAAAGTCTAAACCGAAAGGTATTTTGTAATTTTTCTTTGAGACATTTTGTCAAACACCTGGTGTGCAACTTTTTATTAATGATTTCTCAATGAAATTGAAACTAATGATGTTGCCCAAACGCATGAATACATCAAGAGAAAGAGTAGAATCAGAGATACATTCACTTTGAATTCAAATATGTTTGAGAAATTTGAGAAGAGGAGTACCTGTTTTAACAGAAATCTTATGTTCCATCGCATCATGTTAAATTGAAAAAAAGAGAAATTATAGAAACGTAAACTGGGTTTCTTCATAGAAATCGAAGAACACGTTGATTGAATGTTCGAACCATTCATCGATGAAGAAAAATTGCACCGTGATATAGTAATTCTAGAGAGAGAAAAGGAATGAAATGTTGAAGATGGTGGGTTTTGAACATCTGGGTTTTGAAGATACAGAGAAGTGAAATAGAAAGAATAGATAAAAGAAGATTGACTAAAATACCCTTCCCACTTGTATATCTACTTTTCCAGATGGACGGCTAAGATTACTTCCTATCCTTCCTACCCAAAACATACTTCCTATTTAATCCTCTCCCTATACAACATTTGAGTTCCAAGGGGGTTTGGGTTAACTTCGTGTGTAACAACTCTGATTTTCTCGTTGTTATCTTTATCCTTATATTTTCATTTATTCCAAGATTCGGTTGATAATAAAGTTTATGTTAATTAATTATGGTATCGTACGTTATTATCGCATCTAATCGCTTATTAAATCTCATCGCAATCGCAACGCAATTACTTATTTGGTCTATTGAAATTATGTGGTAATATTAGTTACGTGTTCATATGATAATTGTGTGTTTGTGTGTGTTTGGTTATGATTACAATCGCTATCGCATCGCTCTCGCACTCTCGAATCGCTGAATCGCACTATTATATCAAGTATAACGCTTAACGCTTTACTAAAACGCTTAATATAACTAATTAATATTAACCGAATCGCCAAACGAACTCTTAACGCGAAATAAACAAAGAAAGCCCAGCTTTTGTGTCAAGTTCGCTCGAACATGGTGTTACCAAGTTCGGCCGAACTTGACTGGCCAGCTAACTCTCTCCCAAACCTCAAGTTCGCTCGAACTTCACCTCAGGGAGGTCAAGTTCGGTCAAACTTGGCTCAAACTTTCTCAACTCTTCACAAGTTCGCGCGAACTTGCATGAAAACATGCAAGTTCGGCCGAACTTGATCTCACCAGCTCCTCAACTTGCCTTCACCTATAAATACTCATCTCATTCCTCTCATTTGAACTTGCTGCAACTTCGCCCAGAGCTCTCAAAACCCGAAACCTTCGTGTTCTAAGTAAGAATCAACCCGATTTCAACTACAACAACGTTTATCAACGTTTTACAAAGGTTTACAACGATTTTGGCACAAGGCATAGCCTTCGTTTTCATCAAAACTCTTCTATTTACGAAAATCTTCATCTTTTTACATAAAACTTTTGCTTTTCACTCAGATCTAAGCTTAGATCTGAGCAAAAACCTTTTAAACATTGATTTTGACACAAAAGACGGACTTTTGAGGATGTTTTGTTCATTTTCTGATATGAAACAAAATATTTATCATTCAAGATCCCAGATCTGGAAGCAAAAGGACGTTTATGTTGGTTTACACAAGCCGGACTAACTCGAACGAACCCCGAGTTCGTCCGGATTAGCCCATGCTTTTGTAAAACGGCTAAAACAGCTCTGAAAGACCTCTCCGACCTAAGTTGCTCAGTAGCACAGGGTTGAGGGATGAACACTCGATTTTCCTCAGCAAACGACGCGAAAACGCAAGATTTTGGACCCGAAAACATCAAGTTCGCTCAAGAATCCCCAATTCATCTGTAAGAACGTCCACGATTAGCACGAGAACTTAAATTTGGGTGGTGCGAGTACCACTTGCGCGGACAGCCCCAACCTAAGTACAGTCTTCTTCGGCATACTCGTCGGTGGGTTGGTTTTAGGCTTGCGCTTTGCCCGCTGTCGTACCTAGTCGAGCGATTTTACCGAAAGTTGGGAGTGGAGTACTCTGATCTGCCATCGTGATAGGATAACGAATTTAGAAAGAAGATGAAAAAGTGATTGTTAGAATCGATGGGTGCCAATGAAGAAACACCAAGCCAATCAGATGATTAGTCAGAGGAGAGTGCCTCTACAAAATAAGGTTAATCTTTTTTCGTCTCGTCTGATTGGTGAACAAGATCCTGCAAAACACTAAACACACCGTTAAGCTCGTTACGAGGAGGGGAATATGGGGGTTCTCCTCGTAACCACCCTCCGGCGTGATAATAAGTATATGTTTTGAGGATAAAAGTGTGTATTATGTGAGAGAGTAGAGAAATCGATCCCTTTACCTGAAGGTGAAGTCCTCTATATATAGCCGGAGTGGTTTCATGAAGGAGATGGGCTTGGGCCTGCGAGCGAAAACAAGGGATATCCATTATTTCTCCTATGTTACGACCGTTAGTGCTTTCTGGAGGTGAAGACACTCGGCGCAAGTTGAATGGATCCACGTGTCCTGACATTTGTCCTTGTTGTCTAGCCTGCCATCAGCGGTTAATGGAGAGTGGTCGGCGCCATCAACGATTTATGGAGAGTGGTCGGCGCAAGCTGATTGGTGCCACGTGTACGTCCTTATGTACCTCTTGTCTCCTACACGATTGTTCATCGTGCTACACGATCTGCTACAGCCTTTTGCGCTCCCATTGGCGCACGACTCTACCACTTGTACCTTTTGTACTTGTTTTAGTGCCACCTGCGCTTCTATCTGCTATGTGTTTTCAGAGACATTGCTTACTCGCGCAAGGTTGCAAGAGCTTGGTCTCTTTCTGATTTTGCTAAGGGTTAGAATCAGGTTTTGGACGTTGTATCGACCTGCGCGTGGTCTTGAGGTGTCCTTGTAGTCCACGCGAGGTCTAACGTGATCCCATTTATGACCGTGTTGGGTATGGTTATGCGCGCGATCCGGGTAGCTTTCACTCTTCGGGGCAGGTTTCGGGACCATACCGACCGTACCCCTTCAACACTTGAGAGAGAGTTGGAGTGGTGGACGCCGGAAAGCTGGGGGTGGACGGCGCTGCGGCAGTAGACGACTAGAGGTGGAGGTGGGAGACGGCTATTCGCTGGAGGTTGAGGGGGGCAGGCGTGTTGTCGTTTAGTTAAACCCTAACATGGGTTTTAACAATTGAAAAAGGGAAAACGGAACAAAAAGGCGCAAATGCGGACTCGAACTCAGGTTCCATCGTTTGAAAAGAGGGGTTTATACAACTACAACACTAAACATTTTGTTATAGGTTCACCCATAATTTATTTATGGGTTCATTCTCTATTTTCTATACAGGTTTACACTAAATATTACAAACCAAATGGGTTCCCAGGAACCCGATATTTTAACTTAAATCCGCCCCTGGATGGGAGAGAAATGTAGCCAGAGGTGGTCTCATGGTTGTAGAAGTCATAAGGTGCTCCCAAGTCGGTTTACTAGGAAGTTGCGAGTACTCGGCCTAGGCGAAGAGTACTCAGATATGTTAAATTATATAGATATTAGTTTTTTTGAAATTACATATATGTCAAATATCATAAGTTTACTCATATTTATCAACTAGTCAAGTTCTTTGGGTTGACTTGATATACATTTTGTAATACATGGTTTGGTTGACATTTTAGTCTTAAAAAAACCCGATGATTACAAGCTTGCAGACTCTATATATAGATAGTTTTATTGGTGGATAATCCGTCGCAAATATACCCCACACCGACAAATGACTGAAAACCCTAGAAGGAAATCTTATGAAAAGTCATATCCTTAATGCGCGGATGGATCACTGACAAACTTTCCGCCGCCAACAAGTTCTCATCAAAACCAATGAAATATGGAACTACCCGCGGCAGGTCTATCGATGATTGTTGGCATTCCCGAAAAGATTATGGATTCCATTGGTAATATGCCGGTATTGACGAAGGATTACCGACGATTTCTTTAATTGTTGGCATTTCCCGGGTTTTGTCCATGGTCCGTCTGTAATTCCTGACGAAGTGTGTTCGTTAGTGAAGTTCCGTCCATACTCATTTGTTTAGTACTATTTATTTATTTATTAAAATAACCTCAATTTGCTTTTAACCTAGCAGTCATGATTTAACTCATTATTATATATTACTAAATCCAAAACTTTTAACAAGCCATAAAAACCATCGTATTATATTTTACTTTCACATAAAACGAACACAAAAGAAAACTCTTAAGTAAACAATTGCAGTTTTTGGAAATTGGATGTTTGTTCTACTATTTAGTGTCTACTCGTAAAGCGCCAAATGGCAAAGGGAGAAAGGATGGCCGTGTGCAGAATGATAGCTACAATTAATGTGTGATTAAAACATATGTTTTATGATTTTGTCGGTACCACTGCTGTTGTATTATATGTTGAAACGCCGAGTTCATCGAGAATCATGCTCCAATTGGGCACTAAATACAACTACTTACAACTTTATATATTATCTATACTCTATAGCATTACATTATTTTATAAGGTTAGCAATATGATATTGCAGTCTTCGGATTTGAGTATGACATAAAGTTAAAAATATTTTTGTTGGAAGGTGATTACCGGTTAGTGTTTGGATCTTTTGCCGTCCGAATCTTATATTGTTATAACTAATAATTTAATAATACCGTATGTCTTTTTGTCAAGATTTTGTATGTGATTCACGTTGCATGCTTATTATAACTATGTGTGGTGTTAAGGTGTTTTCATTTCTATTTCCTAACGGTCCGTTATACTTGGGTTGAGAGAAGTGAAGCGATGAAAAGGGAGAGAAAAGGTGAGATTTGGGATTTTGAGCATGAACTGCCAGGCGACGGTGTTGGTGGTGGTGGCGATCAGAAACTAATACTAGGGTTGGATGGTGGGACGACTAAGACAATATGCATGTGCATGCCTATCATCCCTTTCACTCCAAACCATTCTCCTGTTTATGCTCGTGCTGTCGCCGGCTGCTCCAATCACAATAGTGTCGGAGGTACAGTTCGTCTATGGATCAAGTAGTGAGCTTTTATAAACACATTTGTAGCTAAACCATAGCAAAATGTGTCCGTAGCTTGAATGCATATTAGTACAAAAAAAAATCTATGTTTCAACCATCTAAATAATTAAGAATATGTTTTTCTATATCATCATCATCATACTCAGTAAATCCCACCAATATCAAAGCTAATGTAGGGTCTGAGGAGGGTAAGATATAAACAGCTTTACCTATACCCCGTAGGAATAAAGAGGCCTATTATAATTTTAGTTATTAGAATAAAACCTGATTATCAAACTATATTTTCCCCTTTTTGGCTATTCTAATGTGGGGTTTGCTTTTCCCAACTTTTTTCTGGTTCATCCATGACTATGAAAATCCTGAACACAATCAAGTAACTTATTCTTTTCTTTTTGTGAAAATATATGTAGATATTGGATACATAAAGAATAATAATCCTACATGTGATTTTAAAATAAAAGAATTTTATTTTATTGTACATATATGTTTCACAGAAACTGCTGCAAAGGAGACACTAGAGCAAGTAATGGCAGAAGCTTTTTCAAAATCGGGTTGTAGTAGGTCTGCTGTTCGTGCGGTTTGCTTAGCCGTGTCTGGAGTTAACCATGCAACAGATCAGCAACGGATTTTAGACTGGCTCAGGTATCCATTGATTAATGTAATGTGGAAAGATGAGGTTGTTTGGGTGCCCAAAACAGCTTCTTGTTGGTTGACTTATAATCACTTTTCTATCCTCAATATTGTTGTTCTTTTTCCTACTGCATCTTTGAACTCTATGATACAAAAACACCTTACAGGCTGTCATTTATTGGTCTCTTATATAGCTTTTGTTGTTTCCGTACTCAGTGATATATTCCCCAACGACGTTGAATATTATGTTGAGAATGATGCCGTGGCAGCTTTGGCTAGCGGAACAATGGGAAAGCTTCATGGGTGTGTTTTAATGGCTGGTAAGGGACCATTGCTTATGGATATACCGAAGATGGGAGAGAAGCCCGGGCTTCTGGGGCAGGGCCAATCTTGAGGGAATTGGGGAAGGTATGACAAGCAAAATTTTACTTCAATTCTTAGTTTAAGCTAGCTAGAGGTGACATAATCAACGGGTCACATGGCTTGTCCTTTTTTTGGTAATATATCATCATCATCATACTCAATATATCCCACCAATAGCCAAGCTAAGGTAGGGTCTGAGGAGGGTAAGATGTAGACAACCTTACCTCTACCCCGTAGGAATAGAGAGGTTGCGTCCAGTGAGACCCCCCGGCTCGAACTTTTGGTAATATATGTGTTATTTAATATTGTAGTGGATATGGTATAGCGGCAAAAGCTTTGACATCGATGATAAGAGCTTATGATGGGCGTGGTCCGTAAACAAAGCTTACTTATAGCATCCTGCATCAACTCCAGCTTTCTTCTCCAGATGAACTAATTGGGTATTTGTTTCTAACTTGTTATATTTTTGTTACAACTTCTAATTATTTAGATTCACCATAACTATTTTTAAATTGTATATACGTGTAGTCGCTTAAAATACCTGTTTATTTTTGTCGTCCACTAGGAACTTGTTGAGCAGCTATGTAAACGTTAGATGTAAATCTTGACCCATTTACTTATGAATGGGTCGATTTGGGTGTTATGATCGATCTCGGTTGGGTCAAACAAGTGAAATCAAGATAATGGCCGTCTTGTAAGTAAATATTAGAGTCTTTGTCAAAACCTCCAAAATCATTTTCTCAAAATAATGTTATTACTGAAATTATATAACTTTTGTAGTCGCAATTAACACACTATTTATTTTTATTTATAAAAAATAGAGTATTAAAAAGAAAATGTTTCGGGCCGCTCCCATTGACCTGTTGCCCAACCGGTCCATTTTGGTACCTCCTATAATGCGCGCTCACTGATTGATTGATTGATTGATTTGTATGCAGGTGGACGTACGCTGATCCATCCTGGGCTCGGATTGCAACTTTAGTCCCTGTAGTGGTATCGTGTGCAGAAGCGGGTGATCAAGTTGCAAATGACATATTGCTTCATGCTGTTCAGGAGTTAGCTTCAAGTGTTAAAGCTGTTGTTCAGAGACTCGGATTGTGTGGTAAAGGTGCATATTAAACCAAGAACTATATATATATACCCAAAAATTATTTCTTAAATATACATATCTTTTTGGTTACATTTGGTGGGTTAGACATCTTCAATAGTGAATGGGTAGAAACTGTTAGTAGTCCAAAACATTTTATAATCTGTATATAAGTATAAATTTGTTACAAAAACAATATTATTTCATTTCATGATGACTTTTTCTTATTAAAATGATCTAGAGCTTTCTATTTTTGTTAAATTTTCTGGTTTGAGATAATCGAAATTAAATGTAATCCAAATTAAATGTAATTCAAAGAAAGTAGATAAACACGCTAAAGAGAACCAGCATATCTTTATCCCTTTTGCCTTTGACACATTTGGCTCCCTAACGCCAGAAGCTATCCACTTCTTGACGAGGGTTCAACGGATCATCCACAGCAATTGTTCAACCCGGGGGGGGGGGGGGGGGGGGTTTGTTTTTGGAAGGTTAGGGTTTGCAATTGGAAGGTTAGGGTTTGCAATTCAGAAAGGGTTGGCGGCGCAGCTTGATGCCGTCGTCTACCTTCTGTTTTGATGTAATTTGGCAAGTTTTCTTGTTTTCCATATATGAATGAGATTGAAACTAAAAAAAAGTGACATATTTATAAGTAAATGGGTCGCTTGCTCGTGCATAACGTCTTTTAAATTTCAACTTTCTAATCTATAATTTTACTTGTTTTGGCAGATGGAAAGGATGCTTTTCCTCTTGTTATGGTTGGTAATGTTCTTGAAGCCAACAAGAAGTGGGATATTGGAAAAGAAGTAATTAAATGCATATCCGAGGACTTCCCAGGGACGCGCTTAGTTCGGCCAAAGGTATCTGTTGTATCTAAGAGTGTCAATCATGTTAGGTTGGTGGGTTGACGGGTTGAATTGTTCAACTCAAACGCGACCCATATATTTATTCATCTCTAAAACATTAACCCTAATCCACATACACTTAAAAACGTGCAACCCAAATGCGACCTTTTCTAAATCATTGTAGACGTGTCAATTGGGTTGGTGGGTTGTAATAAATGGGTTAAATGGTTGGCGGGTTAACCGGTTTAGGTAAACAGGTTAAATATATTAACCCAACGATGATCCCTTTAACTAAACATGTAAAGCCGATCATGACCGTTTTATTAAACACCTTAGATATGACAAACCAAAACCTGATTACTTCTGTGTTGTGCTTGGGGTTGTCCATCTTGACACCACTATGTGTTGTTGACCATTTTTGCTTCATTCAGGTGGAGCCTGCTGTTGGAGCGGCATTGCTCGCTTGGAACTATCTGATAGAACAATACCAGCAGGAGCTTTAAGGCCTCGACTATGATTAGTTTCGTGTCCCTTGGGTTGATCAGAGCCGTAAAAGTTTTGGGCATTATTGATGTCAACTGGTTACAAATTGTATAGTAGTAGCAAGTGAAGATACAAAATGTAGAGAAACCAAAAGACACTTAATATGATTTTCTGTTGTGTGATTGTTGTGATTTTATCTTTTATCTTGTGCTTATACAGTTTTATATGTTGTTGATAAATATACGTTCATGTTATCACTCGTTTCTTTTTATATTTTGTAACACGATGTTACCACTGTGACACCATATATCATGTTAAGTTTTGATGAATTCTAATAAGAGACTTTGCATGATGTCACCAATATGACACTGGATGATTTAATAAGTACGTATGTTTGTCTATTTTGCCCACAAAATATCAAACTACACCGAAACTGAATAAGAAAAAAATGAGTGACGGGTAAAGTGTGTCATAGTGTTAAATTTTTTATTCATTTCAAAGAAATTTAATCCCTTTTAGATGCATAATGAAATACTCAAAATTTTAAATAGTGTTAAATTTATTAAACGATAGTAACAATGTTATGTGCCACGAGTACGGAACGTGAATTACATATCTGAATTTTCTTAGTTATTAATTACTTTTTTTAGCCAGTAAAAGAAGATTTCATTCCGTAACAATCTGCCCTTAAACAAGCTGCTTAAAGG
Source organism: Scalesia atractyloides (assembly GCA_947069175.1). Classification (NCBI taxonomy): domain Eukaryota; kingdom Viridiplantae; phylum Streptophyta; class Magnoliopsida; order Asterales; family Asteraceae; genus Scalesia; species Scalesia atractyloides. The sequence continues at coordinate 44,845,586 of CAMTDV010000019.1, read as the reverse complement.
GCAAAAACAAGGGAAAAAAAGAAACTGACATTAGTACACTACTAAGACTATCTCCAATGCTACACGCGCCCTTAGCTGTCACGTCATCTGCCATATAATATCCTTACAAATCTTTAAAATCTTAATTTCATCTTCAACCCTACAAATATCTTTACATTCCTTAATTTCCACCTCATCGCCAACCTATTCGACTCAATATTTAAATAAAACTTTGCTTTTTCTTACTTTGGGCCCACCTCATCACTTGAATCGAGGCAAACCCATGCCCTTGTGCAAGGGCATCTTACCTAAGGGCTTCTTAGGATGGATGTACTCCAATGCTAAGGGTGTTAGGATCTAAGTTTTCACTTGTGTGCTTTAGGTGAACAATAATGAATGAAATATGTAATTAAAATGAATTGCACCGGAATTATATGAACGCACAAGAGTGGAAAGTTTTATCAAAATTGTTTTGCATTGAAATTAAAAGATTACAATTACAAAAATGATTGTATAAAGTCCCTCTCAGTCTGATCACTCACAAATCTGTTCGTACAAAAAGAATGCGTGTGAAATGATAATATTGACCTCTAACAAGTAAGATCTATTTATACTAAGTACAAAAAGTCTGTTTACAATCAAGCTGACATCACCCTGATAGTGAAATCTAACGTTCTTAACAGAAACGCTTCCACAGATGTTGCAAACATTTGCGGGAATCAAACAACTATCTAAGAATAACTAATATTTGTTCTAAGCATACAATGTTACATTGGTTTAATCACTGTTCTTTAAACCGTTGTTGACTTGTTTCAAACATATGTTTGGTCTTCAAAATCAGTGCTTGTCTTCAACAGGACTTTGGCTATCAAACAGAGGTTTCTTCTTCATCATCATCTTCTTCTTCTTCAATAGATGTTCCATGCCTTGAACAGATCTTTGCAATCTTCAAACGGATGTTCTGATTAGTGTTCAAGATTTACTATCTTTGGGACCTCTTTATTTCTTGATATGATTAGCATGTTTTGACTTTCAGAAAACATTTGTTCTTTTGTAGGTCCAACAAATGGTTTCCAAAGCCCTCTAAGGGCTTGATCTCCAATGGCTCATTGGAGATGGTCTAAGCAAACTACAACCCATCAAAATTCTCCCATTTCACTATGTCCAAGCTAACTAATTTAGACCTCTTCACCATCTACTAAAATGTTTCATTCTTGAGTTTCTCCATTGTCGCGCTTACTGGCATAGTTTTTTGTTAAAGATCATGTCGTTTCTTTTAATCCAAATGTTCCATAGTGTCATTAGAGCCACGCATACGTCACTTTTTTAATGTTATCCTCCTTCTCGTCATCGAGGAAGTGTTTTAGAATCAGTTTCACCTGAGTTGAAACTGTTCGGAATAGGAATTTTTAGCCAAATGCAAACTAGCCACTACACTGATTTAGCATACTTAATTTTAATATTAATTTTTACAATGTTAGTTGTCAAAGTATTACGTAGTTTTATCCATCTTTCTAGGAAGTTATGGTTTAATTGTGTACTGGGGTAGTTAATCCATTTATCTTTATTTAATTGAGTCTCCATCTAATTTCTTGAGTTTGACCCATTCAACGGGTTACTACATATCTAAATAGGGAGAAAAATAACTAGTATTAAGCAAACCCCGCCTTTGGCAGTCGCCGACGCTAATTGCGTCAAAGGCATGTGCGTGGACAGAAACTTAAGGTGTCAGACCTATTAACCACGTCGACGAGGCCCGATTGGGATGTCGCCGATGTGGCAACGATGAGCTTTGACATCCAGTTCTACGTTTGACCTGTTGACGAATTTGATTGTGTTTTATGATTGTTTTGGGCGAGTTTTACGGGGAGTTACACATTACACTTTTTGAAAACCTGGTGGAGAGACAACAACATTATCCAATCTCATCATCACCAATCATTATATCATTAATCATCATCATCCATCCATCATTGCCTAATAAGTTTTATCTCCAATATTTTTGGAGGGAAGATTACAACTATCATACACCTACCTATCATTCCACACATCAAGGAGAATCAATCATCAACATGATCAAGATCCATTATTCATGTCTCGTTCTTCGTGTTCATCATCCGGTGTTTAAGTCCCGCGTTCCATGAGCGGCTAGTCTCCTAGGGTTTCACCCCGGTGTATATTTTTTAAGGTTTCTAAGGTTTGACATTTGTTTTAGTTTTGATTCATGACTAATTACCTTTGAACGTTTGAAGTTTATATTAATTGTATTTTCTTGTATATGTTTTGAATTCACGGTTTGTCAAACAAACTAGAAACTTTGACTTAGTGAAAGGAAATCACACAATCGTGCTTTGATATAAAGCAGGATTTACATGTTCTTGGTAACGAAGTTCATCTTTGTCCGTCTATTTTGACGTCGATACCTATCAGCACCTATGCCTCGTAATACTAAATCCGTTAGCAACCAAGTTGTGATTAAATTGATCTAAACAGTGTAGGAACCCCAAGTCTTGCAATTCCGAACCGGGTGTGAACCTAGTTTTAAAATATTGTTTCCAATCAAGTGATATAAGTTTCTATAATCAGAACCAACAAAACCGTTTCTTCAGTTAAGAGTAAATTGTTGGTTCAAGCCGATCTCTTTTCAAACCAAACATACAAGCCAAAAATTATTAGAGTAAACTGCCAAAATGGTCCCTGAGGTTTGGTCACTTTTGCCACTTTAGTCCAAAAATCAAACCTTTTGAATCTGGGTCCCTGTGGTTTCAAGTTTGTTGCCATTGTCATCCAAAAGCAAAATCTAATTAGATTTTTCAGTTAACATCCAGCCTTTTTGTCCTTTTCCTCCCTTTTAATGAAAAGAAAAATGATCAGATTTTTTTTAATTTGTTATAATAAAACGTTAAAAGACAATTTTGCCATTCATTAAAAGGGGGAAAAGACAAAAAAACATGATGTTAACTCAAAAATCTGACCTGATTTTAATTTTGGATGAAAATGACAACAAAATTGAAAACACTAGGACCCAGATTCAAAAGAATTAAGTTTTAGACTAAAGTGGCAAAAGTGACCAAACCTCAGGGACCATTTTGACAATTTACTCAAATTGTTAAATAGCAAGCTTTATAAAGTTTCAAAAACAATAATCAATTGAATCGACATGGACCTTAAACTCTTCGTGGTTCGACATCCTAACTGCCACTTACTATATGTTTGAGGTATTTAGGACTTTATCAATGTATCTAAACCAGACCGTGACACTCCGATCAACTCGGTTCCTAGCCCTAGCTCCAAAACTCATCCTGGCACTGCCAAAAGTACCACCGCCACCACCCGTTTCTGTCATTGTATCTTCTGCACCTCCCCCGTAGCCACTTCCGCCATCACACCGCCATTCCAAAACTAACCCTAACTCGTTATAACCGCATTGGCACCAAAACTCGTACCGACATCACCGCAAAAAGCCACCGCGATCAAGTCTTCTTCCAAACCAAACCTTACGCCATCTCCTATTTGACATCAAGGGTTACCTATGGGTTGAAGAAGGCCTTGCATACAAGAATGACAGAAAAGCAAGTGCCACAAAATAACGGAGCAACCCCAAACCGAGACTGGCACCCACAATGGGGCTTCACTAAAGCTGCTCCCAATACCTCTGGGAGAAGCGAGTGGTGATCACCGTGGTGCACCGCTAATGATCTGACTTCATCCTTGAGGATAAGGATTGTTTTGAGTGGGAGGGAATGTTATGTGACATGAGTACGGAATGTGAATTGCATAGAGTTAATCTGAATTTCTTAGTTATTAGTTACTTAATTATAATATTAGTTATTTCAGTGTTAGCAAACAAAGTATTACGTCTTCATCTTTCTAGGAAGTTAGGGTTTAATTGTGTAGTGGGGTAGATAATTCACTTGTTGCTTTATTTAATTGAGTCTGTACTTACTTTGATTGGTTATTATGAATGAAAAATTAGAGATTATCTCAATTTTGCTAATGGGAGAAGAGGCATTCAAGGGTATATTAGCCCGACTAATTCCGCGTTGCCATGTCAATTATACACCAAAGTACCCTAGAATCACAAAACTCTGGCAACGCCGACCCACAAGTACCCTTGAACCTTGGACCTCACCCTTTTACTTCACCCACCAATTATCACACACACCCTACCCTACCTTTAAGTCCAAGACTCACATTTCCAAACCTTTACCATGCGGCAAAGGTTACCAAGACAAACTACCCTCAACGCCTATCCGAGAAGGTGGCGGCGGTGTTACAACAAGGGTTGGAACCCTAACAACCAACCCATAAGGGTGCCCCGTCTTGAGTTTGAGTTTGACTCATTCAACAGGTTACCACATATCCAAATCCAATTGGTACATCAAAACAACTATATCATGATGGTAAATGGTTAGGTTTTTAGATGGTGTTAATTTGGTTTTTTTTTTAATATACATACAATGAAAATAGAAGGGGATGAATAGGTTATTTTTAGATTCATAAAAATGTTTTAGTAACAAATTTTGAAGGAAGCTATTCAATATAATCTAAAAAGGAGACAAGCAATTAATAAAAAGATTACGCAAAAATGTAGTAGGGCATACGTCTTTCGATAAAGGTTAACAATTCTATCGTACGGGTATTCTTTCGATATATCATATACTTCTCCAGTATTAACATATGGAAAGGAGTTGGTAATTCTTAATTAACAAAAGATCAAATTCAAATACAAATACATTTAACGTACGTACAAACTGAAGGTTTTTTTGAAAAAACACGGTGGCATTTTCGTGATTATTTACTCATAGAGTAATTATCAAAATTACCCTACGAATGATCTTATATGGTAATTTTGTAAAGTATCATAATTACTTTACAGATGATCTTGTAGGGTAATTTTGATTTTGTAAGGTAATTTTGATCTTGTAGGGTAATTTTGATTTTGTAAGGTAATTTTGATCTTGTAGGATAATTTTAAAGAGTATCATAATTATTTTTCTAGATGATCTTGTAGGGTAATTTTGAATCGTATCTTGTTTGATAAACTTAAGTAATTTTAATACACTTGTAGAGTAATTTTGACAATTACCCTACAAGATCATTGTACAAAATTACCCTACAAGATTATTTATAGGTTAATTTTGATAATTACTCTACGAGTAAATAATTACGAAAATGCAACTACATTTTTTTTTACTTTTTCATGCCTTTCGTACATTTTGTACGATAAGATTATTTGTATGAGATCTTTTCCCATTGTAAGTAATAAGTTGCTACGTTTGGTTGCTTGTGATATTCTCTTTGTTAACAACACTTGTTTGGAATAAATTAATATAATAACTCAAGAATGTATAAGCGTATATTTATTGATTTTGGACTGTATTTTTTAGTGTATGGTCATCTTTTTCCAAATCTTTGAAATAGTCATCTATGATCAATGCACAGTCTGAACGTTAATAAACCTTCAATGACACGCATTGCGTGTCATTAAACAGTAGATATGACACACAAAAGAGTGTCAAGGAAGCTTCTGTCATTAATTGAAGATGACATGCATTTATGTGTCATCCATTAATGACAAACTTTAATGACACAGTTCAATGACACGCGATTATGACACCCGTTTATGACACATTATAATGATACGTGTTTTTAACACATTTATGACACGCATTGTGTGTCATGGTTTTCATTGTTTTTTTTAGAATTTCTAATTTTCTTTAGAAAATCAAAACAATACATAAATCCATTTCATAACAAAATACACAATACCAAAACAATTCATTTCCTAGTCATACGTCAAATATAAATCAAATATCTTAAGTTAAAAAAATATTGTTTGGCGTACATACTTCAACATCTAAAATAATCACTTAAAAACAAACGTTGCCCCATAACTCAAACACCCTTCACGTATTCCATCAATATCCTCATCCGTGTATACCACTTTGCTTCCCCCAACCTAAGAAAAAAATTAAAGAACCTAAATAAATACACTTTGATATGATAAACAAAGATGATATCCACACAATTATATTCTCATTCCATCCGGTTATTTAGTTATCTTTTTACCCAGTTTCTTTTATATGCAAATCAAACACACAAATCTTATCAAAATGCACAAAATTTAAATATCTGTATTGACTATCAGTTTCAGTCTCAAACACAAATTAAATTAGCTATGATCCTAATATAAACACACATGCACACACATATATGTATACCCACATTTATGTACGCACATATATGTGGATCTATGTATGTAACCTGTATAACATGAGGTCCATATTACTATTGTTTTATTATGTACGCACATATATGTGGATCTAGAAGTGCTTGAATTATTTAGTCTACACATGCTCAAATTCAGATATTATATAAAATATTTATACAAAAAATGTTCATTGAATTAGAGTTGAGATTGGTACCATATCAGGTACTGAACCATACTGATCCCAAAAATCGCAAAAAAGGGTACCGCTACCGAAAGTGCTCGATACGATTGGTACGATTTTTGAAGGTAAATGAACCTACAACAATGGTATCACGCCAAACCAGTACTGATCCCAAAAAAAATGGGTACCAAATTTCACTTTTTTGTATTCAATATTTTAATGCATTCGACCTCAATTATGTCCAGAAGCACTGTTTTATGAAACGTTTACAATATGTTAAAAAGTCTTTTAAAATTGATCAATTCACATCACTTTTTTCTCCAACAGAGTAGAGAACTATCGAAGTAATCCTAATTAGAGCATGACTATGTAGTACATATAATATCAATAGAGGTTAGGATCGTTACCAAATTTATTTTTTAATCAGAAACAAATGGAATTGTGGGACTTCTTAGAAGCAAAAATGGCAGTGAATGCTCTGATGTTCGATGGCGCCTACAGCAGCTTCGCGTGGAAAGAACTGGTTTTTGGTAGTTAATTCCAAGCGATTCCAAATTTCTGAAGATTTCGAAATGCCTTCTAACCTACCTAGAAGTGAAATTTTAAGAATTAGGGTAGCAAATAAATAGGCCAATAAATAACAGTAAATCATCTTCAACCTGAATTTCATAGGGGCCGTTGAACGAGACGAAAGGCTAGTTGAAGAGGATCAAAAGGCCTTCAGAATAGGAAGAAGTGTGGAGGTGATGCTCAGCCGTTCATGGTGGTTGTTCAAGGATTTTGGAACTGATCGAGGATAGTAGAGTGAGTTTTTGAGGAGATTAATTAAATTTGGGGGATTGGGGTTAGGGACGGGACGTGGGAAGCCCAAAATTTTGAATTTTAGGAGGGAATCTTAAATATTTTGGGGGAAGAGTATGTTTTTAGGATTTAAAGGGGGAAACTAAAACATAAATAATTATCTAATAAATTAAGTAGAAACTAAACTATCTATCAATGAGGTGGTGATGTAGTGTTAAGGGAGAAACTTGATTTTCTAAGAGACTCAAGTTCGATTCCTGCTCTCCTTATTATTTTCTGCGGCACCTGGTGATGATGGGAGACTAGACAAGTAGGCGGCGATCGCTAGTTCGATCCTTTCACTGAGCGAGTTTTACCTCACCGCACTGCCGTGCCTTCGGGCGAGTGTTCACGAGCTTTGGCTTTGAGTGAGGGTCTTCCCCGGTTCAGAGGCTAGTGTATCCCGATGTAGTAAATTTCGTCAGTAGCCCATTTGAAGGATTCGTTGGCCGTTCAAAAAGAAAAACCAAATATACCCTTATCTATTGAAACCAAATGTATCCAGATTAGCTAAAGTATCAAATATACCTAAATTATTAAAACTAAACTAATAAATAATCATTTACCCTTAATTTTTTAACCTCATGTTTTCATATATGCTCATTTTATAACTTCATATTTTTATATTGGGATATTGGATTTAAATAACTCAAATTTTCACTAATTGACCTATAGCACTCTCAACTTTCGATTTTGTACCACACCACAGCCAATAACACTCCAAAACTAACCAACACTAACCCAGTTTGCTGACATCAGCAGCCACATCACCAACTAGTGCCACATCATCAAAAAGCCATGCCAACTGCCATGTCATCAAAAGGCCAAATTAGATGCCACATCACTGGCTACCTTAGTTGCCACATCATAAAAAAATCAACGTCAGATGCCACATCAAAACACAAGTATCACGGCAGCAAAAAAAACTAACTATGTTAGGGTTGAGTTAGTTTGTGAGTGTTATCGGCCAATAAGTAGAAAGTTAGGAGTGGTGTGGTATAAATCGAAAGTTGGGAGTGCTATCGGCCAATTGGTGAAAGTTGGGGTTATTTAAATCCAATATCCCTTTTATATTTCACATTTTAAGTTTAAATTTATTTTTACCCCTTTTTTTCCCATAAACAATAGTATTCCCCATATATAATACTTAAGATACTTAAGCTAGAAATGAGTAAATTTAACATTTGAAGTTAAAGGTCATATATGATCTTCAAAGTTTTAGAAAAATAAAGGTAAAATGGTCATTTATTAAATTATTTTTAATCATCATCATCATACTCAGTAATTCCAACCAATAGCAAAGCTAAGGTAGGGTCTGAGGAGGGTAAGATGTAGACAACCTTACCTCTAACCTGTAGGAATAGAGAGGCTGCTTCCAGTGAGACCCTCGGCTTGATAGTGGCTTTGCATCAAGCCTTGGACATAAGACACATAACACTCAGCAATTGGGACAAAAGCCGATTAGTGCATGTGCCCCCTCTCTTTTGGCTATCAACTCCACCACATGATGCATGATTAACCGTCCCTCGCTTTTTAACGTTATTTTCACGAAATTAGTAAAATAACGCTAAAATTTGTGCAGTTTCACTTTTTCCCCACGTGGGCCCACATATATACATTATATGTGCATACCGCTAGCGGGCCGTTATTAAATTATTTTTAATGAATTGGATATATATGATATTTCAACTACTTTGTAAGGGTATATATATGATATTTATAGTTTTGCACGAGCATATATATGACATTTTGAAAGTTTGTACGGATATATATGAAATTGTCCCTTATATCAACCACGATCTTGTTGCTATCTACTAGCAAAGAGTTAGCTGCTATAATGTGACATCAACCAATTCACTTCTGTGAAATTTTGGGCTTTCACTTTTGACATTGTTTGGTTTATACAACATGGGTTAGGATATAATAGGAAGTTTATATGGGTAGGAAGGTTAGGAAGTAATCTTGACCATCTATTTATTAATCAAGGGCTAAGATTAAATGGGTGAAATTGAAGAAGAAAAAGAGGCGCGTGAGTTTATTGAGGGGTATTGTAGTCAATCCAAGGTAATAGTTTCTCTCTCCTCCAATTCCCTCTCATTTTTTAAACGTTAATAACTCTTTCATACGACATTATTTTTTAATAAAAATTGCACCAAAAAAACAAGCGTTTTTTATCTTTAAAACGAGTATGCTATTATTATATTTTGAAAAATTAATTTTGAAAACCCAGTTGCGTAAAACGCAACGGAAAAAAGCCTAAAAACGCAATTAACTACAGTGATGTAAAACGCAGCGAACTATAAAGTCTGCAGTAAAACAATACAGTCATGTAAAACGCAGCGAACCGAACAAGAAAAAAACGCAACACGGTTCTACAGCAGCGAACCAGTAAAACAATTAAAAAACACCACAGTTGCAGCAGCGAACCGAACCAAATAAAAACGCAACACAGTGCACAGCTGCAGAAGACACATGTAAAACGCAACCCAGCTCTGCCAGTCTGTAGCAGCTGCAGAAATGTAAAACGCAGCGAACCGAGAAAAAAGTCCAGTGCGCAGCTGCAGAAGACACATGTAAAACGCAATGCAGCTCTGCCAGTCTACAGCAACTGCAGAAATGTAAAGCGCAACGCAGCTCTGCCAGTCTGCAGCAACTGCAGAAATGTAAAACGCAGCAGAACCGAAAAAAAAATCTACAGCAAAAACCAGCCACATGCGGGCCCGGGTTTTCGAACTGGAATCGTGTCCGCAGGACGTGCGGGTGCACACGAGTTCGACTAAATTCCGGTTTCAATTTGCACCCCCATGCGCACCCGCGCGTAGAACTTATGGTAAAACATGTCATAAAGTTATGTTGGGTAGGCAAAGGTTTCACCTTATAAATAACCATTTACTTTGTCTCCACACCAATGTGGGACAAATGGTTTACTATTTTGGACATCCATTCAAACACACTTAATTTCCAACATTATTATCATATAGTTTCATTTCAAGTTTAACAAACCATTATAAAACACAATGCACTAAAAAAACATAAAATAAAGTGTTATTTCTAAAACGCAATGGATAAAAAACTGTATTTTTTCATTGTTTTGTAAAACGCAATGGACCAAAAAACACCAAAAAATTGTGTTTTTTCAATCTTTTGTAAAACGCAATGGATAAAAACTGTGTTTTTTCATGATTTTGTAAAACGCAATGGACAAAAAACACCCAAAAAGTTGTTTTTTATTCTTTTGTAAATGCAATTGATAAAAAAACTGTGTTTTTTCAGGATTTTGTAAAACGCAATGGACCAAAAAACGCCAAAAAGTGTGTTTTTTCATTCTTTGTAAAACGCAATGGATAAAAACCGTGTTTTTTTATTATTTTGTAAAACGCAATGGATAAAAAACTGTGTTTTTTCTTTATTTTATAAAACGCAATGGACAAAAAACACAAAAAAATGTGTTTTTTCATTCTTTTGTAAAACATAATGTTTAAATGAAAGTCTAAACCGAAAGGTAATTTGTAATTTTTCTTTGAGGCATTTTGTCAAACACCTGGTGTGCAACTTTTTATTAATGATTTCTCAATGAAATTGAAACTAATGATGTTGCCCAAACGCATGAATACATCAAGAGAAAGAGTGGAATCAGAGATACATTCACTTTGAATTCAAATATGTTTGAAAAATTTGAGAAGAGGAGTACCTGTTTTAACAGAAATCTTATGTTCCATCGCATCATGTTAAATTGAAAAAAAGAGAAATTATAGAAACGTAAACCGGGTTTCTTCATAGAAATCGAAGAACACGTTGATTGAATGTTCGAACCATTCATCGATGAAGAAAAATTGCACCGTGATGTAGTAATTCTAGAGAGAGAAAAGGAATGAAATGTTGAAGATGGTGGGTTTTGAACATCTGGGTTTTGAAGATACAGAGAAGTGAAATAGAAAGAAAAGATAAAAGAAGATTGACTAAAATACCCTTCCCACTTGTATATCTACTTTTCCAGATGGACGGCTAAGATTACTTCCTATCCTTCCTACCCAAAACATACTTCCTATTTGATCCTCTCCCTATACAACATTTGAGCTCCAAGGGGGTTTGGGTTAACTTCGTGTGTAACAACTCTGATTTTCTCGTTGTTATCTTTATCCTTATATTTTCATTTATTCCAAGATTCGGTTGATAATAAAGTTTATGTTAATTAATTATGGTATCGTACGTTATTATCGCATCTAATCGCTTATTAAATCTCATCGCTATCCCATCGCAATCGCAACGCAATTACTTATTTGGTCTATTGAAATTATGTGGTAATATTAGTTACGTGTTCATATGATAATTGTGTGTTTTGTGTGTGTTTGGTTATGATTACAATCGCTATCGCATCGCTCTCGCACTCTCGAATCGCTGAACCGCACTATTATATCAAGTATAACGCTTAACGCTTTACTAAAATGCTTATATAACTAATTAATATTAACCGAATCGCCAAACGAACTCTTAACGCGAAATAAACAAAGAAAGCCCAGCTTTTGGGTCAAGTTCGCTCGAACATGGTGTTACCAAGTTCGGCCGAACTTGACTGGCCAGCTAACTCTCTCCCAAACCTCAAGTTCGCTCGAACTTAACCTCAGGGAGGTCAAGTTCGGTCAAACTTGGCTCAAACTTTCTCAACTCTTCACAAGTTCACGCGAACTTGCATGAAAACATGCAAGTTCGGCCGAACTTGATCTCACCAGCTCCTCAACTTGCCTTCACCTATAAATACTCAGCTCATTCCTCTCATTTGAACTTGCTGCAACTTCGCCCAGAGCTCTCAAAACCCGAAACCTTCGTGTTCTAAGTAAGAATCAACCCGATTTCAACTACAACAACGTTTGTCAACGTTTTACAAAGGTTTACAACGATTTTGGCACAAGGCATAGCCTTCGTTTTCATCAAAACTCTTCTATTTACGAAAATCTTCATCTTTTTACATAAAACTTTTGCTTTTCACTCAGATCTAAGCTTAGATCTGAGCAAAAACCTTTTAAACATTGATTTTGACACAAAAGATGGACTTTTGAGGATGTTTTGTTCATTTTCTGATATGAAACAAAATATTTATCATTCAAGATCCCAGATCTGGAAGCACAAGGACGTTTGTGTTGGTTTCCACAAGCCGGAGTAACCCGAACGAACCCCGAGTTCGTCCGGATTAGCCCACGCTTTTGTAAAACGGCTAAAACAGCTATGAAAGACCTCTCCGACCTAAGTTGCTCAGTAGCACAGGGTTGGAGGGATGAACACTCGATTTTCCTCAGCAAACGACGTGAAAACGCAAGATTTTGGACCCGAAAACATCAAGTTCGCTCAAGAATCCCCAATTCATCTGTAAGAACGTCCACGATTAGCACGAGAACTTAAATTTGTTATATGTTGTCCGATTAGGCGGAAACTAATGACAAGTTAACCAAATAACAAGAATTACTCATTTAAATGTTGTTTTCATTGATCTAAAGTTCAATACATTCGAGAACCGGATCCGACAGAGCTTCGCCGTCTCTGTGCCAAAATCTCTCCCAGTTACAAATGAATCACCAAGGCACCCATTTATACTATTGTAAGTTCGCTGGTGAGCATTGGAAGTTCGGGCGAACTTGACTTAGTCAAGTTCGGCCAAACTTGACTTCTCAAGACCATCTCGAGTGAACTTGACTCAAAACTCTCTTAAATATGCCTAGTTTCTAACAAATTAAGCCCCATTCACTCAGACTCGATACATAATGATGTAGGCAACCGACATATGACCGACAGACTCCCCCTTGGATGTTGCCGCAGTCATTGACTTTTAAAATCTTCTGAGTCTTTCGATCTTTAGTTCTTGAATAAACTTTATCATCTTTATCTTTATATCCTCTTTCTCTTTCTTTGAGCTTTGACTTGATAAACTTTTAATCAACATGCTCCCCCTAGCTTTAAGCTTTAGTCTCAGACTCCCCTTTGCTTTGATCTTTAGACTTCAAACTTCCCCTAGCTTTGAATTTTCTGAAATTTTTGGACAGTATTTTATCCAGCTCCCCTTCAAACTTTACTACATGTCTAAATAAATTCTAACATTCAAATAAACACTTCAGATTCACTGTTTTGAAATTTTGTACCATCAACATTTCAAACTTTAATCTTAACTTCAATCATTTCAAAAACGTTAATTGTTTCAAGTTCAACTTAATGACCTTGAATACATTTTACATTTAAGACCTTCAAAATTCTCATTTTTATTATTTGATTTGAAAAAATCCACTTAGTTGATCAAGTCCAAGTTAATGACCTTGATTAACCAAAAATATCAACCAAGTCCAAATTAATGACCTTGATTTGAAAAACCGTTATGAACAATCTGATTTTAAAGTTTCAAATTAATGAACTTTTAAACATTTATCAGATTTTCTTACCAGACTTCGAAGATCCGTTCTCCAACATTGGCTTGTTTTGAAACTAATGTAGAAACAAAATCTTTTTGAATTATAGAAAGTTTATGCTAAAACACACTGAAAATCTTTTTGATTTTTATCTTGAAAAGCAAGTAAAGTATTTACAAAAACTTTTAACAAGTAAACTAAACTATGTACAAACATATTTACAGACATATTTTTGTGAATTCGTGTCTAAGGATCATATCAGTTGTTTGAGAAGTATCACCAGTACCGTTGACCTTTAGATGACTTTAAGTTTTAAACTCGTTTACCTAGATTGTCGATATGTTTGTCCACTTAAACTTCATCACGTTTCTCAATTGTTCCAAGATATGTTAGGTAAGAATTATGAAACTCGACTTAACTATGGTTCCCACCTCTTGAATATACTCCCGAATCCAGATTCCCTATATTTCATCTTATAGGTGAATATAGCGTAATTGATATCTGTATTTGGGTTATGCGAGACCTTGAGAGCTCAGGTTAGTACTACCGTACAGACAAAGAGATGAAGGCTCATCTTTAAGGTGTGTTCCACTTAAGGAATCTTTTAAGCATTGCAAATGATTAGATCTTTCGATTCTTTTCAAGTTTTGCACGCTATTTGGGGGTTTTTAGCAAAAGCATTATAGAAGTTCTAGGCTATTGCTTCCGCAAAATCAGAACAACTTGTATAATACCCCATATATCAACTATCTATAAAGACCTCGTATCTCATAATCAGGCAACCCTTCAATCGAAATTTCGGAGTACTAAGTCCATATATCCAAGATGTGTTAATCCACAAGATTAAGTAGTTGCTAAATTTAGTTTATATCCCGGAAACAATTTATTGAACGTGTAAAGCCTATCGACACATCCATAGTAAGACTTGTTTATCACTTTTAAACTTTACAATTCTTTAGCATACTGTGATAGTCCACTGATGTACTATCATTTCATTTTATGACAATCAAATTCTTTTTGTCATTTTCAATGTTTTTGTACTTTTTGAATTTTTCAAATGTTTTTGGATTTTCAACTATTTCATATGTTTTTGATTTTTTTTCAACTATTTCATATGATATTGATTTTTCTAAAAATTTTCAATTTTTCTTACTCCCCCTAAAATCAAAAACATATTTTTGAATTTTATATTTAAAGAAATTCTTCTAAAAATGTAACAAACCAATGAGGATCCCGAGAACTCGTCGTCCGATCCTTTTGATTTCATTTTTTTGCATCATGACCTGTTAGCAGAACAAACTATTAAACTTTTGATAACATCAACTTGTAGAAATCACTTGTTAGAACCACTTGTAGGAAATCAAATTTTAAATGATTTTTCAATATAACAATCAGTGTTCTGTTTAACGGTGTGGATTTTCTAAAAAAATTTTAAAATTTTCTTTTTCAACCACTTGTAATTTCAAAAACGTCAAAGATTATGACTTTCTAGATAAGTTAAAAACTCGTGGAGCTCCGCTATCCTGTATCAACTTTGATAGAGTGGATCTTGGGACTCCTGCACATGAAACAACTATTTAAAAAATGAAACCCAAACTTTTTTGGTTTTGGGTTTGTACTGATAAGCATCATAACCATATTCTAACTCTTCATCGTATTCAAAATCATTATCAAACATTTCGTCCAATGTTGATTCTGAAAACGTTTTAACCTTTTCTTTCTTTGTCTGTTTGATTACTGACTCGGTTGTTTTAACATTTTCCGTTTTTTCAGCAACAGACTTTGTTTTTCTGATGATGAAAGCCTTTTCTTAGCAACCCATGATTGTAGCTTGCTTCTCGCTTTCTTGATATAGAATCTAGAATTTTGTTTTCATTAAACCTTGAAGTTTCACCTTTTTCAAATGTTGAGTTTTCAAACTTTGACTCAGTTTTAGGTTTCACTTCTTATTTAGATTCATAGTTTCTATTTGACTCTTTAATAGATTTCACAATCTCTGGTTGCTTTTGCTCTTCATCTTTTGATTCGGTTTTTCTTCGAGGAAACACATGCTTTAGATTCAGACACTTGCGTGCAATATGTCCAATATTATTGCATTTAAAGCAAGTCCGGTTATCAGAAACATTTCCACTAGTGGGTTTTAATCCACTTGTGGACTTGGTCTTAGCCTTGTCCTGAAGTTCTTGTTCTTTCTTGAATTAATCATTTGATTGCTTACCGGTCATGCTTTCTTCTTGAACCGTGCTCGTTCCGTACACAAACTTTATATTCTTACCTTTGTATTCCTGGAACACTGGTTTCTCCTTCTTCTTCGGTTCTTCTTCTTTAACCTCCAAACCTAAACCTGCTCTCCTGTGCTCAGGAAAATCACCACCAACCTTTTGATAATTGTTAGCATTCCTTTTAGGTTTCGAGTAAAATCTTTTCTCATTTTTGTCAAGATCATCTGATGAAACTTCTACAAGTTTAAACAGTTTATCAATTTAATCTTCTTTTACATTCCGAATCGGAAAGCTATCATCGAAGTATAATCTATCAGAATCCTTAACCTTCATGACAACGTTAGGATCATCACTTAGATCATGTTTTGAAGCTGTATCGTCATTTTCGGATTGTGATTCCAAGTTTTTTGAACTTGATTTGGCGCTTTCAGAGCTGCCGTCATCAGAATCATTTCCCAACACATTCTTTACCACATCTTTAACCACCGCTTCATTGTCATTCTCAGGCAAATTATTTCTTTTATCCGAACGAATAAGAATATTAATTGCCTTTTCGATCTCATCATCTTTCTTGCATGAATAACTTGCAAGAAATGGTGGAGGAACACATCCGTACTCTTTACGCTTTGATTTCTCACCATTTTCCTCCGATTTAATTGTAGGTAAAATGTGATCAATGACATACGCGTTTGTGGTGTAACTCTTTAAAAGTTGTCTTACCCGTTCCATTTCAATTTTCATGCTGTGAAACTCACGCTTTGTCTCAGCAATGGTATTAATTTACATGTTAATTGCCTTTTGTTTCTCAATTACTGTGGTATTTAACATTTTTACATTAGCGTTAAGCTCACTATTAGCATGTTCAACATATTTATATTTGCTTGATATTTTGTCATAAGCTTCTTTTATGGTTCTGTAATCATAACCAAAGTTTTCGTTATGTACAGTCAATTCTCTTATGACTTTGACTTTATCAAGACATGGTTCACAAGGACTTGCGCACTTTGTGCAAGGTTTTTCAACCTCCACAACTTTCACAACTTCCTTTTCAAACATACTTACCTTAGCCTTTACCTTTTCCGCGTCTGCTTTCGAAGCTTCTTGTTTCTGCATCTCAAGATATGCTAACTCTTCTTCCTCAGCTCTATGCCTATACCCTTCCAGAATGGCATTTTCCAAAGCAGCATCGACATACGATGTATCAGATTCATTCACTACCTCTGCCATCATAGCAACACCAGTTTTCTTTCCGATGTATCTGTTCCAGTCAACACCATCTTCTTCATGAGTAACAACAAGAGCTTGTTCGGTTGTCTTTGCAGATTTATCTTCTACTTCTACTTGTGTTCTTTTCGGATATGGCTTGTACTGAAGAGCTTTCTTGTAGTACTCATTGTTGCTGCCGAAAGGATTTTGGTTTCCACTTGCTTCTTGACTATTGCATTCACGTTTGAAGTGTCCCTTTTGCCAACACCTGAAGCATGTGACTTTAGTCTTGTCAAATCCAAGCTTGTTGCTTGAGTTACCAATATCCCTTCCCGTGAGCGCCACAAATTTAGAAACTCTTCTGATGATAGATGCAAGGCTCCACTTGATATCCATCAGTTCCAACTCTTCTTCGTCCACCTGATCATAATCTTCGGCGGTCATCTAGGATTACCGATCTTTCCAGCAACGAGACTTTCATATGATTCGAGGACAGTAGCAAGAAGTGCTATGTGCTGTTTGGCCACCTTTTCAGGAAATACATTCTTCAAATCAACTGCTATGTTACACTGGAAAACATTTGAATCAGAACTGGCTTGGTTTGTCTGATTTTGGAATGAAGAGCTTGAACTTGCACTTGTATATCCAACATACGGAGAACTTTGATTTGAAGAAGAATTTGTATTTGCACTAAATGTTGTTTGGATTTTCGGGCTTTGAATCGGAGTATCAGGAATACCTCCTTTGTAATAGACACCGACATCTTGAACAACATTAGCATTCTTTGATTTAGCAATCTTCATTAACTCCATTTCATGACCTTCCAATTTGTCAATGAAAGATGACAACTTGAAGTGTCTCCAAGATGGACTATTCTTCAGAATCGTCAGATATGTTGTCCATTCTCCTTCTGGAAGTGCATCAGCCAGCTTTTCAATTTGCTCTTCATTAGATCTTTTGATATCATGTCTCCGCATTTAGACCATGAGGTGACAGTATCTATCAATCATCTGCTTCATTGATTCACCTTTAATCATCGTGAAGATCTCAAATTCTTTCTTGATTAAAGCCTTTTTGCTTTCGATCATTTCATCATTTCCTTTGAATTTCTCACAAAGAGAATTCCATAATTCTTGCGAAGTGTCATATTCTGGCAATAATATCAGAGTGTCTACCTTCACTGATTGTTGAATCAAGCGGATCATTTTCTTCTCCGCAACATAGTTATCTTTGTCGGTATTTGAAAACTTGTGCAGCGGAAGATATTGATCACGCTCAACCTTTGGCCATTTGTAACCATCCTCAACTGCAACCCAGCTGTTGAATTGATTCGCTTGTATCCAATTCATAAACTTTTCTTTCCATCCTTCAAATTCATCCATGCTCATTAGCTACGTAGTACCCATTTCGTTGTCGATGTTCATCTGATTTGCCGCAAGAACATTAGCATTTGATGAACAAGCCATTTGAGAAACGAACACGTTATGGAAATCTTCCATTTTGATAACCTGAAGACTTATCTGAAAATACAATCAAAAAACACTCGAAAACTAATTAGTAATAGATAA
The DNA here is from genome assembly GCA_947069175.1 of Scalesia atractyloides. NCBI lineage: Eukaryota > Viridiplantae > Streptophyta > Magnoliopsida > Asterales > Asteraceae > Scalesia > Scalesia atractyloides. Next base: position 44,826,984 of record CAMTDV010000019.1, on the reverse strand, counting down.
ATTTAGCAAAAACTGACGTTTTAATCGACAATTGGTACGTTAAAAACGTTTAAATTTTTTTCGAAAACAATTTTTACCCGATTATATCTTTAAAATCGTCTCAACGATACGATTCTAACGATATATAATGTTCGTGACGTTTTTCGGGATTTTCATGCCTTTAGACGTATTTTTAGGAACTTTAGACAAGTTCGGGCGAACTTGTCACAGACTTATCAAGTTCGGTCGAACTTGATGAGGAATTTGATAAAATCACACTTTTGAGCGGACTTGTGAAAAAATTTCAAGAAACAGGTAAGTTCGTTCGAACTTAGGTGAAATTTCAAGAAAATTATCAAGTTCGGGCGTACTAGTGAAAGATTCCAACAATAATTTATCAAGTTCGGGCGAACTTGATCAAAAATATTGAATTTTCTTGCAAGTTCGAGCGGACTTATACAAAACCTTGAAAAATCTATCAAGTTCGGTTGAACTTGATCAAAATCAGTGAAATTTTAATCAAGTTCGGTCGAACTTGATGTTAAGTTCGGCTGAAACTTGTTTCCAAAACATGGTTTTTCCAACTTCTTGATATCAATTTGATTGAATTTGATGTCCAAACTCTCAGGGGTTTGTTATTAGTGTGTTTTACATGACATATTCAAAAATCACTCATTTTTGACCATGATATCATCAAGTATGTGAAAATGTTAAGAAAAATGATAGAATGGAGATGAAATAGAGAAATTCTTGTCTTGATTCCAGCAAATAGGTATCCAGGCTCTGATACCACTTGTAAGAACGTCCATGATTAGCACGGGAACCTAAATTGGTTATCTATTGTCCGATTATGCGGAAACTAATGACAAGTTAACCAAATAACAAGAATTACTCATTTAAATGTTGTTTTCATTGATCTAAAGTTCAATACATTCGAGAACCGGATCCGACAGAGCTTCGCCGTCTTAGTGCCAAAATCTCTCCCAGTTACAAATAAATCACCAAGGCACCTATTTATACTATTGCAAGTTCGCTGGTGAGCATTGGAAGTTCGGGCGAAGAACTTGACTTCTTAGGACCATCTCGAGCGAACTTGACTCAAAACTCTCTTAAATATGCCTAGTTTCTAACAGATTAAGCCCTATTCACTCAGACTCGATACATAATGACGTAGGTAACCGACATATGCACCAACATCATCAGGTCAAGTTCGACCGAACTTGGGCTATATTTCACCAAATTCTCCACAAGTTCGACCGAACTTGTCATTTCAATAAGATATTCTTACAAGTTCGCCCGAACTTGACAAGTTTCCTAAGAGACTTACCAAGTTTGACCGAACTTGACTATCAACTCACCAAAACCATCTAAGTTCACTCGAACTTGTATGTTTACATACAAGTTCGGCCGAACTTGTCTACTCTCCAACCCATTCTTAACCGTGTCAGCTTTTTGGAGACTGATGCACTTCCGTTCGCGTGTGCAGGCTGATCCGGCGCTCTTCACGACTCTTCTTAGATCCCTCATCTCTCTCCTAAACGCACCCATAGTGAGTATACTTGACCCATTTTCGCTTTTACGTACTTTTTGGGTGTTACATACGTTCCTATATCAAAAACACTTCACAAATCAAAACTGTTTTTCACGCGCGAATAATCTGATTGTATATGCTCGATACGTGATACTAGAAACATGTGACTAGGACTTATTTTCGTTAACTTGCCTCCTTAGCTAGTATGGTACTATAGTTTGGCTAACACCCGACGGGGTCTAGTTAGGATGGTCGCGCAAGCCTTTTCACGGTAGTTAGTATGAGAAATGAGCCTATGTTATGTTAAGTGTTTTGGTGTATCATGATATGTAATTATATTGTTTCGCAAACGCTTTCTCGCCTATGCTAGTATTATTCAAACTCGTATGCTCACCTTTACTTAATTGTATTAACTTGCATTTTAACGTATGTAACAGGTTGAGGATTTATAGCTTGGATGCCTTGGATGTTGCATACGTTGTTTTGTTTGTTTTAGAACGGTTTGTAATAAAATCTAGGGGAGATCGAATTGGATTGTGTTTAAGAGATTTTTGTTGAATTGTAATGGTTGTTTGAAGATTGTATGAGTTTGATAGTATGGGATATTAAATGTTGATTATTGTCTTTGGATTAAAAGTTATGGAATCTCTTGATCAATATGATTCGCCTAGTGCCACTACCCCGATGATTCTGTCATCGGTTGGGGTGTGACAGATTGGTATCAGAGTGCCATAACCATAGGATAATAGGTAGAATTGCCATGTTCGACCTAGTAGCATGTTTAAGTACCCGATTGACCTATCTTTGACTTAAATGTTAAACTACTTGCCAGAAATGCTTAAATGTGCCTTTCCTAAGGCTAATACAATATACACGATTATGAAACGCTCGTATCTCACCAATGAGTGGTCAAGTCGAGAATAGGTGTGAAAACCGAGAACTCTCGATGAGATCATTCACCCCACGCATTCTCTCGCACGAGATATCTTCGTTGAGTTAGGAGTGACATCCAAACCTCGACGAACATCTCCCTTTATATCTAGTGGAATGTCAGATGTGATCGGTGAGCGTGGCCACAACTAGGAATGATGTTGTTAAGTTAGGGGTGAAACCCGCATCTTAATAACTAATTCCGGGCTTCAATTTTCAATCTCACCAAAGTCTCGGTTATACCGATTGTTTGGAACACGTATTAACTGGAAGGGTAAACGTCGTTAGCCGCTTGCGGTGAGAACGTTATCTATTAGGCCAAAGCGTGGGTCCAAATGCAAAGGGTAGTGGAACCACTTTGGGTAGTCAACGTCTCAAAACCACGGACACTCCTAATTGATTTAAGCCTATATCGTCGATTTACGCATCATCGAGTTTATTATTATTTATGTGTTTAAATTTTGGGAATTTTCTTAATCAATTTCTCGCTTATTCTATTTCTCGAATTATCGCATTTATGCTCCATTGAATGTATGCACAGCTCTCGCAATCTTAAACGCTAATTAATACACCAACCAAACTAAAACGCTCATCTCTCTTATACGTATGGATTCATACATGGTATTATCTCGCTTATCTCGCATCTCATATCGCGCTACGCATTGTTACTATTAGAAGGTGAATACTTGCAAATATGTGCTTATGTGCCTACGTGCTTACGTGATTATGTGGATACGTGCTTATGTTTTTTGTGCCTTGTATGAATAATTATAATAAATATTTTAAACATAACTCTATTATAATCGAATCACTTCTAATCCAAATCTTTGTGTAGATGTCGTCACTCGGATCTCATACTCACTGTACTGCTCAACGCCACAGCGACAACAAGCGCATCGCTTCACTAGTCACCAAGGAAGTGGCAAAAGTCATCCCGCAAATCGTCTCGGAAATTCATGCTGTGAGCAGCAACTCCTCAGTCGACTTGAAAACTGAGAATCCCAAGCCGCGATTTAGCTTCAAGAATTTCAAGGCTTGTGTTCACGGGCAATGACGGACCGACTTCTATGTTTTACTGGTTCGATGCTATTGAGGTCACTTTTAGGAAAAGTGGATGCCCCGATGACCTCCGCACCGTGAACGCTACCGGAGTCTTCCAGTCCCGTGCTCTCGACTGGTGGACAGCCGAAAGAAACAAGCGTGGAAACAATGAAGCCTACAGTCTATCTCGGGAGGAACTCAAGGAAGTAATGATGAAGGAGTTCTGTCCTCCGCATGAAATGCAAAAGCTCGAGAATGAGTTTTGGGGTATCAAACAAGATGGTCCTGATAATGCTGGTTTTACTGCTCGGTTTAAGATTTTGAGCATCATCTGTCCCAGCCAGGTTGATACGACGGAGAAAGCTATCAACAAGTACATCTGTGGTTTACCCGAGTGTGTTGCAAGTTTCGTGAAAGTTGCTCGTACTACAACCATCGAGGAAACCTACATGCTCGCCGCTGAAATCAACGATCAGCGAGTTCAGGATGGTTATTTCAATAACTCTGCTAAAGTCGCCAATCAAGCCGTCGCTGAACCAACCGCTGCTACCGAATCACCAAGTGAACCAAAGGGAAAGCGTCAGGGACGCAAAAGAGGAAACCCGAGTAAGAACTATGCTCTCGCCGCTCCAGCAAACCCTCAGCCGCTTCAGTCAGCCGCTCCGAACGCACCTCCAGCTAAGCGTGTGTATACCTAACCTCACCCTCTGTACCCTAAGTGCACTTATCATCATGCCGTTGGTGGCAACTGCCGTTTTTGCACTAACTGCAACATCTATGGCCACTTTACTGTGAGTTGTCGTACCGGCCCTCGACAGCCAGCTATTCAAGCTCCTCAGGCTCCAGCAGCTCCAGCTTTACCCGCTCCTCCTCAAGCCAATCAGCAGCAGGCTCCAAAAGCACGTGTGTGCTATGTGTGTGGTGATCCGAATCATTTCGCCAATGTCTGTCCGAATCGTCCTGTCAAACAAGAGCAGCCAGCACCGCAGCCTCAGCAGCAGCCTCAGCCGCCGCAGCAGCAGCAACCACAAGTTGCGCGTGGCAGAGCCTTCAATCTCAACCACCGCCAGGCTCAGAACGACAACAATGTTGTCAATGGTACGTTTCTCGTTAATGGTATTTATGCTTCATGTTTATTTGATACTGGTGCTGATAATTGTTTTGTATCGTTAGAATTCGAAAAGGTTTTAAAATGTAAGCGCGCTAAACTCCCAAAGACTTTCGATGTGGAAGTCGCCACCGGAAAATCCATCACCGTAAATTCCGTCCTACGTGGTTGTAATCTCGATCTCAACAACCATGTCTTCTCGATCAATCTCATACCTATGAAGTTAAGTAACTTCGATATCATAATAGGCATGGATTTTCTTTGTGAAAATCATGCTGAAGTTGTATGCTTTAATAAAATGATTCGTTTCCCTCTTCCTAACGGTGATCAACTTCATGTTTATGGTGAAACTCCCTCAAAGAAGTTGATGCTTTTGTCATGTACTCAAGCCATAAATGCTTGCGAAAGCAATGTGTTGCTTTCCTCGCCCATATCGTGAACGCAGAGAAAGAAAAGAAGACTTATAAAGATGTTCCCGTTGTTTGTGAATTTCCTAAAGTCTTTCCCGACGATTTACCCGGTTTGCCCCCTACTCGAGATGTTGAATTCCCTATCGATTTACGGAGCTACTCCCGTTGCTAAAGCTCCTTATCGTCTCGCACCATCCGAAATGCGCGAGCTATCAAGCCACTTCAAGAGCTTCTTGATAAAGGTTTCATACGCCCGAGCACTTCGCCATGGGGCGCACCCGTTCTTTTTGTGAAAAAGAAGGATGGATCGTTCTGAATGTGCATCGATTATCGTGAACTTAACAAACTAACGATAAAGAACCGCTACCCTCTTCCTCGTATCGACGACTTATTTGATCAGCATCAAGGTACCACTTGTTTTTCCAAGATCGATCTTCGTTCCGGCTATCATCAGTTACGCGTGTTGGAAGAAGACATTCCTAAAACCGCCTTTCGTACTCGCTATGGCCATTTCGAATTCGTGGTCATGCCTTTTGGTCTTACCAATGCACCCGCGGTCTTCATGGATTTGATGAACCGTGTGTGTAAAGCTTTGTTAGATCATTTGGTCATTGTTTTCATTGATGATATCCTTATCTATTCGAAGTCGAGGGACGAACACACGTCATCTTCGTTTAGTCCTTGAACTTCTTCAAGGAAATCACCTTTATGCTAAGTTCTCTAAATGTGAATTCTGGCTCGAAGAAATCCAATTTCTCGGCCACATCGTTAATAGTTAAGGAATTCACGTCAACCCCGCAAAGATTGAAGCCATCAAGAGTTGGATTACACCAAAGAATGCTTCCGAAATCCATTCATTTCTTGTCTTGGCGGGTTATTACCGTCGATTCATCACCGACTTTTCTAAAATCGCCGTTCCGCTTACCGCTTTGACTCATAAGGATCAACCTTTTGTTTGGGATTCTAAACAAGAGGAAGCTTTTCAAACTCTCAAGCGTATGCTATGCAACGCTCCCATTCTCGCTTTACCCGACGGAAATGATGATTTCGTTGTTTATTGTGATGCCTCTAATCTTGGTCTTGGTTTGAGACAAGGTTATCGCGTATGCATATCGACAACTCAAGATCCACGAGAAGAATTACACAACCCACGATCTCGAACTCGGTGCAGTTGTTTTTACATTAAAGATATGGCGACACTACCTTTACGGTACTAAGTGTACGGTCTTCACCGACCATAAGAGCTTACAACATATCTTTAATAAAAAAGAACTAAACATGCGGCAACGTCGATGGGTTGAACTTCTCAACGATTACAATTGCGAGATACGCTACCATCCCGGCAAAGCAAACGTCGTCGCCGATGCTCTAAGTGGACGAAGCTATGTATATAGTGTTCGTGACTCTCAAGCTTTGAATGATCTTGAAATCATCATTCGTTCCGCTCAATTCGCTTGTTTTAACGAGAATACTTTGGGAGAAGAAATGAAATGTGGTGCCAAAACTCAGCTCGTATCTAAGCCTAATGGTATTTATTACTACCTCAATCGTATTTGGATTCCCCGTCGAGACAATCTTCATGATTTGCTAATGACCGAAGCTCATAAATCTCGATATTCCATTCACCCCGGTGCCGACAAGATGTACCAGGACTTTCGTCCTAAGTATTGGTGGCCGGGCATGAAGAAGGATATCGCCGTGTACGTCTCAAAATGCTTAACTTGCTCGAAAGTTAAAGTCGAACATCAGAGGCCCTCTAGTTTACTCAAACAACCCGAAATCCCGATGTAGAAGTGGGAGAGTATAGCTATGGACTTCGTTACGAAACTTCCCCATACTTCTTCAGGTCACGATAGCATTTGGGTTATCGTTGATCGTCTTACTAAATCCGCGCACTTTATTGCTATACAAGAAGACTTTAAGGTCGATCGGTTAGCCCGAATCTATACCGACGAAGTTATATGTCGACACGGGACGCCTTGTGACATCATTTCTAACCGTGATGGTCGCTTTACCTCGCGTCTCTGGGAGACCTTTCAATCCGCTCTCGGTACTACTCTCAATCTCAGTACCGCTTTTCACCCTCAAACCGACGGTAAGACTGAGCGCACGATTCGCACCCTCGAAGACATGCTTCGTGCGTGCATCATAGATTTCAGTGGTAACTAGGATACGCATTTACCTTTAATCGAATTCTCGTACAATAACAGTTATCATACCAGCATTCAAATGGCTCCTTTTGAGGCACTGTATGGAAGAAAATGTCGATCGCCTATTGCATGGCACGAGATCGGAGAAGCACAAATCACCGGCCCCGAGCTAATTCAAGAAACGACGGACAAGATCCTCCAGATCAGAGACAATCTCTTGAAAGCTCGGAGTCGTCAAAAGAGTTACGCCGATAAACGCCGCAAGCCCCTGCAGTTCGAAGTGGGAGATCACGTTCTCCTAAAGGTTACACCTTGGAAGGGAGTGGTCCGCTTTGGCAAGAAAGGAAAGCTAGCGCCTCGATACGTAGGACCCTTTAAGATTCTGGAAAGGATCGGTAAAGTAGCCTATCGTCTCGAACTACCGGCGGAACTTAATAATGTACATCCGACTCTCCACGTGTCTAATCTCAAAAAGTGCTTAGCCGAAGAAAATCTGCATGTCCCTCTCAAAGATCTTCAAATCAACGAGACGCTCCATTTCATGGAAAAACCCGATGGGAAGGCAAACGCGGCGCCAAGTTCACTTGGGAACTCGAAAGTGATATGAAAACGAAATATCCACATCTCTTTGTTACGGCCACTGCTTAATTTCGGGACGAAATTCCCTAAAGTAGGGGAGACTGTAACAACTCCGATTTTCTCATTGTTATCTTCATCCTTGTATTTTCATTTGTTCCGAGATTCGGTTGATAATAAAGTTTATATTAATTAATTATGGTATTGTACGTTATTATCGCATCTAATCTCTTATTAAATCTCATTGCTATCCCATCGCAATCGCAACACAATTACTTATTTGGTCTATTGAAATTATGTGGTAATATTAGTTACGTGTTCATATGATAATTGTGTGTTTGTGTGTGTTTGGTTATGATTACAATCGCTCTCGCATTCTCGAATCACTGAATCACACTATTATATCAAGTATAACACTTAACTCTTTACTAAATGCTTAATATAACTAATTAATATTAACCGAATCGCCAAACGAACTCTTAACGCGAAAGAAACGAAGAAAGCCTAGCTTTTGGGTCAAGTTCGCTCGAACTTGGTGTTACCAAGTTCGGCTGAACTTGACTGGCAAGCTAACTCTCTCCCAAACCTCAAGTTCGCTCACACTAACCTCACGGAGGTCAAGTTCGGTCGAACTTGGCTCAAACTTTCTCAACTCTTCACAAGTTCGCGCGAACTTGCATGAAAACATGCAAGTTCGGCCGAACTTGATCTCACCAGCTCCTCAACTTGCCATCACCTATAAATACTCAGCTCATTCCTCTCATTTGAACTTGCTACAACTTCGCCCAGAGCTCTCAAAACCCGAAACCTTCGTGTTCTAAGTAAGAATCAACTCGATTTCAACTACAACAACGTTTATCAACGTTTTACAAAGGTTTACAACGATTTTGGCACAAGGCATAGCCTTCGTTTTTATCAAAACTCTTTTATTTACGAAAATCTTCATCTTTTTATATAAAACTTCAGCTTTTCACTCAGATCTAAGCTTAGATCTGAGCACCTTTTAAACATTGATTTTGACACAAAATACGGACTTTTGAGGATGTTTTGTTCATGTTATGATATGAAACAAAGCATGTATCATTCAAGATCCCAGATCTGGAAGCACAAGGACGTTTATGTTGGTTTACACAAGCCGGACTAACCCGAACGAACCCCGAGTTTGTCCGGATTAGCCCACGCTTTTGTAAAACGGCTAAAACAGCTCTGAAAGACCTCTCCGACCTAAGTTGCTCAGTAGCACAGGGTTGGAGGGATGAACACTCGATTTTCCTCAGCAAAAGACGCGAAAACGCAAGATTTTGGACCCGAAAACATCAAGTTCGCTCAAGAATCCCCAGTTCATCAGGTCAAGTTCGACCGACCTTGCACCCAAATGGGTCAAGTTCGACCGAACTTGGGCTATATTTTACCAAATTCTCTACAAGTTCGACTGAACTTGTCTAGTTTCTTAGGAAACTATACAAGTTCGCCCGAACTTGTCATCCAGTAAGATATTCTTACAAGTTCGCCCGAACTTGACAAGTTTCCTAAGAAACTTACTAAGTTCGACCGAACTTGACTCTCAACTCACCAAAACCATGCAAGTTCGCTCGAACTTGTATGTTTACATACAAGTTCGGCCGAACTTGTCTACTGCCCAAAAAAAATTTAACCGTTTCAGCTTTTCGGAGACTAATGCACTTCCATTCGCGTGTGCAGGCTGATCCGGCGCTCTTCACGCTCTTCTCAGATCCCTCATCTCTCTCCTAAACGCAACCATAGTGAGTATACTTGACCCATTTTTGCTTTTACGCACTTTTTGGGTGTTACATACGTTCCTATATCAAAAACACTTCACAAATCAAAACTGTTTATCACGCGCGAATAATCTGATTGTATATGCTCGATACGTGATACTAGAAACATGTGACTAGGACTTATTTTCGTTAACTTGCCTCCTTAGCTAGTATGTTACTATAGTTTGGCTAACACCCGACGGGGTCTAGTTAGGATGGTCGCGCAAGCCTTTTCACGGTAGTTAGCATGAGAAATGAGCCTATGTTATGTTAAGTGTTTTGGTGTATCATGATATGTAATTAGATTGTTTCGCAAACGCTTTCTCTCCTATGCTAGTATTATTCAAACTCGTATGCTCACCTTTACTTAATTGTATTGACTTGTATTTTAACGTATGTAACAGGTTGAGGATTTGTAGCTTGGATGCCTTGGATGTTGCATGCGTAGTTTAGTTTGTTTTAGAAGGCTTTGTAATAAAATCTAGGGGAGATCGAATTGGATTGTGTTTAAGAGATTTTTGTTGAATTGTAATGGTTGTTTAAAGATTGTATGAGTTTGATAGTATGGGATTTAAATGTTGATAATTGTCTTTGGATTAAGCGTTATGGAATCTCTTGATCAATCTGATTTGCCTAGTGCCACTACCCCGATGATTCCGCCATCGGTTGGGGTGTGACATCTTGTCTCTTGCATGTTTATCTATTACTACTATAGTTTTTCACCACATTATGCTCTAGGTAGTTTACTAGTACTACTATTTTAGCATTTTCTGTTTTTGTTGTTTTGGTTCCATGAGCCACACTCTTATGTTACACACACACTCACTGTAACATTTGTCAAAAACGGGTTTTCCAAACCCGCTTCGTTTGTAATCGAATATCAAGTTATAAATTTTTCGTTGCGTATTTATGCTTATTTTAATTTTAAACGATGCATAATTAATTAACAAATTAGAATTTAAAAACTATAATTAATAAAAAGTGAAAAAAACAAATAAAAAAGAAAACCGGCTGCCGGGATTCGAACCCGGGTCAGCTGGGTGAGTCTAAAGACTTAACACGCACACATATAACCACTCCGCCACTTGATGTTTTCTGTGAATTTTAGGAAACAATTAAATCATATCTATAACCGAGAATCAACCTGTTGCGCCAACTGAAACCGATATCGGCTTTCAAACCGTCCAAGACGGTTGAGTGCTCGCGGAATCTTGATCATAACCGATAAACCGACATCTTAAATCAATTCAGTCGTTAATGAACTTGAATTCAGGTGATGTTTGGTTTTTATAACCGAAAACATTCATTTCTGGAATTACTTCAACAAAACCCTCATCTCCCGATTCAATTACATTCCCAGAGCTTCTAATTTCACGTTTACTCTATTTTCTGGTCATCGGAACTACTTTCTGATCATCGCCGGAATTCTCTGCAAGTCACTGGAAAACCGAGACTCACCTCAAAACGGTAAATGACTCGACTCTTTCTGTTCCATTCCATTGATAGACCATTACTAACACTAATCCATCACCCAGAATCAATCCCAGGCGACGTTATCAGATAATCAACTCTCCCCGGAAAACTTCTGAAAATTCCTATTTTCCGCTGTGAAACGGTATAGTCATTCAAACCTTCTGATAACTCTTGTTTAGTACTTCAATTCCACAATTAGCTAATCAAAACTGTTAATTTGTTCGCTCAGTCGAAGTTCATAAAAACAGAGCCGACGACTTCGCCGGAGTTCTGAGAAAGATCATCATTCCGGTATGTTCATTCCCAAAACTTTTCCTATCCGTTACATATAAATCATTAGTACGTCTGTTAATCGAATTAAGCAAGAAACAGTTGATTAATCATTGTCTGTGAATTTAACGAAGAAGATGAAGTCTATTATGATTATAAGATTAATTAAAATCGGTATTATAAACGGGTTAGACACACAGTCCAGCGGTGGACTGTCTGCAAACAATACAGCATACGTCCCGAGTTCGATCCTTGACACACACACACTCTCTGTAATTAAAATGTTCCTTTTTAAACTGAACCGGATCCATTCGCAATTAGATGTTAAGTATAATAAAAATCAGTATATTAACCAAGTTAGACACATAGTCCAGCGGTGGACTGTGTGCAACATTAAATCACTGGTCCCGGGTTCGAGACCTGTTGACGGCACCGGTTCGATAATTAAAATCCTTTTTAAAAATAAATGAATTTTGAATAAATTAAAACAGTATATAAATATAATAAAAACAGAAATATTTCGGGTTAGACACGTAGCTCAGTTGGTAGAGCTGCGTGCACGTGTACGGGAGGTCTCGGGTTCGAGCCTTACCCGGCGCACACTTACACTTTAGCGAACCGGTCAAACAGTCAACAGTCCCGGTCAACGGTCAATGGTCAACGCAAAAGTCAACATTTTTTTATATTTTTATTTATTTATTTAATTTAAAAATCAATTGAAAATACTTAAAAATAACGTTTTTAAAGATAGAAAATAGCCTTAAACTCACAAAAATATATCTAAAAATCCTGTTAAAAAATTAATAATAAAATCCACTCATTTACCATACTTTCCGTTATTATTTAGGTTAGTTAGTTTCTCGTCGATCAATCCTCCAAACTCGTGCGCATTTCATCATCTTCAACCGAACGCACCCAATGTGAGTGAATCTCTACAAATTCCCCGTTTTAATCACGTTTTTGGGGTGTATCATGTGTCTTACCATTTATTATATTTAAATCATTGTGCATCCATTATATCCATGAACAAATGTGTATTCAACATGTATCAACTGTTTGTGTGGTTATTGTTTAGATTAAATTATCATTTTCAGTACATACATTATCATAGGCCGCCGCTCCCCATTACATTATGAGCGTTGAGCTGTTCCCCATTATATTATGAGCGTGAACCAGGCGTTGCCAACATACGATCGGCTCCGTTTGATTGAGCCTTGATCGCACAGACATTTATCATAGGCCGTCCGTTCCCCATTACATTATGAGCGTGAACGTGACGTTGCCAACATATACAGTTTCATTCATGTTATATATTCATGCAAGTTGGTTTGTTATTGTATGTTATTGTTTGTTGTTGTTATTGTTATTGTATGATTTAATTACATTTGCTCACATATGATTATTGCACAATTTTTCATGATAAAAATAACAAGGAATCAATAATAAATGTTTTTTTAATATAAGGTTCACTCGCCAACTTATGTTGACCCAAAAACCCCCATTTTTACACATGATACAGGTGATCCAGCTGCAGCAAGAAACACATAGGATGGCTTAGAAGAATAAACTGGTTTAGACTTTGGGATTGTTTAGTTGATTATCTTTCTTTGTATTTGTATGAACATGTTTGGAATATTGAGGATGTAATTTTGACTTTAATAAATATGAAACATATTAGTAAATATCATGAGCTTTGGTGATAACCCAATTATGCCCCGACTCTTATTCCGCTGCGGGTCGGGGTGTGACACTCACTATACATTTCTAGACAAGGTTTTGGAGTCGGTGGTTTTACTAAAATCGACTTTTGTCACACCCCAACCGATGGCGGAAACATCGTGGCGGGACGAAAACAAGATTGCAAGATACTTCATAACACTATTTGTGATAATTTTTAATAATTCAAAATTCATTGATACTAAAATGGTAATACATTGTTTCGAAATGGAAAGTACAACAAGTTGAAAATAATGAAATGACAAGAAACAAAATACATAAGTTTAAGTATAGGTATACTTCTAATCCACTCTAAGTAGTGTTCTACATCAACATCAACTAGTGTCCTGCAACATGTATTAAAATAGTTATCAACAAAAAGTTGGCGAATATACAAGTTTTATTACATAGCATAATAGTGAAAAAAAAGGTTGTCTCATATCCAACATGGTAATTTGCATCTATTGTTACTATCATACTATCATGTGTTAACTATATGTCAAACCAAAGTTTAAAGCAATCGTGCATACCATTGTCACCAAAATGACAAGGTTGTAAATAGTTTACTTAACAATACCATAAGAATACGGGCGGTGTGTTAATCCTATAGTGCTATAATTGTTAAGGGACGCTAGCAAAGTTAATGAGCATATAGGCACAAGTATACATAGCATGTGATAACAAGAATAATACAAGTATCATGTTTTAAATGGATAGAGTGTGATTATAACAAGTTTAACGTGATTCGTGATATTTTGTACAAGTGTACATGTTGCACCAAAAGTGAATAAAACGGAAAAATGGTACGAGTATACTCATGGTTTTGCGTTTAAATCTCGCGTACGTGAGTTGAAGCGTTGAGAGTCGAGAGCACTGAAGTTACTCTATATTAGGGGAACGGAGGTGTGTAAGTATTAAGATTTGGTAGAGAGTTCGGATTCGGAATTGAAAATGTATTAAAGTATGTATATGAGAATAATTATCTAGCGTTAAACACTCATCTTTTACATTATTATTTTATGTGATTTCATGGGTCGAAATTGCCCATTAGAATCGTAACGAGAGATTCAAAACATAGATAATATAACCTATTTTCGTGACATGTAACCATAGGTTGGTTAACATCAAGATTTCGGTTAAGTTATATAATTATATATATATAAATATCATAGTATATTTTATATTTGTCCATCATAGATTATCATAGAGTTCATGTAAGTCAAGCATTGAGGTATGATGATAAACATCCATTAAACCTCATTGTATGAATTCACCAAAGCACAAAGTCTACCAATTTAGTTGGTAAACCCGGTTGGTCATGAATAACAAAAAGGAAAACTAACTAATCTACTATCATACTAAGTAGCCAAATAAGGACAACCCGGGCGTGTCATACCCAACATCGCAAATGTAGGAGGCGAGGCGGGGTTAACTTACTTTAAGACTCACCATATGAACAATGGTGAGCTTGGATGATCACTACACTTGTAGGATGTCTAAACCTTGTCAAAACCAGAAAGCTTAGTTCTTGGACCTCTTAAACTTATGAGAATCAACCATTAACAAGTACCATAAACAAACATGGATGAGTTTAGGAACATGTTAGGCATGAGATTCAAGATGAAAAGTAAAGTTTCATAAAAGTTTACAAGGTAATCTTCCATAATAGAAAGTTTGGACCTTAAAACAGTGATGTTCCACCTTAGTTTACCATGGTAAACTTGTGGAAACACTCCTAAGGTGTTCCAAGCTTTGTAGGGAAAGAAAAGATGAAGAAAGTGAGGTAGAAGCTCACTTTTAGCACTTGGAGTAATCTGCCAAGAACTTGTATTTGCAGCAGATTGAGAGTGTATTTGAGAGTACAAGTGAGTTGGGAAAGTGAAAATGGGTGATAGGAAGCTTGTCTATATAGTGGAGGATTAGGGTTAGAGTTTTAATGGAGTTTAAAGGTGATGTGAGTTTGGAGGTGGGAAAGTTGGCCAACCCGTAGCCAAGAAACCAACTGCTGCGGATTGATGGGCTTCGGGTTACGTGAAGGTGAAAGGTGGGAGAGGGTCGCGTATCGCGACGCCCCTTTGTCCATATGAAGTCTTGTTTTTCATACTTTGGCCCCTAAACTTCCTTTTATTTGTTATTTTAAGCTAAAACTTTGTATTTTAACATGTTTTCAAGTATGGAAAGCATATGTAAGTATGATTTAAGTATCTTGATTATATATATGAGTATTTGCACGTATAACAAGTGTCGGTTTGTACGTATACATGTATTTAACGATTGAAAAGTTTGTCATCATCCCACCCTCCCCAGACACGAAACTTAGCTTTTGTTATGAGCAAGATTTTCCTTGGTTTATTCATTTGCTTGATTTGTTTGGTTTATACAATCAAGGTGAAACAATTCTTTGTTATGAACATTCACTTATCTTGAGGTAGTATTCGACGTACACATTTCACTTTTAAACATCACCGAATAGATCAAGTATGTACACGTGTCGATAATCTACCTTGTATCGATGATCAACGTATACACGAATTTTCTAACAATTAGATAAATATGGTAATAATCCATACCCAACGGTGCAATGTAGCTCCCCTACACACCCAAAAGTACTACCACATTGAGTATGAATCGGCATCCTCCATGCCCCTAAGCATGGAGTACTACGAATGGTCTAAGTTGTTAAACATTGTAATATTAAAATATTTATGAAATTACGTCTATAATATAACTTTGGTAATAGTGACATGTCAACCTTTTGTGTTGGTATGTATATTTAAAATCAAAATAAAAGAATCAATTTAGAAATGCTTATTTTTTGTGTCCTAAATGTAACTTCGAGAAAACTATACTAAATTTAGAGTGCTTATAGAAATGAACTTTATATTTTTATGTCTTAGCTTATTTATTTTTATGTGTCTTAACTTCGAGAAAACTATACCAATAACAAACATTACCTTTTTCTCTTATAGTTTAATATTTTTTTGATTTTGAAGGAGAAACATATACGAACACATTTATACATTAAGTTACAAAATTGTGTGAAGATTTCAAAACAATCACACGTTTTCTCTATAAAGTCTGATTTTTGGGGACATTACCAATTTCTGATGACGGTCACGCAACAACGTGTGGATAAAGAAGTTAAGATGACTCGTTATCATCAAGAAGCAATGAAGCATAAGCGGACGAGATACTAAAAGTTCTTGTTGAGATGATGAGTTGTTATGCGGACGAGATACTAAAAGTTCTTGAGATGATGAGTTGTTATGTCTGGCTAGACTTTTTAACTTATTTTAATAAATATTTTTTTTTAATTACACTATTTTCTTTTTTAAATTACACTATTTTCTTTAAAAACTCAGATGAAAAACGTATACTTGTATTTAGGTTTTAAGGGTTTGCAATTAATGATTTTTTTTTTAAAAAATCATTTGGTAGTTCATGACATTAGAGGTGCTCAAATCAGTTTTTTCCTAACCGGAACCGGTTAACCGGTTGTAACAGTTAATGGGGCAAAAAAAATACCGGTTTCGGTTCATAACCGGTTTTTGAATATCACTGACCGAAAAAAACCGACCGGTTATTATAAACCGGTTAACCTATGGATCGGTTAATAAAACCGGGGTTTTCGGTTATTTCCCTTTAAAATTAAAAAAAAAACTGGAAAAATAGAAAAACAAACCTGGAAAAAAAATAATAAAACACACACAAAGAAACAAAATAAAATACGTTTTCTTTTTAATTTTAATAGTTTTTCAATTAACATTACATTAAAAGACATGAAAATATTCAATACAATATTCTTAACCGGTCTAGAATCAAGTTGTTGTTGTGTTGTTTCATCATTTCTTCGTTTAGTCGCTTCGGGGGCTAGTAGAGCGTACGGATTCATCGTACATGAGTTCGTCATCGGAAAGTGGTTGCGCACGTCCTTGGTATATACTTCAACATCATGTAATTGTTCTTTCACCGCAAGCTCGCCTTCAAGATTTGAAATACGGTGTATACGTTCCACGCAATCCAAGTAATCCTTCAAACAAATACACATTTCCATCGCCTCCGGTGTGAGTCTTGTTCGTCGAATGGAAAGTACCCTTCCACTAAGAGAAAAGGCTGACTCTGAAGCTACCGTAGAAGCTTGAGAGCTTAGTAGATCACGTGTCATGGCGGCTAAAACGGGATAATGCGGTTCTTGTATCTTCCATCAAGCCAAAATATCAAAGTTGTGAAACTTGTCACACCCCAACCGATGGCGAAAACATCGAGATGAGACGAAAACGAGATTGCAAGAGGCTTCATAACGCTAATTGCGTCAAGTGTTTAATAATTACCTTTTTACATAGTTTAAATCAAATAATACAAAATTTAAATTACATACGTAACAAATATAATTTCATTTCATTGATAACGATTTTAATACAAGATATTGAAACAAAATACATGTTTGAAATAAGATACAGTACAATAAACATTTAAAGTTTTAAGTGTGTATCTAGGCAATCCTACTAGATTCCTTGCATCATCAGCTTTCCTGCAACATGTATTAAAAGCGTAGATCAATACAAAGGTATTGGCGAGCATACAAGTTTGAAAATAAATATAAGTGTAAGAGTTTGTTTCAATCATGACGAGTGTATAATCAAGTTGATTCGCATATATAATAGCATATAATTAAATTCCTTAACTAGCATGCATAGCATCCTAAGCATAACAATATCGTAAGAATACGAGTTAAAACTAATAAGCATAAACAACTTAATCGTAACAAGTAGCATGTATTAGCGAGTTTAAACTAACGCATATAACTCACATAAGCGTAACTGATAACACGTTTGGTATTGTGAATAGATTAAATTTGTTTAATATAATTTGGAATTTATACATATTGCACCCCAAAATGCGTTAAAGTGTAAAAAGGGGGGTCGAGTATGCTCACGTTTTGCGAAACTTTCGTTGGTATGCTCGTGACGAGTTGGAGAGTTCGAGAACGATATGCCGAGGCCGTCAACATGAACAAAAGAAAGTACTTCAATATTAGAGGTTGTCGAAATGATAAATAAATAAATATACGCTTGTTTTCATTTTATAAAGTTCATTAGGGTTTTGATACTTTCCTTAGCGTAGCGCTAATTTGTAGGAGGTATGTATATTTATATATCGAGTTCGACGAAACATGGAAAACATTATATATGTTTTGACAAATAGTACAATATATATATATATATATATATATATATATATTTATTTTGGCGGAAAAATAAAATAGACATAGGTTTGTTTATTTATTTATTTATTTTTCTTGAAAAGATAAATTGAATGCATATATTTATGTATATGCTTTTGGCGGAAAACGGGTAGAGTTTCCCCTGTTTTAGGACGAACCCGACAACACGAGTTGTCGTTATAAGTTGTCAAACTCAAGCATTCACAACCACATACAAAATTATAGCCGAAGTGACAAAAATGTAAAGATATCACTAATTATAACAGTTTGGACCCAGTTTGTTTTAAACATAAACGAAACAGTATAAACATAATAAACAATGAATCATTTTAAAGTTTTACCGAGTCTGGTGGACGACCGTTTCGACTGAGTTGACCAGTGGTTGACTGAGTTGATTCGGTTTGACCGAGTTGAAAGCTGAACCGTGTCATTCCCAAATGAACCAAACTACCCGAGCCGTGAAACTTGAACCACTGAATCGTACGGAAATAAGAACAGGGACATGACCTGAACTAATACTAAACCGAACAACGAATCTGAACCGACTCTGCCGGAATGTTACCGGAATCACCACCGCCGTAAGCACCACCACTGTCGAAAAGACGGTGCTTCGACCCTCACTACCAAAATCCGTACCAAACCGGACCTGACTCGAGCCAAATAGTACCATACCCGAGTCAAACTGTAATAGACCCGAACCGATCAAAACCAAGCTCGAACCAATATCCTAAACATCCACCGCCGTTACGTCATTGTACCGGAACCACCGTTGCACCTCACCATCCTCCGCAGCGTCACTGGCTCCGCTTGTTTTACCGGCCGGAGTTCGGTCGAGTTTTTAGAGAGATCTGAGGGGGTGGGTTGTTAGTGCTGCCATGCTCCGCCACCTCATGATGGAGGCCGGCAGGTTGTTCACCAAGGAGCGAGAGAGACGATCAAGAGTGGAGAGTCGAGTTTGAGAGATAGAGAAGGATTGATGGGTGTTGAGGGCGTCACGATGGAGGACTATCGCCGGTGGCAGGCCGGAGTTGTGGCGCCGCCGACCTGAGGTGAGAGAGAGGGAAGGAGACGGGTGTGTGTTTTGAGTGAATGTCTGCGACGTGTGTGTATATAGTTTTAATTAGGTTTAGGGTTTAGTTAGGTTTAGGTGGTGTGGTGGGCCAAGGCCCGTTAACCCGTTCTAACGTTTTTGAGTGGCCCGAACATACCAACGAGATCTGCTTTTAATTACAAGTTTCATAAAACGCTGAATTTATTTTGTTTATTATTATTGTTGTTGTTGTTGTTATTATTATTGTTATTATTATCTATAAAATAATAACTAAATAAACAATAATAATAATGATGATAATAAATTAGACAAATAAAATTCAGTGGTACGACACGTATTTCCTAAAATAAATTTTACGGAAACACGAGGCGTTACAGTCTCCCCTACTTTAGGGAATTTCGTCCCGAAATTCATTCAAGAGGAAGGGTTAGGAAAGAAATAATCACATTTCGAAGTATGCGGGTATAACTGTGAATTAGGTGGTGAGTGATTAAGGTTTGTATTAAACATAGCAGTGAAACACTGAATTTCTCATGGCACGTTTTACGAAACCTTAGTAATATGGTATTAACACTTATATATAGGAAGTACTAGCGGCGTATCCACCATGTTCATATCATATTACATCCGTTTTGCTAATCGATTTCATGTTACGTTCCGTGTCACGGTCAGGGTTTATTAGCGAGTTACGAGTGAGATTGATAGCGTATATAGAGTCTCAAGTATACAAGTATAATTGTATTTAAGTATGAGAGAGTATAGTGTATAAGTAGGAGTATAAGTGTAAGTGTGCGTATATGCACATTCATGTACAATACAAATGATATATTTTAGTTAACCAAGATTAACGGATTACTGGCATGTGAATAAACAGGTCAAACCATCGTGTACCGCAATTTAGACTACCCATCATCGTTAAAACGAGGAGGGTGTAAAATAGTTTACTTAACATGACCTCAAGAATACGGGCGGGCGTCACTTCCTATAGCGCTACACCAGCGCTATACATGTTAAGCTGTGACTTGATCAAAGTTAATGACGAGTCTACCATGTGGTAAAAATGAATAGACAAGTCAAACCATCATGTACGCAGTGTTGACTAGTCAATATTATTGAAACATAGTGTAATATTGTTTACTTAGTATGAAATAGTTTACTTAACATGGACTCTAGAATCCGGCGGGCGATACTCCTATAGCACTACACAAGTGTTATACATGTTAAGGGGTGGTTTTATAACGAGTCTATCACACAAGAATGTTCCAGTAATCCCAAATTAAATATAATGTTTAGTATACGTCTATAGATTTATTGTGTAATAGATTTTTGTATAAGTGCGAAGTTTGTCGTGCATAACTTTGATTTTAGTATAACGTGACATCGAAAAATGAAGGAATAAGAATTATATAGCATAAAGTTTAAGATAGCGTAAAAGAGAGGCTTGTTAAAATGTTGGAATGTCTCGGGTTTAGAAACTTCGACTATTCCAAAGTAAATTGTAAGTCCTTTCGAATTAGGAGACTTTGATTTGGCCTAATAGGTATAATACTCTCATCGCCAAGTGATTAATGGTATATTACCCTTCCAGTTAATACATGTCCCTAATTTGATCGTAACATACGAAACTTTGGCGAGATTGAAAATTGAGGAACGGAACCAGTCATCAAGGTGTTGATGTCAATCCTGGCTTGACAATTTCGTCCCCAAATTGTGGTTTATTGAACGTATCAAGATATAATCTCGAATCGCCGATAAGGATCCACTAAATTATGAAATGAAACTCCCATCAAGATATGGATATCACTCCTGACTTGATGGTGAATTTCGTGCGAAATAACATGTAAAGCGGATTGAAACTCGTCACCAATGGCGGGAGTCACCCCTGTATTGATGAGTTATTTCGATTGTGGAACAAGAATATACTCAAAAGCGTGTATTGTGTTTCATGTCTTAGGAAAGACATATTGTATGTTTTAGGATCAAAAGGGGGAGAAGCATGATAGAAAGGATAACATTTTAGACAAGTATCATAAATGGTCAAGGGTATGGTACTTAAACTATAGACTAGGTCGAACATGGCAATTCCACCTAATTCCCTATAGCTATGGCTCTGATACCAATCTGTCACACCCCAACCTATGGCGGAAACATTGAGATGAGATGAAAACGAGATTGCAAGAGGCTTCATAACGCTAATTGCGTTAAGTGTTTAATAATTACCTTTTTACATAGTTTAAATCAAATAATACAAAATTTAAATCACGATAAGTAACAAATATAATTTCATTTCATTGATAACGATTTTAATACAAGATATTGAAACGAAATACATGTTTGAAATAAGATACAGTACAATAAACATTTAAAGTTTTAAGTGTGTATCTAGGCAATCCTACTAGATTCCTTGCATCATCAGCTTTCCTGCAACATGTATTAAAAGCGTAGATCAATACAAAGGTATTGGCGAGCATACAAGTTTGAAAATAAATATAAGTGTAAGAGTTTGTTTCAATCATGACGAGTGTATAATCAAGTTGATTCGCATATATAATATCATATAATTAAATTCCTTAACTAGCATGCATAGCATCCTAAGCATAACAATATCGTAAGAATATGAGTTAAAACTAATAAGCATAAACAACTCAATCATAACAAGTACCATGTATGGGCGAGTTTAAACTAATGCATATAACTCACATAAGCGTAACTGATAACACGTTTGGTATTGTGAATAGATTAAATGTGTTTAATATAATTTTTAATTTATACATATTGCACCCCCAAAATGCGTTAAAGTGTAAAAACGGGGGTCGAATATGCTCACGTTTTGCGAAGCTTCCGTTGGTATGCTCTTGACGAGTTGGAGAGTTCGAGAACGATATGCCAAGGCCGTCAACATGAACAAAAGAAAGTACTTCAATATTAGAGGTTGTCGAAATGATAAATAAATAAATATACGCTTGTTTTCATTTTATAAAGTTCATTAGGGTTTTGATACTTTCCTTAGCGTAGCGCTAATTTGTAGGAGGTATGTATATTTATATATCTAGTTCGACGAAACATGGAAAACATTATATATGTTTTGACAAATAGTACAAAATATATATATATATATATTGGCGGAAAAATATAATAGACATAGGTTTGTTTATTTATTTATTTTTTTCTTGAAAAGATAAATTGAATGCATATATTTATGTATATGTTTTTTACGGAAAAAGGGCATATTTTCCCCTGTTTTAGGGCGAACCCGACAACACAAGTTGTCGTTATAAGTTGCCAAACTCAAGCATTCACAACCACATACAAAATTATAGCGGAAGTGACAAAAATGTAAAGATATTACTAATTATAACGGTTTGGACCCAGTTTGTTTTAAACATAAACGAAACAGTATAAACATAATAAAGAATCAGTCGTTTTAAAGTTTTACCGAGTCTGGTGGACGACCGTGTCGACTGAGTTGACCAGTGGTTGACTGAGTTGATTCGGTTTGACCGAGTTGAAAGCTGAACCGTGTCGTTCCCAAATGAATCGAACTACCCGAGCCGTGAAACTTGAACCACTGAATCGTACGAAAATAAGAACAGGGACATGACCCGAACTAGTACTGAACCGAACAACGAATCTGAAGCGACTCTGCCGGAATGTTACCGGAATCACCACCACCGTAAGCACCACCACTATCGAAAAGACGGTAGTTCGACCCTCACTACCGAAATCCGTACCAAACCGGACCTGACTCGAGCCAAACAGTACCAGACCCGAGTCAAACTGTAATAGACCCGAACCGATCGGAACCAAGCTCGAACCAATATCCAGAACATCCACCGCCGTTACGTCACTGTACTGGAACCACCGTCGCACCTCACCCTCTTCCGCAACGTCACCGGCTCCGCCGGTTTCACCGGCCGAAGTTCGGTCGGGTTTTTAGAGAGATCCGAGGGGGTGGGTTGTTGCTGCTGTCGTGCTCCGCCACCTCATGATGGAGGCCGACAAGTTGTTCACCAAGGAGCGAGATAGACGATCGAGAGTGGAGAGTGGAGTTTGAGAGATAGAGAAGGATTGATGGGTGTTGAGGGCGTCTCGATGGAGGACTATCGTCGGTGGCCGGCCGGAGTTGTGGCGCCGGCGACCTGAGGTGAGAGAGAGGGAAGGAGACGAGTGTGTGTGTCGAGTGAGTGCCTGCGTAGTGTGTGTGTATATAGTTTTAATTAGGTTTAGTTAGGTTTAGGTGGTGTGTTGGCCAAGGTCCGTTAACCCGTTCTAACGTTTTTTAGTGGCCCGAACGTACCGACGAGATCCGATTTGAAGTACAAGTTTCATAAAACGCCGAATTTATTTTGTTTATTATTATTATTATTATTGTTATTATTATTGTTGTTATTATTATCTATAAAATAATAACTAAATAAATAATAATAATAATGATAATAAATTAGACGAATAAATAATTCAGTGGTACGACACGTATTTCCTAAAATAAATTTAACGGAAACGCGAGCCGTTACAAAACTCATCGGGTGACATGGTTGCTAAAAAATCGGTATATTTATACCTCCCAAGTTCACTATTTGAGGCATCATCTCGAGAACGTTTACTATTTTCATTTCTTAACAAATTATACAATTTAACTCTGCATCTTTTCTCAACGCCTTTGAGTCGTCGCCATTGTTTGGTGTAACGATGACACATTACCATATTTTTTAAAATAATGATCAAAAAGATTGTTTAAAATAATGTCAAAATGTTTTAGTGCATTTCTTGTAAAATTTGGGTCTTCTTCATTTAACCCCAAATCCGAACAAATATCTAAAATTATCATCTCAACACCCAGAATATTTATAGTCGGGTTCAAGACGGTGACACATGTAAAAACCGGTGGCATTTCTTGAAATATTTTTTAAACTTTTCTCTCATTGGAACAATCATTTGTTCATAAATGTCACCTTCGAATTCAAAATCGTTTACTTTTTAACACATCAAAAATAGTTGTTTAAGCATCAAAGAACTAGTGGGATAATAAACTCCATATAATCGTTGTGACGGTTCTAAAAACTTCAAGTAATTGTGTTAACGTTTCGGTACACCTCCAACCATCGTCATCAAATGGTTCCACCAATCCGGCCGTTGCAAGACAATCGTGGAAAGATTTTAAGGTTTCTTTTTGTATTATCGCGCTATCAAACATTCTACACGTAGAGGTCCAACGGACGACCATGTCAAAATGTGCGCTATAACATTTCTTTTAAAGTTTTACACCATTTTCTATAATCCGCATATCTTTTTCTACTACCTTGAAAAACGTCACGTAACATATCTTATAAGTTTTTTTAACCTCTTTAACGGACTCACCATTTAGCCCCTCTTGCACAACCAAGTTAATGATGTGCGCAACACATCGGCTATGATAAAATTCTCCACCGCAAATCGGATTGTATTTTATTTTTAATATTTGCACCGCGGTTGTGTTGTTCGACACATTATCAAAAGCAATAGAAAGTATTTTATTTTCTAATTTATAAGTTTTGATAACATCATCTAAGATATGAAATATATTTTCCCCCATGTGTGGATAACCAAATATATCGAACGCGATTGTACGTTTCATCATTTTCCACGAATTGGGATCGATCCAATGCGCGGTAACACAAATGTAAGAATCCGGTATACCAAATGGAGCCGACTATACGTCAATTGTTAAATTAACACCGGTACTTAATTTTTCAAAACCTAAAATCATTTCTTTTTTAGCTTTTACCCACATCATTAAACAATCGCGTCTAAGAGTCGAACGACTTATGTGAACATAACATGGTTGAAGCGTCTCTTGAATCAACTTACTCAAGTGTGGATTGTCAAAGTGATCGAACGACAACGATTCTTGAATAACAAATTGAGCCATCCTTAGACGAACCGCCTCTGGTCGAAATTCTAAACACCCATGCCCCATGATATTTGCACTTGATCATTGGCGGGATTTTTTTAACGCCTTGCAATGCAACGCCAAATGTGCTCTCAAAGTAGAGTTTGATGACGCCGCAAGAAACGCCCCACAATTTTTCCACCTCGCCTTTTCTTTTCCATTCGACATCTCGCATAAAATTTAAATTCACCCTAGTGTTGGGTCCCTATTCGTGCTCAAGATCTTCTTCACAAACAACTCACTAGAAGAACCAACACGGACGAAGCATGAACACTCGAACTCGCCATTTGAAATGTATTAAAATTAAACTAATATTTTTCTTCGTATTTGTAAGTGTGTTTTTCAGCTAGAATTTAAGTGAGACTAAACATATACATCCAAATCTTATTTATAGATGTTTTGTGGGTCAAAAACACATTAAATCTCGCCCATAACGGTAACATAATGGTCATATTACCGTTTTTCAGCTCCCAACGTTCAAAAACAGTGACTGCGACGCTGCTGTGTTTTTTGGGGAAGATGAGACCGGTTAACCGGTTAATCGGTTAATGTTAATAAAAAAACTCGGTTGTTATTAACCTGTTAGAACCCGGTTATTATACTTGGGGGCGAAAACCGGTTACGAACCGCCGGTTATCTAAAAACCTAAACCGGTTATTTTGATTCTGGTTGAAAACCGGTTCCAGTTACAGGTAAAACCAGTTAATTTGACCATCTTCATGTCTACATCAACATGGCGTGATATCATTTTGGGACTTAAAAGCTGTGAGGACACTGGGTGATATTTTTAGTCCCTGATTTAACAAGAATGGCCCACGCCTCTTTATACATGTGAAAAAAACCGGTTCTTACCTAACCAGTTAGGAATTGACCCAACTCGTCAAAATAAATTTGGGAATCTCTAAACCTATCCTTTAAAACCGGTTTTAGAACCGATCAAACCCAAATCAAACTGGTTAAAACCTGGATTCAAACCCGAAACCAAACCGAATATTATCAAAACCTAGTTCTGACCAAGTTTGACCTGATCGGAATGGGTTACAATGTGAACCAGTTTGGGCAAAAAAAAAACCCCCAGTTTGTGCACCTCTAGGGTTCTAGTTCTAGCGTCAGAGTTGAGTGTAATAGTTAACCAAATTGATTATGTAACATTATAAAATTTCTTATATATATATATATCTTACTTTTTTGAACGGCTAAAATTTTACCACATCTGCCTTTTGTCGAATTTGAATCCATAACCATTTGATTCGGGAACGCGCCACCACTTTACCACCCATTTATTTTTCTGTTTCTCTTCCCTATTAAATAATAATATAAATTCATGATTTCCCTTATTCTCTCTCATATTGAAAAATTATATTAACTCGTAATTTTCCCAAATCTCTGTTATTTATTTAATATTTTTTTAACTATTTTCTTTATTTTTTTCGTTTATTAATAACTGTTCTTTAATATTTTATTGATCCAACCCGTGTGTAATACACGTGCTTCTAAACTAGTTAATAAAAAAAGTTAAAACTACAGATGTTTATCAGGTTGGTTTTCAGTCTATTCAAGTTATTCGAAGATTTAGAATAAAAGTTTTTTGAATGAACAAAAAATCCACATTTTATATATTCATATGACTACGAGCAGGTTGCTCGCTTGTTACATCAAAGACATGTTACACCAACATACGAAACCCAACTGCTACAATGAGTTTGGAAGAGGGAGATCTTGGGTTTAAATCCACAGACGATAGAATTACAATAAATTTGCAGTTAGAAAAAAAGTTAAAAAAAAATAGTTTATACTGAATTCGAGTTCCAAAACTGTATATCCACCTGTTTTTCTCAGATTCATGAACTTATCTCTCTTTTTCAACTGTTACGGATAACAGAAGGTGTTATAATAAATGCCCGTACCAACCAACGATATTTCTGTGTGAAACAAAATACACTGACCACCCATTCTGTGAACTCAAATAATCATACTCATGGTTATACATTGCGTTGTATACATTGTACCTTCTCAAGATATTCAATCTCATTTGTTATTTCCAAAGCTAGACCATTTAAGGATCTATGGTCATAGAACCTTCATGATCAGTGGGTCCCACAAACTAAATGCATTGCCACCCCCACCTCTTATTTCACACACCCTTCAAACTCAAATGGTCATAGTGGCCGGCAAAAGGTTGTTGTTTGTTTAATTGTATTGTTATCGTTATTTTCTTTCGTTTGTTATTTTTAAAAAATTGGAGGGTTATGGAGATAGAGCCTTCGGGTAGCGGTGAAGTGTGTAGCCGCGGTGATGATATGACGGATTATGACAATGCGGGTGGTAGCTCGGGAGTGTGTTTGGGTGGCAGCACGAGTATGAGGGAGCGAGCGACGTATTTGGTGTGGCGGGATTTAACGGTGGTGTTACCCAACTTTGGTCATGGTCACACCAAGAGATTGCTTCATGGGATCAGTGGTTTTGCTGAACCGGGTCGGATCATGGCCATTATGGGGCCTTCTGGGTCCGGGAAATCAACTCTTCTTGATTCGTTAGCTGGTATGTTGGTTTTATGTATTCTTGTGTTATTTAATATAGGTAGATTAGATTTTAATAATCTAAATTATGGCGGATGAATCGATAATAATTCATAGTAACTTTTACTTTCGCTGTCAAAGAAAGATTAACTCTTTTTGTCTTTTGACTTCAACTTTCATTTATGTAGTTTCAACATTATTTACAATACCCTGGAGTTTGAGATAAGTATCATTTAATTGTTAATTAGGGGCAAACGGAATATTTTTTTTGTTAGACTAAAATTGGTTGTCAATGAAAAAGTGAAAGATAAGAGTGTCGCTCCTCTTGCTAATATGATTTATTATTGATAATAGGTGGTGAATTATTATAAACTAATTTGTTTTTAAAATAAAAAATATTGGATTTTAATAATCACAATTACATATTGGTAATATGATTTATTATTGATAATAGTTGGTGAATTATTATAAACTAATTTGTCTTTAAAATAAGGAATATTGGATTTTAATGATCACAATTATTTACCGTTGGCCGCCAACAGTCCCAAATTCAAAAATAACTACTGCCAGTTCCAACTATTGACATATTGGCCACCAATGGACCTTGACCAACAGAATGCTAACGCCGTTAGTCTCCGGTCGCCGGAAAAACATTTTTGGCCGGAAAACTTATTTTTGGCCGGAATACTCAACGTTTTCGTCCCAAACTTCTTTGTAACCTTATTACGGACCTTAAAAAAACTTTTTCAAGTAAAAGTCCCAATTATTGAAGCAATCGGAAAACTCTTTTTTCGCCGGAAAACTTCTTTTTGGTCGGAAAACTCAACTTTTTGACCGGAAAACTTAACATCTTTGTCCCAAACCTCTTTGTAACCTTAGGTCAGATCTTTAAAAAACTTTTTCTGGCCAAAAACGGTTTTCCGGCGTCCGGAGACTAACGACGTTAACGTTCTGTTAGTCAGGGTCGATTGGTGGCCAATATGTCAATAGTTGGGACTACCAGTGGTTATTTTTAAAGTTGGGACTGTTGGCGGCCAACGACGAATAGTTGGGATTATTAAAATCCAATATTACTTAAAATAAAAGTTGTAACTAATAAAAAGATATTTATCACATATTATTGCAGATAGATTATCAAAGAACGTTGTAAAGACAGGTGACATTCTCTTCAATGGCAAGAAGAATAAACAAAGAAATGGTCTTGTCGTAAGTGATTGTTTACCAACATTACAGATTGATTCATTTGTAATTATAATATAATAATTATTTAATATGTGTACAATTACTCATATTATTATTAAAATTCTAATACGTTAAATATTTATATAGTACACAAGAATGTTTTTCAAACATATTTTCCATCAGATGCATGTTCACTCAACCTACGATTTTGCTAATAGTTAATTATGTTGGTTGAAACGTAGTCGCAAATTTATGTATTAACATTTTGGAATAGATAAAAGTGTTTTCCAATGTCAAAACGGTTTTGACAAAAGCATATATTTATTATTCTGTAATTTCTTTATACTAATTTTAGCGACGTGAAAATCTGTTATTGTGCAAGTCACTCTAAATGTTAATGTTTTCCAACAAACTACTTCGTAAACCCTTATTTCAATGTGTAACTTGTCAAAAACCTGATAAATATGTTATATCTTGCAAAAAATTATAGACGGATATTTTTTAACAAATAAAAATATTGTTTAGTTTACGGTTTTAAAGTTTCAAATAGTTACACTTTATAAAATACCACTTTCTAAAAAAAATCCTCTTGCAGAAAAAAAATCTATCGTAAAATTAGTGATAAATATGTTTGTCGTTCACGTATTCTTATTTGTCGTTAATCTGTCACGTATTCTTACACTTTAAATTCGTCACTAACTTTGCGACATAAGCTTCTGTTGCAAATCTTTTGCTAATTTAGTGACCATTTTATCGTCGCCAATACCACACGGTGACAATTGTTAATGTCTATATGTACATTTGTATGTTTCACCCCGTAAAGTTGCAAAATAATTTGCCTGCAGGCTTATGTGACACAAGAAGATGTCCTGATGGGAACACTTACTGTTCGTGAAACAATCACTTACTCAGCTTATTTAAGGCTTCCAACGACATTCAGTAACGAAGAAGTGAAGGATATTATCGAAGGAACCATAATGGAGATGGGTTTGGAGGATTGTAGTGACACCTTGGTTGGAAACTGGCATTTGAGGGGCCTAAGTGGCGGAGAAAAGAAACGCTTAAGCATCGCGCTTGAAATCCTCGTACGACCACGTATCTTGTTTCTGGATGAACCAACAACTGGACTAGATAGCGCGTCAGCGTTTTTTGTGGTTCAAGCTTTAAAAAGTCTTGCCCGTGATGGTCGAACCGTGATTTCTTCTATTCATCAACCCAGTAGTGAAGTTTTTGCATTGTTTGATGACCTTTTTCTTTTGTCTAGTGGTGAAAAGGTCTATTTTGGTGAAACAAAAGATGCTGTTAAGGTATGTGTTACAAATAATAATTGTTGTCGCAGTGTTTAAACATTGTTCATAGAGTTATCTATATGATGAAACCTTGATGCAGTTTTTTGCGGAAGCCAGATTCCCATGTCCGACTAAGAGAAATCCATCGGACCATTTTCTACGATGCATCAATTCGGATTTCGATGTTGTAACGGCCACCTTGAAAGGGTCCCAAAGACATTATGTACGTGTGTTTTTTAGTTGTCTGATACACAAGATACAACTCTCAAATGGATATTTAGAAAAAAAAAATTAAGCGGTTCTTTCGAAAACACATGATAATAATTGGGTGGTTTTTTCATTGAAGTTTTAATAAAAGTTTGTTGTTATGATGTCGACTTTGAAGTTGAAGTCGTTATCTCATATAAGGACATCAGTTCTAAAATTTCAGAACTTTCGTCTTTTTGCTGCTGACTTCAGCAACAAAAAGTAAAAATTCTTTTTCCGATACTACTTAGAGTTGTATAGTCCAAAAATCTAAAGTCGTTATTTTTATATTGATAACGACAAACCCAGATTTGAAGTACGCAACAAAAAAGTCACCCATTTGTCACCTTGGATTTCCAAAAGAACGCCTTATTCTTGAAAAAAAAAATCTGATCCTAGAATATGTCTTAGCGATATAATTTGTTGTTACAGGAAGAACCGAAAGGATCGGATGCGTATAAAAAGTTTTCAGTCTCCGAGATCAAAGCGACACTAGTCGAGAAATACAAGTGGTCAAAATACGCCAAGAAAGCCGAAGCGAAAATGAAACAAATCGCTGAATTTGTATGTTTTTTAGTACTAAACACAAATTGATCTTTTTCCATATTTTGTTAATCTAATACGAGTTTTTATCGACGATTTAGCACGGACCTGAGACAAGCACGATTACAACGAGCCAAGCGGGGTGGTGGAAGCAACTCACAACGCTGACTCGAAGGTCATGCCTAAATATGTCTAGAGACATTGGATATTATTGGTTACGGTTGATTATTTACTCGGTCGTGTCCATATGTGTCGGTACAATATTTTACGACGTCGGGACCGGGTACACCGCGATTCTAGCACGAGGTGCTTGTGGTGGTTTTATAACAGGGTTCATGGTTTTCATGTCCATTGGGAGCTTTCCGTCTTTCATTGAGGATATGAAGGTGCATTCATGTTTACACCTTTGCTTTGCTTTCCATATATGCTTAAAAAAAGAAGAAAAAAAAAAGAAAATCTGTTCATTAGAGTAAGCATAAAAAAACTACTATACTTTTTTTTATTTTTGTGAAAAAGGGTAGCAACCTAATTTTGATATATTAAAATAATTTTAACATGTAAAAAGTAAATGAAAAGGTCATTGGAAAGATATTTATATATTAAAGATATAAAGTCGCTAGGTTTTATGGATTGAAAGTAGGTGTCATTTTAAAGTTTTTAACGTAGAGTCACTGGCGTAATATCTCTTTTTAATCGGTCTTTATAAAAGTTTGCCAGGTTCGAAAAAAAATATATTAAAGCTTCTAAACTTGTTTATAAAGCATGTAATTCTATTCTTAGTAACAATGATGTGTTAACTGTTAAATTGATCAAAATTTGATGATGTAACATTAAACTATTTTTGAAAAAAATAAAGAATAACATATTATTTTTGGAAAAAAAAAAGAATAACATGCTAACTTATTTTCATCAATTTAAACGTTAACAAGCCACTATTTTAAAGAACGTGCATTTTATACAAATTTAGGAATTAGGAATTTTAATCTATGAAAATTAGTTTAGTTAATTTTTTTTATGTTTAGTAGGTAAAAGAATATAGAGTAAACGTCAATTTTCGTCCCTGTCGTTTGCTGATTTTAACACTCTAAGTCCAATAGTTTAAAATTTACATTTATTGTCCTTTAGTTTGCTAATTTGAACAGTTATAGTCCATTAGTTTGCTGATTTTAACAATTTCAGTACACACCACTAACAACCATTGTTAACCATTGTTAGTGGTGTGGACTGAAACTGTTAAAATGTAACACTAGTGTAGATTGAAACTGTTAAAATCAGCAGACTATGGATGATAAATGCAATTTTTAAACTATTGGACTGGAAACATTAAAATCAGCTTAAACGTTTTTACATTTATCCATTTCACTAGTTGAAATAAAGAAAAACAAAATCAATGTTTTGGTAGATATTTACAAGAGAAAAGCTGAATGGATACTACGGTGTTGCCGTGTTCATCCTATCAAACCTTCTTTCGTCACTACCATTTATGCTTATGATCTCGTTTGTAACCGGAACAATCACATGGAACATGGTCAAATATCGACATGGATTCGTTCGATACCTTTACTATTGTCTCAATCTCTTTGCCTCGATAGCGGTGGTTGAAAGTTGCATGATGGTTGTCGCGTCACTAGTTCCCAATTTCTTGATGGGTATTGTCACAGGAGCAGGAATCATTGTAAGAATTTGACGTATTAACATAACGCAAATTCACGTCAAAACGTTCATACTGCGCGACTAATAATGCACATTTCTTACAGGGGATCATGATGATGACCTCCGGTTTCTTTCGTCAAATACCCGATCTTCCAAAGCCGTTTTGGCGATACCCGATATCTTACATAAACTATGGATCATGGTCACTACAGGTAAAGTTTAGTCTTACTAAGGGAGTTTTTCTTTGAGGTGACTTGCCTATAGGTCTCAAATCATCGAGGGATTACCAACGAATATTACCAAATGTACTTTTTGGGTTTGAACCATCCACTGAGGATCGTTGCTAAAAGTCAGTTTTCTAGTAGTGGTTATTATTTATGAACAACTCTAACAAGCAAAATAAACGAGGCAAAAGTAACTTTAATGCATAAAACAATCTTTTATCCAAGTCGTTATATTGCTATTTAAAATAGTATACTTTTTTGTAATCAACACATACTAAGGGGTTGCTTGTTTACCTCTTAATGAGCTTTTTAATGGTTCAGACATCTTACTGGTTTAACACTTGATGATTCAGTCTGTTTGTTTCGTGAGCAGATGTATGAATGGTTCAGACATTTACCTCTGAATGGTTAAGTATTATACAGAGTCTGAATGGTTATTGGTCAGACATTTGCCTCTGAACGGTTAAGCATTATGCCAGTTCTTAATGGTTCAGACCTCTTACTAATTCAGCAGTTAACCATTCAGAAGTTGCCAAACAGCCCCTAATATTTATAATTAGAGAATAAAGGGTGTTTCGAGTGAAACAACCTAGCTAGTTTTAATGGTATCAAAACCTATATGTTTCGATCCTTTATTGTAGTGCTCACTTTGCCACATATAACATGTGTTACATGTAACTCGGGTTTGAAAATGCAGGGAGCTTACAAGAACGATATGTTAGGGTTAGTGTTTGATGGTTTAACGCCCGGGGACCCTAAATTGTCAGGGGCAGAAGTAATCACAAAAATGTACCGATTGCCTTTGAATCACTCAAAATGGTGGGATTTGTGTGCAATATTCGCCATTCTGGTTGGATATCGCGTCTTATTCTTCTTGGTTCTTAAGTTCAAGGAGAAAGTTTCACCATTTTTTCAAACAATACATGCAAAAAGAACGATTTATCGTCTAAACAGGCGACCATCATTCAAGCGATTCCCGTCTTCTAAAAGAAAATATAAACTCCGGTCTCTGTCTTCACAAGAGGGCCTTGGTTCCCCAATGCAGTAGCTCTATAACTAATACTCTATAGGAGTATTGTCGAGGTATGGTATACGTTTTATTATTCTAGATTTTTGCAAAGTTCCATCTCATATTAAACTTTTCGTTTGTGTATTTTCTGTTTGTACAACTTTATTTATCTGAATAAAACTGAATTCCTCAATCTTGGCACTTTATATATTATTTTTTGGATCCCAAATCTTCCATTTAAAAAGTTGTATTTTCTTTTTGTACAACTTTATTTATCTGAATAAAACTGAATTGCCACTTGGGCTACAGCCCAGTGGTAGAGACAATATCTCTTGGGGGTATAAGCCCAGATTCGATCCTGGCAATGGGGCTAATTGGTGTAGTTAAGAAAGAATTTGCTTTCAAAAAAAAAAAGTTGTAATCGTCAAACTACTACAAAATTGGTCGTAAATGCGTGTTCGGTAGTTATATTTCTTATTATACTCTCATGTATGCTTGAATTTGAAATTCTAATACAAAGGAGTAACTCAATAAGGGTAGGCAAAACTGTTAGATTATATCATCTCTATACTAATATACGCAAAATGATATGTTACTATGAAAGAGCTATTAATAAAACCCCAATTGACAAATTAACCATTACAAAGGAAATATTAGTATATCAATTAATTATCGATGGAAAATCTGTTGTAATTAGCTACGCGCCCACAAAATTAAAAGAAAAGGGAAGAAAAAAGTATTTTTTAAGGGATTTAATAATCACACAGGGTGAGATCTTACTCTCATATGATATATACGGGTCGCATAAGGTTATATGGCTCGTATACATCATGTGAGAATAAGATTTCAGGGTGGTCGTATATAATGTATACGATGCCTTTATACGGGCCCTATAAAGTTACACGGCCCGTATACTTCGAATTTCATTTTTTTTTGTTTTTTTACTGGTTGACTCGACGTATTATTCCTAAATACGTGTGCGATAGACGTAAGATTCTTTGATTCGATGTTCTACTCATCGATTCTCGTGCGAGTTATGTGATTAGACGTTAGATTCCTCAATATTCGTGCGAGTTATTTGATTCGACGTTAGATTCCTCGATTCGCGTGTAATCATTTGAAACGATGTAATATTTCATAATAACCTTTGTATAAACGACATTAATGTTATTCATTTTCATTCAACTTCTACTTGTTTCTTCTATATTTCTCTGTATTCAAATTATTTTACGCCATCAATGTCGATTTGGGGTAACTTTTTAGGTAGTGACTCGACCAGCGAGTCGAATCAGAGGAGTTGTGATAACAATCAAAATAACAATCCGGGTTTGTTTGATCTAAGTGCTCCGTTCGATCTCAATCTTGCGTCTGATGCAAGTCAAGATCCTTGGGGTTTGGATGCCTTTCAGGCCAATTATGCTGGTTATTATCCACTGCCCCCGTTAGTTTTGAATCACCTCCTGGTAGTGGTGGATCGTTGGCCGGTAGTTTTCAATCTCCTCTTGGTAGTGGTGGATCGTCCGAGGGTTCGAAGGGTGACCAGGAACTTATTGAGCTTGAAACTGATCAGATATCACATTTAATTATACGTTTATTTGCCGTACGTTTAATATTTAATGTTTGTACGTTTGATGTCGTTTTCATTATCATCTTATTCAATAGAGTTAATCATTAATTCACACATATAAGTGTTTTCGTTAGAAATTCGATAGCATGGATGAATTGGTGGAGTGGTGTAGTGAAGTCGGACGCCAAAATGGGTACGCCATCGTCACCAATCGCACAATCTACGAGAAACCCCCAAGCGGCTAGCCTTTAGAAATTTGGCTTACTTGCGATTATGCCAGCCAGCACAAGTCAACATCCACGATCAGACGTAGCGGGACCAGGAAAATCGGTTGCGAGTTCCAACTGATCGGGACATACAGAAAGAGGTCACGTTTTTGGGATCTAAGGGTTGACGAAGCGAAGCATAACCACAAACTGTTTCTTATCGAGAGGGTCATCCGTCCCTAATGAGGCTGACTCCAACGGAAGAGATGATGTTGGAGCAACTGACGTATCAGAACATGAAACCACGCGACATTCTTACTACCATTAAAGAATAGAACCCCGAAATTGTCTCAACAAGAAGTATCATATACAACGCGCGGGCCAAACTGGGTCGAATGGAGCAAGTCGGCGAGACTCCAATGCAGGGACTTTTCAGCGGTTGAACAAAGTTGGTTTGTTTTTTTCCACGGGACATCTGAAAACGACCGAAAGGGTACAGGATGTTTTCTTTATCCACCCGGAGTCGAACAGGTTGTGGCGCGCCCTTCCTGCATGTGTTGCTTATAGACTCCACCTATAAGACGAACCAGTACAATATGCCGCTAGTGCAGATTATCGGTGTCACGTCCACGTACTTATCGTTTTGCATTGCGCATGCGTTCATAACCAACGAGAAAGAGGAAAACTTCACGTGGGTGTAACAGAGGTTGAAAGACTCATTAGACAGTGTTACGGAGCCCCGTGTAACAGTAACAGACAAAGATCTCGCCCTAATGAACGCATACGCAAGCGTGTTTTCGAACGCTAGACATTCACTGTGTAGGTGGCACATATAGCAAAATATCACCAAATATTGCAAGCCAAGCTTTAAAATGAAAGAAGCCTCTGATTAACTCAATGAAAAATGTTGACTACACCTACTGGTACGAGCGAATACGAGCAAAAATGCCAAGCAAAAAACGCAACAGTAAGTTTCCTAATAATTTTCTTATTAATGGTACTTATCTGACTTATCTTGACTGCACTTCACTTTGTTTTCAGAGATTATGGATTACTTGTTTTCAAACTGGTTAGAAACACTTAGAGATCGGTTTGTTTCTTTCTAGAGCGACCAACATCTGAACTTCGGACAGAGTACAACCAACAGGATAGAGAGTCAACATGCCCTTTTGAAGAAATACCTCGATGAACCCAAGAACATGTTGGATAAAGTTGTAGCGCTTATCGATCAACTCATAAGAAACCATGTGACAGAAATAAAAGGCAGCATTGAAGCAAGCAGGAGCCGAACAATGGATCACCATAACAAATCATTGTTTGATCTCATACGAAAGAAGGTTTTACATGCATGCCTGGACCTGTTATCTGAAGGAGTAAAAGTTATAGATATCTTAAAAGAATCTAACAATACATGCGTGTGCCGTTTGTTTACAAGCTGTGGGTTGCCATGCGCGTGTCGATTGCTACCGTATGAAACGTAATACATTCTTCGACCAACCACACCTTATAATAAGAGCATTTCATCACACAATGATTTCACGTTTCTGTTGTTTGTTGTTTTATTTTAATTTAGGTCAAAGGATTCCGTTGGAGTCGATAGACCCCTTTGGCTTTAAACGAAGGGTGCGAGGAGGAGTATTTCGACGTAGACAACGAATTAGCGAATCTAATACAACATATAATGGGGCAGCCGAGAGAAATAAAGATAAACTTGTTTCAAAAGAGAAAGGAGTTGGTATATCCCAATCAGACAAAGGCCAACAGCCAGTCGTGCAGAAAAACCCACAGGGTCGTCCAACTTAAAAGGCTCAGCAACAAAGGATGGTTGATTCGTTTGCGGAGCCTTCTAGACACACTTTTATTTCATCGGCAGACGCATATGGTGATCCACTGGGCTTTGCAACACAAGAGTTATACAATGAACCTGTAAGGCACAGCTCGTTTGTCAAGTCACAAAGTTATACTCATGAAGCACCGACATTCATCGACGAGATTGCGAAAGGCGCAAGGCAAAGGAAATTGAAAAATAAGGTGGAAAAATCAATGGAACAGGCACTGACGTTACTTTTGCTGCCTGTAGTACAACTTAACCTATTCAATCACTATAAACAGTTCATTCCACCTTGCTTCTATCCATACCTAAGTCACATACATGATGTTCAGGGTGATGGTAATTGTGGGTTCCGAGCTATAGTGGTCGGCTTGTTGCGTCATGAGATGGAGTGGCCGATAATACGACAGGAGCTTCTGGTTGAATATAATTGGTTCTACGACATGTGGAATGCAATAAATTCATCTGAGTTTCAGTTAGTTTGAAACTCCTTAGATTGGGACGGTATAGATATTGCACCGGGTTATAAATGGCTGATGATGCCTTTGACAGGGGTCATGATAGCTAACTGGTTCAATGTCATTTGTCACTTATTAAGCGACGTCGGTTGTGCTACGTTTTTTTCCCATGTTGACAATAGCCAAACAAAGTATTCCTCATCAAACCCGTACGCTTGTACATGTTAACAAGAACCATTTTATTCACGTCAGATTAGAAGGGGAATATCCAATGCCTACCCCATCAGGATACTGGCTACAACCGACACGGCGTACACCAGTAGTGAGCTGGGAAAACTTTTACAAGGAACGCATAATTCAATATCAGAAGACCGTTGATGAATACAAGACGAAGGAATTCGTGGATTTAGGTGCTCTATGAATTTGAAATGTTATTTCATGTTTGGACAATTTGTAATGATGTGAGTGAGTTAAATGCATCTATGGACATATTCGCTCTAAACACATACCAACTGTGTTTTCGTCCATTCCACATACCGGTAGTTCGTTAGGACTCAAACAAACGACCAGTTGATAAACATAAAGGAAAATGCATGATAGATGTCAATCAAAGTTGTAATGATGTTAACAAATAAATGTAGCCGTTTCCAACACCGGTAGGTAATAATAGAATGCGTTTACTGCTGCCATTTATAAGATATATTAAATGCATGTAACGACTTACAATCTTGGAACACATACCGCATGTGTTTTCGTCAATCCCACATACAGTAAAAAAAATAAAAATTGTTAACCGTATACGGGCCCGTATAATATTATACGACTCGTATACAAAACAAAAAACAGTGCTCGTATATTGTGTATACGGGCGAATAAAATAATAAAAAATATTTTATACGACTCGTATGACGTTATACGGCCCGTATACAATCAAAAAAAGATCGTATAATATGCTATACGACCACATATCCACCATACGACCTCAAATTTCACTAAAATTGGTTGTCTCTTGGATCGTTCTTGGATTGTTCTTGGATTGTTCTTGGATATCCTTCTTCAGCGTTCATTACGTTTTCTTCTCGTTCTTGTATTATTGTGCGTTTGTAAGTCTCGTTCGTAGAATAGACTTTCAGATTACGTAACCTGCTAGATTATGGTATCGTATAGCATATCGAATAGCGTAACGAAATTGATTTTTTGATTGAATTTGAATAAAATTAAACTGAATTTGAAAAAAAAAAACTAAAAATCAAGTGTATATGGCCATATACCCTTTAATTTTCAGTTTGATATTTTCTTTTCTTCCTTTATTGTTGTTAATTTTTCTAGTGTATTCGGGACGTATAATACGTGTGTGTATGAAATGTATACGAGCTTTGTACGGATCGTATACACCTCATATAATATGTGAACGTTAATCGTATAATACTTACCGACCTATGATTGTTATTGTTTACATACGATATGGCTGAGTCATCAGGGGCTGGAGCACGTAGAGCTCTTCGGGGTCGAGGTCGGGGACGTGGACGTGGACGAGGACAGGAGCAGGAGGTTGTAGCCGATTTTACTGAGACAACGAAGTTTTTACGTGCTATCCCCCAAGGTACGGCTGCCCACAGGTTTTTGGGCAGATTACGCGAGATGGAACTGGATGCGCCCCGGACCATTGATATTGGTTTTTTGACCGAGATTGGATTGATCGGTCAGGTCCGGGAGTTCATGCCAGCTACCTCCCCGTGGGCCCGTTTATTTGAGGCAGCCCGAGTGCGGGCCCACAGGGAGATTACTTTAGAGTTTTTATGTACTTTTGCTTTTACGGACACCCGGGGTAGTGGTTTCCAACATTTTTTGGATACCACCATGGTTTCTTTTACTCTTTGCGGGG
This sequence comes from Scalesia atractyloides, assembly GCA_947069175.1. Classification (NCBI taxonomy): domain Eukaryota; kingdom Viridiplantae; phylum Streptophyta; class Magnoliopsida; order Asterales; family Asteraceae; genus Scalesia; species Scalesia atractyloides. Next base: position 44,787,206 of record CAMTDV010000019.1, on the reverse strand, counting down.
AGAGTCGCCGGATGACGCTCCCCCAATTCGCTGTTGCCTTGAATCTGTACTCACATGAGGAGTCAGTAACCCAGGAGTTTTTGGATGCGCTGACCACCACGTCCACTTACGTGTTGTGGCGCTGGTAGCGCACTATTGGGACCGAGGAGTTCGCAACACCGCGTTCACGATCCCCGAAGGCCCCGGTGTTGCGCGTTTACGACCCGTTACACAGATACCTACATCGGTGTATCGTGACGACCGACGATCGCCGGTCGTCATGATAGCAGGGAGTGGGTCACCCAAAATGAACTATTCTTCTAGCACAACTTATTTACCGGCGGGGGGCCAACTTGGCGTACAAGTTGGCCACATACTTCGCCGAGTACGCTTTTAAGCGTACCTCTAGCCACATTAGCTGTGGCGGCTTCATCAACCATCTGGCGAAGCACTGGTCGTGCCACTTGTCCCCGCAAGTGGCCCTAGATATGACCATCACACACCAGGTTGATCCGGTAGGGAGGGCCACATCATGCGCGGTAGGGATTGCTCATGAGGTGCTACCGGACAAGGTCCGAGTGATTTAGTCTTATGATGAGGGTCGTACCGAGTGGTATCTAGGGCAGCCGTACGATCGACTGAGCATGAGACCGCGTGTGATACCTCCACTGGGGGTGGAGGAGAGATTGGCTCAGGTCGAGTCAGATGTAGCTGTTGTACGGGTGGATGTATAGTGGTTGGTCGAGGTGATTATTCTGGCACGTCCCTACCTACACGAGATGGCACTGCACCACCACCACCACCACCACCGTAGCTGCTTATTGTATTTTGGTTTTGTTGTTATACATTTTAAACATTGTAAATATTTTTCTGTTGTTGTTTTAGATGTAAAAGATTGTAAATATTAATCTTATGTTTACATTTTATGTTGTTTGTTTAATAATTGTTATCGATTGTTTATTATATTCACATATTTTGTTTAATTAATAAAGTGGAAAATTATTCAACATTATTAATACGTTTAATTACAAACTCGTAACATAATCCGATATATCTAAATAATACGGCAAACGCAATCTAAAAAATTACTAAAACTTATTAAACAGTTGTTCGATTTCACAAAAAAAAAAAAAATAATTATCTACGGGTCTTATAACATTATACGGCCCGTATACAGGTGTTAAACACCAAAAACTGATAAAAAAAATCACAAAAATATACATCAGGCCGTATAACATTATGTGTCCCGTATACGATTATATACGGGCCGTATAACGTTATACGACCCGTATTCATGCATAACAAATAAAACATTCCAGCGCATTTATTTCTGTGCAACAACTTTCTATACGGGCCGTATAAGGTTATACGTCTCGTATACACCTAGGGTGTGAAAATAGAAGGACCCTTTTTTAGTTGTCGTCAGAAAATCCGCTAGCAACTACTTTCTTTTAACGGCAATTTCTTTTTTAATTTGTATCGTGTGTGGGACTTGAACCCAAGCCCCCCCCCCCCCCCAAGATGTTTAAAGACTTTGCATTTGTCAATGGACTACCACCCCATTGGTAATCCACCAACAACTACTTTGCCCAAGATGTGGAATTCGAGTGCAGTCCACTTACCATATTTTATGGGATTGTCTTTTCGCCAAGTCGATTTGGCGGGCGATTTGCATTTGGTGTTAGCTATGGGGATGAACGGGTCGATTATTTGGAAGAAAGTTATAGGGTCGGTCATGCAAGTGGCGACATTGGAGATATGGAAGGCGAGAAACTTGAAGACCTTCAAGGAACGAAATGTTCATTTAATTCGAACAGCGAACGTTATCAAACCCTCACCGTGTGCAAAAACCACGGTGGTGACTTCATATTGGGAAGAGGCCAAGGCAGAAAGGAAAATTTACTATTGTTGAAATATTTAATTTACATAGTTTTTGAATCAAACTCAAAAACAACTAAACAACTAAAACAACTCGTTCATTAAAGTGAGATAAATAACTAAATCTCATTTATTTTGACAGCTAGGCATTCCTATATGAGCATGTATTGATATCTAAGCATGATTACCTAAAACATGTATAAAATCTGTCAACTAAAAATAGTTGGTGAAAACATAGGTTTTTGGTAGTGCATCGCAGTAAACGAAAATTAGACAACTTAAGAAGTATATCCTTCATAACTACACATTATATAATAAATACATGATGTACACAATCAAACCTCTTGACACAACGAATGATTACAGTTTCGATCACCACCCTAATCGTGATTGGTGGGTTTGTCAATCCTATAGTGCGATAATCTACCACAGTTGGCTTGAATAAGTTAATGATTGTGCATAGGTTAACGATTATCATGGATGGTTGATCTAAATAACATGCATGATCATGAAATACTTGTGTAACGATTTGAATTGCATAAAACGAATGATTTTATTGACTACATGTTCTACCCCCAAAAAGTGAAAAATAGTAAAAGAGGGTTATGTTCTCACCTTGATGATTGATGATGAGCTTGTGTATTCTCAATGATTACAATTAAACCATAATAATTTTAAGGATGGTTAAATAGAGCTATGAATATGTTATCACGATGGTTGTAGATAATATTGGTTACAAGAAACCTTTATTAAAAGTAAATCGATTAGTTTTGGGAAAGTAATAAAATTGACAACTTTCTTCGTTGTTTTTGTTTTACGTTTTAAAAATAGTAAACGACGTCAAAAAATGATTAACTGAAGTGCATAGAATCACCATCATCCAAATTTAGGGTATGTTTGGCAAAAGTAGCTGGTTACTGGAAGCTGGTAGCTAGAAGCTGGAGGCTGGTGGCTGGAAGCTGGTAGCTAAAGGCTTTTTAGATATATTTAGATGTTTGGCAGAGTAGCTATAGCTTTTAATAAAATGACCAAGATAGACATTAAAAAGTTGGTGTAAGTTAAAGAACGGTACGACACGAAAACGTATTATAAAAGCAACATATGTCGAAACGTAAATCAACTTTAATTTATACCAATACGCAAAAAAAAATGTACACAAAACTCGATTACAAAGTGTTTAAAAAGTTGAAGGGTTGTAAGTATTAATAGTAAAAGTTAAAAAAATATAGAAAATATAAAGTAAAAAATAAAGGAAAAAAAAAGCACCTAGTTGGTATTGTGGATGCAGTCTGAAATTATAGGTATACATAAAAGATAAATATAGAAGATATAAAGTAAAAAAAAAGAAAAAAAAAGCACCTAGTTGGTAAGTTCATTATCTTTAGAGGTTAAAATAGTCATTTTTTTTCCTAAAAGCTTGTAACTCCTTCTAAATGCTACTTGTAAGAGCGTTCAACCAAAAGCTTGAAGCTCCTAACCTAAAAGCTTGAAGCTCCTTCAACCAACAATGCTTTTTATTGAAAATAAGCCTTTTCTTAAAAGCTTAAAGCTAGAAGCTCTTAAAAACTTCTAAAAGCTCATTGTCAAACATATAGTAACTATTAATAAAAGAATGATAAATATGATATGTATTTATTTAATTTAATAAGGAATTGAATACTGCACTGTGTATTTATTTGTTATATATATATTCTTTTAATTTAGTTTGTTTTAACCTAAAGATATAATACATGAGATTCTTATCTAGTTATACGTATATATAAATAATCTATAGTTTGACAGTTCTCATGACCATTTATTTGTTTTATTTAATTAGCTAGATAATTACAAAGGTTGATCAATAGGAGCTTTTTCTATCAAAAGGTATACTACTATTTAATAAGTGTATATCTCTATTCGTGTGTAGTCCACAACTTACATGGAATCAACCTATATTAAATCCTAATAAGTGTGTGTAAAATATTTAATTTACTTTTTTACCTATACTTAACCATATGTAATTTATAGTGACTCTATAAATATGCTATAATAGTGAGTCTTAAGAGTCATCATACCTCACGGTAAAGCATGATAAGTCATATGTCATATCTAATATTAATAAAATAATATATTTTATGCCACATAGCACATAGCATTCTCTTCATCAATATTATTACCAAAATGCTATGTGTCAATTTTTTATCTTACCTTAAACATAATAAATAATAATAATTATAATTAGTAAATTAATATAAGAATCATTATCCACCTTAATAAATAATTCTAAATAAACATCCTTTCACTTAAAAGAAATTGATATACCATGATGTTTGCGTTAATAAATTATACTATACGATGTAGAGATAAAAATATAAGAATTACCTTATCTCTTGAATATACTGATTTTACATATTAAATATCAAGAGTATCTTCGCCTCTATGACATACGATTAAGGGTTATTATATTTTTAAATATGTTTGTATTTAATATGAATATCCTTTATCAAAAGCCTTTTGATCGTTACTTTATTTTTATCCATAACAAAACTATTATTATTATTATTGTTATTATTATTATTATTATTATTATTATTATTATTTTCACCAATGTAATTATTTATACATTACTATAATAACTTTATTAGTTAATATAACACCTCAAGATTAACCTCTAAAACTAAATGATTAAAACTTTTATTATTGATAAAAATGGTAAAGTTACAAACAAAACATCAAATCTAATTTAACTTTTAATATAGTATTATTGTCATGTGTGACTTTCTCCTTCAACTTTACAATTTAGATTTATATTTTATTTTTAAATGTTTTTTAAATCCTTATCTTTACTAATATAATAAATTTAATTTAAATATGTTAATAACCAGATTAGGGTGCACTATTTAATTAATATTAGTAGATAAATACAATGTATTTATTAAATATTATCATAAAATAAAAATGCAGTAATCAGATCTTTTTTTTACTAAACCATCCTTACTTTAATACTAATCAGAAAAACACAATGATTAGATTATACTATTATTACACTTCTTTTTTTACTATGTGATCAGGATTATATAGAAGTATGATTTACTTTTTTTTGATATTTTACATGTGTCATACACGAGTTTGTAAAATTATAAAATAAAAGATTATTCATTCTAAGTTTTTTTATAGCTAATCCGTCATACACGAGTTTATATGCTAGTTAGGTTATAATGGGTTGTAGTGAGTTATATTGGGACAATGATGAGCTATATTGGCACATTTATGTCTTAGTGGGCTTAAAGATGCACAATAACTCTTAACGGATCATGATGGGCTTAATATGTTTAATGACTCATATTGGGTCTAGAAAGATTAGACTAAATTGTAACAAGCCAATGTAGGGTTAGTTTACTTGGTAGAGACTCTTGCCTCTTAGTGGAAGGTCTTGGGTTCAACCCCAAGCAAGGAGTAGATTATGATTTATTTGGTGTAATTTAGCTAGGTGTCAGGGTAGAATTACGCTTGCTAAAGCCGTTTTTGGGGACCCTTTCGAATTATTACCTCTAGTTGTTCAAGGCGCCTATCAACATTGTAAAGAAGCTCGAAAGTATAAGAAGGGCATTTGTTTGGGGTAATAAGGGAGGTAAAAGGAAGATCAAGTGAGTAGCATGGAGAAAATTGGTGAAGCTAAAAGATAGTGGGGGTCTTGGGATAGGTGACATTCGCAGCACCAACTTGGCGTTGTTACTAAAATGGTGGTGAAAGTTAAAAAAAATACTGAGCTGCTTTGGGTTAAAGTGGTCCTAGCTATTCACTTTAGACCTATATATTTCCCGGGGTTTGGAAAGACATAGGGCTGGCTCAGAAGGAGTACGAGTCACTTAATATCAATATCAAGAAGGAGCTTCATGGGATCCTAGGAGGTGGAAGAAAACTAATTTTTTATGGGTTGACACATGGCTAGACGAGAAACCATTACGTGATATGTTCCCAACTTTATTTGCTTTAGCTGAAAATAAATGGGCCATAGTGGTGGATCATATGTTTAATAAAGATGTTGGGTTTGTGTGGGCTTGGGGCTAGAAAAAAAGCCCAAATACCAGAGAAAAAATGGGAGCATTTTAAAAATCTGGTGAAACTTTTAAACTCGTTAAGGCGTCAAACAAGGAAGACACATGGAATTGGGTCGATCTTGGTATTTTTCTGACCCGAGAGGTGCGCATGAAGAATTGAAGATTATGAATATAGAGCAGGGGGAATTAGATTTCATGAAGAAATTCTTGAACAATTGGGCGCCTTTAAAAATAATTATTTTGTTTGGTGGATGATACGAAAAAAGTATCCTGAGTAAAATTGAACTGCCTAAAAGAGGGGTCCGCCTGACAAATGATTTATGTAGCAGATGTGATATCGTTGAGGACTCGGCTAATCATATTCTGGTGGATTGTGCGGCTGCTAGAACAGTTTGGTCGCTCGTATTTGGGCCGCTTAAAATCCCAGATCAGTTGACGGGTGGAAACATAATTTATGTCGCTAATTGAATCAGTGGAGAGGTTGAAAGGCTTTAAGGATTAGAAAAAGGTTGTAGGTGCGGTTGTTTTGACCACTCTTTGGCATTCATGAAAGGCAAGAAACGATACTCAATTCAATAACACCCGCTTAACTTCGGAAAGAATGGATCTCATCAAAGAAATGGCATTCATGTGGATCACGAGCAGACTGGGATATAAGAGGCTCAATTGGGAGAGATGGAAAGATTTTAATGTGATGTATGCTATAGTTTAATTTGTCCTTTTTTATGTTTGTGTTGTTTGTAAGCTTTGGTTTTTTAGTTCCTAACTGGCCCGCTATTTCTATAATATAAATTTCCCGTTAAAAAAAAGCAAGCGTTGACATTAAAAAAAAAAGATCTTAATGAGTTATAATCAGCGTTGTAAGAGTCGTTAGGCGCTAGTTGGTATGTGGGGTACCAACTAGTGATTAATCGAGATTAATAGGGATTAATCGGATTAGGATTTTGATATCCAATTTTTGGTTATATACACACGCACATTTTTATATGCAGTTTTTTAAAGTGGACATGTTTTAACTCATTTTTAAGTAATATGACGGGAATTTACAAGGCGTGGTCGAAATTTGGCCAAGAGATCTGACCATAATTTGGCCAAAATAGAATGTCATTAACAGCCTAGTGATTAATCGACCATTACCTTTGATTATTGATTAATCGGTGACTAATAGGAGACGAGTCGAGATTTTACAAAATTGATTATAATTAGTCATACATATTTTAAGAAATTATATTGGCGCTATAAAATAATCATTAATCCTAATTGACCCCATTGTCTATCAGTTATTGATATTAAATGCCCATTGACCCCATTAACCAATATTAACAATCATTGATCATAATTGACTCTCAATTAATGATTACCGTGATTGACCAATACTAACCCAAATTTATCATGACCGACAGACTTTTTTTTCTTTTCTTTTTTTAAGCATCCACGAGTAGTTTTCTTTCGAACGGTAAAACTTCTATATAAAATATAGAAACAGGTCAGTAAGAAACTTGTTACCAAAGTTACTGTAACAACCATGAAATTTCAAGCTTTTAATCGTGAATCATTTTCGTACTTAGCGACTCAACTCATTAATACATGCATATTTATTTTTTGGGAAATTGGCCTGTAATAATCCCACCTCAGAATATTTCCCTCACCAGTCTCATCTTTCACATATTTTTCCTACAATGGTCTCCGTTAAAAAAACTTAACGGAGTTAAGCTTTTTTCCAAATTACAAACAGATTTTTTAGGGCTTTATACGAATCCATTGATGTAAAACTTGCCTTGAAACGGTGCTCCAAATGATGAAAACGACGCTTCAATTCGGGTGTTTAAATTTCCAATTAACCAAAATCAAGTCACTTGGAGCACAATTTCGAAGTTAGTTTTACATCAATGGAGTCATATCATCATTCTGATCAACAACCCTAAAAAATCTGTTTGTAATTTGGAAAAAAGCTTTACTCCGTTTAGTTTTTTTAACGGGGGACCATTGTAGGAAAAATAGGTGAAAGGTGGGACTGGTGGGGGGAATATTCTGAGGTGGGATTATTAATGGCCAATAAGGTCTACGTGAGATTATTACAGACCAATTCCCCTTATTTTTTTAATGTGCTAACAAGATGATTATGCGAATACTTCTAATTATCACGTAGTGTTAAAATACCGAAAAGAGCATTGGTGACGAACCGGTTATATTTTAAAAGTCTATGATTTGGTCAACAATATCGGTACAACAACAAATAATATATCATAAGTGAAAATAATATTAAAACATATATAAACCATAGTTAGAGGTTGTTGTCTTACGTCATTCGGAAACTTTACATGTCTTAAACTTTTAAAAATCTTAAGATGTAATACGTTGTCTGGCATCTAATATAAATATTATTTGCTAAATTTTATAATAATTAGTGGGTAATATTATTTCTTTAGTCATTAATTCAAGTACTCACAAACTCACACCAAACTTTTATAAAAAAACATAACAAGATTATATAAAAAGAATGAGATTTTTATAAAAAATGGATGAATCTTCCATGCCCACCTTTTTTATTTTACCCTTGTTTAAAGACATCGTTTATAAAAATCACCCAACACTTGTCTACCATGCATTTCAATCTTACACTTGTCTTGCAGATGTTGACACCTACACCCCCTTGCTCCCTTATAAATATCAACCTTCCCTTCACCATTTTTCACAACAAAACTCACCAAGAACTCTCAAAAATCCCTGCACTTTTTACTCCCTTTTCCCTTTTAAAATGAAGAATTTTTGCTCCCAAGTAAGTCTCAACAAAACCGATCTTTGTTTAGATTTTATTCATTGTATAAATCTTTACTATTCTTGCACCATTATCCTTTGTTTTGCACTTTATTCCAAAATACATTAATGTACATATTATATCACCTATGATCTAAAAACATGTTCTATATTTTATTTACGCATAAAAACCCTAAAAGTGACCAACGGGAACACATAAGTGTTCTTCCCGTTTTGGACAGATTTTGTATTGTCACTTTGGACGACCATAACTTGGTCAAAACTTACCCAAATCAAGTAAACTCTTACTTCATGATTAAATACATCGAAATGCGGTTTTAACGATATATGGCACGCTTAAAAATACTTCCGTTTGGACCCCCAACCATCTAAAACCCAACTGAAGCGCAAAGCTAAATGATCTATAAAGATCCACGGTTTTGACCATTTTCCGGGTTCAAAACTGAAAAACTTTCTAAATGAAAGTTGTAAAAAAACATTCTAATTTAGTTAACTGGAATTTTTCATATTTTTTTACTATTTTTAAAACGTAAAACAAAAACAACGCAGAAAGTCGTCAACTTTTATACTTCCCCAAAACTAATCGATTTACTTTTAATCAAGGGTTCTTGTAACCAGTATTATCTACAACCATTGTGATAACACATTCATAGCCCTAATTAACTATCCTCAAAATTATTAGGTTTAATTGTAATCATTGAGAACGCACAAGCTCATCATCAATCATCAAGGTGAGAACATAGCCCCCTTTTACTCTTTTTAACTTTTTGGGGTGGAACATGTAGTCATTAACTTATTCAAGCCAGCTGTAATAGATTATAGTGCTATAGAATAGACAAACCCATACATCATGATTAGGGTGATGGAAACTGTGATCATTCGTTATGTCAAGAGGTTTGATTGTGTACATCATGAGTTTGTTATATAATTTGTAGTTATGAAGGATATACTTGTTGAATTTTATAATTTTCGTTTACCACGCTTAACTACAAAAAACCTATGTTTTTCACCAACTATTTTTCGTTGACGGATTTTCTACATGTTTCAGGTAATCATGCTTATATATCAAGACATGCTCATATAGGAATACCTAGCTATCAAAATAAACGAGATTTAGTTATTTATCTCGCTTCCATGAACGAGTTGTTTTATTTGTTTAGTTGTTTGTTGAGTTTGATTAAAAAACAATGTAAATTAAATATTTCAATTAAAAAACAATGTAAATTAAATATTTCAACAATAGTAAATTTTCCTTTCATGCCTTGGTCTTTCCCCAATATGAAGTCACCACCGTGGTTTCCACACACGTTGAGGGTGTGACAGATTGGTATCAGAGCCTTTGTTATATGGTATTAGGTCGAATACTTAGTTAAGACCTAGTCTATAACCCTACGAGTTTATCTTCTTTATTTTCTTCAACATACGTTATTATTCTTCCTTTATAGATACATCATCTTATTCAACGGATGTATCTAAAAACTCTCTCACCCCTAAATTCTACGACACGTCTAACCTACCCTGCTACGATGAATTTCTAAGCCCAATCGACTGGAGCAAAGTGGCTTGCAAGTGTGGAAGTTAACGGAAACCAACGAATATAACGGCCCACAAGGAAGAAGAAGCCACACGGAAGAAGATTGAGGGCTCCTTTTAAATGCAACTAGCAAATACCAAGGCATTATCATCATAGGCGACTCGAAGCCAAATGAAGCCCAACTACCTATAAAGAGAGGAAGAGGATGACAAGTGCTATTAGATCAAACTCTAGGGCTACAAAGCCCAATTCTTAACTCTCGTCATGATTGAAGGCCTAAATGATATAAAGAACACGTGTAATCTGGAAGGGTGAGAGCCTGTACACTAAGTCTTCTGTCTAGGAAATTGTGGTGTTCGTACAAATCCAAAAAGGACCCGTCACACTTTCCTGGGAATTCTCGGAGTGAGTTCTCACCTATATGCTAAAGCATGTCTTCTCTCGTATCACATGGATCTAATATTTTGACTAGTCAATCATTTTCCTTTATTTGTTTTGTTATTCAAGATTTTTTTAAGACATTAATAAGTGATAATGGATAAAGTGATTTTATTCTGCGTCACATTGAACTATTATATGTCTTATATTCAATTCTCATTATTCATGAATGGCTCCTCGACATGATGTTACAGAAACCGCTGAGATCGCCGCCCTCATTACCTAAAAACTTGCAGCCGTCATTCCAAATATGATGGCTCAAATCAACAACAATGGAAATGCCAACTCCTGCACTTTCAAATTCTTCAACTCGTGTAACCCTCTGAAGTTCGCTGGGTCCGAAGGTGCCACTGGTCTGTTACAGTGGTTTGAGAGTATGGAAAATACTTTCAACATGTGTGAATGCCCTACCAATATGAAAACAAAGTACGCTACTAGTACATTCCACAAAAGAGTACTCTCATGGTGGAATTCTGAGAAACAAACTAGGGGCACGGATGTTGCTTTGGCCCTTCCTTGGGATCAACTCAAGGAAATTCTGATTGCTGAGTTATGTCCAAAGAACGAAATGCAAAAGTTGGAGACTAGACTCTGGGAACTCACCCAGTGGGGAAAATCTAGCATACACCTCTCGTTTTCGTGAGCTTTGCACTTTAGTCCCCCATATGGTTACCCCTCTCAGTAGAAAAATTGATCGATACATCGGTGGTCTGCCTCAACGAATTAGGGGTATTATTATGAGGAGTAACCCTGTTACCCTCGAAGCTGCAATTCGTTTAAATGCATCCCTCGCAGATGATTTAGTCAAGTCAAGAAAACAATTTCGGAAGGGAGACAAGAAAGATAATAATGAGTGTGATCACCAACATAAGAAACAGAAAACAGAAAAGAACTTTGTTGCGGCGACTTCCGCTACCCCAATTACTCAAGTTGGCCCTATTACCCAAGTTCCATCTAGGAAGTCTTATACTGGCCCATATCCTCTTTGTGCAAAGTGCAAGTATCACCACCTTCCTAATGCTCAATGCTGCCAGTGCACCAATTATGGTCATTTCGGACATTTGGTTGAAAACTGTCATGCGCCTACAACAACTACGTCTAATCAAGCCATGGTCCCTATCAATACCAAGGCTAAAACTTGCTATGCGTGTGGATCCCCTGATCACTTTAAGAACCAATGCCCTAACCTGAATCGAAACAACCTTCCCCCTGCTAGAGGTCAAGCCTTTTTCATTGGTACTCATGAAGCAATCGATTAAGATAACAATAACTCTACTAGTTAAGTTTTAGGATGCAACCCTCTTAACTAGGGGAGGCTAATATCTATGTTCCTATTTTCTTATTTGCTATCTCATATCATTTCAATTTGGATTATACAATGTTTGGTTAAAAACTTGATGTCTATCATGTTTAGATTATATCATATTACAATATCATGTTTTGATTTCATGTCATGTTTTGATTTCAACTTTGATAGCTTTGTTTGGGTTACTATCTATATGAATATAAATCACAAATCTCAAAAGTACATGCTTCCATCACTTTTCAATAACGACCATAACTTCCGCGTACATAATTATTATCACCTCATAGATGCATAATAAGATCACATAACTCACCCATGTAAGGTGAATTGACCATTGCGGTGCGCAATGTAATGGTGGATTTATAGGTACATTGGTGTGTATTGGAATCCCATTATGTAACTAGGGCCTTAAACCATAAGAAAATTTCTAGAACTCAATCATGCCATCCAACATTAGCTAAGCTAGTAGGTAGTTTTGGTAGGTAACTAGTATGCTTTCAAGGTTCCAGATGTAACACCTCGTAAAAACCTGTCCCGTAAAATTTTGACACGTGTCCCGCTCTCTCGTATGCCGTGTGCTAGACGAGAGGGACTAAAATCGCTAACATGTTATTTTATAACATCTAAGTGGTGAATAATTAAAGTTGAGGGGTTAAACGTGTCAACATGCTTAAACTATGCCTCTGAGTGACCTTTTAACAAACCCGGAGCTTAATAGTGTTCAGTTATACGTTCATGAATACCCGAAACCTAACTTGAGGGGCCAAAGGTGCTGAATATGGAAGTTATTCGAAGTTGTAAGGTTAAGGGACTGAACTTGACATGAAAAAAACATGTTTGGCTGTCTCGGAGCCGGGTCATAGGCCGCGACCGGCCTGGCCTACCTCTCTCGCGCCCCGCAAGAGAGTGCCAGTGACAGCCAACATGTGGAGTCGTGGTAGCCTGCATGTTTTGCACATATACGCGAGTTTGCCACTCTCTAGCAGCTCAAGACACTCTCTTAACACTTGTACTCCTCCTAAACTGATCACCAACACCTGGAATGATCTGGTTCAAGCTCTTCAAGTATATATAGAGGCCTTGTGTGCCTTGAATCCTTGCTCATTTCAAAACTCATTTCTTATCTCTTGCTCTGGCTTTCTTGGAGATTCCTGACCATAAGGAGACTCCACTTAGTTCTATTTTCGTGCTAGGACGTTGAGTAAGTGTCCTTAACTCCTCTTGTTAAGTTTTATTAGGCTTTAAGCCAAAGTCAAAGCGTTGACGTAAAAACGCTTTGACTTTCGGCTAAGACCATTACGGTCCAGCCATAGTTCGGTACGAACATGGCTACGTGATCGTAATTAGGTAGGTGTTAATCCCTAAAAAGGTCACCTCCTAATTACCACGTTTGCTTGGTCAATTGACGGGTCAAAGTTATTAATAAAAAGTCAAACTGAGTCAGATTTGAAAATAAATTCATATATGATAAGGAGGTGTTATAAAATATGTTTTAACACTTAAAAAACTCGGTAATAATTATTAGAACATGTGTAAACATGTTCGTCTCGTCAATTCCAGTCTTAGGGTCGGTTCGCAACCGAAAGTCGCGAAGTTTGACTTCTGCGTTGACTTTTGATTATGAACCGAGTTAGACTAGTATGCTACTGATTTAAGGTCCCGTTATGATCATATTATGATGTAGCATAACCCTCCGAGGTTAAATTACATGATCATAATAGTAATCCGAGTTTTATGCAAGTTTCCGCAAATATGCCATACTTTGACTATTTTGCCGTTTTAATTATTAATTAAGTTTTAAACACCAAGGAACTTGCAAATGATAGGTACTGATATGTTAACATGTTTAACATATTTTGATGTTACAAATCTGACCATAAACCGAGTTTTCATATAATATCTTAACATACGCTTTAAAGTGACTGAAAAGCCCTTTTTGCGCATAGAATGATTTTAAATATAATCTATCATACCAAACTCATTACCTAATGATATAATATCATTATTGGAATATATTGGATATCGTTTCAATTTATAAACTGAGTTTACGCACAAGATCTTGCATTACGCTCTTAAATGACGATAACGCCCTTACGGCACCTAAAATGGGTTTTAATCATGATTTTCATAAAAACCTTTTATATACTGATGTGTTATACTAAATAACATATTTTAACTATATAAACATGTTCATAACATCTATTTTCACATAACATCGCAAATATCGTCATTTAACGACTTTAACGCCTTTCCGGCGCGTAGTATGGTTTTAAACCATATTTACCAACCAAGACTTGTTACCCACTGATTTTATAACTCATTTAAAATATTTTTACAGCGGGTACATGTTATAAACTCAGAATCCCAAATACGCTTTCGAAACTATGTGCGAAATTACCAAAATGCCCCTTCAGAGCATAGTTTGGTCTTAACCTATAAAACACACATATATTTGATATCATACTGATATTATATCATAAATAAAGTATTTTCACAGAATTTTTATGGTCGAAACATCAGATTATACGCAAGTTCCTTTTAAACGTCGTTAAATGATCAAAACGCCCTTATAAGGCCTTGTTTGATTTTAAAACCTTAACGGGCACACAAGTTGATATCCTAATGATATTATAACTTGTTTAAAATATACTGGCATATGGAACTTGTTCATGACTCATCCGGTTACCCGGTTTCGCTTATATACGTACGGTTAAGCTTATGTAACTAGTTTACGTAATTTAACCAAAACGGGTTTAAACTTATCATTTTTATCTCAAATTCCAGAATGTTAATAGTTTACCCATATTATACAAGTCCTCGTACTTGTCGGTTTTAAACTACATTCTATTCCGGTCATCGCTTAATCAAGCGTATTGTACCATTTTTTATACTTTAAGCTAGCCGATCTAAGTCTATGACTTAAATAAGATCCGTTAGTATTCTAATTGGTTATTTATACCATCATTCCAGATTAGAGCCTTCCGGTAAATTGTACCTACACTTACTTAATTGGATACGGCTGTGCTTATTATATTTCTTATTTTAAAAGGATTGCTAAGCTCAGGTAAATACTCTTAACCTGTTTCCCCTATACGGGCTTGGGATACGGTAAAATATTTACCGCATGGTCGGGTATGGGATTCGAAGACCTATGTGTCGGGAAATTCAAATAACCCGTTTTAATTCGTATTTCTTGAACAAAACATTGGGGGTTAATGCGACCGTGTCCTGGATATCCTTGACTCATTTAATTGCAAATGGCCATGACCTAAGCACGGGGTGTAGGCATACACCTGACAGATGCGAAACGGTTTAAATAAACGATTTATGCCTAATACGGGTGTTCCTAATAAAGGAATAAATTATAATTTACAACCCATTAGAGGTTTTCCCAATAAGGGAATATGTGGTGTGTCGGTTAATCATGAACTGACATAGTTTCCGGTCCCCGTATGTACGTCAAGTTATGTAAAACTGATAACATGAGATATAGTTTGTCCCAAGTTATTTATAAAACATATGTACCAATTGTGTACATGAAACTGATTTCGAAATGTTTTCAAAATGAGTCGGTTGATTGTATTTACCAGTGAAAACTGACGTATTTTCAATATAATTAAACTACAGGTACAAATACGTAAATAGGCCAGAAGCTGCTCAGTAGCAACATAAGAGGATCTTGCAAATCCTTAGATGTGCCAAGTCTGCTAATTTTGTGTATATCTTCGATCCGCCTGTGGATCTTCGTTACAAACCATTATTGCTTGAACTTAAATATTTCGGTTTGTAATGATATTTACGATCCAAGACTTCCGCTGTGCTATTCTGTATTATTTGGTTATGATGACATCAACATACGTCTAAGTAAGAATTTTGACAACATGGTAAAAGATTTAGGTATACAATTTAAACATGTGGTTTGTGTAATAAAGTCTCCAAGAAGGAGGGTTGGTAACGATCACCGAGGTATGGGAATCACCTCAAATCCGTTGGTGAGGTCGTTTTAAGGAAGGAAGGAAACGAAGTTTGATCGTCTAGGTAAGGAATTCACTCCTATCTCGACGACGGCCTCCATTTCGGACTTCTCAAGAAATATAAGTCTAGTTGATGACATTTTGAAATCATATATGCAAATAATGTATAAGTGGATGGAAAGGTTTAATATGAATTGCGTAAAAACCTTAAAATAAATTAGAAACTTGAAAGAAAGGGTAACAAGTATATAAAAAGTCATGTATAAATTGAAATGGTATAAAAGAGAGTCTCAGAAAACATTAGACTGTTTCGGGTAGAGAAACGTCGACTATTCCAAAGTGAATCGAAGATCCTTTCGAATTAGAGAAACGTGCTTTGGCCTATAGGTAAAACGCTCTCGTCGAGAAGCGATTAACGGCATTTTACCCTTCCAGTTATTACACGTCTCTAATCGATTGGAAAATCGAAACTTTGGCGAGATTGAAAATCGAGGAATGGGACTTAATCGACAAGGTGCGGGTTTCACCCCTAACTTGACGATTTCGTACCCTAAGTGTGGTTGGCACTCTTCGGGTCAAAATTAATTTCGACACTTTGACGAGAGTCCAATAGAGTTTGAATGGGAAGTTTTCCATCAAGGTGTGGATGTCACTCCTAACTTGATGGTGTAACCTCGTATAAATATAAAGAATAAGCGTAATGAGAATCGTTCACCAAATTGTGGATATCACGCCTATTTCGGTGAAGTCGTCTCACTTGTGTAATACGAGTGTTTTCGAGTTTAGTATAATCGAGTAAAATGCATTAGGGAAGGCGTATGATTGAAATAATGTAACGAGTATGAACACGTAAAGAATTTCATAAATTTAACATATAAGAGACGTTTTAAAAAATTAGCATGTGAATCACGTATGGTCAAGTATGGTACTTAACTATAGACTAGGTCAAAAGCGTAGCAATCTACCTAATTCCCTATAGTTATGGCTCTGATACCAATCTGTAACACCCCAACCGATGGCGGAAACATCGGGATGAGACGAAAACAAGATTGCTCATTGCTCACAACATTATTAAGTGACAATAATTAATTAAACCATATTTCATTTCATAAGGATTGTCAAATACATCAATGTAACAAAACAAAGAACAATCTAACATTTGCAAAGTCATCACAAAATTGATACGTCGACATTAAACCTAACGTCTAATTTGTGTGTATCTAGTCCTTGCTATATTGTTTTCATAGCGTCATCTCCTTCAACCTGTAACATGTTTTAAAATAAAGTCAATGCAAAAGCAAAGGCGAGTACACAAGTTTAAGCATAGCATACGTATACGAATAAAGTTTTAACAATCCTCATGGCAACTAAATCTATACAAGAGCAATATCAAGGCATGCAATGCTAATAATCAAACCCGTAACGCAATCACGATGTTTTAACATGACCTCACGTGTTAAGCGATGGAGGTGGATGCGTGAATTCCTATAGCGCTAAGCATGTCAAACAAGGCTAAAAATAGTTAATGACTAAAGCACAGCACAACGTTTATCCCCAGACAAGCAACAAGTATACGATTCAAGTAGTCATGTGTATAGGATTGTTTGTGCGTTTCATAAAGTTTAAGTGTTTGTGATTTTTGTATATGGAAACATGTTACACCCAAAAAGTGATATAAAACAAATGTGGGTCGAGTGTACTCACAAAATTTGCTAAGTCTTCTTTGGAAATTCCACGACGAGTTGATGAGTGGGAGAAAGGGGACATCGAGGTCACCTTAAAAATGGCAAACGAATGTACATGAATAATAGAAGCTACGACGAAGGATTCGAATTGGAGTTGAAAGATATGTGTACGTTTAGCACGGGATTTGTGTAACGACTCTAAAGTTAAATTCGTCAAAAGTGCCGTAAAAGTGTTATCAAAATAATACAATAAATAAATATATATATTTTTGGCGAAAAGAAAGTAGATAAAAGCATATTTTGACGAAACGGGATAATAGACATATATGTATTTTTTTTAACGAAAAGAATAATGGATAAATATATATTGTTTGTCGGAAACACGTAATATATATATATATATATATTGCTGTTAGAGAAGTATAATTTTCGAAAAGTATATAATATATATTTATTTTGCCGGAAGGAATAATATGAGTATATCTTGTCGTTAAATAGATATATACTTTGACGAAAGGAATATTAAATAAATATGTTGTTGAACGGTGTAATGAATAAATGTGTTTTGTCGAAAAGCATAAAGTGAAAATATATATATATATTGCCGGAAGTGTAGTATTAGATATATTTATATGTTTTGTCAAAACGTGTAATGTATACTTACATATATGTTGTCGAAAAGTCTAATAAGTAAAAATATATATCTTGTCGCTCGGTATATTTAAGTAGATATGTTTCTTCGATAAGCGTACTAAATATATATATATATTTCATGTCGAAAGATATGATAAATAAGTATATGCATTTTGTCGATAAAGTGTCATGTATAATATATTTTGTCGAATAAAGTATCGTGTATAATATATTTTGTCGAACAACATAATTAAATAAATATAATACTTTGTCAAAAACTGGGCAGAGTTTCCCCTTCTTTTTGGACGATCCCGACAATCTAGTTGTCGATTAAATGTTTTCAAAACGCAATAATAACGAAACAATTTATATAATTATGTCTACAAATTTTATAAGGTTCGGTTACGTGATTATAACACTAATTAAATACAAAACAATATAAATAATAACATAAAAACTTGCGGCGTTAAAAGTATGACGTGTTTTGACTGAGTTGACTAAAGCATTGACTGAACTTGGCCCCGAACACCGAACCGAACATCGAATCTGACTGGTTTGACTGGCGTTGACTGTTTGACCAGGTTTGACTTTCGTTGACCAAGTTGACCAGGTTTGACTTTCGTTGACCAAGTTGACCAGGTTTGACCGAACACCAAACGAGACCCGAACCGAAGCCAAAACCTTCATTGACTCACTGCTGACCCGAACCTCTGCACCGAGACCCGAACCCGCTGAACATGAGCCATGAACTTGACTGAACCGAGATTCGACCCGGAGCTGACCCGTGGATTGTTTGACTGTTTGACCAGACCCGAGCTTGACCAGGTCTAACCGGGTTGACCCGAGCCTGCTGAAACCACAGCTGACCCGGCAAGAGCCCAAGCCAAAAACAGAATCGGAAGTCGAACCAATCTGAACAGAAACGAGCCGATCGAAATCAGAATTTAACCATCAATTTGATAATGAGTTAACCTGAAACGGAATACGAACCGAGTGAGACACGCACCTGAACCGAGGCTTGAGTTGAGATTAAGTAGAACCCGAATCCGGATCAAGTCTGAACCGAGTCGACTCGGAGAACCTGCCGCCGTGATGAACTACAACCGCCGCCGTAGGCCATGCCGGCACCACCTGAAACGAAACCAAATGGGGCCGGAGACGCGGATCTTTATAGATCTGAAAGAAAAAGGGAAAGAACAAGCTTAGAGGTGTTTACCGGAGGTTTTGGAGACGAACATGATGCTGGTTGACGCCGGTGTTGCTGCCGTCGAGCCTGCTGCCGCCGCTGCTATGTTTCGTTTGAATCACCCACCACCACCGTCGCCCGCTGGAAGTGACGGCTGCTGCCGCCATCGATCGAAACCGCCGCCGCTGCTACACCACCGTTGCTGAACCGATGCATTGTCGCAGCCGCGCCGCTGCTCCGCCGCCACGCCACCGCACCGCCGTCGCTCTATCTAGTCTCTCTCTCCTCACAGCTCCCTCTCTCTCCTCACAGCTCTCTCTCTCTCTCTGGCTGTCTGACTGAATATATGCGGGTGTGTGTGTGCAGGCGGAAAGGAGAAGGGGGGTAAGAGTGGGAGGTGGCTTCCGGAGTGTTTGGGGGTCGCCGGAGCTCGCCAGAAACGCGGCTCTGGTCAGACCCGAGCATCAAGGAACAGGGACAAGGGGCTAGGGTTTGGGTAAGAATGAAGAAGATAAGATGGTATTTATAGGATAGGGTTTAGTTAGGTTTAGGTGGTGTGTTGGGCCAAGGCCTGTTAACCCGATCTAACGTTTTTGAGTGGCCCGAACGTACCGACGAGATCCGATTTCAAGTACAAGTTTCATAAAACGTCGAATTTATTTTGTTTATTATTATTATTATTATCTAGAAAAATAATAAAAATACGAGGCGTTACACGTAGTGTGAAATTACCGAAAAGAGCGTTGGAAACGAACAGGTTATATTTTAAAAGTCTATGATTTTGTCAACATGATCGGTATAGCACCAAATAATACACCATAACTGAAAATAATATTAAAACATATAAAACACCATAGTTAGAGGTTTTTGTCTTACGTCATTCGAAAACTTCACATGTCTTAAACTTTTAAAGTAGACATGTTTTAACCCATTTTTTAAGTAATATGACGGGAATTTATAAGGCGTCGTCGAAATTTGGCCGAGATCTGACCAAAATAGGACTGTCATTGACAGCCTAGTGATTAATCGGCCATTAACCGGTTAATCTCCGATTAGTGATTAATGTAACATTTGTCAAAAACGGGTTTTCCAAACCCGCTTCGTTTGTAATCGAATATCAAGTTATAAATTTTTCGTTGCGTATTTACGTTTATTTTAATTTTAAACGATACATAATTAATTAACAAATTAGAAATTAAAAACTATAATTAATAAAAAGTGAAAAGAAATTAAATAAAAAAGAAAACCGGCTGCCGGGATTCGAACCCGGGTCAGCCGGGTAAGTCTAAAGACTTAACACGCACACATATAACCACTCCGCCACTTGATGTTTTCTGTGAGTTCTAGGAAACAATTAAATGATAACTTCACTCAGGAATCAACCGATTTACGCCAACTGTAACCGTAATCGGCTTTCAAACGTCCAAAACGTTTGAGTGATCGCGATTTTCTGTTAATAACCGATACACCGACATTTCTAATCAATTCAATCATGAATGGACTTGAATTCAAGTGATGTTCAGTTTTTATAACCGAAAACATTCACTTCTGGAATTACTTCAACAAAAGCTTCGTTTCGCGACTCAATTACATTCCCAGAACTTCTATTCTCGCTTTTACTCTCGTTTCTGATCGTCGGAATTGCTTTTTGAACTCGCCGGACTTTCGCTGGAAAACCGTCTCTTCCATCAAATCAGTAAGTCTCTCAATTCTTTCATCGTCTATCAGTTGTTAAGCTTTTGCTAACTCAAACCCTTCAATCAGAATCAGTTTCAGACGACGATATCGGATAATTAACTCTCGCCGGAAAACTTCTGAAAGTTCCCAATTCTCGCTGTGAAACGGTATAGCCTTTTAAACCTTCTGGTAAATCTTGTTCAGTGCTTCAATTCCGCATCTAGCTAATCAAAATTGTTAATCTGTCCACTCAGACGAAATCCGTAAAAACAGAGCCGACGACTTCGCCGGAATTCTGAAATAGATCGTTTCTACGGTATGTTTACTTTCGAAATTTTCTCTGCTATTTCATTTTAGTCATTTGAATGCTTGTTAATCGAATTAGACATGAATCAGTTGAATTATCATTATCTGTAATCTTGAGTGAAGAAGACGAAGTTCAGTTATATTATAAGATTAATTAAAATTAGTATATTGAACGGGTTAGACACACAGTCCAGTGGTGGACTGTGTGCAAACAATACACGCACGTCTCGAGTTCGATCCCTGTCCCAACCTCACTCTCTTGAAAATAAATGTCCATTTTAACCGAACCGGGATAACTCACAGAATCATGTTAAGTATAATAAAAACCGGATTATTAACCAGGTTAGACACACAGTCCAGCGATGGACTGTGTGCACATTAACCCACAGGTCCCGGGTTCGAGACCTGTTGACAGCACCGGTTCGATACATTTAAAATCCTTTTTAAAATAAATAATTTCTGGATAAATCTAAATAGTATATAAGTATAATTAAAAACAGAATTATTTCGGGTTAGACACGTAGCTCAGTTGGTAGAGCTGCGTGCACGCGTACGGGAGGTCACGGGTTCGAGTCTCACCCAGCGCACATATATAAGCGACCGGACCGGTCAACGGTCAACGGTCAAAAGTCAACATTTTTTTATTATTTTTATTTATTTATTTAATTTAAAAATCAATTAAAAATACTTAAAAATAACGTTTTTAAAGTTAGAAAATAGCCTTAAGCTCACAAAAAGATATCCAAAAATCCTATAAAAATTGTTAATAAAATCCACTTACTTACCGTACCTTTTCGTTATTAACTAGGTTAGTTATTCCTCGTCGATCAATCCTCTAAATTCGTGCGCAATCAACATCATTCACCGAACGCACCCAAGGTGAGTGAATCTCTACAAATTCCCCGTTTTAATCACGTTTTTGGGGTGTATCATGTGTCGTACCATTTATTATATTTAAAACATTGTGCATACATCATATCCATGAACAAATGTGTATTCAACTTGTCTCAACTGTTTGTGTGGTTATTGTTTAGATTTAATTTATCATTTTCAGTACATACATTATCATAGGCCGCCGCTCCCCATTACATTATGAGCGTTGAGCTGTTCCCCATTACATTATGAGCGTGAACCGGGCGTTGCCAACATACGATCGGCTCCATTTGATTGAGCCTTGATCGCACAGACATTCATCATAGGCCGTCCGTTCCCCATTAGATTATGAGCGTGAACGTGACGTTGACAACATATACAGTTTCATTCATGTTATATATTCATGCAAGTTGATATGTTATTGTATGTTATTGTATGTTATTGTTTGTTATTATTATTGTTTGATTATTTACATTTTGCTCACATATGACTATTGCACAATTTTTCCATGATAAAGGTAACAAGAAATCAATAATAAATGTTTATCTAACAAGGTTCACTCGCCAACTTATGTTGACCCAAAAAACCCCCATTTTTACACATGATACAGGTGATCCAGCCGCAGCAAGAAACACATAGGATTGGCTTAGAAGAATAAACTGGTTTAGAGCTTGGATCGTTTAGTTGATTATTTTTCTTTGTATTTGTATGAACATGTTTGGATTATTGAGGATGTAATTTTTACTTAAATAAATATGAAACATATTAGTAAATATAATGAGCTTTGGTGATAACCCAATTATGCCCCGACTCTTATTCCGCTGCGGGTCGGGGTGTGACAGATTGGTATCAGAGCCATGACTATAGGGATATAGGATAGGTTATTAGACCCTTAGAGCCTATACTATAGTTGATTAGAAATTTTTAAGATTTTTGTGTGTTACATGCAAAATTCATGATTTTTATATGTTTTATGTTTAATGTTACATTCAATGTTATGCAAGCATGTTCATAAGTACATATTATTATATAATGCCTATCATGAATCATATTCTCATAACATATCATATCCATGCGAGCACACACCACATCATTTTCATGATTGTTTTTGCAATGATTTTTGTATTTTCAAATCACATCAAAGTGAGTTCTCAAATGTAGTAACTGGAAGGGTACAAGTACCGGTAGTCGGAACGTCCTGTCTAGGCTGGCATTCGTATAAATCCAAAATAAAGGACCAGTTTGCCTACCTGGGGACTAACGATGAGAGTACGAAGTACCTATTAGGCCAAATCATGCTATACCAAACGTCGTGAGAGCTAAGCCCACTTTGAGTTGTCATTGTGTCTACACCTGGACACATTCCGACCATACATCTCGTAAACATATTTCGTGGTTTTCATTCGGGTAATGCGAGTGTTAAACCGCCAATACTAATGTGAATCCTACCAAGCCAATAGTCATGGGGGCCCACATGACTATACAGGTGAAGGTATGGGGGACATTTGAGGCCCAACATGAGCAAACCCAAGACATCCTATGGATGTAGTTGCATTATTGATATTTTTGTTATTTTCATTTTCTTTAAGACACATGACACCTAAAAAGACTCCATAAACTCACAATCTTCTTATGTATGTTCCTGTAGATGTCGGCTAGACAACAACGGGGGGTAGAAGATCAGGAAGGTCACACGAACGCTTGGCCACTCAAATCGCAAACCAAATGGCCGCGGTGCTTCCTGACATTGTGGTTCAGGTACAACAAGCTCTCGCCACAAATCCCACCAATCCTCCCCAGCAAGAAGACCAGAACATCGGCAACCCTCCTACCAACAAGTGCTCATATAAACATTTCAAGTCTTGCGATCCTCCGAAATTTGAAGGGACCGAAGGTGTCACTGCTCTCCTCCACTGGTTTGAGGAAATGGAAAACACCTTCCTCAACTGCGATTGTCCCGAGGATCGCAAGGTACGATACGCAACCGGGAGACTATTTGGGGTAGCTCTTACCTGGTGGAATACTGAAAAGGGTAAGAGAGGAATCGAAGATGAAATGGCCTTAACGTGGGAGGAGTTAGGGGAAATCATGACGAGACGATTCTGTCCTAGAAGTGAGATTAAAAAGTTAGAGGATGAATTTCATTCATTGAAGCAAAAGGGGGGAGATCATACTTCCTACAACAAGAGGTTTTTAGAGTTGAACCAGATGGTCCCTAACTTGTTCACCCCAGTTTACCGTTTAGTCGAGCATTATATTCGAGGTCTTCCCTCGAAAATTCAAGATTCAGTTCTCAGCACTTCGCCAGCAACACTTGAAGCTGCTATGGAACTAGCTACTGAACTGACCGAGTATCGAATTCGCAACGGTAAATTTAAAGAGGAGAAAAAGAAAGCCCCCGTTGAGGGCCAAACTTCAAACCATTTCACCTCCTCCTCTAAGTTTGCTAACAAGAGGAAACGTAACACCAGAAACTTCACTGTCACACAAACCAATTACCCTATTCCTGCTGCACCCATTACCCAAGTTGCCCCCTCACCTGCACCATATAAAAGGCCATACTCTGGCCCATTACCAAAATGCAACCGTTGCCAATACCATCACTTTCCTGATCATCCCTGCCAACATTGCACCGGCTGTGGTCGCGCAGGTCACACTGTTCAAACCTGTCGCATACCTCAGCGAACGAACCGCCACCAGCCCTCAACTCAAACCCACCATCAAATAATGGGTCAAGCCCAACAACCCCTACTACTACCACCTACCCAACATTTAGCCCAATCATACTACCAACCCAACTATCCAATGGTGCAACCTATGCGGGCTTGCTACAATTGTGGAGACCCAAACCACTTTAGAAACACTTGTCCACGTTTGGTGAACATTATACATGCTCAAGCCCAAGCAAATCCGGTGAATCAAGCTAACCAAGCTCCTCCACCTGCAAGAGGAAGAGCTTTCAACATCAACGCTAATCAGGCTAGAGCTGACAGCAATGTGGTTAACGGTACGTTCCTTATCAATGGTAGTTATGCATCCATGTTATTTGATACTGGCGCGGATAAAAGTTTTGTGTCCTTAGAGTTTGAACCCATCCTAAACCAAATTCATGATAAGCTCATGGAATCCATAACAGTAGAAGTTGCTGACGAGAAACCGATCTCATTAAACTCTATTATACGAAATTGTACTCTCACCTTAAACGATCACGACTTTCCAGTTGACCTCATTCCTATGAAGTTGGGAAGCTTTGACATTATAATTGGTATGGACTGGCTCAGCCAACATCAGGCTGAAGTTGTATGCCGCGAAAAGTTTATACGCATTCCTCTTGCAAACGGTCAGACTCTACGAATCTTTGGGGAAACCTCATCGAAAGGGCTCAGATTAATGTCCTGTCTTCAGGCTCGAAAATATCTCCGCAAGAATTATGTCACATTTTTAACCCATGTCGTCAAAAAGGGAACCATGGAGAAGAAACTTGAAGACATCCCAGTAGTAAAAGATTTCCCGCAAGTTTTTCCTTACGACATTTCAGGACTTCCTCCCTTGAGAGAAGTCGAATTCCGCATTGATCTTATACCTGGTGCTACACCAGTTGCAAAGTCTCCTTATAGGTTAGCCCCATCCGAAATGCAAGAGCTAGCCAGTCAATTGCAAGAGTTGACAGACAAAGGATTCATACGTCCTAGCTCCTCGCCTTGGGGTGCACCTGTCCTTTTTGTGAAGAAGAAAGATGGAACGTTTCGCATGTGCATCGACTACAGAGAACTCAACAAGTTAACGATCAAGAATCGCTATCCATTACCTCGCATTGATGATCTTCTTGACCAACTTCAAGGCGCCAACTGTTTTTCAAAAAAATCGACCTCCGTTCTGGTTATCACCAACTTAGAGTACATGAAGAAGACGTCCCAAAGATCGCCTTCCGAACTCGTTATGGTCATTATGAATTCATGGTCATGCCATTTTGTTTAACCAACGCTCCAGCTGTTTTCATGGATCTAATGAACAGAGTCTGCAAACCCTATCTCGATCGTTTTGTTATAGTCTTCATCGACGACATCCTCATTTACTCAAAGTCTAAGTCTGATCATGAACGGCACCTTCGACTCATCCTTACACTCTTAGAGAATGAAAATCTTTACGCCAAATTCTCCAAATGCGAATTCTGGTTAAAAGAGGTACAATTCCTTGGACATGTCGTCAATGACAAGGGAATACATGTCGACCCCTCAAAGATCAAAGCAGTACAAGAATGGCAAGCGCCACGTACACCAACCGAAGTAAGATCATTCCTTGGTTTGGCTGGTTATTATCGCCGTTTCATTTCAAATTTCTCCCGCATTGCTGTACCACTCACGGCTTTAAATCATAAAGGAAAACCCTTCATATTGGGACCCAAACAAGAAGAAGCATTCCAAACCCTTAAACAAAAACTCTGTGATGCACCAATTCTCACTCTTCCTGAAGGTTGTGATGACTTCGTGGTTTATTGCGACGCGTCAGGGCAAGGACTAGGCTGTGTTCTAATGCAAAGAGGAAAGGTGATAGCTTATGCTTCTAGACAACTCAAGACTCATGAGAAGAACTACACCACCCATGACCTAGAACTTGGAGCCGTTGTGTTCGCTCTTAAGATATGGAGACATTATCTCTACGGTACTAAGTGTGAAATATACACTGACCACAAGAGTCTTCAACATATCTTCAACCAAAAGGAGTTGAACATGAGGCAACGAAGATGGGTCGAACTTCTAAATGACTACGACTGTGAAATTCGGTACCACCCTGGCAAGGCAAATGTGGTGGCTGATGCACTCAGTCGAAAGGGTTATGCGAACTCCATTCGTCTTCTATGTTCGCAAATCATAACTGAAATTAAAGATCAAATTCGAGAAGCCCAACATGTTTCAATAACAGAAGACGACGTACGAAAGGAGCTGTCCTGTGGAGCTGAACTTAAAATTGAAACTAAAGCTGACGGTATTCTGTACTATCTAGATCGTATATGGATTCCTGACCACAACAACCTTCGTGAATTCCTTATGAATGAGGCACACAAAACACGATACTCTATACACCCAGGAGCCGACAAGATGTATCAAGACCTTCGATACACCTACTGGTGGCCTGGAATGAAAAAGGATATTGCTGTTTTTGTTTCCAAGTGCCTTACATGTTCCAAGGTAAAAGCTGAACATCAAAGACCCTCAGGACTTCTGGTCCAACCTGAAATACCTGTATGGAAGTGGGAAAACATAACCATGGACTTCATTACCGGGTTACCTCGCACTTCTGGTGGGTATGACACGATATGGGTAATCATTGATCGTCTTACAAAATCAGCTCACTTTATTCCAATCCGCGAAGATTTCAAGAACGAGAAGCTAGCTCGTATATACATCAGCGAAATCGTAAGCCGACATGGTGTACCGTTAAGCATTATTTCAGATCGTGATGGCCGTTTCACTTCACGAACATGGCAGGCCGTACAAACCGCTTTGGGTACACGATTAGACCTCAGTACTGCTTATCATCCTCAAACTGATGGACAATCTGAACGCACCATTCAAACTCTTGAAGATATGCTTCGAGCATGTGTCATAGACTTCAAGGGAAATTGGGACGCTCATCTACCATTAGTTGAATTTTTGTACAACAACAGCTATCATTCAAGCATCGGCATGGCACCTTTTGAAGCTTTATATGGTCGTAAGTGCCGATCTCCAGTATGTTGGCACGAAATTGGGGAAGCACAAATCACCGGTCCAGAATTGATTCAAGAAACCACAGACAAGATCCATCAAACTCGAAACAATCTTCTAGCGGCTCAAAGTCATCAAAAGAGTTATGCAGATAAACGACGAAAGCCTTTGGAGTTTAACATTGGTGATCATGTACTTTTAAAAGTATCACCGTGGAAGGGAGTAGTTCGTTTTGGCCAAAAAGGCAAGCTAGAACCACGCTACGTAGGACCTTTCAAGATACTCGAAAGAGTAGGACCTGTAGCATATAAGCTTGATCTACCAGAAGAACTCAACAGAATTCACCCCACGTTCCACGTATCAAACTTGAAGAAGTGCCTCGCTGATGAGAACCTCCATATTCCTCTGGAAGATATTCAGATTGATGAATCTATGCATTTTATTGAAAGACCAGTAGAGATCATGGACTTCGGAGAAAAACGTTTAAGACGGAGTCGCATTCCAATTGTTAGGGTACGCTGGGAGTCGAAACGGGGACCTGAGTTTACTTGGGAACGTGAAGACTCAATGCGCGAAAAATACCCGCATCTTTTTCCTACTACTGCTACTTAAATTTCGGGACGAAATTCCTACAAGTAGGGGATACTGTGACATTTGTCAAAAACGGGTTTTCCAAACCCGCTTCGTTTGTAATCGAATATCAAGTTATAAATTTTTCGTTGCGTATTTATGTTTATTTTAATTTTAAACGATACATAATTAATTAACAAATTAGAAATTAAAAACTATAATTAATAAAAAGTGAAAAGAAATTAAATAAAAAAGAAAATCGGCTGCCGGGATTCGAACCCGGGTCAGCCGGGTAAGTCTAAAGACTTAACACGCACACATATAACCACTCCGCCACTTGATGTTTTCTGTGAGTTCTAGGAAACAATTAAATGGTAACTTCACTCAGGAATCAACCGGTTTACGGCAACTGTAACCGTAATCGGCTTTCAAACGTCCAAAACGTTTGAGTGATCGCGATTTTCTGTTAATAACCGATACACCGACATTTCTAATCAATTCAATCGAGAATGGATTGAATTCAAGTGATGTTCGGTTTTTATAACCGAAAACATTCACTTCTGGAATTACTTCAACAAAAGCTTCGTTTCGTGACTCAATTACATTCCCAGAACTTCTATTCTCGCGTTTACTCTCATTTCTGATCGTCGGAATTGCCTTTTGAACTCGCCGGACTTTCGCCGGAAAACCGTGTCTTCCATCAAATCAGTAAGTCTCTCAATTCTTTCATCGTCTATCAGTTGTTAAGATTTTGCTAACTCAAACCCTTCAATCAGAATCAGTTTCAGACGACGATATCGGATAATTAACTCTCGCCGGAAAACTTCTGAAAGTTCCCAATTCTCGCTGTGAAACGGTATAGCCTTTTAAACCTTCTGGTAAATCTTGTTCAGTGCTTCAATTCCGCATCTAGCTAATCAAAATTGTTAATCTGTCCGCTCAGACGAAATCCGTAAAAACAGAGCCGACGACTTCGCCGGTATTCTGAGATAGATCGTTTCTCTGGTATGTTTACTTCCGAAATTTTCTCTGTCATTTCATTTTAGTCATTTGAATGCTTGTTAATCGAATTAGACATGAATCAGTTGAATTATCATTATCTGTAATCTTGAGTGAAGAAGACGAAGTTCAGTTATATTATAAGATTAATTAAAATTAGTATATTGAACGGGTTAGACACACAGTCCAGTGGTGGACTGTGTGCAAACAATACACGCACGTCTCGAGTTCGATCCCTGTCCCAACCTCACTCTCTTGAAATAAAAATGCCCTTTTTAACCGAACCGGGATAACTCACAGAATCATGTTAAGTATAATAAAAACCGGATTATTAACCAGGTTAGACACACAGTCCAGCGATGGACTGTGTGCACATTAACCCACAGGTCCCGGGTTCGAGACCTGTTGACAGCACCGGTTCGATACATTTAAAATCCTTTTTAAAATAAATAATTTCTGGATAAATCTAAATAGTATATAAGTATAATTAAAAACAGAATTATTTCGGGTTAGACACGTAGCTCAGTTGGTAGAGCTGCGTGCACGCGTACGGGAGGTCACGGGTTCGAGTCTCACCCAGCGCACATATATAAGCGACCGGACCGGTCAACGGTCAATGGTCAATGGTCAACAGTCAAAAGTTAACATTTTTTTTATTATTTTTATTTATTTATTTAATTTAAAAATCAATTAAAAATACTTAAAAATTACGTTTTTAAAGTTAGAAAATAGCCTTAAGCTCACAAAAAGATATCCAAAAATCCTATTAAAAATTGTTAATAAAATCCCCTTACTTACCGTACCTTTTCGTTATTAACTAGGTTAGTTATTCCTCGTCGATCAATCCTCTAAATTCGTGCGCAATCAACATCATTCACCGAACGCACCCAAGGTGAGTGAATCTCTACAAATTCCCCGTTTTAATCACGTTTTTGGGGTGTATCATGTGTCTTACCATTTATTATATTTAAAACATTGTGCATACATCATATCCATGAACAAATGTGTATTCAACGTGTATCAACTGTTTGTGTGGTTATTGTTTAGATTTAATTTATCATTTTCAGTACATACATTATCATACGCCGCCGCTCCCCATTACATTATGAGCGTTGAGCTGTTCCCCATTACATTATGAGCGTGAACCGGGCGTTGCCAACATACGATCGGCTCCGTTTGATTGAGCCTTGATCGCACAGACATTCATCATAGGCCGTCCGTTCCCCATTACATTATGAGCGTGAACGTGACGTTGCCAACATATACAGTTTCATTCATGTTATATATTCATGCAAGTTGATATGTTACTGTATGTTATTGTTTGTTATTGTTATTGTTATTGTTTGATTATTTACATTTTGCTCACATATGACTATTGCACAATTTTTCCATGATAAAGGTAACAAGAAATCAATAATAAATGTTTATCTAACAAGGTTCACTCGCCAACTTATGTTGACCCAAAAACCCCCATTTTTACACATGATACAGGTGATCCAGCCGCAGCAAGAAACACATAGGATTGGCTTAGAAGAATAAACTGGTTTAGAGCTTGGATCGTTTAGTTGATTATTTTTCTTTGTATTTGTATGAACATGTTTGGATTATTGAGGATGTAATTTTTACTTAAATAAATATGAAACATATTAGTAAATATCATGAGCTTTGGTGATAACCCAATTATGCCCCGACTCTTATTCCGCTGCGGGTCAGGGTGTGACAATTAATCGGTGACTAATCGGAGACTAGTCGAGATTTTGACCCCATTAACCAATTTTAACAATCATTGACCATAATTGACTCTCAACTAATGACTACCGTCATTGACCAATACTAACCCTAATTGATCATGACCGATAGACTTTACTAAAAATACAAATAAAGATATTTTTCTTTTCTTTTTTTTAGCATCCACGAGTAGTTTTCTTTCGAACGATAAACTTCTATATAAAATATAGAAACAGGTCAGCAAGAAACTCGTTACCAAAGTTACTGTAACAACCATGAAATTTTCAGCTTTTAATCGTGAATCATTTTCGTACTTAGCGACTCAACTCATTAATACATTCATATACTTTTTTTAACGTGCTAACAAGATGATTATGCAAATACTTCTAATTATCACCTAGTGTTAAATTACTGAAAAGAGCGTTGATGAGAAACCAGTTATATTTAAAAGTCTATGATTTTGCCAACAACATCGGTGTAGCACCAAATAATATATCATAAGTGAAAATAATATTAAAACATATAAAAACTATAGTTAGAGGTTTTTTATCTTACGTCATTCGGAAACTTCACATGTCTTAAACTTTTATAATCTTAAGACGTGATACGTCGTCCAGCATCTAATATAATATTATTTGCTAAATTTTATAAAATTAGTGGGTAATATTATTTCTTTAGTCAATTGATTCAAGAACTCACAAACTCACACCATACTTTTATAAAAAAAAGATAACAAGATTTATATAAAAAAATGAGATTTCTTATAAAAATGGATGAATCTTCCATGCCCACCTTTTTATTTTACCCTTGTTTAAAGACATGATTTATAAAAATCACCCAACACTTGTCTACCATACATTTTAATCTTACACTTATCTTGCAGATGTTGACACCTACACCCCTTTGCTCCCGTATAAATACCAACCTTCCCTTTACCGTTTTTCATAACAAAACTCACTAAGAACTCTCAAAAATCCCTGCACTTTTTACTCCCTTTTCCCCTCTTAAAATGAAGATTTTTTGCTCCCAAGTAAGTCTCAACAAAACCGATCTTTGTTTAGATTTTATTCTTCGTACAAATCTTTACTATTCTTGCACCATTATCCTTTGTTTTGCACTTTATTCCAAAATACATTAATGCACATATTATATCACCTATGATCTAAAAACATGTTCAATATTTTATTTACGCATAAAAACCCTAAAAATGATCAACGGGAACACATAAGTGTTGTTCCCGTTTTGGACAGATTTTGTGTTGTCACTTTGGACGATCATAACTTGGTGAAAACTTACCCAAATCAAGTAAACTCTTATTTCATGATTAAATACATCGAAATGCGGTTTTAACGATATATGACACGCTTAAAAACACTTCCGTTTGGAACCAACCATCTAAAACCAAATTGAAGCGCAAAGCTAAATGATCTGTAAAGATCCACAGTTTTGACCATTTTGCGGGTTCCAAACAAAAAACTTTCTAAATGAAAGTTGTAAAAAAACATTCTAATTTAGTTTACTGGAAATTTTATAAACTTGTAGTCCTATAAAGATTCAAAAGATAGAATGAAGGTGATTAGAGTTTGTTATAATAAAACAAATATCAAGCTTCATAATAAAAATGAAGAAGCATCAAACAATACAAAATGAAAACAAATCCAAACACCTAAAAAAGGAAATGTCTGGTAAAAAATGATTGATTGGAACAAATAATCAAACTCCCAAAAAAATGACCATCAAACATAAATCTATTATTTCATATTTGTCTTTAAAATGTCAAGCTTAAACTCCTTATTAGTAATATCCTTCAAAATGTCAATTAAATCTCCATTTCTTAATTTCCTTAGACATAGTTGAAATTCCATCCAAAGTATAAAGATCATTCACTTTAGAGTTCTTTCCTTTTAACACAATCAAAGTGTTTTTTTTTTCACTTTATAGTATTAAAATTCCAACTATTAACATAAGATTGTAAAGCAACATTTCTTTGGCTACATATTTCTGAATGAAAAAAATACAATTAGTATTACAATGTCATAAATGGATTTAATATTAGTATAGTAAGATTAGGTAATGAAATATAACAAAAAGGCAAGAGTTTACAGTACCTGATGATTATTTAATATTTTAATATGGTCCAAAATAACTGATTTATTATCAATTATTTTCTTAATTTCATATAGTTTATTTAGTTTTTCTAAGTTTACTCAGTGCCCTAAATTTTGAAAGCTAAATTTTTTTTTCAATTAAAGAGTTAACTTCATTTGGAAAACTCATGTTTTCAACATCGTGTAAAAATGTAATTACTTTGTGTAATATAATAAATTGAAATTACGAATGTAATTAAAAATTATATAAAAAATGAAAAAAAAAATTCACCTACAAACATAATGTTTGCATCAAGCAACTGCCTTGTAGACTTTTGAATAACCTGAATAGCCTCATGTTCATATTAAATAAGTGATACATCACCATTAAATAAGTGATACATCACCACTGTGTCTTGTACTCGAATCTTCATCTTAAATCTAACGATATTATGAATAGGTTATGTTAATGTTAATAATGTAATTGATGCTAAAAAAATATGAAAGTTATAATCATAACATTTTTGTGGAAATACCTTGTCACAGTTCATCACAATCGAAACTGGTGCACTCATAAACCAAATGTTCCTCATAATCAAAATATCCCTTATGTTGTAACTTTTCGTATTTTTTACTTTCTATTTTTAGAAACTTGTAATCGTATTCCATTTTAGAGGTGTTCATGAGCCGATCCGATCCGGGCAAGGGTTTGCTCGTTCTCGAATTGAATTACAACCGATCCGATCCGATTGGATCGAATTTGCAAAACCGAGCACAAAAGTGATGCTCGTGCTCGGATTGAAATTTGAATCGAGTGGATCGTTTTCACTCGGTTTCGTTCGGTTTTTCTCATTATCGAAATTAAACATGTGTAGCAACAAAAAAAAAACTGAAATCAAGACTATTACAAGGTTGCATTCAACAAAAACAAATCCTAAATTAATTTAAACATGTCCAACATAACAAAAGCAATACATAACTAAAATCATGATTCTAAAAATTTTCTTAACAATATCAAGAAGCACAATATATATATTAATTATTGAGATGGGCTAGTATGTTTCTTGGGCCACTTATCTATATATATATATATATATATATATATATATATATATGTTATTTAATAAAAATAATTCGTGCGAAACCGAGTGATCGTCGAGCGAGCGGACCTTTGCTCATGCTTGGCTCGTTTTCAAATCGAACCGAGCTGAACGGCTCATTTACAAACCGAGCGGGAATCGAACGAGCATTTTTCTGGCATTTTTCGAGCGCTCGTCGAACGAGCATTTTTCTGGCATTTTTCGAGCGCTCGTCGAACAGTTTGGGTAGCCCTATTCCGTTTCAATCATTGTATTCCAAGACTTGCGATCAATGGAAATCCACATTTGTTTATTCATGCATATAGAATATGTAACCAATCATGAAATTCATATTTTATACGAAACCAAAACATACTTTATGCATACATTATCATCGGAATGTCAATCATACATTACACATACACCCTAAATGCATAAAAACATGTTAAAACATAAGTTTATAACTTGAAACATCAACAAAAGCAAGTGCAGGGACTAGAAACGAACAAAATGCAACAACTTTGGAGAATCATGGTGTCACACCCTCAATTTCCACTTGCGGAGTTTTACCGCGAGGCGTGTGAACAAACCAGAATCTGAGACACTAGTAACGTCGAACGACTCTATATGATTTGTTAATACGTTTTCCAAAATCATTTGTTTAACCATTCGTAGTAAATTTTAGGTCGTTTGGTTTCAATGTTTAGCGGAAGCATTAGTTTTTTTTTTTTAAAGTTGAGCGGAAGCATAAAGATAAAGTAAAGGAACGGGCGCCAACACAAACGCCAAAACTAAAGAAAAACCCAAAACAATGTTTGTAAATGAGACTCGATAAAAATATGTCTTGATCAATGCAAGTGAGTGCACCTAGAGCTCCTAGCGTCCTGAGAAACATGTAAAGAAACAAGTGTCAACATTAAAGAAGAGTGAGTTCACAGGTTTTCATAAGTTCATTTGTTCGGTTATAAGTTTGTTTCCCCCGTTATCCCTAACCCGGGATAACGGTTTAGTTCCATTATTCCCAACCCGGAATAATACTGATGGTTCCATTATTCCTCACCCGGAATAATATTGATGTTCCATTATTCCTAACCCGGAATAATAACGTTGTTGGTTCCATTATCCCTAACCCGGGATAATATTGTTGATTCGTAATTAAGTTCAATGTTAATATATATAGGTAGCTAGCCTAAAGTTATGTCACGTAAGTGTTCGCGATCGAAGCTGACTGTTGTGCCTCCGTGTTGCCAGGCCTATCACTGACCATGGCGAAGTTAGGCCAAATTATTCACCCGTTGACCATACCCGGTCGGCTAGCGCGACTAGCTCGGATGGGGCTTGTCGGGCCCAGTAGTACTACTTATAATTTCCCCGCTATCTAAACCCAATACTAACGATCCGAGATTGTCGAGGACTTGTGTGATATAGCTGCTTAGTGACCATAACGTACATTAACATTAACTTAGTTACCGAATAGTTTAATGACGTTAATTTCGTATAACGTAAAGAGATAGAGTTGTAGAGTGTATACATGTTTCTCCCCCTGTTGTTTAAAACCGGATAAAATTAGGGGCCGTGAACTCACCTTTAGTTGCTCGGTTAGTGTAACACAGATGTAGCAAATGATGGGACCGCTAATTGCGTCCTAACAAGTCAATTGATTTAGAGTTAGTGTGGCGATCACACTGATACAAGTCCTACACATACTAACACACAATGCGGTACATACAATGACAATTCCTAAGACTCAAATCATGCATCCAAGTATCATCATGTCAATATAGTGATCAAAACAATTTATCATGAACACAATCAATCCATACAACACTTTGGTACATACATTCGCAAGTTATCAAGTTTTCAGCTTATATACTCATAATTAGGCTGTTTTCAAGGATTTCTATAAAATAGTTCCAACATTCCAAAAATTCCAATTATTTTACAGAAGGTGTCAACTATACTGTAGAATTTTGTATAAATTTTTCAAGTCCTAATACTTTACCAATTATTCATAAATATTAATATACTAGGCTGCAGTCAGATTCGTCACTTTCTGACTGCAGTCCACGGGAGAATTCATTTAAAAATCATCGTTCGTCCAATTAACAAAATTCCAGTGGGAGTTTCCCGGAAATTTCCATATCTAGTTTCTGTACAAATTTCATGATTCGACTCCCTACAGATTATTAGATCCGACTCGATAAACAACTAACGATTTTTCAGAATTTTCACAGCTTCAGTTACTGAACTTAATTGGCCACTTAAAAATACCAAACGACTTCAGAAAAATATGAATCCAGCGCCATTAGAAGCGTTTTTCAAAACTCTACGTTTTAGACTTCAGAAAATCCGTTTTTCGATAAATAATAACCAAGTTACAGCCAGTTGAAGTTGGCTTTAAACACCATTCAGCGTCCTGATTCATCACTTTATCACAATCTAACCCGCTTAAACCATCGATACATTGAACATAAGCGATCAAGAACAGAATTACCAATCATATATCATCATATATATCATACCCATGCAAACCCTAATCATAACATATAGTTTTTATTACACAAAACGCAGCCTAATGTTTCTGGATTCCGCTAATCATCTTAACCGCAACTAGCATAAACAAATCGGCTAACAACATAACACTACATTCAAACATGATCAAGAGTTTATAATCCTATTATAACTTTGCAAATAATGATAACTCTAACCTTTTACACCGAAGATTAATGAACCGTGAGTGAGATGGGGAGCCGATTCGGATGTTGAAGGTGATCGCGACCGAGAGCAAGGAGTGAGGAAGACTTGTCGCGACCGAGAGGGATGTAGCAAGGCTGTTTGCGACCGAGAGATTGAATGGAAGGCTGCCGTCGGCTGTTTCACAATCAGGGTTTGTGTGTTTTTGTTTTTGAAACAATGCACATGCATGTATGTGTATATATAGCGCAAGAGGTCAAGAAGAAGGGAAGGGTTTGCGGTTTGGGTACTCACGGCCGCAAGGGGTTCGGGTGGGTTGGTTTGGGTCTAAAACTTGATCCCCAAGTTTTGGTTAACTCCTTGAGTCACAAGGAAATGAGGTTGGCTCGTGTCGCGGCTCGGTTCGATACATTTATCTATCTACTACATCTATATTTTATAACTAAAACAAATCACGAAATCGGAACATCACACAATAACTCACCAACTTATAAATGTTTAAGACGTAGCACGTAATTCATTTGACAAGTACACGAAATTATCGTAATTATTTCGAGCGTGCAATTTAAGTCTTCGAATCAATTTAGCATAGGAACGAATAACCGTGAAGTAGTGCGTTTAAGATGTCTGAAAAACCGGGATGTCACATTATCCCCATGTTGAAAGAATTTTCGTCCCGAAAATTGAGTAAACGCGGTTTAGAATGCAGCGTACATGTTTAGAGTGCCACGCACAAAGATTTAGTTCGTTAACAATGGTACGCGAAATTACAAGAAATTCCCAAGTGCCACGCACAAAGATTTAGTTCGTTAACAATGGTACGCGAAATTACAAGAAATTCCCAGGTTGTCACATCATCCCCATGTTAAAAGAATTTTCCTCCCAAAAATTTAGTTGGTGGTATCGTTAACTTGTTGCTGAGCTGCAAAGAGGTGTGGGTATTTGCTTTTCATTTGGTCCCCTCTTTCCCACGTGAACTCCGGTCCACGCTTAGAGTCCCAATGAACCTTGACGATCGGAATCTTACTATGCCTTCGAGTCTTGATCTCACGATCCATGATCTCGATAGGTTGTTCCACAAAGTGCAGTTGTTCATCCACTTGAATCTCATCCAATGGAATAACTAGGGTTTCATCTGATAGACACTTCTTCAGATTTGACACGTGAAAAACGTTGTGAACTCCACTGAGTTTTGCAGGAAGGTCTAATTGATAAGCTACGGGTCCAATACGTTTCAGGATCACAAACGGGCCTACGTACCGTGGGTTTAGTTTGCCTCGTTTCCCAAAGCGGATTACACCCTTCCAGGGTGACACCTTCAGTAGGACGCGGTCGCCTACTTGAAATTCGAGCGGTTTGCGTCGTTGATCAGCGTAGCTTTTCTGTCGATCTCGTGCCGCCGCCATGCGGTTTCTGATTTGTACAATCTTTTCAGTAGCCTAAAGTATCAACTCAGGGCCTGTGAGTTGACTGTCACCGACTTCTGCCCAACAGACCGGTGATCTACATTTACGACCGTATAATGCCTCAAATGGTGCTGCCGATATACTCGTATGGTAACTGTTGTTATACGAGAATTCCACTAAAGGCAGATGGATTTCCCAACTATTCCCGAAGTCTACTACGCATGCCCTAAGCATGTCTTCCAAGGTCTGTATGGTCCTTTCGCTTTGACCATCAGTCTGAGGGTGATAAGCTGTGCTCATATCTAAGCGTGTGCCCAACGCTTTCTGAAGTGACTGCCAAAAGTTGGACGTGAAGCGAGCATCTCTGTCTGAGATGATGGACGTTGGCACTCCGTGCCGAGAAACTACTTCCTTAATGTAGATGCGAGTCAACTTCTCCATTTTATCTGTTTCTTTAATAGCTAGGAAGTGTGCGGACTTAGTTAAACGATCCACGATTACCCAGATGGTATCGCAACCACCCAAAGTTCGCGGGAATTTAGTGATGAAATCCATCGAGATCTGATCCCATTTCCACACTGGGATCTCAGGTTGTTGAAGTAGCCCCGATGGTTTCTGATACTCTACCTTGACTTTTGCACAAGTCAAACACTTGCTCACGTAGGTGGCTATATCAGCTTTCATGTTGGGCCACCAATATGCAGCTTTAAGGTCTTGATACATCTTATCCGAACCAGGATGGACAGAGTATTGGGATTTGTGAGCTTCATCCATGACTAGCTTTCTGAGGTCTCCGTAGAGAGGTACCCATATGCGATTCATGAATACCGGGCTCCATTGGGTTTTACTTCCCAATCGCGTTCCATTTTTCCCACTGATTCGGCTTTGATGTTTTCTTCCTTAACTGCTTCTAACTGTGCGTCGCGTATCTGTTCGGGTAACCCCGAATGAATAGTGAGCTGTAGTGCTCGTACCCGACGAGGTTTCAAGTGTTCCTTCCTACTGAGGGCATCAGCTACCACGTTAGCTTTACCCGGGAGATACCGAATGGCACATTCATAATCGTTCAAGAGTTCGACCCAGCGACGTAGTCGCATGTTCAACTCCTTCTGATCAAAGATGTGTTGGAGGCTCTTGTGGTCTGTAAAGATTGTGCACTTCGTTCCATATAGGTAGTGTCTCCAAATCTTAAGTGCAAACACTACTGCTCCCAATTCCAGGTCATGCGTTGTGTAGTTTTTCTCGTGAACCTTCAATTGTCGGGACGCATACGCGATGACCTTATCGCGTTGCATGAGTACGCATCCCAATCCCTGAATGGAAGCATCACAATATACTACAAAATCATCTGTCCCTTCCGGCAAGGACAGAATGGGTGCACTGCAAAGTTTCTGTTTCAGCAATTGAAATGCCGCTTCCTGCTTGTCACCCTAAGCATACTTGATGCCTTTCTGGGTGAGGGTAGTAAGCGGTTGCGCGATCTTTGAAAATCCCTCGATGAAACGTCTGTAGTAACCAGCCAAACCCAAAAATTGGCGGATCTTCGTCGGTGTCCTGGGTGCTTCCCAGTTTTTGATAGCTTCAATCTTGGCAGGGTCGACGTGGATACCCTTTTCATTTACGATATGCCCGAGGAACTGAACTTCCCGAATCCAGAAATCACACTTTGAAAGCTTGGCATATAGTTTCTCTTGTTGAAGTAATCCCAGCAGCAATCGTAGATGTTCAGCATGTTCTTCTTCACCTTTAGAGTAGATGAGTATGTCATCGATGAACACAATGACAAACTTGTCGAGGTATGGTTTACACACACGGTTCATGAGATCCATGAACACCGCGGGCGCGTTGGTGAGACCGAAGGGCATGACCAAGAACTCATAATGGCCATACCAAGTACGAAATGTCGTCTTCCCTGACGCGTAACTGGTGATAACCGGACCGTAGATCAATCTTGGAGTAGTAGCTTGACCCTTGAAGTTGGTCGAAGAGATCGTCGATGCGAGGTAACGGGTATCGGTTCTTGACAGTAACTTTATTGAGTTCCCTGTAGTCGATGCACATGCGGAAGGCCCGTCCTTCTTCTTGACAAAAAGGACTGGAGCTCCCCATGGCGAAGCGCTAGGTCGGATAAATCCTTTTTCTAACAGTTCCTGAAGTTGGGTCGACAGC
Source organism: Scalesia atractyloides (assembly GCA_947069175.1). NCBI lineage: Eukaryota > Viridiplantae > Streptophyta > Magnoliopsida > Asterales > Asteraceae > Scalesia > Scalesia atractyloides. Next base: position 44,746,479 of record CAMTDV010000019.1, on the reverse strand, counting down.
TCTTGCAGCTCGGCTGGAGCTAGGCGGTATGGGGCCTTGGCGATAAGAGTTGCATGGTTCGCCAATTCAATCTCAAACTCCAATTGTCGATGTGGTGGAAGACCAGGTAACTCCTCTGGAAATACATCGGAAAAATCACGAACGACGGGGATGTCTTCTATACGTTTTTCGTCTTTAGGCTGTTCGGTAACCAGTACGAGCAAAGCGAAGGAGTTCTTCCTCCGAAGATACTTCTGTGCTTGCATGTAAGAGATGATGTTTGTGACGGCGCTTGCCTTCTCGCCTTGCACCGTCAAGATTTCGTCGTTAGAGAGCGGAATACGGATAGATTTTTCGAAGCAGAGAACTTCAGCTCGGACGTCGGATAGCCAGTCCATTCCGACTACCACGTCAAAACTACCCAGGGTAGTTGTCATCAGATCAATGGTAAAGGTGTGACCCGTGAGTTTGAGTTGACAGCCGGATACTATATGGGTCACATCTACAGATTTACCATCGGCGAGTTCTATGACGTAAGGGGTCTCTAGGGGTTTAGGCGTGAGATTTAGGTTCTTCCTAAAAGACTCAGATATAAAACTCCTATCCGCACCGTATAAAAAAGCACAGTAGCAAAATGTTCATTAAGGGGAAACTTACCGGTGACCACGTTCGATTCATTTCTGGCCTCTCCGCGGCCCAACGTAAATGCGCGACCTTTGGCACCTCCTGTGCCACCATTTCCATTATTGTTGTTGTTATTGTTGTTGTTGTGGTTATTGTGGTTGTGGTTGTTCCCACCATTGTTGTTGTTGTTACGAAGTTGTGGGCAGTCTCTTTTAAAGTGGGTAGTGCTACCACACTGATAGCATCCCCGGTTAACACCCTGCTGCTGACCCTGGGGTTGATTTTGGTTTTGTCGGGACATGATTTCCCCGCGACAATCCTTTGCCGCATGTCCCACCTTGCCACATCGTTGGCAGCGATTCCCGACACAAGGGCCGTGATGATGAAGATTACAGCGATTGCACTGCGGCTTTCGACCCACATAGCCGCTTGCGTTCTGGTTGTTGTTGGCGGGCTGATTATTGTGACCCCGGTGGCTGTTGAAATTATTGAACCGTTTCTGGTTCCCCTGTTGTGGCTGGGATGACGAAGACTGTCGAGCAGACGAGTCTTCAAACTTTCTTTTATTATCAGGGGCAACTTCAGTCGTACCCCGAGTTGGCAACTTCTTTTGTTCCACCGCCTTATCGGTGAGTTTGTGCGCCAACCTGATTGCTTGATGTTCAGTTGAAGGGTTGCTAGCCATTACCATACCCTGAATCTCAGGGACCAGACCCCCAAGGTAAAACTCGAGTCGTTTCTCAACAGTGTTGGCCAGATCGGGACATAGAAATACCAGGTCGTGATGTTTCGCTGTGTATGCTTCGATTTCAGATCCCACCATCTTGTGGTTCCATAATGTTTGCTCCAACTGTTTAACCCTGTCTCGCGGACAGTACTCCTCTTTGATTAGGGCCTTAAACTCGGCCCAGGCCATTGCATTTGCAGCAATAAGTCCACACGTTTGGACTTGTGCATTCCACCAAGTTAGTACCCCATCTTCCAATGTTGAGGCTGCATACTTGACCTTGTTGGCCTCCAGACAGTTGCACATTTCAAACACTGATTCGGATTTTCGATCCAGCGGACCAGTCCTATGGGTCCTTCTGCCCCCGTGAATTTGCTTGGCTTCGCGTCGAGGAACATCTTGTAGGGGTTAAGACCCCCTCCTGCTGACAGAGGATAGGTAGTCAGCGAGAAATTTTTACTAGCCCAACTATTAGATTTTCCCATGAAAATTTAATAATGGTTACCTGCCGGTTGGTTCTGAACACCCGCTAGAGCTGCATTCACGTGCTCTTGGATCATTGCAGCTAATTCTTCGGGCGTCATGTTAAGGTTTCCGCGACGTCCAGTTGCCATTTAGATCTTCGTAAGACAACATAAACACACACCGATAAGTATATATATCCAATATAGTTATCCTATTCCATACTTAAATAATTCCTCAAGTTATGTCAACCCAAATAAATTAAATAGTCAAAAGAAATACTCGATTAAATAAAATTTCAACGTCTTACAAAGTGCCAACCAAACATATGAGTTTACTATAAAGTCTCAAGTTTAAACATAAGTAGGAAAATAAATAGACTGAAGGAAAGTAAATAAAATAAGCGAGACGTGTCAGTCTTCTACGTCTCCATCTCCCAAATCGCTATTGTTACCGTCATCCTCCGCGGCGTTTCCAGCCTCTACAGCTGGGTCTTCCTCCGGATCCTCCTCTGGATCCTCTTCTGGATCCTCTTCTGGATCCTCTTCTGGATCCTCTTCCGGTTCCTCCTCTACCGGCACTGGAGGGGCCGGTGCTGGTGCAGGTACTGGTACAGGTGTCTGATTCTGTTCTAGTTCTTGAATTCTCCAGCTAGACTCAAGAACCCTGTCTTCTAGCCAGTCAGCCCTTAGCTGCTCAGCACGAAGGTCTCTGGCTAAAGTGTTACGAGCTATCTTACTCGTATGTTGCTCTTCCTCGAGCGATCCAGTCTTACCTGTCAATTGTCGTATCATCCATCCCTGTGCTAGGATGGTTTCATGCATTCTTTCTAATTGTTCTTGTTGTTTCCGTATCATATCTCTAAGTAGGTCGTTCCCTACTTCTACCGAGTTAACCGGTTCGACCGGCACAGCGATGGTCGGGCGTGAGGACGACTCCTCCCCTAGAGCGAGCCTTTTTCTCGCAGCTGAGCGTGTCTCCACGCCATAAGATGGTGAGGGTTCCACCATAGGTGCCTTTCCTGGCGCCCTTGGTTGCAAAAGTTTGTCGGATGATGATGATGATGATGACATTGCCTGTTAGGTTGTGTAGTTAGTTACGAGTTGCATTCATTTCTTATTATGCATTCATATTCTACATAACACAGTTGTGGTATAATACATAACAAGATATAACAATTCGGTGCCAAACTAAGTCTATTGTCGTGGAATCAGCTATAGTTTAGGTCTACTTTTAATGCAAACCTGGTTCTCTATAGCTAGAGGCTCTGATACCAATCTGTCACACCCTCAATTTCCACTTGCGGAGTTTTACCACGAGGCGTGTGAACAAACCAGAATCTGAGACACTAGTAACGTCGAACGACTCTATATGATTTGTTAATACGTTTTCCAAAATCATTTGTTTAACCATTCGTAGTAAATTTTAGGTCGTTTGGTTTCAATGTTTAGCGGAAGCATTAGTTTTTTTTTTTTTAAGTTGAGCGGAAGCATAAAGATAAAGTAAAGGAACGGGCGCCAACACAAACGCCAAAACTAAAGAAAAACCCAAAACAATGTTTGTAAATGAGACTCGATAAAAATATGTCTTGATCAATGCAAGTGAGTGCACCTAGAGCTCCTAGCGTCCTGAGAAACATGTAAAGAAACAAGTGTCAACATTAAAGAAGAGTGAGTTCACAGGTTTTCATAAGTTCATTTGTTCGGTTATAAGTTTGTTTCCCCCGTTATCCCTAACCCGGGATAACGGTTTAGTTCCATTATTCCCAACCCGGAATAATACTGATGGTTCCATTATTCCTCACCCGGAATAATATTGATGTTCCATTATTCCTAACCCGGAATAATAACGTTGTTGGTTCCATTATCCCTAACCCGGGATAATATTGTTGATTCGTAATTAAGTTCAATGTTAATATATATAGGTAGCTAGCCTAAAGTTATGTCACGTAAGTGTTCGCGATCGAAGCTGACTGTTGTGCCTCCGTGTTGCCAGGCCTATCACTGACCATGGCGAAGTTAGGCCAAATTATTCACCCGTTGACCATACCCGGTCGGCTAGCGCGACTAGCTCGGATGGGGCTTGTCGGGCCCCGTAGTACTACTTATAATTTCCCCGCTATCTAAACCCAATACTAACGATCCGAGAGATTGTCGAGGACTTGTGTGATATAGCTGCTTAGTGACCATAACGTACATTAACATTAACTTAGTTACCGAATAGTTTAATGACATTAATTTCGTATAACGTAAAGAGATAGAGTTGTAGAGTGTATACATGTTTCTCCCCCTGTTGTTTAAAACCGGATAAAATTAGGGGCCGTGAACTCACCTTTAGTTGCTCGGTTAGTGTAACACAGATGTAGCAAATGATGGGACCGCTAATTGCGTCCTAACAAGTCAATTGATTTAGAGTTAGTGTGGCGATCACACTGATACAAGTCCTACACATACTAACACACAATGCGGTACATACAATGACAATTCCTAAGACTCAAATCATGCATGCAAGTATCATCATGCCAATATAGTGATCAAAACAATTTATCATGAACACAACCAATCCATACAACACTTTGGTACATACATTCGCAAGTTATCAAGTTTCAGCTTATATACTCATAATTAGGCTGTTTTCAAGGATTTCTATAAAATAGTTCCAACATTCCAAAAATTCCAATTATTTTACAGAAGGTGTCAACTATACTGTAGAATTTTGTATAAATTTTTCAAGTCCTAATACTTTACCAATTATTCATAAATATTAATATACTAGGCTGCAGTCAGATTCGTCACTTTCTGACTGCAGTCCACGGGAGAATTCATTTAAAAATCACCGTTCGTCCAATTAACAAAATTCCAGTGGGAGTTTCCCGGAAATTTCCATATCTAGTTGCTGTACAAATTTCATGATTCGACTCCCTACAGATTATTAGATCCGACTCGATAAACAACTAACAATTTTTCAGAATTTTCGCAACTTCAGTTACTGAACTTAATTGGCCACTTAAAAATACCAAACGACTTCAGAAAAATATGAAGCCAGCGCCATTAGAAGCGTTTTTCAAAACTCTACGTTTTAGACTTCAGAAAATCCGTTTTTCGATAAATAATAACCAAGTTACAGCCAGTTGAAGTTGGCTTTAAACACCATTCAGCGTCCTGATTCATCACTTTATCACAATCTAACCCGCTTAAACCATCGATACATTGAACATAAGCGATCAAGAACAGAATTACCAATCATATATCATCATATATATCATACCCATGCAAACCCTAATCATAACATATAGTTTTTATTACACAAAACGCAGCCTAATGTTTCTGGATTCCGCTAATCATCTTAACCGCAACTAGCATAAACAAATCGGCTAACAACATAACACTACATTCAAACATGATCAAGAGTTTATAATCCTATTATAACTTTGCAAATAATGATAACTCTAACCTTTTACACCGAAGATTAATGAACCGTGAGTGAGATGGGGAGCCGATTCGGATGTTGAAGGTGATCGCGACCGAGAGCAAGGAGTGAGGAAGACTTGTCGCGACCGAGAGGGATGTAGCAAGGCTGTTTGCGACCGAGAGATTGAATGGAAGGCTGCCGTCGGCTGTTTCACAATCAGGGTTTGTGTGTTTTTGTTTTTGAAACAATGCACATGCATGTATGTGTATATATAGCGTAAGAGGTCAAGAAGAAGGGAAGGGTTTGCGGTTTGGGTACTCACGGCCGCAAGGGGTTCGGGTGGGTTGGTTTGGGTCTAAAACTTGATCCCCAAGTTTTGGTTAACTCCTTGAGTCACAAGGAAATGAGGTTGGCTCGTGTTGCGGCTCGGTTCGATTCATTTATCTATCTACTACATCTATATTTTATAACTAAAACAAATCACGAAATCGGAACATCACACAATAACTCACCAACTTATAAATGTTTAAGACGTAGCACGTCATTCATTTGACAAGTACACGAAATTATCGTAATTATTTTGAGCGTGCAATTTAAGTCTCCGAATCAATTTAGCATCGGAACGAATAACCGTGAAGTAGTGCGTTTAAGATGTCTGAAAAACCGGGATGTCACATTATCCCCATGTTGAAAGAATTTTCGTCCCGAAAATTGAGTAAACGCGGTTTAGAATGCAGCGTACATGTTTAGAGTGCCACGCACAAAGATTTAGTTCGTTAACAATGGTACGCGAAATTACAAGAAATTCCCAAGTGCCACGCACAAAGATTTAGTTCGTTAACAATGGTACGCGAAATTACAAGAAATTCCCAGGTTGTCACACATGGCCTCACGTTGCACGAGAGCCAAAAGCTCTCCTTGTCGCATGACGCGACAAGGTTTGTTTCGACAAAAAGGTTGTTGCAGATCCGGATTTAACTTGTTTAACCAACTTCCAACTCCTAACACTCAACCACTTCATCAAAACACCTAACCCTGATCTTCAACTATAAAACCAAGCCTCACACAACTCCATTTCACTTTCCACACTCTCAACTCACTCTCAAACACTCTAAATAATTCAGATCTTGCAATCTTGGGCAGAAGGTTCTTTAAACCAAAAGTGAGTTTCAACGCATTTTCTTCTTCTATTCTTCATGAATTCTTACTACTCCTTCTTGGGATAACTTCTAGGAGTATTTTCACAAGTTTACCATGGTAAACTAAGTTGGAACATCAACATTTTGAGATCCAAAGTTGGATTAGTTTTATGTTTTGATTAAACTTTTCAAACAATACTCATCTTGCTAAATCTCTTGGAGCATCTTCAAGTTGCCAACAAATTCCTTTGTGGGATAGGTATGGATTGATGTTTGTTCCAGAAGTGATAACTCTTTTAGTTTACATTCTATACCATCACCAAGTAGCTTTCAACTAATCAAAGTGAACAAACTACACCAAGTCTCCAACCATTATTATGTTGGAAGCACTCGTCTAGTTAAACCCACTTGGTTGCTTGGTGAATACAAGAAGTTATTTACATTACTTGTACTTATGTTCATGAACATCCAAATCATCCATATGATGATTTGTGCATTGGTGAACTAAAAGGTTAAAGGAATCATCCTACCCATGCATGACAATCCATGACCATATACTAGACTATAATATAAATGTAATATATAATCCAAAAATAAACCATGGTACCAACCAAAATGATGGTTGAATATTATGTTTTAAGGCGGGTATCATTCTTAGTTCTAAGTCCCCGATTTGGACTTCTAATGGGTGATTTAGTGCCTCATGAAAAACACAACCAAATATAGTGTCCACATGCGTGCCTAGATAAAGATACACTTTTGTATACTTTCATACTTATAAACTCTTGAACTCATTCCGTCATCAAACTCCATGAACTCACACACCTTTTTATCCTTTTAGGATAACTTGGTGAATTCCATCCATCCGAAATCAACACACTCGTTCTTTGTGGATTTATCCGCAAATGGTGAGTATACTTGACCATCTTTCTGTTTTAAAGCACTTTGGGTGTAACATGTATAACTTATTAAATTCACAAATTATACACAGTTAATCTTACGCAAATACTCAATCCTTTAAAATATGCTACTTGTTATACTTGATGTTTATACATGCTAGAATACACTTCATGCAACCTATATGCCATTAACTTTGCAAGCCCACCTTAACATGTATAGCGCTATATGTCACACCCCAACCGATGGCGGAAACATCAGAGTGAGACGAAAACGGGATTGCTCAAGACTTCATAACTTGCTAATGGTGACAATAATTTAAATAATTCAAATTTCATTTCATGCTAAACGACAATACATTGTTTTGAATCAGAAATACAACATCTTGCAAAATTCAAAATAACAACATTAAGCAAATACATAAATTAAAGTTTAGGTGTGTTTCTAGTCCATCCTAGATATCGTTCTTCATGCGTCATCACTAGTTTCCTGCAACATGTATTAAAATAAAATAAACAAAAGTTGGCGAGTATACAAGTTTGAATACATAGCATAACTATGTCTAAAAGTTGTCTCATATCCAACATGGTAATTTGCATACATAGTTTATTAGCATATAGGCATGTGTTAAGTATAAGTCAAACCAAAGTATACCACAATCGTGCATATCCTTGTCGTCGAAACGACAAGGCCATAAAGTAGTTTACTTAACAATACCACAAGATTATGGGAGACACGTTAATCCTATAGCGCTATACTTGTTAAGGTAGGCTTGAAAAGTTAATGAGCATATAGAACACAAGAATATATATAGCATGTAACAACAAGAATATAACAAGTATCATGTTTTGACAGATAGAGTGGGTGTATAAACAAGTTTAATCGTGAGTATGTGATTTGTAATATAGTGTACATGTTGCACCCAAAGCGTGTAAAAGGAAAATGGGATCAACTATACTCACGATTTGCGTAGTGAATCTCGTGTACGTGAGTTCGACGGTTTTTGGAATCGGAATGCAATTGCAGGATGATTAATTAGGAGGAAAATTATGAAAATTATCTTGACAAAATACCCAATTTCAGACACCATGATTTAAATGTTTTCCTAGGCACAAGTTCGCCTATAGGAAGTCCAAACATGAGGTATTTTAATCTAAGACAATATAACCATAATCCTTGCCATCAAACCATGAATCAGTTAGTGCCTTAGGGTCGGTTATTTGGTGTTATTTATAGGTGTATATATATATATATATATGTTCATCATGTCTTATGGTCAAGGATTATCAAGTGTGTCAAGCAAAGAGGTAGGATGGTTTCCATCCATTAAACCTCATTAATGATTCACCAAAGCGCAAAATCATCAACTTAGTTGATGATTTCGGTTGGTCATGAATAGAACTTAACATAAAATAAAAGAATACACGACTAATTCATCAAGTAACCAAGTGAAACTCAAACTAGACTAGCTCATTCCAATCATGGCAATTGTTTGGAGGCTTGGTGTAGGTTGGACACTTTGTTACTAGTAAGTGTACTTGATGACTTAGGTTAATAAGATTAAAGGTGTTTACACCCCAATCTTTCTGAAGTGAAGCCCCAAATTAATTCCATCAGCATGCAAATTAGTTGGGAACAAGGTTAAGCTGTGTTCATAAGCAAAAGTTACATAAGATTAAAATTTCATCAAAATAGAATTTAATCCAACTTTGGACCTCAAATATGGTAGTGTTTCGTCTTAGTTTACCAAGATAAGCTTGTGGAAACATTCCTAGAGGTTATCCAAGTGGAATGGAAGTAGAATAAAAGAAGAAACAATGAAGGAAGTGAGTTGAAAGCTCACTTAAAACTTAGAACTTTCTGCCCAAACTTGAGAACTTCTTGATGATTTTGGTGTGTTTGAGAGTAATTTGGAGTTCTGGAAAGTGAAAATATGCTATAGGAGGCTTGGTTTTATAGGGGAAAATTAGGGTTTGAGTTTTAAGGAGGTTGGAAGGTGATTGGAGGTGAAAAGAGGTGGAAAAGCTTGAAATCCGATTGGTGTTAAAAACCTGCTGCAGATTGGTCCTGGTCGCGCCATGTGACCATGCATTTTTCCCTGTCGCGTGCACGACGGGAGCTGTTTTTCAACATTTTGTTTTTTTCAGCTTTGGTCCCTACACTTGGTTTCTAGGTTATTTTATGTTGTTTTCTTGTATTTTAGCTTGTTTTCAAGCATAGAAAGTGTTTGTAGACATGTGGTGAGTATCGTGTACGTATGATTGATTTTCCAAGCGTATAATAAGTCTCGGTTTGCACGTAAATGCGTTTTTGACAATTGTGCACATAAAACATAAGTATATGTTTAATAAGATTGATGAAATCATGAATTTCTATTATGATCAAAGTCTCGGATTACAAGTTTGGAAGTGAAATACGAATACAATACGAATACAAGTTTCTAAAAATAGAAATGTGAATACAACTTTCTAAATAAGGAAAGTACATAAATGTGAGCAATACACTATAGGTGTAGCACACCGCTCGTTTGGGGTCAATGTTAAGCATTCTATCATAACGGTCTTGTTCACTTTGTTGACGAGATTACGCTAGTGGACACTTTAGTTTGACATATAGTTTTTGCATTCTAGTATATGAAACTTAGTATATAAATTGTCATGTTGGATTTGAGACTTTTATACGTTTGCTCGGTGAATCAAACTTGTATGCTCGCCGACCTTTTGTGTTGACATATACTTTAATACATGTTGGAGGAAATTGACGATCAAATCTCGAGAAATCTACTTAGGGTAGACTAGAAACGTACACAAAAATTTGTTTATGTAATCTTTTGCTTGTTTAGTTAGGTTAGATTCGATGTTGTAATCTTTTGCTTGTTTAGTTAGGTTAAATTATGAATGAAATGGAAGTTTTTTATTTAACTGTTATGACTCTTAGTTCGTTATGAAGTTTTGAATAATCTCGTTCCTCTCACTCCGATATTTTCGCCATCAGTTGGGGTGTGACATAGGTAGTGTTTGTTTTGTAAGAATGAGAGGCTGAATGGAATGGACTATTGAGAAGGAATGAAAAAAATGTGTTTGGTTGGTCAAGGTAATGGAATCACCCATTACATAACGCATTCAATTCCCTCAAAGCATTCTATCCACCCCCTTGTTTTTTCATTCCATTCCATCTCTCACCCTTCATCACCAACATCGCCATTACCACCCGCCACCGCCCACCACCACCACCACCCGCCACCATCCACCACCACCATTACACGTCGTCGTCATCACCCGCTACTACCGCCGACCACCACCACGACCACGACCGTCACCACTTATCACCACCACCCACCATCACTACCCACCGTTACCACCACCCTTTGGCACCGAACACCGTTGACCACCGCCACCACCAACCACTGTTACCCACCGCCGCCGCCACCCTTTGCCATCAACCACCGTTGACTGCCACCACTACTCGCCGCTGCCACCAACCTCCACCGCCACCAACCACCGTCATCGCCACCCACCGCCACCACCCACTACTGCCACTTTTCGTCGATTTAATTCCTTCATCTTTCCTGCCTACCAAACAACACAAAGTAATGATTCATTCCATTTCTACATGGTAACCAAACCTAACTATAGAATGGTAATGATCTATTTCATTCCTTTGTCCATTCCATTCTCTCGTCCATTCCATTCCCTCATCCATTCCATTGCCCCATACCAAACATACCTTTAGAGTTTTGCAAATGCATGTAGTCTTTAATAACTTGTTTTGAACATATAGGACACTCCATATAGTGCCAACCAAACTCCTTAAAATGTACTTCACGGTACCCAATGTAATAACATGTTGTGGCTGTAATTTATTAATCATATATAATTTATTATTTCATCAACATATAATTAACTAAATTAAGAAAAAAGTTATATTTACCCGCATTATCTCCCAAAAATCACCAATGTGACTAAACATACTATTGGATAGAAAATTATTCTCATCTGCAAATTCATTAAACTTAAATATTTGTGATACACCATTTAATCTTTACATATAATACACAAACAATGTTATAAATTGTAACACTCTAACCCGTTTATGTCAATATATTAATCATTCAGATATTTAGCTTCATTTATTTTTAAAAACACAACTTACGTACGAGTTTGAGTTAACTGATAACCCAGACGAACCAACATGACGGGTTAATACACAAATAAATTACAGTCCAAAAACAATAAGGTTTTATACTCAGGGTTTGTCACGCGTTAAGAGTGTTCGGTTCTTCACGTGTATGAGCGTCCGTCCGACACTAGCCCTTGTAAAAGACTTGTCATAAACACCAAATACGATTAGTGTTTATATTTCTTTTGTGTTAACGGATCGAAAAATCACAAAGAAAATGTTATGAATGATTGGGTTCCTGTCACGTATCGCAACCGAAATGCTTTCAGACGTAGACGTTGGATGTCGTGACAGTTAATAGGTGCACTTTACTCGTGTGCATTATCTGTAGTGCACACCTTACGGAAGTGTGCACTTTACCCGTGTGCACTTTACTGTAGTGCTCACTTTTAGAAGTGTGTACTTTACCCGTGTGCACTTTATTGCAGTGTTTGGATCCAGACTTGTTAGTTCCCAAACCATTCTTTTGGTTCGGCATTTTATCCAAACCCATTATCTGAGGGCATTTTAGTCAAATTTTAGCCCTTTTTTTCCAAATCAGAGGACTTTTATAAGTTTAAATGAAAACTAACGAATACGTTTAGCTTGTTATCCCATAAAGATTTCTATGTCCTCTTACTTCAAAACTCATTTTAGTCATGTTTCATAACATAGACGTATTTTGGCTCTACGGGCCATTTCACTTGATTACTACTAACACCACCCATGAGATGGTTTATTACCCCAAGGCTAGCTCAACCACCTTTCGTTGTGTCCTAAGCTCTTATCCGAAGGTATGACCCGTTATAAATACATGACGAGGTCAAAGTAATGACCCATTACCAATACCATGTGACTTTCCTTTGTTAACTCATGGCAACACATGCCCTTACCATCATGCTTACCTGTAGGTATAAAACTCAACAAGATAAGTATTAAATACCAAGTTCAAATGATGATATCATCACCATTTGACCCATATGACCCATTTGTCCTTTTTGATGATTCTTGGTTTGCCCTTTAGGCTTCTCAACCAATCCATAAATTGTTTATCACAAAAAAGGGTGATTTAACACAAAATTTTACCCATTTGGCCCATTTTGATTTATACCATAGGATCTTACCTCTACAATAGCACTTTGTTAAACTATGCACTGACCTTCGCACTTTGCTAAGCTATGCACTGTGCACTGACATGTGCACTTTGCTAAGTTGTGCTCTGACCTGTGCACTTGGCTATGTTGCCCACTGACCTTTGCACTTTGCTATGTTGTGCACTAACCTGTGCACTTTACTAAGGTGTGCACTATGCACTTGCCTATGCACTTCGCAAAGTTGTGCACTGTGCACTTTGCTGTGCACTGTGCACTTTGCTGTGCACTACACTAACCTGTGCACTTTACTATGTTGTGCACTAACCTGTGCACTTTGCTAAGCTATGCATTGTGCACTACCTATGCACTTTGCTATGTTGTGCATTGTGCATTAACCTGTGCATTTTGGTAAACTGCGTACTGTGCACTTTGGTAAGCTGTGCACTTTGCTATTATACCTGGGTCTAATTTCTACAAATCTTTATTTGATCACCAAAATGTGATTTGACATAGTTTACCCATTTGACATGTTTCATGGTTATCACCATGAGGTCTCGTCTTTAACGATTGTCACCAAAAAATGATTCAATATCATTTTTATTCATTTGACCCGTTATAGTATATACCATAGGGTCTCATCTATTCGAGTTGTCGTTTATTACCAAAATATAGTTTCGTCATACTTTATTCATTTTGACTCGTTTCATGGTTTACACCATGGGTCTCATCTTAACAAATTTATCCGTCTAGTCGCATTCAGTTCTATTCTAGGAGGTGTAAGCTTTACTTACCATGTGTCTATTTGAGCTTCCGCGCGTATTTGACTCGTTTAACCCGTTCCTTTTCAAGCTCCTACCTAACCTGTCAAGAGTTAAACTAACACATAATATCCACAAGATGGTTAGATTAGTCATCAATTACTATAACCATCCCCCTTATGGATTTGTAAACCTCTTTTATCATTCCATTTTATTTTAGGCCGCCTTTGACCTTTTAAAAGTCAAAATGTCAGACATACTTAGACACACTATCAATTAAATAAAACTCACTTACGCATTTTATCGAACAATTAGTGGGCGTCACTTTTAGGCCATCATATTAGCTTAATATACTATCCAAAATTACCATCTTTCTTTCAACTCCACAAGTTTATGGTAATTAGGCCTTTGTATTATCAAGGCCTTTGTATTCGATTATTATCCATCAATCTAGGGGTTTTTCATACTTAGATTAAAATCCACTTCATATCATACAAAATCATTTCTACCATCATCAAAACACAACTTTATTGTAATTAGATCACTAGACCATCTTATTTCATGAATTCCTCAAAACTAAAGAATCCCACCAAAGATGAAATTTTGGCATTCCTTATGTTGTGGTGATGTTATGTGCTTTAGATATTCAAACATGCAATCATAACCCTTTTGATTTCACTCTTGATTCTTAAAATTGTGTTTGAATTTTTTGTGGGGTTTTCCCCCTTTCCCTCTCTCTCTCACACACACACATACATATGTTATGTTTTTTATAATTAAATACTCACATGTTTAGTTCATAACCCATTCAGGCCCTACAATTTGGTTTTATTATAAATGAGTCACTATTTACCCACTTTACTAACACACAACATGTTTTTAACTAGATTAATATTCCTAGTTGCCCAATTCTCCTTAATTATCAAACGAACATGATACTTCTATTTACTAAGCTCGGGGATGCTACAACCCGACTTAAATTATGTTCCGATAGCCCAGGCCTTTTATAACTTTAGCTTACAAAAACATTTATTCACCTTTTATTTAACATTAGGTTTATATATTTAAATCTTAATGTTTGTCGCTTTAACTTTTACCACTAATGGTATTTTACCCGCTCATTCCCTTTAATTTGACTTAATTACCAAATCTGTTTTTGGGATTTTATATAAATAATCATTGAAAGAATGAAAAATATTTTTGATCAAAAACAATTGAGAAGAAATATACGTCCTGAACTAAAACTTTATTGGTTGATTTGTTCATGTAAAGCAGAATATTAAGTATAAAGATTATATAATGGTTAAGATTATTTAAATTAACATTTCAGTATCTAACTTAAATTGAGGAAATAAATCATTTTTAGATCTTGTTAATAGATTTCAATTATCATAAACTAGGTTATCACTCGAGATTGCTTCTCAGGCTAGAGCAAGTTATTAACATTAATTATTATTTATGATTAATACATACTTAGAATCATATAAAGAGTATAACATACTTTTTAAATAATAATTATATGAAACCGATATGTCTTTTAAGGCATTGAATTTACATAAAGCACAAGTGTATAAATAAAAGAAAAACACAAAAAAGCTGCATATTACATAAACTAATGACAAAGTGAAATTATAATACATACTTAAAATCATAAAAAAAGTATTCTAACATTAACTATACATATTGAATTAAAACATATAACAAATCTAGGTGTAACAGTTACACAAAGTTACTTGATAATTCATAAATCTAAAATAATCTCCATAAATTTAAAACCTGTATAAAATCTAAGCGCAATAGTTACACTGATAATTCATTTCAAAATATTGACCCAAAGTTACTTCATAATTTATTTCAAAATGTTGACTCGATTAAAAAAATTGTAACAGAAATTTATAGCACTTGCACCAAAAATTCTGGCAATATGTTTGGCTCAGTTCATACCCATGTGACCATTTGCTATTAAAACATACTTGGATCGACCCATTTGACCCAAACTATTTCATGGCCTTGACCCATCTATAGTTCCAGGCGTACATTCAAACCGGTGTTCATTTTCTGCAGTAGAGAAAGGAAACATACTTCAAAATTATCATAAATTCAATTATATATATATATATATATATATATATATATATATATATATATATATATATAGTCCACTTGTTTAAAAAAATACATATATATTCCAAAACAAACGTGCCTCGCTGATCAATTTTCAGGGAAAAAAGCTTTAAACTAAAGCCAAATCAACATGAAAATGAAGTCCACATATCGACTGATCACCAACTGAGGTTAATAGTAATACGGTCATACCAAATTAATTTCTATTTATAGCAAATATATAGCTAACATACAACGCATTCACAATGACAACTCCAACCTAAGTACCAAGCCGCTTATTTAGAGCTTCATTCCACAAATAGAAAAGGGTCGACGGTCACCCAAAGTATATTTTAATACATAGTCTACTAAATTAACTTATTAAAAAATTATTGAAATAACACAAATGTAGAACAATGCTTCTATAAAAATGTACTAAAAACCGTGTAATACAAAGAACTAAATAATCAAGTAAATAAGAAATTTAGTGAAAAAAGAAACTTTAAAATTTAGTAAAAAAAAGAAACTTTAAGATAATCAAAAAACTCAATGGAAGTTATTAGTAGCTTACCTTACCCAACCATAAGAGATTATTCTTCCAAAACCAAATGGTACATATAAATAATATAGTATCTTTTGCCTAAACTCACATGTATTTTTCACAGCTCCAACATGGATAACATCAATTCTTTGCCACCTCGTACAATCATAAATATTATGATGCAAAATCCTATTTTCACTTGTATTAATGAATATAATAAAAGGCCATTTACCTAAATATGATAAATTCCATTTGACTCGACCCATTTTGTTATGTTACTCAAGAACGACTTTGACCAATTTTTAAGGACCTGCTTATGACTAGGTAAATGGACTTTATCTTCGGCGAATACTAATGTTCAGGTCCATTTGGGTCAAAGTCATTTCTTGAGTAACATGTCAAAATGAGTCAAAATAAGTAGTTTATCTGTTGAGGTTTTTATAAAAGTTTAAAACATATATAATTACAGTAAAATATATAGTAAATACTACTGGTTGGGATATTACACTAAAATTCAATAGCTTATGGATAGGAAGAATGAAGAAAGATCGACCTGTAAAAAAAGTATAGAATATGCTAAATATTGTGTTTTACCTCAACTAAAAGTGTTTGTAGTTTCACCTCCTTATCAAATCCATCCTTCTAAAAAAATGTTTTAGTAGCATAAGATTTTGGGAAAAAAAAACAAATTCTAACTGTAATGATGTGCCTTTATAATAAGTTTAACCCGGTTTAGTGTAGCTAAGGATTCCAATAATCAGTATGAGATAACCCTCGGTAGAAGTATTCCAATAATCAGTAACAATTCCATTAAGAATCCCAACACACTTTTGAGCATGAGCATTAATGGTTTCATGAAGTCCTTATACTTGTACGATAAATTAAAATTTCTATATATATATTTTATACACTGAATGAAATAAATTTTATGAAATATCTCTTC
Organism: Scalesia atractyloides; assembly: GCA_947069175.1. Classification (NCBI taxonomy): domain Eukaryota; kingdom Viridiplantae; phylum Streptophyta; class Magnoliopsida; order Asterales; family Asteraceae; genus Scalesia; species Scalesia atractyloides. The sequence goes on along the minus strand of CAMTDV010000019.1, from coordinate 44,729,643 downwards.
ATTTTTATCCAAAATCCAAACCAGAATTAGCGAAAAACTCGAACCCGACCAACCCAAACTTTCAATGGTTTGGTTATCGGGTCACTTTTTTCAGGCCAAAAACTCACAACCTGACTCAAAAAACCTGGAAAAAAAAAAACAAACGTTTATTTTTTTTTCTAATAGATATCTTTTGGTATGGAGTATTTGATATATATGGAAAATTAAGGTTTGAGACTATTAGTTTTTTTTCTTGTAGAAATCTTTTGGTATGTAGTCTTTAATATATAGAACATTGAGTTTTTAAACTTTTAAATATCATTATAACTTTGATGATATTTTTAAAGTAGCAATACGAAATTTGAATATATTTTGTAAAAAAAACATTTATTTTTATTTTACATCTATAACTCGAAAACCGAACAACCAGACCCGAACAACCCAAACCCGACTAACCTGAACTTTATATGGGTCGATTATCGGGTCAATTTTGTGCATGCTTATAATCACAAAATTTCGGAGTTAGTAGAAGAGTGTGTGCCTAAAAATTACATGTGAGGTCGTTATGGTCGTTTGGAGTAAGAAGCAATACAAACTTACATCTAGACATCTTCAATGTTTCAGAGCTGCTAAATAAACCAGTCAAACTAAGATGTAGATGAACTTAATGAAACTAAAACACTCTACCTTATATTGCCTATAACTTTAACTCTAGACCTAGTGATCTCATTGATGAAACTCAATAAATAAATGAACTTTAAAACCCACAAAGGGATTAATCAAATTTCAAACCACAAATGAAGAAAATAATATTTTTTGGCACCCTATAAAATAAAAACAACCGAATACTTAATTTCTCAATCATACAACATCAAGCATACACAACCACCAATACACAACTTACAATGCTTTTCTCCTCCCTTGCTACCAATTCTCCCAAATCAACACTGCAATTGTACGTCCTTTACCAACACCAGCTCTCCATCTACAAAAAAAAAAACCAACCTGGAGTCGTTTTCAAGATGTTAAAGGCACCTCTGTAATCAAAACAAATAACAATGCAAGGATATGACAATAAAAGCTTAAACTTAAATTAAGAAAACAAGCTGAGAAGCATAAACCAGTGTTTCGATCTGCAAGCATGAAAACCCCCAATATTACAACCTAAATTCGTATATATGGAGTTAATTTGAAGATATGGATAGTTAATTTGAAGATCAAGAACGTCATACCTTGATTCAAATGAGGAAGAGTGAGAAGCCAGAAGGGATAAGAAGATTCAGATCTAGGGTTTTGAAAAAAGAAACGTACATGCAAACAAATGCATCCAATATATTATGAATCATTGACTGTCAAAACACATAAATCATTGCATAACTAAAGATGAGAACAAATGAATATGGACAACAAACCTTGATAAAATTAAGAAGAAGGATGGTATGCGAGACTGAGAGGGAGGTTCATATGAACATCTTCGTCGGCGTTTTAGGATTTTGTAGAAAAATTGGAAGTTATGGTAATGGAATGGGGATTGGAAGATTATATAGTCGGGTCATATGCATTTTCCCGCCCAAAAATCAATGTGAGGAAGCACCACAAAATGCTACATTAACCCAAATTCTTTCATGTGTTATATATAATAGATAATAGATAATAGATAATAGATGAATCCAATGTTATATTTTTAAAAATTCAAATATAAAGTCTTTTGATGAAAATAACAAATCCTACAATTTTTTGATATGATTAATTAAAAAAAATGGAAACATATTTAGAAATACACTTTAATATAGTAGGCGTTTCTATTTAATGTTAACCCGACTAAACACCTATTTAATTTAAATAAATAAAAACCGATTATTTATCTGCAAAATATATATTAGTAAATTAACTTATTATATGTGCAACATATATATTACGGATATTGAAGATCAAACCTTGTATTTGGAAAATTCAAATGACATTCACATATCAAAACAAATAATTGTTAACAAGAAAAACATGATTTGCATTGATAGATTGTTAAGAAAAAACAATTTGGGGTCTACCTTAACATCTAAGGCGTTAACCGTGACATGGCATGTTAACCAGCATTGCAAACCACTCCATCCTAGTGTTAAGGGGCGTTAAAGGGATTGTTCGTTAACATGTTATCAGGATGTTTCGAGATTGTCTTAATTTGTTTTCATTTTTTTTTACCAAAGCCACTTAAAAATAGGGTTAAGTGGAGTTAATAGGATTAAACCATTTCCTTGATGTGAAGTAAAGTGAAATGGGGAAAAGTAAGTAATGTTGCACCTAGGTAGAGGTAAGGAGAGTTAAAGGATACCCCAAGGCCTAAGAAAAAAGAAACCTAACATAATATGTGAAATCTAATAAACTGAATTAAGAATTTTAACTTTAACTCCATTAAGGATTACTCCTCATCTCTCTCTATCAGCATTCGATGTTCCTCGCCACTACCAAATCATGAACTGAAGTGGTTGGCATTCAAGCAAATTTCTTGAAACTTGGTCTCTTGTCACAAACCAATTTGTAATCCATCAAAACAACGCTTCAACTCCTGAGCAGTAGCCTTGTCGGCATAGTATTCTTCTTCACTTTGTTTAACAAATTTCCGTTTCAAGTCAACTAATTGTGTAGAGCTTGATGCCATTGTATTCTATGATAGGTTTTGTGTAGTTTCATATTCTTCATGCGTTTAACATAAAAGTGAAAACCAATAATGAAATATATGCTCAAGCTAATGTTTAACACTACTTTTTGATTCTTGATGTGTAGCTTTCCATTTCAAACTATCTATGGTTCAAGTTGTGTAAATGCAGAGTTTTAACTTATGTATTAATTGATAATTAGCAATAGTTATCTTTGATATACTGGCCTTTTATATTGTGTAAATTTATGTCAAAATTATTCTATTTTTTTCTTTAAATTTCTAAGAAAAATTGATGTTTTCCTGATTATGGGTGATCTTAAGCAATATTTGTATGGTATTTATCATATTATACTTATGTGAGATATTTCTTTTATTCAACCCATGTAATACACAGGTCTATAATCGTAACAACCCGAGTTTTTGGTCGATTATCCGCTTATCGTCATTTCAACTTGTAACTGTTTTTGTAATCTGAGATTCGATAAATAATGGAAATATGTTTTATTAAATACATTTCATCACACATCATAACATTACACTTAAAACGCTTCTATACTCGCAACGCTAACACTACCCGAATCACAAGTAACTATGTTATTTTATAAGCCGAGTGTGTTAGTTTTTTTCGGTAACCACTCGTGCCTACGACCTCGCTTATCACGCTAATCGCAAACACAGTTAATTATATGGTCTATGCAATGTTGTGTGTTATTTATGTTTATGTTTTATATATGGTTAAACTCTCGCTTAAACGCTCACACCCACGCAACTCGCTTTATCCCATTAAATCAACGTTTAATGCCTCGCTAAAACACTAAAACCAAACTAACTAATACAAACAAAATCACCGAACTAACAACCATCGCGTGAATTGAGACGATTCGAATGAAACTGGCTAATTCGTGCGAACTGCCTAATTCGTACGAATTGCCAATTCGTACAAACTAGCCAATTCGTACGAATCAGACCTAATTCGTACGAATTGCAGTCTCATCACTCCTCTCCTATAAATACCCAGCTCACTCACACGAACTCCTCTTGCTGCCACTTCGCACCAGATCTCTCCTACTCGCTCTTCTATGTTTTCAAGTAAGAACAACACCTTTTTGCGCAAACACAACGATTTCAACTACGATTTTACACGAGTTTATCTCCGATTTCATCTAAACTTCTCTGTTTATGAAAATCTTCATCTTTTTTCACAAAACTTCTTATTTTACTTCGGATGTACACTTAAACGAGTATATTTGAGTTAGGTTTGGCTTCTCAAGATAGAAACCATGTTGTTTCAATCTCACAAAGTGTTTTATCCAACTAAAACTGTTTTAAACTCGATTTTTGAACTAAAACGGATCAAACTGACATATGTTTCGTTCACTTAACAGTGGAATGGAGCGGTGTCTAAATTGTCAAGAAAAGGACTCGAAATCACATCCGATTCAGACGAAAACTCAGTTCCGGACGCACGAAGACGCAACAGTCAGCTTGTGCGAACTGGACTGGCTCGTACGAATTGGCTCAGTTCGTACGAACCAGTCCAAGTTCCTATAAGTGACTAAACTGCTCTAAAAGACCTCCCCAGCTTTTGGTTTGCTCAGTAACTTGAGGTTGGAAGGATGGACACTCAATTTCCCGAAGAAACAACGCGAAAACACTCGATTTTGGACACGAAACAGCCTAGTTTGCACCAAACTCAATTCGTGCGAATTGGCCAATTCGTACGAATTGATAACAGTTCGTGCGAACTGACCAGTTTTTTCCACACAGACACTCCGTTTCGACCAATTCAGCACTATGGAAGATTGATACACTTCTGTTCCTGCTTACAGGCTGACCCAGCACTCTCCTTTTTCCTCTACTCTTACAACTCTCTTTACGCACTCACTGTGAGTATACTTGAACCATTTTTCACTTAAACACACTTTTGGTGTTACATTCTCTATATCAAAACACACTACACACAACGCTAAACTCTTTAAACGCTAACCTCTCTCGTATGTTATACGTGAATCGTTGAATGCATGTTTGCTATGTGTAAATAATGAGGACTCGCAGACCACCCTTAGCAACGATAGTACTATAGTTTGGACTCAGCACCTGATTGGTTCAGGGGTTTTTAAGTCTCGCATACTAACTACGTGCGTGGTCACTGTCGTGAACACGTATCGTGCAAACTCCACCTCGCAGTCGTGTTGGTTAGCTTGTATCATTATTGTTAGCTTATTTAGATCGCCTCCCTATGTGTTGTCACACCCCGACCCACAGCGGATAAGGTGATCGGGGCATGATTGGGTTATCATCAAAGCTCATGACATTTATTAAACGTTTCATATTCATTAATACAATTTAAATGGAAATTTACAATGATTGCTACAACATGATCTAACTACAATCTAAACTTCTTTGTTCTCTTCTAAGGCATATCCTATGTTATCCTTGCTTCAACCTGTTCACCTGTATCATGTGTAAAAAGGTTTTTGGATCAACATAATGTTGGCGAGTGAATCCTATGGAAAACATTTGAACAATTTATTTAGATTGATTATGAAATATGTGCACAACCAAACATGAGTAAAATTAGATATAACTTGATCAACAATCATAAGATGTTAAATGAAACACTCATGAATAATAATGGAACAATTAAAGGCACGCGATGCTCAACTCGTCTCTCACGAGGAACTGAGGGGCCTGATGAATGAATTTCATAATCATGATAATATGAATAACACAACTACAAACAATATAACTCAATGAAAACACACATGAACAATAATGAATTTGAATTGAAGCACGCGATGTTCTACTCGGTTCCCACGAGGAACTGATGGGCTTAATGTATGAGTTTCATGTAATTTGACAAACGGAATATAAGTAAATCACAACAATAAATCAATCTAAGTTTAAGTCATGATGTGGTATGGCACAAGTTTAAATAAATAAATTAATTATTTCATAACACATGACACACCCCAAAACGTGTAATTTAAAAGGGGGAATTGTAAGATTCACTCACAGTGGGTGCGTTCGGTTGATGACGTTGAATGCACGCGAAGTGGTTTTAACCACGAGTGAGATTTAACCTAGATAAATCGCATTATGGTTTGGTAAGTAAACGAATTTTATTAAACTATTTTAGTAGGATTGTTGGGTGTATTTTTGTGAGTTTGAGGCTATTTTCTAATCTTAAAAATGTTATTTTTAAGTATTTATAATTGATTTTTAATTAAAATAATTAAATAAAAATGAAAAAAAATATTTTATTTTTGCTACAGTTGACTTTGACCAGTTGACTTTGACCTGACCGTTGACCGGTTCAATGGCAGATTATTGTGCGCTGAGTGAGGCTCGAACCCGAGACCTCCCGTACGCGTGCACGCAGCTCTACCAACTGAGCTACGTGTCTAACCCGTTATATATCCGATTTTAATTATATATATACATTAATTAGAATTAACAGAAAATCATTTTTATTTTAAAAACAGTTTAAGCGGTTCGGCGGTGCGCTCCACAGGTCTCGAACCCGGGACCTGTGGGTTAATCTAACACACAGTCCACCGCTGGACTGTGTGTTTAACATGTTATATACTTTGATTTTTATTATACTTAAATACAATTTAGTTATTTCATTTTTCTGCCTTATTTAAAAAGAATAGATAATCGTCCGAGTCGGTGCTGAAGACCGGACTCGAACTCGTGACCAGCGATATAAACAAACACACAGTCCACCGCTGGACTGTGTGTTTAACTTGGTTATTATTCCGGTTATTAATATACTTAACATATAACTAAGGCGACTCCGGTTCAGTAACAAAAAAATAGATTTTATTAAGGCAGCGTGTGTGAGACGGGAATCGAACTCGAGACCTTTGCATGATTAACGTCTTATGTGCACACAGTCCACCGCTGGACTGTGTGTCTAACCCGAGTAAAATCCTGATTTATAATATACTTATATGATATAGAAAAACATCGTCTTCTTCGTCAATGTTGAACCAGAAATCGGGTCTGACTGGTTCGAGTTTTTATTCAAGTTTCATTAGTGTTTTAGGTTAATTACTGGTAGGATAGAAGTAAAAAGAAAGGAAAATAAGCGTGAGGTATACCGACTCGTTTTCCTCTGTTTTCCGGCAGAACTCCGGCGACAGAAAACAACTCCGGCGTCTGGTGCCTTGCAGCAGCAAGTCTCCGGAAAGCTTGGAAAGAGTAAGGGTAACTTCGGTAAAGGTTTAGGGGATTCAGTGAAGCTCAGGGATTAAAACTCGGTTTTCCGGCGAAAAACAGGAAAGTTCCGGCGAGTGGAATTACGCCGAGAAAAGGTGTGATTTTTGAGCGAAAGTGTTTGTCGTCGGTTGTGGGTCAATTTATAGGACAAATCGTCAATGCACTTGGTCTGAATTCCGACTGTGTTCGTTATTTAAATTTTCCGGCGGTTATGAATTTGGTCGCGGACTTTAAACATCGGTTTATAACCGATATGTGATTAAAGGTTTAAATCGTAGTTAAGATTCGCGGAAATTCCGGGATTCCGACGACTGAATCGTTTGGGCGCCGGTTTTGAATTCGTAACGTTATATAATCAATTAAATGATTGAAATATATAACAAACAGAACAAGCGGCGCAGTGGTTTGTGTGTTGAGAGATAAGACGCTTGCTGATTCGGTACAGACCCGGGTTCGAAACCCGGCAGATGTATTTCATTTTTATTTTGCGATTTTTGACAGTTTTTCAAAAACTAAATATATATTCGCGTATAATAATTGATTACGGATCGTTTAAAAATGTTTTGGACATTTAATTCGCAACGAAAATTTTGACTGACTGTTCGGTTGCTAAACGGAGCGGGTTTGGTAAATCCGTTTTTGACGGATGTTACATGTGTCCCATGCTAGTTATGCGTAAACGCTTTATCTCTATTATTATGCTATTAAACCTGTATGCTTACATTTACTTTTATATTGACTATTATTCTAACGTATGTGACAGGTTGATGGTTATCTTGAGCTGCAAACGGATAGGACTCCTAGAAACTCACTAAATAAATCTAGGTTGTCGGATTTGATTGTTTAAGGGACATGTATTTTGTTTTGACTATTTTTGGAATATTGGTTAATTGGATGGGAAGTTAAACCTCAAGTATTGTCATTTAAATAGTTGTTATGGATTCTCTTGAGCAAATCTGATTCGCCTAGTGCCACGTCCCGATGATTCTGCCATCGGTTGGGGTGTAACAGTAATCTTGTGAGGTTAATATAATAACCAACCGAATCATGCCATGAAAAAAAAATGATCATAAATTTTCAAAATTTGGGAATTGCATATCACAAGTCTACAGAAATATTGATTTACAACAACTATAATTAGAATAAATACAATGGTATGTGAAATCCACAACAAACACAATGTCATTTTCCAAACATATGCATATTTGATTAACAAACCCTAAGGTTGAAATCCACATTTACCATCTTAGGTCAAATGCCATGAACACAGATACATACATAATCATGAATAAACACCTCAAATCATATTGTTTTCCAAACATAATATAAACAAGATTTCCACGAGATAAAACCATCAAGTAAATACAAATACAAATATTCATCGAAGAAACCCATGAACTAATTAATCATTGGATTTGGTGAGTATGTTGGCATGGAATAACACTTCGCCAGAGAAGAATCAAGAGGTAAGGTGAGTGGTATGTTGTTAAAGGCGATAAGGCAGTGGGGAGGTATGCTACAACGGGGAAAAAGAGAAATCTCAAAACCCATCTTCAACTAAACGCCTGGTGTGCCACCACATTTTCAACCTAAAATCGAGGTGACAAACCAAACTCCACTATCGAACAAGTCATACAATGTCTCAAATTTGACGTTAAAATTAGTTAAAGTCCGGTCAACCCGATTCTACTAGTTTTAGTTAAAGTCAGGTCAACATTCTATATAATATTGAACCTAAATGTCGATGGATTTTACACAAATGATCCCCTTTTTTCGGCCTTTACACCTTCTTTTTCCGACTTTTACACAAATGGTTCGTTCATTTTTCCATCAATCATGCAAATTGCAAAATCCTCAACTTTTGAACAATGCAGTTTTAGCCCCTACACTATTACTCCATTTTACAAAACCCTCAACTTTTGAAAATTGTAGTTTTTTCCACCCCTCAACTTTTAAAAGTTGTGGTTTTAATCCCTACACTATTACTCCATTTTACAATTCCCTCAAATTTTGGTCTACGTTTCGACGTAAACTATTTTTGGAAACAAGTCAAGTCATGTATAATATTTCCGTGCCTATTTTAAGTATGTTTCTAGTTGATCTAAATTTCACCGAAATTTTTGTTCCGAATCGAATGGGGTCAAATATAATGTGTTCTCATTCGACGCTATAAATTCGAATTACTTTGCATTTCAACTCCGCCACAACGCACTCGGGGTAAAATTCAACCCTTGATTATGCTTTTTTTGTACGTTTCCTATGTATAAGTCAGGTCTGTTAGACCTACAAAAAAACATATGATTTCAAGCCAAAACATGATCAAGTGATCAAGAAATAAACAGAAGTTTGAACCAGATTCTCCTCAAAGACAGTGAATCTTGAACACCTAAATCAGAGCATCTGTTGAAGACAAACAAACATCTGATCAAAGCCTTGGAACCGTTGTTCAAGAAGAAACACGGTCTGTTGAAGGCTAAAGTCTACTGAAGTCAAAAGTTTGATGAAGAAGACCAAACATTTGTCTGGCCAAACAAATGTTTGAATAAAAGCAACAAATGATAGTCTAAACAGAGGTTTCCCAATTAATAGTACTTGTCTTGTATCAGTGTTTAGCACAGTTAGATCAAATGTTATTTTTGCACAAATGTTTGCAAAATCTGTGGAATCTTTTTTGTTAGGAATGTTAGATGTCATTATCAGGGTGATGTCAGCCAATCACCAACAGAGCTTTCGTACTTAATATAAATAGATTTCACCTGTTAGAGATCTATTTATCACTACACATCACACATTCTCTTTTGTACGAACATAATTGTTAAGTGATCAGCTTGGGGGGGGTCAGTAGAATCTTTTTTAAAACATTTGTAATCATTTGGATTATTAATGAAAAACAATTGTTGATGATGACTCCTCGTTTATGATTATTTATCTTTTGTTATACAATTCAATATTGTTTTGATCTTAACTATTTTATAATCACAAACCTTGTAAACTCGGACCTAACAATGTCACGTGTAAAAACGTTATGATTGTACAATATAAATTCGATTACTTTACATGTTAATCCAACCAACCGTAATGCTATCGAGTTAAATCAGATACGTCAAATATATGTTTCCATATAATTAACGCATTACATTAAGTTTGGATTAATTAGTTCGATATTTGCAACGTATGCGTGCGCAAAAGCTACGTGCAAGAGTCTAATTACTAGTTTTCTAAAATAAAACTAGGTTTATCATCATTTGCCGCGTTGCGGTGAACTTCTTTTGTTATTTAGTTTGTGTTTACATGTGTTTTGTAATAACTACGAGCGCGTTGCGCACGGAACCACTGACAAGAACAAAAAGAAAATGTAGAAAAAAACACTAAAAGATAACCGAAAGAAAATCAACAAAAAAAGTTGTATGGTAATGTTGTTGTTCGTATGAAACTCATGGTCAGAGATGAGCAAATGGTACTGGGTACCGTTACCGAATTTCCCGAAAACGAAAGATATTAAGTACCAATTCGGTACCGACTTTTGGCGTTCATAGTACCGGTTCCCTATCGGTTTTTACCTTTATATTCGGCATCATAACCGGTATTTTCGGTACGAGAATCGGTTGGCATATAGCTCATTCTCCCCACTCCTGAAACCAAAAAAAGAAATAATTAAAAATTAAAGGAAATCAACAAAAAAACATGTCATGCTGTTATTGTTTGTACGATACCCATGATTACAGATGAGCAATGGTACCGCATAACATTTATCTAAACCCATGATAAAAAAATCATTAAAACTAAAAAATAATAAAGAAAATAATAATTATTATTATAATAATAAAATAATAAAAGCGATAAAAAGCTATATATTAGTATAATAAAAAAACCCTATTCATAATATTTGTTTGTTTTTTATGAAAATCAAATTTCCAATTTCCAAAACAAGTATTTCTTCTGTCCGTTCTCTACACTTTTCTCCAAAATCAAACCCTTTTCAGTGACATGGACACCATCGAAGCAACTAAAATGGTGATGTCAAGAATCAAGACAATAGACCCACAAGACGCTTCCAGAATCATGGGTTACCTACTCATACAACACCCAAGCGAACATGAAATAATCCGACTAGCTTTCGACCCGAAACCTTCTTCTTTCAGTCATTTTTTTGAGTTAAATGTCATTTTAGTCCCTGTGGTTTGGGCCATTTTACCAGTTTAGTCCAAAGGTTTCATTTTTTTCCTGTGGGTCCAAAAAGGTTTCATCGTTGCCATTTTAGTCCACTGGGTTAACTTTATTCATTTTTTCTGTTAACGAGAAGGACAATTCGGTCATTTTATATGTAATTCTGTTAACTAGAATGGCAATGCGGTCGTATAAAATGACTGGATTGCCCTTCTTGTTAATAGAAAAAATGGATGAAGTTAACCCAGTGAACTAAAATGGCAACGATGAAACTTTTTGGGCCCACAGAAAAAAAATGAAACCTTTGGACTAAACTGATAAAATGACCCAAACCAGAAGGACTAAAACGACATTTAACTCTTTTTTTTGTTTGGATAACTCATATATTAACATAAAAACTGGCCTAAGTCATTAAACAAGCCAAATCTTTCTTAGATATTTTGGTCGCCAAACAACCCCGCAAATCGTAATCCTGAACATGGTTATAATGATGATGTTAAAGGGTGTAGGCCTTGCATGTGTTTTGCTCGAGGGTTTTGCAAAAATGGGAACTTTTGTGAATCTTTTCATGGTGAAATGTGTTTGGGTTTATGTTCACATACTGTAGGTTTTGAGTATTCTACAGGAGTAAATATACGTGGGTTTGATGATTTTTTGAGAATTAAAGCAATGCAGCAGCAGGAACAGAGGTTGTTGCCATGGCTGCAGGAGGATATTATCCTTTTTGTTTCAACAAATGCATCAATTTTTTTAATGAGATTTCTAGGTATACTTTAGTTTTTTGTTGTTTTTTTATTGGAAATACTTCATTAACAAGTTTTTTTAAGGTTTCAATAAAGTTACTCAATTTTTTTTTTGTTTCTCCAAATATGTTGGAATCTTATGAACCTTTTAAATATATGTGAATCTTGGTTATTATTTAGTGTTTATTTTGGTTTCAAATCAACTTGAAGTAGGAGTTAACAGTGAATAAAAAAATTCACTAAGTGATAACCAAGTTTGATAATTGTTTAAAGTAAGTGAATTTGGGAAAAATAATAACTATATGGTAACCAAGATTTATATATGTTTCGTTCGACTCAACTTTTTTTAAGAAAAAGCTAACATTTATATGAGAATTTCACAAGATTGGAACATAAAAAAGTTAACATTGCTATAAGAATTTCACAAGATTGGAACATGTTTAAATCAAGCCAACTTGAGATAAAATCATCACTAAATTAAATAATTACCAAGATTTATATATGTTTCATTTGCCTCAATTTAAAAAAATCAAACATTTATAAAAAAGTTTCACAAGAATGGAACACCTAAGTATGTTGAGTGACTTTAGAGGAACAAAAAAACTTGGTTATTATTGTGTTAAGTTACTCATTTTTATATGTTAACACTAAGCAAATTTCTAACATGCTATACTAGCATGGTGATAATTTAGATTTTATAAATCAAGAATTAGAATTGGTTTCTTGTGTCTAATGTTCGGACTATGATTCATATAGATCACCATCAGAAGGAGCATCATTGATAATGAAGGAAAACTCTCTTAAGTTTGCTCGATTCCGACCCGATAGGCATGATCTTGCAGCAATGGGGTTATGGAATTCATGTTCAAGTTCCCGACAGATTTACTCAACATTTTCAGCTGATAGTACCTTTAAGGACAAAGACATATCAAATTACTTCAGGTACATTATCTGATTATGTACATGTACTTAAGCAGTTAACGAGTCATTCATATCCCATTTTGTTTGTGATTGATAAATTAAATGATTTATTTTTTCCTTTTGTTCTTAAAGTACTTTTGGACCAGTTCAAGATGTGAGAATTCCGTATCAACAGAAGCGAATGTTCGGTTTTGTTTCATTTGTTCTCGCAGGAACAGTGTAATCAGTTTTGGCCAAGGGGAATCGCATCTCGTCTGTGATTCGCGCGTTCTTGTTAAGCCGTACAAAGAGAAGGGAACAATCCCATTCAAGTACTACATGCTTTATAAAAGTCTATAGTGCTCTCTAATTTTTTATTAATTTTTATTTACTTTTACAAATAAATTGTGTTTGTAGGAAGCATCAGCATCAAATCACGAGAGGGGATTTTTCTGCTTTTGAATCTGCTGAGCCATTTGATCATATACCTTTTGGTGAGCAGACTGATGTATCCATCCTTGATCCTTTCGTTTCCTCTTGTTATGTTTGTAGCGTTTAATTGTTTATAATCTATTACTAAACAGGTGCGAGAATGTTTAATCATGATGTGAGGTTGAGAAGAAATCTAGAGGGTCAGGACGAATGCCGACAAACAATTGATTTTCAGGAAAGAAACTTGATGAACATGCGGTTAACAAATGGAGCATCAGCTTCAACGTAGCTTATCTCATTCTCAAATGAACCCGAGTCTTGTGCATGTCAACAGTTTAAATGCTTGTGAAGGTAAATTACATTCTTGTATTTCACGTTATGGTTTCACTTTTCTCGTTCTTTAGTTACTAATTACAATGGGGCTGTCTTCGAGCAATATAATATGTGGTGTATTGTGCTTGGCGTATTGGGTAGGTTGGGTAAAGGGTCAAAATAGGAACTTATCTTATTTTAATAATAATAATATGGTTCTCACAAAACTTTGATATTAGTGTGTGAAATATGTTAAAAAAAACTCCCTAGGGCGCCTCACGCGTTTTAAGATCAAGTTCGTAAGTAAATGAGTGGGAATTGTCATCCCCAACTCAATGGACCTTTATTGATAAATGAAATTTGATGTTGGAACAGAAGAAATTTACGCCAGGGAAGAGCTTCTTACAGAGGGCTCTGATTCAAAAGTGTCTCAAGAAGTAAACATTAAGGAGATCAACATCCGCAATAGCAGCGGCAGTGGAAGTTATATCCATGAAAGGTTTTGAATCTAATAAATATAATGATAAATTATTTAAGCTTCATTTTTTTACTTATGTGGTTTAACGTGTATTTTATGTGAATATAGCGTTGAGCACATCCTTCCTGATGACTTATTTGCTTCACCTACAAAAACTGCCGCCATGGAACGCCAGTTTATCTTCTCAGATACTATGCCGGATGCTGGTGGTTCTGCCAACGTAAACTTGACTTTCCTTAACATGGCTTCTCTCAAATATGTTAGTTACAAACGGCAAGGTAAACCAACATACACAGAGGCTGTGTTTGGATGTGTGTTTTGAAATTTAATACTTGACAGATATATAGAAAAATAGAAACTTATTAATGCATAAAATGATATATTTTTTTTGTGATAGCAGGGAAGGTTATGAAACAGGAATAACTAGTTTTCTTTGAAAGTATATAAATCAATAATAATTTTACTGTAGATAATTATATTTTTGGAGTTGATTATCCTAAGTTGGTTTTTTGAGCCTTCGGTGATTCAAAACAGAATGCGGTATATACAGTTACAAACATAAAAACTGATATGCGCACACACACACACATATACAGCAGAATGATTTTGGTTTGATTTTTTATTTTTTTTAATTAAAATCATGTTTCTTGATTCTTATACAAAACTAAGTGTACTATTGTTTGGTGCAGATAGTTGAAGATTTAGAAAGATCATGTAGCTGTATAGCAACAAAGAAAAAAGGTTTCAGTCATCTTCAATACCACAAAATACTACTTACAACCAATCAACTATATGTAATTAGTAGTTCAAGCTAACTGCCAAATTTACCCTTTGGGGATATGAATGGTGGGTGTACATAATTTTGAAAAGGATAAGGCTGAATTTTCTGTTCTCTTATAGTGTGTTAATGCTCTGTGCAACATCCTTTTATTGTTTAGTCATCTTTTTTCTGATCAGAAGTGATGATGGATGCGCGGGTGGGGTATATTTTTGTAGTGCGTTAACCAAAGGTGTTTGTAAACTGTCGAAACCAATTGAAACATTTTAAACCAAAGAAAGTTAGCTGGTTTTGATTGGTTGAAATATAAAAGGTCCGGTTCATGGTTGTTTTCGAATACCAAACCGGCTGTTTAACCATTAATTATCTTATTTTTATACATTTTTAGATATAAAGCAACATGTGTGTATATATTATTTTATCTAATAATTCTTTATCATTTTTTAATATTAATACAAAATGACGTTTTTTAAAAAAAATATGTATCTGAAACCATCAAAACCAAATTGTCAAAAAGTAAAACTGTGAAAGTCAGTCGGCTCCAACGAACCCGACTGGTTTAGTTTTGTCTAGTGGTTCGGATTAAAATTCTTGTCAAAAGCGGCTGAGCCGAACCTATTACACCTCTAAGCTCTAGTGGCACGGTTAGAGAAAAGCCGAGGTTTGAGTGCTTATTACAAGTCATATTTAATTAAAAACGAGTAGTCATATTTTTTTACTTGTATTTTGGTATAGATGCGAGGCTTATAAAATATCAGGGATGATAGTTTGTGACATGACTCGAAACATAATACACATGTTTTAGGGTGTTAGAGGATTCACATCCCTTCCACCAAATTTACCCTATAATTCCACTAAAAAAAATAATTTTCTCTCTCCTTTCAATTAAATGATATTTTCTTATACCTACCGTTTCTCCATACTCCACTCACAACCGCTTTTAAAATATATTAAAATTATAAGGGTAAACAGTGTCCTCTTAAATATCCAGATGAACAACAAAATTTCTCTTTCCTTCACTTACAAACTTTTAATAATATAAAAACTCTCCACACAAAATTTGAGATATCATGATACAACAAAATGAGCACACTTTTCTGACATTTTATTACACCATCTTGCACATGATGAACACAATTCATTAGAAAAACTCATTACTTTATAAAAGAAACCAAATCTAACAAAAAACCTAAAACAATTTAATACTACAAAATGTCACACCTTCATATTCTTCTAAACCAAAATTCCAAACCAAGGTGAAAACCATACCAAAAGATTTTCACTCAAATTCATCAAAGATTTTCTGGTAGAGAAATGTGTTTCTTGGAAGACAAGTTACCCATGAGCAAAAGGGAATAAGGGATGATGTACAATTCATGATCCTCACTATGAATCTTTCATGATCCTCACTGCGAAATCTCTACTTCTTTATCAAGATTCCTTCCATACCTGCCTCGTGTCTTGAATAAACTCGCGTATTTCTCCATAACGCGGTCCTTCACTTCAACTAAACCTAACGCCTCGTATGATTCCGCTACCTTTCGTACAATAGCTCGATCCGGAGGCTTACGACCATGCGATTCAAGCTCTTTGAAAAGCTTCACCAACTCTTTCCACATTCCATTTCTATAATACACAAGTATGATGATATCACACACCTTCCAAGGTAGCGACCGCACGTCTCTACTGAGTTTCTTAACCCATAACTTATTTGCTTCTTCCACTCTGTTATCCATATCTAATGCGCGTATTAACTGCCCGTATGTCCCAACCGTTACACCCTGCCCCTTGCTTAGCATCCATTTAATAACCTGCACGACTTTATGCCATTGTTGTTTTCGTTCAAGCGTGATTAACACGGTTTTGACCCGTCCGATCGGGAAATCTTGTTCCTCTGCAACCCACGCGTCAAGTGCACCGTATACTGATTCTTTACTGTCGTCAAGATCAACAAGCGTACTTACGAAATCGCTGATTTTAACCTTTTTAGACACGTTTTGCGCACTTTTGACCTTTCCCGTCGTTTCAACATCGTGACTCGTGGTTTGTTTGTTGAAGTGGTCCTGTAAGTGATTTACACTGGCAGGGGTGTGTAGATGATATCGAGTCATAGTGTTTTTTTTGTAGCTTGTGATTGACACTCTGGATATAATGAGTTGTCTCATCGGTCTAATCAAACCAATGATTGAGTTGGACCTCGACATTGATACAGATAATGTGGCTCTAATATCCTGAAAATATGGGTATATTCCTGTAAATACAGAAGTACAGAATCATGATCAAAGCAGATTCCAAATACACGGTTATGCCGACAAATTCATCGCACAGCTTGCTTGATCTAGCTTACAGTTGTATAAACCAAATTGAAAACTCAGAACTCATACTTCCCAAAACCAATAAAAGTCAATGAGCATTGTCAAATTCTCATAAACAAGCATTTAAGACACTCACAGCAACAAAAACGCATTTCACATGATTAAACAGCCTGATCAATATTTGTAAACAAAAATTCCTAAATTTAAGATCAAATCTAGGGATAACATCGGTATTGCATAATACCTATACCGAAATTTAGCTAAATATAAAACCGATACCGTACTATATATATACCGTTAAAGTCATGAACCGGTACTGTACCAAATGGTACCGATACTGAAATTGAGCTAAATTCAAAACCAAATATGTTGGTCGGTACAATGTAAGCCTAGCTTTACACAATCTAACTCAATTTATTTTCTACTTTTCTGTCAATCAGAGTATTCTACAAAAAGTCAAATACTAATCTACAACAAAATAGCTAATCGATTTCGATATTCAAATGCGGAACTTTTAGGTTATAATCATCAGAATAATTGGTGGTCAATAAGAATCATGATAATCAAAACCCGTGAATGTAATGAAGGAATAACTTACTGTAAACAGTTTAAACTTCTTCAGATGTAGAAGACGAGACGAATGATTAGCGTGAACGATGCATCTTCGTGGCGGCAGAATGCCGGAATCAGATGAAGATTTGATAAGTTAAGGACCCAAATGATGCATGGGCCAATTGGACATGATAAATGGGCTTATGTTATTAATGATAATAAATTTAACCATGTAGCTATTTGTATAACCTCGCTCGATTCGAGCTTTTAGTGATAGTGAGCTGAGCTTGAGTAGTTCACGAGTGACTTGACTTGTTTAATCTCCTATATACTACTTGGCATTACGGGCTTATGTTATTAATGATAATAAATTTAACCACGTGTTTAATATTTTTATTTTATCTGCCTATGATATAATAGTCTAGTTGTATTTTAGGATGTGATAAAATTTGGTACTATTAGGTATTAGGTTCAATTCCTATAAAAATATTTTTTTAGATTTATTCCTAAGGATATAGAGTCATTGACCATAAATAGAATCTTTATTTTTATCGTTAAAGCAATTAAACATTTTATATTAAAAAGTCATTGACCGTAAATGACTTTTTTTGCCATCCCGGATGAGTTAGGGATATAGAGTTTTGTAGATGTAGTTGAAGCATAAGGCTCTTGGGTGTGGGACTGTCCCTGGGACATCGGTGTTCGGCTAAACCGCCCCCTCTGGCTTGGCACGTTGTCATCGTCGACTTCCTGCCGTTCTCGACGGGCCACATTCAAAATATCCGGCAGTTGCATAGCGGCTATCTCCCTGAAAAATTAAATAATTTTTTTTATAAATACCTCAAATCTAAATCCATTTTTCACACTATCTCTCACATTTATAAACATTCTCTTTATATTTTTTATAAAAGCAATGGATCCCTTCAAACCAAATCCAAACCTGAATACAAACCTATTCTCGTTACCCTCCTACACTCCAACCCTCGATCCAAATTGGTCGGCATCGCAATTTTAGTTTGCGGGTTTCCAACAAACCCTCAATCAACAAACGTTAATGCGAAACCCGTTTAACGAGCAATTTCAATCACAATCGCAATCATCACCGTCATCGGCAGTGGTGGACCCAGGAATTTTTTTTCCACTGGGGTCCCACTTTTGGTGTTAAGATTTTTTTACAACTAAACGTTAGAATTTTCGGGTCGGTTTTCGTTTGAGGCGGGGCAAGAAATATAGTTATATATAGTTTCAGATAAAACTATGTGATCGTTAATCTAGGCACACACAATAAAAAAAAGATGTCATTGAAATGAAAAAAAAACATTACAATTATTTAAAATTGTTCTTACGAAATCAAACGGATATAACTTAGCGAACCTTAAAAAATTTTAAACATTAGATGCACTAAAATTATCATCCGGGCTCAAGTTACTACATGTAAGTGATTTGGTTGTTGCCTCACTAAAACTTTCTCCAAACTCTTGTATTTGCATATTTAACACTATGGACGATGCAATAATATTAGTATTTATACAAGGATATATTAATAACACAAGGTTATATTAATAACATTAATATGGATTAAGTAATATTGGTATGTTGTTCCCAATAATGATCAGCCATGATGGCAGCAATTAATCCTCCTAGAATTATTCAAAAATGAAGTGGATTGCTAAAAAGAAACAAAAAACGCTATACAAAAGTATTTAACGTGAGACCTATTTGTTTGGCTAGAAGGGATTTACCACCACACCAACTTTGCTTTTAATATTATGGGGTTCAATGAATTATTTTTATAGGGTCCTTAAAAAAACGAACATACCGGTTCTACTAATTTTTAAGAAAACATTGGGGTCCGGGGACCCCGATCTATCCTATGTGGGTCCGCCCCTGGCCACCGGTAGGCTTGTCTCAACCGGTAGAAGATGAGTTTGTAGAATTTGTGCTCGAAACGCAATCCCAAACCTCCAAATGAAAAAAAGGTAAGCAAACGGCTGTGTAGTCGTTGACCAAACTTCGAAACGAAGGCGTAAGCTTGGTAAATAATCGAGGAGGAGGCATCAGCTAAGGCGTGCGCGGAAACGTCAAAATGCCCGATTGTTGGTTAGTATTCTTATCTTAAAAATATTAATATTGTTACATTTTTTAGATCTTAAACATATATTTATTGTTATTGTTACTTTTTGATATTATTAAGATCTTAATATATATATATATAGAGAGAGAGAGAGAAAGAGAGAGAGAGATTGGTTATTGTACAATAGAGCTTATCGTACGAGCATACACGATTGATTTTTACAAATTATGTAATATTTTTTTTCAATTATATTTAAAAAATTGTTTGAATTTTTATAATAAACCCAAAACAATAAAAAAAGGAGTAAATTGCACAAAATGTCCTTTAAGTTTCACCAATCTTGCTGGTTTCAGCCTTAATCTTTAAAAGTTGCCAAAACCAGCCTTTAAGATTAATTTTGTTGCAGGTTTCATCCTTTATCACTAACCCAGTTACTAATCCATGTTAAATGGCCTCACATGCATAGCATGTGAGGGTAAAACCGTCTTTTCATCCAGTGGGAAGCCTCTAGCATCACCTTCCCATGTCTCAAACAATTATTCTTGGTGGACTGCATACACCTTGAACGGATTCCCCCTGAAATGAGGTACATCCCAACACTCGAGCATATCCAAATTAGCTGTTGTAGCAACTTTGTTACAGAATCAGTTTACGAAATACAAGAAGAGCAACATGCCGATGGAAATTATAACCTAAAGATTACTTCTGAAATAGGGCCAATATTAACATTACTGCTCGGTGTGTGATTTTCGGTAGAAGATTTTGAAAGACTGCAAATTCGGCTGCAAACCCCAACAGAATGCGGTGGTGATTCCATCAACACCCCCCAATTCGACTGCAAATTCCAATAATTATCCCCGCAATTTCGCCTCTGCATCTCCATATCCTCCAACAAACATCATCGGTCCACAATCTCAAACCGAAACCCTAACCCTACGGTGGTGATGTATCAGGTGGCGGTGGTGGTGGTGGCAGTTGAAGATGATGGTGGCGGAGTTATTTGGGGATTTTGGGGGTTTTGTCGAAGGTGGAGGTGGTGGCAGAGGAAGTGGTGTTGAAGGTGGAGGTGGTGGCAGAGGAGGTGGTGTCGGTGGAGGAGGTGATGTGTTTTTTGAGGGTGTCGGTGGAGGAGGTGGTGTCGGTGGGGATTCATCTCTCTCTCTATCTTCTCTCAAATTGGGGAAAAGAGATCTTCACCGCCACAAACGGTTTTCTATCCGCAAAATACTCATCGTCGTCGTCCTCCGCTGCGTGGCGGTGCGTCATCCGCGGCGATGATGTCATCGTCTTCCAATGGAAATTCAGGCGTCCGATTGATGAACAGGAGCTTCTTCACCGCCACAAACGGTTTTCTATCCGCAAAAATCGTCGTCGTCCTCCGCCGCGTGGCGGTGTGCGTCATCCGCGGCGATGATGTCATCGTCTTCCAACGGAAATTCAGGCGTCCGATTGATGAACAGGAGCTTCTTCAACGACTTCTCGTGATATGTAAAAGTCATCACTCGAGTTTGATTAAGCTTCGAGGAGCTTCGATGTCTGATAATTATATATATATGGTTTATGATTATGTTAACGGCGTTAGTCTCTCTGATTGCTTGAAGAACAGTAGAAACCCTAGCTTTACGATACTTTCCGATTGGATGTCTCGGATTCAGATAGCTGCTGATCTTGCTCACGATGTTGATTACATTCATAATTCTACAGGTGTGAAACAGTTTGTGAATTTGTGAGATGATAGAGAGAGAGATGAAAAGACGGTTTTACCCTCACATGCTATGCATGTGGGGCCATTTAACATGGATTAGTAACTGGGTTAGTGATAAAGGATGAAACCTGCAACAAAATTAATCTTAAAGGCTGGTTTTGGCAACTTTTAAAGATTAAGGCTGAAACCAGCAAGATTGGTGAAACTTAAAGGACGTTTTGTGCAATTTACTCTAAAAAAAGGGGGAAACCCATCCTCCACATCTTGTCTATCCATAGATGGGCATCCCCATTGCTTCGTGACGTGGAGGCCCATCCCTTAAGGATGGAGCATCACCACACCCACCAGCCTAAGCGAAGGAATAGTTTGAACCAGGATACAATACCGATGGATATCGATAGAGTTAGGCTTTCTAATTCGTGCCACATTTGCATGCCAAACTTACGGGGCTTATGCATGCTGTTGGTTAGTTTCTCTGGGGCAAGTTTATGAGATCTAAATAGCATCCAAGACTACTGGATGACCCATGTATATTAAATATTTTCATGCGTAAACCACATTAAATAAACAACTAATAAGCATATGACACATGTATATTCTTTTCGGAAAGGCGGTATTTTATTAAAAAAGGTAGAGGACTCAAGCAAGATGTTCAAGCCATGTACAACTAAGAAAGATTGAAAACACATGGTAGTGTTACATTGGGAGGCTAGTTAAATTGAAGGACTTCCATTCTTCGCAACTAAGATTTTGGTATCCAGCCCTTGTGACTCATGGAGAGGTTGTCGCCTTTATTTCTTCGATTACCTTTGTTGTGAGCCTCCTTTTCCTTTGAATATTGCTCTGTTCCTGATCCTCCATATTGTCTAGCATGTGGCTGCGAGTACTATGTATACCGCTTTTCTTGTTTGTTTCAATAAATTGTATTTTATGATATATTCCAGCAGTCCAAAGACGCACAAAGAATACCTTGGTAGAGGTTTTTTAACGACTGAAATACACCCCTGATCCATTGAGTGAAGGTGCAATACATAAGTACGTGATTTGCTGTTTCCGGTGCTGCATCGCAAAGTACACAGGTACCTGAGAGGATCGAAATCCTCCTAGTGATGAGGGCGTTTCTCGTAGGTATTCTGTTAAGAACGACCCGCCAAAGAAAGCTGTTAATTTTCTTAGGGATCTAGTGCAGCCAAGGGAGCACAAAGGTTTCAAATCTCTTTTTAATTTCAAATCTAAACCCTAGAAGTTCTATTTACCTCACCGGGATTGAATGTTAACCATACTATTTTAATCTCATCACCTCACTTAGATAAAAAAAATGGAAAAGAACTAACTTTCAACGCCGATGTATTCTCTAGAATGCATGCCATCTTACCGTTTCACACAATCATAGTTTAACGTATCTCAGGGCTCATCACTCGTTTTGATGTAGCTCAAGAAAAAATCAAGTAAATTAAGCTCAAGGTAACTTGCTTGGTTCGAGCCAGTTGACTTGTACAACTTTTCGGGCCAATATGACTTAGCGTGTTCAATTCACTCACTCGAGCAAAAAACCAACTAATAATCCCACTTAAGGAAGCCCAACCCATGTTGACTATGAGTTTTCATGAATCTCTTGATGAGTTTTGGCTAGAAGCCTTCCTGGTCACAAAACTTTTGCCGCCATGAAGATTGGCCACTAATGAAACCTATTTGGACTAAATCCTAGTTACAAATATCTTAGGCCGAACGGTATGAGGATCATGGTTGGACCATGATTCGCCATATAGGAACATAATGGAAGACTGCACCACCCTCCCTCCCTCAATGATTCATGGTGGTTGGCGTGGATTGAACCTAGATGATTACCACATGCCACCTTTTTCCATTTTTCTAGATTTTGACCCTTTAAAAATAAATTAAAATTATAAAGAGAATAATCATGTGGGTCATGACCACACTTAGGGCTGTAAACGAACCGAACGAACACGAACAGGGCCTTGTTCGTGTTCGTTCATTAAGGAAATAAATGTGTTCACGAACGGTTCATGAACACTTACCGAACGAGATTTGATGTTCGTGTTCGTTCATTAAGGAAATGAGCGTGTTCAAGAACGGTTCACGAACACAAACGAACACAAATAAATTCGGCGAAGACGATGAAGGATACATGTAGATAAGCACTAGAACTTGAATCCCCTATTGTGGAACGGAGGTCGATCGTATTCGTCGATGTAAATAATGAGGATTTAAAGGGAAATAGTGTATAAACAAGGTGAAATAGAGTTTCGTAGTTTACTTGTTAAGGCAATAAAATAAACTATAAGTTTAATAACATAAAAAGTATAGATAAAATTTATGAAAATACAAGAATCTTTAAATAAAACACAAACATACGAACACAAATAAACGTAAATTCACGGACATGTTCACGAACACCTTACCAAACGTTCACGAACGTGACCTCTGTTCATGTGCGTTCATTTAACTAATCGAACGAAATTTCTTGTTCATGCTCGTTCGTTTATTAAACGAACGAACATAAACGAATTTCCCTGCCGAACGGTTCACGAACGGTTCGCTGAATGTTCGGTTCGTTTATAACGTTACACTTCTTGGGTAATGGTTTTGTATGGTGAATTAGAGGTGGATGACATGGCACCGATATAGAGGTTCATGGTGATCATAATCTCACCCTTAAGCTTTCTACATCAATGTTCTAGAAAAGATAGTATTTTTTTTTTCAAAGTGTGTTGAGTGTTTGTTAAGTTTGTTTTGTTTTCTTAGCTTTAATTCAAGCCCAAATTGAATAAAAATTAATCATAAAAATATTAAAAAAAATACCTAACACTACAATATTAGGTTTAAAAGTCGTAGTTAACAAAACTATTTTTTTTGTACATATTATAAACTATATAAAAGACTTATATATGTTTAATTATAAACTATATAAAAGACTTATATATGTTTAAAACACCTTATTCGAAGGCGATGAAACTAATATTGGCACCAATGCGAGACATGCTTCATGTTTGTTGGGCTTAATTGGAAAAGTTGTGATACATAACATCCCCCGTCAAACCTTCTGATTGAATGGTCACAATCTTTCATCAATCAACTAATCATCATATAATAATAATAATAATAAATACATGTATATATATATATATATACATATATATATATATATCATGTTGCATTTTTTTGATAGGCTGGTATGGTCACGTGCCATCCATCAAATTGAGACTGGGAGTTATAACACCACATGTGATACCCATCCACCAGTCTATATATGTACTACCCCTTCATCTCCTCTATATATTGCCAAAATGTAAACATCACTCGACACCCAAAAATCCCAGTTTCAAGTGATTAACTTACATTAATCCCTAACATCACCAGAATATGATTAGCATCCAGGAGTTCCGAAAGGCGCAACGGGCTGAAGGCCCGGCTACTATTTTGGCCATCGGGACCGCTACACCGCCTAACTGTGTGCTCCAAAGCACATATCCGGATTACTATTTTCGTATTACGAAAAGTGAGCACAAGAAAGACCTTAAAGAGAAATTCACACGCATGTGTAAGTTATATGCATATTTACATCGTGTAATTTACAATTTTTATATAACTAAATTCGTCTTAAATATTCTTGTAATGTTTTCAGGTGAAAAATCCATGATTAAAAAACGATACATGTACTTGACCGAAGAGATTTTAAATGAAAAACCGAACATGTGTGCATACAACGCCCCGTCGTTAGACGATAGACAAGACATTGTGGTCGTTGAAGTACCGAAGCTCGGTAAAGAGGCTGCAACACGTGCGATCAAAGAATGGGGCCAACCGAAGTCGAAGATCACACACCTCGTGTTTTGCACGACTAGCGGTGTTGACATGCCCGGAGCTGATTATCAACTCACTAAGCTCCTAGGCCTTCGGTCTTCGGTCAAGCGGTTTATGATGTACCAACAAGGTTGTTTTGCGGGTGGTACGGTCCTTCGTATGGCCAAAGACTTGGCCGAGAACAACAAGGGGGCTCGGGTACTCGTAGTCTGTTCCGAGATCACTGCGGTAACGTTCCGTGGGCCCGATGACACCCACCTTGATAGCCTAGTGGGCCAGGCTTTGTTTGGTGATGGTGCAGCCGCAATCATAGTTGGGTCTGACCCGTTACCTGATATCGAAAAGCCACTTTTCGAGATCCTTTCTGCTGCTCAAACTATTCTCCCGATAGCCGGGGTGCAATCGATGGACACCTTCGCGAGGTTGGGCTTACGTTTCATCTTCTCAAAGATGTCCCGGGACTTATCTCGAAACATATCGAAAAAAGCTTAGTCGAGGCTTTCCAACCGTTGGGGATTGACGACTGGAACTCGCTGTTTTGGATCGCGCACCCAGGCGGGCCTGCGATCTTGGACCAAGTCGAAGAAAAACTAGCCTTAACGCCTGATAAATTACTGGCCACACGACATGTGCTCAGTGAATACGGTAACATGTCGAGTGCTTGTGTTCTTTTTATTCTAAATGAAATGCGACACGCTTCGGCTACAGACGGGTTCAGTACCACCGGAGAGGGCCTCGAGTGGGGCGTGTTGTTCGGCTTTGGACCGGGGCTTACTGTAGAAACCGTGGTCCTCCATAGTGTACCCATTTAGTCGATGGAACGTGTTTTCATCAAGTAATATGTGCTAAAAACTTCCTGTTTTATATCTTCCGGTTTGCATAATTATAGGCATCGTCTTTGTTATTATGCCAATAATAATAGGTACGATGTTCGGTACGTTGTCAATTCATTGCTTAATATATTTGAATGAAAATGGTATTACTTTGTGATTGTAAACATAAATCTTTGGGACACTTTGTTAGATATAATGTTTTTAAAACAAATAAACTTAATTGAAGCTAGTAGAATTCGTCCGCTTGGTGTCATGTAGCGCTGTTCAAATCGCTCGGCGCTAGACGCCCGTTCGGAAAATGCTCGGAATTTGCTCGTTCGATTCAGCTCGATTTAAAAAATGCTCGGTTCGGATCGGTTCGGTTTGTAAACGAACCGAGCACGAACAAAGGTCCGCTCAGTTCAGTTCGGCTCGGTTGGCTCGATTTATTTTCTAATCTGTATAAATATGTGTGTGTGTGTATCATTTTTAATGAAATGACTAGAGACCCAACATCAACAATGTTTGTTCCAAGATCCAAATAAAACTCATTTAAGTAATTAGAATTGAAACCTAATACCAATAGTCCATTGTCCGATACTTAAATGTCCATTTGAATAATTTAGTCAAATTTTCAAATACTAAATTGTGAAGCGTCGATCAATACTCAAGTCTCAACCTGCCATTTGATTCAGAAGTACAAGAGCCTAATCAAAACCCCCCATTGGCTATCGTTATTCGATTTCTCCACCCCCACTCGCCAGGGTTTTACTTCAATCGGTTCATTCAATTTCAAACTTTCGATAGAACAAGGGTATGTTTCAGTCGGTCAATGATTTATCTTCCCGCTTAGTTAATCTGGATAGAACTAGTTGAGTATTTTTATATTCATTGTTATTTCTTAAATTTTTACTTGTATTCTATTGGACGAAACCTTAGGACGAAAACTGCACTTTATTCTAATCATTAGCACTCCCATCGCCACTTTCCTTGTTTATTATGTGACGCTCGATACTCGCTCGACGTTCGTTCAAAAAATGCTAGGATCGAAAGACGCTCGCTCGACTTTGGCTCGGTTGAAAAAACGCCCGATTCGGTTCGGATCGGTTTGTAAATGAACCGAGCACAAGCAAAGGTCTGATTGATTCGGTTCGGCTCATGAAATAGTGTGATGACTATATGTATATACACGAAAAGTTATGTAAACACTAACATAAAGTTAAGTTACAAAATGATGTTGTGAAGATGAGCATTTAAATTTACGTAGCATTTTTTTTCCCTTTGTGGGGGTCTTTATCAGTACTTGAACGGACGAAGAACATGTGTTACTGGTAAAAAAATGTTGCCTATATTTTATAACATGTTTTTTAGTTAGGTGTTTAATATGTAACTAGTAACCAGACCCGCGCGTGTTGCTGCGCGGGTATATTGTAAACATCGAATGAATTAGTCCAAACGTTATGTGATGCATTAACCATACGAAAACGCATGTTTTGACGTATTCGATTTAACTCAATAGCATCACGATTAGATAAAAATGTAAAGTAATCAGTTCAATCATAACACATTTACATGTGACCCGACTTATACATAGGAAACGTACAAAAAACATAATCAAGGTTTGAAATCTTACCCTTAGCGCACTGCGGTGGGGTCGAAACATAGGCTAAGTACAATTTGTAATATCGAATGAGAACGTATTATATTTGACCCCATCTGATTCGAAACTAAACTTACGGCGTAATGTTGACTAACTGGAAATGTATATAAAATATGCACAAAAAAATCATATCATACTTGACTTAACATGTTTGAAAGAAAAAAATTACGTCGAAACGATGACCAAAATTTAAAGAAGTTGTAATTATTATATAATTAAATAATTTGCCTTTAAATGAATAAAACTAAGCAGCAAAGCAACGGATTTGTGGTATACAAAAGTGACGATTAGTGTAAAGGTGACAAAAGGAGAGGATTATTATTTACGTACATGTCCCCACCGACATTTACTTGTAATATAGTATACAATTGAACAACTGATAAGCGTTTACACGACTCGGTTTAAATAAGAAGTATATCGAAATGCTGATAAGAAAAGTACGTCGCAGCATTGTTATATTCGTTGCATTTTAATATATATACACACATATTGACTAAAGATAAAATATAAATAAACTTAACATACAAAACGTACGAACTGCAGATTTTGCTGAAAAAACGCCCGGTGGTATTTTCGTAAATATTTGGTCGCAGGGTACTTATCAAAATTACTCTGCAAATGTTCTTGTAGAGTAATTTTGATCTTGTAGAGTAATGTTGATCTTGTAGAATAATTTTGTAAAATGTTCTTTTAAAGTAATTTTAATCTTGTAGAGTAATTATCTAAAATGTTCTTGTAGAGTGATTTTGATCTTGTAGTGTAACTATCAGAATTACTCTACAAGTGTATCGAAATTACTCTGCAAGTTTATCAAACAACATACAATTTAAAATTACTCTACAAAATCATTTATAGAGTAATTATGACACTCTACAAAATTACCTTACAAGATCAAAATTACCATATAAGATTATTTTTAGAGTAATTATGATACTCTACAAAATTACTCCAAAAGATCAAAATTACTCTATAAAAATATTTTACAAAATTATTCTACAAGACCAAAATTACTCGATCTTGTAGAGTAATTTTGATAATCACCCTATGACCAAATATTTACGAAAATGCCACCGCGTTTTTTGGCTTTCATGCATTTCGTACATTTAGTACGTTAATTTTATTTGTACCTGAACTTTACTCTACACACACACACACACACACACATATATATATATAGGAGAAGGATCCGTTAGGAACCACCAAAAAATACCTAAAAAAATCTAAAAACCACCCGATTTTTTTATAACATTTTTTACAAAAAAATCGCTACTTTCCGTCACCAAATTTTTTTTTTTGATGAAAAGTATCGATTTTTTGTTAAAAAAATAATTTCTTTTAGTGGTTTTGAGATTATTTTAGGTTTTTTGGGGGGTGTAGGTATATCATTTAGCTTGGGTGGGGGAGGGGGTAGGGTTTTTTTTAGGTTTTTGGGGGGTTTAGCTTTATGGTTTAGTTTTTTAGCATTTAGTTTGGTTTGGGGGTGGGGGTTTGGTTTTTTTAGGTTTTGGTGGTGATGTAGTGGGTTACTTTAGTGGTTCTTGCGGTTCTCACAATAAAGGTGGTTCTCGCATGAACCTTACCCTATATAAGGGAGGGTTACGGTTGTGCGTGACGTAACCCAGATTCCTGAAATCGCTCAAAACGCACCTAAAAACCCGATTTTTTCATCTTTTTGCTTAGAGGTTTTGTAAATCGGTCACTTATGGTCAATAACAACACAAAAAAAAACACTAAAAACGGGCTTGAATCGGGTGATTTAGACCAAGCCCTAAAAACAAAACATAACTACCATGAAAAACAAACCCTAAGACTAAAGAACTTAACAAAGAAGGAGAATGATTCGTACCTGGAACGATTGTTGGGATGAAAGAAACTAGTAATCTTGGAGGAAGCTAGGAGATGCAAGGGATTCGTGAGTGCTTTGAATGGGTTCAAGAGAGTAAGAAGGAGAGGTTAAAGGAAAGTGGTTGAATGTATTATTGGTGGGTGCTATTATTGGTTCTGCAAAGGGGCTGACACTAGCAGGTCTGGTAGTGCCAGATTTTTCGGTTGATAGTGCTCGATTTTCGAATTTTTTTTTTGAAAAACATAGTTTGTACAAAAATTAATTTAGAAACAAAAGGGTGGAAATAAAAATGAAAATTAAACGGACTCTTTGAACCCGGGAAACTCACGAAGCATCTCCTACCAAGAAAATAGCCGAACTAACATACCTAGAGCCGACAACAAGCACTAACATCCCTCGCGACCAGAACGAACCGCAACCTGAAAAAGAAAAACAAACAACCGACACAATATATATACAAAAACGGGCTAAGTTTATTTACGAGTCTTCAGCTAGACTCACCACCCCGCATTCATTTGTTCCTATGGTGGAGGGTAACAACCTCCTCACTCTGATCAACGGGCCCTCCAACATAAGCCTTTAACCTATGCACGTTGACCTTAAACAACCGGCCATCCTCGTGACCTATCTCCACTGTCCCGTAAGGAAACACTGACCGTACAGTGTAGGGACCTGACCATCGAGACTTGAGCTTACTAGGAAATATCCTCAGACCAGAGTTGTACAACAACATAATAATTTTTTTTTTCAATTAATCATGTGAGACAAATAAAAACAACTAGACAAAATTTTGTACACTTTTCACAATGATTTAACAAGTAACTCCAACCATTTTTGAGAAGACCGAGTCCTCAGCAACGGCGCCAAAAACTTGATGTGCGTGAATTAAATATATTTTTATTATTATGATTTTCGTTCACACAGATTAGGTTTTAAAACAGTTTTTACTTAAAACCAACTACACACACATAGGGCAAGTGTACCCGTCAGGTGGTAGTATAGTTCGCTGGTAAGAACCGGATATCAATCCGTGGACTCGGTGTCTCAGTACTAAATTTTCGTTACTTTTAAACCTTTCCAATTGATGAGTTGGCTTTGTTCCTAATTTATCATGCAAAATAATAAACTACTACTAAACTAGAGAATGACAATATCTAAGAAAGAGTTGCCTAAACTAAGTATTCACAAACAAACATGTGACAACTAAGTGGAGGATCAATGGTGATGCAATCTCTAAGTTAACTAAGTCTCCAATCAAGGTTTCCTAGTTTAATAAACCTTAGGAAAACTAAAATGAAATAATCACTCTAATCACCTAAAAATTATTATTTGAAGCTCACTTGCTTAGTTAATGTTAACCTTTAAACAAGAGTTATTTGTTTGTCAAAACTCCTAACTCTATAAGTTTGGGAAAATTACCATGAACAACATAACAATCACCCTAACTTGCTTTCAAGTAAGTAGCACTATCATCATGTTCTTGACAAAAAACCACGTGCATGGTCATGTTAGATAACAATCTTGGCCAAAAATCATCAATCTAACACAAACACAACTATAGAATCCAAGTAAACATTATTATGATTTTTCCAAATCTAAATGCAAGAATTCCTACAAATGTTCAAATCATCATTCAAGTCATGTTAACAATTACCATTCCTAGTTTCATGTTATGAATCATGCTAACAAGTTACTAAGATTCAATAATTTTAATCTTTACATGGGCTTTCCAACACAACATGTAAATACTTATGACCAAACATTCAAGAACAAGGACTTTAAGCATGTATAAGAACTCCAAGAACAAGATTCAAACACTACTATGAAGATTAACAAAAACAATCACCACATCAACTTCCATGATTATCACATATTCATAAGCTTCAACTAGTTTAGACAACACCAAATGTTTAGCCTACAAGGCTCATGATAACTAAGACAAACATAAAGTAATATCGATTGTGCATGAATAACAAGTGAAATACTAGTGTTTAAGACAAGGTAATTAACTAAATGAGGTGAATTATCAAGTGATACAACCTCCTAAAGGCTCCTTCTTCAATCTCCAAGCTTTCAAGATCAGCTTCTTGAGAGAGAAATCCACCCAAATGCTCCAACTCTCTTCAAATAAGCTGAATTCACGTATTTAAGCTACTGGGCATTTGGCACGACCGTGCCACCATTTAGCACGGTCGTGCTTGGTAAGTGTCAGGTGCCTTTCTGAGTTGTTGACCAAGTTTGATGCCAAATCCGGAAAGATCCCGCTAAAATTTCCCCGAGGTGGTACGACTGTGCCACCATTTGGCACGGTCGTGCTTATCGATATCGTACTCGGAAATGACTAAGTTGAACTCGGAAACTAGCTGATCAGGGCCTGTGATTGCACGCGCACGGTCATGCTTGGGGTTGGCACGATCATGCCAAGTGTTGATTTGACTCGGATTGTGCAGTCTGATGATAGTGCTTGTGATAGTGCCGACTTCTGGATGCTTAGCTCGGTCGTGCCAATGGTTGGCACGGTCGTGCCATATCTGGCAGTTTGGCAGAAATGTTCCATTTTAGCTCCAATTTGCTCCAAAAGCCGTTGTTTCTTTACCGGGCCGAAGCCCAGACCTGCATTTTCACAAATAACTCAAATGAGTATCTAAATCAATGAAACACAACGAATTTTCGCATTAATGGGGGATATTTGAAGTTTAAAAGATGTATAAATTCTTATACATCAAACATCCCCACACTTGAACTTTCGTGTCCTCAAACAAACTAAAGTAAACAAACTAAAACTCTCTAAATGCAATAACCTCAACTAGCATTTTAAACGCACAAACAAATTACTCGGGCTATAACAATCAAGGACTACTCGACATGATGGAAAAAAAACAAAAATGTATATAAAATAAGTTTATGAGCAATGGTCCATCTTGGAAATCCCTACAAGTCTACCTCACATCCTCACAATGTTCACACACACTCGGCTAATATATGGGTGCACATACGATTTATGGAGTATGTGTTAAACACCCGATGCCACGACGATGACTATGTGATATCATAAGCTTGTGAAAGGATCAAATTTAATCACTCGACAAAAACATAACATGAATCATGAGGTCTTATTCGGGTTGTAACTTGGCTAGGGTCAAGGGTATGAAAGTGGATATTTAAAGTGGCTAAAACGTTTGTAACCCGGCGGTTCGACTAACTTGAAACAAAAGAAAATAAGAACTATACAATTTAATATTATCCAACCGAGAGCTAATCAACGGATTTAGCTTTTCCACTCAAAAATTGCTCTAATTAAGCCACTTGGTAAGGCTTTTTTTTAACTATAATCGTTTTTCTCAGTTTTTTTTGCACATGCTTGAGACGGAAACTAAGTACGTCTACTTAGATAAAAACTCTACCCCATGATGTTGCAACTATAAATTAAGATACTATACAAAAGTAACAAGTTAATCGCTAACCAAACCGGGCTTCCAAACAAAAATGGGTTAAAATATAAAGGCTAATTTGGCTAAATGGCTATTATTTAGTGGTTTAAAAGAAATGAAAGGGGAAGACTCAAATTGGTTTAACTAAGGGAATGATTTTGGTAATGGAATACATAAAAATTGGTTAAAAACAAAAGGTTTCCTAGTGCCTCAATCATTGTCATGCTATATATTCGCCTTGCGGCCTCGAAATGTATACCTAACACAAGTTCTAAATCACAAAAGTCATCCGGCTCACTCAATCTTTGCCCGCAAAAACATGAGCAAAAATAATTCTAAAGCTACAAAGGCTCAGAAATAACTCACGGAAACGGGCGTATTGGGTAAATATGCAAGGCAAA
Organism: Scalesia atractyloides; assembly: GCA_947069175.1. Classification (NCBI taxonomy): domain Eukaryota; kingdom Viridiplantae; phylum Streptophyta; class Magnoliopsida; order Asterales; family Asteraceae; genus Scalesia; species Scalesia atractyloides. Next base: position 44,696,353 of record CAMTDV010000019.1, on the reverse strand, counting down.
CAAGTAGGTCAATCGCTTGATTTCTCATGCTCAAGTGTATACAAAATCTTTTTTTTTTTGGTAATCCTCACGCGAGCGAGCCCTTTTTGCGTTCACCCGTTGTATATTTGTCACAAAATTAGTGCTTTTATAAAAACCTATGTTGGGTTGAGTACTAAGCCACAAAAATTCATTCAAGAGAGCTTTATTTTATTTTATTTATTTATTTATTTTTATATATATATTTTTTAACATGACAACAAAGCTCAAGGGCTAAACCACCTCCCCACACTTGAAATGTACATCGCCCTCGATGTACACAAAAACAAATATATGAAGACATATATAATGAAAGCGGAGGAAAATGGGAACACGAAAACTCCCCTGAAATGAAACGGCATGAATGGAGCGAAGTGACAAGTAAGGAGCAACCGCGTCCTACTTTGGTTACCTTTTCTTAGCTCGACATATAATTTACTTGGTTTAAAATCGATCAACCGTGTCCTACTATGGTTACTAATATTAGTTAGATTTCGTAATATAAGCAGATCACGTATTTCTACATATATCTAACACGTAGAATACAAGTTACAGATATCCCGTATCATATAAAACATGTGTGGGCCAGTCATGAATTCACAGCAAGGGCCCAATAGACAAACAGTAACTCAGGCGGCCCAATCGTGCGTACCCATAAGTGCGTGGCCCCAGATATAGTGTACGACCCAATCAGTTTGCAGCCCAAAAGAGTGTGCGGCCCACTTGTCAATGTGCGACCCACATAGGAGTGTGCGACCTACTGACAAGTTTGCGGTGATGCATGAAAGGTTGTACGAAATGCATTTCTGACTTGTACAATTGAAGTGTGCGACCCAAACATATTGTGGCCCAACAAGAGTGTGCGGCCCACTTGTCAAGTGTGCGGCACACATGGGAGTGTACGGCCACTTGGAAAGTGTGCGGTCATGCAAGATACGTTGAACTTTGCGCATCAGGAACTTGTACAACGAGACCATACAGTTCCTAAGGGTGTGCGACTTCCTCGTAGTGTGCGGTCATGAGGTTGACAGTTATACAGTGTGCATCAGGCATTTGTACAATCTGAAATGTGTGGTTTCAGAAGTGTGCGGTTCAATTGTTTTAAACAGTTTTCTATTTCAATTGTATCCGATCAAAACCACAAAAAGAGATCTTTACATAATATTCTCAAGAATCCTAATATCATATTGACAACACACAAGCAGATCTATTTTTGTATATATTATTACTTATGAACATTTAAACAGTAGTGAATCCCAACCATTAATCATGCATTTCTAGATTTCTTATATTATTTTAAACAATCGTCACAACTATCATAAAATAGATCTAGGTTTCCTTATCACCATTTTTCATCAAGAATCATCAGATAAGAAAGATTTATAACATTATATCATGTAGAATCCTTAACACCTTGCACACATATAAAATCTCCTAGTTTAGAATAAGAAAAAAAAAAACTCTAACATCATTCAAGAATCAAAAACACTATAGTACTTAACCAAGATCTAACATTTTTCATTCATCCTAAGCCAAAATTATTAGAATCACATATTTGGTAGTCTAATAGAGAAAACACAACTACAAAATAATATAATCATACTAACCTGGGAAAATAAAATAGAAGTGATGTGTAGAGTAGAAAGGTCTTCAAAAAGGAAAGATGAAGTTGAAAGAATTTACTTGGTTCTTTAATTAATAGAAAGGAATATTTGTAAAAAGTAAAGAGAAAAAGGGAATGTCAGTAGCTGCCGTCACATATTGTTGGGGAAAGATGCTAGGGTTTTGGTCACATGGTGTATTTATACACGTGAATAGATTCCGCACAATGCAGTGTGCCGTTCTTATTAGGGTTTGATGTGGGCTTGGGCCTGAATTTATTTAAGTGTGCGGTTCTATGTAAACAAGTGTGTGTGGTATAAAGGGGAGTGGGTGTGCGGTCACTTTTAGTGCGCACACAAATACAAGTGGGTGGTGGTGTGTGACTAGATAAAGTATGCGTCAACACTTTATTATATATATATATATATATATATATATAGATATAGAGGGTAGGGTTATAGAGTGAAAACTACATTCATAGTAAATTGTGTGAACTGATCTGAGTCATTGGTTGTATCATCTAGTAATTTATTACAAATGGTATGATGGTAATTATGAATTATTGTTTTCCAAATTAAATTAAACAGAAAAGGGTAATTTTGTATTTACCCACCCCCAATTATTATGAAGCCAGGAAACCAATAGTTTCCTTTTCTTTATAAAATTTTCAAATCCTTAATTCTCTCATATTCAGTTATTATATACACACATTCATTTATTTTAGAATAAAAATTGTTTCTTTCTCTAATAATCTCGATCATGTGTAGTGTACAAGTTTGTTTTGTTAGTGCACATGTGTAGTTTTCATATTTTCACCTTGTACACAGAATAACACAACACTGTATAGTGTAGTTTTAATATTTTCACATGTGTATTTTTCATATAAACATGTGTACGCTTCCGTTGTACACATGTGTATTTTCAAGTTATACACATGTGTGTTGTGAACCGTACACAGAAAAAAAAGTCACTTATGAGTTTGGGGATTACGGTGTAATATGTTTCCCGATTCTTGGATATGACCATGCATTTTTATTTACTATGCTTTGAAAAAAACATGACATAATACGAATTGAATAAGAAAAAAAGAACATTCGTATACGTATAATCATTGATCTTAAATATCATACAATACAAAACTTGAGTGATCCAATATTCATTAATCGGATTGTTGTCTTCATCAACATTCGTATACATATATTCATTATAATACAGAAAAACACAAGATTCGTGACCACGTAAACAATAACCATGGATATAAAAAAAAACTTTGAATATTCAATTCAAAAATAAAAAATATGTTGTTAAAGCTTCTCTAAATCAATTTAAGGGAATCGAGATCTTGTTGCGTGAATATGCAACTAAAGATTTAGTATGAGAAATTTCTAATTCTTGTGTGAATATGCATAAAAATAGATAAGAATCAACATACGAACTAAAATATATTACTTTTCATTTTTCTAAGGAATCGATGATGGTCATTTCGAGTGCCTGGTGAAAGGAATTGTTGAAAGAAACAAAAAGAAAAAATTATCAAACTAGTTATTTTTGGATAAATAGTGATATGAAATCTTGTTAAAATTTGAATGGTATTTTAAAATCCAAAGAAAATAGAATCAATTAACTTAACTGATTTTGATAACTCCCTATTTAAAATGGAATATAATTAAAGGAAAATAATATTAAGTTTATATGTATAATTACAATATTATCCTTTTCATCATAAAATAAAATAAATGAAGAGTTAGGATTAATTCACTCTGTTCACAACTAAAAGGGTTGTTTACTCATGAACCTAACCCTATATATATATATTTTAATATGAATTCATTCATATGCGACTACATATCATATCAGTTAAAACATCTACATTTCATATTTACTCATAAATTCAAAAACATATATAAGTACTTCAATATATGATAAATCGTGTTTATTAAACTCGTATAGTTACAACGTATAACGATGGATCATAGCGGGAAGATTCGGGTTGTCACATAAATTAAAAGGGCATTTTAGTCTTTTTCTCTCAATGTCAAATCATCTCTCTCTTATCTCTAAAACCCATCACATCATCATTTATATGTCTTCTCTCTTCTTTGATCTCTTTTATAATTTTTGTATTTAAAATTGAGAAAAAATATCTTAGTTTTAAATTTAAACACCAAAAATATTACGTAATTTAGAAAATACCAAAATATCGAAAATGATATCTATTTCTTTTTGCTCTATTTTCCATAATTATGGCATAATAGTTACTTATAAAATGCAAACTATATTTGTCTTATATGTTTATTAGAAAATACAAAAACATCAAAAATGATATCTATTTCTTTTTTCTCTATTTTCCCTAATTATAACATATTGCGAGCTATATTTGTCTTATATGTTTATTGAGAATTTCTATTTCATTTCGTTTGATGAATTTGCATTAAAACTTTTTTATACCCAACCATATGGGTAAATTTGTTTGCAAACCTTTACGCACCACGTAAAAACTTTGTAAAACTCTACATAAAAACTCCATGTAAAAGGTTTTTTATTCTCAAAATTTTTTTACGGCCCCCGTAAAAAGTTTAAAAAATCCCTAGCCAAACAATCGACGCCTTTTTATGCGAATATTTTTTTTCTGCAAACTTTTTTACGCCCCATGTAAAAACAGCAATGTTTTCACACACGACCGGTGCGGAAATTTACTGCTTGTAAAATTAAAAAACAGTAACACCCAACAAATAATCATGTGCGTAAAATATACCGATGTGTCTTTTTTTACACAAGGTTTTTTTTGTAGTAACACCCAATGTAAAAAGTTTACAACTGGGGTTTTTTTATACCACGTTCGTAAACTTTTTTTAAGCTGCGCTTGTAAATTTTATTTACACAAATATAACTCATCACCACAACACCTACGAACACAAGTATAAAAAAGAATTTCTTACATAGTGCAACGATGTAAATGTATTTTACCTACGTCTTTACACAAAAAATTATGTCGTGGTTTCCCACATGAACACAAAAACACAATCGTTTTTACATCGTATTTCTAGTGTAACATTTTTACAAAATATTTTTTACATTCGAGGTAAAAAAAATTTACATTGAATGTAAAATTTTTTTAGATCAACTTTTGCAAAAAAAAAAATTGCATCGAATGTAAAAGATATATTTTACATCGAATGTAAAATACTCTTATGTCAACGTTTACAAAAATATTTTGTATCATCATGTATACCTAGAATATCAGATAAGATTAAGGAGGGGAGATTGAGATGGTTTGGACATGTGAAAAGGAGGCAAGCAACGGCCTCAGTTAGAGTAGTGAAACCCTCACCGTAGATGTAGGAGGGGTAGAGGTAGAACTGAATTGACTTAGGACGAGCGGATTAAGCTGGATTTGATAGAAATGTACCTCTTTGAGGACATGGTCCAAGATAGGAGTTGTGGAGACATAAGATTAAAGTTAAGGAGTTTTAGGGGTTAGGTAAGATGTGGCTGGGATTTGTCAAAAGGGGTATAGATTTACCTACACTTTAGGTGGTCAAGGAGGGTGATTATCTTATGATATGTTTATGTATATGCATATGAGTCTGTTTCTCTATGATGCTATATTTACCTTCACTCTACTGTTTTTGCTTTCACCACCGTTTTTTGTCTCAGGTAGTTTTCTGGTACTCTTTTAGTGCTTGTTGTTATAGAGCTGGGGGTCTCTCTGGAAGTAGTATTTCTATCGTCAATGATAGAGGTAAGGTTTGCCTACATCTCACCTTCCCCAGACCCTACCATTACTCTACTGTTTTTGCTTTCACCACTGCTTTTGTCTCGGGTAGTTTTCTGGTACTCTTTTAGTTCTTGTTGTTATAGAGTTGGAGATCTCTCTAGAAGTAGCTCTCTATCCTCAATGATAGGGTAAGGTTTGCCTACATCTCACCGTCCCTAGACCCTACCATTAGCTTTGCTAATTGAGGGATTTACTGGGTATGGTTGTTGTATATATACCTGGTGTCGAATGTCAAAAAAATTTAGCGCATAGTGTAGAATGTAAATGTTTTGTTTTAATTTCTAAAGGTAAAAGTCACATGTAATTTCTTTTAAATGTCTGTAAAGTCACTAGTAATTTTTTTAACCGTATGTAAAAAATATTTTTTACATTCGACACGGTACGCAAAAAATCTTTTTACATTCAACAACGTACATAAAAACGATTTTCAAACGTATGTAAAAAAAGAACACTTACCGTAAAACAACATTTGAAACCGACCGTTCGTTACGATTTAATACATTTGAAACCGACCATAAATCTTTTTACATTCGACCGTTCGTTATGAATTTAAACATATGAAACCGACCGACCGAAAGTAAAAAAAGAACACTGACCATAACCAAAACCGATGACTAGTTTAGACGGTTTCACGGTTTGAAACTGGACCATAAACACTTCTAATACCTATATTTCAAAATATAAACCAATATCTCAGAAAAATAAAATTCAAAAGCCCCAACAATAAGTCAAAACCGTCAAAATCCTAAAAAATAAAATAAGAGGATTGAATACCTTCAGTCGTCAACAGGATTCGAACCACCAATTGCTATCAAGATCTGTAACATTGAACCCAAATCTGTAACACAAAAGCCAGATCCGTCGTCACACTAAAAGATTGGGTGTTTAAAACCGCCAGTTTAACGACTCGGATGTCATACCGTAACTCACATTCATTTAAACATCTATTGTCATGTATTTATAAAATTCTCATTTGTAACACTTCTAAACTCAAAATAAAAACAAAAACATAAAGAAAAATCTGATCTTGATTCAATAAAAGTTATGGGTTCGTAACACAATCAAGAAAAAAATAAAAACATAAAGATGTTCGTAAAGATTTATGGTTACCCACCTCAGAAAAACTCCGAATCTTAGAATTACATTAGATAAGATAAAGTTGAAATCCATACCTTGCAGCCACTTTTTCAAAATCTTGACAACCCTGTCGTCTTCGTCTTTCCCCGAAAACCCACCATCGTCATTCCCGAACACCCATCAACTTAACCGCCTTCAACACAACATCGTCATCATCTTCGTCTTCCCTTTCAGATCTGAAGATCTGAACACCCACCATCTTCGTCGGTTGACTTTCTTTTAAGGGGTTCGAGTTCTGGTTTGGCGTTTAAGATGGGTGGAGGTTGAAAACGTGGTAAGGTTTGGTGGCCGGTTGAAGGTGGTCTTCAATAGAGGTGGAAGAGGTCTGGGAGGGTTCTGAGGTAGATTGAGAGAGAGAGAAAGAGAGATAGATCTTGAAGAGAGAATGGTAAATCTGAACATTTTAAAATATAGGAGAGAGTGGGGTGTATGGGATTTGTGATTTCTATAGATTATAGGTGGATTAAATTAATAATGTACCCTTTTAGATATGTTGAGATGGTTAATGAGATGTCAACTCCTGATTGGTTAACATTAATTCTTACGGTTTTCATAACTAGGTATGATTTTCTCTTGAACTGGTCCATATATATATATATATATATATATAGGATTCGGTGCAATAAAGAATAACCACTAGTTGCGAGAATCATGAGAACTTATCTCATTCAATATAATTTTAACACATCACTTATAATCAATTTAATTTAAAAGAGTATTTTAGTATTTTTCTCTTAATGTCACATCCCCTCTCTCTTATCTATAAAACACATCATATCATTTATATAACAATATCTCAAACACCAAAAGTATTATCGAAAGATGATATCTATTTCTTTTTGCTCTATTTTCCCTAATTATGACATAATGTTTTTTTTTTTATAAAATGAAAGCTATATTTGTCTTATATGTTTATTAGAAAATACAAAATTATCAAAAATGATATCTATTTCATTTTGCTATATTTTTCCTAATTCTGACATAATTTCTTTATAAAATGCAAGCTATATTTGTCTTATATGTTTATTGAGAATTTCTATTTCATTCGTTAAGGTTTGATGACTTTGCACTACAACTTAAAAAAAAAATATTTGACAGCGTACGTAAAAAAGTTTTAACAACATACATAAAAAGGTTTTGACAACGTGCATATAAAAATTTGAGAACGTGCATAAACATTTACACCAACCGAGTATGAGAATACCACTATGTAATAAATAAATGTTTGACAACGTGCGTTGAAAAAGTTTTTTTACGCCCCTGATCGCCGACCCGAGCAACGTCACGTGTAAATCTAATTTTCAAACGTATGTAAAAACAGAAGGCGTAAAACAGTTTTTACGTACGCTTGAAAAATATTTTTACATAAGTTCTCGAATGTAAAATATATTTTTTTGCGCACGGTATCGAATGAAAAAAAATGTTTTTTACGCCCCTGAGTCGGTCCGAACTCCTCGAAACATCACACGTAAATCTATTTTTCAAACGTATGTAAAAACGATACACGTAAATGTTTAGTTTTTACATACGTTTGAAAAATTGTTTCTCGTACGTTGTCGAATGTAAAAACAATTTTGCGCACGGTGTCGAATGTAAAAACATTCGCGCATGGTGTTGAAGGTAAAAAATGTTTTTTATTCACGATAAAAAAAAATTTTACGCCCCTCATCACCGGCCCAAGCTCTTCTAAACGTTTGTGTAATTTAAACGCTCTGTTTTTTTCTTTGATTTCCTTCTTGGGACTTTTACGTTCAAATTACGAGGATAACTAACAAAAAATGAAGATCAAGTTCAGAGATTAAAGATGTTTTTTTATATATGTAGTGTAATATTTTTGTATAAAAAATCATGTGTTATAATTAATTATTTTTATATAGATAAACGTAATTAATGTTGACATGAAGAGTAATGTAGTCTATGATGTTTGATTGTCAATTTGACAAGTTGACATGAATAGTACACAAGTAAAATTTTCCAAAATACCCCTTCTTGTACTATTTATTATTTTTTAATCAATAAAATCATTACAAGACAAATTAAGCTTAAACAATTTAATCTCAGCTACTTATGTAACAACCCGATCTTTCGGATTGTTATCCGAATTCTGTTATTACCGTTCTTTCCGTTTATTTTGTTTCCAAACCCGTTTGTATCCTGACATTTATTATAATGGTTTAATAATTTAAAACGCATATTACATCACTTATTTATCGCATTTAGATCGCTTAATACTCGCAGCTCTCAACGCAAGCTCAAATCGCAGCTAATTATGTTACATTATGTTACTTATGTGTTATGTGTACTTTATGATTACGGTTATGCTCGCTATCGCAACGCTCTCACTCGCACGAATCGCTTAATCGCATTATTTTAATAACACAACGCTTAACGCTTCACTAAAACGCTTAACATAACTATCTAACACGAACCGAATTGCCAAACAAGCACCTAACAAACAAATAATGAACAAAACTCAACCAAGAGGCCAATTTCGCTCGAACTTGCCTCCAAACTAGGGGTACTGGCCAAGTTCGCTCAAACTTGACCAAACCCAGAGAGACAGGTCAAGTTCGCCCGAACTTGTGACAAGTTCGCCCGAACTTGATGTCTGCCCACTTGTTTCTCCTAACCTATAAATACCCAGCTCCTCATTCATTCAACCCTTGCTGCTAACTTCGCTCCAGAGCTCCCAAAACCGAAAACCCTTGTTTTCTAAGTAAGAATCAACTCGTTTTATGCAAACTACAACGTTTTCACTACGATTTTACACAATAATTACCTTCGTTTTCATCAAAACTTTTCTATTTATGAAAATCTTCATCTTTTTCTATAGATCTTCTTCTTTTCACTTAGATCTACACTTAACGAGTGTATTTGGGCTTAGCTTTTGCTTCCCAAACTAGAACTCTTAATGATTTCGACTCACCAAGTGTTAAATCTGAGAAAAACCTTTTTAGAACATTGATTTTTACACAAAATAAGGAGTAAGTGACGTATGTTTCATTCACTATAAAGTGGAACGAGGCGTTGTCAAGCAAGATCTCAGATCCGGAAGCACAAGGACGATATCATCACCTTGCACGAACTGGACTAACCCGTACGAACCGACAAGTTCGCCCGCATTAGCCCGAGTACCTGTAAAGTGGCTAAAACTCGCTCCAAAAAGACCTCTCCAGCCTATGTTTTGCTCAGTAGCACAAGGTTGGAGGTATGGACCCTCGATTTCCTCTGCAAACGGCGCGAAACCGCAAGATTTTTGGACCAAAACAGTCAAGTTCGCTCTAAAAAGGTCAAGTTCGCTCGAAGTTGTCATCAGAGGCGACCAACTTCGCCCGAACTTGTACCATTTCCAAGGAAAACTGTCAAGTTCGCCTGAACTTGTACCCAATTCTAAGAAAGGGTACCAAGTTCGCCCGAACTTGTACACTCCAGTAGATTTCAGGCAAGTTTGCCCGAACTTGTACCAATCCAAGAGATTTGGTACAACTTCTCTCGAACTTGTCCAGTGCTCCTTCGCACTTCGACCGTTTCAGCACTTCGAAAGACTGATGCACTTCTGTTCGCGTTTACAGGCTGAACCGGCGCTCCCTTCAATCCACAACAGTTCGTGTTTCTTCGCTGAGCACCGACTGTGAGTAACTTGAACCTTTTTTCGCTTTAACGCACTTTTGGGTGTTACATACGTCTCTATATCAAAACACGCTACACACAACGCTAAACTCTTTTAGCGCTAACCGCTCTCGCATGTTATACGTGAATCGCTGGATCTTTGTTTGCTACGTGTGAATAATGAGGACTTGTAGACCACCCTTAGCAACGATAGTACTATAGTTTGGACTCAGCACCAGATTGGTTCGGTGGTTGTTAAGGCTCGCATACTTACTTTACGTGCGTGTTCGCTGTTGTGAACACATATCGCGCATACTCACATCGCAGTCGTGTTGGTTAGCTTATATCATTACTGATAGCTACTTATGTTCACTTTCTCTATGTATACATGTTGGTTATGCGTAAACGCTTTATCGCTATTATTATGCTGTTAAACCTGTATGCTCACCTTTACTTTATTGTATTGGCTTGTATTTTAACGTATGTAACAGGTTGAGGATTTTCTACTTGCAGCAATGGATTGAGGGATTATCTTAGAAACTCATTTAAATAAAATCTAGGTTGTTGAACTTGTTTTGTTTAAGGGATTGTAATTTGTATTGATTGTTTATGAATGCTAGTTTGATTGTATGGGAAATTAAGCGTTATAAAGTATTGTCATTAAAAATAGTCGTTATGGATTCTCTTGAGCAATCTGGTTCGCCTAGTGCCGCGCCCCGATGATTCCGCCATCGGTTGGGGTGTGATAGATTGGTATCAGAGCTATAACTATAGGGAATTAGGTAGAATTGCCATGTTCGGCCCAGTCTATAGTTTAAGTACCCAATTTGACCGATCTTTGACTTTAATGCTTAAACTACTTGCCATAAATGCTTACATGTCGTTCCTAAGGCTAACACAACGTACACGCTTGAAAACGCTTGTATAACACAAAACGAGTGATTGTGTCGGGATTAGGTGTGAAAACCAAGAACTCTCGATAAGATCACTCACTCTGCGTACTATTTACTGCACGAGATTCTTTCGTTAAGTTAGGAGTGATATCACATCTTAGCGAAAATCTCCACATTTATTTCCGTGGGATTCCTGACGTGTTCGGTGGAAACCACAAACATGGAACGAAGTTGTTAAGTTAGGGGTGAAACCCGCATCTTAATAACTAATTCCACCCCTTGATTTTCAATCTCACCAAAGTCTCGATTATTTCAACGACTCGGGGCATGGCGTAACTGGAAGGATAAATTCCGTTAACCATTGTACGGCGAAAGCATTTGTCTATTAGGCCAAACCGTGTGCCCGAACTCAGAGAATTTCGAATCACTTTGGGTAGTCGCTGTCTCAAAACCCAGGACGCTCTCCATTGATTTCAGCCTGCAATCGCCGATTTTACGCATCACCGAGTTTTATTATTAATTATGTGTTTAAATTTTGCGAATTTTACGCTTTATCGATTTCTCGTTTTACCGATTTCTCGCTTTATCGCTTTACGAAAATACGCACAACTCGCACAGCTCTTGTAATCGAAAACTCTAATTAATCACAAACCAAACTAAAACACCCAACTCTCTTACGCGAATGTCCTCATACACGATGTTACTCGCTTATTACGCTTATACTATTCACATCTCATACGCTCTACGCATGTTCGAATGAAATTTGGAATCAACTGAGGAGTCGATGTGAAATCCGTGAATACGTGCAAAATATGTGCTTATGTGCTTATGTGATTTTGTGCTTATGTGATTACGTGAATACGTGCTTACGTGTTTTGTGCCTTATGTGAATAATAATAATAATAAGGATATATGGTAAGACGCAAGCTTTTAAACAAAACCCATTTAATCAAATCTCGTCTGAATCCCCTATGTGTTGTTCTTACAGAATCTCTCTTTCGTAATGGCATCAATGGGATCTCACACTCGCCGTACCGCTCAACGTAAAAACGCCAACAAACACATCGCCTCTCTCGTAGCCAAGGAAATGGCCAAGGTGATTCCTCAGATTGTCAGTGAGATCCAAGCTGTCAGCAGCAATTCATCCGTTGATTCCAAGAACGATGCTCCGAAATCTCGCTTCAGCTTCAAGCAGTTTAAAGCCTGCGGTCCTGTAACATTCACAGGCGAAGACGGACCAACCAAGTTGTTTCATTGGTTCAACTCGATTGAAGTCACCTTCAGACAAAGCGGATGCCCTGAAAATCTCCGCACTGTTAACGCCATTGGAGTCTTTCAGTCAAGGGCACTTGACTGGTGGACCACCGAGCATAACAGGCGCGATTACGACGTAGCTTACTCTCTCGCGTGGGAAGAACAGGAGCTCATGATCAAAGAGTTCTGCCCACCTCACGAAATCCAGAAGTTGGAAAATGAATTTTGGGGTATCAAGCAAAATGGTGGTGACAACACTAGTCTCACCGCTCGTTTCAAGCAGCTCAGCCTCATCTACCCAGGTTAGGTGGATACTACCGAGAAAGCTATCAAGAAGTATCTCCGTGCTCTCCCCGACTGTGTTGCCGACTTTGTTCAAGCCGCAAGACCGACTACGATTGAAGAGACTTACCAACTCGTAGCCGAGATCAATGATAAGTGAGTCTTAGCTGGAGCTTTCAAAACCTCGACCAAGAATCTCAGCCAAGCTACTACTGAGCCAAGCACCGACATCGCTCCATCTCAAGCCTCCAAGCTGAATCACCAGAACCGCAAGTGAAAGGGTAAACAACAAGAACTGCGCAATGGTCCCCGCCCCGAACACCCAGTCTCGCCAAGCTGCTACTCCCAACGCACCAGATGCTAAGCGTGCGTATACTGGACCTCATCCTTTGTGCTCCAAGTGCACGTATCGTCATGCGGTTGGAGGAAACTGCCGCTTTTGTGCCAACTGCAACATCTAGGGCACTTCACGGCGCACTGCCGCACTGGTCCATGTCAGCAAGCTCCTCCCGCTCTCGCAGCTCCGCCAACTCCTCTCAACGTTGCTCCTCTCAACCAGGCACCACAAGCACCAGCAGTTCAGGCGCGTGCTTGCTACACTTGTGGAGACCGAATCATTTCAGCAATGTTTGCCCAAACCGTGTTGTGAAACAAGAATCACAGCCGCAATAGCAGCAACTTCTGCAGCAACCACCACATCCGCAGCAGCAACAACAACCACAGGCTGTGCGTGGAAGAGCTTTCAACATCAATCACCGCAGGCTCAGATGACAACAATGTTGTCAATAGTAGATTCCTCATTAATGGTATTTATGCTTCTTATTTATTTGATACTAGAGCCGGTAACTGTTTTGTATCGTTAGAGTTCAAAAAGCTTTTAAAATGTAAATGCGCTAATCTCCCAAGTACCTTCGACGTCGAAATAGCCACCGGAAGAACTGTTACTGTTAACTCCGTTCTACGTTATTATTCTCTCGAACTCAACAATCACAGCTTCTCAATCGACCTCATACCTATGCAATTAGGTAGTTTTGATGTCATAGTAGGCATGGAATTTCTTTGCGAGAATCATGCCGAAGTCGTCTGTTTCGATAAAATGATTCGTTTCCCCTTTCCAAACGATGATCAGCTGCATGTTTACGGCGAAACACCCTCAAAGAAGTTGATGCTCTTGTCATGTACTCAAGCGAACAAGCATTTACGCTAGCAATGGATTGCATTTCTAGCCCACATCGTGAACCCGAAAAAGGAAAAGAAAACCTTGAAAGACGTACCTGTTGTTTGTGAATTCCCTAAAGTTTTACCCGACGATTTACCTGGTTTACCCCCTACCCGTGATGTCAAATTACGTATTGATCTAATCCCCGGTGCTACACCTGTCGCTAAAGCTCCTTATCGCCTTGCACCATCCGAAATGCGCGAGCTATCTAGCCAACTTCAAGAACTTCTTGATAAAGGCTTCATACGCCTGAGCACTTCACCTTGGGGTGCACCCGTTCTTTTTGTGAAAAAGAAAGATGGGACGCTCCGAATGTGCATCGGTTATCGTGAACTTAACAAACTCACGATAAAGAACCACTACCCTCTTCCTCGAATCGATGATTTATACGACCAACTTCAAGGTGCTACTTGTTTTACGAAGATAGATTTACGTTCCGTATATCACCAGCTACGTGTTCATGAGCAAGACATTCCGAAAACCGCCTTTCGTACCCGCTATGGCCATTTTGAATTCGTGGTCATGCCTTTCGGTCTTACAAAGGCGCCCGCGGTCTTCATGGGTTTGATGAACCACGTGTGCAAAGCCTTCTTGGATCATTTCGTCATTGTTTTTATTGATGATATTCGTCAAAACTACCTATGCAATTAGGTAGTTTTGATGTCATAGTAGGCATGGAATTTCTTCGCGAGAATCATGCCGAAGTCGTCTGTTTCGATAAAATGATTCGTTTCCCCTTTCCAAACGATGATCAGCTGCATGTTTACGACGAAACACCCTCAAAGAAGTTGATGCTCTTGTCATGTACTCAAGCGAACAAGCATTTACGCTAGCAATGCATTGCATTTCTAGCCCACATCGTGAACCCGAAAAAGGAAAAGAAAACCTTGAAAGACGTACCTGTTGTTTGTGAATTCCCTAAAGTTTTTCCCGACGATTTACCTGGTTTACCCCCTACCCGTGATGTCAAATTACGTATTGATCTAATCCCCGATGCTACACCTGTCGCTAAAGCTCCTTATCGCCTTGCACCATCCGAAATGCGCGAGCTATCTAGCCAACTTCAAGAACTTCTTGATAAAGGCTTCATACGCCTGAGCACTTCACCTTGGGGTGCACCCGTTCTTTTTGTGAAAAAGAAAGATGGGACGCTCCGAATGTGCATCGGTTATCATGAACTTAACAAACTCACGATAAAGAACCACTACCCTCTTCCTCGAATCGATGATTTATACGACCAACTTCAAGGTGCTACTTGTTTTACGAAGATAGATTTACGTTCCGTATATCACCAGCTACGTGTTCATGAGCAAGACATTCCGAAAACCGCCTTTCGTACCCGCTATGGCCATTTTGAATTCGTGGTCATGCCTTTCGGTCTTACAAAGGCGCCCGCGGTCTTCATGGGTTTGATGAACCACGTGTGCAAAGCCTTCTTGGATCATTTCGTCATTGTTTTTATTGATGATATTCTTATTTACTCGAAGTCGAGAGCCGAACAGGCGCGACACCTTTGATTAGTTCTCGAACTTCTCCAAGGAAACCATCTCTAAGCTAAATTCTCCAAGTGTGAATTTTGGCTTAATGAAGTTCAATTTCTCGGTCACATCGTCAATGACCAAGGAATCCACGTCGATCCCGCCAAAATTGAAGCTGTAAAGAGTTGGAATACTCCAAAGAATCTGTCCGAAATCCGTTCCTTCCTCGGATTGGGGGTTACTACCGCCGATTTATTGCCGAATTTTTTAAAATCGCCGTGCCTCTTACCTTTTTGACCCGTAAGGATAAACCTTTTGTTTGGGGTTCCGAACAGGAGGAAGTCTTTCAGACTTTCAAGCGTGTGCTTTGTGACACTCCCGTTCTCGCACTTCCGACGGAGACGACGATTTCGTTGTTTATTGCGATGCCTCTAACCTAGGTCTCGGTTGTGTTCTCATGCAAGGAGACAAAGTTATCGCGTATGCGTCTCGATAACTCAAAATCCACGAGAAGAACTACACTACCCACGATCTCGAACTCGGTGCATTCATTTTTGCGTTAAAGATATGGCGACACTACCTTTATGGTACAAAGTGTACGGTCTTCACCGACCACAAGAGCTTACAACACATCTTTAACCAGAAAGAACTAATCATGCGCCAACGCAGATGGGTTGAACTTCCCAACGACTATGATTGTGAGATACGCTACCATCCGGCAAAGTGAACGTCGTAGCCGATGCCCTCAGTCGACGAAGTTATGTGTATAGCATTCATGACGTTCAAGCTCAGAATAAACTCGAAACCTTGATTCGCGAAACCCAGCACACATGTTTCATTGAGAACACCTTGTTCGAGGAAATGAAATGTGGTGCCGAAACCCAGCTAGAGAATAAGTCTAACGGGATCTATTGCTATCTCGATCGCATTTTGATCCCTAGCCACAATAGTCTTCGAGAGTTACTGATGGCCGAAGCCCATAAGTCTCGATACTCCATTCACCCCGGTCCCGACAAGATGTACCAGGACCTCCGTTCTAGGTATTGGTGGCCGGGCATGAAAAAGGATATTGCTCTGTATGTGTCGAAATGCTTAACTTGTGTGAAAGTTAAAGCCGAACATCAACGCTCCTCTGGCTTACTCGAACAGCCCGGCATCCTGGTGTGGAAATGGGAGAGTATAGCTATGGATTTTGTTACAAAACTCCCTTGCACCTCTTCTGGTCACGATAGCATTTGGGTTATCGTCGATCGCCTTATGAAATCTACTCATCTTATTTGTCACACCCCAACCGATGGCGGAATCATCGGTGTAGTGGCACTAGGCGACCAGATTGTCTCACGAGAAATTTCCATAACACTATTTAATCAACAATATTTTAACGTCTAATATCCCATACTATTAAACAATACGTCATCAAAAATGTCATGAAATACATGATTTTCTCATAAAACAATAAGGTTCGATTTTCCTAGATTTATTACATGAGTTCTAAACCGAAACAAACTAAACTAAGCAAAGCTATGTCCAAAGCATCCAAGCTAAAATCCTCAACCTGATACATACGTTAAAATACAAGTCAATATAATTAAGTAAAGGTGAGCATACATGTTTTAGTAATACTAGCATAATAGAGAAACCGTTCGCGAAATAGTCCAATTACATATCATGATCCACCAAAACACATCACACAGATAAACATAAGCTTATTTCTCATGCTAACTACCGTGAGAAGGCTTGCGCGTCCATCCTAACTAGACCCCGTCGGGTGTTAGCCACACTATAGTATCATACTAGCTAAGGAGGCAAGTTAATGAAAATAAGTCCTAGTCACATGTTTCTAGTATCACGTATTGAGCATACATAATCAGATTATTCGCGTGTGATAAACAGTTTGAGTTGTGAAGTGATTTTGATAGAGGAACGCATGTAACACCCAAATAGTGCATTAAAGCGAAAACGGGTCAAGTATACTCATTGTGGGTGCGTTTAGGTAAGATTAGATATTTGAGAAAAGTTGCGGAGAGCGCCGGATCAGCCTATAAACGAACAGAAGTGCATCAGTCTTCCGAATTGCTGAAACGGTTAAGTCTAGGTTGAGCAGTAGACAAGTCCGGCCAAACTTGTATGTAAACATACAAGTTCGAGCGAACTTGTATTGTCCTGCTGAGTTGGGAGTCAAGTTCGGGCGAACTTGTAAGTTTCTCAAGGAAACTTGACAAGTTCGGTCGAACTTGTGGGGTTTGGATAATTGGATTGACAAGTTCGGCCAAACTTGTGAAGTTTCCTGAGAACTTTGAAAGTTCGAGCGAACTTGGACGTATTCTGATCAAAGGTTTGAACATCTTCACTAAAGTATGGCCAAACTTGACCCTTAGAGGGCAAGTTCGAGCGAACTTGACTAGTTTTGCTGCACAAAATCGGTTAAATCTCGAGCGAACTTGATGTTTTTGATCCAAAAATCTTGCGTTTTCGCGTTGTTTGCTGAAGAAATCGAGTGTTCATCCCTCCAACCCTGTGCTACTGAGCAAACTTGGGTCAGAGAGGTCTTTTAGAGCGGTTTTAGCCGTTTTACAAAAGCGTGGGCTAAACCGGGAGAACTCGTGGTCCGTTCGGGTTAGCCCGGCTTGTGTAAACCGACATAAATGTCCTTGTGCTTCCAGATCTGGGATCTTGAATGATAAATGCTTTGTTTCATATCAGAAATGAATAAAACATCGCCAAAAGTCCGTATTTTGTGTAAAAATCAATGCTTAAAAGGTTTTACTCAGATCTAAACATAGATCTGAGTGGAAAACATAAGTTTTATGGAAAAAGACGAATATTTTCGTAAACAGAAGAGATTTGATGAAAACGAAGGCAGAGCCTTGTGCAAAATCGTTGTAAACTGTTGTAAATCGTTGATGAACATCATTGTAGCTGAAATCGGGTTGATTTTTACTTAGAAAACAAAGGGTTTCGGGTTTGAGAGCTCTGGGCGAACTTACAACAAGTTCAAATGAGAGATGGAGCTGGGTATTTATAGGTGAAGGCAAAAATGAGAGCTGGGGAGTCAAGTTTGGCCGAACTTGCATGAAATCATGCAAGTTCGCGCGAACTTGTGAGATATTTGAGGGAAATGAGTCAAGTTCGGCCGAACTTGTACATAACTGTATAAGTTCGAGCGAACTTGTGGTTAATGAAGGAATTGAGTTTTGGCCAGCCAAGTTCGGCCGAACTTGTCCAAATATTGGGTTTTCTTCGTTTATTTCGCGTTAAGTGTTCGTTTGGTGATTAAGTTCGTATTAGTTAGTTATATTAAGCATTATAATTGATGTAATAGTGCGATTTATCGATTCGAGAGTGCGAGGGCGACGCGATAGCGAGCGTAATCATAACCACAAACACACATAACACATAATTAACATAAAACAACATAATTAACTGTGTTTGCGATGTGATGAGATGAGCGATGTGATTGAATAAACGATTAGATGCGATATAACATACATAATTGTCATTAATTAACATAAACTTCTTCATAATCGAATCTCAGGATTACAATTAATAGATACACTGGGAATGAACGAAAGAAAAGATAACAACGAATTTCGGAGTTGTTACAGTCTCCCCTACTTTAGGAAATTTCGTCTTGAAATTTAAGTAGTGGCTGCAACAAAGAGGTGCGGGTATCCAATTCCCAAGTGAACTCTGCGCCGCGTTTGCCTTCCCATCGGACCTTTACAATAGGGATGCGAGAGCGTCGGAGTTTCTTGGTCTTTCGGTCCATGATTTCCATAGGCTTTTCCACGAAGTGGAGAGTCTCGTTGATTTGCAGATCTTCAAGAGGTACATGGAGACTCTCTTCGGCTAGGTATTTCTTGAGGTTAGACACGTGGAAAGTCGGGTGAATGTTATTAAGTTCCGCTGATAGTTCGAGACGATAGGCTACTTTATCGATCCTTTCCAGAATCTTAAAGGGACCAACGTATCGAGGCGCTAGCTTTCCTTTCCTTCCGAAGCGGATCACTCCCTCCCAAGGTGCAACCTTTAGGAGAACGTGATCTCCCACTTCGAACTGTAGGGGCTTGCAGCATTTATCGGCATAACTCTTTTGACGACTCCGAGCTTTCAAGAGGTTGTCTCTGATTTGGAGGATCTTGTCCGTCGTTTCTTGAATTAGCTCAGGACCGATGATTTGTGCTTCTCCGATCGCGTGCCATGCAAAAGGCGATCGGCATTTTCTTCCATACAATGCCTCAAAAAGAGCCATTTGAATGTTGGTATGATAACTATTATTGTACGAGAATTTGATTAAAGGTAAATGCGTATCCCAGTTACCACCGAAACTATGATACTCGCACGAAGCATGTCTTCGAGGGTGCGGACTGTTCGCTCAGTCTGACCGCCGGTTTGAGGGTGAAAAGCGGTATTGATATTGAGAGTAGTACCAAGAGCGGATTGAAAAGTCTCCCAGAGACATGAGGTAAAGTTACCATCGCGGTTAGAGATGATGTCACGAGGCATCCTATGTCGACAAATCATTTCGTCGGTATAGATTCGGGCTAACCGTTCGACCTTAAAGTCTTCTCGTATAGCAATAAAGTGCGCAGATTTTGTGAGACGATCAACGATAACCCAAATTCTACCGTGACCAGAGGAGATGCGAGGGAGTTTCATAATAAAGTCCATATCTATACTCTCCCACTTCCACATCAGGATTTCGGGTTATTCGAGTAAACCAGAGGGCCTTTGATGTTCGGCTTTAACTTTTGAACAAGTTAAGCACTTTGAGACGTATAAAGCGATATCCTTTTTCATGCCTGACCACCAGTACTTAGGACGAAGGTCCTAGTACATCTTGTCGGCACCGGGTTGAATGGAATATCGAGATTTATGAGCTTCGGTCATTAGCAATTCACGGAGATTATCACGACTGGGAATCCAAATGCGATCGAGTTAATAATAGATACCGTTAGGTTTAACAATGAGCTGAGTTTTGGCACCACATTTCATTTCTTCCTCCAAAGTATTTTCGTTAAAGTAGGCGAATTGGGCGGAGCGAATCATGATTTCGAGATCATTCAAAGCTTGAGAGTCACGAACACTATACACATAGCTTCGTTGACTTAGAGCATCGGCTACGACATTTGCTTTGCCGGGGTGGTAGCGTATCTCACAATCGTAATCGTTGAGAAGTTCAACCCATCTGTGTTGGCGCATATTTAGTTCCTTTTGATTGAAGATATGTTGTGAGCTCTTATGGTAGGTGAAGACCGTACACTTGGTACCGTAAAGGTAGTGTCGCCATATCTTCAATGCAAAAACAACTGCACCGAGTTCGAGATCGTGGGTCGTGTAGTTTTTCTCGTGGATCTTGAGTTACGAGATGCATACGCGATAACCATGTCTCGTTGCATGAGAACACAACCAAGACCAAGATTACTGGCATCGCAATAAACAACGAAATTGCCGTTTCCGTCAGGTAAAACGAGAACGGGGGTGTTGCATAGCATACGCTTGAGAGTTTGAAAGGCTTCCTCTTGTTTGGAATCCTAAACAAAAGGTTTATCTTTATGAGTTAAAGCTGTAAGTGGGACAATGATTTTTTAAAAGTCGGCGATGAATCGACGGTAGTAACCCGCCAATCCAAGGAATGAATGGATTTTGGAAGCATTCTTCGGCGTAATCCAACCTTGACAGCCTCAATCTTCACAGGGTCGATGTGAATCCCTTGATTATTAACGATATGGCCGAGAAATTGGACTTCTTCGAGCCAGAATTCACATTTAGAGAAGTTAGCATAATGGCGATTGCCTTGAAGAAGTTCGAGGACTAAACGGAGATGGCGCGCATGTTCGGTTCTCGACTTTGAGTAAATAAGGATGTCATCGATAAAAACAATGACAAACAATCTAAGAAATCCTTACACACACGGTTCATCAAATCCATGAAGACCACGGGTGCATTGGTAAGACCAAAAGGCATGACCACGAATTCGAAATGGCCATAGCGAGTACGAAAGGCGGTTTTCAGAATATCTTCTTTGAGGACACGCAACTGATGATAACCGGAACGTAAATCGATCTTAGAAAAGCAAGTAGCACCTTGAAGCTGATCAAATAAGTCGTTGATTCGAGGAAGAGGATAGCGTTCTTTATCGTAAGCTTACTAAGTTCATGATAATCGATGCACACTCGGAACGATCCATCCTTTTTTTCACGAAAAGGACGGGTGTGCCCCTTGGCGAAGTGCTCGGGCGTATGAAACCTTTATCAAGAAGCTCTTGAAGATGGCTCGATAGCTCGCGCATTTCTGATGGTGCGAGACGATAGGGAGCTTTAGCAACAGGAGTAGCTCCGGAAACTAAATCGATACGGAATTCAACATTGCGAGTATGGGGTAAACCGGGCAAATCGTCGGGAAAGATTTTAGAAAATTCACAAACAACGGGAACATCTTTGAAAGTCTTCTTTTCTTTCTCCTGGTTCACGATATGGGCGAGGAAAGCAACACATCGCTTTTGCAAGGATTTGTGTGCTCGAGTACATGACAAAAGCATCAACTTCTTTGAGGGAGTTTCACCGTAAACATGGAGTTGATCACCATTTGGAAGAGTGAAACGAATCATTTTATCGAAGCAAATAACTTCAGCATGGTTTTCACGAAGAAAATCCATACCTACTATGATATCAAAGCTACCTAACTGCATAGGTATGAGATTGATCGAGAAGACATGCTTGTTGAGATCGAGAGAGTAACCACGTAGGACGGAGGTGACGGTGATGGATTTTCCGGTGGCGATTTTGACATCGAAAGTCCTTGGGAGTTTAGCGCGTTTACATTTTAAAACCTTTTCGAATTCTAACGATACAAAACAATTATCGGCACCAGTATCAAATAAACATGAAGCATAAATACCATTGACAAGGAACGTACCATTGACAACATTGTTGTCATTCTGGGCCTGGCAGTGATTCAGGTTAAAGGCTGTTCCACGCGCAGCCTGAGGTGGTTGCTGTTGTGGCTGTGGCTGTGCTGGCTGCTGCTGTGGTTGAGGCTCTTGCTTGACGGTACGGTTTGGATAGGCATTGGCAAAGTGGTTCGGATCACCACACACGTAACACACACGTGCTTTTGGAGCTGCTGCTTGTTGCTGGTTGTTCTGGGGAGTATGTTGAGGAGCTGGCAGTGCTGGAGTTTGAGGAGCTTGAGGAGCTGGTTGGAAAGGGCCGGTACGAAAACTAACAGTAAAGTGATCGTAGATATTGCAGTTTGTGCAAAAACGACAGTTTCCACTCACCACGTGATGATATGTGCACTCGGGCACAGCAGGTGAGGACGGTGTACGCACGTTTAGTTGGGGGTGCGTCTTGAGTAGGAGCCTGGTAAGGCTGAGAGTTGGGCAGTGTAGCAGCGGCGTAGTTCTTGCTAGGGTTTCCTCTTTTGCGTCCCTGACGCTTTCCCTTTGGATCACTGGATAGTTCGATAGCAGCAGTTGGTTCGGCGACAGCTTGATTGGCAACTTTCGCATGGTTCTTGAAATAACCATCTTGAACTCGCTGATCATTGATCTCAACGGCGAGCATGTAGGTTTCCTCGATGGTTGTAGTACGAGCAACTTTCACAAAATTCGCGAGACATTCGGGTAGACCACGGATATACTTGTTGATAGCTTTCTCAGTAGTATCAACTTGGCTGGGACAGATGATGCTCAAAATCTTGAATCGAGCGGTGAATCCAGCATTGTCGGGACCATCTTGTTTGATTCCCCAAAACTCGTTCTCGATCTTTGCATCTCATGCGGAGGACAGAACTCCTTCATCATCACTTCCTTGAGTTCTTCCCAGGTCAGATTATAGGCTTCATCATTACCGCGCCTATTTTTTTCGGCGGTCCACCAGTCGAGAGCACGGGACTGGAAGACTCCTGTAGCGTTCACCGTGCGGAGGTCATCGGGGCATCCACTTTGCCTAAATGTGAGCTCAATGGCGTCAAACCAATGGAACATAGCAGTCGGTCCATCGTTGCCCGTGAAGGCGAGAGGTGCACAAGCCTTGAAATTTTTGAAAATGAATCGTGACTTGGGGTTTTCAGTTTTCGAGTCGACCGAGAAGTTACTGCTCACAGCATGAATTTCCGAGACGATTTGCGGGATGAATTTTGCCACTTGTTTGGGGACTAGTGAAGCGATGCGCTTGTTATCGCTGTGGCGCTGAGCAGAACGGCGAGTATGAGATCCAGTTGACGACATCTACATAAATGATTTAGATTAGATGAGATTCGATAATAATAGAGTTAGGTTTAAATATTTATTATTATTATTCATACAATGCACAAAAACACATAAGCACGTATCCACGATAGCATTTGGGTTATCATCGATCGCCTTATGAAATCTGCTCATTTTATTTGTCACACCCCAACCGATGGCGGAATCATCGGGGTAGTGGCACTAGGCGACCAGATTGCCTCACGAGAAATTTCATAGCACTATTTAATCAACAATATTTTAACGTCTAATATCCCAACCTATTAAACAATGCTTCATCAACAATGTCACGAAATACATGATTTTCTCATAAAACAATAATGTTTGATTTTCCCTAGATTTATTACATGAGTTCTAAACCGAAACAAACTAAACTAAGCAATGCTACGTCCAAAGCATCCAAGCTAAAATCCTCAACCTGTTACATACGTTAAAATACAAGTCAATACAATTAAGTAAAGGTAAGCATACAGGTTTTAGTAATACTAACATAATAGAGAAACCATTCGCGAAAAGTCCAATTACATATCATGATACACCAAAACACATCACACAGATAAACATAAGCTTATTTCTCATGCTAACTACCGTGAGAAGGCTTGCGCGTCCATCCTAACTAGACCCCGTCGGGTGTTAGCCACACTATAGTATCATACTAGCTAAGGAGGCAAGTTAACGAAAATAAGTCCTAGTCACATGTTTCTAGTATCACGTATTGAGCTTACATAATCAGATTATTCGCGTGTGATAAACAGTTTGAGTTGTGACGTGATTTTGATAGAGGAACGCATGTAACACCCAAATAGTGCATTAAAGCGAAAACGGGTCAAGTATACTCACTGTGGGTGCGTTTAGGTAAGATTAGAGATCTGAGAAGAGTTGCGGAGAGCGCCGGATCAGGCTGTAAACGAACAGAAGTGCATCAGTCTTCCGAATTGCTGAAACGGTTAAGTCTAGGTTGAGCAGTAGACAAGTTCGAGCGAACTTGTATTGTCCTGCTGAGTTGGGAGTCAAGTTCAAGCGAACTTGTAAGTTTCTCAAGGAATCTTGACAAGTTCGGTTGAACTTGTGGGGTTTGGATAATTCGATTGACAAGTTCGGCCGAACTTGTGAAGTTTCCTGAGAAACTTTGCAAGTTCGAGCAAACTTGGAGGGTTTTTGATCAAAGGTTTGAACATCTCCACTCAAGTTCGGCCGAACTTGACCCTTAGAGGGCAAGTTCGAGCGAACTTGATGTTTTTGGGTCCAAAAATCCTTCGTTTTCACGTCGTTTGCTAAAGAAATCGAGTGTTCATCCCTCCAACCCTGTGCTACTGAGCAAACTTGGGTCGGAGAGGTCTTTTAGATTGGTTTTAGCCGTTTTACAAAAGCCTGGGCTAATCCGGGCGAACTCATGGTTCGTCGGGTTAGCCCGACTTATTTAAACCAACATAAACGTCCTTGTGCTTCCAGATCTGGGATCTTGAATGATAAATGCTTCGTTGCATATCAGAAATGGACAAAACATCACCAAAAGTCTGTATTTTATGTAAAAATCAATGTTTAAAAGGTTTTACTCATATCTAAACATAGATCTGAGTGGAAAACAAAAGTTTTATGGAAAAAGACGAAGATTTTCGTAAATAGAAGGAATTTGATGAAAACGAAGGCAGAGCCTTGTCCAAAATTGTTGTAAACTGTTTTAAATCGTTTATTAACATCATTGTAGCTGAAATCGGGTTGATTCTTACTTAGAAAACAAAGGGTTTCGGGTTTGAGAGCTCTGGGCGAAGTTACATCAAGTTCAAATGAGAGAATGGAGCTGGGTATTTATATGTGAAGGCAAAAATGAGAGCTGGGGAGTCAAGCTCGACCGAACTTGCATGAAATCATGCAAGTTCGCGTGAACTTGTGAGATATTTGAAGGAAATGAGTCAAGTTCGGCCGAACTTGTACATAATTGTACAAGTTCAAGCGAACTTGTGGTTAATGAAGGAATTGAGTTTTGGCCAGCCAAGTTCGGCCGAACTTGGGGTCACCCAAGTTCGAGCGAACTTGTCCAAATATTGGGTTTCTTCGTTTATTCGTGTTAAGTGTTCGTTTGGCGATGCGGTTCGTAGTAGTTAGTTATATTAAGCGTTATAATTGATGTAATAGTGCGATTTATCGATTCGAGCGTGCGATGGTGATGCGATAGCGAGCGTAATCATAACCACAAACCCACATAACACATAATTAACATAAAACCACATAATTAACTGCGTTTGCGATGCGATGAGATGAGTGATGCGATTTAATAAGCGATTAGATGCGATATAACATACATAATTGTCATTAATTAACATAAACTTCTTCATAATCGAATCTCAGGATTACAATTATAGATACAATGGGAATGAACGGAAGAAAAGATAACAACGAATTTCGGAGTTGTTACAGTCTCCCTTTCTTTAGGAAATTCCATCCCGAAATTTAGGTAGTGGCTGCAACAAAGAGGCGCGGGTACTTAGCCTTCATGTCACTTTCCAATTCCCAAGTGAACTCTGCGCCGCGTTTGCCTTCCCATCGGACCTTCACGATAGGGATGCGAGAGCGTCAGAGTTTCTTGGTCTCTGGGTCCATGATTTCCACAGGCTTTTCCACGAAGTGGAGAGTCTCGTTGATTTGCAGAGCTTCAAGAGGTACATGGAGATTCTCTTCGGCTAGGCATTTCTTAAAGTTAGACACGTGGAAAGTCGGGTGAACGTTATTAAGTTCCACCGGTAGTTCGAGACGATAGGCTACTTTACCGATCCTTAAGGGACCAACGTATCGAGGCGCTAGCTTTCCTTTCCTTCCGAAGCGGATCACTCCCTTCCAAGGTGCAACCTTTAGGAGAACGTGATCTCCCACTTCGAACTGTAGGGGCTTGCGGCGTTTATCGGTGTTACTCTTTTGACGACTCCGAGCTTTCAAGAGATTGTCTCTGATTTGGAGGATCTTGTCCATCGTTTCTTGAATTAGCTCAGGACTGGTGATTTGTGCTTCTCCAATCTCATTCCATGCAATAGGCGATCAATATTTTCTTCCATACAATGCCTCAAAAGGAGCCATTTGAATGCTGGTATGATAACTATTATTGTACGAGAATTCAATTAAAGGTAAATGCGTATCCCAGTTACCACCGAAATCTATGATGCACGCACGAAGCATGTCTTCGAGGGTGCGGATCGTTCGCTCATCAGTCTGACCGTCGGTTTGAGGGTGAAAAGCGGTACTGAGATTGAGAGTAGTACTGAGAGTGGATTGAAAAGTCTCCCAGAGACGTGAGGTAAAGCGACCGTCGCTGTTAAAGATGATGTCACGAGGCGCCCCGTGCCGACAAATGACTTTGTCGGTATAGATTGAGGCTAACCGTTCGACCTTAAAGTCTTCTCGTATTGCAATAAAGTGCGCGGATTTAGTGAGACGATCAACGATAACCCGAATGCTATCGTGACCAGCGGAGGTGCGAGGGAGTTCCGTAATAAAGTCCATAGCTATACTCTCCCACTTCCACATCAGGATTTCGTGTTGTTCGAGTAAACCAGAGGGCCTTGATGTTCGGCTTTAACTTTCGAACAAGTTAAGCACTTTGAGACGTATAAAGCGATATCCTTTTTCCTGCCCGGCCACCAGTACTTAGGACGAAGGTCCTGCTACATCTTGTCGGCACCGGGGTGAATGGAATATCGAGATTTATGAGCTTCGGTGATTAGAAATTCACGGAGATTATCACGACTGGGAATCCAAATGTGATCAAGGTAATAATAGATATCGTTAGGTTTAACAACGAGCTGAGTTTCGGCACCACATTTCATTTCTTCCTCCAAAGTATTTTCGTTAAAGCAGGCGAATTCAGTGGAGCGAATCATGATTTCGAGATCATTCAAAGCTTTAGAGTCACGAACACTATACACATAGCTTCATCGACTTAGAGCATCGGCTACGACATTTGCTTTGCCGTGGTGGTAGCATATCTCACAATCGTAATCGTTGAGAAGTTCAACCCATCTGTGTTGGCGCATATTCAGTTCCTTTTGATTGAAGATATGTTGTAAGCTCTTATGGTCGGTGAAGACCGTACACTTGGTACCGTAAAGGTAGTGTCTCCATATCTTCAATGCAAAAACAACTGCACCGAGTTCGAGATCGTGGGTTGTGTAGTTTTTCTCATGGATCTTGAGTTGTCGAGATGTATACGCGATAACCTTGTCTCGTTGCATGAAAATACAACCAATACCAAGATTAGAGGCATCACAATAAACAACGAAATCGTCGTTTCCGTCAGGTAAAGCGAGAACGGGGGCGTTCCATAGCATACGCTTGCGAGTTTGAAAGGCTTCTTCTTGTTTGGAATCCCAAACAAAAGGTTTTTCTTTATGAGTTAAAGCGGTAAGCGGAACGCTGATTTTGAAAAGTCGGCGATGAATCAACGGTAGTAACCCGCCAATCCAAGGAATGAACGGATTTTGGAAGCATTCTTTGGCGTAATCCAACTATCGACAGCTTCAATCTACGCAGGGTCGGCGTGAATCCCTTGACTATTAACGATGTGGCCGAGAAATTGGAATTCTTCGAGCCAAAATTCACATTTAGAGAACTTAGCATAAAGGCGATTTCCTGGAAGAAGTTCGAGGACTAAACAGAGATGGCGCGCATGTTCGGCTCTCGACTTTGAGTAAATAAGGATGTCATTGATAATAACAATGACGAAACGATCTAAGAAAGCTTTACACATGATTCATCAAATCCATGAAGACTGTGGGTGCATTGGTAAAACCAAAAGGCATGACCACGAATTCGAAATGGCCATAGCGAGTACAAAAGGCGGTTTTCGAAATATCTTCTTCGAGTACACGCAACTGATGATAACCGGAACGTAAATCGATCTTATAAAAGCAAGTAGCACCTTGAAGCTGATCAAATCAGTCGTCGATTTGAGGAAGAGGATAGCGGTTCTTTATTGTAAGCTTATTAAGTTCACGATAATTGATGCACATTCGGAACGATCCATCCTTCTTTTTCACGAAAAGGACGGGTGCGCCCCATGGCGAAGTGCTCGGGCGTATGAAACCTTTATCAAGAAGCTCTTGAAGTTGGCTCAATAGCTCGCGCATTTCTGATGGTGCGAGATGATAAGGAGTTTTAGCAACGGGAATAGCTCCGGGAACTAAATCGATACGGAATTCAACATCGCGAGTAGGGGTAAACCGGGTAAATCGTCGGGAAAGACTTTAGGAAATTCACAAACAATGGGAACATCTTTGAAAGTCTTCTTTTTTTCTCTTGGTTCACGATATGGGCGAGGAAAGCCACACATCGCTTTTGCAAGCATTTATGTGCTCGAGTACATGACAAAAGCATCAACTTCTTTGAGGGAGTTTCACCGTAAACATGGAGTTGATCACCGTTTGGAAGAGGGAAACGAATCATTTTATCGAACCAAACAACTTCAGCATGGTTTTCACGAAGAAAATCCATACCTACTATGATATCGAAGCTACCTAACTGCATAGGTATGAGATTGATCGAGAAGACATGGTTGTTGAGATCGAGAGAGCAACCACGTAGGATGGAGGTGACGGTGACGGATTTTCCGGTGGCGACTTGACATCGAAAGTCCTTGGGAGTTTAGCGCGTTTACATTTTAAAACCTTTTCGGATTCTAACGATACATAACAATTATCGGCACCAGTATCAAATAAACATGAAGCATAAATACCATTGACAAGGAACGTACCATTGACAACATTGTTGTCATTTTGGGCCTGGCGGTGATTCAGGTTAAAGGCTCTTCCACGTGCAGCCTGAAGTGGTTGCTTCTGTGGCTGTGGCTGTGCCGGATGCTGCTGTTGTTGAGGCTCTTGCTTGACGGTACGGTTTTGGGCAGACATTGGCAAAGTGGTTCGGATCACCACACACGTAACACACACGTGCTTTTGGAGCTGCTGCTTGTTGCTGGTTGTTCTGGGGATACGCTGAGGAGCTGGCAGTGCTGGAGTTTGAGGAGCTGGTTTGCGAGGGCCGGTACGGCAACTAACAGTAAAGTGACCGTAGATATTGCAGTTTGTGTAAAAACGGCAGTTTCCACCCACCACGTGATGATATGTGCACCTACGGCACAGTGGGTGAGGACTGGTGTACGCACGTTTAGTTGGGGGTGCGTCCTGAGTAGGAGCCTGGTAAGGCGGAGAGTTGAGCGGTGTAGCAGCGGCGTAGTTCTTGCTAGGATTTCCTCTTTTGCGTCCCTGACGCTTTCCCTTCGGATCACTGGATGGTTCGATAGCAGCAGTTGGTTCAGCGACAGCTTGACTGGCAACTTTCGCATGGTTCTTGAAATAACCATCTTGAACTCGCTGATCATTGATCTCAGCGACGATGTAGTACGAGCAACTTTCACAAAATTCGCGACACATTCGGTAGACCACAGATATACTTGTTGATATCTTTCTTAGTAGTATCAACTTGGCTGGGACAGATGATGCTCAAAATCTTGAATCGAGGGTGAATCCAGCATTGTCGGGACCATCTTGTTTGATTCCCCAAAAATCGTTCTCGAGCTTTTTGTGATACCCATGACGAAACCAGGTACACCTTAATTGGTCCTAAACTTAAAGCATGACTAAAACCATAATTGCGCGAAAACCTTATGAAATTTCATGACTTGTGTGTTGTACGAGACAATATATGTTATACCTGGGAGGAATCCGAGAGCACGTCATGGTTGACATGAAACTACTAAGGACCAACGATGCGAGGTTGGCGTCCTTAGCCTTGAACAACGTGTTAAACGGAGGCCTGACGTTTAACAACGCATTAAACCTTTGATGTTAATTATTAGATTATCGGTAGCCTTATTTAAGATTCCGAGTTCCAGGAATAACTTAGATTTGTTCCATAGACTATGACGTAAGATTTAAAAATAATCAAAGCTCGGGCACGCAAAACATAAGGCAATCAAATGTGCAAGGAACGATCGATCAAGCTTAAAAACACTTAAACGAACGTCAAACGAGACTTTTATGATTAAAACGTAAGTGGGTTCGGATTTTAAGACGGTTATGCATAATTTTTAAAACCGAGTCTTTTGACACTAAGTACGCGCAAAACGGAGTCCGTTACGCAAATCGAGAACGCGCGTCGGACCCAAAACGAACCTATACTTATCAGTAAGATAAACATCATCTTTAAGCGCACAAAACAAATCACGAGGTGGCCCTAGGGGGCCCACCTCCAAACCGCCAACCCCCCCCCCCCCCCATGGTTTATAAATATATTTTTATTTCATTTTCTTTTAATTTTAATCACAAAATTCAACAAAAACCTCTCAAAATCTGCTCTCAACTTTTCTTCTCAGCTGAGTTCTTCAATAAACAAGTCCTAATTCAAAGGTATTAGCCTTGATACTTATAATTCTATGTCCGTTTCTACGATTATACGAGATTTCTAGCCGAAAAAGGATTTTTAATCCATGAATTGTACACCACATGAAACTCCTGGTGTTATATGGCATCCATGGTCTCTAATCATTGGGTTTTGATACCCTAATCAACTCTTATTCGACAAAAATCGCTTAACTATTCGATTAACCGAAAAACAATGAATTAAAGCTTGATTGATCTAATTTCTAGCATATTTGGGTTGAGTTGGTGTATAGGTACTGAATATAGCCTTTACACACTTCTGGGATCAAGATACACGCTTGGAATCCGAAGAATCGCTAGGTATATGATCCGAAAACCGAATCTAGGATAGGCACAAAATTGTTTTGCCTATAACATGGTCCGTGTAACTTTAATTGAGCTAAATTTAGTGTGGTGATGTAGGATATCTTCAGGAAGATCTATGTAAAATTATATTTTTTGGAATTTTCTACGATTTTTGGTGAATTATTAACTATTTTACGGAATGAATTTTGGAAACAATATCAAACGGATTCAATAAATCACCAAATTTTACAGAGACACTAAGGAACATATGGGGAATGATCTGGGAAAATTCAGAGTTCATTGGTTGAGTTTTGATTTGGGTTAAAAATCCGCGTTTTTGCGAGTTTTCGGTAGCCGGGAACGCACTGAAACGAAATTGGAAAATCCCAAAATTTTTTTGAAGTTCCTAGACATGTATAAGGTGTTCTGGAATTTTTTTGGATTTGTTTAACTAGTGATGGTATTTAATTGGAATTATGTGGTTAAAAATAGTTTTATAAATAATTTATTTAAATAAGAAAATTAACAAAATAAATTCCCAGACTTTTTTCCCATAATCTACAGATCTTTAGTGATTTATATAAAAATTTACAGATTTTTATATAAAATATAGATTAAATGGGAATTATGGAATTAAAAACAGATTATTTTAAAGCAATTTTGGCAGTTTACCGTATAACGAACCTGCCGGAACTGGGAACTGACCCAACCCGAAAAATACGATAATTGGAACACCGGAGGTATTCCGGGAGATTCCCGGGCAAATTGGGCACCCTGGGTTTGTCCTAAGGCAATTCGAAAGAATTCCCGACGGTGAAAATGGAAACTCAAAATTGGACAACTTAGACCCCCCAAACACTCAAACTCCCTCAATGGAAAGTTAATCATTCTTGAATAACCACGTGTTGGTACTACTGGTATTCCCGTACCATTATCCGAACACGTTAAACTACCGACTTTGGCTGGCACGCTAATCGGTGCCCGGAAGCGAAACTAAAAACTAATACTACCCTGATGTCCATCACCATACCAGTGTCTTATAGACTCAATCCGGAGTAAAAACTCCTGACCAGATCCAAGTTATGACCATTACCAACTTAGATACTAATTTGAGTCCATGCTTGAATGTGTGTCATTAAAGTTGATCTAGCTATTCGACAACTCTTGTGTTAAGACCACTGTTTGCATTGTGAGTTTCACTACCACACTTTTAACTGTTTTATTGTTTTACTTGGGGTGGAATGCATGTTAAAAACTGTGTTGATTACACAAACTTATGAAGGGAATTTCACTTCCCTAACATATGAACTTGTTACAAACAGTGATCATTGCCCCAACTTGGGAGTGAGTTTTCACTTCCCCACTTTTGAATGATTTTACTGTTTTCTGGGGACTTGCATGTTATAAACTGTGATGATTACACCAATCTGGTAGTGAGTTTTACTCTCCCACTTTTAGACTGTGATACTATTTCTTACGAAACTGTGTTATTGCACCAACTTGTGAGATGTGAATTATCTAACACAAGAACTACCTCCCTTCTACAAGTGATTAATATAAGCCGTGGGCAGTGAATAGTACTATTGGTCTGACGAACCCAGGCCGAGCCCGACAGGAAGGTCGGCAACGAGGTCTGCACCTGTCCTAATTTGGTTGTGTTGTTAGGCATAACTACTAAGGGGCCGTGATGCAGTGGGTGGACCGGGAGTGTTTCTGTGACACACCCCGGGGTAAAACAGTCAGGTTTCACTTGTGTCCTCGTGTAATTGTATCTGCGAATATGACTATGACCGTCATTGATTATGACCAGTGCAATTAAACTTGTTAACACTTATTGTTACACAGCAATTTAAACCAGTAGAACTCACGCAGCGTTTAGCTGACCCTTTTTAAACTAAAATGCAATTCAGGTAAAACTAAAGAGGAGTAAGGAACGTGCGTGTGGATGGCTTTAGTAGTGAACTGTAGCAGAATAAGAGCTGTGATAGCTCGTAGTACTGTACTAAACTTATGGTGTGTAATATGATATTGGTAGTATGTTGTAACCGAGGTTCTGTTATGATATCATGTTTTTAAACTGTGGAGAATTACCATGTGTCTGCCGCACCCTGCATTTGTCTTCCGCTGCGAGTCGGGGTGTGACACTTTTGCATCTCACGCGGAGTCCTTCATTATCACTTCCTTGAGTTCTTCCCAGGTCAGATTATAGCTTCATCATTACCGCACCTATTTCTTTCGGCGGTCCACCAATCGAGAGCACGGGACTGGAAGACTCCTGTAGCGTTCACCGTGCGAAGGTCATCGGGGCATCCACTTTGCCTAAAGGTGACCTCAATGGCGTCAAATCAATGGAACATAGCAGTCGGTCCATTGTTACCCGTGAAGGCGAGAGGTGCACAAGCCTTGAAATTTTTGAAGCTGAATCATGACTTGGGGTTTTCAGTTTTCGAGTCGACCGAGGAGTTACTGCTCACAGCATGAATTTCCGAGACGATTTGCGGGATGACTTTTGCCACTTGTTTGGCGACTAGTGAAGAGATGCGCTTGTTGTCGCTGTGGCGCTGAGCAGAACGGCGAGTATGAGATCCAATTGACGACATCTACATAAATGATTTAGAGTAGATGAGATTTGATTATAATAGAGTTATGTTTAAATATTTAATATTATTATTCATACAAGGCACAAAAACACATAAGCACGTATCCACGTAAACACATAAACACGTATGCACATTAACACGTAAGCACATAGGCACGTTAGTACATAATCACGTAGGAACGTAAGCACATATTTTGCACGTATTCACTTCTAATTAACCAACATGCGTAGCGCGATATGAGATGCGAGATATAAGCGAGATATAAGCGATATGTATATATGTAAGCGAGATAAGCGAGACAGTACCACGTATGAGACGTGTATGGACTCATAAGGGTAAACGAGTTAAGCGATTAGTTTGGTTGGTGTATTAATTTGCGTTTTAGATTACGAGAGCTGTGCGAGTTGTGCATATATTCGATGGAGCGTAAATGCGATAAATCGAGAAATTTATAAAGCGAGAAACCAATAAAGCGAGAAATCGGATAAGCGAAAATTATCAAAATTTTAAACACATAAATAATAATAAACTTGATGATGCGTAAATCGACGATATAGGCTTAAATCAATTGGGAGTGTCCGAGGTTTTGAGACGTTGACTACCCAAAGTGATTCGATCATCCTTTGACTTTGGACCCACGCTTTGGCCTAATAGATAGATGCTCTCACCGCAAGCGGCTAACGGCATTATCCTTCCGGTTACTACGTGTTCCAAACCATCGGAATAATCGAGACTTTGGTGAGATTGAAAATCGAATTGCGGAATTAGTTACTAAGATGCGGGTATCACCCCTAACTTAACAACGTCATTCCTCGTTGTAGTTATGCTCACCGACTACATCGGGCGTCCCACTAGATAGAAATGGAGATTTATTGTAGAGGTTTGGATATCACTCCTAACTCAACGAAGGGATGTCGTGCGGTAGAGATTGCGCGGAATGAATGATCTCATCGAGAGTTCTCGGTTTTCACACCTAATCTCGACTTGGTCACTCGTTTGGTGTGATACGATCATTTCCAAGTGTGTATTTTGTAATAGCCTTAGGAAAGGCACATTTAAGCATTTAGGGCAAGTAGTTTAACATTTAAGTCAAAGATCGGTCAATCGGGTATTTAAACATGCTACTAGGTCGAGTCATGGCAATTCTACCTATTATCCTAAGGTTATGGGCTCTGATACCAATCTGTCACACCCCAATTGATGGCGGAATCATCGGGGTAGTGGCACTAGGCGACCAGATTTTCTCACGAGAAATTTCCATAACACTATTTAATCAACAATATTTTAACGTCTAATATCTCATACTATTAAACAATACGTCATCAACAATGTCACGAAATACATGATTTTCTCATAAAACAATAAGGTTCGATTTTTCCTAGATTTATTACATGAGTTCTAAACCGAAACAAACTAAACTAAGCGAAGCTACGTCCAAAGCATCCAAGCTAAAATCCTCAATCTGTTACATACGTTAAAATATAAGTCAATACAATTAAGTAAAGGTGAGCATACATGTTTTAGTAATACTAGCATAATAGAGAAACCGTTCACGAAATAGTCCAATTATATATCATGATACACCAAAACACATCACACATATAAACATAGGCTTAGTTCTCATGCTAACTACCGTGAGAAGGCTTGCGTGTAACAACTCGGAAATTCGTCGTTATCTTTTCCTTGTTTTTATCGCTGTACTCCTTTTGTAATCCCGAGATTTGGTTAATAATAAAGTTTATGTTAATTACTTGTGGTGTTGTACGTTATTATCGCATCTAATCGCTTATTAAATCGCATCATTTATCTCATCGCATCGCAAATCGCAATTGTTTATGTGGTTTTATGTTATTTATGTGTTATGTGTGTTTGTGGTTATGTTTGCAATCGCTATCGCATCGCTCTCACACTCTCGAATCACTAAATCGCACTATTACGCAAGTATAACGCTTAACGCTTTACTAAAACGCTTAATACAACTAACTAATACGAACCGAATAACCAAACAAACTCTTAACGCGAAATCAACAAACGAATCTTGGTCACCAGACCAAGTTCGGCCGAACTTGTCTACCACAAGTTAGCCCGAACTTGCCTGAGACACGAGAACTCCCTTTTCCCATCAAGTCCGCGCGAACTTGCATATACATATGCAAGTTCGGCCGAACTTAACCAATCTTCTCTGAAAACTCTACAAGTTCGCGCGAACTTGTACAATCTTGTACAAGTTCGGCCGAACTTGTTGCCAGCTCTGGAGATTCTTGCCTCACCTATAAATACCCATGCTCCTCATTCATGCTCCCCTTGCTGACCAAGTTCGCCCAGAGCTCTCAAAACCCGAAACCTTCGTGTTCTAAGTAAGAATAAACCCGATTTCATTGCAACAACGTTTATCAACGATCTACAAAGGTTTACAACGATTTTGGCACAAGGTGTGGCTTTCGTTTTCATCAAAACTAATTCTTTTACGAAAACCTTCATCTCTTTCTTCAAAAAATTCTGTTTTAAGCTTAGATCTACACAATACGAGTTCGTTTGGCGATAGTAGAGACTTCCCAAACACGAGATCTGCAAGATCTCGGCTTGTAAGTGATAGATCTGAGAAAAACCTTTGAAAACCATTGATTTCTACACAAGATACGGACTTTTGATGATGTTTTGTTCATTTTCTGGTATGAAACGAAGCATCTATCATTCAAGATCCCAGATCTGGAAGCACAAGGACGTTTATGTTGGTTTACACAAGCCGGACTAATCCGAACGAATCCCGAGTTCGCCCGGATTAGCCCACACTTTTGTAAAACGGCTAAAACAGCTCTAAAAGACCTCTCCGACCTAAGTTTGCTCAGTAGCACAGGGTTGGAGGGATGAACACTCGATTTCCCTCAGCAAACGACGTGAAAACGTAAGATTTTGGACCCGAAAACATCAAGTTCGCTCGAGAATCACAAGCTCACCAGGTCAAGTTCGACCGATCTTGTACCCATTTGGGTCAAGTTTGACCGAACTTGAGTGTTTCTTCACCAAAGTTCTTACAAGTTCGACCGAACTTGTCTAGTTTCTTAGGAAACTACACAAGTTCGACCGAACTTGCCTTTTTAGTAAGGGTATCTTACAAGTTCGCCCGAACTTGACAAGTTTCTCAAAGAAACTCATCAAGTTCGACCGAACTTGGCTCTAATCTCACCAATTCTACACAAGTTCGCTCGAACTTGTGTGTTTACACACAAGTTCGCACGAACTTGTCTACTGTCCAACCAAGACTTAACCGTTTCAGCTTTTCGGAGACTGATGCACTTCCATTTGCGTATGCAGGCTGATCCGGCACTCTTCTCGACTCTCCTCAGATCCCTAATCCTACCTAAACGCACCCACAGTGAGTATACTTGACCCATTTTCGCTTTAACACACTTTTTGGGTTACATACGTTCCTATATCAAAATCACTTCACAAATCGAACTGTTTATCACACACGAATAATCTGATTATATATGCTCAATACGTGATACTAGAAACATGTGACTAGGACTTATTTTCATTAACCTGGCTCCTTAGCTAGTATGGTACCATATTGTGGCTCACACCCGACGGGGTCTAGTTAGGATGGACGCGCAAGCCTTCTCACGGTAGTTAGCATGAGAAATAAGCCTATGTTAATATGTGTGAATTGTTTCGGTGTATCATGATGTGTAGTTAGATTATTTCGCGAACGCTTTCTCGATTATGCTACTTAAACCTGTATGCTCACCTTTACTTAATTGTATTGACTTGTATTTTAACGTATGTAACAGGTTGAGGATTTTAGCTATGGATGCTTGGATGTTGCATGCTTAGCGTAGTTTAGTTTTGTTTAGTTAGTTTGTTGATGTATTTCAGATTTTGAACTCATGTATGAAATCTAGGGGAAATCGAACCCGGTTGAATTTTATGAGAAATCTCCGTTTTGTATTAATTGTTTAAATTTTGTGTTTAATAGTATGGGATATTAAGTAGGTTGTGATATGTTAAATGATTGTTATGGAACATCTCGTGAAATCAATCTGGTCACCTAGTGCCACTAACCCCGATGTTTTCGCCATTGGTTGGGGTGTGACAGATTGGTACAGAGCGCCATAACTTTAGGATAGTAGGTAGAATTGCCATGATTCGACCTGGTAGCATGTTTAAGTACCCGATTGACCTATCTTTGACTTAAATGTTAAACTACTTGCCATAATAGCTTAAATGTGCATTTCCTAAGGCTAATACAATAATACACGCTTGGAAACGCTCGCATCACACAAAACGAGTGATCAAGTCGAGAATAGGTGTGAAAACCGAGAACTCTCGATGAGATCATTAACTCCGTGCATTCTCTCGCACGAGATATCTTCGTTGAGTTAGGAGTGACATCCAAACCTCGACGAAAATCTCCATTTTTATCTAGGAATAAAGTTGTTAAGTTAGGGTGAATCCCGCA
Organism: Scalesia atractyloides; assembly: GCA_947069175.1. Classification (NCBI taxonomy): domain Eukaryota; kingdom Viridiplantae; phylum Streptophyta; class Magnoliopsida; order Asterales; family Asteraceae; genus Scalesia; species Scalesia atractyloides. The sequence continues at coordinate 44,658,064 of CAMTDV010000019.1, read as the reverse complement.
TCTTAATAACAAATTCCGTGCTTCGATTTTCAATCTCACCAAAGTCTCGGTTATGCCGATGGTTTGGAACACGTATTAACTGGAAGGGTAAACGTCGTTAGCCGCTTGCGGTGAGAATGTTTATCTATTAGGACAAAGCGTGTGTTCAAATGCAAAGGGTAGTTGAATCACTTTGGCGTGTCAAATATCTCAAAACCCTGGACACTCCCAATTGATTTAAGCCTATATCGTCCATTTACGCATCATAGAGTTTATTATTATTTATTGTTTCAAATTTTGAGAATTTTTGCTTTATGCGATTTCTCGCTTTGATGATTTATCATATCATTGATTTCTCCATTTATCGCATTTATGCCCCATCGAATGTATGCACAACTCTCGTAATCTAAAACGCTAATTAATACACCAACAAAACTAATCGCTTATCTCGCCCATCTTGCTTATATCTCGCTGATATCTCGCTTATATCTCGCACCCATGCACACTACTCATGTACGAAAAAAATTGGAATCAACTGAGGAATCAACGTGAAATCTATGAATACGTGCAAAATATATGCTTATGTGCCTATGTGATTATGTGCTTACGTGCTTATGTGCTTACGTGTTTATATGTCTATGAGGATACGTGCTTATGTGTTTTTGTGCCTTGTATGAATAATTATAATAAATATTCTAAACATAACTCTATTATAATCGAATCTCGTCTAATCTAAGTCTTTGTGTAGATGTCGTCACTCGGATCCCATACTCGCCGTTCAGCTCAGCGCCACAGCGACAACAAGCGCATCGCTTTACTAGTCACCTAGGAAGTGGCGAAGGTTATCCCAAAAATCGTCTCAGGAATTCATGCCGGAAGCAGCAACTCATCTGTGGACTCGAAGGGAGATGCCCCGAAACCCCACTTCAGCTTTAAGCAGTTCAAAGCATGTGGACCGCTTACTTTCTCAAGCACCAAAGGGCCGAGTGCCATGTTCTCACTGGTTTGACTCTATCGAGGTCACATTCCGCCAGAGTGGCTGTCCCGAGGCTCTACGCACTGTCAACGCTACCAGGGTGTTTCAATCAAGGGCTCTCGACTGGTGGACAGCCGAGCGCAACAGGCGTGGGAACGACGAAGCTTACGGACTCACTTAGGAGGAACTTAAGGAAATTATGATCAAGGAATTCTGTCCTCCCTACGAGATCCAGAAGTTAGAGAACGAAGTCTAGAATATCAAGCAAGATGGTCCCGATAACGTTGGTCTCACCGCTCGCTTCAACAGTTTAGCATCATCTGTCCCGGTCAAGTGGATACAACCGAGAAGGCAATCAAGAAATACCTCAATGCTCTCCCCGATTGCGTCGCTGACTTTGTTCAAGCAGCACGCCCTACTACTATCGAGGAGACCTACCAGCTAGCCCCGAGATTAATGACAAATGAGTTCAGTCTGGTTACTTTAAAAGCAGCAAGGTCGCAAATCAGACAGTCACCAAATCAGCAGCTCCTACTACCGAACAACCCCGAGAACCAAAGAACAGTCGCCGCGGTCACGAAAGGGAAAACCCGAGCAAGAACTTTGCTCTTACTGCTCCAGCGAACCCTCAGCCACTCCAGTCAGCAGCACCAAATGCACCGCCAGCAAAGCGTGCGTACACTGGTCCGCACCATATGTGCCCTAAGTGCACATATCATCATGCCGTTGGAGGCAATTGCCATTTTTGCACGAACTGCAACATCTACGGCCACTTTTCAGTCAGCTGCCGTAGTGGTACTCGTCAACCATCTCCTCAGGCTCCAACAGCTCCAGCTTTACCTGCTCCTCCTCAAGCCAACCAGCAGAAAGCTCCAAAGGCACGAGTGTGCTCCGTGTGTGGTGATCCGAACCACTTTGCTAAAGTTTGCCCAAACCGCACCGTGAAATAAGAGCCGCAGCACCAGCAGCCTCAGCAGCAGCCACCACCGCAGCCTCAGCAGCAACAACAAGCTGCGCGTGGAAGAGCCTTCAATCTCAATCACCGCCAGGCCCAGAATGACAACAATGTTGTCAATGGTACGTTTCTCGTTAATGGTATTTATGCTTCATGTTTATTTGATACTGGTGCCGATAATTGTTTTGTATCGTTAGAATTCGAAAAGGTTTTAAAACGTAAGCGCGCTAAACTCCCAAAGACTTTCGATGTGGAAGTCGCCACCGGAAGAACCGTTACCGTTAATTCCGTCTTACGTGGTTGTAATCTCGATCTCAACAACCATGTCTTCTCGATCAATCTCATACCTATGCAGTTAGGTAGTTTTGATATCATAGTAGGCATGGATTTTCTTCGTGAAAATCATGCTGAAGTTGTATGCTTTGATAAAATGATTCGTTTTCCTCTTCCTAACGGTGATCAACTCCATGTTTATGGTGAAACTCCCTCAAAGAAGTTGATACTTTTGTGATGTACTCGAGCGCACAAATGCTTGCAAAAGCGATATGTTGCTTTCCTCGCCCATATCATGAATCCAGAGAAAGAAAAGAAGACTTATAAAGACGTTCTCGTTGTTTGTGAATTTCCTAAAGTCTTTCCCGACGATTTACCTTGTTTACCCTCTGCTCGAGATGTCGAATTCCGTATCGATTTAGTTCCCAGAGCTACTCCAGTTGCTAAAGCTCCTAATCGCCTCTCATCCTCAGAAATGCGTGAGCTATCAAGCCAACTTCAAGAGCTTCTTGATAAAGGCTTCATACGCCCGAGCACTTCGCCATGGGGCGCTCCCGTTATTTTCATGAAAAAGAAGGATGGATCGTTCCGAATGTGCATCGATTATCGTGAACTTAACAAACTCACCATAAAGAACCGCTACCCTCTTCCTCGTATCGACGACTTATTTGATCAGCTTGAAGGTGCTACTTGTTTTTCTAAGATCGATCTTCGTTCCGGTTATCATCAGTTATGCGTGTTGGAAGAAGACATTCCTAAAACCGGCTTTCGTACTCGCTATGGCCATTTCGAATTCGTGGTCATGCCTTTTGGTCTTACCAATGCACCCGCGGTTTTCATGGATTTGATGAACCGTGTGTGTAAAGCTTTCTTGGATCGTTTCGTCATTGTTTTCATCGATGATATCCTTATCTATTCGAAGTCGAGAGACGAACACGCGCGTCATCTCCGTTTAGTCCTCGAACATCTTCAAGGAAATCGCCTTTACGCTAAGTTCTCTAAATGTGAATTCTAGCTCGAGGAAGTCCAATTTCTCGGCCACATCGTTAATAGTCAAGGAATTCACGTCGACCCTACAAAGATAGAAGTCGTCAAGAGTTGGATTACACCGAAGAATGCTTCCGAAATCCGTTCATTCCTTGGATTGGCGAGTTACTACCGTTGATTCATCGCCGACTTCTAAAAAATCGCCGTTCCGCTTACCGCTTTAACTCATAAAGACAAACCTTTTGTTTGGAATTCCAATCAAGAGGAAGCTTTTCAAACTCTCAAGCGTATGCTATGCAACGCTCCCGTACTCCCTTTACTCGACGGAAACAACGATTTCGTTGTTTACTGCGATGCCTCTAATCTTGGTCTTGGTTGTGTTCTCATGCAACGAGACAAGGTTATAGCGTATGCATCTCGACAACTCAAGATCCAGGAAAAGAACTACACTACCCACGATCTCGAACTCGGTGCAGTTGTTTTTGCATTGAAGATATGGCGACACTACCTTTACGGTACTAAGTGTACGGTCTTCACCGACCATAAGAGCTTACAACATATATTTAATCAAAAAGAACTAAACATGCGACAACGTCGATGTGTTGAACTTCTCAACGACTACGATTGTGAGATACGCTACCATCTCGGCAAAGCAAACGTCGTCGCTGATGCTCTAAGTCGACGAAGCTATGTATATGGTATTCGTGACTCTCAAGCTTGTGCTAAACTTGAAACTCTCATCCGTGCCGCTCAATTCGCTTGTTTTAACGAGAATACCCTTCAAGACAAAATGAATGTGGTGCCGAAACTCAGCTTGTATCTAAATCTGATGGTATTTATTACTACCTCGATCGTATTAGGATTCCCAGACGTGATAATCTTCATGAATTGCTAATGACCGAAGCTCATAAATCTCGATATTCCATTCACCCCGGTGTCGACAAGATGTACCAGGACCTTTGTCCTAAGTACTGGTGGCCGGGCATGAAAAAGGATATCGCCTTGTACGTCAAAAAATGCTTAACTTGTTCGAAAGTTAAAGCCGAACACCAAAGGCCCTCTGGTTTACTCGAACAACCCGAGATCCTGATGTGGAAGTGGGAGAGTATAGCCATCGACTTCGTTACTAAACTCCCGCGCACTTCATCCGGTCACGATAGCATTTGGGTTATCGTTGATCGTCTTACTAAATATGCGCACTTCATTGCTATACGAGAAGACTTTAAGGTCGAACGGTTAGCCCAAATCTATACCGATGAAGTTATATGTCGACACGGGACGCCTCATGACATCATCTCTGACCGAGACGATCGTTTTACCTCGCGTCTCTGGGAGACATTTCAATCCGCTCTCGGTACTACTCTCAATCTCAATACCGCTTTTCACCCTCAAACCGACGGTCAGACTGAACGAATGATCCGCCCCCTTAAATACATGCTTCATGCGTGCATCATAGATTTTGGTGGTAACTGGGATAAGCACTTACCTTTAATCGAATTCTCGTACAATAATAGTTATCATACCAGCATTCAAATGGCTCCTTTTGAGGCACTGTATGGAAGAAAATGCCGATCACCTATTGCATGGCACGAGATCGGAGAAGCACAAATCACCGTCCCGAGCTAATTCAAGAAACGATGGACAAGATCCTCCAGATCAGAGACAATCTCTTGAAAGCTCGGAGTCGTCAAAAGAGTTACGCCGATAAACGCCACAAACCCCTGCAGTTCGAAGTGGGAGATCACGTTCTCCTAAAGGTTGCACCTTGGAAGGGAGTGGTCCGCTTCGGCAAGAAAGGAAAGCTAGCGCCTCGATACGTTGGTCCCTTTAAGGTTCTGGAAAGGATCGGTAAAGTAGCCTATCGTCTCGAATTCCCGGAAGAACTTAATAATGTACATCCGACTTTCCACGTGTCTAACCTCAAGAAATGCCTAGCCGAAGAAAATCTCCATGTCCCTCTCGAAGATCTGCAAATCAACGAGACTCTGCATTTCGTGGAAAAGCCTCTGGAAATCATGAACCGAGAGACCAAGAAACTCCGACGCTCTTGCATCCCTATCGTGAAGGTCCGATGGGAGGGCAAACGCGGCGCCGAGTTTACTTGGGAATTGGAAAGTGATATGAAGGCCAAGTACCCGCATCTATTTGTTACAACTACTATCTAATTTCGGGATGAAATTCCCTAAAGTAGGGGAGACTATAATAACTCGGAAATTCGTTGTTATCTTTTTCCTTGTTTTTATCGCTGTACTCCTTTTGTAATCCCGAGATTCGGTTAATAATAAAGTTTATGTTAACTACTTATGGTGTTGTATGTTATTATCGCATCTAATCGCTTATTAACTCGCATCGCTAATCTCATCGCATCGCAAATCGCAATTGTTTATGTGGTTATATGTTATTTATGTGTTATGTGTGTTTGTGGTTGTGTTTGCAATCGCTATCGCATCGCTCTCACACTCTCGAATCGCCAAAACGCACTATTACATCAAGTATAACGCTTAACGCTTTACTAAAACGCTTTATACAACTAACTAATACGAACCGAATAACCAAACGGACTCTTAACGCGAAATCAACAAACGAATCTTGGTCACCAGACCAAGTTCGGCCGAACTTGTCTACTACAAGTTCGCCCGAACTTGCCTGAGACACAAGAACTCCATTTTCCCATCAAATCTGCGCGAACTTGCATATACATATGCATGTTCGACCGAACTTAACCAATCTTCTCTTAAAACTCTACAAGTTCGCGCGAACTTGTACAATCTTGTACAAGTTCGGCCGAACTTGTTGCCAGCTCTTGAGATTCTTGCCTCACATATACATTACCCATGCTCCTCATTCATGCTCCCCTTGCTGACCAAGTTTGCCCAGAGCTCTCAAAACCCGAAATCTTCGTGTTCTAATTAAGAATCAACCCGATTTCATTGCAACAATGTTTATCAACGATCTACAAAGGTTTACAACGATTTTGGCACAAGGCGTAGCCTTCGTTTTCATCAAAACTCATTCTTTTACGAAAACCTTCATCTCCTTCTTCAAAAACTTATGTTTTAAGCTTAGATCTACACAATACGAGTTCGTTTGGTGATAGTAGAGACTTCCCAAACACGAGATCTGCAAGATCTCGGCTTGTAAGTGATAGATCTGAGAAAAACCTTTGAAAACCATTGATTTCTACACAAGATACAGACTTTTGATGATGTTTTGTTCATTTTCTGGTATGAAACGAAGCATCTATCATTCAAGATCTCAGATATGGAAGTACAAGGACGTTTATGTTGGTTTACACAAGGCGGACTAATCCGAACGAACCCCGAGTTCGCCTGGATTAGCCCACGCTTTTGTAAAACGGCTAAAACAGCTCTAAAAGACCTCTCCGACCTAAGTTTGCTCAGTAGCACAGGGTTGGAGGGATGAGAATACTCGATTTCCCTCAGCAAACGACGCGAAAACGCAAGATTTTGGACCCGAAAACATTAAGTTCGCTCGAGAATCACCAGCTCACCAGGTCAAGTTCGACCGAACTTGAGTTTTTCTTCACCAAAGTTCTTACAAGTTCGACCAAACTTGTCTAGTTTCTTAGGAAACTACACAAGTTCGACCGAACTTGCCTTTTTAGTAAGGGTATCTTACAAGTTCGCCCGAACTTGACAAATTTCTCAAAGAAACTCATCAAGTTCGACCGAAGTTGGCTCTAATCTCACCAATTCTACACAAGTTCGCCCGAACTTGTCTACTGCCCAACCAAGACTTAACCGTTTCAGCTTTTCGGAGACTGATGCACTTCCGTTCGCGTATGCAGGCTGATCCGATGCTCTTCTCAACTCTCCTCAAACCCCTAATCCTACCTAAACGAACCCACAACGAGTATACTTGACCCATTTTCGCTTTAACACACTTTTTGGGTATTACATACGTTCCTATATCAAAATCACTTCACAAATCGAACTGTTTATCACACGCGAATAATCTGATTATATATGCTCAATACGTGATACTAGAAACATGTGACTAGGACTTATTTTCGTTAACTTGCCTCCTTAGCTAGTATGGTACCATAGTGTGGCTCACACCCGACGGGGTCTAGTTAGGATGGACGCGCAAGCCTTCTCACGGTAGTTAGCATGAGAAATAAGCCTATGTTAATTTGTGTGAATTGTTTCGGTGTATCATGATGTGTAGTTAGATTATTTCGCGAATGCTTTCTCGATTATGCTAGTAGTACTTAAACCTGTATGCTCACATTTACTTAATTGTAGTGATTTGTATTTTAACGTATGTAACAGGTTGAGAATTTTAGCTATGGATGCTTGGATGTTGCATGCTTAGCGTAGTTTAGTTTTGTTTAGTTAGTTTGTAGATGTATTTCAGATTTTGAACTTATGTATGAAATCTAGGGGAAATCGAACCCGGTTGAATTTATGAGAAATCTTCGTTTTGTAATAATTGTTTAAATATTGCGCTTAATAGTATGGGATATTAAGCAGGTTGTGATATGTTAAATGATTGTTATGGAACATCTCGTGAAATCAATCTGGTCGCCTAGTGCCACTAACCCCGATGTTTCCACCATCGGTTAGGGTGTGACATTGCGCGTCCATCTTAACTAGACCCCGTCGGGTGTTAGCCACACTATAGTACCATACTAGCTAAGGAGGTAAGTTAACGAAAATACGTCCTAGTAACATGTTTCTAGTATCACGTATTGAGCTTACATAATCAGATTATTCACGTGTGATAAACAGTTTGAGTTGTGACGTGATTTTGATAGAGGAACGCATGTAACACCCAAATAGTGCATTAAAGCGAAAACGGGTCAAGTATACTCACTGTGGGTGCGTTTAGGTAAGATTAGAGATCTGAGAAGAGTTGCGGAGAGCGCGGATCAGGCTGTAAACGAAGAGAAGTGCATCAGTCTTCCGAATTGCTGAAACGGTTAAGTCTAGGTTGAGCAGTAGACAAGTTAGGCCGAACTTGTATGTAAACATACAAGTTCGAGCGAACTTGTATTGTCCTGCTGAGTTGGGAGTCAAGTTCAAGCGAACTTGTAAGTTTCTCAAGGAAACTTGACAAGTTCGGCCGAACTTGTGGGGTTTCCTGTGAAACTTTGCAAGTTCGAGCGAACTTGGAGGGTTTCTGATCAAAGGTTTGAACATCTTCACTCAAGTTCGGCCGAACTTGACCCTTAGAGGGCAAGTTCGAGCGAACTTGACTAGCTTTGCTACACAAAATCAGTTAAATCTCGAGCGAACTTGATGTTTTCGGGTCCAAAAATCTTGCGTTTTCGCGTCGTTTGCTGAAGAAATCGAGTGTTCATCCCTCCAACCCTGTGCTACTGAGCAAACTTGGGTCGTAGAGGTCTTTTAGAGCGGTTTTAGCCGTTTTACAAAAGCGTGGGCTAATCCGGGCGAACTCGTGGTTCGTTCGGGTTAGCCCGGCTTGTGTAAACCAACATAAATGTCCTTGTGCTTCCAGATCTAGGATCTTGAATGATAAATGCTTCGTTTCATATCAGAAATGAACAAAACATCACCAAAAGTCCGTATTTTGTGTAAAAATCAATGTTTAAAAGGTTTTACTCAGATCTAAACATAGATCTGAGTGGAAAACAGAAGTTTTATGGAAAAAGACGAAGATTTTCGTAAACAGTAGAGATTTCATGAAAACGAAGGCAGAGCCTTGTGCAAAATCGTTGTAAACTGTTGTAAATCGTTGATGAACATCATTGTAGCTGAAATCGGGTTGATTCTTACTTAGAAAACAAAGGGTTTCGGGTTTGAGAGCTCTGGGCGAACTTACAACAAGTTCAAATGAGAGAATGGAGCTGGGTATTTATAGGTGAAGGCAAAAATGAGAGCTGGGGAATCAAGTTCGGCTGAACTTGCATGAAATCATGCAAGTTGGTGCGAACTTGTGAGATTTGAGGGAAATGAGTCAAGTTCGGCCGAACTTGTACATAATTGTACAAGTTCGAGCGAACTTGTGGTTAATGAAGTAATTGAGTTTTGGCCAGCCAAGTTCGGCCGCCCAAGTTCGAGCGAACTTGTCCAAATATTGGGTTTTCTTCGTTTATTTCGCGTTAAGTGTTCGTTTGGCGATTCGGTTCGTATTAGTTAGTTATATTAAGCGTTATAATTGATGTAATAGTGTGATTTATCGATTCGAGCGTGCGAGGGCGATGCGACAGCGAGCGTAATCATAACCACAAACACACATAACACATAATTAACATAAAACCACATAATTAACTGCGTTTGCGATGCGATGAGATAAGCGATGCAATTTAATAAGCGATTAGATGCGATATAACATACATAATTGTCATTAATTAACATAAACTTCTTCATAATCGAATCTCAGGATTACAATTAATAGATACAACGGGAATGAACGAAAGAAAAGATAACAACGAATTTCGGAGTTGTTACATTATTTCCATACAAGAAGACTTTAAGGTAGAACGATTAGCACGAATCTACACCGATGAAGTCATTTGTGGACACGGGACGCCTCGTGACATCATCTCTGATCGCGACGGTCACTTTACTTCACGACTCTGCGAGACTTTCCAATCCGCACTCGGTACTAAGCTTAATCTTAGTACTGCGTTCCATCCTCAAACCGACGGCCAGACTGAGCGCACGATTCGCAACCTCAAAGACACGCTTCGTTCGTGCGTTATAGATTTTGGTGGTAGTTGGGATACGCACTTACCTTTAATAGAATTTTTGTAAAATAACAGTTATCATACTAGTATTCAAATGGCACCTTTTGAAGCATTATATGGTAGAAAATGTCGATCGCCTATCATATTGCACGAGATTGGAGACGCTCAGATCACTGGTCCCGAGTTAATACAAGAAACGACAGACAAGATCCTCCAAATCAGGACAATCTCCTGAAAGCTCGAAGTCGCCAAAAGAGTTATGCCGATAAATGCCGCAAGCCCCTACAATTCGAAATTGGAGATCACGTTCTCTTAAAGGTTTTCACCTTGGAAGGGAGTGATCCGATTTGGAAAGAAAGGGAAACTAGCGCCACGATACGTGGGTCCCTTTAAGATTCTGTAAAGAATTGGCAACGTGGCCTACCGACTCGAATTACCGGAGGAACTCAGCAACGTACATCCGACTTTCCACGTCTCGAACCTCAAGAAGTGTTTAGCTGAAGGATACCTTCATGTGCCACTTGAAGATTTGCAAATAAACGAGACGCTGCACTTCATGGAAAAGCCAGTATAAATCATGGATCGAGAGATCAAGAAACTACGACGCTCTCGCATTCCTATTGTGAAAGTCCGATGGGAAGGCAAACGCGGCGCTGAGTTCACTTGGGAACTCGAAAGTGATATGACAGCTAAATATCCACATCTCTTCGTTACTGCCTCCACCTGAATTTCGGGACAAAATTCACTAAAGTAGGGGAGACTGTAACAACCCGATCTTTCGAATTGTTATCTAAATTCTGTTATTACCGTTATTTCCGTTTATTTTGTTTCTAAACCCGTTTGTACCCTGAGATTTATTATAATGGTTTAATATTTTAAAACGCATATTACATCACTTATTTATCGCATTTAAATCGCTTAATACTCACAACTCTCAACGCAAGATCAAATCGCAGCTAATTATGTTACATTATGTTACTTATGTGTTATGTGTGCTTTATGATTTATGGTTATGCTCGCTATCGCAACGCTCTCACTCGCACGAATCGCTTAATCGCATTATTTTAATAACGCAAGGCTTAACGCTTCGCTAAAACGCTTAACATAACTACCTAACACGAACCGAATAGCCAAACAAGCACCTAACGAACAAATAACGAACAAAACTCAACCAAGAGGCCAAGTTCGCTCGAACTTGCCTCCAAACTAGGAGAACTGGCCAAGTTCGGCCGAACTTGCCTCCAAACTAGGGGAACTGGCCAAGTTCGGCCGAACTTGTAGCCAAGTCCGCCCAAACTTGACCAAACCCAGAGAGACAGGTCAAGTTCGCCCGAACAAAATCGGCCAAACTTGTTTATTGCGATCGTCCATAGCCACCGTCTAATCCTCTACCGATGACGACAATCGGACCGCTGGCAAGAAACAAAACGGCGATGAAGGACATAAATGGTGACAACAGAGCACAACCGGCCACGAGGAACGGAACCACGTTTTAAAAACCCTAATCGGCTTCAAAATCTCCACTGGAACCGGCGACAACCCTAACAGGAAAAAAACGAACTTCGAGTATGCAAGCGTTTGGTATGTTTTAGGGGTTGAAGATCGAGACGGATAAGATTTGTAATTTGTGAGATTCATGTTTGTTTGACTTAATATGGATTTTTAATTGGCATGAGAGTTGTTGTCGGTCTTCTTTCTAGCTTTATTGTAACCAAATGCCTGAAGGGTTTGAAGTTTAAGTACTGAAAATTGTTACACTACTTTATTGTAAATTGGAAATTGTTGTCGGTCTTCTTTCTAGCTTTATTGTAACAGTTATTGTTTAGATAACAATCTTTAAAATTCTCAATTTGTATTGCTTATTGATTTTTGTTTTGTGTTATAAGTTCTTGATAAAGATGTGATGATGCTGAATGTTCATAGCTAGGTTGATGGTGGATAATTATCTTGAGGCGGCACTGGTGGCAACAATTATTGGAGGTTTGAACAGTGGCGAAGCTTGGCCCGAATGATGGGGGTTGAAAACGTATATATCCAAAAATTTCTATAGAACCGGGGGTCGAAAAGGTATATACCCAAAAAATTCTATACGAAAACTACATGTATAACACTACTTCATGAAAAGTTAGGGGTGTAGAACACCCCCCCGACCCCGACCCCTATTATCCTTCGCCCTTGGTGTGAACTTATATAAAAAGTGATTACTAGTTTAATTGAGTGGGGGTATAAATTTATCGATTTAAAATTTCATACTCAAATTACAGTGACTTACAACTTTAAGATTTGTTTAATACAGTTGGTTAATATAAAAAAGAAGAAGGTAAAAACAGAAAACAAAGAGCATAAAAAACGAAAAAATAAGGCTTAAAAACGAGAAAGAAAAAGAAGAAGGTAAAAACAGAAAACAAAGAGCATAAAAAACGAAAAAAATAAGGCTTAAAAACGAAAAGAAAAACAAGAAAATGGAAAAAACGCTACTATTTTTAAATTTGAGATTTTTATGATTTAATATAAAAAAGTAAAAGGATCATTCTTTAATCTATTTTAATGAAATTAGTTTAAAAAAGGGTAAATGGTCATTCTTTAATCTATTATTAATGAAATGGGTATATTTGATATTTTTAGTTTTTGGAAAGGAGAAATATGTAATTAACTTTTTGGTTTGGGTAAATATGTAATTTATGAGATTTATAGGGGGATATACGTAATTGCCGCTTTTCTATAAATCTTCTTCTTTTCACTTAGATCTACACTAAACGAGTGTATTTGGGCTTAGCTTTGGCTTCCCAAGCTAGAAATCTTGATGATTTCGACTCACCAAGTGTTAGATCTGAGAAAAACCTTTTTATAACATAAATTTTTACACAAAATGCGGACTAACTGACGTATGTTTCGTTCACTATAAAGTGGAACGAGGCGTTGTCAAGCAAGATCTCAGATCCGTAAGCACAAGGACGATATTGTCACCTTGCATGAACTGGACTAACCCGTACAACCGACAAGTTCGCCTGGATTAGCCCGAGTTCCTGTAAAGTGGCTAAAACTCGCTCCAAAAAGACCTCTACAGCCTATGTTTTGCTCAATAGCACAAGGTTGGAGGGATGGGCACTCGATTTCCTCAGATGGCGCGAAAACGCAAGATTTTTGGACCAAAACAGTCAAGTTCGCTCTAAAAAGGTCAAGTTCGCTCGAAGTTGTCACCAGATGGCGACCAACTTCGCCCGAACTTGTACCATTTCCAAGGAAAACTGTCAAGTTCGCCCGAACTTGTACCTAATTCTAAGAAAGGGTACCAAGTTCGCCCGAACTTGTACACTCCAGTAGATTCCAGGAAAGTTTGCCCGAACGTGTACCAATCCAAGAGATTTGGTACAACTTCGCCCGAACTTGTCCAGTCCTCCTTCTCACTTCGACCGTTTCAGCACTTCGGAAGATTGATGCACTTCTGTTGGCGTTTACAGGCTGAACCGGCGCTCCCTTCAATCCACAACAGTTCGTGTTTCTTCGCTGAGCACCGACTGTGAGTATACTTGAACCCTTTTCTCTTTAACGCAATTTAGGATGTTACATGCGTCTCTATATCAAAACACGCTACACAACGCTAAACTCTTTTAACGCTAACCGCTCTCGCATGTTATATGTGAATCGCTGAATGTCTGTTTGCTATGTGTGAATAATGAGGACTTGTAGACCACCCTTAGCAACGATAGTACTATAGTTTGGACTCAGCACCCGATTGGTTCGGGGGTTGTTAAGGCTCGCATACTTACTTTACGTGCGTGTTCGCTGTTGTGAACACATATCGCGCATACTCACATCGCAGTCGTGTTGGTTAGCTTGTATCATTATTGATAGCTACTTATGTTCACTTTCTCTACGTATACATGTTGGTTATGTGTAAACGCTTTATCGCTATTATTATGCTATTAAACCTGTATGCTCACATTTACTTTATTGTATTGACTTGTATTTTAACGTATGTAACAGGTTGAGGATTTTCTACTTGCAGCAATGGATATAGGGCTGTATTGACTGTTTATGAATGCTAGTTTGATTGTATGGGAAATTAAGCGTTATAAAGTATTGTCATTAAAAATAGTTGTTATGGATTCTCTTGCGCAATCTGGTTCGCCTAGTGCCGCCCCCGATTATTCCGCCATCGGTTGGGGTGTGACAACTTATACATGAAAATGGTTCCTACGGTTCTCGCATCTAAAGGTGGTTCCTATTTTACCCTAGGGAATGTTCATTTGTGAAGAAAATTAAACTGAGAAGAAAAAGAACAAAGGGTACAATTATAAACGTTAAATAGTTTTTCTCTCATTTCATTTATTATTATATGTAACATTTGTCAAAAACGGGTTTCCAAAACCCGCTCCGTTTTGTAATCGAATATCAAGTTATAAATGTCACGTTGTATATTTTTGGTTGTTTTGATTTTTAATGATGCATAATTAATAAACAAACTAAACTATAAAAATTATATTTGATAAAAAGTGAAAACAAAATAAATAAAAATAAAAAGTTGCTGCCGGGACTCGAACCCGGGTCAGCCGGTTCACAGTTTCAATGACTTAACACACACACACATCACCACTCCGCCACTTGTTGTTTTCTGTTATCTCTAGGAAACAAATAAGATTTATACTCAAACTCGGTTAAACCGGTTGCGCCAACTGAGAAACGGAAATCGGCAATTCAATCGTCAAATCGTTTGATTACTCGCACATTCACGTTTATAACCGATAAACCGATGATTATAATCAATTCGGAAGTGATTGAACATCAAATTTTCATTATTACCGGTTTTTATAACAGAAAAGAATCAAGTCCAGATTACTTCAATCCTAGACCTCTCTCGCGACTCAGAAACATCATACCAACATTCCATTTCACTTTCATCACACTTTCAGTTCGTCAGAACGCTTAAATCAACTCGCCGGAATTTTCTGCAAGACTCGCCGGAAAACCGTATTCATCCTCAAACGGTAAATCTTTCAATAACATTGTAGTTCAACAATTGTTAGGCTATTTCTAACTTAAACCTTTCAATTGAAATCGAATTCAGGCACTGTATTCAGCTAATTTCAGTTCGCCGGAAAAATCCTGAAAATCTCTATATTCATCTGAGAATCGGTAAGGGCATTCAAACCCTCTGTTATCATTTGCTGATCACTTCAATTTCAAGATTAGCAAATAAAAACGGTTAATTATCTTGTTCAGTTGAAGAGCATAAAAACAGGGACCGACACATTGCCGGAATTCTGAAATAAACCGTTCATCGGTATGTTCATCTCTAATTACCGTCTCTGCCATTTCATTTTAGCCTAAAAATGTTTGTTAATCGTAAAAACAAGAAACGGATTAGTGAATCAGTTGACTGTAATTTGAATGAAGAAGACGAAGTTAGTTAAGTTATAAGATTATTTAAAACCAGTAAAATGAACGGGTTAGACACACAGTCCAGCGGTGGACTGTGTGCAAAATACACACGCATGTCCCGAGTTCGATCCCTGATACACGCACTCCTTATGTAATAAGATGCCTTTTTGTTTAAAACTAAACCGGGTTAACTCTGTTAGTTGTTAAGTATAATAAAAACCGAGATAATAACCAGGTTAGACACACAGTCCAGCGGTGGACTGTGTGCAACGCTATGTCGCACGTCACGAGTTCGAAACCCGTTACTGGCACCGGTTTGTTGGATTAAAATGTTTTTGAAATTAAAAGAATTTTGATTAAACCTAATTAGTATATAAATATAATTAAAAACAAGATTATTTCGGGTTAGACACGTAGCTCAGTTGGTAGAGCTGCGTGCACGCGTACGGGAGGTCTCGGGTTCGAGCCTCACCTGGCGCAAACAATTCCACTGACCAAACCGGTCAACAAGTCAACGGTCAACGGTCAACACAAAATAAACAATTTTTTTTTACATTTTTATTTATTTAATTTAATTTAAAAATCAATTAAAAATACTTAAAAATAACATTTTTAAAGATAGAAAGTAGCCTTAAACTCACAAAAATATATCTAAAAATTTCATTAAAATCATTAATAAAATCCACTCATTTAATATATTTTTCCGTTATTATTTAGGTTAGTATTACTCGTTGTTCCGCTCATCAAACTCGTGCGTATCTCATCATCTCCATTCAAACGCACCCAATGTGAGTGAATCTTTACAAATTCCCCGTTTAATCACGTTTTGGGGTGTATCATGTGTCTTGTTATATATATTATATTTAAACCATTGTGCATACATCATATCATGAACATGTGTATTCAGTTTGTTGTTGTGTGGTTATTGTTGGATGCAATTTATTATTTTCAGTACATGCAATTTCATAGGCCGCCGCTCCCCATTACATTATGAGCGTTGAGCATGTTCCCCATTTCATTATGAGCGTGAACCTGGCGTGCCCACATACGATCGGCTCCGTTTGATTGAGCCTTGATCGCACAGACATTTTCATTTTTAGTACATGCAGTAAGATCGGCTCCGTTTGATTGAGCCTTGATCGCACAGTTTCATTTATGTTATTTATCGTATGTTGTTGGTATGTTAATGTATACTATCATATGTTATTGTATGTTATAAGTTGTGATTGCTATTTGCCACTGCTTGATTATTTACATTTGCTCATTTATGATTATGCACAATTTTTCATTGATAAACTAACAAGTAAATCAATAATAAATGTTTATCTAACAAGGTTCACTCGCCAACTTATGTTGACCCAAAAACCCCTATTTTTACACATGATACAGGTGAACCAGCAGCAGCCAGAAACACATAGGATTGGACTAGAAGAATAAAAGGATTTAGAGTTGGAATAGTTATGTTTGGTTTATTTTCTTTGTATTGTATGGACATGTTTGGATATTTGGAAATGTAACTTTGACTTTAATAAATATAAAACATATTAGTAAATATCATGAGCTTTGGTGATAACCCAATTATGCCCCGACTCTTATTCCGCTACGGGTCGAGGTGTGACAGATTGGTATCAGAGCCATGACTATAGGGATATAGGATAGGTTATTAGACCCTTAGAGCCTATACTATAGTTGATTAGAAACTTATAAGATTTTTGTGTGTTACATGCCAAATTTCATGATGTTTATATGTTTTATGTTAAATGTTACATTCAATATTATGCAAGCATGTTCATAAGTATGTATTATCATATAATGCCTATCATGAATCATATACTCATAACATATCACATCCATGAAAGCACACACCACATCATGATTGCTTTTACAATGATTTTTGTGTTTTCAAATCTCATCAAAGTGAGTTCTCATGACGGGCATGTAGTAACTGGAAGGGTACCAGTACCGGTAGTCGGAACGTCCTGTCTAGGCTGGCATTCGTATAAATCCAAAATAAAGGACCAGTTTGCCTACCTGGGGACTAACGATGAGAGTACGAAGTACCTATTAGGCCAAAGCATGCTATACCAAACGTCGTGTGAGCTAACCCCACTTTGAGTTGTCATTGTGTCTACACCTGGACACGTTCCGACCAAACATCTCATGAACATATTTTGTGGTTTGCATTCGGGTGATGCGAGTGTTAAATTGCCAATACTAATGTGAGTCCTACCAAGCCAATAGCCATGGGGGCCCACATGACTATATAGGTGAAGGTATGGGGGACATTTGAGGCCCAACATGAGCAAACCCAAGACATCCTATGGATGTAGTTGCATTATTGATATTTATGTTATTTTCATTTTCTTAAAGACACATGACACCTAAAAAGACACCATAAACTCACAATCTTCTCATGTATGTTCCTGTAGATGTCGTCCAGACAACAACGAAGGGGTAAAAGATCAGGAAGGTCTCAGGAACGCTTGGCCACACAAATCGCGAAACAAATGGCCACGATACTGCCTGACATTGTGGTCCAAGTACAACAAGCCCTCGCTACAAATCCTACTAACCCTCCTCAACAACATGACCAGAACATCGACAACCCTCCTACCAACAAGTGCTCTTACAAACATTTCAAATCTTGTGATCCTCCTAAATTTGATGGGACCGAAGGTGTCATTGCTCTCCTCCACTGGTTCGAGGAAATGGAAAACACCTTCCTCAATTGCGATTGTCCTGAGGATCGCAAGGTTCAATACGCCACCGGGAGACTATTTGGGGGTAGCTCTCACTTGGTGGAATACTGAGAAAGGGAAGAGGGGAACTGAAGATGCAATGGCCTTAACTTGGGAGGAGTTAAGGGAAATCATGACTAGGCGTGTCCTAGGAGTGAAATTAAAAAGTTGGAGGATGAATTTCATGCTCTAAAGCAGAAGGAGGGAGACCATACCACTTATAACAAGAGGTTCTTGGAGTTGAACCAAATGGTTCCAAATTTGTTCACCCCAACTTATCGTCTAATTGAGCATTATATTCGAGGACTTCCCTCTTAAATTCAAGATTCAGTCCTCAGCACTTCACCGGTAACACTTGAAGCTGCTATGGAGCTAGCAACTGAACTGACCGAGAACCGAATTCGCAACGGGAAGTTCAAAGAAGAGAAAAAGAAAGCTCCTGTTGAGGGTCAAACTTCAAACCATCCTATCTCTTCCTCTAAGTTTGCTAACAAGAGGAAGCGCAACACCAGAAATTTCGTTGTTACTCAAGCCAACTCCCCTATCCCTACTGCACCCATTACCCAGGTTGCCCCTTCACCCGCACCATACAGAAGACCTTACACTGGCCCGTTACCAAAATGTAACCGTTGCCAATATCACCATTCTCCTGATCATCCTTGCCAATATTGCACCGGCTGCGGTCGCGCAGGTCATACTGTTCAAACATGCCGCATGCCTCAGCGAACGAACCGCCACCAACCTTCAACCCAAACCCACCAACAAATAATGGGCCAAGCCCAACAACCCCTACTATTACCACCCACCCAACATTTAGCCCAAACATATTACCAGCCCAATTATCCTATGGGTCAACCAATGCGAGCTTGCTACAATTGCGGTGACCCGAGCCATTTCAGAAACACTTGTCCAAGGTTGGTAAACATTATTCATGCTCAGGCCCAAGCCAACCCGGTGAATCAAGCAAACCAAGCTCCTCCACCTGCAAGAGGGAGAGCTTTCAATATCAACGCTAACCAGGCCAGAGCTGACGGCAATGTGGTTAACGGTACGTTCCTTATAAATGGTAGATATGCATCTATGTTATTTGATACTGGTGCGGATAGAAGTTTTGTGTCTTTAGAATTTGAACCTATCTTAAACCAAAATCGGGATAAGCTCACGGAATCCATAACGGTAGAAGTTGCTGACGGGAAACCAGTTTCATTAAGTACTATTATACGCAACTGTACACTCACCCTAAACGACCACGATTTCTCAGTCGACCTTATTCCTATGAAGCTGGGAAGTTTTGATATCATAATTGGTATGGACTGGCTCAGTCAACATCAGGCAGAAGTTGTATGTCGCGAAAAATTTATACGTATTCCTCTTTCAAACGGTCAGACTCTTCGAATCTTTGGAGAAACCTCGTCAAAAGGGCTCAGCTTAATGTCTTGTCTTCAAGCTCAAAAATACCTTCGCAAAAATTATGTCGCATTTTTAGCTCATATCATCAAAAAGGGGACCATGGAGAAGAAACTCGAAGACATTCCAGTAGTAAAAGATTTCCCACAAGTTTTTCCTGATGACATTTCAGGACTTCCTCCAGTTAGAGACGTCGAATTCCGTATTGATCTTATACCTGATGCTACACCAGTTGCAAAGTCTCCTTATAGGTTAGCCCCCTCTGAAATGCAAGAGCTAGCCAGTCAATTACAAGAGTTGACTGACAAGGGATTCATACGTCCTAGCTCATCGCCTTGGGGTGCACCTGTCCTTTTTGTAAAGAAGAAAGATGGATCGTTTCGTATGTGCATCGACTACAGAGAGCTCAACAAATTAACAATCAAGAATCGCTACCCTTTACCTCGCATTGATGATCTTCTTGACCAACTTCAAGGTGCCAACTGCTTTTCAAAAATCGACCTTCGGTCTGTCTATCATCAACTTAGAGTGCATGAAGAAGACGTCCCAAAGACTGCTTTCTGAACTCGTTATGGCCATTATGAATTCATGGTTATGCCATTTGGTTTAACCAACGCACCAGCTGTCTTCATGGACCTAATGAACAGAGTCTGCAAACCTTATCTTGATCGATTTGTTATAGTCTTCATCGACGATATTCTTATTTATTCAAAATCTAAATCTGATCATGAGCGTCATCTTCGACTCATCCTTGCACTTCTAGAGAAGGAAAAGCTTTACGCCAAATTCTCCAAATGTGAATTCTGGTTAAAAGAGGTGCAATTCCTCGGACATGTAGTCAATGATAAGGGAATACATGTCGACCCCTCAAAGATCAAAGCAGTACAAGAATGGCAAGCTCCACGTACACCAACTGAAGTAAGATCTTTTCTTGGTTTGGCTGGCTATTATCGTCGATTCATTTCAAACTTCTCACGCATTGCTGTACCACTCACGGCTTTAACTCACAAGGGAAAACCTTTCATATGGGGACCCAAGCAGGAAGAAGCCTTCCAAACTCTTAAACAAAAACTTTGTGATGCACCAATCCTTACTCTTCCTGAAGGTTGTGATGATTTCGTGGTCTATTGCGACGCGTCAGGGCAAGGATTAGGCTGCGTTCTAATGCAAAGAGGAAAAGTTATAGCTTATGCTTCGAGACAACTCAAGACGCATGAGAAGAACTACACCACTCATGACCTAGAACTTGGAGCCGTTGTGTTCGCTCTTAAGATATGGAGACGTTATCTCTATGGTACTAAGTGTGAAATATACACAGACCACAAGAGTCTTCAACATATCTTCAATCAAAAAGAGTTAAACATGAGGCAACGAAGATGGGTCGAACTTCTAAATGATTACGACTGCGAAATTCGGTACCACCCTAGCAAAGCAAGTGTGGTGGCTGATGCGCTTAGTCGAAAGGGTTATGCGAACTCCATTCGTCTTCTATGTTCGCAAATTATAACCGACATTAAAGATCAAATTCGAGAAGCCCAACACGTTTCAATAACGGAAGATGATGTACGAAAGGAGATGTCTTGTGGAGCTGAGCTAAAAACTGAAACTAAATCTGACGGTATTCTTTACTACCTAGATCGTATCTGGATTCCTAACCACAACAATCTTCATGAAATTCTTATGAATGAAGCTCACAAAACGCGATATTCTATACACCCAGGAGCCGATAAGATGTATCAAGACCTACGATATACCTATTGGTGGCCTGGAATGAAGAAGGATATTGCTGTTTTTGTTTCTAAGTGCCTTACATGTTCCAAGGTGAAAGCTGAACACCAAAGACCCTCAGGACTTCTGGTCCAACCTGAAATACCTGTATGGAAGTGGGAAAATATAACTATGGACTTCATTACCGGGTTACCTCGCACTTCTGGTGGGTATGACACTATATGGGTAATAATTGACCGACTTACAAAATCAGCTCACTTTATTCCTATCCGCGAAGATTTCAAGAACGAAAAGCTTGCCCGTATTTATATCAACGAAATCGTAAGCCGACATGGGGTACCGTTAAGCATTATTTCTGATCGTGATGGTCGTTTCACTTCACGAACATGGCAAGCAGTACAATCCGCTATGGGTACACGATTAGATCTCAGTACCGCCTATCATTCCCAAACTGATGGACAATCTGAGCGCACCATTCAAACTCTTGAAGATATGCTTCGAGCATGTGTCATAGACTTCAAGGGAAATTGGGACGTCCAACCATTAGTTGAATTTTCGTACAACAACAGCTATCATTCAAGCATCGGCATGGCACCTTTTGAAGCCTTATATAGTCGTAAGTGCCGATTTCCTGTATGTTGGCACGAAATTGGGGAAACTCAAATCACTAGTCCAGAATTGATCCAAGAAACCACAGACAAGATCCATCAAATCCGAAACAATCTTCTAGCGGCTCAAAGTCGTCAAAAGAGTTATGCAGATAAACGACGGAAGCCTTTAGAGTTTAACATTGGTGATCATGTACTTCTAAAAGTGTCACCGTGGAAGGGAGTAGTTCGTTTTGGTCAAAAAGGCAAGCTAGCACCACGCTACGTAGGACCTTTCAAGATACTCGAAAGAGTCGGACCTGTAGCATACAAGCTTGATCTACCAGAAGAACTCAACAGGATTCATCCCACATTCCACATATCAAACTTGAAGAAGTGCCTCGCTGATGAAAACCTCCACATTCCTCTGGAAGATATTCAGATTGATGAATCTATGCATTTTATTGAGAGACCAGTAGAGATCATGGACTTCGGAGAGAAACGTCTACGACGAAGTCGTATTCCAATTGTTAGGGTACGCTGGGAGTCGAAACGGGGACCTGAGTTTACTTGGGAACGTGAAGACTCAATGCGTGAAAAATACCCGCATCTTTTTTCCTACTACTTCAACTACTTAAATTTCGGGACAAAATTCCTAAAAGTAGGGGATACTGTAACATTTGTCAAAAACGGGTTTCCAAAACCCGCTCCGTTTTGTAATCGAATATCAAGTTATAAATGTCACGTTGTATATTTTTTGTTGTTTTGATTTTTAATGATGCATAATTAATAAACAAACTAAACTATAAAAATTATATTTGATAAAAAGTGAAAACAAAATAAATAAAAATAAAAAGTTGCTGCCGGGACTCGAACCCGGGTCAGCCGGTTCACAGTTTCAATGACTTAACACACATACACATCACCACTCCGCCACTTGTTGTTTTCTGTTATCTCTAGGAAACAAATAAGATTTATACACAAACTCGGTTAAACCGGTTGCGCCAACTGAGAAACGGAAATCGGCATTTCAATCGTCAAATCGTTTGATTACTCGCACATTCACATTTATAACCGATAAACCGATGATTATAATCAATTCGGAAGTGATTGAACATCAAATTTTCATTATTACCGGTTTTTATAACCGAAAAGAATCAAGTCCAGATTACTTCAATCCTAGACCTCTCTCGCGACTCAGAAACATCATACCAACATTCCATTTCACTTTCGTCACACTTTCAGTTCGTCAGAACGCTTAAATTAACTCGCCGGAATTTTCTGCAAGACTCGCCGGAAAACCGTATTCATCCTCAAACGGTAAATCTTTCAATAACATTGTAGTTCAACAATTGTTAGGCTATTTCTAACTTAAACCTTTCAATTGAAATCGAATTCAGGCACTGTATTCAGCTAATTTCAGTTCGCCGGAAAAATCCTGAAAATCTCTATATTCATCTGAGAATCGGTAAGGGCATTCAAACCCTCTGTTATCATTTGCTGATCACTTCAATTTCACGATTAGCTAATAAAAACGGTTAATTGTCTTGTTCAGTTGAAAAGCATAAAAACAGGGACCGACACATTGCCGGAATTCTGAAATAAACCGTTCATCGGTATGTTCATCTCTAATTACCGTCTCTGCCATTTCATTTTAGCCTAAAAATGTTTGTTAATCGTAAAAACAAGAAACGGATTAGTGAATCAGTTGACTGTAATTTGAATGAAGAAGACGAAGTTAGTTAAGTTATAAGATTATTTAAAACCAGTAAAATGAACGGGTTAGACACACAGTCCAGCGGTGGACTGTGTGCAAAATACACACGCATGTCCCGAGTTCGATCCCTGATACACGCACTCCTTATGTAATAAGATGCCTTTTTGTTTAAAACTAAACCGGGTTAACTCTGTTAGTTGTTAAGTATAATAAAAACCGAGATAATAACCAGGTTAGACACACAGTCCAGCGGTGGACTGTGTGCAACGCTATGTCGCACGTCACGAGTTCGAAACCCGTTACTGGCACCGGTTTGTTGGATTAAAATGTTTTTGAAATTAAAAGAATTTTGATTAAACCGAATTAGTATATAAATATAATTAAAAACAAGATTATTTCGGGTTAGACACGTAGCTCAGTTGGTAGAGCTGCGTGCACGCGTACGGGAGGTCTCGGGTTCGAGCCTCACCTGGCGCAAACAATTCCACTAACCGAACCGGTCAACAAGTCAACAAGTCAACGGTCAACGGTCAACGCAAAATAAACAATTTTTTTTATATTTTTATTTATTTAATTTAATTTAAAAATCAATTAAAAATACTTAAAAATAACATTTTTAAAGATAGAAAGTAGCCTTAAATTCACAAAAATATATCTAAAAATTTCATTAAAATCCTTAATAAAATCCACTCATTTAATATATTCTTCCGTTATTATTTAGGTTAGTATTACTCGTTGTTCCGCTCATCCAACTCGTGCGTATCTCATCATCTCCATTCAAACGCACCCAATGTGAGTGAATCTTTAAAAATTCCCCGTTTAATCACATTTTGGGGTGTATCATGTGTCTTGTTATATATATATATTATATTTAAACCATTGTGCATACATCATATCATGAACATGTGTATTCAGGTTATTGTTGGATGCAATTTATTATTTTCAGTACATGCAATTTCATAGGCCGCCGCTCCCCATTACATTATGAGCGTTGAGCATGTTCCCCATTTCATTATGAGCGTGAACCTGGCGTGTCCACATACGATCGGCTCCGTTTGATTGAGCCTTGATCGCACAGACATTTTCATTTTTAGTACATGCAATACGATCGGCTCCGTTTGATTGAGCCTTGATCGCACAGTTTCATTTATGTTATTTATCGTATGTTGTTGGTATGTTAATGTATGCTATCATATGTTATTGTATGTTATAAGTTGTGATTGCTATTTGCCACTGCTTGATTATTTACATTTGCTCATTTATGATTATGCACAATTTTTCATTGATAAACTAACAAATAAATCAATAATAAATGTTTATCTAACAAGGTTCACTCGCCAACTTATGTTGACCCAAAAACCCCTATTTTTACACATGATACAGGTGAACCAGCAGAAGCCAGAAACACATAGGATTGGACTAGAAGAATAAAATGATTTATAGTTGGAATAGTTATGTTTGGTTTATTTTCTTTGTATTGTATGGACATGTTTGGATATTTGGAAATGTAACTTTGACTTTAATAAATATGAAACATATTAGTAAATATCATGAGCTTTGGTGATAACTCAATTATGCCCGACTCTTATCCGCTGCGGGTCGGGGTGTGACATTATATTTGACTAATTAATTAGTCATAAAGATCATCATCCTCCACACTAAAATCTTTGCCTACACCCATTAAAATATATCCTACACGTTTTGAAATTTATCCTACACATATCGAAAGTCGTCCTACACAGCTTGTAATTTATCCTACATATCTCCTAATTTATCCTATACTTTATATTATTATTTTTCCTTCTTTGAAAAAATATATTTTTTTTGAAAACAATTTACATATTTAATGTAGTTAGCTATTAAAAAGTAAGACTACCAATTAATTATCTATCTAAGTTTACCAATATACCGTTACACTAATATTAAATACAAAAATTAAATGAAGTAAAATGAATTATTTTTATTGGTTTAAATTTCTTATTTTTTATTCTTACAAAGATTTCTTCTCATTTGAACCCTCCACTACCCTATATATATATATATATATATATATATATATATATAGAGGGAGAGAGAGAGAGAGAGAGATAATCATGAGAAAACTAGAAAACTAACTAAAAAAGCAAAAAAAAAAAAACATAAAAAAACATACAATTTTTTTTTATAAAAAATCGCTGCATTTTATGTATTAAAAAAACTTTTTTTTTCAAAAAAAAAACCTTGTACTGCACATGTGCACTATATGTGTACTACACATGTGCATTATATGTTTATGTTGCACATGTGCATTATATAATTTTTTTTTATTTTTTAAAAAAGTTTTTTATATAATACATATATAGCGAATTTTAATAACAAAAAATCAAAAAAAAATTGATATGTTTTTTTGGCTTTTTTAGTTAGTTTTTTGGTTTTCTCATTTAAACTAGTTTTCTCATGATCCATCCCCTATATATATATATATATATATATATAGGGTAAGGTTCATGCGAGAACCACCTTTATCGTGAGAACCGCGAGAACCACCTTTATTGCAAAATAAAATCTATAAAAATCAAAAAAGCACTTAGTTTTTTTTTTATTTTTTAATATTTTTTAATAAAAATCATTATATTTCGTTACCAAAAAAAACTTTTTTTTTCGAGTAACAGTTATCCATGCACATGTGCATATGTATCATAACTTCGACAAATTCAGTAATACGTTATCACTAGTAGACAATTGCACTTTAATTTACATTACCATCCATAATACACTCAATTTTACATTAAATGCACATGTGCATTATTATGTATAACAATTATATACCGTGTTTTGGTACAAAAAGTTTGTCAATTTTAATGATGAAGTAGGCTCATATATATGTTTTTTGGTTAGTTATATCTAGTGGTTGATGGTTCATTATAGTTGTCACTTTATGATGTAATATGTTGATTGGATGATATAAATAGTGTTGATATACATGTAATAAAGTGAAAATATTGGTATTGGTATTGTATTATAAATGGTAGGAGGTAATGGAAATGTATTATGGATGGTATGATAGATGAAAGAGAAAGTGTATTCAAAGTAGTGTACCAAAACACCTTATTTCATGTTGATACATATAGATGCACATGTGCATTTCTTATATTCGTAACGTAAAAAGTAGTGTATTACACATGGTAGTGTAAATGAAAGTACAATTGTCTAATGTTTGTAATGTATTACGTAATTTGTCAAAGAAATGATGAAAATGCACATGTGCATGGTAGTGTATTATGGATGGTATGATAGATGAAAGAGAAAATGTATTCAAATTAGTGTATCAAAACACCTTGTTTCATGTTGATATATATAGATACACATGTGCATTGCTAATATTGGTATCGTAAAAAGTAGTGTGTTACTCATGGTAGTGTAAATGAAAGCACAATTGTCTAATGTTTGTAATGTATTATAGAATTTGTCAAAGAAATGACGAAAATGCACATGTGCATGGATAGTTGATACTCAAAATTTTTAATTTTTTTTTTGAAATTTTTTATTATTGAGTAAATATAGCGACTTTTTCAAAAAAAAAATATTAAAAAAACAAAAAAAAAATTTTGGTATTTTTTTTGGATTTTTTTAAATATTATTGTTTGTGTTCACACTGATTCTCGCGTTTCTCGCAATAAATGATGATTCCTAACGGATCCTATAAGACAAGTTGGCAGTTGATGTTTATTACCGTCTCCTTAAAAAAGTGTAGCATGCCATACGTTTAACTGGTAATATATTATTATACTAATAGAGCTTATATCCAAACACTTAATTATTTAGTAAAGTAATATTTGTTTACCAATTGACAGTTCTATTTATAAACACCACCGTCTCCACCCCCATTGTTAAATGTATTATCCAAAATCGTCATTTGAGTACGTCCTTGAAATTTATTAATTTGTATAAATACATCCGGTTAAACTACGTCTTCTATATATCAACTATATTTACGTAAACTTTAGCCGTTTTGGGTCAACTATGATATGCGTTAATATCTTATAATAATTGTGAGTCTAAATAACACAAAAGTATTAGACTATATAACTATGATATGTGCTAATATCTTATTGGTTGTGAGTCTACACAACGCAAAAGCAGTTGACTTTCATAAGAAAAGATGCTTACTAACTTAAAACTTAGCCTTTACTCTCCACGAAAAACAAAACTGCTTTGGTCAAATTTTATAGCATGCAACAAAGAAATAAAATTGAAGAAGTGGCTGATGTCCTTCAAATTATTTCAGTCCCTCTTGAGCCTATTAAACGAATTATCCTTCTAATGCTTTGATTCACCTCATACAAGCCTAAATTTTGAATATACAAAATACAATCATACATTTAGACTAATTATACACCCCAATTTAAGCTTCAAATTCATTAAGTAAGAGAATACAATAAGCTAGCAAGTAAATTTTCCAACCCATGATACAACTTATACATTTATAACTTTTGTAGATTGGTGAACCATTCCAGTTTTTTTTAACGGCTAAACTTGCACACCATGAGGATTGAACCTTTGACCTCCTGCTACTCTAAACTTTATCTAACTCATCAAAATCATTAAGCTATTCCCATGTAGATAGCAGTTGTTCATAAGAAATATATAGAACATCACTACCTTGAGAAATTCAGTTCATAATTACAACCATCTTAGTGAGAATTGTAATGATTATCTCTACCGATCTTAGAGAGAAGAAAATAGTGAATAAAAACTCATGTTCAAGGAACAAGGAGCCAACGTTAATGAATTTATTAACATTTATCATAACCACTAAAAATGGTTGTATACTTGTTTCGTAGGTGTGTTAAGTATTAAAATTGAAATTCAAAAATTCGAATTTCGATTTGAGTCGAATTCAAATTTTAATTTGGAAATATGTTTTTGAGTAGTCGGCTCTAAGCTTTGAATTATGTTTTTGAGTAATCAGCTCATTCTATCAACTAACCCAATAAGTCATTATCCTATAATCATTAAATGTCTTAAAATTCTAAATCTTTATGCTATTAATCGACTCTAAGCTTCTAATCTTTATCGCCGCTCTTTCCAATTTCGAAAATCAAAATCCACATCACGTTTCCATAATTTGACTCAAGTGTAAAAATGACGAATGGGTCGCTATCTTGACCCTCGACAACCCTCAAAGCTAGATCATAAGCCGCTTCCGCAGTTCCACTCCAATCGACAGCTATCACTGATGAATAATAAGTCAATTTAGAGTTTATACATTCAATTTCGAGTTAATTTTGTTTGTTACTTTGTTAGATTTCAAGCTCATTAAAACTTTCGCCCCCCCCTACTGATCTATCAAATTAGAGTCAACAACTTCATTGTTGTTTGTTAACCACCCTCATATAGGCATGTTTGGTATTCAAATCCGACTCGAAAACTTGAAATTCAATTTAAATCAAATTAAAATTCCATATTCGAATTTGGTTTCTGAATATTCTAATACATTTTCAAAATTCCAAAATTTGAACAATTTGATTCAATTGATTTGAGTTCTCAAAGTTCAATAATTGAACACCCCTGTTGTGTGATTTTCTTCCATTATCTCTCATTTGAATTATTAATGTCTAATATTGTTGTGAGATGTTTACAAAATCACTAAAAGTTTTATAAAGACTATGAAAGAATAATTAAATAATTTTTCATGTAGGGATGTTTGATATGTGGTTCCAGGACTTAGTTGTCATACTATCATGTAGACACCAAAAGAATCTATAAAAATAAGAGTAATTGCCCTGATGGTTCTTGTGTTTTGTCATTTTTCTATCTTTAGTCCCCACCTTTTTAAAATAGTATGTTTGCTCCCTGTAGTTTGATTGTTTGTTACTCGGATAGTCCCCTGCGTGGATGACAGTTAGTTTGTTCAGTTAAGTTAGCGTGAAATTACTAAAATACCCTTACTTTTAATAATATTAAAAATAGTTAAAATAATAATAATAATAATAATAATAATAATAATAATAATAATAATAATAATAATAATAATAATAAAAAACTTGAAGCCCACCTTAGATGTTCCATTTTCTTTCACTTCATCAGCTTCAAATTCTATCTCCCATTTGTCCCCATCATCTTCATTATTAATGGCGAAGTTTGAGATTTTCGACCGGGGGTCGAAAGTCATCGAACATAAAATTATACCTACAAAATTATAAAATCGGGGGTTGAAAACGTATATACCTAAAAAAATTTATACGAAAACTATATACCGGACACTATTGAGCGAAAAGTTCGAAGGTCGGGCATACCTTCGGCCCCCAAATGAGCTACGCCCTTGTTCATTACCTACAATTAAATTGCTTTATCATATTCCCCAATTTCATGCAAATATGTAGCATCTACTAATTAAATTTAAGCAATTTCATATCTAATTCACTACTCTTTTTTCAATCATAAATTTCAATTTTTTAGGTTCATGGGGATTCTCATGGCTTCTGTTTCATAGTTGTTTCATGGCTCTTTTTGTTCTTACCTCAAACAAGCCTACCAAGTGTTCAACGACAAAAGAAAACCTAAGTGAGCCTTGGATTCCAAACGCCCAAAATGCAATTCATAAAGTTTTTTTTGTTACAATTGACAACCGGAGATGCCATTTTGTCTCAGCTGTTAGTATTATTGTTATTATCAAAACTAAGGGTAGTTTAGTAATTTCACGCCAAATTAACTGAACAAACTAACTGTCATCCAAGGAGGGGACGATCCGAGTAACAAACAATCAAACCACAGACAACAAACATGCTATTTTGAAAAGGTGAGACTAAAGATGAAATACCAAACCACAGGAACCATCTGGGCAATTAACTCTAAAAGTAAAATGGATGAAAATAGTAACATGGTTAAAATAAATCAAGGTTGGTTTAAAGTTTATACTCAATAAGAAAGGACGGGCTATAATGAAAAACATTTTTCTTTGGTTGCTATATTAGACTTCATAGAATCATAGAATTCTATTGTCCTATGTATCAACAAATAAATTAAAAATAATCAATCTAAATTGTGTGTTAAAAATCATTTTTAAATGGAATCATGTAGGAATGATATGTTTTACAGTCACCGGGATTTAAAGATTACTTTAAACAAGTAACGGAGTTTTGTTAGGATCTGAGTTTGACCTGATTATGTTGTTTTAAACAAATTGAACATAAAATGAGATAAAACAGATAAAAGTTGCAGCGGAATACAATTTAAAACTTTGTAACACAATCAAATGGAAGATTAGCTTTCATCACATAATGTTTTCATTACTCAAAAGGTTCAAAAGGTTAAAAAGATTACAAGTAATTATATGCATGAATCACTAACTCCCCCTCAGCCCGAGCTTCACACAGATTAGATCATACAAGAAAAGTGTGTGTGTGAGCTAAATAGAACAGTACATACACTGTCTATTTATAGTACAAATCCTAACCTCTGAAGCATCTTTGCTGACATCACCAATACAATGACATCTAACTAACCTAACAACCTATAACCACTGCTAAGGCTAACATTTGATACATTTACAAAACACTGATGGTTATCCAAACAGATTCTAACCACTGATGAGCTAACCACTGTTGAAGCTTTATCATATGTTTTTCAAAGGGTGATCAGACCTTTGACTTTCAGCAGACTTTTGACTTCAAGCAGAGGTTTGGTCTTCAACAGTCTTTACAACCAGTAGAGCTTAGCACTGAGCAAATGTTAAGGCTATCAGATGTTAGGTGCCTTGTCATTGAGGGAAGTTGTGAACCAAAACACTGTTTATTCTGGACCATTTAGCAGAGATCTATTTTGGCATTTTATCATCTGTTCTTTTGTAAGGGTCAATCCCAACAATCTCCCCCTAGAACAGATGATGCCAAAACTCTTCTTTATTCATGATCTTTATTCTCTCATCAGTTTTACCCTGATTTGTCTCTTGAACTGTATTTCAAAATTCAGGGAATTTTCATCATCTTCATCCCTACATAGTTGAAGTTGCAAAAGATCCTGAAGGTCAGCTACACCCAAGCCTAGTGCATCCTTCCTTGTTATTTAATCAACGTTCCCATTGGACTTGAGCAGAGTCAATACATGGGTCTGTTTATCAGACATCCACTTTAGTATTTTTGAGTTCAATGGGTTTCTTGGGAGAAGTTTTATTTGTGATGAGTTTGGTGAAATTGGTCTACTTGATAAGGATGTGGCAGTGATAGTAGGTGGATCCTGATAATCTGATGAAGTAGCATCCATTTTTTATTCTTTCATGTTTTCATCTTCCTTCTTTTCATGTATTTTATCCATTTGATGCTCTTTCTTTTGATTGAAGGCTTGGATGTATTCATCTAAGGCAAGATCTGCATGTGATTTAGTTTTCTTGAACTTGTTCTAGTCTGGTGCAATCTTCCTTATCTGAGGATCATTCTTCATTTTCTCACACCTATTTGCTTTTTGTTGAAGAGCTTTGAGAGGCCATTCTTCAAATTGATGCTCTTCAGCTTGGTATGGTTTGTCTCTCATGATAATTTCTATGAAATCTCTTCTTAGTTTCTTTTGGATATCAGCATCAGGTGATTGAGTTGACCTCTTCTTGTTTAAGTCTTTTGCAAAGTCTTCCAGTTTCTTAACTTTACTAAGTGCATGCTTCTTTCGACTTGACAAGTAGGTTTCACCTTTCCCTTTACTCTCTTCTTTTGCAATGTTATTGGCTTGTTTAACTTTTAATTTCAGATACTCCTCAATGTTCCTTGGAGCTCTGTAGCAAAAAAGAGATGAGAATGTTCTTTTGGATGGATTATCCTCTGTGAAAAAATGTAACATTTCATTTTTAACTGCAAGCACTTCCAAAGGATAATTTACTGCCAGAGATATTTGTCTTGTTGGATTACAGCCAGTAGGTGATTGAGTAAATGGATTTGATGTTGGTGATGATGGAGGGATGAAAGGTTCTGGATTGGGTAGAACAAGTGGTGTAGGTGTGGGTGTATCATCAGTCAGTTTGAATTTTCTTTTTCTTGTGTAGACTGAGCTTGGTGACTGAGTTATTGTGGAGATGTGTGTTGCAGGGGTTTGGACTTGAGAAGATAAGATAACAGTGGCTTGGCTAACAGTTGATGAAGCAACTGTTGTAACTTTTGTAGTCACAACATCTGTTGCAGGGAAAGTTTGTGATGAAGGTGGTGATATTGTTTTCTGCCTTTTAGCAGGTGATTTGTGAGGTGAGGTTGTTGGTTTAGGTGCAGCAGTGGATATCGTACCAACAGAGGTTTTGAGACCAGTGTCCAAAACTCCCCTTTTCTTTTCTTTGACAGACGTTTCAGCAGAAGTTACCAAGGGTTCTTTTGCAGATTCTGGCTTTTGCTTTGACTTATTAACCACAGACTCAGTTTTCTCCCCCTTTTTGGCATCATCTTTTTCAAAGATAGGTGCAGAGGAAGTGCCAGACTTCTTTGTAATGAATTCTTTTATGCCCTTGAGGTCGGCTTGAGTTTCTCTATATCGTTCATCAACCAAATCTTTAAGCATTTTCACACGTATTTCATGTTGGTGATCAGCAAGTTGGCGTTGTTCAAACAAAGGATATACTTGTTTGATTATGTCAGCGGGTTGAAGAGTAGAGGGTTGAGCAGTGCTTTGAGACTTTGAAGCTTCTAACATCTGTTGCAGCATATTTTTGATATATGCCACTGATGTCTCTATTTTAGTAACTCTCTCCGTCAAATCTTTATATTTTAGATCATCACCTAACTTAATAGGATCATCTGAACTCCTACCAGAAGTGGTAGTTGTATCTATGTTATCATGAACAGAGGTTTCAATCCTTGTTTCAAACACAGTTGCCCCTTTTTCTTGGTACCGGGGACTTCTTTCTACAGTAGAGGTTTCCTTAGTAATTCCAACAGTGGTTTTAACACCAACAGTGGATACCATGGTAGCCTTAGTAGAAATTGCCTTCAAGGGAGACTTACTTATGTAACCACTGTCCAGAGATAGACCAGTGGGTCTAACATCTGTAGTAGTTGCTCCACTTGAACTACCAACATGAATTTCAAGAAATTCAAGTGGTGTAACCTCCTCAACTGTTTGTGGGTTAGTCAATGAAATTTTATCAGACACAACCATTGTAGAGGCTAATTTTGTGTCTGACTTCCAATGACCTCAAACAGATACTTCAGGGTTGATTAATTTGAGATGCGAGAAGTGATGTGGAAGGAGAATTTGCCCTGGGAGAAGGACAGTTCAACATACTCTCAAGTGAGGGTAATGTTTCAAGTTGTGATGTCCCTGTGCTTACAACATGTTCCTTTTGTGAGGAATCATGAGGAGTTGTAGTTTTGGGTGGAGATCTTTCCAGCTGTTGTGAGGAAGTAGCAACAGTGGTTTCTTGTGACTTTTGTGCTGTCATCGGGTTAACTTATGGGATCTCATCTTCCAGAAGACCCTTTTTATTGGGTTTGGTGGGCTTGGTGGATTTCTTTTTGGTCTTTTTGGTGATTTTTGGTGGGGGTTGCATAGCAGTGGTTGTGCTGCTGTGGTCACCAAGAGCAGTGGGCTTAGTAGCAGGTGGTTAAGTTTGGGCAGGTTGTTCTGATAAATCTTCCTCTACCACCTCTACTTGGATTTTTGAAACTTTATCTTGATTAGAAATGCGTGTAAAAGTTTCATGACCCATAGCTCTTGCCTTGCTAACTGGGCCAATTTTAGAATCATCTCCAGGTCATTGATTTTGAAGATATATGCTTAAAAACCTGGGATGTATTAGAAAAGCCTTTTCTTTTGCAATATTATAGTAGTTATTAACAATGTCATTGAACAAGACTTGGAAAAAATTAAAATCTGAATCAGTCAAAATAGCATATCCCAAATATTGCATGTTCAATGGTATTCATTAAAACCAGTAGTTTTTTCTGAGAGACATGTCAAAATAGTATGAAAGAAAAATCTCATCTCAGCAGGGAAATTCGGTTTGTATATAGTCGTACCTTTGAATTTATCAGCATACCCTCTTCTAGTAAACTCTGCTTGGATCTCAATGTCACAGGATATGACATGTCATTCAATTTAAAAACCTGTGAGATCGATTGTGGAGTAATTTGCATCAAGGTTTTACCCACTCTTGAGATTATTGCATAAGGTACTCCCTCCGTTGAGTGAACCTCAACAGTTGCCAAAAATTGTCGGAGTGAACCTTCATAAATTGGGGTTTTTGCTGTCAGCATCTCCTTGTTTTGGACTCTTTTAGTAGCCGAATCATTGAATGATATCTTGTATTTAACTCGGTTTCCTCCAGAATAGCAGTGTAGTTATGAGGAGTTTTGATGATTAACGTGAATGTTGATGATACGGGTTTAGATTTAGCTTTTGATTTTGCCTTGGATTTTGTTTTGGGAGCCATGATTTTGAGTGAAAAACTGTTTTAAGATTTTTAAAATCGACACAGTTTGGTGAACCCTCTGTTCTTGATAGAAAAGGGTTTTTATAGGTTTATGAAAAAGTGATGATGACATGGCATCTGATGCAACAACTGTCGAATAACATCTGCCCACGTGTAACCTCTGTTGTGAAAATGGAAGACAGTTGTTTGTCTAACCACTGTTGGAAAATAAGATCAGTGGATAAGAACAGTGGTTGCAACTATCAGATGATACACTTTTTGATAGTGGATAGATTTTTCTAAAACGAACATTGTTTTTGTGCTATCAGTGCTTTGAACATACTTTGAGGATTTATTGAAAAATTCAATCTAAAACTATTTTTAAGGATGGATTTTGATTTTCAGAAAATATTTTTATGCTATTTCCACATGAAATACAAAAGAACTTGTTTTAATCCATGATTAGCATTCCAGACCCAGAGATCAAGTTTTTAAGGACAGATGATTCCAATTTTTGGTTTATATATCTCCTAACTGATCTTTATACTGAACATGTTATAAAGAAATCAAACCCTTTTTATAGCAATCCCTCATAAATGATGTCTGATGTCATCAGTGTTTGGATATCATGTGATGGCAGTGATTTTGATGCTGTTTTGATACCATCAGAGGATAAGCTTAGGCAATAGTTGTGAACATCTGCTGCTCTAATGATAAGACATGTGAGTATCTACAAAGTTAGCCTAGACAAGCATAATATAAGATAACTTTGACCATCAACAAATTTTGTTTGATCCATTATCAAGGAGTAGTAATTCCCTTCTTTCTAAAAATAGAAAGATTTTACTTCCTGGCAGGTTTTGAGCTTTGACTATCTAAAAACAAGTGTAAGCTCAACATGTATTACTTTTCAGAGAACAAAAATACTTAAAGGGAATAATACATGTCCTGATATATACATGAAATCTTCACTAAAAAAAAATTAGTAAAGATATCTTGATAAATGAATCAATAAGATCTGATTGATGTCCTAAGTCCTTCTGGTTTAAACTGTTCGGCTTTGACATACATTAGTTACCTGAAATTACCTGTAAACAGTGGTTGCACTCAGCTTGTTTGATACCAGATGTTTGAGCAGAGATGAAAATTCAATTTTAGGTTTTCCTTTTAAAGTACTAGCCTGTGAACTCTCAGGTGTTTTATGTTTATACTCTTTTCTTTTCGCATTAAAAGTTTTGAGATAAACACACTTATAGAGTTTTGTGATTTTTCTTCAATTCCCTTTTTAACTTTTCCATGGGCAAATGTTATAACATTCACTGGAAGGCTTTCAAGGAAGGAATAATCAATCCAGAATCATTTACAGTAATGTTTTGAGAACCTTCGACATTTTTGCAGAACTGCTTATGCTAAAATTCACATTACTTTTGATCCAGTTTTCTAAACATCAATCCATAACCTTTATAAATTTTCTCATAACTTTTGTTCATCATATAGATCTTGTTCCTAAGATTTAGGTTC
The DNA here is from genome assembly GCA_947069175.1 of Scalesia atractyloides. Lineage (NCBI taxonomy): Eukaryota > Viridiplantae > Streptophyta > Magnoliopsida > Asterales > Asteraceae > Scalesia > Scalesia atractyloides. Next base: position 44,621,776 of record CAMTDV010000019.1, on the reverse strand, counting down.
ACCTTAGTCTTTTAAAGACATTAGATGAATTCTTAGCAACAATCAACTGTAGAATCATCACAAATTTTTAACACATATACTCGAAAAACGTATAAAACATGATTTGGACCTTACTCTGTTTTCCAACAATTACGATTAACACAGTATCACAAAAATTGAGCTGATCTTTTCACTTCAAGTCGATTGTTAGATCGAACTTGACTGACCAAGCTCTGATACCAATTGTTAGGATCTGAGTTTGACCTGATTGTGTTGTTTTAAACAAATTGAACATAAAATGAGATAAAACTTGCAGCGGAATACAATTTAAAACTTTGTAACACAATCAAATGGAAGATTAGCTTTCATCACACAATGTTTTAATTACTCAAAAGATTCAAAAGGTTCAAAAGATTACAAGTAATTACATGCATGAATCCCTAACTCCCCCTCAGCCCGAGTTTCACACAGATTAGATCGTACAAGAAAAGTGTGTGTGTGTGAGCTAAATAGAACAATACATGCACTGTCTATTTATAATACAAATCCTAACCTCTAAAGCATCTTTGCTGACATCACCAAGACAATGACATCTAACTAAACTAACAACCTCTAACCACTGCTAAGGATAACATCTGATATATCTACAAAACACTGATGGTTATCCAAACAGAATGCTAACCACTGATGAGCTAACCACTGTTGAAGCTTTATCATATGTTCTTCAAAGGGTGATGAGACCTTTGACTTTCAGCAGACTTTTGACTTAAAGCAGAGGTTTGGTCTTCAACAGTCTTTACAACCAGCAGAGCTTAGCACTGAGCAGATGTTAAGGCTATCAGATATTAGGTGCCTTGTCATTGAGGGAAGTTGTGAACCAAAACACTGTTTATTCTGGACCATTTAGCAGAGACCTGTTTTGGCATTTTATCATCTGTTCTTTTGTAGAGGTCAATCCCAACAAGTTTAAACTAAAAATCTGTAACATCCGTCAAAAACGGATTTACCAAACCCGCTCCGTTTATCAACCGAACAGTCAGTTAAAATTTTCGTTGCGAATTAAATGCCCAAAATAATTTTAAACGATACATAGTCAATTATTATACGGGAATATATAATTAGTTTTTGAAAAACTGTTAAAAATCGCAAAATAAAAATACTTTGTTCCTGCCGGGTTTCGAACCCGGGTTAGTACCGATCCAACAACAACTTAACACACAACACACAAACCACTGCGCCACTGATGTCTTTTGTTAACCATTAAGATCATTTAATTGATATCATGACTTTACAAATTCAAAACCGGCGCCCAAAAGTTCAGTCGTCGGAAATCCCGGTAATCTCGCGAAACTTAACGTTTCTTTCAGTTATAACGTAAATCATAAACGCCATATCGGTTATAACCGATGTTTGAGTCCGCGACCAAAGTCATAACCGCCGGAGAAATTCAAACCAATGAATCCAGTTGGAAATCGGGCCAAGTACATCGACGATTTGCCCTATAAAAACCGCCTCGAACTTCTGCAAACCTTTTCGCTCAAAACCGCACCCTTTCTCGGCGAAAACTCACTCGCCGGAATATCTCTGCTCATCACCGGAAAACTGGGTTCTTTATTTCTGAACCTTACTGAACCCCCTGAGCTCATACCGGAGATACCCACACCATTTGTAAGCTTTCCGGAGACTCGCTGCTGCAAGACACCTGACGCCGGAGCCTATTGCTGTCGCCGGAGTTCTGCCGGAAAACAGAGGAATTCAATCGGTATACCTCACGCTTAATTTCTTCATTCTTTTTATGTAATCTCACTTGTAATTAACCCTCTGTCACTAAAGAACATGTTTTAATCATCGAACCAGTCGATTTCCGATTCTGATTAAAACCAGTGAAGAAGACGATGTTCGGTAATGTTTAAGTATAATTAAAAGCAAGATATTACTCGGGTTAGACACACAGTCCAGCGGTGGACTGTGTGCACAATAAACACACAAAGGTCTCGAGTTCGAATCTTGTTTCCACACACGCTGCCTTAATAAAAATTTCTTTTTTTGTTAACTGAACCGGATTCATTTTATGTATATGTTAAGTATATTAATAACCGGAATAATAACCAAGTTAGACACACAATCCAGTGGTGGACTGTGTGTATGTTTAATCACGGGACGCGAGTTCGAGTCCGGTCTTCTGCACCGACTCGGACAATTATCTATCTTTTTATTTAAGGCAGAAAAAGAAATGTTCAGTTTGTATTTAAGTATAATAAAAATCGGATTATATAACATGTTAAACACACAGTCCAGCGGTGGACTGTGTGTTAGTTTAAGCCACAGGTCCCGGGTTCGAGACCTGTGGAGCGCACCGTCCGAATCAAATTAAATCTTTTTTAAATAAAAGGATTTTCTGTTTAAATTAATTAATATATAAATATAATTAAAAACAGATATATGACGGGTTAGACACGTAGCTCAGTTGGTAGAGCTGCGTGCACGCGTACGGGAGGTCTCGGGTTCGAGCCTCACTCAGCGCACAACAATACGCATACGAACCGGTCAACGGTCAGTCAACGGTCAACCGGTCAAAGTCAACGGTCACTGTAGCAGAAAAAGTCAAATTTTTATTATTATTTTTATTTAATTATTTTAATTAAAATCAATTAAAAATACTTAAAAATAACATTTTTAAGGTTAGAAAATAGCCTTAAACTCACAAAAATACACCCAACAATCCTCCTAAAATAGATTAATAAAATCTGTTTACTTACCAAACCATAATGCGATTAATCTAGGTTAATCTCACTCGTGGTTAAAACCAGTTCGCGTGCATTCAACATCATCAACCGAACGCACCCACTGTGAGTGAATCTTACAACTCCCCCTTTTAATTACACGTTTTGGGGTGTGTCATGTGTCTCAAATAATTAACTCGTTTATTTAAGTTTGTGCCATACCATATCATGACCTAAACTTAGATTGTTTATATTGTTGTGATTACTTAGTTCATTTGTCAAATTATATGAAATTCATTCATTAAGCTCATCAGTTCCTCGTGGGAGACGAGTTGAACAACGCGTGCCTCAAAACCAGTCCATTATTATTCATGTGTGTATCATTGAGTTTATATTGTTTGTAGTTGTGTCATTCATATTATCATGTTTATGCAATTCATTCATTAGGCCCATCAGTTCCTCGTGAGAGACGAGTAGAGCAACGCGTGCCTCTAAATGTTCCATTATTGTTCATGTGTGCTTTATTTAATATCTAAAGATTGTTGAATAAGCTTACATCTATTTTTACTCGTGTTTGGTTGTGCACATATTTCATAATCAAATTTAATAAACTTGTTCAAATGTTTTTCCATAGGATTCACTCGCCAACTTTATGTTGATCCAAAACCTTTTTACACATGATACAGGTGAACAGGTTGAAGCAAAGAAAACATAGGAAATGCCTTAGAAGAGAACAAAGACGCTTAGATTGATAGTTAGAACATGTTGTAACATTTATTGTAAATTTCCATTAAATTGTATTTAATGAATATGAAACGCATAATAAATGTCATGAGCTTTGATGATAACCCAATCATGCCCCGATCACCTTTTCCGCTGCGGGTCGGGGTGTGACAGATTGGTATCAGAGCCATGACTATAGGGATATAGGATAGGTTATTAGACCCTTAGAGCCTATACTATAGTCTGCCTAAATTTTAATTGATTAGGTGGTTACATACAAACTTGTGATATTTATTTGCTTTATATTTGTTTACATTTACAGTCAAACATACATGCTTATATACATATTCATTATACATATATCGATGTTCATGTATTCAATTTATTTTCATACTCTCATTATCCAAAGATTTTGTGCAATTTTCAAATCTCATCAAAGTAAGGCATGTAGTAACTGGAAGGGTACAAGTACCGGTAGTCGGAACGTCCTGTCTAGGTTGGCATTCGTATAAATCCAATATAACGGACCAGTTTGCCTACCTGGGGACCAACAATGAGAGTACGAAGGACCTATTAGGCCAAAGCATGCCACACCAAACGTCGTTCGAACTAACCCACTTTGAGGTGTCACCGTGTCTACACCTGGACACATTCCGAATATCACACGTTGTATACATATTTCTCGATTTTCTCCGGGTTTTTGTGTACGCAACCTGGCAAACCCGTGCGAACCATATGAAAAACCGGTATTCATGGGGGCCCACATGATTACACAGGTAAAGTATGGCGGCATGTAGGGCCTAACGGCGAGCAAAGCCCAAGACATCCTATGGATGTAGTAGATTTATTTTTCTATAATTATTTTATGAATGTTCATTCCTAATGCGACCCATGAACCCAAATCGTTCAACAAATGGCTGCCGTAATACCCAACATTGTAATCCAAGTACAACAAGCACTCACCGATAATCCTGTCAATCAAGCAAACCAAAACATTTTCAACTCTCCCTCAAATACCACTAAATGCACCTACAAGCATTTCAAATCATGCGACCCTCCGAAATACAAATGGACTGAAGGCGTCACCGCCCTCCTCCATTGGTTTGAAGAAATGGAGAACACTTTTCTAAATTGCGATTGCCCTGATGATCGCAAAGTGCGTTATGCTACCGGTCGACTATATGGGATAGCACTTACTTGGTGGAATACAGAGAAGTGCAAACGAGTGTTGAAGATGCTATGTCCTTAACTTGGAACGAATTGAAGGAAATCATGACCAGGCGATTTTGCCCAAGGAGCGAAATCAAGAAATTAGAAGATGAATTTTACTCATTGAAGCAAAAGGAGGGAGACCACACCACATACAACAAAAGATTCCTCGAATTACATCAAATGGTTCCCAACATGTTCACTCCCCTCTACCGTTTGATCGAGCACTACATTCGTGGTCTTCCGTCAAAGATTCAAGACCCTGTAATAAGTACCGCGCCTGCAACTTTAGAAGCAGCAATGGAGTTAGCAACAGAGCTCACCGAGAACCGAATCCGGAACAAAGACTTCAAGGAGGAGAAGAAGAAGGATAAAGAATCGACTGAAACCTCCGACTCCACCCAAACTGAATCCCCTTCTCAACCCAATCCTAAGAGAAAAAGAGACAGGCAACTTTTCGCTGCTATCCAACGAAACCAACCTATTTCACACGCCATACCCATCCAAGCTATCCCAATCACCCAAGTGGCACCCAACTCAACTTACCCAAATAAGAAACCATATCTTGGACCTCACCCTCAATGCAACAACTGTTTTTATCATCATCCCCTTACCTTACCTTGTCGACTATGTACAACTTGTGGACGCTATGGTCATTTGAGCATGGTTTGTCGCACCTTCCAAAACCAAACCTCTTCCCCTACTCAAAACATGGCCCAAACCTATCAACAACCCCATTACCCCGTGTTCCCATATGCTCGAGCTTGTTTCAATTGTGGCGACCCTACCCACTTTAGAAACACATGCCCTCAATTGGTTAACGTCATCAACACTCAAGCCCAATCAAACCCAGTTAACCAAGTAAACCAAGAAAACCCAACCACTAGGCCACCAGCAAGAGGAAGAGTCTTCAATATCAACGCCAATCCTGTCGAAGATAATGACGGCCCAAACGAAGATACCCAACTAGTCCTTTTCACCGAAGATCCAGATTCAACTCCTATCGTATAGTTTTATGTTTTTCTTTATCACATAGAACCAAACATAACTTAAGGATAAAGCTAATGAAACTTTGACGAGAATACGGTGGATACGCCGCTGGTACTTCCTATATATAAGTATTCTTGTCAAAGGATCAGAAGCATTATCTGGCGGTTATGAGAGGTTCCATGTGTAGACTGTTAGAGTAATTATTATTTATTATTTTCAGTATATGCATTTGCCGAGGCCGCAACCCCCTCATTTATGAGGTTGAGCTTGTTCCCCATTTTATTATGCGGTTGAACTGTGGCGTGCCCGCACGATCGGCTCCGTTTGATTGAGCCTTGATCGGTCATTTCATTTTACATTTCAATACATGCAATACGATCGGCTCCGTTTGATTGAGCCTTGATCGCACACTTCAATTTACATTTCCAGTTCATGCAATACGTTCGGCTCCGTTTGATTGAGCCTTGAGCGCACATACATTTTCATTATCAGTATCTTGTGGTTGTGGTGTTTGTTGTAGAGTCGCATAGAACTAATCATAACTTGTGGATAAAGTCAATGAGAATTTGACAAGAATATGATGGATACGCCGCTGGTACTTCCTATATATAAGTATTCTTGTCAAATGATCGGAGGCATTATCAGGCGGTTATGAGAGGTTCCATGCATAGGCTGTTTGTGTGATTGTTGTTTAGATTAAGTTGTTCATTTTCAGTACATGCAATACGTTCGGCTCCGTTTGATTGAGCCTTGAGCGCACATACAATTTCATTTTCAGTACATGCAATACGTTCGGCTCCGTTTGATTGAGCCTTGAGCGCATAGACAATTTCATTATCAGTATCTTGTGGTTGTTGTGTTTGTTGTAGAGTCGCATAGAACTAATCATAACTTGCGGATAAAGTCAATGAGAATTTGACAAGAATATGGTGGATACGCCGCTGGTACTTCCTATATATAAGTATTCTTGTCAAATGATCGGAGGCATTATCAGGCGGTTATGAGAGGTTCCATGCATAGGCTGTTTGTGTGATTAAGTTATTCATTTTCAGTACATGCAATAGGCTCGGCTCCGTTTGATTGAGCCCTGAGCACACAGACAATTTCATTTTCAGTACATTCAATACGTTCGGCTCCGTTTGATTGAGCCTTGAGCGCACAGATATTTCATTTTCAGTACATGCAATACGATCGGCTCCGTTTGATTGAGCCTTGATCGCACAGATAAATTTCATTTCAGTAATTTATGTTTGTTGTATTGGTTGTAGAGTTATAGGACTAATCATAATTCACTGATAAAACCAATGAAAATTTGACAAAAATATGGTGGATACGCCGCTGGTACTTCCTATATATAAGTATTTTTGTCAAAGGATCAGAGGCATTGTCGGACGGTTATGAGAAGTTCTATATAGGATTTATTAGTTTCTTGGTAACTAATCATAATTTGTGGATAAAACCAATGAAAATTTGGCAAGAATATGGTGGATACGCCGCTGGTACTTCCTATATATAAGTATTCTTGCCAAAGGATCAGAGGCATTATCAGGCGGTTATGAGAAGTTCCATGTAAGATTTGGTATTGCCTTGGTTGAAATTTGTGTTACATTTATATCATCTTGCTATTTAAAGAGATTGGATTGTGTTCCGTTTCTACATAAACTAACCTCTCCATCATAACAAACGAGAGAGGAACTTCCACCATTCAAACATATATGTTATCAGAATGTGGATTCAAATACTTGCAGTTGTGTTTATTTATGTTCAAATATCAGCTGTTGTGTTTATTTATGTTCCATGTAGGTTGTAGTGTTAGAAGTTTTGCCTCAGGATATAACCATACACTTCCAAACATATTCAAACTTTTATGCATGATATCATAGTTAGCGAATAATTTCTGCTTATCAATACTCTTACAGTAGGCAACAAAAGCGATTCCTATAATAGGGTACTTAACCCTTACAAGGAACGTTACCGCCTCAAACAAAAACTTAAACCCTTACTTTCTCTAAGCAAGTAACTGACAAACTAAACACCACCATTCTTTTAGTCAAATATATCACTATTTAAATTTCGGGACGAAATTTCTAAAAAGCAGGGGATGCTGTAACATCCGTAAAAAACGGATTTACCAAACCCGCTCCGTTTATCAACCGAACAGTCAGTTAAAATTTTCGTTGCGAATTAAATGCCCAAAATAATTTTAAACGATACATAATCAATTATTATACGAGAATATATAATTAGTTTTTGAAAAACTGTTAAAAATCGCAAAATAAAAAGACTTTGTTCCTGCCGGGTTTCGAACCCGGGTCAGTACCGATCCAACAACAACTTAACACACAACACACAAACCACTGCGCCACTGATGTCTTTTGTTAACCATTAAGATCATTTAATTGATATCATGACTTTACAAATTCAAAACCGGCGCCCAAAAGTTCAGTCGTCGGAAATCCCGGTAATCTCGCGAAACTTAACGTTTCTTTCAGTTATAACGTAAATCATAAACGCCATATCGGTTATAACCGATGTTTGAGTCCGCGACCAAAGTCATAACCGCCGGAGAAATTCAAACCAATGAATCCAGTTGGAAATCGGGCCAAGTACATCGACGATTTGCCCTATAAAAACCGCCTCGAACTTCTGCAAACCTTTTCGCTCAAAACCGCACCCTTTCTCGGCGAAAACTCACTCGTCGGAATATCTCTGCTCATCACCGGAAAACCGGTTCTTCATTTCTGAACCTTACTGAACCCCCTGAGCTCATACCGGAGATACCCACACCATTTGTAAGCTTTCCGGAGACTCGCTGCTGCAAGACACCTGACGCCGGAGCCTATTGCTGTCGCCGGAGTTCTGCTGGAAAACAGAGGAATTCAATCGGTATACCTCACGCTTAATTTCTTCATTCTTTTTTTGTAATCTCACTTGTAATTAACCCTCTGTCACTAAAGAACATGTTTTAATCATCGAACCAGTCGATTTCCGATTCTGATTAAAACCAGTGAAGAAGACGATGTTCGGTAATGTTTAAGTATAATTAAAAGCAAGATATTACTCGGGTTAGACACACAGTCCAGCGGTGGACTGTGTGCACAATAAACACACAAAGGTCTCGAGTTCGAATCTTGTTTCCACACACGCTGCCTTAATAAAAATTTCTTTTTTTCTTAACTGAACCGGATTCATTTTATGTATATGTTAAGTATATTAATAACCGGAATAATAACCAAGTTAGACACACAGTCCAGTGGTGGACTGTGTGTATGTTTAATCACGGGACGCGAGTTCGAATCCGGTCTTCTGCACCGACTCGGACAATTATCTATCTTTTTATTTAAGGCAGAAAAAGAAATGTTCAGTTTGTATTTAAGTATAATAAAAATCGGATTATATAACATGTTAAACACACAGTCCAGCGGTGGAATGTGTGTTAGTTTAAGCCACAGGTCCCGGGTTCGAGACCTGTGGAGCGCACCGTCCGAATCAAATTAAATCTTTTTTAAATAAAAGGATTTTCTGTTTAAATTAATTAATATATAAATATAATTAAAAACAGATATATGACGGGTTAGACACGTAGCTCAGTTGGTAGAGCTGCGTGCACGCGTACGGGAGGTCTCGGGTTCGAGCCTCACTCAGCGCACAACAATACGCATACGAACCGGTCAACGGTCAGTCAACGGTCAACCGGTCAAAGTCAACGGTCACTGTAGCAGAAAAAGTCAATTTTTTATTATTATTTTTATTTAATTATTTTAATTAAAATCAATTAAAAATACTTAAAAATAACATTTTTAAGGTTAGAAAATAGCCTTAAACTCACAAAAATATACCCAACAATCCTACGAAAATAGATTAATAAAATCCGTTTACTTACCAAACCATAATGCGATTAATCTAGGTTAATCTCACTCGTGGTTAAAACCACTTCGCGTGCATTCAACATCATCAACCGAACGCACCCACTGTGAGTGAATCTTACAACTTCCCCTTTTAATTACACGTTTTGGGGTGTGTCATGTGTCTCAAATAATTAACTCGTTTATTTAAGTTTGTGCCATACCATATCATGACCTAAACTTAGATTGTTTATATTGTTGTGATTACTTAGTTCATTTGTCAAATTATATGAAATTCATTCATTAAGCCCATCAGTTCCTCGTGGGAGACGAGTTGAACAACGCGTGCCTCAAAACCAGTCCATTATTATTCATGTGTGTATCATTGAGTTTATATTGTTTGTAGTTGTGTCATTCATATTATCATGTTTATGCAATTCATTCATTAGGCCCATCAGTTCCTCGTGAGAGACGAGTAGAGCAACGCGTGCCTCTAAATGTTCCATTATTGTTCATGTGTGCTTTATTTAAACGAACCGAATGAACACGAACAAGGCCTTGTTCGTGTTCGTTCGTTAAAGAAATAAATGTGTTCACGAACGGTTCATGAACACTTACCGAACGTGATTTTATGTTCGTGTTCGTTCATTAAGGAAATGTGTGTGTTCGCGAACGGTTCACGAACACAAATAAATTTGGCGAACATCACGAAGGATAAAGGCAATGGTTCCCTTATTGTGGAACGGAGGTCGATCGTATTCGTCGATGTAAATAATAAGAAATAAAAGGGGGATCGGTGCATAAACAAGTGAAATAGGGTTTCCTAGTTTAATTGTTAGGGTAATAATATAAATAAAAGTTTAATGGTAATAAAATAAATAAAAGTTTAATAACATAAAAAGTATAGATTAAATATATGAAAGTACACAAATCTTTAATTAAAACACAAACATATGAACATAAACGAACGCAAATGAATGAATGTTCATGAACACGTTCACGAACACCTTACCGAACGTTCACGAACACAATTGAACGAACGAGACCTTAGTTCATGTTCGTTCATTTAACTAATCGAACGAAATTTCTTGTTCATGTTCGTTCGTTTACTAAATGAACGAACACAAACGAACTTCCCGCCGAAGGTTCACGAACTGTTCGCTGAACGTTTGATTCGTTTACAGCTCTACTCAAAACTATTCAATGTTTGATAAATAGAAAGATACTAGAAGGTCTCGAGCAGACCCAACATCCAAAACTTTAAAACACTTAAAAAAATACTTTGTCAACAACTATATCAAATTTTCATCCATTCATAAATAAAAATATTAAATTTTCTATCAAATCCTACATCACTGAAGTCATCATCACTTTATTTATTTATTTTTATAACTAAATCATTTTTTATACTTAAACATTTTTTTATTTCATGTTATATTAAGTATAAAAATACATTTATAAATGTATTTTTTATTTTAAAACTACATTTAAAAAAAGTTAAAAATCTAAAAAAGCTAAACACTAAAATTTCAAAATTCAAAAATTAAACATATAATCTATCTATTATTTACTAATTTTATCGCCTTTCATAGTTCATTTTTCAATTTTAGTTTTTCATTATCTATCTGTTATTTACTAACTTTGATCCCTTACATTTCACTATTCAATTTTAGTTTTTCAATTAATTGGTTTAATTGTAGTATGTTTTCTTTTTTATTGATTTAATTGTGGTAAAACCCAACCCATTTCAGCTCTCAGTTTATTCGTTTCAAAATCACACCCCACATATACTTCAACTATGTATATTTGTTTAAAAAATAATCATTTCATTATTTTTTAATATTTGGGTACATGTATGACTGTTGGATTGTCATTTAGTTAGGCATTAGAGTTGAAAATTTTTGTTTCGTGTGTAGGTCAAACAACTTTTTAATCCTTTATCATTCAAAGTCTAAAATTATCGAGTTAACACTTCGTAACGCGGTTACGTGATTCGACATTCACACGTTTATTTATTGTTGGTTTACCAGTCCTGCCGCAACGCATGATCCTAAAAACTCGTTATTTTATTACATATAATAATAATTGAGGTGCCTTAGCTACAATACCAACCATTTTTCCCTTTCTTTTGTGTTTTTTTAATCTTTTCATGTTAGAGTATTCACACAAGTTAGGTGAGAGAACTTTTTTATATTATAAAAAAATATTGTGAATAGAGAGAAGAAAAAACATTACTATTCATGAGGGGGCACTTTCAGCTTCTATAATTTTTTAAAATATATTGAAAGTGGTTGTGAGTGAATGAGAAAGAAAAGGTAATGACACATAATATACGTCAAATGCAACGTATAAATTATATCAGATACGGTATAAAATCAACCCCTTTTAATACTAATATTGGGAAAAATGCATTTATTTGTATACTTTTGATTTTCAGGATTAAAAGAGCTTACACATACAAAAAGAACAAATTAACGACAAAATCCAGCATAAATATGAAAGACAGGAAGACAACGTACTATACCAACCCACCAAGCTTCAACCCAAAGACGAAAACAACAAATCAAAAGACTGGCACGCGGCCGTTCCCCTTCAAGATTCCAGATCAGAAGAAGAAAAATAGAGCAGACAATAGACACGGGACCATGTCACTCTAGGCACGAGCCATGGTCAACTCCCAGATTTGCAAATCTTGGAAAGTACAACAAGTACAAGGGCCACGGAGCTGTTCCGTTGACGCACGGGGCCGTGTAGTAGGCTGATCTCACATCAGCATTAAATGAAGACAAGGAAGGAAGGAGACACGGGGCCGTGCTCTGCTAGCACGGGGCCGTTTGAAGGGTCTGTTTCTAAGTATAAATATGGGTGCTTGGTTTTATTCCAACTCATCCCTTGGTAAACACTTCTCTCACACCAGCCACCACTCCACCATCATTATACCACCATCATCTACCACTTTCATCCATTTTCCACCTTAGAGTGTGTAGTAGTCTCGGGATCCAAGATTGATCGTATGAGTTTTTGTCAATCAAAGGCCATGTTTGGCATCACTTGGTGAATACAAGTTATTTATATATTACTTTTGATTTCCTAGTTTTGGTAAACTTTTTAATTGGGTATGTATTAATGACTTTAATAAGTAGTTTTTTATATTGAAAGTGAATTTTATTCTATCATCTTCATGTTTTGTTTATTCACTCATTTGTGTCTTTACGGTCTATATAAATAGTGTTAACTGTCTAGAAGAGGGTTAGAAGGGTGGTATGGGTAACGTTCTAGCCTCGTTCAGTGTATAGATCCTGCGGGACTTGGCTCAAGCTTATTAGGACTTCCCTTGAGGCAGATAGCATCAAATTGGGGAAGTAAGAACGACTTGAATCCCTTATAAATAAATTATTATTAAAAATTTAAACCGGCCTTGGGGGACTGTATCCCTGCTGGCTCAGACCAATATGGCTAAGGGTAGCGTTACCTCCAAAAGAGGGACGTGTCACATTTTTGCATGAATAACTTACTTAATTATCTTTCAATATTCCGGCCTTGCGGGACTGTATCCCTGCTAAATCAAACCAATATGGCGAAGGGTAGTGTTACCTCCAAAAGAGGGGTATGCCACTTTAACTAAGATAATCTCTTAAAAAGCCCAAAGCATGGAAATCATCAAAGGATACGTAAATAACGAGTCGGAACCAAGTGATTCTATCTTGTTTATTTTTTCTTTTATTATTATTATTTTGTTTATTTTTACTTATTAAAATATTTTCTAAAAATTTGGTTAGATTAGACGTCGACGATATTCCGGTATTAAAAGCTCTTGTGTCCTTGGACGACCTTGGTATCTTGCCATCACTATACTACGCCAACGATGGGTGCACTTGCCATAGCGTGTTGTAGAAAGTTATAGTGAATATCGTGTTTTATAAATATAAAGCTTGAATAAACGAGTGAAAATTGCTAAAAATATTTCTAAAAATATACCCATGCTCGCATCATGTCAATACATGTATAAAAATATTATTTAATTGATAGGAGATAGAAAATATAGTTTTTTTTAATGTAATTATAGGATAGAAATGGTGGAAGGGACGGGAATTCTCATACACCCCCTAAATCTTTAATCTATATTTCATACGACTCTAGAAGTTTACTACATTTATTTTCCACCTACACCTTAGTTTAATTTTTGTTTACATCCTATGCAATTTAGTTGGTCAATTTTTTTCCTTTTTCTTTAACCGGTTTACACTACAACTCCTCTAAACTTTAATGAAATTATCATTTTGAGTTTTTAACAAATGTTCTATTACATGATTTTTATGGGTTTCGTTTTTTATATGTCACAACCGCTCGTAGCGAAAGCGAGAGGCGTGATCAGAGCAGTAATCATTGCATTCAATCAAGTAAACATCTAAATGAATAAAAGTAGTAAGACGTTCATCCATGCGATTTATTAAAACAAGTTTACATCCATACATGTTGTTCAAAAGAAAGACAACCAAAGAGACAAAGTTACATTGTTTGAAAATAAAACATAAGTTTACAAAACAAAGTTCTAAAAACATACAAGACTTTACATTCCATGTTTCGCACGAGGGCACGACATGTGAACCAAAGCTTATCAAAAGTGGATGACATCTATGCCTGACTTCTTGACATCATAACTCGTTTTTCAAATGCAGCCCACTAGTTACCTGAAATACATATTAAGTTTGAAAACGTCAACAAAAGTTGGTGAATTCATGCGTTTGTTCTGAATCAAATGAATTTTTAAAACATTTGAAGTATTGAAAACCGGTGTGTAAAGCCTTTGAAATCGTTGATCATTAATGTTTGCAAAGACATTAATATGTGTGCCGACATAGGAGGCAACTAAACCTAGACAATTTTTGTGTCTATGACACTCGTTTTGGACGCAAAAGCACTCTAATGAACTAAGCTATGCCGATAAGAGTAGGGCTCGCCAAAACCCAATAGATCTATCACTTTCGTTTCTCGGTTACTATCTTATTCGCACATGATCTTATATTTGTTTCATTAACTAGCTAAACTATACCATTGTAACATGTATTTCTCCCGTAAGTTAAAACTGAAAGCGTTTAAAGAAAATGGGGACATGAACTCATTGATAACATTTTGTGCTAATAACTAGCGATCCCCGAGTTCCGTGTATGTGTCGTAACCTACAAGTGTTCTAATCAACATTAGACACTTAGGTTTATGTTTAACCTTGTACAAGTCACTCATCTCGAATGCTAGTTAGACTTGTGTTTGTTTGATTGTTTGGAACTCTTGTTTGTATCTGATATATTGGTTATTTTTGTTTGTTGTTAATATATATTTTCCATATATATGTAATGCTCTTGTTATGTATGAACGGACCTAGACCTTTATATACCTTCGTGCCTCGCACGAGTGTTTGAGGTCATGATCCATATATATATATATGTATGTATTCATAGGTTTTTCTTGCATATACATTAGTCTCTTTGTATATGTGTAAGTTTGTTGTGTATATATATTTGTTTCCAAAACATATACTAGTATATCTTTAATAGATATATTTTGTTAAAAATATTATTTTTTACATCGTACAAGTATATCTGTATACATGTAGTTCTTGTTTGTGTACACCATACATTGTGTATTCAAGTATTTATATGTATACGTATACCTATGTATGTATACTTCTTCTATACTTTTAAATCCGATATTTATACCGTATTTGTACGTATATAAATACACATGTGAAGGGGTATGGTCCCAAAGCCTTGCGCCAAGCAAGTGACCATACCGTTATTAACATCCAATGACACAAGGAAAAGCTTTACGCATGAAAAATACTGAGTGACGAGCATTATTTACCCATGCGCTGGAACACTGAAAGGAGTAATAATCATTTAATTACTGTGCGCGGTCTCGCGGAAGGAAAAAAGTTAAACTTGAAGATTACACCTCGTATCAGCTGACTTCCGCGCACAAGGTACTTAAGCTTAAATCAAAGGAATCGTTTCTGCTGTAACATAATGGGCACGTGGCAGCAGATCAGGACACCATAGCTGTGGAACGTTCTAGAAGCTTTAAATGCACATCGTGCAAAGCCTTATTCAGTTGTAACCGAATGTGACGTGGCATGATCTGGTGCATCCATAAAAAATCACGATGATGGCATGTTTCTTACATAAAGGTAGATGATCGCATACGCCACGTGGCAATTCCCTAGCCATTGATCAACTCATGATCCGCGTGCTTGGATGTCAAGTTAACTAACTAACGGTGTGAAAAAGATTCCGTTAACTATCTCCTAAATTTTGGCACCCAAATCCGGCTATAAATAGAAGTCTTTAGGTACAAGTAAACCATTCATGTTACACCCCACCGATGGCGGAAACATCGGGGTAGTGGCACTAGGCGAACCAGATTATCTCATGAGAAATTCCATAACACTATTTAAGCGACAATATTTAAGCGTCAATATCCCATACTATTAACCATAAAATCCTTAAACAAGTTACAAAATTTAAGCATTCTCATAACACAAATCAAGTTCGATATCCCCTAGATTTCTATTACAATGCGTTTCTAGATGACCAATCCTAATCCATTTGCAAAGTAGACAAATCCTCAACTTGCCATATATGTTAAAATAAACGTCAATACAATTAAGTAAAGGTGAGCATACAGGTTTGCGTACATAATAGATATAAAAGCGTTTAGGATACACCACATGACATACGTAAGAGATGTGAACTATGTTACTACTTAGATTCAAGCAAACCAACAAACCGCGATTGATCGAGGCATGCGAACAAGTGTCCACATCCTAAAGAGAAAATAAATGAGAAATAAAAATGCGAGCCTTAACAACCCGGGCCTCCGGGTGGTGGGTCAACCTCTAGTATACTATCATGTTAAGGGTGGCGTTCAAGCAATCAAGCAATACATACAATTCAGCAGATTTCAAGTATAGTCATGTAATTCAGCGGATTGCGAATAAGTGTTTGAGAGTTGTGTGATGTGATTTGATCTACGAACATACGTGAAACCCAAAAGTGCGTTTAAGCATAAAAGGGGTTCAAGTATACTCACAGTTGGTGCATTTTAGGGAGGGAGACGGGATCTGATGTAGATGGAATAGAGCGCCAGTTCAGCCTGTAAGCGAACAGAAGTGCATCAGTCTTCCGAAATGCTGAAACGGTTAACGGGTGAGAGAACAGTAGACAAGTTCGGGCGAACTTGACTGTTGGGACTTACTAGAGGTACAAGTTCGGGCGAACTTGCCCTGTTTGTGGAGGTATGATACAAGTTCGGGCGAACTTGTCTAATTCTCTTGGGAATTGGACAAGTTTAGGCGAACTTGTCTGAATTGTTGGGGTTCTAGGCAAGTTCGGGTGAACTTGGTCATCATTCTGGTGACAAGTTCGAGCGAACTTGATGTAATCCGAGCGAACTTGACTGTTTTGGCATCCAAATCATGCGTTTTCGCGTTGTTTGCTGAGGAAATCGAGTGTTCATCCCTCCAACCTTAAGCTACTGAGCAAAACATTGGTTGGAGAGGTCTTTTGGAGCGAGTTTAGCCATTTTACAGAAACTCGGGCCAATCCGAGCGAACTTGATGGTTCGCACGGGTTAGTCCAGCTTGTGTAAAGTGATGATTTCGTCCTTGTGCTTCCGGATCTGAGATCTTGCTTGACAATGCCTCGTTCCACTTCAAAGTGAACGAAACATACATCATTTAGTCCGAATCTTGTGTAAAAATCGATGTTTAAAAGGTTTTACTTAGATCTAAGAGTAGATCTAAGTGGAAAAGAGAAGTTTTGCATAAAAAGATGAAGATTTTCGTAAACAGAAGAGTTTTGATGAAAACGAAGGCAAAGCCTTGTGCAAAATCGTTGTAAAACGTTGTTGTAGTTGAAAACGGGTTGATTCTTACTTGGAAAACAAGGGTTTTCGGTTTCGGGAGGTTTCGGGCGAACTTAGCAGCAAGTTCAAATGAGAAGAGGAGCCGGGTATTTACAGGTGAAGAGGAAACAAGTGGCTAGACATAAAGTTCGGGCGAACTTGTCACAAGTTCGGGCGAACTTGAGGTGATCAAGTTCTGCCGAACTTGGCCTATTGGCTAAGTGTCATTCGTTAATTCCGCGTTTAGTGTTCGTTTGGCGATTCGGTTCGTATTAAACTATTACATTAATCGTTTTATCAAAGCGTTAAGCGTTATAAGTGATGAGATACTATGGTTAAGCGATTCGTGCGATAGCGATGCGATAGCGAGTGTAATCATAAACCATAACACACATAACACACAAAGAACATAATTAACTGCGATTTGCGATGCGTTGAGATAAGCGATGCGATGGCACAAGTGGTCATTGTACAATAACACACTCGGCTATTAAAGTAACATAGTTACTTGTGATTACGTTTGAGTTAGCGATGCGTTTAATAAGCGATTAGATGTAATATAGTTGTGACAAAACGTAATTTACATAAACCATCCTTTATTATGGAATCTCGGATTGCGAATACAGATATAAGCGAAGTAAACAGGAACAAAGTAACAACGAAATTTACGAGTTGTTACAGTCTCCCCTACTTTAGGAAATTTCATCCCGAAATTTAAGTAGTGGCCGTAATAAAGAGATGCGGGTATTTAGCCTTCATATCACTTTCCAATTCCCAAGTGAACTCGGCACCACGTTTGCCTTCCCATCGGACTTTCACAATAGGAATGCGAGAGCGTCGAAGTTTTTTGGTCTCTCGGTCCATGATTTCTACCGGCTTTTCCACGAAATGGAGAGTCTCGTTGATTTGCAGATCTTCGAGGGGAACATGGAGATTCTCTTCAGCTAGGCATTTCTTGAGGTTTGAGACGTGGAAGGTCGGATGTACGTTGTTGAGTTCCTCCGGTAATTCGAGTCGGTAGGCCACTTTGCCAATTCTTTCCAGAATCTTAAAGGGACCCACGTATCGTGGTGCTAGTTTCCCTTTCTTTCCAAAGCGGATCACTCCTTCCCAAGGTGCAACCTTTAAGAGAATGTGATCTCCCACTTTGAAATGTAGGGGCTTGCGGCGTTTATCGACGTAACTCTTTTGACGACTCCGAGCTTTCAAGAGATTGTCTCTGATCTGGAGGATCTTGTCAGTCGTTTCTTTAATTAACTCGGGACCGGTGATTTGTGCTTCTCCGATCTCGTGCCATGCAATAGGCGATCGACATTTTCTTCCGTACAATGCCTCAAAAGGAGCCATTTGAATACTAGTATGATAGCTATTATTGTACGAGAGTTCTATTAAAGGTAAATGCGTATCCCAATTACCACCGAAATCTATGATGCACGCACGAAGCATGTCTTCGAGGGTGCGGAACGTGCGCTCAGTCTGACCATCGGTTTGAGGGTGAAATTCGGTACTGAGATTAAGAGTAGTACCGAGAGCGGATTGAAAATTCTCCCAGAGACGTGAGGTAAAGCGACCATCACGGTCAGAGATGATGTCATGAGGCGTCCCGTGTCGACAAATGACTTCGTCGGTATAGATTCATGCTAATCGTTCTACCTTAAAGTCCTCTCGTATTATAATAAAGTGGGCGGATTTAGTAAGACGATCGAAGATAACCCAAATGCTATCATGACCGGAGGAGGTGCGAGGGAGTTTGCTAATGAAGTCCATGGCTATACTCTCCCACTTCCACATCGGGATTTCGGGTTGTTCGAGCAAACCAGAGGGCCTTTGATGTTCGGCTTTAACTTTCGAGCAAGTTAAGCACTTTGAGACGTATAAAGCAATATCCTTCTTCATGCCCGGCACCAATACTTAGGACGAAGGTCCTGGTACATCTTGTCGGCTCCGAGGTGAATGAAATATCAAGATTTATGAGCTTCGGTCATTAGCAACTCTCGAAGATTATCACGGCTAGGAATCCAAATACGATCGAGATAGTAGTAAATATCGTTAGGCTTAGCTACGAGTTGGGTTTCAGCTCCACATTTCATTTCTTCTTGCAGGGTATTCTCGTTAAAACAAGCAAACTGAGCGGCGCAAATTAAAATTTCGAGATCATTCAAAGTTTGAGAGTCACGAACACTATACACATAGCTTCGTCGACTGAGAGCATCGGCTACGACGTTTGCTTTGCCAGGATGGTAGCGTATCTCACAATCATAGTCGTTGAGAAGTTCAACCTACCTGCGTTGGCGCATGTTCAGTTCTTTTTTATTAAAGATATGCTGTAGTGTCGCCATATCTTTAATGCAAAAACAACTGCACCGAGTTCAAGATCGTGGGTAGTGTAGTTCTTCTCGTGGATTTTGAGTTGTCGAGACGCATACGCGATAACCTTGTCTCGTTGCTTAAGCACACAAACAAGACCAAGATTAGAGGCATCGCAGTAGACGACAAAATCATCGTTTCCGTCGGGTAGAGCGAGTACAGGAGCGTTGCATAGCATACGCTTGAGAGTTTGAAAGGATTCCTCTTGTTTGGAATCCCAAACGAAAGGCTTGTCCTTATGAGTTAAAGCGGTAAGCTGAACGGCGATTTTAGAAAAGTCGGCGATGAATCGACGGTAGTAACCCGCCAATCTAAGAAAAGAACGGATTTCAGATGCATTCTTCGGCGTAATCCAACTCTTTACAGCTTCTATCTTTGCGGGGTCGACGTGAATTCCGTAACTGTTAATATGACCAAGGAATTGGACTTCTTCTAGCCAGAATTCGCACTTAGAGAACTTGGCATAAAGGCGATTTCCTTTAAGAAGTTCGAGAACTAAACGGAGATGGCGCGCATGTTCGGCTCTCGACTTCGAGTAAATAAGGATATCATCGATAACCACAATGACAAATGGATCCAAGAAGGCTTTACACACACGGTTCATCAAATCCATGAAGACCGCGTGTGCATTTGTGAGACCGAAAGGCATGACCACGAATTCAAAATGGCCATAACGAGTATGAAAAGCAGTTTTCGGAATATCTTCTTCCAACACGCGTAACTGATGATAACCGGAACGTAGATCGATCTTAGAAAAACGAGTAGCACCTTGAAGCTGATCGAACAAATCGTCGATTCGAGGAAGAGGGTAGCGGTTCTTTATCGTGAGTTTGTTAAGTTCACGATAATCGATGCTCATTCGAAACGTCCCATCTTTCTTTTTCACAAAAAGAACGAGTGTGCCCCAAGGTGAAGTGCTTGGGTGTATAAAGCCTTTATCAAGTAACTCTTGAAGTTGGCTAGATAGCTCGCGCATTTCGGATGGTGCAAGGCGATAAGGAGCTTTAGCGACAGGAGTAGCACCGAGAATTAGATCAATACGGAATTCGACATCACTAGTAGGGGGTAAATCGGGTAGATCGTCGGGAAAGACCTTAGGAAATTCACAAACAACGGGTACGTCCTAAAAGGTTTTCTTTTCTTTCTCCGGGTTCATGATGTGGGCGAGGAAAGCGACTGATGTGCGTGAATTAAATCTATTTTTATTATTATAATTTTTGTTCACACAGATTAGGTTTTAAAATAGTTTTTACTTAAAACCAACTACACACACATAGGGCAAGTGTACCCGTCAGGTGGTAGTATAGTTCACTGGTAAGAACCGGATATCAATCCGTGGACTCGGTGTCTCAGTACTAAATTTTCGTTACTTTTAAACCTGTTTCGATCAATGAGTTGATTTCTTGATTGTTTTTAAACTATCATGCAAGGATAAAAATTAACTAAATGAATTAACAAGAACAATATCTAAGAAAGGTTGCTTGAATTAAGTATCCACTAATAAACATATGACAACTTTTAAGGAAAACTAATGGTGATGCAAGTCTTAGAATCAACTAAGTTTCCAATCAAGGTCCCCTCGTTTTATAAATCTTGGGAAAATTATAATGAACAACATTTAATCACCTAAGATTCATTCTTTAAGTTCTCTTGCTAAATTGATGTTAATCTTTAATAATGAGTTAATTGTTAATCAAAACTCCTAACTCTACAAATTAAGGAAAAATAACATGAACAACACATTAATCACCCTAACTTGGTTTCAAGTAAATGATATCTTCAACAAGCTCTTGACATGAATCACAAGCATGGTCATGCTAAACAACAACTTTGGCCTAAATCATCAATCCAACATGAACAAAAACCATAGAATTCATATAAACATTCATAAGATCTTTACAAATCCAAATGCAAGAATTCATACTCATATTCAAATCATCATCCTAATCATGTTAGCAATTACCATCCTAGTTTCATGCTATGAATCAAATCAATCAACTAACAAGATTCAATAATCATAATCTCTACATGGGCTTTCCAACACTACATGTAAATTTTTATGATCAAACATTCAAGAATAATAACTTTAAACATGAATATGCATTCCAAGAAACTTGAATAAATACCATCATGGAGATTAACATACAATAATCACCACATCTATTTCCATATTGTCAAGTGTTCATTAGCTTCAACAAAATTCAAATAACACAATTGTTTAGCCTAGAAGGCTCATGATAACTAAGACAAACATAAAGTAATATGGATTGTGCATGAATAACAAGTGAAATACTAGTGTTTAAGACAAGGTAATTAGCTAAATGAGTTGGATTATCAAGTGATACAACCTCCTAAAGGCTCCTTCTTCAATCTCCAAGCTTCTAAGATCAGCTTCTTGAGAGAGAAATCCACCCAAATGCTCAAACTCTCCTTCAAATGAGCTGAATTCACGTATTTAAGCTACTGGGCATTTGGCACGACCGTGCCACCATTTGGCACGGTCGTGCTTGGTAAGTGTCAGGTGCCTTTCTGAGTTGTTGACCAAGTTTGATGCCAAATCTAGAAAGATCCCGCTAAAATTTCCCCGAGGTGGCACGACCGTGCCACCATTTGGCACGGTCGTGCTTATCGATATCGCACTCGGAAATGACTAAGTTGAACTCGGAAACTAGTTGATCAGAGCCTGTGATTGCACGCGCACGGTCGTGCTTGGGGTTGGCATGGTCGTTCCAAGTGTTGATTTGGCTCGGATTGTGCAGTCTTATGATAGTTCTTGGGATAGTGCCGACTTCTTGATGCTTGGCACGGTCGTGCCAATGGTTGGCATGGTCGTGCCATATCTGGCAATTTGGCAGAAATGTTCCATTTTAGCTCTAATTTGCTCCAATTTGCTCCAAAAGCCTTTGTTTCTTTACCGGGCTGAAGCCCGGACCTACATTTTCACAAATAACTCAAATGAGTATCTAAATCAATGAAAACACAACGAATTTCCTCATTAATGGGGGATATTTGACATTTAAAAGATGTATAAATTCTTATACATCAAACATCCCCACACTTGAACTTTGGTTGTCCTCAAACAAACTAAAGTAAACAAAATTCTATCTTGCAATCATCTCAACTAGCGTTATATAAGCACAAATAAATAACTTGGGTAAAACAAAACGGATTACTCGACATAAAAGGAAAAACCAAAAAGTATATGAAATATGGATATGAGCAATGATTCATCTCGGCATCCCTACAAGTTCACCTTACATCCTTGCAATGTTCACACACACTCGGCTAAAATATAGGGAACATACAATTCAATGAGTATGTTTAGAACACTCGATGCCAAGACAATGACTATGCGATATCATAAGCTTGTATAAGGATCAAATCTAAAAACTTAACCAACACATATAAAAAATCAAGAGGTCTTGTGTGGGTTGTAATTTGGCTAGGGTCAAGGGTGTGGAAATGGATTTATAAAAGTGGCTAAAATGGCTAAAGTCCGAAGGCTCGACTAACTTGAAGTGAAGAAAGATAAAACTATCCAAATAACTAACCGAGAGCTAGCAAACCGCTTGGATGTATCCGCAAAATTGCTCTAGCAAAGCCAATTGACACGGCTTTTTTTTTTGATTCACCACTTCAGAGGGAATTAAGTACGTCTTCTTAGATAAAAACTCCAAGCTATGATGTTATGACTAATAAATTGATAAACTATACAAGAAATCTTACAAGTTAGTCTTAACCAGATTGGACTTTAAACCAAAAAGAAATGTGGTTTCAAAAAGAAAAGGCTAAATTGGCTGATTGGTGATATTTAGTGGTTTATATGAAATGAAATATTTAGTGGTTTATATGAAATGAAAGGGAGAGGCTCAAATTGGTTTAACTAAGGGTGTGATTTGGGTGTAAGGATAATTGAAATTGGTTAAAAATAAAAGGTTTCCTACTGCCTCAATCATTTTTATGTTATGTGCTTGCTTTGCGTTCTCAAAATGCATGCCTAACACAAGTTCTAAATCGCGAAAGTCATCCAGCGCACTCAATCTTTGCCCGCAAAAACATGAGCAAAAATAATTCTAAAGCTATAAGGCTAAAAAATAACTCACAGAAACGGGCGTATTGGGTAATTATGCAAGGCAAACAGGTAAGAATTTTGCTTGATTTCTCACGCTCAATCTTATACAAAAAAGATTACTAAATGGTAACTATTATTCGAGCAAATCCTTTTTGTTCACCTTTGTGAATTTATCAAAAACTTTTAGATTTATATAAAACTTGTGTTGAGTTGATTATTCAAGAGAGTTTTGTTATTATTAATATTATTATTATTATTATTATTATTATCATTATTATTATCATTATTATTATTATTATTTTTTTCAGACAACCATAAACAAGCTTAACCACCTCCCCACACTTGAATTGTACATCGCCCACGATGTACAAAAAATGAGCATAATGCAATGCAATAGTATAGCAGTGGAGGAAGCGGGAATACGAAAACTTCCCTGGTTTGCAAAGGCTAGAAATGGAGCGAAAGAAGGTAATATGAAACATTCCAACACACCACTGCACCATCCAGCGACTGGCATATCATCAATTTAAAAACTGCACACTTGCAAACCTGATCAAGATTACCATAAACAACCCAACCCAACCCAACAATCCCTTATCATAGCTCAAAAATTAAACCACTAAATAAAAATAAAAAATGTATGAAACTTAAAGCAACAACGGAGGAGTGTACGGACAGTCCAAAATGGTACACCCCTCAAACATAGAAATGCAAATGAAAGTACGACAGGAGCTGTAAGATCAGGGTCGGCCGCCAGATCCTGAAGGACCGGTATCGTCCCGACGGTCAAACCGGGATCTCCTAGTGAAGTGCGGCGGCGGTTGTGTGTACGGATGACCGAGCGAGCTTGCTATATGTTGCTGAGACCCGAATAACCAGTCGAAGCTACGCCTACTTTGCTCATACATATCTTCCATAAAATTACCCTGACGATGCTGCTCAGCGCGGATCAAGTCCATGTCATGTCGTACAGCTTGCTGCTCCAATGCTAGCCCATCCATTCTTCTCCAAAGATCCACTGTAGACGGTTCATGCGGACCGTATGCACCCTTCTCGTAACCACCACCAAAACCACCAAAAAAGTGCTCCCTACTTGGGCTTCCAAAACCCTGGCCTATTTCACCCATCTGAAGATGAGGGTCTGCTCCCCAAGCAGCCTCACCTGGCCCGAATCCTGGAGCATCCTGCATGTGGACGTCCTCGGCTCCACCAACATCACCCTCTTCTGGATCACTTTCTCCCTCAGGGAGTGGGTCCCAAATCCTACCCAATCGATCCACCAACTTCGGGATGCCATTAACTTTGCGAATCATATGCATGGCAGTCAGCTGTGCCACATCAAGTAATCCATAATCACAAGCTACGGTAAGATCATCCAACCGCACCCTGTAGTGCCTAGCTAACCTGGTCACCACCATAGATCCTCGATGTGGGGGTCGACCCAATACCCCTTTGGATGGACTCTGCAACACTAACTGCGACATTGCAGTTGTACCCCTATATGATGCAATAGAGGTGGAAAAGGTCGTGGGTGGTGATGTTTCCAGTGCTATCACCCTGACCGTCGATTACGTGGAAGATGGCTCACTTTATGATGCGGTGCAACGGGTCAAGAATCCATGTGGCTTTGGCTCAGCGTGGATCCCAGGCCTGGCCCGGTATGCTTTATCCGTATCAGCCTCCCATTCTTGCAGACTGCCGTGAAATAACTCGGATTCGATCTCATCCTCCTCATATAATCCAAGTATCTGACCAAACCTGCTGATCGATTGATGATGCCACTTTTGTCCCAGACGGTAACTAACACCAACTATTTTCTCATAAACATCAGGGCAAGGGAAGATAAACCTGAACGAGGCAAAAAAACTCGATAACTAACTCGACATATTGGGGCTCCGCCATTGCGAAAAGGCGAGACCAAGAAGGGGTCATGAGCTCCTCAAATCTTTCAGTCTGACCGAGTAGGTCGAGATCGACCGTTTGCAGCGTCTTCATAGGCTCGGTTAAGTGCCTACGAGCCCACAGTCTTTCAACCTTCGCAATACAATGCCCTTCCCTGGCATTGTCGCTGAAACAAAGAAATGGGTGATTCATCTGCAAGAATAGAACAAAATCAGCAATTATAATGCGGAAAATCAGTAAAACTGGTTTTCAGACGGGCTCGCACGACCGTGCCATATAATGGCACGACCGTGCGTGCTTATTTCAGCAAGCTTTATGAAGATGCCAAAATTATGAAGTTTTCTGGGTTTGTTCTTCACAAAGCACGATCGTGCCACATTCAAGCACTGCCGTGCAGGACCGAATCTCGGTGGATTTTGTGGGAAAAAAAACTAGAAATCTTTATGAAGGGCACGACCGTGCCAAATGTTGGCACGATCGTGCTTATTGAATTTCTGGGCAGAATTTCCAGTTTCATCAAGAATTTATGAAGAGCACGACAGTGCCATATGATGGCACGGTCGTGCGTGATGATTTTCTGGGTTTCCTGATGCAGTTTATTCCTGATGCAGTTTATTACTCTTTATGAATAGCACGGTCGTGCCAAGTGGCACGACCGTGCGTGACGGAACCGCAGCCTGCGAAATCCCTCAAAACGCACCCAAAACCCTGATTTTTCAACACTTTTGCTTGGGGGTTTTGTAGATCGGTCCAGAGTGAAGCACAACAACATAAAAAACACGAAAAACGGGCTTGAATCGGACGATTTAGACCAAGCCCTAAAAACTTTAAAGAAAACCTAACTTGAAGAACAAACCTTAAATATTTAACAACTACAAAGAGAAAGTGGAAAGATTCGTACCTGGAATGAAGATTGGGATGAAAAGAATACAGATTTCTTGAGAGAAGGAAGGAAGTGTGGAGGATTCTTGAGTGAGTTTATGAGATTCAAGTGGGGTTTTGAAGATTTTAAAGAAAATTGGGTTATGGGCTTCTTCTGCAAATGGACATGCATTATCAGATCTGACAGTGCTAGAAAACACTTTTGATAGTGCCGATTTTTTTTTAAGTTTAATTATTTAAGTTTAATAAACCCAAATACAAAAACCACTTGAATCTGGATCACTCATGAAACACTTCCTACCAAGAAAAGAGCCGAACTACATACCTGAAGATCGACAATGGGTTCCAACATCCCCCGCGTCCAAGACGAACCGCAACCTGAAAAGAAACTAAGCAACCAAACAGAAAAACAACTGAAACCCCCAAGAACATGCTAAGTTTATTTATGAGTCTTCAGCTAAACTCACCACCCCGAATTCATTTGTTCTTGGGGTGGAGGGTGATAACCTCCTCACGCCTATCCACAGGGCCGCCAACATACGACTTCAATCTGTGCCCATTGACCTTGAACAGGCGGCCATCCTCATGGCCTATTTCCACTGTTCCGTATGGAAACACATACCACACCATGTAAGGTCCTGACCAACGAGATTTAAGCTTGCCAGGGAACAGCTTGAGACGCGAGTTGTACAACAACACCTGATCACCCACCCGGAATTCCTTCTTGTCCTTCAGGAGGGAGTCATGGAGCGTCTTAGTGCGTTCCTTGTACAACTTGGAGCTCTCATATGCCTCATTTCGGAGCTCCTCCATCTCATGGATCTGCACAAACCTGTTTTCGCTCGCAGCTGCCATGTCAGGGTTAACAGTTTTCAAGGCCCAGTATGCCTTGTGCTCGAGCTCAACAGGGAGATGACAAGACTTCCCATAGACTAACTTAAATGGAGTAGTGCCTATAGGAGTCTTGTCGGCCGTTCGGAAGGCCCACAGTGCATCATCCAATGTGTCAGACCAGTCCTTACGGCTGGCGTTCACTGTCTTCTCTAATATGCGCTTAATTCCCCGGTTTGTCACCTCGACATGCCCACTAGTCTGTGGAAAACCGATGTTGCACACCATATCGGGACAATGCTTTTTCCAATTGAGCATTACAAAAGTGTGTCCCCCGGTTACTGATTAGCGCTTTAGGAGCACCGAAGCGCGCGGACAGCTTCTTTAGAAATTTGACTACCACCCTAGCATCATTGGTGGGCAGAGCTTGCGCTTCCGTCCACTTTGAAACATAGTCGACCGCTACTAGGATGTATCGGTTTCCGAAGGAAGTCGGAAAAGGTCCCATAAAGTCTAGACCCCAAACATCAAAAACCTCGCAGACTTGAATGCCGTTTTGTGGCATCTCGTTGCGTGAAGAAATATTGCCTGCCCTTTGACAGGCGTCACAAGATTTGACGAACTCATGGGCGTCCTTAAAGATGGAAGGCCAGAAGAATCCAGCATCAAACACCTTTTTGGCGGTATTATTTGCCCCATGGTGACCTCCCGTAGGTCCCTCGTGACAGTGGCGAAGGATGTCCCTCGCCTCCTTGTCGTGCACGCAGCGCCGGATCATCGGATCCGCGCCCACCCTGAATAGATAGGGTCATCCCATAGGTAGTACTTGACATCCGCAAAAAATTTCCTCTTCTGTTGAAAGGTCATCCCTTTGATCAGGATGCCGCTGGCTAGGTAGTTTGTGACGTCAGCAAACCATGGGGAGTCGTCACTTGTCTCGATCCTCATAAGAAACTCGTGGGGAAAATTGTCATTGATGTTGGACCCACGAACTTCTTTTCCCTCGTAATGCTCAAGACGGGACAAATGATCAGCCGCCAAATTTTCGGCCCCTTTCTTATCACGGATCTCAATGTCAAACTCCTGCAGCAAAAGAATCCATCGTATCAATCTGGGTTTGGCATCTTGCTTGCCAAAGAGATATCCAAGTGCTGCATGATCCGTGTACACGATGGTCTTGGAGAGGATGAGATAAGACCGAAATTTGTCGAACGCGAAGACCACTGCTAGGAGCTCTTTCTCAGTCATGGTGTAATGCTCCAGAGCGTCGTTTAAGGTCTTGCTCGCATAGTAAATCGGGTGAAAATGCTTATCTCTCCTCTGACCCAAGACGGCCCCAACTGCGAAGTCACTCGCATCGCATATCAATTCAAATGGTAATTCCCAGTCGGGAGCTACCATGATTGGTGCATTCACCAACTTCTCCTTTAACAGCTCGAATGCCTTCAGGCATTCATCAGAGAAAACAAACTGGGCATCCTTCTCTAGAAGCTGGGTCATCGGACGGGCGATTTTGGAAAAATCCTTTATGAATCGCCGGTAGAAACCTGCATGACCAAGAAAGCTCCTAATAGATTTCACGGATGTGGGCGGCGGGAGCTTAGAGATAGTCTCAACTTTGGCCCGATCAACCTCGAGCCCCGCATGCGAAATCTTGTGCCCAAGCACAATACCCTCCTTCACCATGAAGTGGCATTTTTCCCAGTTCAACACCAGATTGGCCTCCTCACATCGGGCCAACATCCTTTTCAGATTCCCGAGACAATGATCGAAAGAACTTCCGAAAACAGAAAAATCATCCATGAAGACCTCCATGGAATCCTTGATCATGTCGTGAAAAATAGCCACCATGCATCTTTGAAACGTGGCCGGGGCATTGCACAGTCCAAAGGGCATGCGCCGGTAGGAAAATGTGCCATAGGGATACGTGAATGTCGTCTTCTCCTGATCCTCAGGAGAGATGGGAATCTGAAAATAGCCAGAGAAACCGTCAAGGAAATAGTAAAACATCCTCCCTGAAAGCCTCTCTAACATCTGATCAATGAAAGGAAGAGGAAAATGATCTTTCCTTGTGGCATCATTGAGTTTGCGATAATCAATGCAAACTCTCCACCCGGTGACAGTACGAGTGGGAATCAACTCGTTCTCCTCATTAGTCACCACTGCCATCCCTCCTTTCTTTGGAACCACCTGCACAGGACTAACCCAAGGCGAATCAGAAATCGGGTATATCAGACCTGCATCAAGCAATTTGATGACCTCTTTCTTCACAACATCCTGCATGTTCGGATTTAAACCCCTCTGATGCTGCACTACGGGTTTGAAGTCCTCCTCCATCAACATCTTGTGGGTACAAAAAGATGGATTGATCCTTTTTATATCCATGATCTTCCAAGCTATCGCCTTTTTATGCTGCTTCAAAACCTCAAGCAATCTACCCTTCTCTTCTTCTGACAACCTAGCAGAGATGATGACGGGTAGTTGAGTCGCACCCTCTAAGAAAGCATACTCCAAGTGATATGGAAGTTCCTTAAGCTCAATTGAGGGTGGATCCTTAACCGAAGGGCGTGCTTTAGGCTCAGCAACGCGATCCACCACTTCAAAAACCTCAGTACGTGGGGGAGCCACATGACCTATCAGACAGGTCATCTCTTCAGCAGACTGGACCATAACAGGCGAACCAAAAGTCACTCCTCCAATAAGTTGTGTGTCCACAACTTCCTCCTCAAACGTGCTATGAAGATGATCACTCACATATGTGTCAATAGTCTCGATAAAGTAGAGTGTATCATCATGACTCTGTGGATGCTGCATAGATTTCCCTATATCAAAACTCACTTCTTCATCGTCCACCCTAAGAGTAAGTCTGCCGGTGCAGACATCGATCAACGCTCGAGCAGTGGCAAGGAATGGCCTATCTAAGATGAGAGGAACAATTTTGTCCTCATCCATGTACAGGATCACAAAATCAACAGGAAAGACAAACTTGTCGATCTTCACTAGCATATTCTCAACTATACCTCGAGGGTACTTCACTGAACGATCAGCTAGCTGAATGCTCATACGAGTGGGTTTTGGCTCTCCCAAGTCCAGCTTAGCAAAAACCGCATAGGCATGAGGTTTATGCTGGCTCCAAGATCAGCTAGTGCATTGCTGACCGACAAACTACCAATCAAGCATGGGATAGTAAAACTCCTGGGTTCACTCATTTACTGTGGTATCTTGTTCTTAAGAACTGCTGAACACTCCTCGTTCAAGGTCACATGCAAAAGCTTCTCAAGTTTCTTTTTGTTAGATAGAATATCTTTCAGAAACTTAGCGTACTTAGGCATTTGAGCAAGTGCCTCGACAAACGGTAGGTTTATATGAAGTTGCTTGAAAAGCTCAAGGAATTTACCGTAGTGTTCTTCCATTCTTTGCTTCTTCAACCTCCCTGGATATGGAACGGGGGGACATACTCTCTCACTGGCTCCTTGGGACGTGCTGTACTTGCTGGGTCTCGCCTCAGTTGCACCTCTCCTAGAGACTCAGTCTCAATCTCCTCATCAACCTCATCATCAATCGGCTTTGGTGAAGCAGCCGAAGTGATGGGCTCAGCGGTCTTGCCGCTTCTCAACGTGATGGCCTTCGCAGTAGCATTCGGATTAGGCTCCGTATTGCTTGGAAGTCCCCCCTGTTGTCTCTCAGACAACATCTTGGCAATCTGGCCAACTTGGTTCTCTATGGTCTGCATGGAAGCCTTTTGGCTTCTCAACTCACTCTCGTGCCTCGTGAAACGACCGTCATACTCCTTGAAGCGCTTTTCATTTTATATTCTTTGAGAATTTTGACCAGCTAAGAGTTGACTAAACATTTCCTGAACACTAGGTTCATTAGTGGAAGGCATCTGCTGAGGCCGAGGTGTACCGTATCCTCCAAGAGCTGGGGGGCGTGGAGCGAACCCGGGTGGATGCTGATTTGACGCTTCAGACTTCCAACTGAAATTTGGGTGATTCTTCCACCCCGGATTGTAAGTATTGCTGTAGGGATTATGCTGAGGACGGTATTGGTTTCCCATAAAATCTACATGCTCGTGCGACACCTCTCCAGCCAGAAAATCGCCTACATAATATGCTCCCCCACTCGAGGAACCACTCGAGTGGATCTCCATCACTCGATCAAACTTTGAAGATAAGGCATCCATTCGTGCTATGATGGCGGTGAAGTCATTCACGTGATGAACTCCCTGTCTAGAACTCTTCCCTCGCGATGGCTGCTGTGTCCGATTCTTCAAGGCGCATTTCTCTAAGATCTCAAATGCCTCGTTGGCATTTTTCGTGCCTTTGTCTCTGCTTGAATATGTATCGACCATCATCTGCCCTTGACCATCCAAACCATGGTAGAAGATCTGACATTGTTGCCATTTGGGCAACCCGTGGTGTGGGACCTTTCTCATGAGCTCTTTAAACCGCTCCCACGCCTCATAGAGGGGCTCATCATCGTCCTGACGGAAGTTAAGAATCTTGGTTCTTAACCGAACAGTTTTCTCGGGGGGAAAATATTTCTGAAGGAACTTCTCAGCTAATTGATTCCACATAGTGATAGATCCAGCTGGAAGTGAAAGAAGCCACTCTTTAGCTCCATCACGTAAAGAGAACGGAAAGAGCCGAAGACGTATTGCATCCGATGATGCATCACAAATGGTGAATGTGGCACAAACCTCCAGAAACCCCGCGATATGGACACTAGGATCCTCGTGATCCTTGCCATAAAACTGAACCACATTCTGCAGCATTGAAATGGTACCAGATTTGATCTCGAAATTATTATTATTTATTGTGGGTGCATTGATGCTCGCAGGTAAACCCTCAAGTGAAGGTTTTCCTATGTCGTTTAAGACCCCCGTTTCCTCTTCGTCTGCCATTTCTACGTAAACCTCGTCAAGTGTGCGTCTCCCAACGCGTCTGCCTCAATTGTGGCAGTCACCCTGCGGGCCCGCTCCCGCAATCTTTGATGAAAGTTGCGCTCCGGTTCCGATGAAGGCTCAACAACTTCAGCAACTGGGGTTGAGGACATGCACGACCTGTAAGGAAAAAGAAGGAACACAATGCCCTATGTATACACAAAGATAAAAAGGATTAATTAATTACTTAACATAATTTTTTTTTTCAATTAATCATGTGAGACAAATAAAAACAACTAGACAAAATTTTGTACACTTTTCACAATGATTTAACAAGTAACTCCAACCATTCTTGAGAAGACCGAGTCCCCGGCAACGGCGCCAAAACTTGATGTGCGTGAATTAAATGTATTTTTATTATTATAATTTTTGTTCATACAGATTAGGTTTTAAAATAGTTTTTACTTAAAACCAACTACACACACATAGGGCAAGTGTACCCGTCAGGTGGTAGTATAGTTCACTGGTAAGAACCGGATATCAATCCGTGGACTCGGTGTCTCAGTACTAAATTTTCATTACTTTTAAACCTGTTTCGATCAATGAGTTGATTTCTTGATTGTTTTTAAACTATCATGCAAGGATAAAACTAACTAAATGAATTAACAAGAACAATATCTAAGAAAGGTTGCTTGAATTAAGTATCCACTAATAAACATATGACAACTTTTAAGGAACACTAATGGTGATGCAAGTCTTAGAATCAACTAAGTTTCCAATCAAGGTCCCCTCGTTTTATAAATCTTGGGAAAATTATAATGAACAACATTTTAATCACCTAAGATTCATTCTTTAAGTTCTATTGCTAAATTGATGTTAATTTTTAATAATGAGTTAATTGTTAATCAAAACTCCTAACTCTACAAATTTAGGAAAAGTAACATGAACAACAAATTAATCACCCTAACTTGGTTTCAAGTAAATGATATCTTCATCAAGCTCTTGACATGAATCACAAGCATGGTCATGCTAAACAACAACTTTGGCCTAAATCATCAATCCAACATGAACACAAACCATAGAATTCATATAAACATTCATAAGATCTTTACAAATCTAAATGCAAGAATTCATACTCATATTCAAATCATCATCCAAATCATGTTAGCAATTACCATTCCTAGTTTCATGCTATGAATCAAATCAATCAACTAACAAGATGCAATAATCATAATCTCTACATACGCTTTCCAACACTACATGCAAATTTTTATGATCAAACATTCAAGAATAATAACTTTAAACATGAACATGCATTCCAAGAAACTTGAATAAATACCATCATGGAGATTAACATACAATAATCACCACATCTATTTCCATATTGTCAAGTGTTCATTAGCTTCAACAAAATTCAAACAACACAATTGTTTAGCCTAGAAGGCTCATGATAACTAAGACAAACATAAAGTAATATGGATTGTGCATGAATAACAAGTGAAATACTAGTGTTTAAGACAAGGTAATTAGCTAAATGAGTTGGATTATCAAGTGATACAACCTCCTAAAGGCTCCTTCTTCAATCTCCAAGCTTCCAAGATCAGCTTCTTGAGAGAGAAATCCACCCAAATGCTCCAACTCTCCTTCAAATGAGCTGAATTCACGTATTTAAGCTACTGGGCATTTGGCACGACCGTGCCACCATTTGGCACGGTCGTGCTTGGTAAGTGTCAGGTGCCTTTCTGAGTTGTTGACCAAGTTTGATGCCAAATCCGGAAAGATCCCGCTAAAATTTCCCCGAGGTGGCACGGTCTTGCTTATCGATATCGCACTCGGAAATGACTAAGTTGAACTCGGAAACTAGCTGATCAGAGCTTGTGATTGCACGCGCACGGTCATGCTTGATGTTGGCACGGTCGTGCCAAGTGTTGATTTGGCTCGGATTGTGCAGTCTTATGATAGTGCTTGTGATAGTGCCGACTTCTTGATGCTTGGCACGGTCGTGCCATATCTGGCAATTTGGCAAAAATGTTCCATTTTTGCTCCAATTTGCTCCAAAAGCCTTTGTTTCTTTACCGGCCGAAGCCCGGACTTGCATTTTCACAAATAACTCAAATGAGTATCTAATTCAATGAAAACACAACGAATTTCCGCATTAATGGGGGATATTTGACGTTTAAAAGATGTATAAATTCTTATACATCAGCGACGCACTGCTTGCGCATGCATTTATAAGCTTGGGTACATGACAGAAGCATCAACTTCTTTGAGAGCGTTTCACCGTAAACATTTATTTGATTATCGTTAGGAAGAGGAAAGCGAATCATTTTATCGAAACAAACAAATTCAGCATGATTCTCATGAAGAAAATCCATGCCTACTACGATATCGAAGCTACCTACTTGCATAGGTATGAGGTTGATCGAGAAGATGTGGTTGTTGAGATCGAGAGTACAACCACGTAGGACGGAGTTAACGGTAACGGTTCTTCCGGTGGCGACTTCAACATCGAAAGTCTTTGGGAGTTTAGCGTGCTTACACTTTAAAATGTTTTCGAATTCTAATGACAGAAAACAGTTATCAGCACCAGTATCAAATAAATAAGAAGCATAAATACCATTAACAAGGAACGTACCATTGACAACATTTTTGTCGTTCTGAGCCTGGCGGTGATTGAGATTGAAGGCGTGCCCACGCACAGCCGGTGGTTGCTGCTGAGGCTGTGGTGGCTGTGGCTGCTGCTGCTGCTGCTCTTGCTTCATGGCTTTGTTTCGACAGACATTGCTAAAATGATTCGGATCACCACAAGTGTAACAAGCACATGCCTTTGGGGCTGGTGCTTGCTGCTGGAGCTGCTGCTGGTTGGCCTGAGGAGCTGGTAGAGCTGCTGGTGCCGCTGGTGCTTGAGGAGCTAGCTGACGAGGACCAGTACGGCAGCTGACAGTGAAATGGCCGTAAATGTTGCAATTGGTACAGAAGCGGCAATTGCCTCCAACCACATGGTGATAAGTGCACTTTGAGCACAGTGGATGAGGACCTGTGTACGTACTCTTCGCAGTAGGTGCGTTTGGTTCTAGCAGACTGAAGCGGCTGAGGGTTCGGCGGTGCAAGAAGTGCACAGTTCTTGTTCGGATTCTCTCTCTTGCGACCTCGGCGACTGGACTTCGATTCTCGAGATGGATCGGAGGGAGCTGCTGATTCGGTGATAGCCTTATTCGCGACTTTGCTGTTCTTGAAGTAACCGGCCTGAACACGTTTGTCATTGATTTCTGCGGCAAGCTGATAAGTCTCCTCGATAGTAGCAGGACGAGCTGATTGGACAAAATCTGCAACGTAGTCAGGCAGAGTGCAGAGGTAATTTTTGATTGCTTTCTTAGTGGTGTCCACCTGACTGGGACATATAATACTCAGCTGTTTGAAACGGGCAGTGAGACCTGCGTTGTCGGGTCATTCTGCTTGATATCCCAAAATTCGTTCTCCAGTTTCTGAACTTCATGAGGAGGACATAATTCTTTCACCATGATTTCCTTGAGTTCCTCCTAAGTGAGCCCATAAGCTTCATCGTTCCCGCTCTTGTTGCGCTCCGCGGTCCACCAATCAAGTGCCCTTGATTGGAACACGCCGGTAGCATTGATGGTGCGCAGAGCTTCGGGACATCCGCTTTGGCGAAACGTGACCTCGATGGAATCGAACCAATGGAACATAGCACTTGGTCCTTCCGTGCCAGAGAAATTAAGAGGTCCCCACGCTTTGAATTACTTGAAGCTGAACGAAGTCTTTGGCGCATCATTCTTAGAGTCAACAGAGGAGTTGCTGCTAACAGCATGGATCTCGCTGACAATCTGGGGAATCACTTTGGCCATCAGCTTGGCCACGAGCAAGGCGATACGCTTGTCAGGGTTGTTGCGCTGGATGTTCCTCCTAGTGTGAGATCCCATGGAAGACATCTACACGAAGGGTTTAGATTAGACGAGATTCGATTATAATAGGTTTATGTTTAAAATATTTATTAGTATTATTCATACAAAGCACAAAACACATAAGCACGTATCTACGTAAGCACATAAACACATAAGCACATAAGCACGTAAGCATATAATCACATAAGTACGTAAGCACATATTTTGCACGTATTCACCTTAAATCAAAGTCATGCGTAGTGCGATATGAGATGCGAGTAGTATAAGCGTAATATAAACGAAATAAGCGAGTAAAGCCGCGTATGAGGTCATTCGCGTAATAGAGTTAAGCATTTTAGTTTGGTTGGTGATTATTTAGCGTTTTAGATTACTAACGTTGTGCGAGTTGTGCGTACTTTGTAAAGCGAAGAGCGATAAAGCGAGAAATCGATAATACGAGAAATTAATAAAGCGAGAAATCGAATAAGCGAAAATTCTCAAAATTTAAACACATAAATAATAATAAGCTCGATGATGCGTAAAATCGATGATGTAGGCTTAAATCAATTTGGAGCGTCCTGGGTTTTGAGACAGTGACCACCCAAAGTGGTTCGAAAATTCTCTGAGTTCGGACACACGATTTGGCCTAATAGACAAATGCTCTCGCCGTACTACGGTTAACGACATTTATCCTTCCAGTTACGTCATGTTCCGAGTCATCAAAATAATCGAGACTTTGGTGAGATTGAAAGTCGAGGAGTGGAACTAGTTATTAAGATGCGGGTTTCCCCCCTAACTTAACAACTTCATTCCTAGTTGTGGTTGTGCTCACCGATTAAGTCGGGAGTTCCCACTAGATAGAAATGGAAATTTTCGTCAAGGTCTGGATATCACTCCTAACTCAACGAAGTTATCTCGTGCGATAGAGAATGCGCAGAGTGAATGATCTCGTCGAGAGTTCTTGGTTTTCACACCTAATCTCGACTTGATCACTCGTTTTGTGCGATACGAGCATTTCCAAGCGTGTACATTATGTTAGCCTTAGGAAAGGCATTTAAGCATTCATGGCATGTAGTTTTAGTATTGAAGTCAAAGATTTGGTCAAATTGGGTACTTAGACTTTAAACTAGGTCGAACATGGCAATTCTTCCTAATTTCCTATAGTTATGGCTCTGATACCAATCTGTCACACCCCAACCGATGGCGGAAACATCGGGGTAGTGACACTAGGCGAACCAGATTGTCTCATGAGAAATTCCATAACATTATTTAAGTGACAATATTTAAACGTCAATATCCCATACTATTAACCATAAAATCCTTAAACAAGTTACAAAATTTAAGCATTCTCATAACCACAAATCAAGTTCGATATCCCCTAGATTTCTATTATAATGCGTTTCTAAATGACCAATCCTAATCCATTTGCAAAGTAGACAAATCCTCAACCTGCCACATATGTTAAAATAAAACGTCAATACAATTAAGTAAAGGTGAGCATACATGTTTGCGTACATAATAGATATAAAAGAGTTTAGCATACACTGCATGACATATGTAAGAGATGTGAACTATGCAACTACTTAGATTCAAGCAAACCAACAAACCGCGATTGATCGAGGTATGCGAACAAGTGTCCATATCCTAAAGAGAAAATAAATGAGAAATGAAAATGCGAGCCTTAATAACCCCGGGCCTCCGGGTGGCAGGTCAACCTCTAGTATACTATCATGTTAAGGGTGGCGGGCAAGCAATCAAGCAATACATACAATTCAGCAGATTTCACGTATAGTCATGTAATTCAGCGGGTTGCGAATAAGTGTTTGAGAATTGTGTGATGTGATTTGATATACGAACATATGTGACACCCAAAAGTGCATTTAAGCGTAAAATCGGTTCAAGTATACTCACAGTTGGTGCATTTTAGGGAGGGAGACGGGATCTGATGTAGATGGAATAGAGCGCCGGTTTAGCCTGTAAGCGAACAGAAGTGCATCAGTCTTCTGAAATGCTGAAACGGTTAACGGGTGAGAGAACAGTAGACAAGTTCGGGCGAACTTGACTGTTGGGACTTACTGGAGGTACAAGTTCGGGCGAACTTGTCAAGTTTCCTGAGAAACTGGACAAGTCCGGGCGAACTTGCCCTTTTTGTGGAGGTTTGATTCAAGTTCGGGCGAACTTGTCTAATTCTCTTGGCAATTGGACAAGTTCGGCGAACTTGTCTGAATTGTTGGGGTTCTAGGCAAGTTCGGGCGAACTTGGTCACCATTATGATGACATGTTTGAGCGAACTTGATGTAATCCGAGCGAACTTGACTGTTTTGGCATCCAAATCGTGCATTTTCGCGTCGTTTGCTTAGGAAATCGAGTGTTCATCCCTCCAACCTTAAGCTACTGAGCAAAACATAGGCTGGAGAGGTCTTTTGGAGCGAGTTTAGCCATTTTACAGAAACTCGGGCTAATCCGGGCGAACTTGATCATTCGCACGGGTTAGTCCAGCTTGTGTAAAATGACGATTTCGTTCTTGTGCTTCCGGATCTGAGATCTTGCTTGACAATGCCTCGTTCCACTTCAAAGTGAACGAAACATACATCATTTAGTCCGAATCTTGTGTAAAAATCGATGTTTAAAAGGTTTTACGTAGATCTAAGAGTAGATCTAAGTGAAAAAGAGAAGTTTTGCATAAAAAGATGAAGATTTTCATAAACAGGAGAGTTTTGATGAAAACGAAGGCAAATCCTTGTGCAAAATCGTTGTAAAACGTTGTTGTAGTTGAAAACCGGTTGATTCTTTCTTGGAAAACAATGGTTTTCGGTTCGGGAGGTTTCAGGCGAATTTAGCAGCAAATTCAAATGAGAAGAGGAGCTGGGTATTATAGGTGAAGAGGAAACAAGTGGCCAGACATCAAGTTCGCCCGAACTTGTTACAAGTTTGGCCGAACTTGACCTGTCTCACTTGATTTGGCCAAGTTTGGGGAAAAATCAGTTCGTTGTGCACCACTAGTCAAGTTCAGGCGAACTTGAGGTGATCAAGTTCGGCCGAACTTGGCCATTGGATAGGTGTCATTCGTTAATTCCGTGTTTAGTGTTCGTTTGGCGATTCGGTTCGTGTTAAACTATTACATTAATCGTTTTATCAAAGTGTTAAGCGTTATAAGTGATGAGATACTGTGGTTAAGCGATTCGTGCGAGAGCGATGCGATAGCGAGTGTAATCATAAACCATAACACACATAACACACAAAGAACATAATTAACTGTGATTTGCGATGCGATGGCATAAGTGGTCATTGTACAACAACACACTCGGCTATTAAAGTAACATAGTTACTTGTGATTACGTTTGAGTTAGCGATGCGGTTAATAAGTGATTAGACGTAATATAGTTGTGACAAAACGTAATTAATTAACATAAACCATCCTTTATTGTGGAATCTTGGATTGCGAATACAGATATAAGCCAAGTAAACAGGAACAAAGTAACAACGAAATTTACGAGTTGTTACAATTCACTCTCACATACTCTCTCTCGTACTTCACTTTAGCTATTCCGATAACCTATACTTATTCTCACACTGAAGGGTGGTCACGGAGAGAACCCCCATTCTCCCCGTGGCGAGTCTAACGGTGTTCTGTTTTGCAGCGTTCACCGAGATCCATTTTCGTTCGGCAATAATCGGAGGATTAACCTTTTATGCAGAAACCGCAGCAACAGATCTGATCTGATTCGGCCAATAAGATCTGGTGTTTCTTCATTGGCGTCCACCGTTTACTTTTTTCTTCTCATCTTTTCGTTTGCTTCGCCTGAATCATCAATATCATGGCTGATGGCTCATCTCATCCGCTAGGTCCTCGATCTGAGATTCGACATGTTCATGGGGCTCAGATCAACGGACACGTGGAAGAAGAATTTTTCGGCGAGGCTAACGCTCATCATGACCAAGGTCATGTGAACGTTCTAGTAACTCCGGGAATTCAAAACGAAATGCCACCTGTTGCTTCAATTTTACTACCCGGTGAGACTCTGATCTCGTGGTATGTGAAATCTCAAAGTGCATTAAATGCTATTTACACTCAGCTTTGTGCACATACTGGTACACTAGCACTTCATACTCAGATCCCTGCGGCTTTGGTGCGTGCTTCGCCAGCACCTCGAGTCCTCAGTTATGATTCACCAAACAGAGCACGTGCACCGTCGCATGTGTCTGTTGAAGAGAGAGATATGTACTCGCAATCTAGAACCAGGTATGACTCTACGCCGTCTGGTGGTAGACGTCAAGAAGACACTTAGAAACGTGTTTCTGTCCATTCTCGTCTGGGCCCGCGCTTGTCACAAAAGCGGGACACTTTGTACGACGAATATGACAAATCTTATGAAGAAGCTGAAATTGCATGTAACGACATCGATACCGATACCGACTATCAAAAGATTAACATGGACCATTGTGACACCCTAGGCAAATCCTACATCGGCCGTGGCCAGGAGGGATATTGGTTCATAAGGAATGTCCTGTCTCTTAAAATCACCCAACGCGTTTTGGGCTTAATGCTAGTGGATGAGCGGAGAACTCCACAGTTAAGCGTGCTCAGGTGGGAGTAGTACTAGGATGGGTGACCTCCTGGGAAGTCTTCACCGGGCAACCAAAAACAAATCCGTGAGTTCCTGGATGGGCAACCCATCGGGGGCAAAGCGGACAATATTGGTGGTGCGAGGAGCCGGATGTTACAAATGGTATCAGAGCCACTCCTGAGCCGTTCGGGATGGTGGGGCAAACCTCATCGAGGACGATGAGTCCCTAAGGGGGGTGATTGTAACGACACCGATACAAATACCGACTATCGAAAGATTAACATGGATCATTGTGACACCCTAGGCAAATCCCACATCGGCCGTGGCCAGGAGAGATCTTGGTTCATAAAGAATGTCCTGCCTCTTAAAATCAGCAACACGTTTTGGGCTTAATGCTAGTGGATGAGAGGAGAACTCCGCAGTTAAGCGTGCTCAGGTGGGAGCAGTACTAGGAAGGGTGACCTCCTGGGAAGTCTCCATCGGGGCAACCAAAAACAAAGCCGTGAGCTCCTGGATGGGCAACCCATCGGGGGCAAAGCGGACAATATTGGTGGTGCGAGAGGCCCGATGTTACAGTGCAAGTGCAAGTATTTTCAACCGTTTATCCAAGGATCATGTTGATTATAAACCAAAAGTCCACGCGGTTTATAATCTAGAGGCTGAACATGAATACAATCTGATATACAGACCATCTGAAGCAGCAAAAGAATCAAAGGTTGTGAAGGAAATTGCGTTGGCTACGCTTGAGCGCGCGAAGTTACCCTCAAATGTTGGGAAGTTTAATGGATTGACTGGCCTAGATGACTACTTGCGCCTGTTCACC
The DNA here is from genome assembly GCA_947069175.1 of Scalesia atractyloides. Lineage (NCBI taxonomy): Eukaryota > Viridiplantae > Streptophyta > Magnoliopsida > Asterales > Asteraceae > Scalesia > Scalesia atractyloides. Next base: position 44,580,182 of record CAMTDV010000019.1, on the reverse strand, counting down.
GGCGCTGGACTCATTGGAGGATGGACGTTGCCTATGTGGTGTCACTTATTCGTTCAGACCCTCACTAGGGCTGCACGCCTTTGGTTTGATAACCTTCCAACTGGCAAGTTAACTTCCTAGAATGATCTCAAGGATAAGTTCTTAACTCATTTTAGTCAATAACGACGATATGTTAGAGACTCCTTACATGTGATGAACATCTGACGGAGGGATGATGAAAGTTTAGAAGATTTTACTACTCGTTATAACAAAGAAGTCCTTCAGATTGGCGACGTTCACGAGGATTTGATTCACGCACAGTTTAAATATGTTGTGCGCTGCGATGAAATGATTAAGGTTTTGTCTAGCACTGTTGGTTTGCCTAAGAGTTGGGATAAACTCATGGCGGCAGCCAAAGTTTATGCCCAAACTGAGCACAACCTAAATTCCAACAGGCCACCCTTACCTTAGAATCGTCCTCAAGATCTGAGTAGGGGTAATCGAAAATTCCAAAAAGGATGGAAAGAGACAAATCAAGGGTCATTTTCTCCTTACTCGCCAATGGATGCTCACGTAACCATTAATAAAATAACAAATCAAAAGGCGATTAAGTAAGAGAATCGAGAAAAACAGTGGACACCTATAACAAAGTCTCCGGCGGATGTTTTGAGCACAGAGAATTATCAGTTCAAACAGCCTCAACCCATGAAATACAAGAAGGGTTAGGACCCAAATCTCTTCTGTGACTATCACAAAGATACAGGACACACAACTGATAACTGCATCAGTCTGCTCACTGAGATTGAAAAGGCTTTAAAGAGTGGTAAACTCACACATTTACTCCAGAACATGCACAAGGAGGTTCGACAAATACTGCGCGGTGATGAAGGTCAAGTAATAAAAAAATGAAGAATGTTTCTATCATTCATGGTGGAAAAATGTGCAAGCGCAACTACAAGCGTTTTCACAATGATAATTGGCGAGCAACAAGTCATTTTTCCTATAGTTCCTGGCGGACCACAGGAAGAACGGCCAGTAGTGATTACAGGTATTTTCGGACATTACCGAACTGATTACATGTTTATTGATCCTGGAAGCTCAATTAGATCCAGAGGATAAGGCATTCCTAGAGCCGGTTGATTTCCCTCTAACTGGTTTCTGCAACGAGGCTGTCTTTCCTCTCGGACAAATTACTTTTCATGTAACCCTTTCGGATGGAAAGCATTCGCGCACGATTGAAGTAAATTTTATGGTGATGCCGACGACTTCTCGCCATAATGTTCTATTGGGTCGCCGCGCACAGCACGACTTCAGCATGATCACCTCCACACCACATGTAGCATGTGGTTTCCCAACCAAAACAGGAATGGCTATCATGTATGCGCGTAAAGAAATCATGTCTATTGAAGAACCAGTGGCCAAAGCTGCCAAACCATCACCAAACGAACCAGAGATGTGGATTCTTAACAATAAATATCCTGAGCAAACAATTTTGCTGGGACCTACAATCTCCACAATAATCCGTGCCAAGCTTAAGCAATTATTGTTTCAGAACATCCACATCTTCGCTTGGTCACCTGCAGATATGACCGGTCTGCCGCGTGATGTTGCGGAACATTGTCTAAATGTTTTCCCTTCGGCAGAACCTGTAGTACAGAAAAAGCGCAGCCTTGGCTCAGAAAAACCAATGCAATGAATGAACAGGTCGCTGAGTTATTGGAAGCAGGAATCCTGCGCGAAGTAAGGTATCAAACATGGATAGCGAATCTGGTCATGGTTAAGAAACATAATGGCGGTTGGCGTATGTGTGTCGATTTTAAAGATTTAAATAAAGCTTCTCCCAAAGATTGTTATAATCGACAAGAAGGTCGATTCACTAGCCTCTTTTCGATGAAATGTTTCCTTGATTGCTACAAGGGATATCATCAAGTATTGATGAAGAAAGAAGACGAGGATAAAACGGCTTTCCGCATGGAGAAAGGTATCTTTTGCTACACCAAGATGCCTTTTGGTCTCCGCAATGCGGGCGCTACTTATCAGAGGTTAATGGACACAGTCTTCGAGGATGACATCGGGGTCACAGTTGAAGTTTAATTGATGACCTCGTCATCATGAGCCATACTGAAGACACAATGTTAAATATTCAAAGAATGTTCAATTCTTTACGAAAGGTCAACCTGAAGTTGAACCCAAGCAAGTGTTCTTTCGGCATGGAAGAAGGCAAATTCCTTGGTTTTATTGTTACAAAAGATGGATTTAAGTTAATCCTGAGAAGGTTGAAGCAATTCAGAACATGCCATCGCCAGCAAGTATCAAAGAGATGCAGCGTTTAGTAGGACGATTAGCTGCACTCAATCGGTTCATCGTGAATCACGCTGCAAAATCCTATCCTTTTATTAGCACTTTGCGCAATTGTGTAAAGAAAGATAAGTTCCAATGGACTCCTGAAGCGGAGAAAGCTTTTCAAGAAATGAAGGATTGTTGAGCAATGATCCTTTATTTGTCCGCTTCCGAAATGGCAGTTGGCGCAGTATTACTTGTTGAGCAAACGGAGTTCAAACGCCTATTTATTATGTGAGTAGGATGCTTAATGATCCCGAAACCCGGTATTCATCATGGAGAAGCTTATTCTTGCGCTAGTTCATGCCTCGCACAGGTTGCGCAAGTATTTTTCTGGTCATGTTATCACTGTCTTAACAAATTATCACCTTGGCCAAATACTTTCCAAACCAGATGTCTCGGGTCGTCTAGCAAAGTGGGCAACTGAATTAGGCGGACACAATATTGTGTACAAGCCGCACCCAGCAATCAAAGGGCAAATTCTTGCTGATTTTATAATAGAAGTTCCAGCGGATAAAATACAAGAGTGCGAAGAGATTCAAAATCCGACGCCTATCGTCGATGATAGATTTTGGCTGTTGCATACCGATGGCGCATCAGACAATGATGGAGCCGGCGCAGGCCTCCGTTTGGTTAATCTCGATAACCAAGAATTCACTTATGCCATCCGATTGGACTTCAAGAGTACAAATATTGAAGCGGAATATGAAGCATTCTTGGCAGGTCTTTGCCTCATGATAAAAGTGGGAGCTACAAACTTAACAGCACATGTTGATTCTCTGCTTGTAGCTGGGCAGATCAATGGCACGTATGATGCGAAGGGAGATGTCATGGCTCTGTACTTAGAGCATCAAGATCTTTAATCAGCCAATTCAAAGTCGTGCATGTTAATCGCAGTGAAAATAAACATGCCAACGCGCTGAGCAAACTAGCAGCTACAAGTTTCCAACATTTAGCGAAAGAAGTTTGAATTGAGATCCTGAAAAACCCATCTGTTCCGCTAAGGCAGGTAAGCATGGTTGAAGTCGGAAGTCAATCTTGGATGTCTCCGATTATGATGTTCTTACAGCATGGATCCCTTCCCAAAAATAAAGCTGAAGCACGAAAGATTCAGTATAAGGCTTTAAATTACGAAATGGCGAATGGGATCTTGTATCAAAAATCTTTTATGGGCCCTCTTGTACGATGTGTTGACAAATAGGATACGCAGTACTTGATCAGAGAAATTCACAGGGGCTATGTGGTATTCACACCCGGCCGTGCATGTTCGTGGCTAAAATTATGAACACAGGCTATTATTGGTCGGGCATGCATCTAGATGCCGTGGAAATCCTGCGCAAATGACCATCTTGCCAACGTCACGCACCGAAAACTCTGAGCCCCAAGAATCTGTTAGTCCCAGTAACCACGGCTTGACCTTTTCAGCAATGAGCCATTGACCTGGTTGGTCCATTTCCTGACGCCCAGGCGCATTAAAGTTTATCATAGTGACTGCGAATTACTCCACAAAATGGGTCGAGGCTAAACCTCTTGGTTCGATAACGGCTATGGTGATTCGCAAGTTTATTTGGGAATACATCATATGTCGGTTCGGCTTACCGATGCGTATCGTCATAGATAATGGCACAAACTTAGCTTTTGATGACCTTCAAAAGTGGATGCGTGAAATGAATATAGAGCATGTCTTCGCTTCTGTTGCGCATCCTCAGGGCACAGTGTAGGATGGACTTAGACCTATTGGAAGAGCGGCGCGAGAACGCGGCCATCCGAGAATCTAAGTATAAAACAAAATTGGAAAAGTATTAAAACGCGAGGGTGCACGTTTGTACGTTCTTACCAGGAGACTTTGTCCTGCGCGACAACGAGGCATCCAACGCTGAGAATCCGGGAAAACTAGCACCAAAATGGGAGGGACCTTATGTTATAAATGAAGTCTTGGGAGAGGGCGCATACTCCCTTAAGCGCTTAGATGGGACTGATATTCCCAGAACTTGTAATGCTCAATAGCTGCGATGCTGTTATATGTAATCTTAGTTTTCTCTAAATGCACTGGCCTCGCGCCTTACTGAAATTAGTGCAGGAGAATTCTACTTACAGTTTTGTCACTTATATTGTAATCTTAACGACTGTATCAATGGCTTTACACCTTATCAATGAAAATAACAGTCGTTACTTACATTTACGCTTCTATATATTTTTTTTACAAATGCATGCAATTATTTGGGAGAGTCCAAACACACTAAGGGTACTCTAAATCTCATGAACAATGGTAACACATTACCGTGAAAGGACTAATTTTTGGTTCATACATGAGTTTTATACCTTCACTCATTTGTCTCACCTAAAACAAGTAATTATACGCATGCACATATTGTAATCCAAATATATGATTAAATTCAAAAGCTATATGCGCGACAACGCACCTGTATATAACATAAAGATTGTTTCTTAACACATCTTCAAACATAATACAAGTATTTAATACAAACTTGACAAAGAAATTTTGCATGAAAGAAAAAGGAAGTCACTCCTGTTCAGGGGCAGGGGCTTTGGCTTCATCCTTCTTCTTTCCTTCCGAAAAGATCTCTTTCAATCGGTCCACAAAGTCATCATGAGGAAGCGCAGCATCACTAAGATCCATCACCGGTATTTGCAAGTGGTCATACGCTTCTTTCACAGCGGCGAAAGCAGTGTTAGTATCCATCCCATGTGTGGCTGATCGGCTAGTATCCCATCGCACTTTCAAAATTTCACAAAATTTTTGAGAACACTCGCCAGCCCCGTGCATATCCGTAACTGCACGACGTCAACATCAGCTTGGCAACCGCCTCATCCAACTCAGTTGAATTCAAGTTCGAGTTAGCAATCTGCGCAGATGAATCTTAACATAAGGTCGTGCAAGAAGGATAATATCATATGAGAAAGCAGATACTTACGTCAAAATTCCCATATTGTTGCAACCATGTAAAGTTGTTTGTAAAAGCTTCGGCCACACTCACCACAGTGGCACGTGTAACTTCCGCATCCTCAACTTTTTCTCATTCTCCGCCAGACGGCGGGCCAGCTCCGCCTTCTCAACCTTGACAAGCTGAAGGTCTTTCTTTGCCACATCTAAGTCGGCCTTCATGTGTTCATGATCAAAGAACATAGAGGTAAGATCAGCGATTTCTTTATCTCTAAGAAGAAGAGTCATTCTTGTCTCTACCTCTTTCTGTTCGCTTTGTTCACGGTGTGAACGTGCTTCATCGGCTGCAGTAATAGCGTCGTTTTTCTCTTTCTTCAATTTTTCAATTTTGTTGCGTAAAGAGATTTTCTCGTTGTTATCATGATCGCAAGCCTCTAACCACCGTTTTCGGTCATCGGCATAGAGCGCAACCTCTGCCTCAGCTTTCTTCTTCCAGCCCATGGCTGACCATTCTTCGGTCTTCTTCTCTTCGTTGAATTTGTCTTTTTCTGCCTCTAAATCTACCAACATTTTCTTCACCCGCTCACCTTCCACTCCCAACTTGAATTCGTTTGACTCAAACTCATCCTACTCCTTATTCATGCTGCGCCATTCGCGCACTATTCTATGAGTAGTGGAGGAGGCCTGCGCAGTTTCTAGAAGGTACGCTTGATACGTTTGCTCATGCGTTTTTTTTCTTTTTGAAGTTTGACCTCTGCCGGAGGAAATATGCCCTTGTACCCTTCTCTGCAAGCTTGTAAATCAGTGAAGGTGTCGCCTTTTTTAATTTCCATACTGGCTGATGAATGGCAGAGGCTCTCTTCATTGAATACGATTGATAGTAATAATCCGCTGGAGTCTCTTCATGGCAATTGGGTACTCGTCCTCTAGATCGTCGAAAAATGATTCAAAAACCTGAGCGGCGGATGAAGAGCCAATATCTTTTGACTGGCCACCAGTGGCAATGTTCTCGATATTTGATGAGGAAAGAACGGTTTCGTTTCTTTGCTCATTAGAAGTTATGATCTTTTCAACACCAGAAGAAGATAGAAGAAGATGGGGCAGTAGTTTTTACCTGCTCGCCAGTAGGGACTTCGGCAGAAATGTTTGGTTTTTCCCTCTTAGGGACAATTTTCTTTGGCATATCAGGAACAATAAGTTCTGGTTCACTGCCCCCGGTTTCAGCATTCATCACATCATCATCCTTAGCAGTTTCTTCAGTTTCTAGTTCATGCGATACAGGGATCGATGATGATGGTTTGGATGGTTGAGAAATCTTGACCATTTTCCCTGAAAAAAAGCAAAGATTAGTTATGGATACAATATACATGAATTATTAAACACTTACCAGGTGAAAATTTTGCAGCAAGAGCATCCAAATTACTCTTCTTTCCTATCCTCGCCCTCACAGCTTTCTTTGGCGGTGGTACGGGTGGTTCTGGCTCCGCGTTTTTCCTTTTCTTTGATGTATGACGCACCAAATGCTCTGGGCTTGACGGTATGTCAATCGGATCATTAGGATTGGGTGCAAGGATTTCTGACATATCCACTGGCTCCGCCTTTGGTTTCTTTAAACCTACAGGCGCAAGACCTTCTAGTGAATCAGGCACCACCACGTAATCACACCATGAATCAGATGTGAAGCGCGTACCTTTCTTTGTCTCCATCTTTGGGACATCAGTTTTCTTGGGCAAAGGAACAACGAAAATAGGTCTCTTTTTCTTCTTGGACTCCGGTCCTACGCCCAAATGTATCAGTTCACCTAGATCATAAAAAGATGCGCTTATAAGCCAGAAGTTGTATTGCAATATTACTCAAAGCGCAACAAAAAGCAAATCAATAATATTGCAACATCAACTTAGGCACGGTTTAATCAACAAAAGACTTACCAACAGTAGTCGAGGGTTCCGCCCTCTCTCTTAAAAGAGACAACATACAAAGAGGTAATTGCAGAGAAGTAACCATGCGCAAACAATTACCAACAGAGCAATTTAGATTTTACAAAAAGTTAACAACTTATCCCGGTCTTCTTCCATAGATACCGGTCGATCACGGCGGTCAGCTTTCCAAAGCACACTCATGCTGGCAACAATCAAAGCTCTTTCCGGTAACATGATGCTCGGTACATCTTTCAAATCTTGGTACCTTTCTTCATTTACCGACACAACTATCATTTCCAGAGCAATATCTTCAACACCACGAAACGTCATCTTCATTGGAATAACGCCGGATTTAATATAAAAGAATTTATGCTTCATGTCGTGATAAGATTTAGGAGGTGCAAGCAAGAATTTCTTCGCTTGAAGCCTCTGTTGAAACCCAAGGAACAGTGTAACTGATAAAAAACCCGGAACCGGTTCACCGTTGGGGCAATATTCATTGATCGGCAATATAAACTCAAAATGTCGAGGTCTAACCATTCCCATGGGGTTCAACTGGGAAATATGGAATTTATAATAATCAAGAATCTCCAAGAAGAAGTGAGTAGCTGGCAATCGAAAATTACCGTCTGCAAAATACTCCCAAAATAAGGTGATATAACCGGCTGGAGTGTTCACCGCCGTGTCGGTCTCAGCAGGATATCTCGTATCCCAGATGGCCGGAAATTTGAAACTGGTCACCATCTCATCAAAAGCACTCCGGGACCACTTCATAGTGGGTAAGGAGGATGTCGAAGGCATCTCTGCTGTATCCTCAGGTCTGCAACTAGTCTCCATCGCTAGATGTGTAAGTTAGCAAGAACGACAATCGTCTTTTTGATAACAGAAGAAGAGATGCAGAGAACGAAGAGAAGAAGGAATTCAGAGAGAAATCTTTAAGAAAGCATATAGGAAGAAGACGAATGGGATATCTATTGTTAGGATCTAAGTTTGAATCAAATGTGAGTTTTGTTTCAAGTATGGAAATATGAATGATAAAAAGAGTTTTAATGCATCAGAATGAATGGAAAACTTTTATCACAATTCATGGTCGTTTGTTTTCATATGCTTTGAACTAATTGTAGTATTTGCATGTGAATTACAAACTCCCCCTTAGCGCAATGATAATCGTTTGAAAGTACATATATGCAGAGAAGATAGACTAGTGAATGATCTTCTAATAGATAAGAAACACTGTTATATTCGATGACCTATTTATACTAACTTCCTAACCTCTGAGCATCTTTGATGACGTCAGGGTTGAAAGTGACATCTAACAAACAAATAACTAACCTAACCACTAATTACAAAATGTTGTTAGTGCAAAGCACTGTTACATTGATTAATAAACTGATAAAAGTAAAACACTGATGACTATCCTCTGCTTCTTATCTTCTGGCAGACCTTTGGTAAATTGTAGTATCAGATGATATAATGGCAGATCTTTGGAAGGCAGAGTTTTAGTCGACCAACGATTGTAAACTCTGATAGTTGAACCAAAACTCTGATAGAGTATTTGGATCTATATCATCTATTCCTTTGTAAAGGGTTCAATCCCAACAATCTTCCCCTAGAATAGATGATGCCAAAACACTTTATTTTTGGTCTTTATTCCTCAATAGGAGTTCTCTAATTTGCCCTTTGAAATGTAGTTCAAAGTTGATAGACTCCAAATCCTCCCCACCCTTTTCAAGCTCTAGATTCAGAAGATCTTGACGGTCATCTGCATTTAACCCATATGCATCCTCCATGCTTATCTTGGTAGCTTTACCATCTGACTTGAGCAGAGTCAATTCATGGGAGTTTTTATCAACTTTCCATTTTAGAATTTTTGGGTCAGATGGTTTTCTTGGATGGCTTATTGTTGAGGGTGTTGGTTGCAGTTGATGAGCAATCTTGGATAATGTTTCTCTCAGCACATTGCTTGCATCATCAGAGTGGAAATGGATCTGGTCCATGATTCCTTGTTTGATGAGGTCATGCTTATACCTTCTTACATCTTCTTTGGACATCTCTCTCTGCCTTTTTTTGGTTTTAATGCCAGAATGGATTGAGCAGATGTTTCAAATGTTTTGGTGGAAGGTTGGGTCTGATGAGTTGTATCCTCTGTTTCATATACAGGCTTCTTTGGCAGTGTTGGATCAATTTTTCTTCTTTGTTCAAGCCTTCTATACGTGTCAATCACTTTAACCTCTAGCCACCTCATGATTTGGTTCTTTGACCCATAGTTAATAGCAATTCATTATTTCTTCATCTTCTTAACTTTAAAGTCTTTTCAGGCACTCTCTTGTATTTATTCCAATCTGGAGGAGTAGGCTTTTTGAGAGGATCTTTCAGCATTTCTTACATTCTTTTCACCTCTTCTTCCAACTCACTCACTGTCCAGTCTTTAAATTGTGCCCTTGTAGCCTATATTGCTTATTGTGCATAATGTGATCAATGTAATCTTCTTTAAAATCCTCTCTTTCTGGTAGCTGTTTGCTCAAGTCTCTTGCAAAATCTTCTAGCTTTCTGACTTTGCTCAACTGATACTGTAAGTCATTTTGTATTGCTCTATCAGACTTTCCATGGGTATCCTTTTTTGAGATATCCTCTTCTTGTTTGGCCTTAAGCTTCAAGTATTCATCCAAATTTCTTGGCTTGGGATATCCTTCCAGAGATAGAAATTCCTTTTTGTCTGCATCTTCTTCTAAAAAGAAGGATTTGATCTCTTCTCTTACAGCAGATAAGTCTAATGGGAATTTCTTGGCAAGAGGCAATATGGTAATTTGAGAAGAAGGAAGTTTAACCGCCGTGGTGGTAGTCAGTGGTTGCGATGACAAAGGTAATGGAGAAGGGATGATCTTGTCATCAAGTACAACATTTGTGATTCTCCTTCTCTTGAAACCGATGTTGGGTGATTGTGGTTGTGGAATTCTTGTGGGTGTTGGTAGAGATTGGGTGGAAGTTGGAAAAATGATCATGGCAGTGGATGGGTTAACATCTGTTATAACCTCTGTTGAGATAATGTATGTTGTCACAACAGATGTTGTAACATCTGTTGGTGTGATGGTATTTTAGATTTGTAGGAGGAGGTGTAAGTGATTTTGTGGGAGCAGAGGTTGTAGTTGGATTAGCAACTGGCTTAGACTTTGAAGGTGTGGATGCTGGTTGCCTTGTTTTTCTCACAGGCATCTTCTTTGTTGATGTACCAACCTCTTCTTTGCTTTTTGCAGAGCTATCTTTTGCTCAACAAGAGCCCTTCTCTCATCCCTTATCCTTTCCTTGTTCTTCTCCCTTTCCCTTGCCAAGATGTTTTCTGTTTCATCTATCTTCTTTGAACCATCTGGCTTTGTATAACCATTGTCGGCCTTGAAAGTTTGTCTGTCTCAAGTATCAATTTCTCCCCTTTTTTGGCATCATCATTGTCAACAAAAATGACAGTAGGAGGAGCAGTGCCAGTGTTGTGGAGAAGGTGAGCCTTGATTGCCTTGATGTCTGTAGATGTATCGATGTAACGTGCATCAACCACGTTTCTCAATTCTTGCATGTGGTGTTTATGTTGAAGATCAGTAAAATGTTGTTGTTGAAACAGTGGGTTTAAGGCCTGTTGAAGCTCAGTAGTGGATATGACAGAGGGTTGGCTCTTTGTAGCTAACATCTGCTTCAGTAAATTTTTGATTTCTTCCACAGAAAATTCAATTTTTGTTACTCTCTCCGTCAAATCTTTTTATTTTAGCTCAACACCTAATTTAATAGGATTATCTGAATTCCTACCTGATGTGGTAGTTATATCTATATCATCGTAAACAGGAGTTTCAACCCTTGTTTCAACCATAGATGCCCCTTGTTCTTGGTATGGGGGACTTCCCACATTGACAGAGGTTACCATAGTAGCCTCAACAGTGGTTGCCTTCATTAGAGTCTTAGGAATGTAACCATTGTCCAAATGTAAACTTGGGAGTTTAGCAATTGTTGTGGCTGCTCTTGATGAACTATCACCAAAGGTTACATGTAACCCAAGGGATATATCCTCTTCAGTTGTTGATGGGCTAGCAATAAATAAAGAATCAAACCCAGTCACATTCTGAAGTATATTCTCATTAACAGGTTTGTGAAAAGAACTGGTTAATGTCTGTTCTAATTCAATTACATTCAGCAAAGGCAATATAGCAGGTGGTAGTGTTTTTGTTGGTGAAGGGTGTGGTGCAGAAAAAGACATTGCCTTGGGAGATGGGTTGTGGAAGATAGAACCAAGTGATCCTAGAGCTTCATAATTTGATGTTCCTGTGTTTACAACCTTTTCCTTTTGTGAGGAAGAAGGAGGATCAAAGCCAGGTTGAGATTCTAACATCTGCTATGAAGAAGTACTAGCAATGTTTTCATGTGATGTTTGTGTTATCACATGGTTAACCTCTGGGATCTAATCTTCCAGAGGACCCTTTTTAGGTTTGGTGAGCTTTTTGGTAATTTTCTTTGGTTTTCTTTTGGAAATGGCTGGTGTGGGTTTCAGGGCAGTGGTTGTAGTGCCCTGATCACCAGGAGCAGTTGGTTCAGTAGCAAGAGGTTGAGATTGAACATTTTGTTCTTGTAAATCTTGCTCATCCTCCTCTACTTGTATTTTCGAAACTTTATCCTGATTTGTTATTCTTGTAAAAGTTTCATGAGTTAGGCCGCCTGGTTTTGTAACAACGCCTTGTTTAACATCATCATCAGGTAACTGACTATGAAGATAAATACTCAATAATCGTGGATGCATTAGAAAAGCTTTTTCCTTTTAAATATTATTAAAATTTGCCACAAGATCATTGAACAATATCTGGGAAAAGTTAAGATCTGAACCAATTAAAATAGCATATCCCAAATACTGAATGTTCAATGGAATTTCATTGAAAGCTGTGGTCTTTGCTGAGAAACAAGTTAAAAGTGTATGAAAGAAAAATATGATCTCAGCAGGAAAATTGGGTTTGAAGTATTGTCATACCTTTAAGTTGCCCAATATAACCTCTTTCTAGAAATTCAGCATGCATCTCGTTGATAGGAAACTACATAGGATGTGCCATATCATTCAGTTCAAACACTTGTTCATCAATGTTTAGCCCACTCTGGATAATATGACATAAGGAACATTTTTTGAGAATGAACCTCTGCATTTTCCCAAAATTTCCGTTGTGCATCTTGATAAATTGGGGCTTTGACGGTCAACTTATGCTTGAATTTTGATTCTTTCAACATTTTAATCATCGGATGATATCTGGTGTTAGAATCGATTACTACAAATATTGTTGTGTAGTTATGAGGTGTTTTGATTATAAGTGTGAATGGTGGTGGTTATGGTTTGGATTTTGCTTTGGATTTCACTTTTGATTTGGTTTTGGGTGCCATGATTGAGAGAAAAACCGTTTTGAGAATTTTGAATTCGACACGGTAAAGTGGAAACTCTGTTATGGATAGAACAGGGTTTTATAGGGTTTTTGAAAAAGTAATGATGACGTGGCATTTGATGCAATTGACTGACGAATAACGTCTGACCCCGTATATCCTCTGTTTGAAAAATGGAAGACAGTTGTTTGGAAAACACTGTTTGAGAGTATGGGCAGTGGTTTGTGAACAATGTTTTAACACTATCAGAAGATACACTTTGACAGTGGATAGACTTTTCTAAACGAACAATTTTTAATGCTATCAGTGGTTTGAGCAGACTTTAAGGATTTATTAAAAATTCAATTTTAAACTATTTTTAAGGATGAATTTTGATTTTTCTAAAAACATTTTGATGCCAGAAGACTATTTTTTTAATCCATGTTTAGCATTCCAATCCTAGAGATCAAGCTTTCAAAGGCAGATGTGTCCAAGGCTTTTGTTAGAACATCGGCCAGCTGATCCTTAGTATGGACATGTTGTAAAGAAATCAAACCTTTTTCATAGCAATCCCTCACAAAGTGATGTCTGATGTCAATGTATTTTGTGGCAGAATGAGACACATGATTTTTAATGATGTTTTCAGCTGCTTGACTATCAATCTTGAGTGGAGTCTTTAAAGCAGTTACACCAAAATCCAAAAAGTTGGTTTTGAAGCCATAAGAGTTGAGTAGTGCAACTTGCAGCAGCAATGTATTCAACTTCAGCAATGGATGTAGAAACTGCAACTTGCTTTTTGCTTTGCCAAGATACTAGGTAATCTCCTACGAATTGGATTCCTCCTAATGTGGACTTCCTTGTTGTTTTGCAACCAGCAAAATCACTGTCTTAACCTGAAAGCTCAATATTTCCATTAGCTGGATACCAGATACCAAGTGTGGGAACACCTTTTATGTATCTGAATATCCTTTTGACAACAATCAGAGCAGACTTTCTAGGTGCTGACTGGGATCTGGCACAAACACATGTTGCAAACATGATATCTGGCCTAAAAGCAGTTAGGTACAATAGAGACCCAATCATACTTCTATAAAGAGTTTGATTAACCAAGTCATCTTTATCAACAAAAGTAACCAGCTTTGAGGTTGCCATGGGTGTGCTACAAGGTTTACAATCATTCATATCAAATTTGTTAAGCAAATCTTTCACATACTTATTTTGATGAATGAAAGTGCCATTGAGCATTTGTTTAACTTGTAAACCAAGAAAATATTGTAACTCGCCCATTGCACTCATTTCAAACTCTGCTGCCATGAGTTTTCTAAACTCTTCACACATGGCAGTGCATGAGCATCCAAAAATGATGTTATCCACATAAATTTGGACAAGCATCAAATCTTTTCCTTTCCATTTAAAAACAAGGTTTAATCAATTTTACCTCTTGAAAATCCTATGAATAAGAGAAAAGTGGATAGATTTTCAAACCAAGCTATTGGTGCTTGTTTAAGACCATACAGTGCTTTGTTTAACCTGTAAACATGATCAGGATGAAAGGCATCTTCAAATCCAGGAGGTTGACACACATACACTTCTTCCTTAATCTTTCCATACAGGAATGCACTTTTGATGTCCATTTGAAATACTTTGATGTTGTGGTTAGTAGCAAAAGCTAAGAACAGTCCGAGGGTTTCTAACCTTGGTACATGAGCAAAAGTTTCATCATAGTCAATACCTTCTTCATGTCTATAGCCTTGAACCACGAGAATTGCTTTGTTCTTGACAACAATACCGCTTTCATCTGTTTTGTTCTTGAAGACCCACTTTGTACCAATTGGACTAACATCCTTTGGCAGTGGTACAAGTTCCCAAACTTGTTGTCTTTTAAACTGCATGAGCTTCTCTTGCATAGCTTCTACCCAACTATTGTCTATTAGTGCCTCTTGGTACTTGACAGGTTGTGTGAGTGATAGAAAGCCAGCAAAAAGCCAAATGTTTTGGGATTGGCTTCTTATGAGCACTCCCTCATTTATGTTGCCATTAACTTGATCCAATGGATGGCTTTTGAGGAAAATAAAATCACCTTGGTATGGAACAATTGCATTCTGAGGTAAAGACTGCAGATTGTATCATCTGAGCTATCATCTACTGGTGAATTTGAAGGTCCAGCCTCTGATTGGAATGGAGGTGGAGGTATGGATGGTATGGTTGTGAATGTTTGTATTTTTATCCACATTGGGTGGATTTTTATCAACAGTGTTTTGACTTTGAGAGCAGGCGGAGGATTGAGTATTAACCATTGTTGAACCAACAGAGCTTTCACCATTGTTACTAACATCTGCTCCTCTGCATGAAGGACTGATCTTGAAATTTGGAAGTATACAATCATATCCTTGCTCCTGTGTTGATGATTGTGGTATACGTGCATGGTTAGTCTTGACAGACACATCTTCAAATGTAAATTTATCTAAATCAAACAATTAAGCAGGATTTGCTGGGATTTTCAAAGATGAAAGTTCATTGAACTTCACATTTAGAGTCTCTTCAACACACTTGGTCCTAGAGTTAAAAACATTGTAGGCTTTGGTAGTGGTTGAGTATCCTAGAAAATAACCACAATCAAGTTTGGTTGAAAACTTAGAAATATAATCTTTTAAGTTCAAAATGAAGCATGGACAGCCAATGACTTTGAAATATGAGATCAGAGGTTTGATTATATAAAGCAACTCATAGGCAGTCTTTTGATGCCTGGGGTTAATCAAAACTCTGTTCTGAACATAGCAAGCAGTGTTTACAGCCTCTGCCAAAAAGACAAGGGTAAACCAGAGTCTCCAAGCATGGTTCTTGCAGATTCAACTAAAGTCCTATTTTTCCTTTCAACCACCCCATTTTTTTCTGGAGTTATCGGGACACTAAATTGCCTAGCAATCCCTTTTGACTCACAGAAGGCATCCAACTCCTTATTTCTAAATCTGTCCCATTGTAACTCCTAAATATTTTTACTGGAAGGTCATATTGCTTTTCAACTTGTTTGACAAAATTTTGCAATATATAAGCAGTTTCATCCTTGGAGTGTAAGAAAAATGTCCATGTAAACCTTGAAAAATCATCAACAATGACCAAACATAATCTTTTCTTCATTAACCTCATGATTTTTACAGGGTCAAACAAATCCATGTGCAGCAATTGCAAACATTGTGTTGTTTTGGACTCTTTAATTGACTTGTAAGAACTTTTATGTTGTTTACCTTTTAGACAGGAAACACATGTTATTCACAAGTAAATTGTTTTTGTGGCAAACTTCTGACAAGGCATTGTTTACAAAGAGTGGTGATTGTTTTCAAATTAGTGTGCCCAGGTCTTTTGTGCCATAACTCTGTCTCTTTGCTATAAGCAACTGAGAACAGGCATGCATTAGACATAGGGTTATCTTTCAACATATCAACCACATGCCACTCCTATGAGCAACAAGTTGTGCTTTGCTCTCAGCAATGATTTGATCAATCTTTTTAACAACCTCTGGTCCTACAATTTGACATGTTTTCTTAGTAAAAAAAGATCAATACCCTTTGTCACTCATTTGTAAGACACTCAGAAGATTGAATTTTAGATTGTCAATTAAGTTAACAGTTTCAAATTTGAGATTCCCAGCTTGAACACACCCTGACCCCAACACCTTCCCTTTGAATTGTTACCAAAAGATATATCATCCCCTCCATGAGCTAAGAAATCTTTCAGAAGGGCTCTACATCCTATCATGTACCTGGAGCCTCCACTATCTACATACCATAAACTATCAAGGCAAGTAGAAGCTCCCTGCACATAAGTAAACAATTAGTTTAGATGAGATTCCAAAGCCAGAATGGCTTTGATGGGGTCACAGAGTGTCCATTCTCAAATCCAGGAGCATGGTCAGTGGTTTGAGTTTTGTTTTGTATCCACTGTTGTGAACCAATTCCTGTCAGATGTTTGTAACCATGAGGATATCAATTCACTTTGGGCTTTGAAGGTTTTTTGTAACCTTCATAGCTCATTGGAACCTTTTGATAAATAGGTTGACCATGTCCTCTTGGATACCTGTTTGTAGGTGGAGCATTTGTCACTTGTATCTCTCTGGTAACAGTGGTTTTGTTCAATGCTTTTGTGACAGATGTTTCAACAAGTTCTAAGGTCTGCTTAGATTTATTTCTAGCAGAGCTTTAACTTTCTCTCTCAAGAGCTTTTGCCTTGATCTCTTTTACCTTTTGATCTTTGAAGATAGGCACATCATGAGTTAAGTGATTTGTTTTGCCACATAAAAAGCATTTTGAATCATTTGGGATCACATGTGTTCTATTTATGTCATAAGCTTTTAAAAGAAAACAGTTTTCAGTTACATGGTTTCTTTTGTGGCAAAATTCACAAAACAGATGTTTGATATTTTCTCTTTTCTTTTTATCTGATTTCTTCTTAGCAGATGTTGTAACCTCTGCTGGAGGATCTTTGATGGGAATGATTCTAGCCTTTGGTGCCTTGATACCTTCAATGGTTGAGAAGTCCATTGGCTTGAAATTTTCCAGAATATCACATTCATCTGACCATATGGGTTTGAATTGGTATTTCCCAATTTCCTTAAAAGTTGAGGATCCCTCATGTTTTTCCAGAAAAATTTTGTTTCCATTTTTATCAGTGATTTTTAACTCATTTCCAGCCAAGTTTTTAGGAACAACTTCAACCTTTTCAGAATCAATTTTTGTAACATTTTTAGTGGCTTGTTCTTCATTTTCAAAATCAATGCCAAATTTTTTGTTACTCTTGATCTGTTTGTATAGCATGATTTCAAAACCTTTGGAAGACTCTACCCATTTGTCACAAGTGATTGGGTAGCTTCCAACTCTGTTTTGCAAACTTGATATTTATCTACCATAGTTTGGAGTTGGTCCTTGGTTATGCTAGCTTCATGTTTTAGGCTACCTATCTCAGAGTCTTTTGTGACCAATTTTGTTTTTAACTCTTTGATAAGTTTTTCAAAATTGAGTTCATCATCTAAGATTTTGTTCCTAAGGTATTCATCACCTATTTAATGTTAGCAAAAACTATTATACATTTTTCTAATAGAGATCCTTAAGGATATGAGGTGATACCTTGGAAGCAGCCATAAGAGCACAATCGCAGTCTTCTTCACACACCTTTGTATCCCATGGATCAGATAGAGAGATCTTTTCTTTATCAACAGTGTTTTGTGAAACCACTGGTGTAACCACTGCTCCATCACAACTTTGAACCTCATCAGATTTTGAAACTTGTTCCTCAGACTCATCACCTTCAACTATACTCTCTAAGGCCATTAGACGAATATTTTCATTATCAAAATCACTTTTAGCCATTAGAGCAAAGTTTTCATCTGTTAAATCCTCAGGCAAACTACTCCAGTCAACAAAGCCTTGTGTAAAGAAGCTCTGTTGGTTAACCTCTGCCGGAGTGGTGGTTTGAGTAGTTTGAGTGAAATGTGGAACTTGTTGCACATGCACTTGAGGAGGTGCTTGGATATACTGAATCTGTGGAGAAGGTGTTTGGATATAATGAACAGGAACTGTAGTAGAAGGATGTGCAAAGTGTACAGTGTTTTGCATTTGTGGTGCAGGGGTATAATGGGAATAATGAGCATTGCTTTGAGATCTAGGGCCTGGGTGAGTCACAATTGGACCCGCAGTTTAAGATCTGCATTCCCTGGCAAAGTGTCCTAACCTATTGAACTTATAACATATAATTTTTTATTTATCTAACTCCAATTTTAACCTCCCATGCAATCCATGAAACTTCCTACCAGTCCTTTTGTAAAATTTACTTGCTCTAACACTCAAGAGTGCCAACTGATGTAAAATATCCATTTCTTCCAGATCAGTGGGTTCAAAATGTTGTAGGTCATTCATCTCAAAGACATATTGTAAGAGTTTTGGCTTTTCCCATTTGCAGCAAAAGCAAAATTGGGTGTGTAAGGATCAGAAGTAAAATTGTTTCTAGAAATTATATCAATATAATGATCATAACCCTGATCCTTTCCACTACCAGAACCCTCTTCATGACTATAAGAGCAGTGTTACCCAAGGTATAGTCGTTTGTTGCTTTCCCTGACTCTTGCAATTTCTTTTTCTGGTTCAATTCTCTCTCATATGTGAGGAGTCGACCATGAAGTTGAGTGAGGGTCATCTCTTTAAACCCAACAGATGTTCGAGTAACGTAAACTACAGTCTCCCATTTTTCTGGTAACATCTTAAGAAACGACTATTGACAGTCGAATTAGGAAATTCCACGTTAACCAGTTTCTATTCACTGATGAGACAGCTAAAACGTTCGAACTGTTGTGTTAATGACTCACCTTTTACGTGACAAAACGTTTCATACTGTTGATACAGAACTTCTCTATTGTTTTCAATCACTTCCTCAGTCCCACCGAATTGTTCTTTTAGTGCATCCCATAACTCTTTTGCACTATTGCAGTGGAGCAGTCCAACATAGATTTCGTTGGGTAGCGCGGAAGAAACAATGCTAAACGCTTTTGCATCCAACTCTATTTTCTGAAATCTTGCTCAGAGTAGTTTTCAGGATTTTTAGGCACTTGAGTATTGAGATCCACTGTACTTGGAACGAATGGAATATGTGGTCCAAACATAACGGATCACCAACATCCGGTGTTTTGTTGAGCCAAGATGTAACCCATATGACGTTGCCATATGAAATATTTCATTTCGTTTCAACATCGGCGGTTTGAACATAGATCCAATGTTGGAATCTGATGTGTTTTGAGACATTTCTGATTGATTTTCAACAGATTTGTGTTTTAAAAACTTTGAACGTAATAAAACTCTGTTTCTCAACAAAAACTAACAAACGAATTAGCAGGGAGAGCTGATCTTTCAAATCAAATTAATTTAATCAACTTTTGATTGACCAAGCTCTGATACCAATTGTTAGGATCTAAGTTTGAATCAAATGTGATTTTTGTTTCAAGTATGGAAATATGAATGATAAAAGAGTTTTAATGCAGCGGAATGAATGGAAAACTTTTATCACAATTGATGGTCATTTGTTTTTATCATCATGCTTTGAACTAATTGTAGTATTTGCATATGAATTACAAACTCCCCTTAGCCAATGATAATCATTTGAAAGTACAAAAATGCAGAGAAGATAGACTGGTGAATGATCTTTTGATAGATAAGAAACACTGTTACATTCAATCACCTATTTATACTAACTTCCTAACCTCTGAGCATCTTTGATGACGTTAGGGTTGAAAGTGACATCTAACAAACAAATTACTAACCTAACCACTGATTACAAAACACTGTTAGTGCAAAGTACCGTTACATTGATTATTAAACTAATAAAAGTAAAACACTGATAACTATCCTCTACTTCTTATCTTCTGGCAGACATTTGGTAAATTACAGTATCAGATGATAGAATGGTAGATCTTTGGAAGGTAGAGTTTTAGTCGACCAGCGGTTGTAAACTCTAATTGATGAACCAAACTCTGATAGTGTATTTGGCTTTGTATCATCTGTTCCTGTGTAAAGTGTTCAATCCCAACATATATATAGGCATCACAATTAATACCTCGGGCGACGTGCAACGACTTTTTCGATTCACAAAACCCTAGAACGGCAAGTGGGTGAGTGGGGAACAGTAACAGTGACACGAGCGTGCGTGCCGTACACACAGGCCGTTTTTGCATTTAATGACTGACGTCTGACACTGTTGACAACCTGTCAATAGTTAGGAGACGTCATCTGCACGTTTTGCTGTTTACCTACTCCCCCATACTGATGAGTGACACCTGGAAGGTTTTTTAAATTCAAATATATCATCAACTTTATCCGCTAAAAGTATCTTCATCTTGAAGTTCCCTAACCCTACGCATAGCAGTATTATTATAAGTCCAATACTCCACCTACTTGCCACAACGCATAGGAGCAACACTGGACTGGGGGGACTTGAAGAGGTATGGTCCCAAAACCTTGCGCCAAGCAAGTGACCATACCGTTATTAACATCCAATGACTTGAAGGGGTATGGTCCCAAAACCTTGCGCCAAGAAAGTGACCATACCGTTATTAACATCCAATGACACAAGGCAAAGCTTTGCGCAGGAAAAATACTGAGTGACAAGCATTATTTACCCATGTGATGGAACACTGAAAGGAGTAATAATCATTTAACTACTTTGCACGGGCTCGCACAAGGAAACAAGTTAAACTTGAAGATTACACCTCATATCAGCTGACTTCCGCGCACAAGGGACTTAAGCTTAAATCAAAGGAATCTTTTCTGTTGTAATAGAATGGGCACGTGGCAGCACGTCAGGACACCACAACTGTGGAACATTCTAGAAGCTTTAAATGCACATCGTGCAAAGCCTTATTCAGTTGTATCCGAATGTGACGTGGCATGATCTGGTGCATCCATAAAAATTCATGATGATTGCATGTTTCTTACATAAAGGTAGATGATCGCATATGCCAAGTGGCAATTCCCTAGCCATTGATCAACTCATGATTCATGTGCATGGATGACAAGTTAACTAACTAACTAACGGTGTGAAAAAGATTCCGTTAACTCTCTCCTAAATTTTGCCGTCCAAACCCGGCTATAAATAGAAGTCTTTAGGTATAAGTAAACCATTCACTCTCACATACTCTCCCTCTTACTTCACTTTAGCAATTCCGATAACCTGTACTTATTCTCATGCCGGAGGGTGGTCACGGAGAGAACCCCCATTCTCCCCGTGGCGAGTCTAACGGTGTTCTGTTTTGCAGCGTTCATCGGAGATCCATTTTCGTTCGGCGAACAATCGAAGGATTAACCTTTTATGCAGAAACCGCAGCAACAGATCTGATCTAATTCCAGTCAATTAGATCTGGTGTTTCTTCAACATGTATTTTACTTGTAATACTTGTATTTTACTAAATGTACTTACTTATACGTATAAGTATACTTTTATATTTGTACTTAATTTTTTTATATTTCTTTTCTGGAATTTAATAATTGATAAAATATATATTTATATAATTCTCAAAAATAATATATTTTTAGATTTTTTTGGTAAAGTATATATACATATATATATATGTATATATATATATGTATGTATATATATTGTAGATAAAATATATATTAGATTCACTTGTAGGTGATGTTTTATTGTCCATCTCTTATATATATTTTTATGTTGATACATGATGTCTATTGTCTAGGTCTTGGATCGAGTCTGTGTGATTAGGGCTTGTATATGTTAGATTTTGAAGTATTTATGATGTCATAGCACAAGTTCGGCCGAAGTTGTTAATAGGCAGGACAAGTTCGCCCGAACTTGTCCTGGCCATGCCACACTTCGAGCGAACTTGGTGGTCTATATATACACGTCTTGGGTCTTTGTCATTTGTAACTTTGCATTGTAGACGACGAAGCATTGTCGGTTTGGAGATTACATTGTAACATCTTTGGACGTTAATAAACCGATCTTTAAACAGTAAATCTTGTGTATTTGATTAACTAATCACGTAAATTCCGCATACGATAACTATAGATACAAATTAGGTTCCTACGCATTGAAGGAGCGATCTTAACAAGTGGTATCAGAGCCATGGATACCTAATTTGCTGAGATCTACACAAGACATTCTCTATTTCTACCTATTTCTTTCATTTTTTACACTTTTTCACCAAATTGATGAATCTACGGTAAATAATGGCTAAATTTTGAATATGTCATACATAATCACCTAATAACAAACCCTTGAAACTTTCAGAACCAAATTCAATCGATTTCATGTCCAAAATGTCAAAAAACCATGTTTCATAACCTCACTTCGCTCGAACTTGGACCACAAGTTCCCCCGAAGTTGGCTTAAAATCATCATTTTTGCTGTTGAACAACTTCGTGCGAAGTTGTTGATTTTTTCAAAGAATTTTGATCAAGTTCGCCCGAACTTGTCAAAAGTTGGTTGAAATTTTTTCACAAGTTCGCCCGAACTTGGCAAAAGTTGAAATTTTTCTAAAGATCATTACAAGTTTGCCCGAACTTGTTACCAAGTGAGATTTCTGAAATTCTTACACAAGTTCACCCGAACTTTCCTAAACTAAATCTGATTTTGTTTTTCTGCACAAGTTCGCCTAAACTTGTCTGTTTGCTAATCAATCTTCAAGTGTTTTGAACGTGTTTCAGTCATAATCATCTGATTTCGAGATGGATGATTTTCACAATGCTTTTGCTACGGGAACAACTCAACCTCGACTTCAAATGCAAATGCAGTAAATCAAATGAATCTAGACAACGAAATGGGAACTTCTGTGAAACCGCCCAAGTTGATGAGCATGGATAAGTTTGTAGGATGGAAAGAAACGTTCGTGAACTGGGTTCAAGCGAATCACTTCTATAGTTGGGTTGTTGTTCAACCTGGATATACGTGGCCAAAGGATGAACGTAATCAAGATCTTGCATTGGTAAAGTTCATGCCAAAATTTAAGGATGCATATGTTGCTGAGAAGAAGATGATAAGCCTAATTCAGTAATCAGTGAAAGAAGATATTTTGATCTTGCTACCTGAATGCAAGACATCACAGATGTTGTGGAATGCATTATGTGCAAAATATCTGGGAAGTGCTGAGATGATTAAAAGCAAGAAAGCTTTAATCAAGAAGGATTTTGATATTTTCACGATGATCAAAGGCGAAACCATGAAGCAGATGATCGATAGATTGATATTTGATGGTTCAGATGCGAAGAAACGATCTTCATAAAACAGATGAAGAGATGATTGATAAATTGGATGATGTACTTCCTGAGGGGGAGTGGACGACTTACTTAATGGTATTGAAGAATGGTCCGAGTTGGATGCATTACAAGTTATCATATTTCATTGACAAGTTGGAGGGACATGAAATGGAGATGCTGAAAATGGCCAAATCAAAGAATGCAAATGTTGTGCAAGACGTGGGCCTGTACTACAAAGGATGTGTTCAGGAAATTTCGAGTCTGAAAATTCAGACAACGTTTAGTGCGAATATGAATTCTTCGAATCATTCGTTCCAAAGCCAACCGAATACTCAATCATACCCGAGTTATGATCAGAGTCCTCCAAACACATGATATTCGAGTACTAGCTCAATTTCACAGTTCTAGAACCAAACTAATCAGACAAATCATCCCGGATCTGATTCAAATGTATTCTAGTGCAACATTGTGTCTGAAGAACGTTTTCTCTGAACAAGCGGCCAAACAACATATGACACTCCTTGCAACCGTTGTTGAATCATATGAAAGTTTAGTTGCGGGAAAGATCGGAAATCCAGAGATGACGGCTGAGGATTACGACCAGGTTGATGAAGAGGAATTAGAATTGATGGATATCAAATGGAGCTTAGCATCGATTATCAGAAGAGTCACAAAGTTTGTCACGCTTACTGGAAGTGACATTGGAAATTCGAGCAATAAGCTTGGATTTGATAAATTAAAAGTAACGTGCTTCAAATGTAGGAAAAAGGGGTATTTTAAACGCGAGTGTACAAATCAAGAAGCAAACGACAATCAAAGCCCTTTTGGAAATAACAATGACTATTACAAGAAAGCGTTGCAGTACAAGCCATATCAAAAAAAGAACTCAAGTTGAAGTACAAGACGATTCATCAAAGACAAATGAAAAGGCTCTAGTTGTTGCACATGAGGATGAAGGTTTTGATTGGAATAAATATATTTCAAAGAAAACTGGTGTTGCGTTGATGGCCGAGATTGTGGAAGAGCCGGAGTCAACTGTTGATGATGCAGTTATTGAGAACGCGATCTTAGAAGAGTATTTGCAAAGAACAGAAGAAGAGGAGATGATCTATCACCAGACAAAGATGAAGAACATTATTCCTCCTAATCTTCATTCTAGTTTTGCAGGTTGCTTTGAAGCTACATCGCTAGAGCATGTGGTTGAAGAAAAGAAACCAGAGGTTGAGGAGGTCATTGATGTGACAAAGGAGATGAACGGAGAAAACCTCACAAAGATTGCTGACAAACCAATGATGGCCAATCTGAAACAGGTAGGTTCAGAGGTAAAGGTGATTGAGAAAGAAGTTGTGAAGGTGCAAATTGTGGAGGTTGAAAAACCTTGCACAAAGTGCACACAACCTTGTGAGCAATGTGCTGAGAAAACTCTAATCATAAGCACACTAAATATGCATAACGAAAATTTTAAATATGATTATCGCACGATAAAAGAAGCTCATGATAAGATGAAAGGCACTTATTGCAATATTGAAAAAGCTAACTTAGAACAAGGTGCCACAATAAGAATGTTAAAAGCAACGGTAACTGAAAACCAACAAGTAATTAATATGTACATTAACACCATTGCTGAAACAAAACAAGAACTTCAAGAAATGAAAATTGAAACTGAAAGATTAAGACAACTTTTGCTCAGCTATACGACTAATGCTTATGTTATTGATCATATTCTCCCAACGATTTCGTCAGAAGAAAATGATGTGAAACCAAAAGGTAAGAAGCGTGGAGATTATAGCAATGTTCCACCTCCATTATGTGCAAGTTACTGCCGTAAGAAAGTTGAGGGAATGGAGAAGGCACTCAATATAACACTTTTATCCGAAACAAAAAACGAGTTGCCAGAGAACATTGATGTAATTTACACAAATCCTAACGATGACAGTGAAGTAGTCGTTAACAATGTGGTTGAAAATGTTTTGGAAAGTGAGTCATAATGATAGCAGCTTTGAAAGCGCCAATTCAAGTTTGAACAGTTCGGAATCACAATCCAAAAATGACGATACATCATAAAAAATAGCCTAAAGTGATGATCCTAACGTTGTAACGTACAAAGTTAAGGATTCTGATAGACTATATTTAATGATAGTTTTCCGATTCGAAATGTGAAAGAAGATCAAGTCGATAAATTGTTCAAACTTGTTGAAGTATCATCAGATGATTTGGATAGAATGAGAAAAAGTTTTATTCAAAACCCAAGAAAAATTATAACAACTACCGAAGGAATGGTGGTGATTTTCTTGAGAATAGGAGAGAGGGTTTGGGTTTGGAAGTAGAAAATGAACCGAAAAAGAAACAAAAGTCACCATTTCACATATATAAGAATAAAACATGAAATTTGTGTTTGGGACAAACACGGTTCAGGAAGAGGATTTGATTGGAAAGCAATCGAACGATGAGTTTAAGAAGGAAAAAGAATGTCGTGATAAGGCTAAATCCACAAGTGGAGTAAAACCCACGAGTGGACATTCTGCTGATACTCGGACTTGCTTCAAATGCAAAGAAGTTGGTCACATTGCACGCAAGTGTCCAAAATCAAAGCCTATGCATCAACGAAGAAAGACAACTTCAGATGATGAGAAACTTAAGCACCTAGAGATTGTAAAGCCAATAACGATCTTAAAACGAAATAATGAATCTAACATCAAAGTGAAACCTAAAATTGAATCTGAAATTGAAAAATCAACTTTTGAAAAGCGTGAAACTTCTAAATCAAATGAGAACAAAGATTCAAAATTGTACATCAAGAAAGCTCGAATGAAATCTCAATCATGGGTTGCAAAGAAAACACCATTGTCATTTGAAGGTACAAATACAACTACTACATCAGTCAAAAATGAAAATGTCAATAACACAAAGACTGATCAGAAGTTTCTGAATGATGATTTGCAAGTTCCTACTTATGACATCCCGAATCCACCTAAGATCAGAAAGGATTGGGTTTCCCGCTTTAAATAAGTTCTTTGCATGTGCAGGGGCTCCCAAGATCCTTCTTGTTAGGATCCGAGTTTGAATTACTTGTAGTTTTTGTTTCAAAAATGGAAAATGATTGAGTTTTAAAAGAGATTTGTGGCAGAAATAAATGGAAAACGCTTACTACAAGCAATGGTCATTTATTTTCATCATCATCATGCTTTCAAGTTGGTAAACTCGCATGTGATTCAAAAACTCCCCCTCAGCCTGTGCAATTGAAGTTTGGTAGTAAGAAAATGCAGAGAAGATGATATGTGAAAGTTGATCTTTTGATAGACAAGTTAAACTGTTACACAAGTTTACCTATTTATACTAAACTATCTAACCACTGAGCATCTTTGATGACGTCAGGATTGATAGTGACAGGAAACAATATGTAACTAACTACAAACACTGCTAATACTAACTATCAGTGCTTAGCAGTGTTACATTGATTATCTATCTAGTGACTAAGCTCTGATCTCTATCATCTGATCCTTGTAACTCTGGCAGACCTTTGCAACTTAGTGAAGTCAGATGATAGGAGAGCAGTCTTTAGGGAAAGCAGTGTATATACAACAGAGGTTGTAACCTCTGATAGTTTAACCAAAGCTCGGATAGTGTTATTTGGCTTTGTATCATCTGTTCCTTTCATAGGGTTCAATCCCAACAATCTCCCCCTGGAACAGATGATGCCAAAAACACTTTATTCTTGGTCTTTATTCCTCAGGAAGAATTCTCTTATTTGACCTTTGAATTGAAGTTCAAAGCTAAGAGATTCTATGTCATCAGCATCCTTCTCTAGCTCTAAACATAATAATTCTTGGAAGTCTTCTACTGTAAGCCCATAAGCAGCTTCCATAGATAGTTTAGTGGCATTACCATCAGACTTGAGTAGTGTCAATTCATGGGTGTCTTTGTCGACCTTCCATTTTAGAATTTTTGGGTCTGAAAGTTTTCTTGAAGGAGCTTTTATTGCTGAGGATTGAGAAGGAGCTATTTGTGATAAATCTTTAGCTAGCTTGGCACTTAAATCATCAGTTGGATAATCAATCATGTTCTGTATACCTTCTTTGATAAATGTATCCTCAAACTCTTTGACAGTCTTTTCAGACATCTCCCCTTGCCTTTTTCTGTGTAACAGGGCAAGTATGGAATGAGCAGATATTGTGCCGGACTTTTTGGAGAGTTGGGCTTTGAGAATAGCATCTTCTTTTGAATAATCAGGTTTAGGAGGCATGGATGGATCTTTTTTCCTCCTTTCTTCCAACTTTTTGTAAGTGTCTATCACCCTGACCTCACCCCATCTCATCACTTGATTCCTTGAACCATAATGATTCTGAATTAGTTCATTCTTCATTCTCTTCAACTTTAAGTCTCTTTCAGCCATATCTTTCTTGTGTAAATCTTAGTTGGGAGGAGTTGGCTTTTTAAGAGGATCTTTCAACATTTCTTGCATTCTGTTGATTTCTTCTCTCAGCTCATCTAAGCTCCAATCCCTGAACTGTGCCCTTGTTGCCTTATACTTCTTGTTCTCCATGATATACTCAATGAGTTCACTTTTGACCAGCTTAACTTCCCTTCTGAAATCTGGTTGCTCAGGTTCTTGACAAAGTTTTGTAAAATGCTGGCTTTACTTAGTTGAAAGGACATGGCAATCTGTATTTCTCTATCATCTTTACCAGCTGATTCTCTTTTGGCAATATCCTCTGCTTGCTTCCGTTTCAATTCAAGGTAATCATCAACATTTGCAGGTCTTGGATAGCCATCAAGGGATATGATTGTTCTTTTGTCAGGGTCATCCTCTGAAAAGAAACTTAGTATCTTTTCCCTGACTGCTGGTAAATCAAGAGGATACAACTTTGCTGCAGGAGTAATTTCAAGAGTTGAAGATGTTGTAAGCACTGATGTGGAGATCATTGGTTGTGATGATAGTGGAAGAGGTGCATGAATCTCATCATCATTTATCACTTTTGTGATCTTTCTCCATTTAAACCTTAAAGTGGGTGATGGTGGTAGTGGGATCTTAGGTGGGGTGGATAATGGATGAGTTGATGTGGGAAATGTGATCATGGCAGTGGATAGAGTTGCATCTGTTGCAACCTCTGCTGTATCAACAGATGTTGACACAACACGTGCTGTAACATCTGCTTGTGTGGATGTGGGTTATGGTTTTGAAGGTGTGATAGGTTTTTGAGAGGCAGAGGTTTTAATGGTTTGATTGGTTGTAGGCTTAGTTTTAGGAGGTGTGGATGTTGGTTGCCTGGCTTTTCTAGCAGGTATCCTCTTTGATGACGTACCAACCTCTCCTTTTTCTTTTTGCTGTTCAATCTTTTTCTCAACAAACACTCTGCTCTCCTTGATCACTGTCTTCTTGTGACTAGCCCTTGCCTTGGCCACAGTTTCATCAGTTAAATCTATCTTCTTTGAACCATCAGGTCTTGGAATATTTAAAGTAGGTCTGGCCTTATCATCATCTATTTTCAGCTTTTTGTTTCCCAAAGGTTTCTCCCCCTTCTTGGCTTCATCTGTTGTAACAAAGATAACCGTTAGAGGTGCATGGCCAGTGGTTGTGAGTAGATGAGCTTTGATGGCTTTAAAGTCTGCTGCAGTGTCTTGATACCTTGATTCAACCATGTTTCTAACATCATTCATCTGGTGCTTGTGTTGTAGATCCAAATAATGTTGTTGATGTTGAAACAGAGGGTTAAGAACTTCTTTGAGATCAGCAGTGGATAGACCAGAGGGTTGACTTTTTGTAGCTATCATCTGCTTCATGAAACTTTTGATTTCATCAACAGAATTTTCTATCCTTGTCACTCTCTCCGTTAAATCCTAGTATTTTAGCTCATCATCTAATTTAATAGGATCATCTGAACTCCTACCTGAAATGGTAGTTGTATCTATGGTATCATTAGTAGTGGTTTTAGTACCAGCTTCAACCATAGATGCCCCTTTGCCTTGGAACTTGGGACTTCCCACAACAGAGGTAACAGTTGTTGCCTCAATAGTGGTTGCCTTCAACCAAGTCTTAGTAATGAAACCACTGTCCAACCGAGAACTTCGAAGTTCAGCAATTGTAGTGGCTGCTTGAGTTGAACTATCACCAAGGGTTACATGTAACCCAAGGGATGTAGCCTCTTCATGTGCTGATGGGCTAGCAACGAATAAAGAGTCAGACCCAACCTCTTGATGAAGTATATTCTCAGTAATAGGTTGTTGAGAAGTGCTGGTTTGTGCCTGGTCTAATTCAATTGCATTCAGCAATGGTAAAATAGTATGTGGAAGGGTGGTCATTGGTGAAGGTGGCTGTGTAGAAAGCGATAGTGCCCTGGGAGAGGGGCTGTGGAAGATAGAACCAAGTGGATCTATAGCTTTGGTGTCCCTGTGTCTACAACCTTTTCCTTTTGTGAGGAAGAAGGAGAAGTTTCAAAGCCGGTTGGAGATCTTTGAACCATCTGCTGTGAAGAAGTTGCAGCCGTGGTTTATGATTTTGGTGCTGTCACTGGGTTAACATCTGGGATCTCATCTTCCAGAGGACCCTTTTTGGGTTTGGTGGGCTTTCTGGTAAGTGTTTTGGTTTTCTTTTTGAGGATTTTTGGTACGGGCTTCAGAGCAGCGGTTGTGGTGCCCTGAGCACCAGGAGCAATGGACTCAGTAGCAAGAGGTTGAGTTTGAACATTTTGTTCAGGGTAAAACTTGCTCAGCCTCCTCTACTTTTGTTTTCGCAACTTTATCTTGGTTTGTTATTCTGGTGAAGGTTTCATGAGTGAGGCAGCCTGGTTTAGTCACAACGCCTATTTTACTTTCAGGACCTTTAATTTGATCTTGTAAGTAAACACTTAGAAAACGTGGATGAATCAAAAAAGCTTTTCTTTTTGCAATATTTTGAAAATTATTCACAAGATCATTGAACAGTATCTGGGAGTAGTTAAAATCTGTTTCAGTTAAAATCGCATACCCCAGATATTGCATGTTCAATGAAATTTCATTGAAAGCAGTGGTTTTTGCTGAGAGACAAGTTAGAATTCTATGAAAGAAAAATCTCATCTCAGCAGGAAAGTTAGGTTTAAAGATGGTCATACCTTTCATCTGGCCTACATAACCTCTTTCCAGAAACTCTGCTTGGATCTCATTTTGGTGAAATGACACAGGGTGTTCTATGTCATTTAACTTGAAAACTTGAGAGATCGATTGGGGGCTAATTTGCATCAACACTCCCCCTACTCTTGAGATTATTGTATAAGGAACACCAGTAGCAGTTGAGTGAACTGTAGCATTATTCCAGAAGTCACGAAGAGAATCAATGTAAATTGGGGCTTTGACTTCTAACATGTGCTTGAATTTTGACTTTTGCAAAATTCGAATCATTGGATGATAACGAGTATTTGCGTCGTTTGCTTCAAGTATGGCGGTGTAATTATGTGGGGTTTTGATTATAAGAGTGTAGGGTGGAAGTGCTTGTGTGGATTTCTTCGAAGATTTTGATTTGGGAGCCATTGTGTTAGAGAGAAAAAACTGTTTTGAGATTTTTGAAATCGACACAGTTTAGGGTAAACACTGGTGAGGGATAAAACAGGGTTTTTATAGGGTTTTGAAAAAGTGAACATGACGTGGAATCTGTTGCAAGATCTGATGGCTAACATCTGGCCACGTGTAACTATGGTGAGTTGTGGAAATCATTTGACTTGCTAGACAAGCCTTCTGAAGAAGACATTGCTATTCTATATTATCTATGTTAGTCGGCTAATCAAGAGTAGATTATTAGACCAACAGTGGTTAATCAACCATCTGTTGGATCATCTTCCTCTGGTGAAGGTCCTAGCAGTAGCGATGTTCAAGACGAACAAGTACCTGAAGCACAAGAAACACCAACTACAGAACCAGGAAATGCTACAGAAGAACCCAGTCTTTCTCAAGCACATAATTCCGACTCTGATGAGGCTCCGACTTTTGATGATGATGGAGAATCTTCTTCTGATGAAGAATCTGAGCAGATAACAAACATGTAAAATCAATCTGCTGGTCTGAGTTCTCGATATGAAGCGTCTTCTAGTGCTCCTGTAGTTGATGTGGTGGTTGATATGAATATTACTAATCAGGAGAGTACAGCTGATGTTCCTAATGAAGTGATGCCAAGATCTTATTCATACCATCCATCAAACACTATAATTGGAGAATTACAGACTGGTGTGAGAACGAGAAGCCAGATTAACAAAGCTTTGGGTTGTTTTTACACTAAAATAGCTCTAGCTCAAGATTATTGAACTTATCAGTGCTTCATATCCCAGATAGAGCCGAAGAATGTTTCTGTAGCTTTAGGAGATGAGAATTGGGTGCTTGCGATGTAAGAAGAATTATTACAATTCGAAAGGCTGGGAGTACGGAAACTTGTTGACCTTCCGGAGAATCAAAAGGCAATTGATACTAAATGGGTCTTCAAGTGTAAGCGTGATGATCGTGGAGCGATAGTGCGAAATAAAGCTCAGCTCGTTGTCAAAGGTTTTCATCAACAAGAAGGAATTGATTATACAGAAGTATATGCACCAGTTGCAAGATTGGAGTCAATCCGCATTTTCCTTGCATTTGCTGCTTGGAAAGGTTTTAAAGTGTATCAATTAGATGTGAAATCCGCTTTTCTGTATGGTAAGCTATGAGAACAAGTGTACGTCGGCAAACCACTGGGTTTTGTCGATCCGCTGAACCAAAAGAAAGCCTATCTTCTGGATAAAGCATTATACGGTTCGCATCAGGCCCCGAGAGCCTGGTATGAGACATTATCTCAACATCTTTTTGGCAACGACTTTATTAGAGGAACAGTGGATAGTACGCTATTTACCAGAGAAGTTGGAAGTCATCTGATTATCGTACAAATTTATGTGGATGACATGATCTTTGGTTCGACAAATGACGGTCTTTGAAAAGAGTTTGAAACTATCATGAAGAAGAAATTCGAGATGAGCTCAATGGGTGAAATGAAATTCTTCCTCGGATTGCAAGTCGATCAGTTGCCAGGCGGTATTTTCATCCACCAAACTAAGTACGTTCATGATATATTGAAGAAGTTTGAGATGGATTGCATGAAGCCGTTATCTACCTCTCTAGCACTCAATCACGGAATTTGCATTGATGAAATTGGAACCAAAGTTGATGATACTCTTTACAGGTAGATGACAAGATCACTCATGTATCTGATGGCATCTCGCCCAGATATAATGTATCCTACCGGCCTCTGTGCATGATATCTGTCCACTCCCTGAATATCTCACATGCAGAACGTGAAGCGTATTTTCAGATACTTGAAGGGATGTCCAAGCACCGGCTTGTGGTATCCAAAGAATGACAACTTCGATCTGACAGGATATGCTGACTCTGATTTCAGTGTTGACAGATTGAACGCAAAGTCTACGACGGCCGATTGCCAGTTCTTCGGAACACGATTAGTAACTTGGCAGTGAAAGAAACAAACCACGCTCGCTCTCTCTACTTGTGAGGCACAGTACATCTCAACTTCCAGTTGTTGTTCACAAATTTTGTGATACAAAAACAGATGAGAGACTATAGATTGCAATTTCTTGACACTCCATTATATGTAGACAATAAGGCCGCAATTGACATAACTAAAAATCCAGTTCATCACTCTCGAACGAAACATATCGAGATTCGCTACCACTTTATTCGCGATTGTTACGAAAAAGATTGGTACGAATTGAGAAAATCCACACCGATGAAAAAAAAGTTGATTTTATACCAAATCTTTCAGTCTAACACGGTTTAAATACTTAATGAGGCTTAACGGTATAAAAAATCTTTTGATAGGTGCGGAAGAAGAGGTTGAATATGGATCGGACGACGAGTTCTCGTCATCCTCATTGGTTTGTTATCTTTTAGGATTAGAATTTCTTAAAAAACTAAAATACAAAAATATGTTTTTGATTTTAGGGGGAGAAATGAAACGAGAAAATACAAAAACATATGAAAAACCAAAAGGTACAAAAAATGAAAAAGACAAAAAGAATTTTGTGTCAAAAAGGAAATGATAGTACATCAGTGGACTATCACAGTATGCTAAGGATTTGTAAAGTTTAAAAAGTATAAACTAGTCTTACTATAGATGTGTCGATAGGCTTTACACATTCAGAAAATTGTTTCCGGGATATAAACTAAATTTTACAACTGCTTAAACTTGTGGATTAACATCTCTCAGATATATGGACTTAGTACTCCGAAATTTCGTTTGAGAGATTGGTTTATTCTGAGATACGAGGTCTTTATAGATGATTGATATCTTGGGTTATACAAGTTCTTCTGATTTTGTGTAAGCAATGGCCTAGAACTTCTATAATGCTTTTGCTAAAAACCCTAAACTGCAGCAAAATTGAAAGAATCGAAAGATCTAATCAATCACAGTGCTTAAAAGATTCCATTTTTGGAACACACCTTAAAGTCGAGCCTTCATCTCTTTGTTGATACGGTGGTATTAACCGGAGTTCTCAAGGCTTCGCATAACCCAAATACAGATATCAATTATGCTATACTCACCTGTAAGATGAATCTAGGGAATCTTGATAAAGGAGTATATTCTGAGATGGGAACCATAGTTGAGTCAAGTTTCATAATTCTAACTAAGATATCTTGGAACAATTAAGAAATGTGTCGAAGTTTAAGTGAATATATCGACAATCTAGGTAAACAAGTTTAGAACTTAAAGTCATCAAAAGGTCAATGGTACTGGTGATGCGTCTCAATCAACTGATATGATCCTTAGACAAGAGTTCACAAAAATATGTCTGTAAATATGTTTATACATAGTTTATTTGATTTCAGATTAAAACCTAAAAAGATTTTCAATGTGTTTTAACATAAACTTTGGAAAATTCAAAACGATTCTGTTTCTACATTGTTTTCAACAGCCAATGATGGAAAGCGGATCTTCGGAGTTCGGAATGGTGTAAGTTGTTGAAAATCTGATGGACAACGGGTTGGAGCTAATCTGTAAAATCAAAATAAACAAAAAACGATGAAAAGTTCATTCATTTGAAACTTTAAATTTGAAGAAAATATCAGTTTGTTCATAACGGGTCAAACCGAGGTCATTAACTTGGACTCAGTGGACAAATCGGTTAACCAAGGTCATTAACTTGGACTTGGTCAACTGAGTGGATTTTCATAACTGGTAATCATGTGAAAGTTCAGGGTCTAAAGTGTAAAAAGTTGAAAAATGTATTTTGATCCTGAACAAGTTCGACCGAAGTTGTTGTTCATATAGTGTAATAATATAAGACAACTTCGGGCGAAGTTGTATGATGAAAAGTGGTGATTGGGAGTCAAGTTCGCCCGAAGTTTCCTGTAGTATATATAGTCAACTTCGCTTCAAACGATCATTTCATCTGATCTTACATCTTCGAGCGAACTTAAGTGTGAGTTGAGAAATTTGTGAAATTGTAAAACAAGTAACGTTGTGCTGCTAAAATCTAGACCTGTTATAAGTGATTTGAACCCTTATGAACATGGCAGAGGTATAATTTGGTTGAATCATCCATAAAAACGTTGAGTTTGAACAATTTGAACATAAACCTGTTAAAATCAAGTAGATCTAGGGTTGTTTTTAAACAAATTGAACAATGAAAATTGTGTATAAACATGTTAATAACATAAACGAATAAAATATTTGAACCATTGGACTGTGTTTGTTATTTGCAGGTTGTTTGGGAGAGACGACAAGTTCGCCCGAACTTGTTGAAGTTGTTTTGCATCAACTTCGTGCGAAGTTGTCCATAAAAAAGAATTAAACATGATGATACAACTTCTAGCAAAGTTGTTATTGAAAATATGAAATTAACTTGTGTAATACAAGTTCGAGCGAAGTTGTTGATGAATGTATTAGTCCAAATATGTCAAGTTCGCCCGAACTTGATCTAATTGTTGTTAAAATTGTGAAAATGCTAAGTGTTTGATTTTGTTATGTCCATAGAATATTCAGCTTTCGTTTTCGAAATTTCATAATACATGCGTATCTTTGGATGAGAAGATATATCCCTCGTTGGCTGCATTTTCAAATATTCTTGAATTTATGGGAAGGATTCCAATCACTAAGGCAATTACAGACAAGCACGTTCGCACTTATACTTTTTCTGGAATTCGGCGACTTTTAGTGAAGCAACAAATGTTATTACTTCTGATGTTCGAGTTGGATACGAAGATAAGGAGATAAAAGTTTCGAAAGCAGATATTCGGAGGGTTTTAGAATGCAACGACAATGCAGATGATCCAATTAGCTTCGAAGAAAGAATGGTTAAGGGTTGTTTCTTTCGAATGGGATGCGAATGAGCCTACATTGAAGAAAGGTGGTGTTCCTCTTCTGTATAAGTTCCTTATTCACGCCATTATTCACTCATTCAGCCACAGGAAATCCGGTTTAGATGATATTCAAGACTATATGGCTTGTATGTGATAGCATTGGTGCTTAACAAGAAATTCAACTATTCGAAAGTGATTTTCAAGTTTATGTCAAAGAATTTGGGCAGAGATAGATTGGTGATGTATCCAAGATTCGTCCAGATGTTGATAGATGAAAAATTCAAAGACATCCCAAAAGATCCAAACGATATATTGTACTTGAGCCACATGGACGAGACAACTCTGAAGATGCTTAAGACGTTTCAGAGACAATCTTCTGCGCCGACTGCAAAACCAGTATTTGGTGCCATAGTTAAAGCTGATTATGTGTCACCACCTGATGATAACTGGAGGAAAGATGGTAGCGGAGATGATAAGGACAAGGTTGAGCTGTTAAAGACGTTCAAGGAAAAATAGGTGATTGGTATATTAAAAAGGTTGTTGTCGTTGAGAAGCCGAAACAAAAAAGGACTTCAAAGAAAGTTGAAACTATGTTAATAGACGAGCCTGATGAGAATCCTCAGAATGTTGAAGGATCAAGTGCTGTAGGCAATGTTGAAAGTGAAAAAGTTGAAGCTGGTACAGCGGGTGGTGAACGTGATGATGTTATATCTACTACTTCTGAAAAAGATGATGAATCTTCTAAAGATTCTACTGATACTCATCAGAGAGAAGCTGAGAAAGAAAAAGAGGAAGAACATTTGAAAAAACGTGGTGAAGACTTATTTGGGACGTCTGCTGAAGAAGGGTCTGATGAAGAAAGGCCTAAAAAGAAATCAAAGCGTACTAAATCAAAGGCCGGTGATTCAAAGAAAACAACTGGTTCTCCAAGCAACAAAGGTAGAAAGAAACCTTAGAGTTGCTGATATTTGAGCCAGAAAAAGAAGAAAGGAGTTACACAAGAACCTCCTGTTTCTGATTTGCAAGATATACCAATTGTTGAAACTCAAGAGCCACCGATACTGCAACTCAAGAACCACCATTTGTTACTGTACAAGATGAATCAGTGGTTAAGATTACTACTGAAGTGCCAGTTCAGAGTACACCTCAAACAACGCCAAAATATGCTACAAAGGGTACTCCTAAAGTGACTCCAAGATCGAAGCAGTCTACTCCACAAAGCGCTAGAGCTAAAGAGTTTAAAGATGATTTCGGCAATATTCCCGATGATGTTACTCATCCTGTCACAGCTGAAGATCTTGAAAATTGGTTTGAAGATACTCCGATAGATGTGTTAGACAAAAGGATAAAAGCTCTAGAAGATAAACTTAAACAGAATGAAATCAAAAAAGAAGCTTTGGAGAAAAAAGTAAAGCAGAGTGTGGTCGAAAAAAGAAATTCTGCAAGATAAAGTTAAATTTCTCGAAGATGACAGAGGTTATATGAAAGCGATGGTTGATAGTCTGAGTGCTGCGAATGAACGATTAGAGAAAGAGATCGCTAAACTTAGAACTGAAAGAGATCAGAATGATAGAAGGTTTGCCAGGCTATAGAAAGTTTTAACTAATAGCTTGGGTATTGATTTCAGAGCAGAATATGAAAGACTCGATCTACAAAAAGCTAAAGAGAAAGCTGAAAAAGAACTAGCAGATCAGGGAAAGGGTAAAGGGATTGTTGATGGTGTTCCTAAACCAACAGAGGAGCCTGTGGTTGAAAAGATTGTCGAATCAGCAAAAGCTCCAGAATCTGAGATTGTTCCTGAAGTTGTATCTGTTGTTGAATCTCAGGAAGCTGAAAAGATTGATGAATCTGTCAAAACTTCTAAGAAAGAAAAAGAAATAGAAGAGAAAGACGACGATGATGAAGATGATACGAAAGATGATTCAGATCATGATGATGGTGGTGATGATGATCAGGGTGGTGTTGGTCTAAAGATTGATTCTGCTAAGGTTCACACTGATTTTGATTTTGAGTCCTTGATAAATGATGAAGTGAACATGGAGGATGATCAGAGTAAGGGGGAGCATACAGAACAAACAGGGCCTTAAGATGATGATGTTTCTGATGAGTTGCTATGCCTGTTGCTGATGTTCATGATAAACCTTGATGATTATGTTAGATCGGAGTATTAAAGAGGGAGAATTCGTTCACAATTACACGAAAGAAGAGTTGGCCAAAATGTTCGAAGTAGATGCTGATTCTCTCGAGTTTGATTTTGAAGAAGAGTTGGTAAACATGAGTACTTTTGAACAATAAGATTATGTGTACAAGCGAGTATCAGAAGCTGATGATTATGATCGTGTTATTTTTGAAGATGTTTCTGACGATGAAGTTGAAAAGTATTCTGGTATCAATACTGACAGTTTTCCAACGATTGAAGAAGTCTTGAACCAGATTGATGTGGAACTGTTAAAACAAAAGATTGATGAAGTAGTCAAAGAAGGAAATATCCCGAAACGTTATTCCAAAGAACATATTGCTGAAGCAAAGAAGTCGTGGTTTAAAGAAATGCCTAAAGAAAGAAAGTTCAAACGACCACTAGCATTCTTTACTCCTGATAAAGACAAGTCACTTGGTGATATTCTAAGCTGGG
Source organism: Scalesia atractyloides (assembly GCA_947069175.1). Classification (NCBI taxonomy): domain Eukaryota; kingdom Viridiplantae; phylum Streptophyta; class Magnoliopsida; order Asterales; family Asteraceae; genus Scalesia; species Scalesia atractyloides. Next base: position 44,541,974 of record CAMTDV010000019.1, on the reverse strand, counting down.
GATAGATTAGAGAAATTGATGTTTATGCTATCAAGAGAGAATTCGGGGTTCAATACTTCAGACATCTTACTGATATAAAGACGTTACCATACTGGGATGTTGAAGAATTGGTTCAAATAAGAAATATTAGTCTTTAAATGAAATTCAATGAACAATAGCTATGGAGAGTTATAAAGTTTGAAGCTTCAAGAGGTTTTGAATTATGGAAGTCGTTTATTCTGTAGCGAAGAGTTAAGATTGATAAGAAGACAGGTGTAAAGGATGTGACGCTGGTAATGAAAAGGCCAAGGGCTATGAAGAATATGCCGTTGAAACCTATTGAATAAGACTTTCATCCTTAGTTCCTGTGGTGGCAAACGGATCCTGAAACATGTGAAGCAGTGATAGTTTTACGAGCTGACGAAACGTGGGATATCACTAAAGAAATAGATCCTAAATGCATTGTAAAACGAAGGATATGGGGATTGTGGCGTACTATACGTATACTAGACCCGATGTGGCTAGTAAATTGTTCGAAAGAAGATGTGAAGTGTTTATTCTTCAACAAGATTTGTTTCGATAAACGTGAAGAAGTTCAAGCCAAACAATACCAAGGTGTGATCAATGTATGTTATGTACATGGTATTAACTCCGGGCATATGTGGGAATCAAGATGGAGAGAATTGGAAAAAGAAGAGTTTTTGAAAGAGGAAAAGCGTCTCGAGAAGATACATGAAAGGGTAGAGAGGCAAGGCTTAGAAGATTTCAATTCATGAAGTGGGCACCTTCTACTGACCAAACGCCGATTCCAAGACAAGAACGAAGAAAGAAGCCGTATAAGCACTTCTTTGGTTGTTAGCGTCAAAATTTGAAGACAAAGGCTTTTGAAGACTGATCAAGACTACGACAATATCCAAGGGGGTCTGTTGATACATGATGTCTATTGTCTAGGTCTTGGATCGAGTCTGTGTGATTAAGGCTTGTATATGTTAGATTTTGAAGTATTTATGATGTCATAGCACAAGTTTGGCCGAAGTTGTTAATAGGCAGGACAAGTTTGCCCGAACTTGTCCTGGCCATGCCACACTTCGAGTGAACTTGGTGGTCTATATATATACGTCTTGGGTCTTTGTCATTTGTAACTTTGCATTGTAGACGGCGAAGCTCTGTTGGTATGGAGATTACATTGTAACATCTTTGGATGTTAATAACCGATCTTAAACAGTAAATATTGTGTATTTGATTAACTAATCACGTAAATTTCGCATACGATGACTATAGATACAAATTAGGTTCCTATGCATTGAAGGAGCGATCTTAACATTTTACGGTGTCGGTTTTAATATACATATAAGTCCATTAGCCGTTTCTTTTGACTGTTTTTCCGATATGTTAAAACAAGGATATATTATATGTAGTACTTATTATATGTCCAAGTAACCAATATGGTTATGTGTATATATGTGTATCTATATATTTTTATTCTTGTCACATTTCAGGTGTTTTGTACTTAGTATTTTTGTGTAAGTATTTAGTTATGTATTTTCCTACATTTTCTAAATACATACAATTAATACACTTTAAATACACATAGGTAAAGTGATCTAAATATATATATTTTTGTTCTAAATATATATATAATCATCCATTTTAGTTTAAGAAAATCTAGTAAATTTAACTTTAACTTTTTAACCCAAAAACTTTGTATAATCATGATTAAGGTTGTTAATCACTTTTTAAACAAAATAATGCTTAGTTACTTACACTTTAATCATGATTAGATTTTATAAAAAAAATTTCATAATTTCTCCTAAACTATGGACTTTTCCCATTTTTTAAACATGATTTTTAAACACTTTTTCAACTTCAACAATCTCCAAATCTTTCACACAATCAATATAAATCAAACTCTCAACAAAAAATACTATGAACTTGTATGTAATCTTATACATTTCAAAAATGACATTTAAAGTATGTTCATCTTCATTTTCTTAACAAGTTTATATAAACTTTCGGATACTTTTTCAAGACAGCATTTGATAACATGATTTTTATATAAAATCCATACTTTATATGTTTTGTAGAACCATTTTTAAGTATGAATTAAGTTCATAATATTTTTATTGGTAGATCTTGCTAGATCTAAACATGCGCGTGCTTAGATCATACTTTTAAATATATATATTTGCAAGATCGAGTCTACTATGCAAACTAATACCAAATCAAACATCAAGAATCACAAAATAACACATAAATATGTTAGATTTACCTTGTTTTAGTTAGGGTTTCAAGTAGTTTTAGATGAGCTTCAAGATGACTGCTTGTACTTCAAATGCTTAACATGATATTAGAAGCCTAAACACAAGTTTAGAAGCTTACTACTTGCACTTTAACAAGATGAATATGATGAAGAAAAGATGAAGATTATGAGCTCCAACACCAAGAATCAAGCTCCAAGGATGCTTCCACTCTTGAAAGTATCTTTAGATCTTCAAAACATCTCCATGCATGTATGATATTTGGTGATTTGAATTTTGAAAATGGAAGGTAATGGAGGGGTGTTTGGCCGATTTTGAGAGAAGGAAAGGAAGTGGAAGTTGGTGTTTTGTGTTTTGATGAAATGAGAAAGATGTAAGAGTTTTTTTGCATGTATAATAGACTTCATCCTTCATCCAGAATTGTACTGAATAAAGTTGTAGGCATCCACTAAACCATTAACAAATATCATCAACAATTATCACCAAAAAGTGTTAGGTTTTTATAATTTTTAGGGTTTATAATTTTGGACATCATGTGTTTATGTTGATTGTAGGTAATTAGAAATGCTCATTATTATTTATGATGTTAATGTTAACTAGTTCACTAGACTAGTTAAGTTGTTGTTTTGATAATAAACTTGGCACTAGTTTTGTTATCGGATCATTACCTAATAATTTGTGAAACTTATACAGTAATATATATATATATATATATATATATATATGTTGGTGCCTATTATGTATGTCGGCCACTGTGAGAATAGGCTAGATAGAGCGTGTGTTGAATATTGTATAATTACGAGTTAGAAACGAACACATGAGACCTTGGAGAGGACGAAAGCACGTTCGTACGAATGTAACTCATCTGCACGGATGTAGCACGTTCGTACGGATGTAGCTCATCCGCATGGACAAGACAGATCCACACGGATGTGGTACATCCTCACCAAACTTTATGTATAAATAGGGTTATGTGTTCATTAGTTGACAAGTTTTGGAGATCTTAGAGGGGAAATGCTAGTTCTCCAGCTTGTAAACGATGTAAACTGTTTTGGTATGAATGGAATCATTCGACTTACGACTAATATAACAAGAATTCAACCAAATTAGTATTATCCTATCCAAACTTCCATCTAAACCCGCCCGACCCGAAACTCTCAATATACATAAGTACCTTCGAGATATTTTTGATATTTTGGATGTTGTTTATGATAATTACTATCATCAATGGTTCTTGTTATTATTACTAGATGCTGAATTTTTGCTGCAGAAATGCTGAATTTGAAGATTTCCTAGTTCAGATTGGACAATTTTATTGTTTATGTATTTTTCTAGAAAGTATGATTTATAAGTTGTTTCCAACTAATGTTTTTATAAATAAATTGTTGTGGATATGCTTTCGTATCCTGTTTTGTCATTTTGGATTGTACCACGACTATCCTGGCATGAATAATGTGTTCGCATGTTTACTAACTTTTCTTGATTATAGTTTATTGTTTTCGCAACACAGCGAACTCGATATCCTAATATGATATGAGACTTAATAAAAAAAATCTAATGCAAAATTAATAATTTAAATAATGAATTAAGTTGTACGGAATTACCGGATATTGCTTGTCACATTATATCAAAGCTCCACTCAAATAATATTAATCTTTGCTTCGACGTGAATTATCATAACATTGTTTTTAATCGACCGATTGTTTTAACGTTTTTTAAGCCATTCGGTTTTTTAAGTCTTTGATTTTTAAACTGCCAGGCACTTACCTCTAAATACACCATTAAAACACAATTTTTGTCAACGTTTTAACCGACTAGCTGTAATGTGTGGCCATCATGTTTTCCTAATAACTTGCCTTTCATATACAATGATGTAAGGTTCGAATGCAGAGAAGAATGAGAGACAATCAGATTGAGAAGGGTAACTATCTAGAATTGAATCATCAAATTAGAAAGACTTTTAACGAATGATCATGTTTTTGAAAATGTATTAGAAACTAGTCTAAAAACAACATGTGAACTATTAAGATGGATTAGAGCCCAATAATGTTAATCCTGTTAAGAGAAGGAAAGAAGTTATAGACACACCTCAATACCTATTTCAACAAAGCAAGTAATATAATAAAGTCTTTTAACTTAGAATTTCTAGTTTGGGTTAGTGATTGAACAACGAGCATTGCAATTTATGAACTAGTTTCCAAATCCTTTTATTTAGATCCTATTCCAACGAAGCAAGTAATATGATAGACTCTAATCAAGATCAACAGTTTGAAAAACTCTAACTAGTTTCCAAATCCTTTTATTAACCCATAGGTAGCTCATATGTTTTATCATTTATGTTACCAAGTTGTCTATTACAGTTAAGCTTTCCCTAGATTAATGCAGGGCCGCCTCAATCTTTTTGGAGGCCCAAAGCGAACTTCGAAATTGAGGCCCTTTTTAAGGTTCTCTAACATGGATGAGTCGGATTACGTAACAACTCTTAAAGGTTTTGGTTATAATTTGAGTCATTAACAAAGGTTATATCTTTAGGAAATTAACAACATCAAAAAGATAAATTCGATCCTAACATTGTCATAATCTAAAACAAAAAGCTTCCAAAATTATTTTCTCAAAGCAAGTATTGTCTAAATAATTTGTACCTTGATCTATGAGAAAAACACAAAGCAGAAAATGGATTTACTAATTAGAGCTTTGATTTGTATTGTAAATGTGGATCATTGGTTATATTTTTCATAATATTTTCAGAAAATTCCCTCAGTTATTCTATTCTTTTTGGACCCGGTCCAATAAAAGTTTTGGATTTTTCTTTGGGATTAGGAGGGTTTGTTCAGTGTCCCACTTCTTTAGCAATTCTAACATGAAAAAAGAAAAAAAAACAGAACTCCCTTAAGTTGGAGTCAACCCCGGGTAACCACGAAAATAATTGAATAGTTCTAACCACTAAGCCGCCAGAATACCATTAGTTTACGAAACCAGCAACAAACTTAATATACATTCTAAATATGATCTTTTTCAATGGAGGCCTCAAAAATTTGGAGGCCCAAGCTTTGGTTTGGATCACATACGGGTCGGCCCTAGATTAATGGATGTCAATATAATCTAGAGATCGAAGAAATCAAATCTAACTAGCATACCTCATTGAAAGATCGATTCAACCACATAACCAATACTAACATGTAATCAGACACATCATACGATAACCCATCTTGAACTTTACTATAATCAGTTTACATAAAAAAGCAAACATTCGTAAATCAGATCATCCTGAAAATCATTGCATCTGAACAGTTACTACTAGTTTAGCCAAACATGATGAAAAAACAAATCAAACATACTTAAAATCATGTTTTGATAGTAAAGGAAGACAAAAAACAAATAAAGAAAAGTACCCACGGGTAGTCGTCGCTGATCTTCAGTCCTTGATGTTTCCTTGTGTTCATAGCCTTCAAAACACCTTAGTTAAGCCTATCTGATCGTCACAACCTCTCTGATTCTTCCTCCTTATTTTTTTAGTTGTCACGCTTTATTTATAGGGCTTTTTATGGTTATTCGCAATGTAGGTACGACTCGTACTTCATTTACAGAGTACTAGGTTGGGTTTTATACACATGAATAAAAAAACAGTTAAACGCAATGCTAAGAAAACATATTTGGATCGGCAACCAGGTGTTAAGTGCAAACCAAATAAAAACGACTCACAACCATAGAGTGTTTAGAACCAAGTACCTCAAATCGGTTGTTGAAGACTTTGAATCACAAAACACCTCAATTTAACACCTCCAGGCGCTAGATCCGGTAATACAAACTTGCACCAATGTATATTCTGGACAACCAAACACCTTTAATTTCTATTCATTCAACATCGCGCACAAAACGACTTGATCCAATCGAACATGAACACTTGATAATACGAACCGAGCGAAAAATGGTGTACGGTGACGGCAACAACACAACAGCGTGGGATGGGCAACATTGGTGCATGCAGTGGGACAGTGATGAGTATTCGTAGCCCTTTTTCATTTTACATTTTGAGTGTACCATGTTTTCAAATTCAAATTCCTTTATTCAATCACTCAAATTCATTCGTGCCTGTGTATTAGTTATGCTATCATGTGTTAGACGCATTCAACCATTTGTGATATTCAACCATTTGAGGTTCAACTACTTATGATTGTTAGGAAACTTTTAATGTAAGTATTGAAGAAAAATGTGACCTGGACTAATCAATGAATGAAGATGAAGTCATAAAGGTTAAAACAGCAAGAAGACATGAGACTGGGCAAAAGAAAGGAACAACATATCTTCATCATTATCAGAAACATGTGACTATCAGATGAGGCCATTCTAATAGATCTGATGATATTTCTGATGAATATCATCAGTATCTGGTAAAGTCTGATCATCAGAATTTCTGATAATTGGTTCATCAGATTTTCTGATAGGGAGTCATAGAATTTCTGATGAACCTACTTGTCTACAATAATCAAAGCCCTGCCATAATTGAAAATGCAAGTGGACTCTAGAAGAATCAATGATTATGTTAAATGGAAACTTTATGCAGGGCAAGTGTATGAATAAACAAATGTTTAATCATACCCAAAACTTTCTATAAATAGGAAGTATACATGAAATGATAGTGAGTCAAGCTTAGCATTTTATACACACTACACTCCACTGCCCTTTCTACACAGAATTACACAAGTATTCGTTTGTACTAGTCAATAACCACACAATCACCTGGTGAACCATTTTGCTTCCAAGTGATATAAACTTGAAAATTATGTAGCTGTTGTTTCTAGAAAGTTCGATTTCTATATCCACGCACTATTTTCATATCTGTTGAAATCACTTGCCATATTACGTTAAAAGAAGTTTTTGTCCATCTGAGAATAACAATTGGTATCATAGCAGATTGAATAAATTATTTTCAAACGATCAATCGCTCAATTTTTTTATCTAAATATGGGAAACTTTCAAACCTGGAATAATGCTTTCAACATCGGGTTTATGTCAAAGCCCTTGACCTTGGTTAAAGAGGAGTACCCACAACGGAAAACCAGGATGATCAATTTCCTAAATGGACATGATCGAGCTCTGTTTCAATCAATTGTGAGTGGCCCACATATACCCATGGTTGAAATAACAGGTACCCCAGCAACTGATAATACACCAGAAATACCTATCTCTTAGGCTCCAAAGAGAGAAAGAAATTGGACCCAAGAAGATAAACAAAAGTTGGAAGCAGATGAAAGGGCCAAATTACTCTTGATCATGGCACTTCCAAATGACATATTCTCTCAAGTAGATGCATGTGCTTCTCCTAAAGAAATATGGGATCAGTTGGAAAATCTTTGTGAAGGAGGAGAATGAATGAAAAGAAACAAAAGAACAATTTGTGTCTCTTCCTATGAGAGGTTCAAAAGTTTACCAAATGAGAGTCTTTATGAAACATATAATAGATTTGCAAAACTTTTAATGAACTAAAGAAGTTTGGTATAAAGAAGTCAAACGATGAAAGGAATGTAAAATTCCAAGATGCTCTGCCCAGAGAATGGAGAAGTCTAACAATGACTTTAGCCTCCACATTAGAGCTGGGAAATATGAGTCTGCATGACCTGTATTGCATTCTTGTCCCTAGAGAAGATGAAATATATAAAAACTCAAGCCAGAGAGCTGGATCCATTGCTCTTATCTCAAACTCACAAAGAACACCCATTCCTGATTCACAAACCTCTTATTGTCAAAGTCAAGAAAATTCTGATCCTTTATCATACTTTTTAGCATTTGCTAAGGCAATTGTACTTCTTACCAAAACCTTTGAACTGAGGTTGAGAGGAGGAAGCCATAAGTACCAGAAGAGTGACTAAGGGAGGATGGAAGCAAAATCCAAAGAAAGAGGAAAAACAGAAGTTATATGTTATCAGTGCAAACAAAAGGGTCACTATGAATCAGAGGGCAAGAATAAAAAACTGAAGGATGTTGCCTACTATGAAAAGAAACTGGAAGAAGCTAAGAAGAAACACCAAGTAAGCCTGATAGCAGGGACAGATGCCTGGTTAACAGTTATTCTTTCGACGATGAAGACGAGGAAATGGCAAACTTCTGTCTCATGGCCAAGCTTTCTGAAGCAGAATCTGAAAATTTAGAACAGAAGGTAAGTATAAATAATCTTGATCTAGTACAAGAGTTAAATAATCTTATGTCAGATTTTCTAAACTTGCAAGAAATACAAAATTGGAAAACAAACGATCTGATGATTTACAAAAATCTCTAAATAAAGTTATACTTGAAAACCAGTTACTAATTGAAGAAAGTCTGAACAGTAATGCAAAAGTTGAATTTTATGAAAAACAAAGAAAAGATTTGTATAAAAAAATTCATGAAATTGAGAGAAACGTAAAAGGTTTTCAGCATGCAAAGGATTTTATCAACTTTATTGAAGGCACACCAAAAAACAGAGGTGAAGGGCTGGACTATGTAAAGACAAATGTTAGAAACCCTACCACCTTTGTTAAAACTTCATATCAGATTTCTGATAAATTAACATCAGATTCAGATACTGAATCTTGCAAATCCATAAGTTCTGACAACTCTTTTGTAACATCAAACATCAAAGGAAAATGGCATGAATCTAACTAAACGTCTCTAGGATATTCAAAAAGAATTCATCCAAAGTTTCAAAAATCTGCAAACCTTCCATCACAGACAAAGAAATCAGAAAATTATGATAAAGAAAACTATATGTGTGTTGATATACTGAAGCTGGTTCAACACCATCTCCAAACACAAAATAAACATCCTGTTAATGGCTCAGCAAACAGAATCTCTGGTGAAATTTCATCATCAGAGAAAGAAAATTCAATTAAAATATCATCAGAAAAAGTACCCAAGCAAGTTTGGGTACCTAAAACTCTCTAACTCTTCCCTTTCAGGACCATCATGTGCAGCAGATCTGGTACTGCGACTCTGGAAGCTCCAAGCACATGACTGTGGATAGGAGCATACTCAGCAATTTTGTTCCCAAGCTGGGTAAATTAGCTAACTTTGGAAATAGAGTAAAGGGAAAAACATTGGGGTATGGATGTATAAAGTATGGCTCATTGACCATTGAGAAAGTAGCCTATGTAGAGGGCTTAAAGTACAATTTGTTGAGTTGTGGTCAATTTTGCGACAAAGGATTTCAGGTAACTTTCTTACCAGAAAAATGTTTGCTAATTGGTCTGGATGACAATAAAAGTGGAAAAAGAATTAGAGTTCCATCTATTACTTTGATTTTAAAGAAGAAACTAAGCATCCACAACTATGCTTATTTTTAAAACATAACAAGGGTAATAGTTGGTTGTGGCACAAAAGATTAGCCCACTTAAACTACAAAAAATTGAACAAATTAGCAAACAATGGTCTGGTAAAGGGATTACCTTTTATATCCTCAAAGAAGGATAAACTTTGTGAAGCTTGTGAAATGGGAAAATCAAAAAGAAGCCCACACAAAACAATTTATGAATCATCAATATCATAAAACTTAGAACTTTTGCACATGGACTTGTGTGGACCAGTCAGTACTTCAAGTTTTTCTGGTAAAAAATACATCTTAGTCATTGTGGATGACTACTCCAGATACCCTTGGGTAGAATTTTTGAGAAAGAAAAGTGAAACTCCAGATCTGTTCATAAATTTTATCAGAAAAATTGAAAATCTTTTGAAATTATCTGTAAGAAGGATCAGAACTGATAACGGAACAAAATTTAAAAATTCAAACTTGAGACTTTCCTTATGAGCGAAGGAATATCTCATGACTTTTCTGCTCCAAGAACTCCACAACAAAATGTGGTTGTAGAAAGAAGAAACAATACATTGGTTGAAGTAGCCAAAACCATGTTGGCTTATGCCAAACTGCCCACTTACTTTTGGGCAGAAGCAATTGCAAATCCATGTTTTACACAAAACATATCCATGATAAACAAAAGACTAAAGACAATACCTTACAACATTATAAATGGAAGAATTCCTAATGTAAAAGTTTTTTCACACATTTGGTTGTAGATGTTTTGTTTTCAATGAGTTTGAAAGTCTTGAGAAATTTGACAGAAAAGCGGAAAAGGAAAATTTTCTTGGTTACTCACTGCCCTCAAAAGCTTATAAAATAGTTGCTTTTGACCCTCTACAAGTGTTTATACACTTGGGTCAACTGTTGTTTGACCATTTCCAATGAGTTGATCATATCCATGGGGATCTTTGTTGACTCTTGGCCTTTGGGGCATGGCACAGATTCATTATACCTATAAGGTACTCTATGACATGGTGGTTGCCCATAAACTCTTGGAAATGTGTTGAGTGCTGCTGAATCTGATACTTGAACATCCATGTGAGAAGGGTGTTTGATTAGACTCAAATCTTTTTAGGAAGTGGTTGTGAATCCCTTTCGATAGGACCAACTTCCCTCTTAAAATAGGGTTTTTCTCTTGACTTATTGTTGATATCATGAGGTCTTAAGAAAAAACATTGTTGAACCACATGATTGGTTTTTCCACGGATTGTGAACCCAGATATTGACTCATAGTTATTGTTTCCTTTGTTGATATCATATTCTTTTAACTTAAAATAGTCTTTTGTCATATGATTTTTCTTTTCACAAAATTCACAAAACAATTATGTGGAGTTATCTTTCCTATTACTTTTGTTTCTCTTTTCACTAACAGATGATGTAACATTTGTTTGAGAGTTGGTGATATGAATGATTTTTATCTTGGGTGGTTTGAGACAATCTAGGTTAGTGAAATCAACGAGTTTGAAATTTTCAAGGACATCACATTCATCAGACTATATGGGTTTAAATTCAATTTTTTTTGGCCTGAATGGAACTTTGTGGTTTTTCAAGAGTGATCTTTTTACCACTAGGTTCTATGATCTTGATTTAGTCACCAGTTGAGTTGGTTGGAATGATCTCAACCATTTCTAAGTCAATGGAAGTGTTGAAAAGTCGTTCTTTATCATGTTTCCTGAACCCAACTCCAAACTTCACATTGCTTTTGATTTGTTTTTCAAGCAGCATCTAACCATTAAAAGATTTAACCCATTTTTCACAGGTAATCTGAGTGGATTCTAACTCTTTTTTGCAACTTTGATATTTCTCTATCATAGTTTGAAGTTAGTCCTTGGTTATGGTTGCTTCATGCTTGAGACTGCTGATTTCCTGGTCCTTTTCAGCTAGCCTTGTTTTTCAAGAAATATTTCACTGATTTGGACCTTCTCCCTTATTTCATTTACATCTTTAATGTTTGTAAATGCTATGATGCATTTGTCTGAACATAACTCCTTGAGAGTTTGAGGTGAACACTTGGGATAGTTATCTTCAATCCATTCTTCATGCTCTTTGTTACAAACAGATGTTTGTTCTGAACTCTCAGTAGTTTCACTAACAATGTTTTCACCAACAGTTGTTTGAACTTCTTGATCTTCTTTTCTTGAGATACATTCAGTTGTCACAAAACAAAAATTTGCATGTTCATCACTGCCATTTGCCATTAATGCAAAATTTCATCAGTTAATTATTTTGGCAAGCTGCTCCAATCAACATAGCCTTGAGTGAAAAAACTTTGTTGATTAGGCTCTGTAGTTGTTGGAGCAATAGCAACTTGGGGTGCTTGAACTTGTGCAACAGGCATGTGAACATAATGAACCTGAGGAACAAGAGTTGCTTGAACATAATGCACAGGCACAAAGTTTATGCATTGTGAAAAATGGGCAGTGATTTGTACAGTTGGTCCAGGGGCAGTTTGGGTATTTTGATAAAACTGTTGTGTGTTAGATGGAAGGTCTTTGGTCAGGATATGTGATCAATAGTGCAAAGTTGTTTGACTGATTCCTACACTCTCTGGCAAAGTGACCTAATCTATTACACTTGAAACATTTGATTTTGGATTTATCTAACCCTACCTTTGACCTCCCATTTAACCCCGGATATGTCCTATCAGTTCTTTTGTAAAAAGTTTTTACTCTAAGACTTAGTAGTGCCACTTGGTGCAGTATATCCATTTCCTCAAGGTCAGTTGGGTCTATGTGCTTCAGATCATCAAGGACAAATGACAAAGTATCAAGATCATGACCATCATCAGAGTTGATTCCATTTGATATATGAATATAGTGATCAAAACTCTGATCATTTGTCATTCCTAAAGATGATCCTTCCCGAATCAGAAGTTTCGTGTTTTTAAAAACATAGTCTTCGGACACCTTTCCATTTTCCTGGAGTTTCTTTTTCTAGTCAAGCTCTCTTTCAAACGTTAAGAGCTTTCCATGAAGCTGAGTCAGGGTCATGTCCTTGAAGCCATGGGTTATTCTCATCACTATGGAAATAGTGTCCCACTTCTCAAGAAGAGATTTTAAAAATCAGTTACTTAAAGTTGATTTAGGAAATTCCTTATTTACCAACTTTAGTTCACTAATTAAACATGAAAACTGTTCCAACTGTTGTGTAAGGGTTTCTCCCTTGACGTGTGTGAAAGTCTCGTATTCTTGGTTAAGGAATTCTCAAGTGTTCTCGAGCACTTCCTCTGTTCCACCAAACTACTCTTTCAATGCATCCCATAACTCTTTAGCATTTTTTTTGCAATGTAACAGGCTGGTATATATTTCATTTGGCAGAGCCATGGCCACAATGCTAGAAGCCTTGGTAAGAGTCCAGGATCCTGCGGTTCTAGACGGAAGTTGGGGTATATAATAGTACTAATTCGGTAGAATATTAAGAAAGGCGTAGAGAAAAATATGCAGAAGCTTTCCATTCATACCGGCAGAGTATACATCTTGTCAAGCTAGCGAAATTCTGGAAAAATTTCGCCAGCGTTTCCCCTCTGGGAACTCCAAAACTTAATAAACAATGAATACACAACACCTATATATAGACCCGGTCACCTCGTGTGAACTAAGCATTTCACTTCGTACGAAGTGAGTTACCTTCATACGAAATGACCACTTCGTACAAAGTGAACTTCATACACCATTCTCGTTTGCACTTTAGTCGTTTTTTCGTATCTAAACTATTTATTCAACACACCCTCTATCTATCCTATTCGTACAGTGACGGACATAAAATGCATCAACAATTTCGCCCTTGGACCTCACTGTCGAAGCTTGATCTTGATCTTAAAATATGAGAGTTGTGTTTGAATATTCTGCAACTTCAATCAGGTATCTGTCAATGTCGTATAACGTGTCAACAAATCCTCCCTTGATTGATGATCCGATCTTGTATAATCTTCATAAAGCACTAATTCCCCCTGAAATAATTCCTACAGTAATTAATCTTCAGGTCTTTGTTTGCACGGTTCCCGACCTCGTCTGATTTGCTTAATCAGAAAATTTTCTCGAATAGTCACCAACTTGAACCTAATCAATGTCGTTTCTCCGTTTCGACGATAACCACATCCACATTTGGTTTTAGCGCTCTCCTCCTATGCTTGATCCTCTGATCTCAAAAACCCAAGCAACAATTGATAGACACTTTGAATCACCACACCGGTAAACTTCAAGTATATGAACACCCGCGAAGATCTGAAATCCCGTTTTACGTAATCTCATTTAAGCATACTCCTGAAAGATAGATCAACAAAACAGTAATCTGTTCAATCAGCAAATCTTCATCGGAATCAAATCATTTGGTAACACATCAATTCTAAGAAACATTCATCCACGATCAAAATCACATTCTTCCTCTTTAGTCATAATAACAGATATATAGCTATCTCCGCTAGAATGGCGCAACTTAATCAACAAACATCGTCATTCAATGGCGGTTAGTCCAAGAAGAACAATTCATCTGCTTGAAGACTAAATAATGGCACCTAGGACATCATCGAGCATTCGTGTATGCAATGTAACTTGAATGACCTCAGATCTCCTCGGTAATTTTTGAAACAACGAGCTAGTCCTGCTAACATCTAAGACCATCACTAAACATTTGTGTATGCAATATAACTTGAACATCCTTAAATCTTCTTCTGGTATCAACAAAAACTACTAACCCTACTAACCTGCCCTACATCGAAGATCAGGACTCTAACCCTTAAGCATCAATCTGTATCACGATCTGAAAATTCTAAACCTCCGGTAATCACGAACTAACAAAACTAGATCCTCTGCATTCCCTAGATAATCTGAAGTCAGAACCACCTGAATACTGTTCCATAGTCATGAATTTCAAAAATGCCGGAATCTAAATATACGTGCAATTTTTATTCCCCCTCATTTTTGCAAATTCTGACCTCCTCTAAAATTTTCACTGAAATTCCCCCTCAAATCTGGAAAAATCAGTTTTCAACAAATGCGGATTTTATGTTAAGGCCCATTAGTAGTCACTTACCAAATGATCATCATTCTGCATATGTATCAGTGACGACCCCAATATATTCAACATTTGGTGACCGTATCATCAAATCTATTCTTTAAAGCTCCAAATGATGTCCCCTAACATCCCGTATTCATCGTTAAAATCTCAAAAAAATTCTATCACCAATTTTTTTCTGGAAACTCGTCTTATTAATACGATTTAGGCATTGATTTCACTTCGCACGAGGGTAACTTCACTTCATGTGAAGTGCCTCTTCGTATGAACGAATCTGATCACCTTTTTGGATCCAAAATCTTCGTTTCGCCGAATTTCAAGATGATTCTTTCACAGATCGGGTCGAAAATCATTTTCTAACAATCCTATGGTTTCAATTTTGCTTTTTGTCTGTGGATTGTCCATTTATTTGATGTTCTACGTCTAAAACCCTCCTAAGTGCATAAATGTCCATAATTCATGAGCGTAGGTGATTCATCAACTGCAAGATTGATTGAACCGGTACCGTAGCTCTGATACCAATTGAGAGTTTAGGATACGAAGGTTCTAGACGGAAGTTTGGGTATAATATAGTACTAATTCAGTAGAATATTATTAAGAAAGGAGTAGAAACAGAATATGGGGAAGCTTTCCATTCATACTGACAGAGTATACATCTTGTCAAGCTGGCGAAATTTCTAGCATTTCCCATCTGGGAACTCTAAAACTTACTAAACAATGAAACACAACACCTATATATAGACCTGGTCACCTCGTGTGAACTGAGCATTTGACTTCATACGAAGACCTTCATACGAAGTGACCACTTCATACAAAGTGAACTTTATACACAGTTCTCATTCGCACTTCAGTCGTGTGTTCATATCTAATTTATACAGTGTTCAACATACGCTCTATCTAGCCTATTCATACAGTGACCGTTAGAATCTTGCTCTAAGTAGTTTTCCAGCTTCTTTGGCTCTTGTACACTTGGGTTTTCAGCATTAGGTACCATTAGAATGTGAGGTCCATATATAACAGACTTCCAACACCCATTGTTTTGTTGAACTAGTATGTGAGCCATCCAAAATTGTCAGTATTATACTAAGATCTGACAAGCATAGGAGGCTTGTTACTAAAGGTCGTGTCATGGGGATTATGTTGTGCAATTTTCTTTTTTTCTATTTACGAAGAACATAGTATATGTAAGACACTTTTGAGTTCTACACTAGACTATTCTGAGCTACAAACAAATTTGGATCTTTGTGAGCTGATCTTTGAATTTTAAACTGATTGTGAAATTGAGTTTAACATGCCCAAGCTCTGATACCAATTGTAAGG
Organism: Scalesia atractyloides; assembly: GCA_947069175.1. NCBI lineage: Eukaryota > Viridiplantae > Streptophyta > Magnoliopsida > Asterales > Asteraceae > Scalesia > Scalesia atractyloides. The sequence goes on along the minus strand of CAMTDV010000019.1, from coordinate 44,526,074 downwards.
TCCGAGTTTACAAGGCTTGTGATTAAAACAAATAAGAACAAACAATTTTGTATTGCAAAGTAAATAAAATAATCACAACAGAGCAATTATCATCAACAAGCTTTTCATTGAATCAAATGATTATAAGTTTTACAGTATAATTGACTCTACAAACTCCGCCTCAGCCTGATCACGTACAACTTTGTCCATGTAAAAGAAAAGCTGATGTGCGTGATAAATAGATCTCTAATAGGTGAGATCTATTTATACTAAGTACAAAAGGATTATTCATGATTGGTTGACATCATCCTGATAGTGATATCTAACATTCATAACATAAAAGATTCCATAGATATTGAAAACATCTGTGGGAATCAAACCTCTGATCTAACAAGCTAAACATTGTTTATAAGCTAATACTGTTACATTAGGAAACATTTGTTCTTCAACCTCTGTTTCTTTATTCCAAAACATTTGTTTGGCCACAATAGATGTTTGGTCTTCATGAGCAGACCCTTACTTGAACAGAGCTTTGGCCATGAATAGACATTGTTTCTTCATCCACAGCGGTTCCAAGGCTTCAAACAGTGGATAGCATGTCTTCAACAGATGTTCTGATCTAGGTGTTCAAGATTCACTATCTTAGGGAGGAGTCTGGTTCAATCTGCTATTTATTTCTTGATCATTTGGTCATGTTTTGGATTTTTAATATCATCTGTTCTTTTGTGGGTCCAACAAGAATTGCATATATCGCATTGGTTAGCTAAGACATCATTCTATAATATTTTACACAAGTTTTATCAATATAACCCCACTTATTCTTAACTTGTAAAGCTAACTACATTTCATTTGACCACACACTATAGTTTTCAGACCCTTTCAGTTTAAGAAGGACTATGGTAACATTGCTGGACTCTGAAGGATGCAAGTACAATGGATCACTTGCATGCAACTTACTAAAAATGTCTTAGGAGGTGAAGAACTGGACGGTGTAACAACAACACCGACTACCATATTTCCACACAGAAACAATCAAGATTCAATCAATAAGGATATCAACAACCAAAGCCTAACAGTTAACACACAAGGGAGAAACCAAGACAGAGGGCTCGATCAGAGGTTCGTCACTTAATGGTGCCTCCGGCACATCCTATCAAGGGAGCCTCTTAGACCTACACTCATCACACAAGATCAAACGAAATAACAGGAACCATAAGTGAACAAGAATAATCATAGATCTCAATAACACGAATAGACAATGCACACATAAGTAGGGTGTGGCTCTACTTGTAAGTAGCTGCTGATCCCCTCAAACCAGGCGAAACAATGCCTAGACTCACTGACACACGGGTGATAGAAAAATAAAAGTCAAGTAAAGAACAATCTCACTCTGGGGGGCGTATAAATCAAAGCCAAACATGTCTTGTAAACTTCAGTTAGGATTAAAGGAACAAGGTCAGAAGAACAACAGTAAGATCCTAGTCGGTTTGCCTTTTGTTGGATCTAGTGGACCCCATAAAAGAACAGATGATTGGAAAGCGAAAATAGTCTATAACTTCTGATTACAAATAACAGTGCTTTGAGGATCTGATCCTCCCAAAGGCAAATACTCAACGACTGTTTACTCCAAAGTGTGCCAAGCCAAAGGCATACTTACAAGAATTGTTGAAGCTAAGGTCTGCCAAAGAGAACCTCTGCTGATGAAGATAAAGTCTGTTGAAGCTAAGGTCTGCGAAAGAGAACCTCTGCTGATGAAGATAAAGTCTGATGAAGCTAAGGTCTGCTGGACCAACAGAGGATAAAGCTCAACAGAGGATCTCAAACAGTTTATGCTCAACAGAGTTTATTTATATTATCAATGTAACAGTGCTTAGGCTCTAGTAGATGTAGGAGTTTGTTAGGCTGTTAGATGACGTCAGCTTAGATTCTGTAGATGTTTTGTTTGTACAATAAATAGAACAGTGCCTGTACTGTTCTATTCATCACTGTCACCTTGACATTTTGTGCAAACAAACAAGGAGTGATCAGGCTGAGGGGGAGTTGTAATTCTTCATGCATACGTAAACTTGTAATTGCAAATTGATAAAAGCATGTTGATGAAAGCAATATCTTGCATATTTCATCTCAGTTTTATCGACTTTCATTATTTCCATCTTAAACTGTCACAACAATTAAACTCAGATCCTAACAATTGGTATCAGAGCTTTGATCAATCAGATACGATCTAACAATCAATTTGCTATAAACAGATCAGCTCCTACTACTTATATCGTTTGTTCGTTGGATTGAAAAATAGAGTAAAAGTTTATTTACGTTCAAAAGTATTTTAAACAAAAACCTGTTTGTAAACAATAAAAAATGTCTCAAAATTCACAAGATCCACACAACACTGGTACCATGTACAATATCTGGCAATGTTGGATGGGTCACATACTTGCTCAACATAACACGGGTTGTTGGAAATCGGTTATCTTCGGACCACATGTTCTGATGGTGCCGAGTGTTGAAGACCCCAAAGAAGCTAGAAAACTACTCCGAGCAAGATTTTTAGAAAATAAAGCTAGATGCCAAAGCATTTCGTATCATTGCTACGGTTCTGGCGAATGATATATATGCTAGCCTGTTGCATTGCAATAGTGTTAAGGAGTTGTGGGATGCTTTGAAAGAGCAGTTTGGTGGTACAGAGGAAGTTATCGAAAAGCACCTTGAAGTTTTAAATGAACAGTATGAAACATTTTGTCAAGTTAAAGGAGAATCATTAACTCAACAATTCGAGAGGTATAGTTGTCTAATAAGTGAATTAACACTGGTAAATGTTGATTTTCCTAATTAAACTTTGAATAACCGATTTCTAAGATCATTACCAGATAAATGGGACACTATTGCTTTCATAACTAGAAACTCTGTTGGTTTCAAAGAGATGAGTTTGACTCAGCTTCATGGTAGTCTCTTAACTTATGAGAGAGAGCTTAACCAGAAAAAGAAGCTTCAAGAGTCAGGAAAAGTTACTGATGACTATGCTTTTGGTAGTACAATACTTTTTGGCCAAGTGGAAACCTCTGGTGGAAGTAAGGATCAGGGTTATGAGCATTTAATTGATATAACTTCTGGTGGAGGATTTAACTCTGATTCTTACTAACCCAATTATGCTTTTGCAACAAATGGGGAAAACCAAGTTTCTGACAACTTATCTTTTGAGTTAAATGATCTTCAACATTTTGAACCCACTGATTTGGAAGAAATGGACATCTTGCACCAACATTTGACCCCACTGATTTGGAAGAAATGGACATTTTAACCCTAAACAAGTGGCCCTATTGTCACACATCCAAGTCCTAGACCTCAAAACACTCCAAACATTGTTCATTATTCCCAATATACCCTTGCTCCACACATGCAAAGCACTCCTCATTTTGCACATCGTGCAACCTCTGTTCCAGTACAGTATGTCCAAACCACTGTTCTTCAGATACAATATGTCTAAACCTTAGTTCCTTAGGTTCAAGTGCAACCAGCGCCACAAACTGCACAAACCTTTGCTCAGCCAGAGAACAATCAACAGAGCTTTTTTACACAAGGCTTTGTTGAATGGAGTAGTTTACCTGATGAACTTATAGATACAAATTTTGTTGTAGTTGACAATTTTGAAAAGAAACATGATGATTTTTGTTTTATTGCACTAGAAACAATACTGGAAGAGGTATATGAGGATGTGGCGTCCAATTCTGATGTGGTGTGTGATAATGTTGAAACAGATGTTTCAGAGGAAAAGGTTGGTGAAAAAATGGTGAGTCATCTGTCAGACCCATGGGAATCTAGTGTTTGTGAAGGAGAGTGTGATTGTGTCATGATGGTTGCTGCTAAGGTATCACCTCAAGTCCTTAAAGACTTATGTTCTGACAAATGTATGTTATTTAGACCATAACTTGGTTTTTGGGTATTGGACTGAGCTAAAATTAGGTGTGATGATGTAGGGTATTGACAGGAAGGTCCACGTAAATTTTAGAATTTTTTGGAATTTTCTATGATTTTTGGTGAATTTTTGACTGTTTTACCAAGTGAAATTCGGAAAAATACCAAACGAAGTCAATAAATCACCAAACATTACATAAACACTAAGGAGAATATGGAAAAGGTTCTAGGAAGTTTTGGAGTCTATTGGTTTGATTTTGATATGGACTAAAAATTCGTGATTTTATGAGTTTCGGTAGCCCGATACGCACTGAAACGAAATCGGAAAAATCCCAAAATTTTACAGGGAGTTTCTGGACATGTAAGGATGTTCCTGGAATATTTTGGGAATTTTTGGACATCAGATGGTAAACAAAGTGAATTATTTGGGTAAATACTGTTTTACAAATTATTTATTTGAGAAGTTAAAATAGCTTTATAAATTCCCAAAATAATTTTATTGGAATCTGTATATTTTTACTGAGTTATACAAAAATTTACAGAATTTTATGAACTATGTAGATTAAATGGGATTTTTCGACTTTTAAAACGCGTATTTTAACTAAATTTGGCAGTTTACCGAACAACGAACCTGCCAAAACTGGGAACGGACCAAAACCTATTTTGACTATAATTGGAACTCCCTGGAGTATTTTGGGAGGTTCCAGGGTAAGCGGAACACTCTGGGTGTGTTCCACACCACGTTCGGGAAAATCTCCGACGGTGAAAACCGGAAACTCAAATTCGGGAGACCTAGAGCCTCCAAACGTCCGGATTTCCTTAATGAATACTTAATCTTTTCTAAATAACAATGTATTGGCAATGTCTAAATCTTAGTGCCGTTATCCGAACACATAAAACATCCGACTTTGGCTGGCACGCGAACCGGTGCCCGGGAGCCAAACGTGAAACTAAGCCTACCCTGACATCCATCACCACACCAGGATACTATATGTACAATATGAACTGAAAATACCCACTTGGACCCAAGTTATAGGCGTTACCGACCTAGCGACTAATATTAGTAATTACTTGCATGATTGCTGGTAAAGCCGAACAAGCTTACATACACTCCTATTGCTACCTGTGATGCTACTATCCTGTGAGTTTTCACTTCCCCACTTTTGAATTGATTTACTGTTTTCTGGGGACTTGCATGTTACAAACTGTGTTAATTACACCAACTTGCGAGTGAGTTTTCACTTCCCCACTTTTGAATTTTTTTACTGTTTTCTAGGGACTTGCATGTTACAAACTGTGTTAATTGCACCAACTTGTGAGTGAGTTTTCACTTCCCCACTTTTTAATTGTTTTACTGTTTTCTGGGGACTTGCATGTTACAAACTGTGTTAATTACACCAATTTGTGGGTGAGTTTTCACCTCCCACTTTTAAACTATTTTATTGTTTTCTGGGGTGACTTACATGTTACAAACTATGTTAATTGCACCAACTTATGTGTGAGTTTTCACCTCCCACTTTTAAATTGTTTTATTGTTTTCTGGGGTGACTTGCATGTTACAAACTATGTTAGTTCCACCAACTTGTGATGATGTTAATTATCTAACACCCGAACTACCTCCCCACTACAAGTGACTAACGTAAGCCGTGGACAGTGGATAGTACTATCAGTTTGACAAACCTAGGTCGCACCCGACTGGATGTCGGAGACAAGGTCTGCAAGCGTCCTAAACTCCGTTATGTTGTTAGGCATAACTACACTGGGGCGTTGAACTGCACGTGACGCAGTTGGTGGGCCGGGACTGTCTGGGTGACACGGTCCGGTGGGCGGCAGTGTTTGTGATTGCACGGCCCGAGGCAAAACAGTCAAGGTCTCACTTGTGCTCTCGTGTAATTCCATCTGTGACTGTGACCAATGCAATTAAACTTGTTAACACATATTGTTCCGCAACAACTAAACCAGTGGAACTCACCAGCAGCGTTTAACTGACCCTTTTTAAAACTAACATGCATTTCAGGTAACTTGAGACTGGTTTGATCCGTTTATGTTGTTCAAGATATGTTTATAGGCGAACCCTGATATAGACGCATGTGGCTTAGAAGACTTATGTGGTTCATGGGAACACGCAGTTGTAACATACATGTAGTATGTAATGAACATTTTTTAAGTAATAAAATGCAGTGTCTTTATAAACAATGTGCTTGTACCAAAGGTGTCTGTTGCATCCCGTATTTTTTCTTCCGCTGCAAATCGGGGTGTGACATGATATATCCTTTGGTAACAACTCAAAAGGTAAGCTATTAGGGTCAAGGACAGTCCAAGCAGGAAACTCAAGTTTGAAAATGTTAATCTTATCGACAATCTTAAAAATTTTCTTAGTGTGTCTCAAATGAGTGACAAAGGCTATGGGTCATTCTTCACTAAGAAAACTTGTAAGATTATTGGATCAGATGTGGTAAAAAAGATTGAAGAAATCATAGCTGAGAGCAAAACACAGCTTGTTGCTCAATAGGAGTGGCAATGCGTATGTGGTAGATATGTTGAAAGATAATCCAATGTCTAATGCTTGTCTGTTCTTAGCTACCTATCAAAGAGACATAACTGTGGCATAGAAGACTTGATCACACAAATCTCAAAACTATCACCACACTCTCAAAACAAGGACTTGTGAGAGGTCTTCCACCTAAACAATTCACGTGTGATGAACATAGTTTTTCTTTTTTAAAAGGTAAACAACATAAAAGTTCATTCAAATCCATTGATGAGTCCAAAACTAGCAAGTGTTTACAATTGTTACAGATGGACTTGTTTGGCCCTGTTAAAATCATGAGTCTTAAAAAGTAAGAGGTGTTGTCTTGTTATAATTTATTATTTTTCAAGGTTTACATGGACTTACGTTTTTTACTCCAAAGATGAGACTGCGTGTATTTTGCAGGACATTGTAAGATAAGTTGAAAAGCAATTTGATCTGCCAGTAAAAATCTTCAGGAGTGACAATGGAACATAGTTTAAAAATAAGGAGTTAGATGGCTTTTGGGTGTCAAAAGGGGTTGCAAGGCAATACAGCATCCCAGGACACCAGAACCAAATGGGGTGGTTGAAAGAAAGAATGGGACCTTAATTGAGGTTGCTAGAACAATGATTGCAAATTCAAGTTTACCGTTGTTCTTTTGGCAGAGGCTGAACGCTGCTTACTATGTGCAAAACAGAGTTTTAATTAACCTCATACATCAAAAGACTGCTTATGAAACTCTATTCAAAATCAAACCACTGATTTCTTATTTCAAAATCTTTAGTTGCCCATGTTTCATTTTAAACTTAAAAGATTCAATTTCAAAATTTGCAGTCAAAGTAGATTGTGGTTATTTCTTGGGATACTCAACTACTACCAAAGCCTACAAAGTGTTTAACATAAGGACTAAGTGTGTCGAAGAGACTTTGAATGTAAAGATCAATGGACTTTCTTCTTTAAAAATCCTAGCAAATCCTGCTGGATTTTTTAATTTAGATAAATTTACATTTTAAGATGTGTCTGTCAAGACTAACAATGCAGGTACACCACAATCTTCCCATCAAGATTATGGATATGCATTGTGATTCCACAATATAAAGTCACTTCCGCCACCGGAGGAAAAGATGTTCAAAACAGATGTCAAAACTCTGCCACTGCTGCATCAACAATTGTTGATCCTCAAACCTCTACCGCCTCTTCCAATCAATCCACTATTGACAAAAGTCCATCTTCTGTGGACAAAAGTCAACCCATTTTTACACCTATTCCATCCATACCTTCACCTCCATTTCGAACATCTATTGACTCTTCAAAATTGCCAACAGATGTTAGCTCAGATGATTCTCAACGCCAACCTTCACCTCTAAATGCCATCATTCCATACAAGGGAGATCTAATGTACCTTAAAAACCATCCACCAGACCAATTTATTGGCAACATCAATGAAGGGGTACTCACAAGAAGTCAATCCCAAAACATTTGTCTTTTTGTTGGTTTATATCACTCACACAACCTGTTGGGTAGAGGCCATGCAAGAAGAGCTCCTACAGTTCAAGAGACAACAAGTATGGGAACTTGTACCATTGCCTAAGTATGTATGCCCAATTGGCATAAAATGGGTCTTCAAGAACAAAACAGATGAAAGGGCATTGTTTTCAAGAACAAAGCTAGGCTTGTGGTTCAAGGCTATAGACAAGAAAAAGTCATTGATTATGACGAAACATTTTCTCCTGTAGCAAGATTGGAGGCCATCAGATTTTTTTAGTTTTTGTTGTCGACCACAACATCAAGGTGTATCAGATGTATATCAAATGTGCATTCCTTTATGGTAAGATCCAGGAAGAGGGATATGTGTGCCAATCCCCTAGTTTTGAAGATGCCTTTTATCCAAATCATGTCTACAAGCTTAATAAAGCTTTGTATGGCTTGAAACAAGCACCAAGGGCCTAGAAGTCAACTTCAGAAGGATGCTAGTTTCAAGGCAATTGCTTGGTTTCTTGGCAAAGCAAAAGGCAAGCAGTGGTTTCAACATCAATAGGAGAGGCTGAGTATATTGTTACTGCAAGCTGTACAGCCCAACTCCTGTGGCTTTAAAATCAGTTGCTGAATTTTGTTGTGACTGCTTTAAAGACTCCTCTCGTGTTGGATAGTCAAGCAGTTGAAAACATCATTAAAAATCTAGTTTCTCATTCAACAACCAAGCACATTGACATCAGACATCACTTTGTGAGGGATAGCTATGAAAAAGGTTTGATTTCTCTGCATCATGTTCCAACTAAGGATCAGCTGGCAAATATGTTGACAAAAGCTTTAGGCACATCCACCTTTGAAAGCTTGATCTCTAGGATTTGTATGCTAAACACGGATTAAAAGCAAAATTTTGTTTTCCATGAATAAAAGGCATTAAAATGTTTCCAGAAAATCAAAAATCCATCCTTAAGAATAACTTTCATTGAAAAAAAATTCAAAAATCCTTCAAGACTGTTCCAAACCACTGTTTCTAAAACCTCTGTTTGGCTAAATTTTATCCACTACTAAAAGCTATCCTTTGTTCTCATTCACCACTGTTCTTAACCTCTATTAGGTATGACCATGTTTGTGCAAACCTTTGATGTCTATCCTATGATAGACTAAAATTAGCCACTGTTCCTAACCTCCGTTGCTTGCAAACAGATGTTATCTAACAACTATCATCCATTACCACAAACAGAGGTTACCACATGGATAGATGTTATCCATCAGATTTTTTAAATAGACGCTGCGACGTCAGCACTCATTTTTTCACTTTATGAAAACCCCTGTTCCATCCAAACACAACTTACACTACCGTCTTGAATTCAAAATTCATAAAAAAGAACGGTTCTCACTACCATCTTCTCCAAAATTCCTCACTTTCCATCTCCGAGCATGGCTTTGCAAATAAAAACCCCTCATAACTACCTCCCTTATTTCGAGAAAACCGAAAAAAATCAATCTTTCCACTCAATAATTGATGTTTTAACATCATCAAAATACAAACCTATATTAACTACCGATGCACCTATATACGTGGATACCCTTTGACAATTCAAGGCTAATGCTGAAATCCAGTCTCAAAATAAAAAGCCCTTTGCTATAACGTCCAAGATCGGAGGAACCATTGTTCAGATATCCCCATCTTCCATATCCACAGTTTTTGGTTTGAACGACCAGGCAGGTAATAATTCCTTTGAAAAATAGCATCTTCATACAGAGTTCCTAGAAAGAGGGTATGAGGGTCAATTGACATGAGTTACAATTTTTAACCTCAATTCCTGCTGAAATGAGATATTTTTCCATACCCTTCTTATATGTCTCTCCCAAGACCACCTCATTCAATGAGATTTCCATACCCTTCTTATATGTCTCTCCCAAGACCACCTCATTCAATGAGATTCCACAAAAGGTCTAATACTTAGGATATGCCATTTTGAGAAATTCAAATTATAATCTATCCCAGGCATTGGAATTGGACTTGGTAGCAAATATTAATGCTATTAAAAGGAATACAAATAAAGCTTTTCTTATGTATCCCAGACTTTAAGCTTTTATCTTCAAAAACAAGTGTCTGGAAAAGATTTTCAACAAGGTGAAGCTTTCCAAATGAAAAGTCTTACAAATGAAACTTTTACTATAATCCAAGATAAAGAGCAGTTTCTAAAACAAAAGCAAAGGGGATGAGCCTGTTTTAGATGAGTCCACATCTGTTGCTCATATATCTGTTGCTAAGCCAACTGCTCCTGGTGATCATGACACCACTACCGGTGTTGTGAAACCCACACCAGAAAAATCCAAACAGACCCCCCCCCATATCCAAAAAGCCCACCAAAAAGAAGCTACATAAAAAGGCACCTCTGTAAGATGAGATCCTAGAGGATAACCTTGTGGTAAAACAAAAGCCACTAGAACCATTGTTGCTACTTCCTCACAACAGATGGAAAGATCTCCACCCATGAAAACTCCTTTTGAATCCTCACAAAAGGATCAAGTTGTAAGCACAGGGACACCAAATCAAGAAGCAGTCATTTCACGTGAAAGTTTGTTTCTAAGCCCCTCTCCCAGGGTTGTCTCTCTTATACTCCACAACCTTCCACTCCAATTCCACCAACATTTATACCTCTGTTTGATACAATGATAAAACTCAAACATAAATTAGTTCCTCTCAATCAATAATTAAAGAGAGCAAACTTCCACAAGTGAATGAGTCTGATAAAAATCAACTTGCTAGCCCATAAATAGATGAGGAGGATATACCTCTTGGGTTACAAGTAACTCTTGGTGGTAGTTCAAGTGAAGCAGCCACTACAACTGGTGAAACAACAGTTTTTCAGTTGGATAGTGGTTTCATCTATAAGTCTTCCTTGAGGCAACAACTGTTAAGGGTACAGCTATAACCTTTGTTTCAATTGGAAGTCTCCAGTACCAAGACAAAGGGGCATTTGGTTCTATTAATTTGGAGTCTTCTCCTGTTAAGGAACCAAATACAACTACCGCTGGATGGAATTCAGATGATCCTATTAAGTTAGGTGATGAGTTAAGATACAAGGAATTGATGAACAGAATGACATCTATGGAATCTTCAATAGATGTAAGAAATGCATGATGAAACAAATGTTGAAGAATTATGAAAGTCAACCTTCAACTCAGCAAATTGCCATTGAGTTGTGGAATTCAGTGCTACCAATTATCCAAGCTCAAAGGAATTTGACTAATATAAATCACAACACTCACATAGAGTTGATAAGAAATATGGTTGAGGCTAGATACAAGGTTACAGAGGTTAACATCAAGGCCATCAGGGAACATCTCTTACAGACTACTGGCTCTGCCCCTCCAACAGTACTTCAAGAAGAAGTGGAAGATGATACCAAAAAGGGGGAGAATGATAAGTTGAGAAAGTTGTATTCATCACAAGCAAAACCATCAAAGGTGCAACAACAAAAGACCTGTTCCTATAAAACCAACCAAAACCTCTGCTAAAGCATCAGATGCTAGAAGTGAAAAAAGGGATTGATGAGACCCTGAACAAGAAAGCAGAAGAGATTGCCTTAGAAAAGCAGAGAAGGCAAGATACACTCGAAAGCAAAGCTTCTGTCCTATTGAACAAGAATGGGCCATGAAGGGGGAAAAGGAAGATATTGGCACTTCAAAAAGGATAAAGTCAACAAGAAATTTTAGACAGCCAATCACCACCTCTCCTAAAACCACTACTAGATCTTCAAGAAGTATTCTCTTTACAACCAAAACTAAACCATCACCACAAAAACCACCTCAAAAGAAACCATCACCACCACCAAATCAAACAACAGATGTTGGTACAACATATTTACCAATAGATGTTCCATAAACCACTGCCATGATAACCTTTCCAACAACAACACAACCACTGCCCACACCACCAAGAATTCCAACACGTCCACCTTCACCTAAAATCAAATTCACACGCAAAAGAAAAACTTTTGTTGTGCAATAAGATGATGAGGGGATTCCATCACCATTTCCCTTATCATCTGCACCCATTCCAGCCACACCACTCTCAACATTTCCGCCAAAATCCACTTCATTTCCATCAACTCAACCACCACCACAAATCATCCCACTAACTGCTCAGTATCCTCCGAAACTCTTTGCAATCCAAGGAGAAATTGAATCTTTTTATACAACAGATGATACGTCACAACAGTCCTTCCCATCTCTCTTTGGTTTTCCCAAGCCTAAAAACTTAGATGAATATTTAAAGTTGAAAGCAAGACAGGCTGATATAATTCGAAGGGAGAAGTGCAAAGGGAAGGATGACAGGACTGCTCAGGGAATCTTGTCACTAGAACTTAGCAATGTAAAAGAGTTAGAAGATTTTGCTAAGGACCTGAGCAAGTCGATGTCCGAGAAGCCAATAAATCTTGAGCTTGATAAGGAACTAAGACAGGATTACCTTGATTATATCATGCAATATAAACCATACAAAGCAACCAGAGCACAGTTCAAAGATTGGTCAACAGATGCTCTCAAAGAAGAAATAGAAAGATCAAAAGATGCTCAATGATCCTTTACATAAGCCAGCTCCACCAGATTGGAAGAAATACATACAAGTTGATCAAAATAAGGCATTGAAGCTGAAAAGAATGAGAGATGAGTTAGTTGCTGCAAAGTATGGTAGTGCAAGGTCTGTTGTCAGATGGTCAGAGTGCAGAATTGTTGAAACATACAAGAGGCTGGAGTAGCTAAGAGAAAAGGATCCTATAGTTTCAAAGAAGCCAGTATACGCAATAATAGTTGTCCCTCAACATACCCTTACATTTAAAAAGCAGTTCTCAACATCTGACTTGTCCATAGCAGCCTTGAATCAAGAAAAAAGGTAGAAGCAGGGACAAACTGCAATCTCCAAACTCATCAAAAAACCCTTCACCCAAGAAAATCATCTGATTCAAAAATCTAAAGTGGAAGTCATCCTCAGATACCCACGAATTGACTTTGCTCAGATTAGATTGTGAAGTTCAAAGGATAAGAATGGATGATGCATATGGTTTGGATGCAGATGACTTCCAATATTTGTTGAACCTTGTACTAGAAAGGGATTTTGAAGATATGATTTCGATGAACTTTGATTTACAATACAAAGGCCAAATCAGGGAAATGCTGATGAGAAATAAAGATCAGAAATAAAGAAGAGATTTGGCATCATCTGTTCTAGGGGGATATTGCTGGATCTAGTGGAACCCACAAAAGAACAGATGATTGGAAAGCCAAAATAGTCTATAACTTCTGATTACAAATAACAGTGCTTTGAAGATTTGCTGCTCCCAAAGGCAAAGGCTCAACAACTGTTTACTCTAAAGTGTGCCAAGCCAAAGGTCTGCTTACAAGAACTGTTGAAGCTAAGGTTTGCCAAAGAGAACCTCTGCTGATGAAGTTGAAGCTAAGGTTTGCCAAAGAGAACCTCTGCTGATGAAGATAAAGTCTGTTGAAGCTAAGGTATGTGAAAGAGCTACGGATGAAGATAAAGTCTGATGAATCTAAGCTCTGTTGGACCAACAGAGGATAAAGCTCAACAGAGGATCTCAAATAGTTGATGTTCAACAACGTTTATTTTTATTATCGATGTAACAATGCTTAGGATCTAGCAGATGTTAGGAGTTTGTTAGGCTGTTAGATGTCGTTGTCTAGGTGACGTCACTTAAATTCTTTAGATGTTTCATTTGTACTATAAATAAAACAGTGCTTGTACTGTCCTATTCATCACTTTCACCTTGACATTTTGTACGAACAAACAAGGAGTGATCAGATCCTAACACCATGTAACCTTCACTGAGGTTTAAAAGGACCAACAAGAAATAAACACAAGCGTCCAAAATTAGCAAACCCTAGGAAAAGTTATTTTCACCACACAGCAGCACAAACTCCAAAATGCTCTGATTCAACATAAATGAATTCAGTTGATAAGAACACGACCAAGACTTCACAAATCTATCCAAGAATATTCAGATCTGACCAAGAACACATAATGAAAAGAAGATTAAAACCCTAATACACAAATTCCAAACCAAGAGCTTCTAGAGCTCTGATACTATGTCAAATTTGTAGTATCAAATACAATCATAACTCATATTACCCAAACCAAAGTTTACTAAACCAAAAAAGTATTAACTTAACTAAATGAACAAATACAAGAAACTACAAACTTTCAACCCTCACACCTAGATATTATCAATGTGTTAATCTCTCAAAGACAATACAAGAATCTCACAAAACTAATCTTTGATTAAAGATGAATCAAAGATTTACAGAACCCTAATCGCCTAGTAGAGAGAGATTATTAATAAGGGACAGGTCAAGTCATTTATAGAGAACCCATACTTGACCCGCTTAAAAAAGATTAAACCCAGACCTGTAAGGCTTTATTAACACACCATTTTGGTCCTTCTCTTTAAACAACTTCTAAACCCATTTAGAAACAACAAAAGTCAATGCAGTTATAATCTCTTAAATCCGACCCAGTCAGCCATCAGGCCATGTCCTGGCCCAGATGTTAACCCCATAAGCGCAATCGTATTCCAAGCCCATGTTATTAGCAAAGGAAAAATATAATCAGGATATTAAATTGAATTGAACAAAATGAATATTATAGATGTAATTTCTTATTGATGTTAAATGTTAGAATTCTAGGGTCGGGTTGGGGAACATAATAAATACAATATCATAAATAATAATTGAAGGGGATGGTCCCAAAACCTTGCGCCAAGCAAGTGACCATACCCATTTTTATCCACAAAGTAGACTTTGCGCAACCTATATTACAAGAGATAAACCTCATTTTTCCATGCGTCGGACATCTAAGAAGGAAAATATTCATTTAACTACCTTGCATGGGCTCGAGCAAGGAAATAGTTAAGCTTGAACACTTTCCTCATCAGATGACTTCCACAAGCAAGGAATAAGGGTAAGAGGTACTTATCATTTTTTTGATCCTGCGCCAAGTATAATGATGATCGTCCTCTCCGATAACCTTGCGCGAGTCCGCGAAAGGGGGAGTTGAGTTGGAAACAAAGAGTAAAGATCTCAAATCACATCTACTCTCAGGATAATCAAAAAGGGACAAAAAGAATCTTTTCTGTTGTAACTGGTGTGTGCTAAGCGTACTATATTTTTATTGTTATTTTTAGTCCATTTTACGCATAGTCAAGTTTTAAATTTATAAACAAGATATTCTACTAACACTAAACACACACTAGGGCCAAGTGCACCCATCGTGAGCGTAGTATAGCGTTGGTAAGATATCGAGATCGTCCAAGGACACAAGAGCTTTTAATACCGGTTTATCGTCAACGTCTAATTAATATAAATTTTTGATAAAAGTTTTTAAAACATAAAGGAAAATAAAAAGATAGATAAAATAAAATTAAATACAAATAGACAAGATAGAATTACTTGGATCCAACTTCTCTTTTATGTATCCTTTGATAGTTTTCGCACTTTCGGACTTTTAAGAGATTATCTTAGTTATAGTAGTAGGCCCCTCTTTTGAAGGTGGCGTTACCCTCAACCCAGTTGTTTGAGTTAGCAGGGATACAATCCCAAAGGGTCGGATATTGGAAGATAATTAAGTAAGTTATTATTGCAAAAAGAGGTAGGCCCCTCTTTTGAAGGTGACGTTACCCTCGGCTAAGTGGTTTGAGTCAGCAGGATACAATCCCAAGTAGCCGGTTTAAAATATTAATAGTAGTTTACATATAAGGGTTTCAAGCCATTCGCGCCCGCCATCCAATACCCGTTGAGCATTGAAGGAGGCCCTAATAGGCTTGAACCAAGTCCTCGCAGGATCTATACACTGAACGAGACAAGAACTTTACCAAACCACCGTCCTAACCCCCTTCCAAGTAGTTAACGCGCTTTATATAGACCGTAAAGATACGAATGAGCAAATCAATGACATCATGAAGAAATGGTTAAGAAAATTCACTTTCAAAATAAGAAACTAGTTATTAAAGTCATTAATACAAACTCAAATAATAAGTGCCGAAAAAACTAAAAGTAATACATAAAAGATTAGTCTTCACCAAGTGATGTAAGGAATTTAGCCAAGCATGGCCTTTGTTTGACAAGAACCCTTACAATCTATCTTGGATCCCAAGACTACTACACACTCTAAAGATGGAATATGGATGATGGTGGTGGGTGTTGGTGTTGTAGTGGTGGTGGAGTGGTGGCAAAGTGAAAGAGAAGTGGTTTGCCAAGGGATGCCTTTGTGGGTAACCAAGCACCCCTATTTATAGCCTAAACAAAAGCACGGACACGGCCCGTGGCCATCATCCTTCTCTTTCTTCATTAATTGCATTTGTCAGCAGAGGGCCCCACACGACCTGTGGCCTCTTGGCACGGCCCCATGGTCAACTATTCGCTGTACTATCCAGATTCTGCAAATCTTGTAGTTGACCACGGCCCGTGTTACTCTGGAAACAACCCGTGGTGGGCGTGGAAGCTTCTGAATGTTTTGTCTTGTAGTGCAAGGCTTGACCACGCCCCGTGCTCGATGGACACGGCCCGTGCTCGTCTTCTGTGATCTGGTTTTTGACTTTTAGGGTGTTGCTGAGGGGTCGGGAATGGCTTGTTCTTTCTGTATTTCTGTTGGTTTTAGCTGCATATTTGCTTCTTTTGTTCGTTTGAGCTCTTTTTATCCTGAAAATACAAAAGGAACAAAGAAACGTGTTTTTTCCAACTCTAGTACTAAAAAAGGGTTAGTTTTATGCCTCAATTGATGTAATTTATATGTTGCATTTTGTGTACATCAAATATCCCCAAACTTGAGTCTTTTCTTGTCCTCATGCAAAACTCTTTAAATGTGGCTTACACACCCAAATGGAATAGGTAGAGAAGAAGTTTTGTGACTTGTCTTCGAGTGTCGGGAATCCAAGATTCTTTTTTCAAAATTTGTATTTATTTTTTATTTACAGTTCCTATTCGTCATGATTTATTGAGAACATTTCTTAATAAAAATTATTTGTTTAGGCATAACATGCCTCTTTAAAATTTTATTTATATACTAGTTCACGTACCTCTCAAGGGATCACTCAACACTCGGCCGAAGATGTATTTTTGTGATATCGCTCGATTCCGGTTTGGAACTTACTTCTACCATATGCTTGCCAAGTGATCAAATCTCCTCCTTTTTGACTATAAACCTTTGTGAGTATCAAGAGGACTTTGAAGGGTTTAGGCTTGGGTCAGAGGTAGGTGAACTTTTTTTTTTTAAAGAAATGGGTCTGAAAGGAAAATGGTTTTTGTGGGTAATAGGTGTTTGTCTTTGTGGGTTTTTGAAATGAAAAGGTTTTAGGCTCAAAAGTGTTGACTAAGGGGATTTTTTTGTGATGGGTGAAAAGAAATAAAAATAATGGTTTTGAGGAAAAATAAGATTAAGTCCTAATGCCCCCATCATTTACTTACTTGGGTTTTAAGTTGGTAAGGACCGGGAATGCATCTCTTTGGTAAGTTCTAGAGTTGTAAAGTCCAAGCAGCTATTCACACAAGAAACGGAAATGAGCATTTAGTTTAAAGATGTATGAATGCATGCTCGATAAAGGCTCAAAACTCACTTAATGTGGGAATGGGTTATAATGTGAACAAGTATATGTAATCAAATTTTAAAAAGATTTGTTATGCCTCTTTTTATAATTTTCTTATTTTGTTCTTTTTATCACGACGTTATCGGTTGTAAATTTATAAAAACATAACTTATTACAACTTGTTATTCGTAAATTAAACCAAGACAAGTAAAAAAAATTGAAAAATCTTGAAAAAGATTTGGGGTGATTAGCGGTTCCAATAGAGTTTTGTGTAAGGCTTGTTATTAGGACTTGCTAAATTCAAAGTGTTAGTTACCCCCCACACTTAAATTACACATTGTCCTCAATTTGTCCAAAAATAGTTTTTTTGGCTGATTCGAATGCGTAAAAGTGTGTTTAAAAACAAATTTTTGTGTTACTGGGCATCTGGGCATGACCCATGTGGTCCGGGCACGGCCCCGTGTCCAGAGTGCCAGTAACAAATTTTAACAGACAGTTGACCACGGGTCGTGGCCAGTCAACAAGGCCCGTGGTCGGTTACCTGTTTCTAGACTTTTTCTCGCAGAAGCTGAGCACGGGGCGAGTTGGGCTGAACACGGCCCGTGCTGCACATGCTGGAAGGTTGAAAATTTTATCAGAAGGCACTGTTTTCATGCATGGGGTGCGGTTTTGATGTCCCTTTGGTAGTTTCCATCTTTTCTTGTGTGTTTTACCATATTTTAAGTTCCAAACACCACAAAATAACTTAAACTATCATATTTCATAGAGTGCGGTTTAAAATAAACATCCTAAGATTAGTCCTAATAATTAAAATTACAAAGTTCCTAATAATAGATAGAAGTAAGAAACCTAAACCATAATGAAGTCCTACCCTAGATGATTATTTCTTTAAATGATCGACAAAAACCCGAAATTAATTTTTTCGGTAGATAGGGGCTTCTAGGAACTTCAAACCGGAAGATGCTCTTCCTCAAAAGTCATTGAGCATTTCCTCAATCTCCCGAGGGAGGAAGAGGAAAGGCTCTTCTTCCGCATTTTCATACGGGGGAGGAGCGGGAGGTGCGACCACCAATGGAACCTCATGTAATGCGTCTAGAGGAGGTTCCGAGAGAAAGTCGTCCCATCCGGTTGGAATGATGATTTCTTGTGCAAGGTTCCAATCTTCTTGGGGAAAGATTGGTTCCATGGGAGGTAGTGCAAGAATGTTCAACCTTTGGTGCAAAAGGTTGATCTCATGCAAGCAATTCTCCAATCCCACCATCAAATAGTTAACCCGATCAACAAGAGCCTCTTTCACCGATGCCATTTCGTCGATGGCTTCCCTTAAAGCATACATGCCACAAACTAGGGTAGCATCAATCGATGGTCTCCTTCTTCCTTGGTTATTTCTTGAGGTTGCTGACGACGTTCCACTGTTTTGGGTCGACATACTAAGAAAACAAGGCTGAAATTTTAAAACAACAAGAGTTTAAAAGCTCACCACTGCCCCATGTCCAGCGGACGGGCCCGTGCCCGTCCCCCTGCACAATTTTGAACTAAAAAAAAATCATTGTTTTAACTTATTTCTCTCATGGTTTAGACATTTGTGAACAGAAAT
Source organism: Scalesia atractyloides (assembly GCA_947069175.1). Lineage (NCBI taxonomy): Eukaryota > Viridiplantae > Streptophyta > Magnoliopsida > Asterales > Asteraceae > Scalesia > Scalesia atractyloides. Next base: position 44,506,999 of record CAMTDV010000019.1, on the reverse strand, counting down.
AACTTAAAGCAATGTGATAAACATGTTGTTTATTAAGATTCTTTGTGTTAAAACATATGTTTTGCAAAAATAAAGCTTGAAGCTATGGACCTTCAAGCTTTCATGGAGGATTTGAGCTCAAAGAAGAAGAAGGGAAGTGACAAAAGTGGCAAAGACAAGATGGATAGATGAAACTTCTTTAAGAACATACCTTTTAAGGTATATGTGAGAAATCTCAGAGATATTTGTCTTTGGAATGAGGCCAAACATGCAGCAACAAGGCTGACTTTATAGAAAGCGACAACACACTGACCACGGCCCCGTGGTAAGACATTGTTCTGACACGTTTGTCCGTATTAGGGACACGGGGCGTGTTGGCCTGGGCACGACCTCGTGTTAAATTTTTCGGTGGGCACGGGTCGTGTTGTGTGAGCATGGCCCGTGTTGGAGTTTTATGAAGTGTTGTCTTTGTAAGGACCTCAGTAATCGGGAGGTTATTTACTGGAGGGAACAACACCGAAGTGCATAATGTACCGAAGTTGCTCCTGGTTTATGCATGAACGTAAGAGGTTATCGGAAAGGGTAAAAACTAACCTTCTTACCGGTGGGCGAAACCAACCTTTATTCCCCTTATCCGGGCTCTCGTTAAAGAAGGTGTATGTCGAATCGCTCAGGTCTATGAGCGCATCGGTGGGGACCGATGGAGAGTCCTTCATGGCACAATCGACACAGGGATGACTATCGCTAATGCTAACGTAAGAGACTAAAGTACTTTTTATGACCTCGACATTGTTGGATTCCAAATGCGAACTCAATGATTCTTCTTGGCCTTGAGCTTGTGAGGAGTACCTCTCTTTCATAATAAGCTCTATTTCCTTTATTTTTCAGAGAATCCTTTCTTCCATTTGGCTTAATTCGGAGGAGGTAAAGTCGTATGGAAGGGAAGTTTGAGTGCATTTGGTTGGGTGATATGGATCATTTTTACATTCGCCAACCTTATGGTGATCTCCACAAGAGAGAGATGGGTCTGCTAAAAAATGGGGTTCAAGGTTTAAAATGTAGCATTCCAAATCTTGATGGGTTCCCCCACATAGTTGACACCACTCGCCGTAAGATTGGCGAAATAAAAAATAATCAATATCATCCATATGTGTGTCAGAAGTTATCGACTATCGGGATCAGACGGTTCTGTTTTCAGTAACTGGGTGATGGATACGGCACCGTGTTGGCTTGACACGACCCCGTGTTCAGCTACTGTCTGACTTAAAACAGATTATGTTGCTGCTGCTATTTGGACATGACCCCGTGTTGATTGAACACAGCCCGTGCTGCACATCTGCAGAAAATGCAGATTTCCTAAAAATTAAAAATTCCTAAAAAGAAAAAGAAAAATATGTTAAAAATGATTAGGCCATTGATTTTAAACTTTCTCAAAATCCTTGTGTCCCCGGCAACGGCGCCAAAAACTTGGTGTGTGCTAAGCGTACTATATTTTTATTGTTATTTTTAGTACATTTTACGCATAGTCAAGTTTTAAATTTATAAACAAGATATTCTACTAACATTAAACACACACTAGGGGCAAGTGCACCCATTGTGAGCGTAGTATAGCGTTGGTAAGATATCGAGATCGTCCAAGGACACAAGAGCTTTTAATACCGGTTTATCGTCAACGTCTAATCAATCTAAATTTTTTATAAAAGTTTTTAAAACATAAAGATAAAATAAAATTAAATACAAATAGACAAGATAGAATCACTTGGATCCAACTTCTCTTTTATGTTCCTTTGATAGTTTTCGCATTTTCGGACTTTTTAAGAGATTATCTTAGTTATAGTAGTAGGCCCCTCTTTTGAAGGTGACGTTACCCTCAACCCAGTTGTTTGAGTCAGCAGGGATACAATCATAAAGGGTCGGAATATTGGAAGATAATTAAGTAAGTTATTAATGAAAGAGTGGTAGGCCCCTCTTTTGAAGGTTACGTTACCCTCGGCTAAGTGGTTTGAGTCAGCAGAGATACAATCCCAAGTAGCCGGTTTAAAATATTAATAGTAGTTTACATATGAGGGGTTCAAGCCATTCTTGCCCCCGCCATCCAATACCCGTTGAGCATTGAAGGAGGCCCTAATTGGCTTAAACCAAGTCCTCGCAGGATCTATACACTGAACGAGACAAGAACTTTACCAAACCACCCTCCTCACCCCCTTCCAAGTAGTTAACGCGCTTTATATAGACCGTAAAGACACGAATGAGCAAATCAATGACATCATGAAGAAATGGTTAAGAAAATTCACTTTCAAAATAAGAAACTAGTTATTAAAGTCATTACCAAATAAAAAGTGCCGAAAGATTAAAAACTAAAAGTAATACATAAAAGATTAGTCTTCACCAAGTGATGTAAGGAATTTAGCCAAGCATGGCCTTTGTTTGACAAGAACCCTTACAATCTATCTTGGATCCCGAGACTACTACACACTCTAAAGATGGAAGATGGATGATGTTGGGGGTGTTGGTGTTGTAGTGGTGGTGGAGTGGTGGCAAAGTGAGAGAGAGGTGGTTTGCCAAGGGATGCCTTTGTGGGTAACCAAGCACCCCTATTTATAGCCTGACCAGAAGCCCGGCAACGGACTCGTGTCCATCATCCTTCTCTTTCTTCATTAATTGCATTTGTCAGCAGAGGGCCCCACACGACCCGTGGCCTCTGGGCACGGCCCCGTGGTCAACTATCCGTTGTACTATCCAGATTCTGCAAATCTTGTAGTTGACCACGGCCCGTGTTACTCTGGACACGACCCATGGTGGGCGTGGAAGCTTCTGAATGTTTTTTCTTGTAGTGCAAGGCTTGACCACGCCCCGTGCTCGATGGACACGGCCCGTGCTCGTCTTCTGTGATCTGGTTTTTGACTTTTAGGGTGTTGCTGAGGGGTCGGGAATGGCTTGTTATTCCTTCTCTTTGTATTTATGTTGGTTTTAGCTGCTTATTTGCTTCTTTTGTTCGTTTGAGCTCTTTTTGTCATGAAAATACAAAAGGAACAAAGAAACGTGCTTTTTCCAACTTTAGTACTAAAAAAGGGTTAGTTTTATGCCTCAATTGATGTAATTTATATGTTGCATTTTGTGTACATCAGTAACAAACTGGACACGTGGTGAATAACAAAAGGTTTACAGCTGTAAATATTCTAGAAGCCATTAATGATCAATCGTGCAAGGGCATAAACGGTTACAACAGAATTTCACGTGGCGCCATCTGGTGCACTCCCAAGAATCACGATGATGGCATATTTTCGTGATAGACACAGGGTCATCATCATTCTCCATGTGGCGATTCCCCAACCGATGATCACATCACGATCCGTGTGACTTGAAGAGCAAGTTAACGATCTAACGGTGAGATCTCAACACTGTGAGATCACTTTTTCTCTCCTTTTGGCGCCAAAATCCGGCTATAAATAAGAACTTCAGGTACGAGTAAAACTATTCACTCTCACTTACTCTCTCTCTTACTTCACTTAAACTATTCCGATCAAACTTGTACTTATTCTCACACCGGAGGGTGGTCACAGAGAGAACCCCCATTCTCCCCGTAGCGAGTCTAACGGTGGTTTGTTTTGCAGCGTTAATCGGAGATACAGTTCCAAACGACGAGGTGAAGGATTAACCCCTTTTATGCAGAGACAAAACCCTAGATCTGATTCGATTCTGATCAGTTAGATCTACTGTTTCTTCATTGGCGCCCACCGATCTATTTTTTCCTTTTCATTCTTCGTACACTTTCGTTTTTTACTCAGATCTTCAGCATCATGGCTGACGGATCATCGTTACCTACAGGTCCTCGATCTGAGATCTGTCACGTTGCCCGTGGCCGTCAGATTGACGGATAAATTGTTGAGGATTCTTCCGGCGAAGCTGATGCTCAATATGACCATGGTCATGCTAGCATTCCAGTAACTCCGGGAGCTCCACATGTCGATGTTGCATCAATTTTACCACCAGGAGAGACTCCGTTGTCTTGGCTAATCAAATCTCAAACGACTCTAAATGCTATGTATGCTCAACTCTGTGCTCAGACCGGAACTCCAGCTTTTCAAGCTCCGGTTAATGCTCCACAGGTCCGTGCTTCGCCATCACCTCGAGCGTTGAGTTATGATTCACAGATTCGTGCCCGTGCGCCTTCGCATGTATCTGTATAATGAACTGAGATGTACTCTCAAACCATGAATGATTCTGTTCATTCTGGCAATCGAAAACAGGAAGATAATACTCAACGTCGCACATTTGTTCATTCACGTTTGGGCCCGCGCCTATCACAAAAGCGGGACACCCAACATGATGAATATGATAAGACTTATGACGAAGGAGATAACGTAAGTGTTTTTAATCGATTATCTACGGATCATGTCAACTACAAGCCTAAGATATGTGCAACATACAATCCCGAGGCGGAGCATGATTACAATCTGGTGTATCGACCCGCTGAAGCAGCTGAACAATCAAAGTTTGTAAGAGAAATAGCGTTGGCTCCGCTTGAACGAGCAAAGTTACCATCCAACATGGGGAAGTTTAATGGTTTAACTGATCCTGATGAACACATGCGCCTCTTCACTAGCACAGGGCTTATTTGAGGTTGGACATTACCTATGTGGTGTCATCTGTTTGTACAAACTCTTAGCGGTGTCGCACGCCTTTGGTTCGATAATTTACCCACAGGTAAACTTTCCTCTTGGAATGATCTTAAGGAGAAATTCCTTACGCATTTTAGTCAGCAGAGGCGATACGTCAGAGATTCCTCAGATGTGATGAACATTTGGTGGAAGGATGACGAAAGCCTAGAAGATTTTATCACTCGTTACAATAAGGAAGTGCTAGAAATTGGAGTTCAAATATGGGGTAAGATGTGATGAAATGATAAAAGTGCTTTCTAGAACAACTGGTCTTCCAAAGAGCTGGGATAAACTAATGGCAGCAGCCAAAGTTTATGCGCAGACAGAGCGGAACTTAAATTCCAACAGACCGCCACTACCTCAGAATCGCCCTCAGGATCTGAGCAGGGGCGGTCGGAAGTGTAACAACTCTAAATTTCATTGTTATTTTGTTCATTTCAATTATTCCTATTGTACTCTCGAGATTCGATCTATAAGTAGTTATGTTAATTAGTTATGTTTATTTACAATTATATCGCATCTAATCGCTTATTAAAACGCATCGCAAATCTAATCACACGTAAATGATACTTCTATACGAGCCGAGTGTGTTATTGTCTAATAAACACTTGTGCTATCGCATCGCTTATCCCATCGCATCGCAAAACGCAGTTAATTATGTGGCTTTATGTTACTTATATGTTATGTGTATTTATGGTTATGATTACAATCGCTATCGCATCGCTCTCGCACGCTCGAATCGCTAAATCTCACTATTATATCAATTATAACGCTTAACGCATCGCATAATCGCTTAACATTACTGTATAACTCAAACAAGTCGCTGAAAAATCGATAAACGAACGAAAAACGGAGAAAACCCAACAATTTGGGTAAAGTTCGCTCGAACTTGGTGTCACCAAGTTCGCTCGAACTTGGTGTTACCAAGTTCGGCCGAACTTGACTCGCCAACACAACCCTCTCCTTTCCCCCAAGTTCGCTCGAACTTGCCTGATTCTTCACAAGATCAGCAAGTTCGGCTGAACTTGTCTTTTATTCCTTGGGTTCCTGCCAAGTTCGCCCGAACTTGCATGAATTCCATGCAAGTTCGCCCGAACTTGACTCCCACCAGCTCACTTTTTGCCTTCACCTATAAATACTCAGCCCCATTCTCTCATTTGAACTTGCTGTAAGTTCGCTTAGAGCTCTCCATACCCGAAACCCTTTGTTTTCTAAGTAAGAATCAACCCGACTTCAACTACAATGATGTTCAACAATGTTTTACAACAATTTTGCACAAGGTTTTGCCTTCGTTTTCATCAAATATCTTCTGTTTACGAAAATCTTCACTTTTTCCATAAAAGCTTTTGTTTTCACTCAGATCTACACTAGATCTGAGCAAAACCATTTAAATCCTTGATTTTTACACAATATTCGGACTAATGATGTATGTTTCGTTCACTTTTGAGTGGAACGAGGCGTTGTCAAGCAAGAATCTCATATCCGGAAGCACAAGAATGAAATCATCACTTCACACAAGCTGGACTAACCCGTACGAACCATCAAGTTCTCCCGGATTAGCCCGAGTTTCTGTAAAATGGCTAAACTCGCTCCAAAAGACCTCTCTAGCCTAAGTTTTACTCAGTGGCTTAAGGTTGGAGGGATGGCACTCGATTTCCTTAGCAAACGACGCGAAAACGCAAGATTTTGGACCCTAAAACATCAAGTTCGCTCGAGATTTAACTGATTTTTGTGCAGCACTTTAGTCAAGTTCGCTCGAACTTGCCCTCTGAGGGTCAAGTTCGGCCGAACTTGAGTATAATTAACCAAATCTTCAGCAGAAATCCCCCAAGTTCGCTCGAACTTGCAAAGTTTCTCAGGAAACTTCACAAGTTCGGCCAAACTTGTCATTCCACTTTACAAATCCTCACAAGTTCGCCCGAACTTGTCAAGTTTCCTTGAGAAACTTACAAGTTCGCCCGAACTTGACTCAAACCCTAGAAAATCAATACAAGTTCGCTCGAACTTGTATGTTTACATACAAGTTCGGCCGAACTTGCCTACTGCTCAAACCAAACTTCACTGTTTCAGCTTTTCGGAGACAGATGCACTTTCGTTCGCATATGTAGGCTGACCCGACGCTCTACTTCGTATACCTACAGTCGTCTTTTTCATTCTAAATGCACCGACTGTGAGTATACTTGACCCATTTTCGCTTTAATGCACTTTTTGGGTGTACGTTCCTCTATCAAAATCACCTCACAAATCAAACTGTTTATCACACGCGAATAATCTGATTATATATGCTCAATACGTGATACTAGAAACATGCGACTAGGACTTATTTTCGTTAACTTGCCTCCTTAGCTAGTATGGTACTATAGTGTGCTAACACCCGATGGGGTCTAATCAGGATGGACACGCTAGCCTTCTCACGGAAGTTAGCATGAGAAATATGCCTAGTTTTGTGTGATGTGTTTTGGTGTATCATGATATGTAATTAGACTATTTCGTGAACGTTTTCTCTATTATGCTAGTATTACTTAAACATGTATGCTTACCTTTACTTAATTGTATTGACTTGTATTTTAACGTATGTAACAGGTTAAGGATTTTAGCTTGGATGCTTTGGACGTAGTTTTGCTTAGTTTTAGATCCATGCTTTAGAAACGTTTTGAAATAAATCTAGAGATTATTAAACTGGAATTGTGTTATGAGAATTATGATATTCTATAATGTTATTTGAGGATTGTATGTCGAAAGTATGGGATTTTGGCGTTTAAATATAGTCGTTGAAATAATTTTGTGGAATTTCTCGTGATACAATCTGGTTCGCTTAGTGTCGCGCCTCGATGTTTCCGCCATCGGTTGGGGTGTGAAAGATTGGTATGAGAGCCATAATTGTAGGGAATTAGGTAGAATTGCCATGTTCGACCTAGTCTACAGTCTAAGTACCCAATTTGCCCGATCTTTGACTTAAATAATTAAACTACTTGCCATAAATGCTTAAATGAGCCTTTCCTAAGGCTAACATAATATACACGCTTGAAACGCTCGTATCATACAAAACGAGTGATCAAGTCGAGATTAGGTGTGAAAACCGAGAACTCTCGATAAGATCATTCACTCCGCGCATTCTCTCTCGCACGAGGTACCTTCGTTGAGTTAGGAATGATATCCAAACCTCGACGAAAACCTCCATTTCTATCTAGTGGAACACCCAACTCGATCGGTGAGTGTGACCACAACTAGGAATGAAGTTGTTAAGTTAGGGGTTATACCCGCATATAACTAGTTCCGCTCTTCAATTTTCAAATCTCACCAAAGTCTTGACTATTTCGATGATTTGGAACACGTAGTAACCGGAAGGATAATGCCGTTAGCCGCTTGCGGTGAGAGCATCTATCTATTAGGCCAAAACGTGGGTCCAAGTTCAAAGGATGGTCGAACCACTTTGGATAGTCAACGTCTCAAAACCCCGGACACTCCCAATTGATTTTAAGCCTAAATTGTCGATTTACGCATCATCGAGTTTATTATTATTTGTATGTTTAAAAATTTTGAGAATTTTCGCTTTATTCAATGTCACACCCCGACCCGCAGCGGAAAAGGTGATCGGGGCATGATTGGGTTATCATCAAAGCTCATGACATTTATTATGCGTTTCATATTCTTTAATACAAATTAAATGGAAATTTACAATAAATGTTACAACATGTTCTAACTAACAATCTAAACGTCTTTGTTCTCTTCTAAGGCATATCCTATGTTTTCCTTGCTTCAACCTGTTCACCTGTATCATGTGTAAAAGGGTTTTTGGATCAACATAATGTTGGCGAGTGAATCCTATGGAAAACATTTGAACAAATTTATTTAAATTGATTATGAAATATGTGCACAACCAAACATGAGTAAAAATAGATGTAAACTTAATCAACAATCATAAGATATTAAATGAAACACACATGAACAATAATGGAACATTTAGAGGCACGCGATGCTCAACTCGTCTCTCACGAGGAACTGAGGGGCCTAATGAATGAATTGCATAAACATGATAATATGAATGACACAACTACAACCAATATAAACTCAATGATACACACATAAACAATAATGAATTTGATTTGAGGCACGCGTTGTTCAACTCGTCTCCCACGAGGAACTGATGGGCTTAATGAATGAGTTTCATATAATTTGACAAAAGGAAATAAGTAATCACACAATATAAACAATCTAAGTTTAGGTCATGATGTGGTATGGCACAAGTTTAAATAAATAAGTTAATTATTTTCATAACAAATGACACACCCCAAAACGTGTAATTTAAAAGGGGGAGTTATAAGATTCACTCACAGTGGGTGCGTTCGGTTGATGATGTTGAATGCACGCGAAGTGGTTTTAACCACGAGTGAGATTAACCTAGATAAATCGCATTATGGTTTGGTAAGTAAACGGATTTTATTAATCTATTTTAGTAGGATTGTTGGGTGTATTTTTGTGAGTTTAAGGCTATTTTCTAACCTTAAAAATGTTATTTTTAAGTATTTTAAATTGATTTTTAATTAAAATAATTAAATAAAAAATAATAAAAAAATTTGACTTTTTCTGACCGTTGACCGTTGACCTGACCGTTGACCGATTCGAGTCGGAATATAAGTGCGCTGAGTGAGGCTCGAACCCGAGACCTCCCGTACGCGTGCACGCAGCTCTACCAACTGAGCTACGTGTCTAACCCGTTATATATCTGATTTTAATTATATTTATACATTAATTAGTTTAAACCGAAAATCATTTTATTTTAAAAACAGTTTAATTTACTCGGACGATGCGCTCCACAGGTCTCGAACCCGGGACCTGTGGCTTAAACTAACACACAATCCACCGCTGGACTGTGTGTTTAACATGTTATATAATCCAACTTTTATTATACTTAAATACAAACTATTTGTTTTCATTTCTGACTTATTTTAAAAAGGTAAACAATTGACCGGGTCGATGCAGAAAACAGACTCGAACTCGTGCACTTTGATTAAACATACACACAGTCCACCGCTGGACTGTGTGTCTAACTTGGTTATTATTCCGATTATGAATATACTTAACATATACCTGTGGCGACTCCGGTTCGGTTAACAAAACAAAAAGGCATTATATTAAGGCGGCGTGTGTGAAACGGGATTCGAACTCGAGACCTTTGCGTTTTATGTGCACACAGTCCACCGCTGGACTGTGTGTCTAACCCGATTAATAAGTTGATTTTAATTATACTTATAAGATACCGAATACATCGTCTTCTTCATCAAGGTATAACCAGAAAAGACGACGGACTGGTTCAATGATTAATTCAGGTTCCTTTAACGTTTTAGGTTAATTATAGATGAGATATAAGTAAAAAGAAGGAAAAATAAGCGTGAGGTATACCGACTCGCTTTCCTCTGTTTTCCGGCAGAACTCCGGCGACAGAAATCACCTCCGGCGACGTGTGTCTTGCAGCAGCGAGCCTTCAGAAAGTTTACAAAAGGTGTGGGTGACTTCGGTATAAGCTTAGGAGGTTCAATAAGGCTCGGCAATGGGGAACCCGGTTATCCGGCGACAAACAGAAAAATTCCGGCGAGTGGAATTACGCCGAGAAAAGGTGTGGTTTTGAGCGAAAAGGTTTGCAGTGGGTTGTGGGTGAATTTATAGGGCAAATCGTCGAAGAACCTGGTCTGATTTCCGACTATATTCGTAAATTATAAAAACTCCGGCGGTTATAACTTTGGTCGCGGACTCAGACGTCGGTTATAACCGATGTCTTAGTAATGGTTTACGTTATAACGTAAATTGTCGTTAAAACTCGCGAGATTTCCGGGATTTCCGACGACTGAACTATTGGGCGCCGGTTTTGAATTCGTAACGTCACTTTATAATTTAAATGATTCCAATATTTATCAAACAATACAAGTGGCGCAGTGGTTTGTGTGATGTGCGATAAGGCTTGTTGTTGAACCGGTACAGACCCGGGTTCGAAACCCGGCAGAACCTATATTTTTTTATTTTGCGTTTTTTAACAGTTTTTCAAAAACTAATTATATATTCCCGTATAATAATCGATTATGCATCGTTTAAAATTATTTTGGGCATTTAATTCGCAACGAAATTTTTGACTGACTGTTCGGTTGATAAACGGAGCGGGTTTGGTAAATCCGTTTTTGACGGATGTTACATTCAATTTCTTGCTTTATTGATTTCTCGCTTTATCGATTTCTTGATTTATCGCTTTACACTCCATAAACGCAAGCACTACTCGCACAGCTCTCGCAATCTAAAGCGCTAATTAATACACCAACCAAACTAATCGCTCAACTCGCTTACGCCTATGAGGACATGTGTTAGGATCTGATTTTGAATTACTTGTAGTTTTTGTTTCAAAAATGGAAAATGATTGAATTAAAAGAGATTTGCAGCGGAATAAGATGGAAAACTTTTACTACAAGCAATGATCGTTTGTTTTCAACATCATGCTTTCAAGTAATTAAGTTGCATGTGATTCACAAACTCCCCCTCAGCCTTTGCAATTTCAGTTTGGTAATGAGAAAATGCAGAGAAGATGATATGCGAAAGTTGATCTTTTAAGAGACATTACATGAGTTGCCTATTTATACTAACTATCTAACCTCTGAGCATCTTTGATGACGTCAGGGTTGATAGTGACAGGAAACAATATGTAACTAACTCGAAACACTGCTTATACTAACTATCAGTGCTTGGGACTGTTACATTGATTAACTAAGCTAATGACTAAATTCTGATTCCTATCCTCTGTCCTTGTTAACTCTGGCAGACCTTGAAGCTTTATGATGGCAGATGATAGGATGAGCAGTCTTTATGGAAAGCATTGTAAGTACATCAGAGGATGTAACCTCTGATAGTTGAACCAAAGCTCGGATAGTGTTGTTTGGCTTTATATCATTTGTTCCTTTCATAGGGTTCAATCCCAACAATCCCCCTGGAACAGATGATGCCAAAAACACTTTATTCTTGATTTTTATTCCTCAGAAGGAATTCTCTTATTTGACCTTTGAATTGAAGTTCAAAGTTAATAGATTCCATGTCATAAGCATCCTTCACCAGCTCTAAACATAGTAGTTCTTGGAAGTCTTCTACTATAAGCTCATAAGCATCTTCCATGGATAGTTTAGTGGCTGCACCATCAGACTTGTCGACCTTCCATTTTAAAATTTTTGGGTCTGATGGTTTTCTTGAAGGAGCTTTTATTGCAGAGGTTTGTGAATGAGCTAACATTGATAAGTCTTTAGCCAGCTTGGCACTTGTATCATCTGTGTGATAATTAATCATATTCTGAATCCCTTCTTTGATAAATGTATCCTCAAACTCTTTGTCAGTCTTTTCATTCATCCCCCCTTGCTTTTTCCTGTGTTGCAGGGCAAGTGTGGAATGGGCAGATGTTGAGCTGGATAGCATCTTCTTTTGAGTAATCAGTCTTGGGAGGCATGGACGGATCCTTTTTCCTTTTTTCTTCCGAACTTTTGTAAGTGTCTAACACCCTCATCTCACCCCATCTCATCACTTGGTTTATGGAACCATAATGATTTTGAATCAGTTCTTGCTTCATTCTCTTCAACTTCAAAGCATTTTCAGTGATATCTTTCTTGTATAAATCCCAGTTGGGAGGAGTTGGCTTTTTAAGAGGGTCTTTCAACATTTCTTGCATTCTGTTGATTTCCTCCCTCAGTTCATCTATGCTCCAATCCCTGAACTGTGGCCTTGTTGCCTTATACATCTTCTTTTCATGATATACTCAATGAGTTCACTCTTGAGCAACTTATCTTCCCTTACTGACAACTGGTTGCTCAGATCCTTGACAAAATTTTGTAAAATGGTGACTTTACTCAGTTGAAAGGACATGATAATCTGTATCTCTCTATCATTTTTACCAGCTAATTCTCTTTTGGCAATATCCTCTGCTTGCTTCTTTTTCAATTCTAGATAGGCATCAACATTTGCTAGTCTTGGATAGCCATCAAGGGATAGAATTGTTCTTTTGTCAGGGTCATCCTCTGAAAAGAAACTTAGGATCTCTTCCTTGACAGCTGGTAAATCAAAAGGATACAATTTTGATGCAGGAATGACTTTAAGAGTTGAAGAAGTTGTAAGCACTGATGTGGGGATCACTGGTGTTGATGATAGTGGAAGAGGTGCAGAGATCTCATCATCATTTATCACTTTTGTGATTTTCCTCCTTTTAAACCTTAAAGTAGGTGATGGTGGTTGTGGGATTTTTGGTGGTGTGGATAATGGTTGAGTTGATGTGGGAAATGTGATTATGGCAGTGGATAGAGATGCATCTGTTGCAACCTCCGCTGTATCAATAGATGTTGACACAACAGTTGCTGTAACATCTGCTTGTGTGGATGTGGGTTGTGGTTTTGAAGATGTGATAGGTTCTTGAGAGGCAGAGGTTTTCATGGTTGGATTGGATTCAGGCTTAGTTTTAGGAGGTGTGGATGTTGGTTTCCTGGCTTTTCTAGCAGGAGCTCTTTTTGAAGAAGTACCAACCTCTCCTTTTTCTTTTTGCTGATCAATATTTTTCTCAGCCAACACTCTGCTCTCCTGAATCACATTCTTCTTGTAACTAGCCCTTGCCTTGGCCACTAGTTCTTCAGTTAAATCTATCTTCTTTGAACCATCAGGCCTTGGAATGTTCAATGTAGGTCTTGCCTTATCATCATCTATTGTTAGCTTCTTTGGACCCAAAGGTTTCTCCCCCTTTTTGGCTTCATCTGTTGTAACAAATATAACCGTTGGAGGTGCATGGCCAGTGGTTGTGAGTAGATGTGCTTTGATGGCTTTAATGTCTGCTGAAGTGTCTTGATACCTTGATTCAAACATGTTTCGAACATTATTCACATGATGCTTGTGTTGTAAATCCAAATAATGTTGTTGATGTTAAAACAGTGGGTTAAGTGCTTCTTTGAGATCAGCAGTGGATAGAACAGAGGGTTGAATTTTTGTAGCTATCATCTGCTTTAGTAAATCTTTGATTTCACCAACAGAGTTTTCTATTCTGGTCACTCTCTCCATCAAATCCTGGTATTTTAGATCATCACCTAATTTAATAGGATCATCTGAACTCCTACCAGTGGTGGTAGTTATATCTATGTTATCATGAGCAGTGATTTTAGGACCAACTTCAAACATAGATGCCCCTTTGTCTTGGTACTGGGACTTCCCACAATAGAGGTAACAGTTGTTGCCTCAGCAGTGGTTGCCTTCAACCAAGTCTTATTAATGAAACCACTGTCCAACTAAGAACTAGGGAGTTCAGCAATTGTAGTGGCTGCTTATGTTGAAATATAACCAAGGTTTACATGTAACCCAAGGGATGTAGCCTCTTCATTTGCTGATGGGCTAGCAATGAATAAAGAATCAGACCCAGCCATTGGATGAAGTATATTCTCAGTAATAGGTTGTTGAGAAGTGCTGGTTTGTGTCTGAACTAATTCAATTGCATTCAGCAATGGTATAATTATGGGTGGAAGTGAAGGTATCGGTGAAGGTGGTTGATTAGAAAGCGACATTGCCCTGGGAGAGGGGCTGTGGAAGATAGACCCAAGTGGATCTAGAGCTTCATAAAGTGGTGTCCCTGTGTCTACAACCTTTTCCTTTTGTGAGGAAGAAGGAGGAGTTTCAAAGCCGGTGGGAGATCTTTGAACCATCTGCTGTGAAGAAGTAGCAGCAGTGGTTTGTGACTTTGGTGCTGTCACAGGGTTAACCTCTGGGATCTCATCTTCCAAAGGACCCTTTTTGGGTTTGGTGGGCTTTTTGGAGATTGTGTTGGTTTTCTTTTTGGAAATTTTTGGTGTGGGTTTCAGTGCAGCGGTTGTGTTGCCCTGATCACCAAGAGCAGTGGGCTCAGTAGCAAGAGGTTGAGATTGAACATTTTGTTCTGGTAAAACTTGCTCATCATCCTCTACTTGTGTTTTCTCAACTTTATCTTGGTTTGTTATTCTGGTGAAAGTTACATGATTAAGGCTGCCTGGATTAACCACAGCGCCAATTTTACTCACAGGACCTTTAATTTGATCCTGTAAGTAAACATTCAAGAAACGTGGATGTATCAAAAAAGCTTTTCTTTTTTCAATATTTTTAAAGTTATTCATAAGATCATTGAACAGCATCTGGGAGTAGTTCAAATTGGTGTCAGTTAAAATTGCATACCTCAGATATTGCATGTTCGATGGGATTTCATTGAAAGCAGTGGATTTTGCTGAGAGACAAGTAAGAATGGTGTGAAATAAAAATCTCATCTCAGCAGGAAAGTTAGGTTTAAAAATGGTCATACCTTTCATCTGGCCGATATAACCTCTTTCTAGAAACTCTGCTTGGATCTCATTAATTGGAAATGACACAGGGTGTTGTATGTCATTTAACTTGAAAACTTGAGAGATCGATTGGGAGCTAGTTTGCATCAACACTCCCCTACTCTTGAAATTATTGTATAAGGAACACCATCAGCAGATGAGTGAACCTTTGCATTTTTCCAGAAATCACGAAGAGCATCAATGTAAATGGGGGCTTTGACGGTTAACATGTGCAAGAATTTAGACTTTTGCAAAATTCAAATCATTGGATGATAGCGAGTATTTGCGTCGTTTTCTTCAAGTATGGCAGTGTAGTTGTGTGGGGTTTTGATTATGAGAGTGAAAGGTGGAGGTTCTTCTTGCGATTTAGCTTTCGATTTTGAAGATTTTGATTTGGGAGCCATGGTGTTTGAGAGAAAAACTGTTTTGAGATTTTGAAATCGACACAGTTTAGGGTAACCACTGGTGAGATAAAACAGGGGTTTTATAAGGGTTTTGAAAAAGTGAACATGACGTGGCATCTGTTGCAAGATCTGATGGCTAACATCTGGCCACGTGTAATCTCTGATGAGAAAAGTAACCATTGATGTGGCAAACCACTGTTTTAGGACAGAGGTTTAGACAAAACTAATTTTTATCACTATCAGTGGATAGCTATCAGTGTTTTGAAAAATGGAAATCAGAGGATACACTTTAACAGTGGATAAGATTTTTAAGCCTATCAGAGGTTTTGAACAAACATATGTTATGAACAGACTTTTAAAGATTTATTGAAAATTTTCAATTTTAACTATTTTTAAGGTGTTTTTGATTTTCTGAAAACATTTTGATGCTATGGATTTACAAGAAAACTTGTTTTTAATCCATGTTTAGCATACCAAGCCTTGAGATCAATTTATCAAAGGTAGATGTATACAATGCCTTGGTTAAAACATTTGCCCATTGATCTGAAGTATGGACATGATGCAAAGAAATCAAACCTTTTTCATAGCAATCTCTCACAAAGTGATGTCTGATGTCAATGTGCTTTGTAGTTGAATGAGAAACTGGATTTTTGATGATATTTTCAGCAGCTTGACTGTCCAATTTGAGTGGAGTCTTTAGTGCAATGATACCAAAATCCAACAACTGGTTTTGAAGCCACAAGAGTTGAGCAGTGCAGCTAGCAGCAGCAATATACTCTGCCTCAGCAGTGGACGTTGAAACTGCAACCGGCTTTTTGCTTTGCCAAGACACTAGACAATCACCTAGGAATTGACATCCTCCTGATGTGGACTTCCTTGTAGTTTTACACCCATCAAAATCACTACCTGAAAAACCTGAAAGCTCAATATTCCCATTAGCTGGATACCAGATACCAAGTGTGGGAGCAACTTTTATGTATCTGAATATCCTTTTTACAGCAATAAGGTCAGACTTTCTAGGTAATGCATGTGATCTGGCACAAACACATGTTGCAAACATGATGTCTGGCCTTGATGCAGTTAGGTACAATAAAGACCCAATCATGCTTCTATAAAGAGTTTGATCAACAAGGTCATCTTTACCATCAATGGTGACTAGCTTGGAGGTTGCCATGGGTGTGCTACATGGTTTACAATCATCCATATCAAGCAGTTCTTTCACATACTTGGTTTGATGGATAAATGTACCATTGTGCAATTGTTTAACTTGAAGACCAAGAAAACATTAGAGCTCACCCATTGCACTCATCTCAAACTCTGCTGCCATGAGTTTTCGAAACTCTTCACACATAGCAGTGCTTATGGATCCAAAAATGATGTCATCCACATAAATTTAGACAAGCATCAAATCTTTTCCTTTCCATTTTAAAAACAGGGTTTTATCTATTTTGCCTCTAGTAAACCCTATTGATAAGAGAAAAGTGGATAGAGTTTCATACCAGGCTCTTGGTGCTTGTTTCAAGCCATACAATGCTTTGTTGCGCTTGTAGACATGATCAGGATGGAGCGCATCTTCAAAACCTGGAGGTTGACAGACATACACCTCTTCTTTGATTTTTCCATACAAAAATGCACTATTTATATCCATTTGAAACACCTTTATGTTGTGGTTAGCAGCAAAAGCTAAGAACAGGCAAATAGCTTCCAACCTTGCTACAGGAGTAAAGTCTCATCATAGTCTATACCTTCTTCCTGTCAGTAGCCTTGAACCACGAGCCTTGCTTTGTTTTTTACAACAATACCCCTTTCATCAGTTTTGTTCTTGAAGACCCACTTTGTGCCAATTGGACTTGCATCTTTTGGTAGTGGCACAAGCTCCCAAACTTGTTGTCTTCTGAACTGAAGGAGTTCTTCTTGCATGGCCTCTACCCAGCTGTTGTCTTTCAGTGCCTCTTGGTACTTGACTGGTTGTATGAGTGATAGAAAACCAGCAAAAAGACAAATATTTTGGGATTGGCTTCGTGTGAGCACCCCAGATTTGATGTTGCCAATAACTTGATCTGCTGGATGGCTTTTGAGATAAATCAAATCACCTTGGTATGGACAATAGCATTTTGAGGTGATGGCTGCAAATGTGTATCATCTGAGCTAACCTCTGCGGGTGAAATTGAAGTATCAGTCACTGATGAGAATGGTGGCGATGGTATTGGGGGTATAGAGGTAACATTCTGATAATTTTGGTGCCTAGATGTAGGACTTTTATCAACAGATGTTTGATTTTGTGAACTGGCAGAGGTTTGAGGATCAACCACTGTTGACCCAGAAGTGAAAGAGTTTACACAAGAGCTTGTAGCACTTGATCCTCTGTTTGAAGAATAGACTTTTGTTTGTGGAAGCACACAGTCATATCCTTGATCTTGATCTTCTTCAGATGATTGTGGTGTACCTGCATTGTCTAGCTTGATAGAAACATCAGCAAATGTGAATTTATCAAAATCAAAAAGCTCTGCAGGATTTGCTGGGAATTTCAGTGATGATAGTTCATTGAACTTCACATTCAAAGTTTCTTCAACACACTTTGTCCTAGAGTTAAAAACTCTGTAGGCTTTGGCAGTAATTGAGTATCCCAGAAAATAACCACAATCAATTTTGGCTGCAAACTTAGATGTAGAATCTTTTAAGTTCAAAATAAAACATGGACAACCAAAAATTTTAAAATATGAAATCAGAGGTTTGATTTTATACAAAATCTCATAGGCAGTCTTTTGATGCCTGGGGTTAATCAAAACTCTGTTTTGAACATAGCAAGCAGTGTTTACAGCCTCTGCCCAAAAGGACAGGGGTAAACCAGAATCTGCTAGCATAGTTCTTGCTGATTAAATTAAGGTTCTGTTTTTCCTTTCAACCACCCCATTTTCTTCTGGAGTTCTTGGAATGCTATATTGTCTAACAATTCCTTTTGACTCACAAAAAGCATCCAACTCCCTATTTTTAAACTCTGTTCCATTGTCACTTCTAAAGATTTTTACTGGAAGATCAAATTGCTTTTCTACTTGTTTGACAAAGTTTTGCAAAATGCTTGCAGTTTCATCCTTAGAATGAAGAAAGAAGGTCCATGTAAACCTAGAGAAATCATCAACTGTCACTAGGCAATACCTTTTGTGTTTTAAGCTCATGATTTGCACTGGGCCAAACAAGTCCATGTGCAACAGTTGTAAACACTGGCTTGTTTTAGACTCTTCAATTGATTTGAAAGAACTTTTGTGTTATTTGCCTTTTAAACAGGAAACACAATGTTCATCACAGGAAAATTGCTTATGAGGCAGCCTCTTACAAGACTTTGTTTTGAGAGTGTGGTGATAGTTTTAAGATTTGTGTGTCCAAGTCTTCTATGCCATAACTCAGTCTCTTTGCTAGTTACAACTGAGAATAGACATGTCCCAGACACAGGATTATCTTTTAGCATATCTACCACATACACATTCCCACTTTTGTGTGCAGTGAGTTGCTTTGCTCTCAGCAATGATTTGATCAATCATTTTAACAACCTCTGGTCCCCCAATTTGACAAGTTTTCTTAGTGAAGAAGGATCCATATCCTCTGTCACTCATTTGTGAGACACTCAGCAGGTTAAATTTCAGATTGTCAATCAAATTCACATTTTCAAACTTGAGTTACCAGCCAGAACTACCCTAAAACCTTTCCCTTTGAGTTATTACCAAAAGATATATCACCCCCCCCCCCATGAGCCATGAAGTCCTTGAGAAGGGCTCTGCATCCTGTCATGTGCCTGGAACCTCCACTATCTACATACCATAAGCTATCAAGGAAAGTAGAGGGTCCCTGCACATTTAAGTAAATAGATCAGTTAAGATTGGTCTCCAAAGCCAAAATGGCTTTGGATGGGGTCACAGATGGTCCAGCCTCAAGTCTAGGACAATTGTCAGTGGTTTTGACATTTTCTTGTAACATCTGCTCTTGACCATTACCTATCAGATGATTGTATCCATAAGGGTGCATGTTTACTCTTTGCTTTGAAGGCTTTTTGTAGCCTTCATAAGCATGAGGAACCTTTTTATAAGTAGGTTGGCCATACCCTCTTGGAAATGAGTTTGAAGGTGGGGCATCTGTCACTTGCACCTCTCTTTGAGCAGAGGTTTTGGTTAGGCTTTTGTAACAGATGTTTCAATTGGTTCAAAACTCTGCTTGGATTTATTTCCAACAGAACTTGAACTTTCTCTTTCAAGTGCTTTTGCCTTGATCTCTTTTACCTTTTGTTCATAGTTTTTGAGATAGGCACACTGTTGAGTTGAGTGATTTGTTTTGCTGCAGATGGTGCATTTTGAAGAGTTTTTGATAACACAAGGTTTGTTAATGTCATAGGCTTTTAAAAGAAAACAATCTGCGGCCACATGATTTCTTTTTTCA
Organism: Scalesia atractyloides; assembly: GCA_947069175.1. Lineage (NCBI taxonomy): Eukaryota > Viridiplantae > Streptophyta > Magnoliopsida > Asterales > Asteraceae > Scalesia > Scalesia atractyloides. Next base: position 44,487,181 of record CAMTDV010000019.1, on the reverse strand, counting down.
CAAAAATCACAAAACAAGTTTTTAATCTTTACTCTTCTTTTCCTATCAGACTTTTTCTCAGCAATGGTTGTAATCTTTACTCTTCTTTTCCTATCAGACTTTTTCTCAGCAATGGTTGTAACCTCTGCTGGCACATCTTTGATAGGGATCACCAGTGCTTTTGGGGCTTTAATACCATCAGTGGTTGTGAAGTCCATTGGCTTAAAGTTCTCTAAGGTATCACATTCATCTGACCAGGTTGGTTTAAACTGATATTTTTCAATTTCTTTATCTTTTGTTGAAACCTCTGGTTTTTCCAGAACAATTTTGTTTCCAGCTTTATCTGTGATTTTTATCTCTTCACCAGCCAAATTTGTAGGGACAACTTCAACCAACTCAGAATCAATTTCAGCAAAATTTTTCTCATTTTGGTCATAGACTCTAAAACCTACACCAAACTTGATGTTGCACTTGATCTGAGCATCAAGCATAATTTCATAACCTTTGTAGGACTCAACCCATTTTTCACAAGTGATTTGGGTTTCTTCTAACTCCTTTTTACAAACTTGGTATTTTTCTACCATCGTTTGGAGTTGGTCCTTGGTTATGCTTGATTCATGTCTTAGGCTACTCATTTCAGAATCTTTTTCACTTAACTTTGATTTTAACTCTTTAATCAGTTTTTCAAAATTAAGTTCATCTTCTAAAATTTTGCTTCTCAGGTTTTCATTCACCTTTTTGATGTTTGCAAAAGCAATGATGCATTTGTCAGAACATAGATCTCTAAGGATCTGAGGTGATACCTTTGTAGCAGCCATAAGAGCACAATCACACTCATCTTCACACACATCAATGTTCCATGGGTCAGTAGGAGAGTTCTTTTCCTTATCAGCAGCATTTTCTCTTTCTTCACTTGAAACCACTGTTTCATCACAAACTTGAACTTCATCAGATTATGACACTATCTCCACAGATTCAACACCTTCAGCAATTGTCTCTAAGGCCATTAAACAAAATTCTTGTTCAACATCATTTTTGACATTAAAGCAAAGTTTTCATCAGTCAAATCCTCTGGCAAAATGCTCCAGTCAACATAACTTTGTGTGAAAAAGCTTTGTTGACCAACCTCTGCTTGACTAGCAGTGGTTTGAGCAGGTTGTGTAACAATGGGTGCTTGTTGTACAAGCACTTGAGGATGTGATGGTGCCTGAACATATTGAATTTGTGGAGCAGTGGATTGAACATAATGCACTGGAACAGTGGTAGCAGGGTGTGCAAAATGGGCAGTGTTTTGAACATGCTGAGCAGGGGCATATTGGGAATAATGAGCAGTGTTTTGTGTGTGCTGAGGTCTAGGGCCAGGATGAGTCACTATTGATCCAGAACTTTGAGACCTGCATTCTCTGGCAAAGTGTCCTAGCCTATTACACTTATAACACTTGACTTTTGTTTTATCCAGCCCAACCTTCAACCCCCCATGCAAACCTGGGAATTTTCTACCAGTTCTCTTCTAAAACTTACTAGCCCTAACACTCAATAAGGCCAGTTGGTGCAAAATATCCATTTCTTCAAGATCAGAAGGTTCAATGTGTTGCAAATCCTTCAGCTCAAAGGATAGATTGTCATATGTTTGGCTTTCCCCACTAGCAGTAAAAGCATAGTTGGGTGCATTTGTTTCAGATCCAAAGTTCCCACCAGATGTAATATCTATATAGTGATCATAACTTTGGTCCTTACTGTTGCCGGAACCCTCTTCTTGGCCAAAAAGAGCTGTATTACCAAATCAGTAATCATCAGTCATTTTGCCAGATTCTTGCAACTTCTTTTTCTGGTTCAACTCTCTCTCATAAGTGAGGAGTATCCCATGAAGTTGTGTCAACGACATATCTTTAAACCCAACAGATTTTCTTGTTACATAAGCTACAGTCTCCCACTTATCTGGTAACGATCTAAGGAAACGACTATTGACAATCGATTAGGTAGAATCACGTTAACCAGTCTAAGTTCACTGATGAGCCAGCTGTAACGTTCAAACTGTTGTGTTAGAGACTCTCCTTTCAAGTGACGAAACGTTTCATACCGCTGACTTAGAACTTCTCTATTACTTTCTATCACTTCCTCAGTCCCACCGAATTGCTCCTTAAGTGCATCCCATAACTCCTTTGCACTATTGCAATGGAGTAGACCAGCATAAATTTCATTCAGTAAGGCCGAAGCAACTATACTAAATGCCTTAGCATCCAATTCAATTTTCTCGACTATTTCGATGATTTGGAACACGTAGTAACCGGAAGGATAATGCCGTTAGCCACTTGCGATGAGAGCATCTATCTATTAGGCCAAAACGTGGGTCCAAGTTCAAAGGATGGTCGAACCACTTTGGATAGTCAACCGTCTCAAAACCCCGGACACTCCAAATTGATTTTAAGCCTAAATCATCGATTTACACATCATCGAGTTTATTATTATTTATGTGTTTAAAAATTTTGAGAATTTTCGCTTTATTCAATTTCTCGCTTTATTGATTTCTCACTTTATCGATTTCTTGATTTATCGCTTTACACTCCATAAACGCAAGCACTACTCGCACAGCTCTTGCAATCTAAAGCGCTAATTAATACACCAACCAAACTAATCGCTCAACTCGCTTACGCCTATGAGGACATGTGTTAGGATCTGAGTTTGAATTACTTGTAGTTTTTGTTTCAAAAATGGAAAATGATTGAATTAAAAGATATTTGCAGCGGAATAAGATGGAAAACTTTTACTATAAGCAATGGTCGTTTGTTTTCATCATCATCATGCTTTCAAGTTAATTAACTTGCATGTGATTCACAAACTCCCCCTCAGCCTTTGCAATTTCAGTTTGGTAATGAGAAAATGCAGAGAAGATGATATGCGAAAGTTGATCTTTTAAGAGACAAGTTTAAAGGTTATATGAGTTGCCTATTTATACTAACTATCTAACCTCTGAGCATCTTTAATGACGTCAGGGTTGATAATGACAGGAAACAATATGTAACTAACTCTAAACACTGCTTATACTAACTATCAGTGCTTGGCGTTGTTACATTGATTAACTAAGCTAATGACTAAACTCTGATTCCTATCCTCTGTCCTTGTTAACTCTGGCAGATCTTGAAGCTTTGTAAGGCAGATGATAGGATGAGCAGTCTTTATGGAAAGCAGTGTAAGTACATCAGAGGATGTAACCTCTGATAGTTGAACCAAAGCTCGGATAGTGTTGTTTGGCTTTATATCATCTGTTCCTTTCGTAGGGTTCAATCCCAACAACATGTGTGCCTCATGCGCGGTATTAGTCGCTTATATATTGCTTATATCTCGCTTGTATATCGCATCTCGAACGCGCTATGCTTTGCTTATAAGAAGGTGAATACGTGAAAAGTATGTGCTAATGTGAATTATGTGACTACGTGCTTACGTGCTTATGTGCTATGTGCTTATTTGCCTTCGTGTTACTTGTCTACGTGTTTATGTGATGTTGTACCTTGTATGAATAATAATAATAATAAATATTTTAAACATAAACCTATTATAATCGAATCTCATCCAATCGAATCCTTCAACATAGATGTCTTCAATGGGATCGCACACCAGAAGGAACCACCAATGCAGCCAAGCTGACAAGCGCATCGCATCACTAGTGGCCAAGGAGATGGCCAAGGTAATCCCGCAAATCGTCAGCGAAATTCATGTTGCTAGTAGCAATTCATCGGTGGATTCCAAAGCCGACGCACCTAAGACATCCTTCAGTTTAAACAGTTCAAGGCTTGTGGACCCCTCACTTTCTCAGGCACCGAAGGACCAAGTGCCATGTTCCACTGGTTTGATGCTATTGAGGTCACGTTTAGTGAGAGTGGGTGTCCCGAACCCCTTCGCACTATCAACGCCACCGGCGTCTTCCAGTCCAGGGCTCTCGCCTGGTGGACTGCGGAGCGTAACAGGAGGGGAAACGATAAAGCCTACGGACTCGCATGGTAAGAACTTAAGGAGATAATGATCAAAGAGTTCTGTCCACCTCATGAAATCAAGAAATTGGAAAACGAGTTTTGGGGAATCAAGTAAGATGGTCCAGATAATGCTGCTTTAATGGCTCGATTCAAACAGCTGAGCATCATTTGTCCCAGTCAAGTGGATACGACCGAGAAAGCAATCAAGAAGTACATCAATGCTCTGCCCGATTGCGTCGCTGACTTTTTTCAAGCAGCACGCACTACTACTATCGAGGAGAGCTACCAACTAGCCACAGAGATCAATGACAAACGAGTTCAGTCTGGTTACTTTAAGAACAGCAAGGTTGCAAACCAGGCTGTTACCGAATCAGCAGCTCCTACTGATCAGTTCCGAGAATCGAAGAACAATCGCCGTGGTCGCAAAAGGGAAAACCCAAGCAAGAACTTTGCTCTTACTTCTCCGCAAAACCCTCAGCCACTCAAGTCTACAGCACCAAATGCACCGCCGGCAAAGCGTGCGTATACTGTCGCTTCTGCACCAACTGTAATATCTACGGCCACTTTACTATCAGTTGCCGTTCAGGCCCTCGCCAGTCAGCTCCTCAGGCCCCAGCAGCACCAGCTTTACCAGCTCCTCCCCAGGCCAATCAGCAGCCAGCTCCCAAGGCACGTGCCTGTTACACGTGAGGTGATCCGAATCATTTCGGTAACATCTTCCCGAACAAACCTGTGAAGCAGGAATAGCAGCCCAGCAGCCACAGCCACAACAGCCTCAGCAGCAACAACAGGCTGCACGTGGATGAGCCTTTAACCTCAACCATCGCCAAGCTCAGAACGACAACAATGTTGTCAATGGTACGTTCCTGGTCAATGGTATTTATGCTTCATGTTTATTTGATACTGGTGCTAATAATTGTTTTGTATCGTTAGAATTCGAAAAGGTCTTAAAATGTAAACGCGCTAAACTCCCAAAGACCTTCAATGTTGAAGTCGCCACCGAAAGAACCGTTACCATTAACTTCGTCCTACGTGGTTGTTCTCTCGATCTCAACAACCACATCTTCTCGATCAATCTCATACCTATGCAGTTAGGTAGCTTCGATATCATAGTAGGTATGGACTTTCTTCGTGAAAACCATGCTGAAGTTGTATTTTTGATAAAATGATTCGCTTCCCTCTCCCTAACGGTGATCAACTTCATGTCTATGGTGAAACTCCCTCAAAGAAGTTGATGCTTTTGTCATGTACTCGAGCACACAAATGTTTGCGAAAGCAATGTGTTGCTTTCCTCGCCCATATCGTAAACCCGGAGAAAGAAAAGAAAACCTTCAAAGACGTTCCAGTTGTTCGTGAATTTCATAAGGTCTTTCCGGACGATTTACCCGTTTTACCCCCTACCCATGAGGTTGAATTCTGTATCGATTTAGTTCCCGGTGCTGCTCCCATTGCTAAAGCTCCCTATCGTCTCGCACCATCAGAAATGCGCGAGCTATCGAGCCAACTTCAAGAGCTTCTTGATAAAGGTTTCATACGCACGAGCACTTCGGCATGGGGCACACCCGTTCTTTTTGTGAAAAAGAAAGATGGGACATTCCGAATGTGCATCGATTATCGTGAACCTAACAAGCTTACGATAAAGAACCGCTACCCTCTTCCTCGTATCGACGACTTATTTGATCAGCTTCAAGGTACTACTTGTTTTTCTAAGATCGATTTACGTTCCGGTTATCATCAATTACGCGTATTGGAAGAAGATATTCTGAAAACTGCCTTTCGTACTCGTTATGGCCATTTCGAATTCGTGGTCATGCCTTTCGGTCTTACCAATGCACCCGTGGTCTTCATGGATTTGATGAACCGTGTTTGTAAAGCTTTCTAAGATCGTTTCGTCATTGTTTTCATCGATGATATCCTTATCTACTCGAAGTCAAGAGACGAACACGTGCGCCATCTCCGTTTAGTCCTTGAACTTCTTCAAGGTAATCGCCTTTATGCTAAGTTCTCTAAATGTGAATTCTGGCTCGAAGAAGTCCAATTTCTCGGCCACATCGTTGATAGTCAAGGAACTCACGTCGACCCGGCAAAGATTGAAGCTGTCAAGAGTTGGATTACACCGAAGAATGCTTCCGAAATCCGTTCATTTCTTGGATTGGCGGGTTACTACCGTCGATTCATCGCCGACTTCTCGAAAATCACCGTTCCGCTTACCGCTTTAAATCATAAGGACAAACCTTTCATTTGGGATTCCAAACAAGAGGAAGCCTCAAACACTCAAGCATATGCTATGCAACGCTCCCGTACTCGCACTTCCCGACGGAAACAGCGATTTCGTTGTTTATTGCGATGCCTCTAATCTTGGTCTTGGTTGTGTTCTCATGCAACGAGACAAGGTTATTGCGTATGCATCTCGACAACTCAAGATCCACAAGAAGAACTACACGACCCACGATCTCGAAGTCGGTGCAGTTGTTTTTGCATTGAAGATATGGCGACACTACCTTTACGGTACTAAGTATACGGTCTTCACCGACCATAAGAGCTTACAACATATCTTTAATCAAAAAGAACTAAATATGCGCCAACGCAGATGGGTTGAACTTCTCAACGATTACGATTGTGAGATACGCTACTATCCCGGCAAAGCAAACGTCATAGTCGACGCTCTCAGTCGACGAAGCTATGTATATAGTGTTCGTGACTCTCAAGCTTTGAATGATCTCGAAATCATGATTCGCTCCGCCAATTCGCTTGTTTCAGCGAGAATACTTTGGAGGAAGAAATGAAATGTGGTGTCAAAACTCAGCTTGTTGTTAAACCTAATGGTATTTATTACTATCTCAATCGCATTTGGATTCCTACCCGTGACAATCTTCGTGAATTGCTAATGACCGAAGCTCATAAATCTTGATACTCCATTCACCCGGTGCCGACAAGATGTACCAGGACCTTCGTCCTAAGTACTGGTGGCCGGGAATGAAAAAGGATATCGCTGTTTACGTCTCAAAGTGCTTAACTTGTTCGAAAGTTAAAGCCGAACATCAAAGACCCTCTAGCTTACTCGAACAACCCAAAATCCCGATGTGAAAGTGGGAGAGTATAGCTATGGACTTTATCATGAAACTCCCCCACACTTCCTCTGGTCACGATAGCATTTGGGTTATCGTTGATCGTCTTACTAAATCCGCGCACTTTATTGCTATACAAGAAGACTTAAAGGTCGAACGGTTAGCCCGAATCTATACCGATGAAGTTATATGTCGACACGGGATGCCTCGTGACATCATCTCTGACCGAGACGGTCGTTTTACCTCGCGTCTCTGGGAGACTTTTCAATCCGCTCTCGGTACTACTCTCAATCTCAGTACCGCTTTTCACCCTCAAACCGACGGTCAGACTGCGCGCATGATCTGCACCCTCGAAGACATGCTTCGTACGTGCATCATAGATTTCGGTGGTAACTGGGATACGCATTTACCTTTAATCGAATTCTCGTACAATAATAGTGATCATACCAGCATTCAAATGGCTCCTTTGGAGGCACTGTATGGAAGAAAATGTCGATCGCCTATTGCATGGCACGAGATCGGAGAAGCACAAATCACCGGTCCCGAGCTGATTCAAGAAACGACAGACAAAATCCTCTAGATCAGAGACAATCTCTTGAAAGCTCGGAGTCGACAAAAGAGTTACGCCGATAAACGCCGCAAGCCCCCACAGTTCGAAGTGGGTGATCACGTTCTCCTAAAGGTTACACCTTGGAAGGGAGTGGTCCGCTTCGGGAAGAAGGGAAAACTAGCGCCTCGATACGTAGGACCCTTTAAGATTCTGGAAAGAATCGGCAAAGTGGCCTATCGACTCGAATTACCGGAGGAACTCAACAACGTCCACCCGACTTTTCACGTGTCAAACCTCAAGAAATGCCTAGCCGAAGAGAATCTCCATGTACCTCTCGAAGAACTGCAAATCAACGAGACTCTCCATTTCATGGAAAAGCCTATCGAGATCATCGACCGAGAAACCAAGAAGCTACGGCGCTCTCGCATCCCTATCGTGAAAGTCCGATGGGAAGGCAAACACGGTGCCGAGTTCACTTGGGAATTGGAAAGTGACATGAAGGCCAAGTACCCGCACCTCTTTGTTACGGCCACTATTTAAATTTTGGGACGAAATTTCCTAAAGTAGGGGAGATTGTAACAACTCTACATTTCGTTCTTATTTTGTTCATTTCAATTATTCCCATTGTACTCTCGATATTCGAATTATAAGAAGTTATGTTAATTAGTTATGTTTATTTACAATTATATCGCATCTAATCGCTTATTAAAATGCATTGCAAATCTAATCACACGCAAATGATACTTCTATACGAGCCGAGTGTGTTATTGTCTAATAAACATTTGTGCCATCGCATCGCTTATCTCATCGCATCGCAAAACGCAGTTAATTATGTGGTTTTATGTTATTTATGTGTTATGTGTGTTTATGGTTATGATTACAATCGCTATCGCATCGCTCTTGCATGCTCGAATCGCTAAATCGCACTATTATATCAATTATAACGCTTAACGCATCGCTTAATCGCTTAACATTACTTTATAACTCAAATAAGTCGCTGAACAATCGATAAACGAACGAAACGGAGAAAACCCAACAATTTGGGTCAAGTTCGCTCGAACTTGGTGTTACAAAGTTCGACCAAACTTGGCTGGCCAACACAAACCTATACTTTCCCCCAAGTTGCTCGAACTTGCCTGATTCTTCACAAGATCAGCAAGTTCGGCCGAACTTGTCTTGCATTCCTTGGGTTCCTACCAAGTTCGCCGAACTTGCATGAATTCCATGCAAGTTCGCCCAAACTTGACTCCCACCAGCTCACTTTTTGCCTTCACTACAAATACTCAGCCCTATTCTCTCATTTGAACTTGCTGTAAGTTCGCCCAGAGCTCTCCATACCCGAAACCCTTTGTTTTCTAAGTAAGAATCAACCCTTCAACTACAATGATGTTCAACAACGTTTTACAACAATTTTGCACAAGGCTTTGCCTTCGTTTTCATCAAATCTCTTCTGTTTACGAAAATCTTCATCTTTTTCCATAAAAGCTTCTGTTTTCACTCAGATCTACACTAGATCTGAGCAAAACCTTTTAAATCCTTGATTTTTACACAATATTCAGACTAATGACGTATGTTTCGTTCACTTTTGAGTGGAACGAGGCATTGTCAAGCAAGAATCTCAGATCCGGAAGCACAAGGTCGAAATTGTCACTTTACACAAGCTGGACTAACCCGTACGAACCATCAAGTTCGCCCGGATTAGCCCGAGTTTCTGTAAAATGGCTAAACTAGCTCCAAAAGACCTCTCCAGCCTAAGTTTTACTCAGTGTCTTAAGGTTGGAGGGATGGGCACTCGATTTCCTCAGCAAACAACACGAAAACGCAAGATTTTGGACCTCGAAAACATCAAGTTCGCTCGAGATTTAACTGATTTTTGTGCAGCACTTTAGTCAAGTTCGCTCGACTTGCCCTCTGAAGGTCAAGTTCGGCCGAACTTGAGTATAATTAACCAAATTGTCAGCAGAAATCCCCCAAGTTCGCTCGAACTTGCAAAGTTTCTCAGGAAACTTCACAAGTTCGGCCGAACTTGTCATTCCACTTTACAAATCCTCACAAGTTCGCCCGAACTTGTCAAGTTTCCTTGAGAAACTTACAAGTTTGCCCGAACTTGACTCAAACCCTAGCAAATCAATACAAGTTCGCTCGAACTTGTATGTTTACATACAAGTTCGGCCGAACTTGCCTACTGCTCAAACCAAACTTCACCGTTCAGCTTTTCGGAGACTGATGCACTTCCGTTCACGTATGCAGGCTGACCTGGCGCTCTTCTTCGTCTACCTACAGTCGTCTTCTTCATTCTAAACGCACCGACTATGAGTATACTTGACCCATTTTCGCTTTAATGCACTTTTTGGGTGTTACATACGTTCCTCTATCAAAATCACCTCACAAATCAAACTGTTTATCACACGCGAATAATCTGATTATATATGCTCAATACATGATACTAGAAACATGTGACTAGGACTTATTTTCTTAACTTGCCTCCTTAGCTAGTATGGTACTATAGTGTGGCTAACACCCGACGGGGTCTAGTTAGGATGGACGCGCTAGCCTTCTCACGGAAGTTAGCATGAGAAATATGCCTAGTTTTCTGTGATGTGTTTTGGTGTATCGTGATATGTAATTAGACTATTTCGCGAACATTTTCTCTATTATGCTAGTATTACTTAAACCTGTATGCTCACCTTTTCTTAATTGTATTGACTTGTATTTTAACGTATGTAACAGGTTGAGGATTTTAGCTTGGATGCTTTGGACGTAGTCTTGCTTAGTTTTAGATTCATGCTTTAGAAACGTTTTGTAATAAATCTAGAGATTATTAAACTGGAATTATGTTATGAGAATTATGATATTCTGTAATGTTATTTGAGGATTGTATGTCGAAAGTAGGGGATTTTGGCGTTTAAATATAGTCGTTGAAATAATGTTGTGGAATTTCTCGTGATACAATCTGGTTCGCTTAGTGCCGCGCCCCGATGATTCTGCCATCGATTGGGATGTGAAAAGAAGTTTAAGAAAGGCTGGAAGGACTCGAACCAAGGTTCATATTCTCCTTATTCACCAGTAGATGTTCGCGCAACGATTAAAAAATTACTACCCAGAAAGCAATCAAACAAGAGAACCGTGATCGACAACTACTCTAACAAAGTCTCCCGCTGAAGTTCTGAGCACCGAGAATTATCTGTTCAAGCAACCTCAACCCATGAAAAACAAAAAGGGTCATGACCCATATCTCTTTTGTGATTATCACAAAGATACAGGTCATACAACTGATAATTGTATAAGCTTGCGCACAGAAATAGAGAAAGCTTTGAAAAGTGGCAAACTCACCCACTTAGTACAATCGGTGCGCAAGGAGGTTAGACAACTCATGCACGGGGACGAAGGTCCAAGCAATAAGAAGATGAAGCAGGTCTCTACGATTCAGGGTGGTTCATCGCGCAAGCGCAACTATCAACGTTTTCGAAATGACAAGTGGCGCGAACAATAAGTGATCTTTCCCATTGTTCCTGGTGGACCGCAGGAAGCGCGACCAGTAGTGGTCACTGGTATTTTTGGCCATTACCAGACTGATTATGTGTTCATAGATCCTGGAAGCTCCATGGATATCATATATGAGCAATGTTTTAAACAATTGGATCCAGAGAATAAGGCACGCCTAGAACCAGTCGATTTCCCTTTAACTGGTTTCTGCAATGAGGCTGCCTTTCCTCTAGGGCAGATAACTTTCCCCGTCACCCTTTCTGACGGAAAGCATTCAAGAACCATTAAGGTGAATTTTATGGTAATGCCGGCGACGTCACGCCATGATGTCTTATTGGGACGACGGGCGCAACGTGATTTTAGCATGATCACATCATCTCCACATGATGCTTGTCGTTTCTCGACACCAACAGGCGTCGCTATTATGTATGCACGCAAGGAAATAATGTCTATCAAAGAACCAGTTGCTAAAGCTTCCAAGCCAGTATCTGCAAACGAGCCTGAAAAGTGGGTGCTTAATACCAAGTACCCCGAACAAACAATTCTCTTAGGTCCCGCAATGACCATAGAAATCCGCGCAAAGCTAAAACTGTTATTATTTCGAAACAAATATATTTTCTCCTGGGCACCCGCTGATATGGTTGGCGTCCCGCGCGATGTCACAGGACACTGCTTGAACGTTTTTCCTTCAGCAGAGCCGATGGTACAGAAAAAGCGCAGCCTAGGGCCTGACAAAACTCACGCAATGAACGAACAAGTTTCAGAATTGTTGGATGCCATAATCCTGCGCTAGGTAAAATACCAGACTTGGGTTGCTAATCCAGTCATGGTGCAGAAACATAACGATGGTTGGCACATGTGCGTTGATTTTAAAGATCTAAACAAGGCGTGTCCTAAGGATTGTTATTCCCTTCCAGAAATCGACAAGAAAGTTGATTCCTTAGCATCGTTTCGTTGGAAATGCTTTCTCGATTGCTATAAAGGGTATCATGAAGTCTTAATGAAGAAGGAAAACGAGGATAAGACGGCTTTCCGCATGGAGAAAGGCATTTTCTGCTATACAAAGATGCCCTTTGGCCTCCGCAACGCGGGAGCCACTTACCAACGCCTTATGGATACAGTTTTTGGCGATCATATTGGGGTTACAGTGGAGGTTTACATTGATTATCTCGTCATCATGAGTCACACTGAAGACACAATGTTAATAAACATCCAACAAACTTTTGATTTATTGCGAAAGGTGAACCTGAAATTGAACCCGAGCAAATGTTCATTTGGCATGGAAGAAGGCAAGTTCCTGGGATTCATTGTTACAAAAGATGGTTTCAAAGTTAATCCTGATAAAGTGGAGGCAATCCAGAAAATGTCTTCTCCTGCTACTATTAAAGAAATGCAAAGATTGGCGGGACGATTAGCTGCGCTCAATCGTTTCCTTGCTAATCATGCTGCAAAGTCTTATCCATTCATTCGTAAATTGCGCAATTGTGTCAAGAAAAATGAATTCTTATGGACTCCTGAAGCAGAAAGTGCTTTCCAGGATATGAAGAATTGTTTAATACAACTCCCAACACTCACTGCTTCGCTCGAAAAAGATCCAATGATACTCTATCTCGCTGCATCTGACATGGCAGTAGGTTCAGTTCTACTAGTTGAACGTGAAGGGGTTCAAACTCCAATTTATTATGTTAGTAAAATGCTCAATGATCCAGAGACGCGATATTCTACTATGGAAAAATTGGTCTTAGCCCTTGTTCATGTGTCGCGTAGGCTACGGAGATATTTTTCAGGTCATGTAATTACTGTGTTGACAAATTATTACTTGGGGCAAATTTTATCAAAGCCTGACGTATCGGGACGTCTTGCAAAATGGGCTATTGAGTTTGGGGATTACAATATTTTATACAAACCACGCCCAGCCATCAAGGGGCAAATATTAGCCGATTTTATTGCTGAAGTTCCAACAGACAAAATTGATGAATGCGAAGCAGTTCAAAATCCGGTCCCAATGACTGATGACAGACCTTGGGTATTATTCACTGACGGCGCATCAAATAGTGATGGGGCTGGTGCTGGTCTTCGTCTGGTAAAGCCTGACAATCAAGAGTTCACATACGCTATTCGGCTGGATTTCAAAAGTACGAATAATGAGGCCGAATATGAAGCATTTCTAGCAGGCTTGCGCCTTGCTATCAAGATGGGAGCAGCGAATTTAACAGCACACGTTGATTCCTTATTAGTGGCGGAGCAAGTGACCGGAGCTTACGACGCTAAAAGAGACATTATGGCTCTGTATCTAGAACATGCAAAGACATTGATCAGTCAGTTTAAACACTTTAAAGTAGTGCATGTTAATCGCAGCGAGAATAAACAAGCAAATGCTTTAAGAAAGTTGGCGGCTACAAGTTTCAAACATTTGGCTAAAGAGGTCCGAATAGAAGTTTTGAGCAACCCTTTTGTGCCACGGAAACAAGTAAGTATCGTAGAAATTGGAAATCCATCCTGGATGTCTCCAATCAGTACGTATCTGTTACATGGTTCTCTCCCTGGTAACAAGGCACAAGCAAGGAAGATACGATGTAAGGCCCTCAATTATGAAATGGTGGACGGTATTTTATATCGGAGGTCGTACATGGGTCCTCTTTTATGATGTGTCGACAAGCATGATGCGCAGTACTTAATCAAAGAGATTCACGAAGGACTATGCGGCATTCACGTTGGACCGCGCATGGTTGTAGCCAAAGTTATGAGCGCGGGCTACTATTAGCTAGGAATGCATGTCGATGCTGTTGAAACTTTGCAGAAATGCATGTCTTGTCAAAGACATGCCCCGAAAACCATGCGCCCAAAAAATCCACTTGTTCCGGTAACCGCTGCTTGGCCTTTCCAACAGTGGGGTATTGATTTGGTCGGTCCGTTCCCCGATGCGCTAGGCGCAGTAAAGTTTATTGTAGTTGCTATGGATTACTTCACCAAGTGGGTTGAAGTAAAGCCTTTAGCCTCCACAACAGCTATGGTAATTAGGAAATTCATATGGGAGCACATTATTTGTAGGTTTGGGCTACCGATGCACATTATAACTAACGGTCCAAACCTAGCATCCGAAGATTTACAAAAGTGGATGCAAGAGATGAAGATTGAGCATGTTTTTTCTTCCGTTGCGCACCCTCAGGCGAACGGTCAGGTTGAGAGCATCAATAAACAACTAGTTGCTGTCATTAAAGCCCGCCTTGGCATGGCGCGGCGTGGATGGGTGGATGAGCTTCCCAGTATTCTATGGGCTCATCGCACAATACCCAAGACAAGCACGGGAGAAACTCCATTCAGTTTGGTTTACGGAATGGAAGCAGTAATCCCTACTGAAATAGGCCTTCCATCTCCAAGGATTCTTGCCCTGGAGAAACAAAACAACGAGGAGCAGCGTCGTTTGGATCTCGATTTGGTCGAAGAAAGACGCGAAAACGCAGCAATTCGCGAAGCAAAGTATAAGTCCTATTTGGAGAAGTATTACACCAAAAGGGTACGCGTTTGCACTTTTCTACCTGGGGATTTTGTCCTCCGAGATACTGAAGCCTCCAACGCTGAGAAACCAGGGAAGCTTGCTCCAAGATGCGAGGGCCCTTATGTGATCAATGAACTTCTTGGCAAAGGAGCTTATAATCTCAAGCGCATGGACGGCACCAGCGTTCCTAGAACTTGGAACGCCAGCAGTTGCGCTGTTGCTATTTGTAATCTCGGCTCTTTCAATGCAATAGCTTTGCGCTTTGCAGGAGACTGCTTATAGTAGTTTATTTGTAATCTTAGCGACAATTATGGCTCGAAGCCTTATCAATAAAATCTTACTTTGTCGCTACTTACATTTCTGCTTTTATGAATATATTTCTTACAAATGCATGCGATTACTTTGGAAACACAAAAACACTTACCACTCATGAGCTATCACATTATCGCTGCTCACACATAAGTTGGTTAATCACGTTCATTTGTCTTATCCAAAACAAATAATTGTACTCATGCAAGAATTGTAATCCAAATATATTATAACATAAAGTACTTGCGCAGCATCGCATCTGTACATATACGTGATTACTAAACAAACATGGCTTAATTATAACTCCTATTCAGGGCCTTTGTTTTAGCTTGGTTTTCTTTTGTTTCAGCTTGGTTTTCTTCTACTTCAGAAAAAATTTCCTTCAAACGGTTCACGAAGTCATCATGAGATAAGGCATTATCCACTAACTCCATGATGGGGATTTGCAGCTGATCATATTTAGCCTTGGCAGCAGTATAGGAGGAATGCGTATCAACTCCATGAAGCATCGATCGGCTAGTATCCCACTTCACCTTAAGGGCATGCTCTACATGGGTCGCGCAATCTTGGTAACCCCGGGCAGAAACCATAAGCTGCGCCACGGTTTAGAGTTCAAAATTGAGTTGGCAATCTGTAAAAAGATAAGTTACGACGTCAGATCAATACGACAGAGCAACAACGTATGAGAAAGGTGGTACTTACATTCACAATTCCATAATGCTGCATCCATGTTAAGTTGTTCGTTAAGGATTCAACGATGCTTTCCGCGGTAGCACATGTATTTAGAAAACATTTAATAAAATTACAATGTCATTAGAAATAATAATTTACTTGATGAGCTCATTCATAAGAAATAACATGTATTTGCCATCCAGACTATAACCAACTGGCAGTTACCTGTTATTGTAACCTCTTCCAATACAGTAGTCACTAGTACCAATTACTTTTGAGGTCAAATTAGTATATATGTTTTTTCAATTTAATGTTCATATGAATTTATTTCGTAAATTTGTTTCACTTTTAGATACCTTTTTTCAGTGTATAGCTCAATTAGTTCACTAAGTTCATCCAGAAACTAAAGAAATATAATTTGATTTTGAAACTTATCTAATTTGACCCGAAGAAAGTTAAATAATTTCTGGACAAGTTTTATTCCATCTAAGGTCCATCTTCCATCATTCTACAATATCTGCTAACAATTTCGCATCATTCTACACAAAGTAAGAGAGTTTAAGTCTGTAATATCACATAAAGTCTGTACAAACAACTTTTACACTCAAACTATTGCAACAAATGTCAATATGAAAGATGTGTGCATAAACATGCAATTACAACAAAAAAAAAAAAAAAATTCTGGGTACAAACAAAAGTAGAGATCATGCCGAATTCATAGATAAAACCACGTAAACAGAGAGTAAGTAGAGAATCTATAGATGTTTTGAAAATAAAACCCAAGATATGAGGTTAGGTGACTCAAACTAATGACCTTTAACAATTATGGAGACAAAGGATTTACCACTACAACACTCTTATAGTTGTTACTATATGGTGTTCACTCCAATAATTCTTATGAGTTCATTCGAAAAATCATCTCTACTTCAAATTTAAAATCAATGAGTTCGTGTGAACCAAGCTCATACAAGGAGGGTCCACCCTAGGTCTTAGAGCATTCATAATCAACTCTCTAACTCCAAACACTATATTTTCTCTTTTCTTTTCAATTAAATAATGTTTTTTATACATTTTATCATTACATTTTTTTCTCTTCCACTCACAACCACTTTTAAAAAAAAATATTAAAAATTATAGAGTTGAATAATATTTCCTCCAATTTTACAAATAAACAGTAACTTTTTCTTTGTTTTATTGGGTAAATTACACTTTTCGTCCTTTATGTTTGTATCGGATTACAACGGATGACCTTTGACTTCAATAATTATTGTCACAAACCTGTATTTGAAAAACTCATTACACCTTTCATACTTTGGTCCTAACATTGTTAAAATTTTCAGCTAAATTTGTCATATGCTATGCACATGAGGGCATTTATTTACGCCCAATCTCTCTAAAAACCATTCCCTAACCCTAAAACACCATCATCCTTCCATTGACCACATAGCCAACCATTATCTCAGTCAAGAACCGAGCTCCTCCATTGATTGATAACTTTTCTCTCTTCAACCAACCTCCACCACCACCACCACCGTATCCAGCAACCACCAAGCCCCGTAAACCACACCAGATCGGAATTTATCGCCGGACGTACGGTTCAATTCAGATCTGCCCTTATCACCGATGTTGAGACACGAATCCATCGATGTTGTGTAATGTTTTAGTGGCTATAAATGTGTCAAGTTTTGTTAATAAAGGAGTTAGTGAATTTGTTTGTTTCGTCTGTATGATTAGAGAATATTAATTGGGGGAACAATGAGATTGACCAAAATATGAGGATATTCATTGGGGAACAATGACATTTAAGGAGTGTGATAACAGAGTATGGAGAGAATTGAGAAATTAACCTGATTGAAGGTGAAATCGATGAGAGAAACGTGAAATTGAGAGGATTTGAGGAGCAATCATACACCATTTTTTAGGTTTCAATGGCGGCGTGTTCTTTCAGGTTCGATATGAATGGGAGGGAGGAGTGGCGATGGTGGTGGAGTGCGACGGTGAGGATTGAGGCGGTGGTAGTCGGAGCTGGGTTGTCTGAAGATTTAGATACATAGTTGAGAAAGAAAGATGACTTTATATTTAAATGTATTTTTTCTATTTCTTCTTAATTTTGTTTTTATATTTTAAATAAATGAGTGGAATTACCAATCTACCCTCATGTGCAAGACACATTTTCTTACTTAACTTAAAATTTTTAACTGGTTAGGACCAAAAGGTGAAAAGCGTAATGAGTTTTACAAATAAAAAATTGTGACTGTAATTATTGAAGTTAAAGGCTATCTCTTGCAATTCGGTACAAACATAAAGGATGAAAAGTGGAATTTACCTTTTTTTCTCTTTTTCACTCATAACCATTTAAAACATACACGTTACACTCACATAAATTTATAAGTTTGAAGGATCCATTGTGAATGCTATATCGCATTAAATCTTGATCTGGGCGTGAACATATGTAGGAAATCTCCATATTTCAGTATTCTCTCTCAAGAGTCAACACCAAAAAATATAAAAAAGATCACATACACGGAAGAGATACGTTTGTTATATATAAAATTTATTTATTTCTCTATTCTTATCATAAATTACGCAAATATGAAATTTACAAATTTATGATAACTATTATTATTATACTTTTCTTTTATCGTAGTATTTATATCGATAACTAATACGAAACAGATGCACTAATCAACATATCACAATAGGTAAAGACAATGTTCTTCTTCAAACAAGAATATTTTACGGCCATAAGTGGAAATTTGAAAAACAAAAATCAGAAATGATTATTATTGCTTAATATTTCGGTGATCAACACTATTGGTTTGTTTTGGGTCTAACTGACTAACACCATAAAATAGAGGTTAATCTAGCTGCTCTAAAATTCTAAAAATAATAAAAACTATTGAAAGTTCGCTTTAAAACTCTAAAACGTTAAGGTGACCATGTACAATATAACAAAAATTTATATTGAGGCTATATTATGATAATATAACTAGATTTGGTAAATTAATCAAACCCAATTCCTTATAAAAAGAAAAAGGTAAGATAACAATATTATAGGATAATGGCATTTTTATACTAAAGTTAATTTGTTTATCATGATCTAATTGCTCCCATCTTTGTATAAAATAGATGCGTTGGTTTATTTGACAAATCATACATCGTTGTCTTTTTGTTAATTATTTTTTTTTTCTTGAAAGAGTAACAAATAAATGCCCGACTACCTGGTAACCCAATGACAACAGTTGATCTTATACGTCTGCGACCGCAGACAACGCTAGGTAGTCCAAGCCTACCAATACTAGTTTCAGGAAAACCCCGTCACCCGAAGGCTTGAGATAAGTTATCAAGGATTTAATTTTTTCAACTATGATATATTATATATATAAAATATAATTTACAATTGATGTTTTGTTAATGTTTATTACCATCTACTCCAAAAAAATATTATACCGATATACACAACTAGGGGCTGGTTACTCTACAAAATGTCTTATCCTACAAAATGTACGCAATAATCTCAGCCGCCCGATCTCATGCGAAATCACTCTATTCCATGCGAATTCATCTCCTCTCATGCGAAATTAGTGTGCGAATTCACTCTACTCCATGCGAATTCATCACTAAAGAGTGCGAAATCCCATGTCATACGTAATGTACGTTAAGCCATTTTGTATAATATACTTTCTCTACACAGCCACACACTGCTTTATTAAGTAATATATTTGTTAAACAAATTTGACTGGTGATCATATTGTATATAAGCGTCATTGTCGCCACCACCTGCAACCTACAGTAATACTGATAAACGTTTTATTCAAGATAGTCATATAATTTGGTTTTTAACTTTATCAATTTCATGGTTATAAAAGATTAAAATCCGTCATGCATATATATCAAAGAAGTCATTTTCAAACAAAATACAACCTGATTTTGTTCCAATTTTGAGACATAATGTCTTATTAGTTGCGGGTATATCGTCCATGGCATTATAGCCTAGCAGAATCTTGAGGGTGAATTAAGAATTCCAATGCCTGTCATTAATTCAAATTTGCCATTAAAAAAAAGTTGCTAGTATATCTACTCAGCGTAAAGTGGCCAAGTTATGTGTCAATTATAACGCTTGCAATGGGTTATTAGTTTACGCTGTTATCAAAGTGATAACTTCTGTACCAATGTATAATAGACATAAAATTGACAAATTTTCCGCAAAATGGTTAACTTTGGATAAAAAATAATCCATGTGTCCAGTATTGATTGGGTAACCTTTGATTTAAAGTATATATGTAACGATCAAATTGATAGCCTTTTGAAAATGGGTATTTTGCTTATATATATAATGAACAACGATATTTGCATGATTTTTCTTTAATTGTCAACTACAGCCTGATTTTGCAAAATATATTTAGTCGGAAAACATATATCCTATCATCCTTTGATTTAAATTTTATTGTAACGATCGAAACTTATCACTTTGCTTGTTTGTAAATTATTTTTGTAAAAATCTTTAGTTAAAGTCTAAGTGATGAAAGATTAATCATCATTTAGTTAAAGTGTAAGTGTATATTATAAAATGAAAGTGTAATCATCATAGGAAACATAAACCATCAATGAGGTGATTGTCCATTGGTAAAGGCAAAACGTTTAACCACCTTGAGAGAGAGATATTTTAGATTCAAATCACACATACACAAGAGAATAAAAGAAATTTGCCATTAATAAAAAATAGGAAACATAAACCTTTTTAGTTAACATCGTATGACTAAATGATCATGTGATGATAGTACTCACCATTACACCTTCTCCATATTCTTGATGAGGATTATCTCTTAAATACCTCTCGTTTTGCACATCTAGGGCCTGTTTTGAAATGACAGTATTTATAAGCTCAAAGTTCACTTATCATTTAAGTTAATAATACATGGTTTATATCTTGCAAGAGGCTACAGATGATATGTTTGGAGTTTCTTTTCTAAATGATTGTTCGTGGGAAAAACACATAACACTAAAGTGATGTTGTTTTAAATTTATTTACTAAAGTGGTGTACTTTTTTTTTTTTTACCGAACACATTAGATTTGTTTCTTTAGTTAATTACTCTTATGGTCCGTGTGGTATTCCAACGTTGTAAGTTTGGTCCAAACTTTGAGAAATTACACTAGTAGTCTTTAATGTTCATTCAGTGTTGCATGGTCATTTTCACTCCTTTTTTTTCAAAGTCACCTTTATTCACAGAATCAAAGCAGCACAAGGCTACACCCAAAAGAAAAGAAACAGAAGCAAAACAACAGCCTAATACAAGCTAATTACTTAAATTAATTTTGCACCATTCTCCCTGATTTGTACAAAATGTAACATATAAATACATGAAACGAGATGTAAAACCAACCTCTTTTCAGTACTAATGTTGGAAAAAGTACGTTTCTTTGTTTCATTTTAATTCACATGATCAAAAGAGCTTAAAAGATTAAAAGAAGCAAATTAGCGGGTAAAACCAACACTAGATACAAGAGGAAGGAGTAACGTGACATCCTAGCCCCTCGGCAGCATCTAAAGAACAAAAACAAGAGAAACAGAAAGCCACCATGGTCCGTGTCCAACCAGACATGGGCCGTGGTCAGTTAACAAATCCTGCAAAAAAGACAAAATGCAGAAATCAAGCCATCACGGGGCCGTGTCCAACAAGCACGGGGCGTGGTCAAAGCTAAAGTTCGCAGAATCTTCTTAGTACAGCAAAGAGTTGACCACGGACACTACTAGAAAATCTATTTTTCTGGGCGCTTGGAAAAATTATTTTGGGTAGCCAGGACCCAAAATCGCTCAAGGTAGTATTGTTTTCATCTCAAAACCAAAGAACTGCCAAAATTAAAATAATAATCGACCAAAAAAAACAATTTTCTAGGCGGTTTAAGTGAACGCCCAGAAAAACTCATCTTTTTGGACGTTTTAGGTGAAGCTAAGAAATTTGCCGTAAAAAACAAGTATAATTACTAGAAAACTACTTGAAGAATTTATGTGAAAAATTGAAATTCCCTCCACGATTTCCAGCCCCCAAATTCCCTTTTCCCCTTTAATTTTACCCTATACTTTGATTTCCCTAAAAAACGCATTTCTAGTGAAACCACTACAGCCGATGAACATCCACTAGTTGAGTAGACGAACCAACCTCGTTGATCGAATCGTCCGACGCTGCTTTAGACACTGCAATGGTGCGACTGCGAGTAAGTACCATCTTTCACATATCATATTAGGTTTTCGTTATGGTTTTGGCTGTTGTTTAATGTTTATGTTATAGGTTTGAAGATGCACACCAACCACGATGAAATGTTTTACCAAACTTACTACTGTTTTACCTAATGGTGAGTTATTGTTTATATCCATGAAAGTTGAAAATGATTTACATGACTATTTTTTTTTATTTTTTTTTTGTAAAAGTTGTGTGATGTGATTTTCTGAAATGTCTTGTTTCATTGATTTACACTATTAACATTGGATTCAAACCACGGCTGACTGTCGTCATCTAACACCTAAGTATATTTCGAAACTAGAAGGATCTAGTCGTTTTAGGTAAGTTCAAAAAACTTGTTCTTCACAAGTAAGCCATGTATTAAGTTAAAATAATAAATAGTAGTGCAAAGATTTGGGCGGTTATAGAACCATTACCGATCTCTGTTATGGAACTGTTTGGATGACTTGAATTCAGTGTATTTGAAGATTAACCCAATTAGAATGAAATTGTAGTCATGTTTCTTGATTTTGAGCTTGACGGTTTTGAATGTATGCTTGGATTTGTAATTTAGAAAATCATATTATTGATTGACAAATGAGAGATTCCATGGACGTAAAAACCAAAATTTGTTTCTTGCTCTTGTTTGGAGCACTGCTCAACCTCGGTTGGATCGGAGGGCTGATTCCAGTTTTCGTTTTGCATGTGCAATATGTCTATATTTTATCTTCTCTTTTATCAGATTGTACAGGTCTCTAGTCTCCGTTACTGGAACAAGAAACCGATCATTTACAAATGTTGTTAGAGTTATACTAGGTACCAAGATTTAATCAAACATTTGACCGTCGAGAATATCATAGATTCTTATATAAGTCAAGCATGGAGGTAGGAGGATAAGCGTTCTTAAACCTCTTTTGTAAGATTCACCAATACACAAATCATCACAAGAATGATTCGGATGGTCATGAATGAAAGGAAATGTACAATAATCACTATACCAAGTAGCCAAGTAATCTTTAACCCGGGTGAGCCGACACCGACATAGAAAGAGTTAATTAAGTGTCGGAGGCTAGACGGGGTTACATCACTTTCGAGCTAGCAAACTACTTGGGATAGCAATTGTAAAACATCAAGTGAGGTGGTGGAATAAAGTTAGGATAGCCAAAGCTTCCAAGTATTCAGACCTTTACCAAAAACACAAGTCTTGCCATAAACTTCATGGCAAGCTCGAATGGTTTCATCACTTGTGGGTTGCATAACCCTTGCAAAAGCAGAAAGTTTAGAGGTGTTTACACCTCTTAAACTCATAAGAATCTATTCCTAACAAGTCTCATAACCTTAGATAGGTTCAAGAACAAGTAGGCACAAGATTCAACAAAGTTTTAATCAAGAAAAGCAAGATACAAAAGTATAAATGAAAGCATAATTTTAATCCTACTTTGGACCTCAAATGTTGTGAGGTTTCACCTTAGTTTGCCAATGCAAGCTTGTGAAAACTTTCCTAGAGGTTATCCAAGTAGAAAGAAAGAAGAAAACATAAGAAAATAAGAAGAAAAATGAGCTAAAACTCACTTAGAATGGTTGCAACTTTCTACCAAGTCTTGGAAATTAGAGAGTAAACAATAAGATTTTAGAGTGACCTGAGTGTTTGAAAAGTGTTTAGGAGTGTATGGAGGCTCCTATTTATAACATAGGATTAGGGTTTAAGTAATTAATAAAGTTGGGAGGTGATTGGTGGTGAAAAAGGTGGAAAAGGGGAAATGGAGCCAAAATTCGGATCAAGTGCACGGTCGTGTGGATCGCGGCTCGCAGGGTGGTGCAAATCAGGTGAGTGGTCACGCGGATCGCAGTGTGCTTGGCTGTGCGGCTCAGTCGCATGGTCGTGCACTACCTACAGAATTTACTAAACTTTCTGGAATTTGCAGTTTGACCCCTAGAGTTTGGTAATTCTATTATTTATGCTAGAAACTCATAATTAAGCATGTTTTTAGGTATTTCCAAGTGTATCAAAGTAACGTATGAGTATAAAGCACGTATAACTGATAATTCCAAGTATTTCAAATGTCGATTTTCGCGTATAAACACGTATTTGAGATTGTAGCATATAACACAAGTATGTAACATGTATAAGTATAAAGAATGAATTCCATTATGATCAAAGTCTCGGTTCACAAGATTGAAAAGGAAATACGAATACGATACGATTACAAGTTTTCAAAAATAGAAATACGAGTACAATTTATAAATAAGGAAAGTACAGAAACGTGAAGCGTTACACCATGTTTCAATCTAGGTGTATATAAAACAATGAACAGTGAACCCTAACAGGGTTCAAAACTCGTTTACCAAAATTAAGAATACCAACCTAACCTAATCTTAGATCCTGTAACATCACAAGTATCCACGAGCGGTGGCTGGAATCGACCTAGTTGAAGTAGAAACATACTTGAAATCTCTGTGGTTAGGTTGCCTCTCATCATGCTTATCGGTATTCTACTACATTTTGTATGATTACGTCAACTTGATAACCTACAACATCTGTAACAACTCTGATTTTTTCGTTGTTATCTTTTTCTTTGTTATCGATTGTGTCTATCCTTTGTAAATTCGAGATTCGCTTATTAATGAAGTTTATGTTGATTAAATTAAGCTTATGTATGTTGTATCGCATTTAAACGCTTACTAAAATCGCGTCGCTCATCTCATCGCATCGCAAATCGCAATTATTTATGTGGTTTTATGTTACTTATGTGTTATGTGTGTTTGTGGTTACTATTACGCTCGCTAACGCATCGCTCTCGCACTCTCTAATCGCTAAATCGCACTATTATATCAAGTATAACGCTTAACGCTTTATTATAACGTCTATAATAACTATCTAATACGAACCGAATCGACAAACGAGCACTTAACGCGAAATAAATGAAGAAAACCCAACAATTAGGTCAAGTTCGCTCGAACTTGGTGACCCCAAGTTCGGCCGAACTTGACTGGCCAAACTTGGTCCCCTTTTTTTCTTCCTTAAGTCCGCTCGAACTTGTCTGAATCTTTAAAGAATTCAGCAAGTTCGGCCGAACTTGACTGGTAATCTCTTGAAAACCTACAAGTTCGGCCGAACTTGACCTCACCAGCCTCCATTTTAGTCTTCTCCTATAAATACTCAGCTCCATTCTCTCATTTGAACTTGCTGCAACTTCGCTCTGAGCTCCCGAAACCCGAAACCCTCTGTTTTCTAAGTAAGAATCAACCCGATTTCAACTACAATGATGTTCAACAACGTTTTACAAAGGTTTACAACGATTTTGGCACAAGGCATTGCCTTCGTTTTCATCAAATCTTCTCTGTTTACGAAAATCTTCATCTTTTTACGTAAAACTTCTGCTTTTTCACTCAGATCTATGCTTAGATCTGAGCCAAACCTTTTGAACATTGATTTTTACACAAAATACGGACTTTTGATGATGTTTTGTTCATTTTCTGATATGAAACGAAGCATTTATCATTCAAGATCCTAGATCTGGAAGCACAAGAACGTTTATGTTGGTTTACACAAGCCGGAATAACCTGAACGGACCCCGAGTTCGCCCGGATTAGCCCACGCTTTTGTAAAACGGCTAAAACCGCTCTAAAAGACCTCTCCGACCTAAGTTTGCTCAGTAGCACAGGGTTGGAGGGATGAACTCTCGATTTACTCAGCAAACGACGCGAAAACGCAAGATTTTGGACCCGAAAACATCAAGTTCGCTCAAAAAATCACCGACTCACCAAGTCAAGTTCGACCGAACTTGTACCCAAATGGGTCAAGTTCAACCGAACTTGGGTCAATTCTCACCAAATTCCTTACAAGTTCGACCGAACTTGTCTAGTTTCTTAGGAAACTACACAAGTTCGCCCGAACTTGTCTCTTCTATAAGGTTTCCTTACAAGTTCGCCCGAACTTGACAAGATTCTTAAGAATCTTATCAAGTTCGACCGAACTTGGGTGTTCATCACCAAAAGTCTTACAAGTTCGCCCGAACTTGCCCCCTCAGTAAGGTTTCCTTACAAGTTCGACCGAACTTGTCAAGATTCTTAAGAATCTTACCAAGTTCGACCGAACTTGACACTAAACCACCCAAAACCATACAAGTTTGCTAGAACTTGTGTGTTTACACACAAGTCCGCTCGAACTTGGCTACTGCTCAACTCAAATTTCACCGTTTCAGCTTTTCGGAAGACTGATGCACTTCTGTTCGTTTACAGGCTGATCCGGCGCACTCCGCAACTCTCCTCAGAATCTTAAGTCTTACCAAAACGCACCCACAGTGAGTATACTTGACCCATTTTCGCTTTATTGCACTTTTTGGGTGTTACATACGTTCCTATATCAAAATCACTTCACAAATCAAAACTGTTTATCACACGCGAATAATCTGATTGTATATGCTCGATACGTGATACTAGAAACATGTGACTATGACTTATTTTCGTTAACTTGCCTCCTTAGCTAGTATGGTACTATAGTTTGGCTAACACCCGACGGGGTCTAGTTAGGATGGTCGCGCAAGCCTTTTCACGGTAGTTAGCATGAGAAATGAGCCTATGTTATGTTAAGTGTTTTGGTGTATCATGATATGTAATTAGATTATTTCGCAAACGCTTTCTCGACTATGCTAGTATTATTCAAACTCGTATGCTCACATTTACTTAATTGTATTGACTTGTATTTTAACGTATGTAACAGGTTGAGGATTTAGCTTGGATTGCTTTGGAGTAGTTTTATTTAGTATTTTGCTTATCTTGTTTAGAACGGTTGTAATAAAAATCTAGGGGATATCGAACCATGTTGTTTTTATGAGAAAATCAGAATTTCTGTAATGGTTGTTTGAAATATTATGTTTAATAGTATGGGATGTTAAAAGTTAAGTAATGTTGTTGGATAATTGTTACGGAATTTCTCGTGAGACAATCTGGTCGCCTATTGCCACTAACCCCGATGTTTCCACCATCGGTTGGGGTGTGACAACGTTGGAATAGTTCACCGGAGAAGGATGAACTTTGTCTCGATGGAGTGTGAATGGTTGAGGGGAAAAACAAAACCAGTTTACATAAGAAAGGGTTTGTAAATGATAGGGTTAAGTAAAAAAGAGGTGAAATGACAAATATAACCTTTGACCGTTACATAGAAACGTTGAAAGTCAATGGCGTTGAGTGGCATGGTCCAAGATTGATACAATTGGGACTAGACAGAGGGTTAGGTAACAAAATTTTGAAAATAAGAGGTAAGAGTTATGCTGCCTTTATCCATAGAGGTAAAACTACTGTTTACACAAACAAATAATATTGATAGGAAAGAATCAAGTATTCACGTCTAATTCAAGTTTAAAAATTGAAGAATAAATAACTAACCTTTACTCATGTTTAATTTAATTGATTTGCTTGATGTACATGTGTTGTCTGTTGAATAATGAATAAGTGCTGATGATAAATTGATAATGATTATCGAACTCGTCCATACTCCCTAAACTCTCGTGGCCTCTTCGTGACCGTCCAGTTCCTCCGATTCTTCTTGTTCCCGTAGCATGTAATTAGCGCCTTTTTTTCAGTTTTTGTTTAATTTAGGTTAAACAATTCAAATAAACTAATTGAACATGGGCTATAATGGTTATTGGGTTAAAAGGGTCTAAAAGTTAAAATTAGGCCCTACTAAAATCCACTACTAAAATTAATTTATAGGGCTTAATTTTTAAACTATAAATTTGTTTAGCATGTACAAGATTTAGAAGAAGAAAAAAAAAGCCAACAGTGTCCATCATAAAAAGATATTGGTGTTGCTCGTAAAAAACAATGGTGTCATGCAAAACTTTTGTATTACGTGTTACAAATGTTATAATATACCTGAAATTCAATAATGTCGGATGACACCGATCTTTGTGTGGTTGCTCGTGCGATACCCCCATTGGGATTTTATAACATGATCTTAAAATGATTGTGTGAACCAAGCAAAAAAGATAATGTCATTAAATTATCGAGTATATATATCAAAACATGGTAAGGTTATTATAAAAAAGACCAAAAGTGTGAGAAAGGTAAGAAAGAATCTCAGCCATTAGATCTAAATTAACTGAAAAGGGTAATCAAGTAATTTTATCATTAATTTAATTAATTCAAAACCTTCCATAAACCGTCACCCTAATTTATAGGAATACCGAATAACACTGCAAACACATTCATCACGTATATAACACCATTCAATAATTATATAACACCTTTCAATAAGTATATAACACCATTCAATAAGTATATAACACCATTTTAAAGATCTCTATAAAAACACTACGAATAACACTGCAACAACCATTCAGCGTATATATAACACCATTCAATAATTATATAACACCATTGAATAAGTATATAACATCATTTAATAATTATATAACACCATTCAACACATATATAACACAATTCAATAAGTATATAACACCATTCAATAATTATATAACACATTAACTGAAACATTCGATTAAACGTAATTTTTTTCTGTATATAAGTATAGTAATATGGTACTCATATTAAAGATTAGAAAACACTCGTTATTATGGTGTAATTTTTTTTAAAAAACGAGTTACGTGTAAAAAGTTATTGTCGTTTAAAAAATAAGAGGGGAACTTGCATGTGGATGGCATGTGCTTTTCTAAAAATAAAAATGTTTTTTACCTTTATACCATTAATCTAGAAAATTAATTATTTTAATTGTTATATTATTTACAAGATTGTCATCATTAGATTAAATATCTAATGGTTTAGATTCTTTCTTACCCTTCTCACACTTTACGCCTTTTTTACAGGATCCTCTACCTATCAAAACATATATATTATTAGTCTCATTTCAAAGAAATGTATGATAACAAACACTATATACTAATGGTGATAACTAGATTAAACAAATGTTATTATGTATACTAGACTTAGTCTTCGGATAGAAGTCTTGGATTTACTAAGTTTCGCCTACAGTGACCTTATAGTAGTTTAATGGATAGTCTTGTGTCGGCAACTATATATACTAGGCCTTTTAAGTCATGTGTTGTGGCGAATCGGAGTATATGATAATGTAAAACAAACGTTGTTTTAAAATGAAGGTTGAATATATATTCATTTTAACAAAATTTAATTACTGGAATGCTGAGAAAAAAATTAAGCAAACTACGTACTTAGGTTTTAAAAAAAAGTTAACAAACTTAAGTTATAAAAAAATATAAAATTAAATGATAAATAAAATATGGTAAATTTCTTTTTTAAAAGATGATTTATAAGAAATATCAAAATATGAAAGGTAATGTACTATTCATTGCCCTTCACCAATTTTAAATCAAATTTCAATTTCTGTGTAAATTCTAATTACAATTCCATTGAATCTCATAATGAACGCTACCTTAGCGGTTGCACCTGCCGATTTACGGAAACGCCAAAGAAATATTTTTGAAATATAGAAATATAGAAAGTAACTTGTACATTATCAATATATATGTATTATAAAAAAACCATGTTCTCTACCAAATATGCAGTAGCATATTATCCTTATGTAGGATTTTATTGTAATAGTGGACCACATATTGATGAGATGGAAAGAAAAAAGAGGTCTTAGTGGAATGAAGCAAAACCACAACACTTTCATCTTTACATCAAATTTCTGAATTGATTTTATATATTATTATTACAGTAAAAAAGAAAAGAATGAACACTATTTATAGAGCCTCATCACTAATATGTATAAAATATGCACAATGGGTTACCTAAGTATTATCTATACTAATGGTTAGGTATAAAACTGGTGCAAATATATTTCACTTGGAAGTGTTTACACACAAATCTGTACACTTTAAGGAATCAAAGCTTTAGGGCCACGTTAAATCAGAAAATTGCTCCTAGTAGTTTTAGGACGACATATCGCCCCTAAAACTTTTGTTTCTTGTATTGATAAAAAGTCTGGTAGTTATAATCTGGTTATAAAGTCTGTTAATTTATATTACATGTTGACGTTGCAAAAAACTAATGTATGTTGATATCTTGGTCGATTTTGAGCTACACTTTTGTGGATAGGTTTAGACGTTTCAGGAATATAAGCTGATTCACATATCTTGTTCTCGTTCAAATTTAATTTCGATCATATTTTTTAGGGATTTTTACATATTTCCCCCTCTTAAGAGAGCTAATTACATATTTCCTCAAATAAAAAAAAACAATTACATATTTCCTCTATTTTTTAGAAATTACTCAACTACCCTTTTTCTTGTTACATTATATTATAATTCTAATTCTAATTACTATAATATATATTCAATTGTAACTTTTGGTTTGTGAGGGACAATCTGTATAACACTCACCTCTCCTCCATTTAATCATCCGACATTAGCTTCTCATTAACGGTAGAGGACGAAAGCGAGAGAAAGAAGTGATAAATGGTAAATATCTGGGCGGTGGCGGAGACACGGTGGCAAAACGGCTACTAGTGCGGGTGCGGCTTCTCCGAGCGTTTTTTCCCTTTAATTTCACTTACGTTTGCAGGTGCACCTGGCAGTAGGAGTGTTGTCGGCACCTTTACATTTACGCATGTCACTTATTTAAGTTGACATTGTTGGGTTTTTGTGTTTCGCACACGTAGGACTAACAATTTTAGAGGTTATGGTTCTAGTAATTTCGGTGTTTTTGAACAAATTCGTGTGTATATAAAGTGAGTCGTCGAACATCTTTTGAGAAGAAAATAGGCATTCTTTTACTAAAGGTTTATGATTTCGGAGTTTTTTTTACATGAATTTGCACTTTAGTTTGTTATTTTAGCCTTATTTTATGATGGGTTAGATTCATATATATGAAATGTTTGGTGTGAATGAAGCTTCAGTAGTTCATTACAGTTAGCTTTTATTGATCTTTTTATTTTCTGTAATTTTAAAAATTCATCATCTATTTGGTAGCAAATTTTTAATAATGTTGATTTGATGTGCTTGGTTGACTTTTTATTTAATTGCAAATTGCAATGTTTTAAAATTTATGCTTCGGCTGTTAGTTTTGAATTTCAGTCGGTCCTTTTTCACAACTAGAAGAATTGAGGAAATACTATGCAAATTAGGAAATATGAAATTGATTAATGATATTTGAAAGAGGAAATATGTAAATATTCATTTATTTAGTTTCTTAAGGGTAAAATAGTCATTCAATGAAAATAATTTAATGAAAAGGGGAAATATGTAATATACATGGGTTAGGGAGGGAAATATGTAATTGAATTTTTTGATTGGGTAAATATGTAATAAGCCAGCTTAGGAATGGGAAATATGTAAAAATCCCTTTTTTTTAATTTGTTTTTCGGAAAAAATGATAAAAGGAAAGAAAATGGTAAAAGTTTTCTATTTATTCGGAAAAATGACCAAGTGAGATGAGGTTTATAGAAACATTTTCCTACTTTTTCTCTCACTCGCACAAAATGTCTCATGCCTTCTTCTCTGTCCTTCCACACAAACTCTTGTCATTTAGATCATCATTTTCCAATTACACTTCCAGAAACTCATCTGGTCCGGTTCCACTTATTATAATTTCGAGTACAATATATCAAAAGAATGTCTTCACAAGGACCTCTAATCTATAGTTTTGTCGCTAGAGAGACAGTGATCCTAGCTGAGTACACCGAGTTCACCGGGAATTTTCAAAGCATTGCTGCCCAATGTCTTCAGAAACTCCCCACCACCAACAACCGCTTCACGTATAACTGCGATGACCACACGTTCAACTACCTCGTTGAGCAAGGATTCAGTGAGTTCAATGTTGTTTGTGTAATAATTTCTTACTAGTTTTCTTATCTGTGTTTGTCATGTATCGTTGTTTCAATTTGTCCTATGACTGATGATAGACGTACCCTAGTGGCGGATCCAGGGGCTTGGTTTGGAAAAATTTACTGTAAACCTTGTATGATCTGGAAAAAAAAAGTGAAAATTAATGAGAATATAGCAAAAGGAACCCATGAAAAAAAATTGGATCCGCCACTATATACGCCTTATGTTGGCCAGTGTTTACAATCAAGATCATATCATTAACAGGTTTGTTTAAAAATAATCATCACTTGTATATCATTTTGTTGTTTAGATTTGGAAGAAATGTTTGCATTATAATATGACATTACAACATGTTAACGTGTGAACAATCTTGATGCTTTATTAAGTGGCAACATAAGATGATAACCATTTTATGAATAAGATTGTTTGATCAATGATTGCACACATTTGATTATGAAATCTATGATCCCAAAAAACTGTAAAAACCATGCCACACATTAATTCATTTAGTGTTCAGTTCTATATTGGAGATTACGTAAAATCGCAATAAGTTCTAATGACATCATTTGGGTTATGCAGCATACTGTGTTGTCGCGGTCGAGTCTGCAGGAAGGGAGCTTCCCATTGGCTTCTTGGAGCGTATTAAGGATGATTTTTATGATAAATATGGGGCAGGCAAAGGCCAAACTGCTGGTGCAAAGGGCCTGAACAAAGAGTTTGGGTAAATATGTATACACAGATCTTATATAGAACTTTTAAGAAATGGGTTATTTTTAAAACCATTGATGATAAATGGGTACTTTTTTTATTTGATTTCGGGGTTATCATTACTCAAGATATTGACAAACCCAGAATTTAAATTAAAAAGAAAAAGACCCATCTGTCTTTATATCACCGGGTTTATATGTTCTTTTCGTGAATGTTTCTGGGATTACAGATCGAAACTGAAAGAGCATATGCGATACTGTGTCTCTCATCCGGAAGAAATTAGCAAGATTGCTAAGGTCAAGGCTCAAGTTACTGAAGTCAAGGGAGTGATGATGGAGAACATAGAGAAGGTAACTTTGCGGTTTTTTTTGCATGCTTGGTTTAATGTTCCTTTCTGAACAAAAAAGAATTCGTTGTTTATGTAATCAAAAGATTCTACATGATGTTCGATTCATATTTTGTTGCATACAGGTACTTGATCGCGGAGAGAAGATTGAACTACTTGTTGATAAGAGCGACAACCTTCGCACTCAGGTTATTTTGTTTAATGTTTCAACCTCCTTATGAAGCTACAAAACAAGTTTTGTCTAATTTGATAACACTAACTTGATTGTTTGATCTTATATTATGTTTAGGCACAAGATTTCAAAAAACAAGGAACCAAGATGAAGAGGAAAATGTGGATTCACAATATGAAGGTGAAACTCGTAATATTTGGTATTGTTATTGCGTTGTTGCTGATCATTATTCTCTCAGTCTGCCCTGAATTCAAATGCAATTAAAATGTTCCCTTTCTACAAGGCGCGATTATAGTTTTCTTCTGGTTTGGATATCCACTTCCCTACCTGCTAAGCTTTATGGTAAAGGAAACTTTTGCCATCCTTAGAAGCTTATTTAGCAAAGCTTTGATAAATCAGTGCATTTTGTCATTGTCACTGATCGGATTTATTCTGCATTTTCTTTATGGCCACGATTATAATAAGATCATATTCCTTAAGAAAGAATATACAACTGATATGGCTATAGATGTACTTCAAGTTTTCGTAACACATGATGTTAGATTTTGATATGTATTCGCAATCAACTAATGATGTAAATGATAGAAGTGATCAATATGATGGTACAGAAGGTCTCAAAATAGTATCTTGTATGACAGAGTTGGATGTAATGGCTTGTCCTAGATTGGTCACATGTGATGTTATAAGGACATATAGATAATCATAATTTATAAATGTTAAGAGATTCAATATCCAATATATGCAATGGAAGTTCAAAAGACTTAATTTATTGTACATTACATATAACAATTCAATGTTTCTTCAATTAATTCTCTATATCTCCTCTCACTCTTTGCTCTAGTAACCCACAAAACTTGTAGTGTGGATAATGAAAATAGGAATAAGGGTAACAATGTCTCCGATATAATATAAAAAAGACACTCTCAAGTGCGTCCGAGGAGACATTGTGGTATGATCACACCGCCACGCGTGTGACGCTGCACATGTGATTGTAGGAACAATATGAATATGAATATTCAATAAACCTAAATCCGAGTTTCCACCAAATAAAATCCAACAGAAAAGGTTTAGTTCATGCATATTATCAAACACTTAAAGAACGGTATAAAGTTCTTGATCACATACAAAAACTACAGACAGAAAAAAGGTAAATAAAAGCACACCCACTTACTATTACATAAAATAAAAGTTTAAACCTTATTGTTGACAATTTACAAACTCATATTGTCAACAAGCCTTTTATTCACAACCAATAATTAAAACACTACTTAGGCCGAACCTCAATACCTTCCACAATAAGGCCTCCTTTATATTCATGATGCTCCTGAAACCCCATCTTAATTTCACCTTCATCTCCATTATCATAGTAAAATTCACCCAATTTGATCTCCCTCCATCCATCGCTTCTCGGTGTCGGAGTTTGTGCCTGTGTCCGTGGCCTTCCGCGTGTCCGTGGTTGTTGAAGATAAATATTAGATGTCTCATCTCTTAGTCCGCCAAAGGTAACTATAGTTTTTCCAGGCGCAGAAAGTCCCCACGAATCCCTAGTTACTCGAAAGACAAGATACGCTACATATGTTGTCTTTGGGGACAACATTGCACTTGCTATTCTGCCTTGGATATCAAGCCACCATACACATCTAAGTATGCCTACCTCCGCAAACCTGCAACAATAGTTACACATGTATATAAGTTTGGGCCTTTGGTTTAGATCATATTTGTAGACAGTGGCGGACCAAGTATTTTATATCGCCATGGTCAATCTCTTTAAATATGATAGTAGATAACACTTGGTCCGCCCCTTTTGTATAAATCCTAACATCACGGAGGGAGGGAGGGAGACCTTGATTCTGGTGAATGATCCCATTCCCAGTAACGAGTGTCGCCACCCCATGCAATTGATAAGTCTCTTGCCCCCAACATATAGCATTTCCTCCCACTCTCCCTGTCTAGCTTCAAACCCTATTAGCAAGATCATATCTTACATGAGCAACTAATGTAAAATCACCAATAGCAAATGAATAAGACACTTGTCAGAGTCGTAGTTTTGTCTAAAGGGCGTTCATTAATCGTTTCAATCTGAAAACTGAACTGAGCCATAACTGATTTACATAGCCCATAACAATTATCCCACTCTTATTTAACCCAACCAAATTACAGCTTTTCGGTTCACTTGTGAATGTCCTTAAATCAGTTCGGTTCAGTTCCAAACTAAATAAACTAAAAACAGGAGTGGCTCTTTGTGGTGAATTTTTACGCTTGGGCCCTAGTATTTATTTAAAAAATATATATATATATATGCATCTTTCAATCTAATTCTTATTGTGGCCTTCTGGGTCCAAAAATATTCGATCTTAATCCAGTCTCACTTTAACTAAAACTTTTTTATCCTACTTTATATACATAGTCCAATCCTACTTTAACGACCTGTCCTCTATATGCAGTTCAGATGAAGAAAATGCTGATCATTTATTCACCAGATGCACCGTTGCAGCCCAGGTCTGGTTTGCGGTGTCAAGATGGTGCAAGATTGCCCTGTTATCACAAGTTCGGTCAAGGAAATTCTAGAAGTGCACAAGCAGGTAGGTCTCTCGGGTAAAGCCAGGTTTTAAAGCAAACAAGTGAAGGTGGCCGATCGACAGCGAGATCAAAACGCTAGGATACCTCTGGATATGTAATAGAAGTAAAGATAGAACCGTTTCTTGGGTTGATCGGTGTAATTTTGTGATATGTAGGTTGTGTGTGTTTTGGCCGCCCCGTCTCGTGGGTTTTGGTCATTTTTCGTTTTATGAAGTTGACATTTAAAAAAAAAATCCATTTTTTATCACCGCTCACTCACTCACAGAACTTAAAATCTGCCACTCTTTATAACAATAACATTTAGAAAATGGGGCCTTGAGTCTTTACTTTATCTTGGGCCTCAAAATAGTTGAAACCCCTTTTAACTAGAAATATTTGTAGATCTAAAACAAACAACGTAGGTAATCTATTACCATAAGGTGGCTGTGTTAACCAAATATCATAATTGACTTAGATCACAATTCAATTAACCGATCACCAAGTTGTTTGACTTACTAAATAACCGCGATCAAGGATGATATACGACTCAGATAACCGGTGATAGAGTTGCTTCTTAGACTCAAAAACTACTGGAGAAGCTGCCCTGGCAATGACTTTGAGGTAATCCAGCGGCAGAAACCGGTCCCAAACGGCATCAGAATCTGCCGCTGAATGAAATGCTTTGGATATCGAAGCAGCTCTGCAGGCATCACCTGGTGACGTGATCGAGAGTATGTCAGTCACGCAGCCTTCCGGCAGATCCGAGAAAGTAGGGGCGTTGTCGGATTCAGTCATTTCTTCTCTATGGTTGCGTGGGGTACACTCAACAATTGGACAAAGTAACAAACACAGCTTTGTTCAACGGGAATACCAAGTTTAAATAAACTTAGAAGTCTACGTCAACGGTACCATTTTATTCATTTGTTCCACTGTTTAAAACTTTCTCACTAAGTTTCTTCCTATTTTCTCACTCTATTTTTTGAACCTTTCACCTATAATTGTCATTGTTTTTACTTAATCTTATCTTACACAATAAGAAGACAACTATTATATTAAAAGAAAGAATTGTGTTATATTTGTACTGCAGTTTTGGTTCCTAGTTTTGAAATTATATCTTAATTTTTTACTGCTTAATTGCAGTTTTGATTCCTAGTTTTGAAATTATATCTTAATTTTTTACTGCTTAATTAGAAGTACTAAGTTTGGTCTTTGATACTAACTAATGTTTGTTTTCTATTAATATTTTACTTGTGTAAAGTTTGAAGTTTTCATTTCAAAATAGCAAATTACAAACAAACGGTAGGTAAATGGACAATAAGCTGCACCGCAGCCCCATTTTGAAATGCAAAACCGATCCTACTAAAGATGAAGTGACTCTTAAGGGTCGAGAAATTACTATTCACGACTCCCTAGACCCTATTCAGGAATTTCACGGCCTCCGGGCTTAGAAAATAAAGAATAAAAAAATATGTACATCATACTTATGGACCCCCTCTTCATTTCCATTTGATGGCAATTCCACTTGGAAGCAAGAGCCCTCTCATTGTGGCAACAAGTGCCTTGTTCCTTGTATCTCTAGTGATCTCTCTACCGGGGTTGGTGGATTCAACTATAAGAAGAAGAAGACAATTGATGATGTGGATTCAAATGTGAGGTAGTGGCTTACGCAAATCTGATAACTCGTGTTGATGCTTTAGGGGTTGAAACTTAGTACATGCCCAGACCCAATAGAAGATGCGACCAGCCCAGACCCATCTTTAAGACCCGCAAGAATCAACAGGAAGCCAAAGGGATTTAAAGATCAATTGTTCCTACTTTTTTTGCATGCATGCATATCTCCATTTACTTAGTCTCATACCCACGTGTGTTTTTCTATTATCCCTGCATCATCTTCCATCATGCCTATGTCACCATTGTTCGCATGTTCCCCTGCATATTAGGATCTAGTAGTTGCACGTTGATGTTTTGTCGTGTAATTAGGATGGAAGAACGGAAGAAAACGAAAACAAAGAAAATTGTTCCAAAGACTTGTCTCTCCCATATCCCAGTTCTTGGAGTCTTACCTGTTCTAATGATTAACAATTGGTGCTCTCATTTTCCATCCTCCATGCATCCCCTCACAAAGGTCAAATTGTTGCTGATGAGGGCCTCTAAACCCTCCTAGACCATTGTTGCTGATGAGGGCCTCTAAACCCTCCTGGACCACATTGATTCCCCCGCAGCCCAAACTGCAGCTCAACTTAGCGCCCACATTGAGACTTTGACTACCACCCTCACACAACTCTCAGCCATCATAATAACCCAATCAAGCCTCCTTACCCGCGACCCTGGTCTACAAGGACCTCAAACAAACCTCAACCCTCAAACACAACCACCAAACACCTATCTTCGTCCGCCCAAAATCTTGCTTCCCATCTTTGACAAGTCCAATCCACTTGATTGGATTTTTCAAGGCGAAAATTTGTAAGTGCACCTTTGGTGATAAGTGTTGAATTCTGCCGTCTGAAGACTGTTTAGGGTCTTATTTGTAAATCTTGTAATGTTTAAGTCTTTTATTTCTTGTCCGAGTTTATATGTATGTAATGTCCGAATTTATCAGTTAAATTCGGAGTTGGTTGGTTGTCCGAACTTAGTTATCAAATCTTGTAATGTCCGAATTTAGGATAAAGTCGGATAGGATAGTTAGACTTGTTGTCCGAGTTTGTTTGTGTTTATCCGGAACTATTGTGTTCAGGATTTAGTCATTGTATAAATACTCAATGAAATGCAATGACGAGTGACTTTTTGGGTAAACATTTTGTGGAAGACATATTCTAGAAAGAGAAACAAACCCTAGCTTTGTGTGTGATTGTTAGCTGTGTGATCTGTGAATACTTAGTGTATTCATATATAAATTGATTTTCTCATCTTCTACTCTTTCTGTACAAGATCTACGGAGCGATGCGAGTCACACGGTGGTATCAGAGTTGTCCGAGTTCATGTGTACAAGGTGTGTTAGGCGGCCTTACAAGTGGTATCAGAGTTGGCTTTGTATAGAGAGTGCTTTTACGGCTGTAGGTTTCGTGTTTTGGAGGTTAGTTTGTAGATCGATTTTGTTGCTCTAGAGGGTTTTCCATGTTCTAGGTTTTCAATCTTATTCTAGTGATATTCCTTGTTTCTTCATGTATTTCTTGAGTTTTCTATGATTGATGGTGATTAGGTTTGAGTTTTGTAATTGTGTTTATAGTTAGACTGTAGAGATTTTGTTCAGATTGTGTTAAATCTGAAAACGCTCTGCAAATTCTCTGGGTTTTCTGAAAAAGGTGAAGAAGATTGCTGAGGTAAGCATTTGTCAGATCTATTTTGGATTTTTATCTTGTCCGAATTTGCTTATTTTTTGTCCGTATTTGTTCCTTCGGTATTTATTAATGACCTAGGGTGGAGTCACGCTTGAGAAATAAATCCCCCTAACCAGGTGCACTCTTTCTCACTAAACTCTTATGCTAAAAGGCTATTATTAGTGTTACTTTGCATTGAATACAAAGAACTGTAGATATAGGAGGAGAGAAGTGCTAGTATCGTCAACATGAAAGTGACCCTAACAACTCATTAGATGATTTAAGTGCCAGCAGTTAGTAAAACTGGTGGATAGTTACACTGTTACATTAAACTGCTGCTTTTAGTGAGAATAAGTGAAATTAGCTGGATTCCTTAGAACTACTAGTGAGAACCAACACCTTTTGAATCCAGAATTTTTGGTCTTTGAGTTATTGACTAGATCTTCTAGTCTTCAGTCTTGACATTTGTTGACTTGAGTGTTGACTTGTTGACTAGCACTTATGCATTCCGTCGCTTGTTCTCATGTTCTCTGTTCTTATAGGTAGCAATCATGTATCCATAGTTTGGGTAGTTGTTGTAGGGGAAACTTCTGAACCAATGATTGTACTTCACCTTATTTCACTAGGCGGGGAAGATGGTTCTCTTGGGTTTTGGCTTTCATCATCAGTAGATCTTATATAACTCAACACCCTCCCATCTCTACCCATCTATAGGATGAGCCTAACGGCTTCTGGTTATGTTGGTTGTCGTCCTACTCATAGATTCAATCCACTAGACGCTCCGTAGGTCTGGCTTTTAGATCTTCGCTCGGGGTTTTCAACTAGTTACATTTATTTGACTAAAAAATATAGATATATAATTTTCAGTTCTCAAAATACAGGTTGGTGTTCAACTTGCGTGAATGCAAGGGTAACTCAAAATCACGCATGCCAAAAAAAAACATATAAATCACGCATGAACAAAAGAAAATACCCAAAATCAGGCATGAACAAAAGCCTAAGTCGCGCATGCCAAACCATAATCACACACGTTGTATAGTGGTCGCGTAAAAAGGGGAAGATTCGCATATTAATTTCCTGCTCACGTACGCAACGCACGATAAGCGCTATTGTATTTTACAGTATTACATAAAGTGAACATTTAAACGACATTGTTGACCATTTACAACATATTGTCAACAAGTCTTTTACTCATAACAATTTATTTCAAACACTATTTAGGCCGAACCTCAATGCCTTCCACAATAAGGCCTCTTTTATATTCATGATGCACTTGAAACCCTATTTCAACTTCACCTTCATCTCCATCATCGCAGTAGAATTCACCCAACTCGATCTCCATCCATCCATCATTTCTCGGTCCCCGAGCATGTACATGTGCATGTGGTCGTCCGCGCGCATGTAGTTGCTGAAGATAAACATTAGTCGTCTCATTTCTTACCCCGCCAAAGCTAACTGTTGTTTTTCCAGGAGCAGAAAGTCCCCACGAATCCCTTGTTATTCGAAAGACAAGATATGCAACATATGTTGTCTTCGGGGCCAACATTGCACTTGCTACTCTACCTTGGATATCAAGCCACCACACATTTCTAAGTATGCCTACCTCCGCAAACCTACACCAATAGTTACACATGTATATAAGTTTGATCGGGCCTTTTGGCTTAGATCATATGTGCAGACAATGCTACACAAAGTACTTTATTTTACGGGGGTCAAACATTAAAAATGTGTAGTAATTTGGGGTCAATCTTCACTTTCTCTTACACATAATTAAATTAAAAAGAAAAAAAATATCATAGATCACTTGACCCCCGGTACCAAGCACTTGGTCCCCTTTTAAAGAAAGGGAAAATCACTAAAATAGTTAGACTAAAGGAATTATCAAAATAGCCACGGAATGTTTGAATTACCACTTAACAAGAGATCAGCATGTGTCTTTTTGGCACAAGAGAAAAAATGGCACTAGAGAAAAAGTGGCACTAGAGAAAAAGTGATGGCGCATCAGAGACAACACAAGAGGTGTTTTATATTTGAGTTTTCAAATGAAATTAAGAGAAGGCGCAAGAGGTGATATGTTGCGCCATATGGTGTAGGAGATGAAACTATTGCGCTGGAGATGAAGGGTTGGCGCATAAGCCTAATTGTATATTAATTAAAGATGGCGCCGGAGACGAAAAGTCAAGGCTATCTTGGTAATTCAAGAAAGTCAAGGCCGATTTCATAAATTTCTTAGTCAAATGGGTTGTTTTTGGTGATTTTCCCTTAAAGAAAGCCTAGCATCGAGAGGGAGGAAGACCTTGATTCAGGTACATGTCCCAGTAACGAGTGTCATTACCCCACGCAATTGATAAGTCGATTGCACCCAACAAATAGCCTTTTCTCCCACTCTCCCTATCTAGCTTCAAGCCCTGTGGATGAAAGATCAATCTTACGTTAACAGTTAAATCTAAAAACTTTACAAAGGCCCAACTATATAAAAAAATAAGGGCCCAAACTTTTTTAGAGTTTTACCGAGTTCGATTCACATTCACATTGCTTCTTCGGTTCTTCCTCTCCAATCACAACTCTCAAGTTTCAATCACTCGAATATTCTACTAAAATTGGGTGATCGTCTCCCTTTAGAAAGCATATACAAAAAAAAATGTCTCATCTATTTTCTAGTGTTGGGATTCTAATATTTTTTTCTTTTTATTTTAAATATTGCCCGGACAGTAGTTTATGTTTCCTCAAAAAGGTTTAGCCACCCCTAGCCGAATCAAATGAATTAGGGTATCTTGTGTGTTCTCTCATCTTTCATCACAAACATTTATAAATTGTAAAAGAAACAACCTAGGTAATCCATTGCCATAACTGATTTAGATCACAATTCAAGTGATGGATCACCAGGCTGTTTAACTTACCAAATAACCACGATCAAGGATGATATACGATTTGGATAACCGGTGGTAGAGTTGCTTTTTAGACTCAAAAACTACAGGAGAGACCGCCCTCGCGATGATTTCATTGTAATCCGGTGGCAGAAACCGCTCCCAAACAGCGTCAGTATCATCCGCTAAATTCAATGCTTTGGAGATGGAAGCAGCTCTGCAGGCATCGCGAGGTGACGTGATCGACAATAATAGTATATCCGTCACGCAGCCTTCAGGCAGATCGGAGATCGTAGGCGGCTTGTCAGATTCGGTCATTTTAAGTTGCAAATAGTGGTGCAAAGTTCAGGGGGAAATAAACAATGATCAACAAGAATTTTAAATTTTGATCAAACTTTGAACTCTACGTCACGTACGGTATCATTCTATGTATTCTTCCATTTCCACTATATAGTTGTCTGTTTTTCTGTTTTCTTTATTTCATCTTAATCTTAAACAATACTAGTTGATTTTCCGCCCGCAACGCGCGGGCGGGGATCCAACGTCTACAAATGCGTGCCAGCAACGGCAAGCAAATGTTGGATATTTGGTGAAAACAACTTGTCCCACATTGGTGTGGGAGTAAAAGAAAAAGTTAGGTATAAGGTAATTTGTTTACCTTGCTAATATAACTTTTGAACATGTTTTACCATAAGTCCTACACGTGTGCGCAGGATGGGTGCAAAAATTTGGAACCGGATTTTTAGTTGAACTCGCGTACGCCCACACGAATGCCGCTCTGAAAACCCGGGCCCGCGCGGTTAATTTTTTGAATGAGTTAAAACTGAATATTCGTATTGATGATGATCATTATTTAGTCTTCGGTTTTAATTCAGTTTCGAAACTGAACCAATGATGACCATTATTCAGTTTTAATTCTCTGCAATGATCGGCAGATTTCGGTTATGGTTTTTGTGACTATAAAACCAGATGAAAGCTACTCAGTTGAGACACACTTGGAACAGACGGCGAATCTGTTTAAGGGAATTGTGTCAAACACAAGCCGGTTCACGTTTCTGATTCCTTTGCTTTACTTCTTTCTGTTTCTTGATTTCATTCATATTAACAGCAGATTACTAACAGCAAATACCGAATATCAAAACATAGACAAAAATGACGTAGTAACGATAGTCACTTCGTCCTAAAAAAACGATTTTAAATAATTTAATATATAATAGTAGGACCCACACGTCCTACACGTTGGAAATTCGGTTGTTTTCAGTTCAGTAACTAACACGTTAAAATATGGATGAGCTCGGTACCAGTAACGCACTGAAAGTACCGATGTCGAAAATGCTCGGTACGATACGGTATGGTATTTAAAGCTAAAAATCAGTAAATAAAGTATGGTGTCAGACCGGTGTCGAACCGAAAGTAACGATTCTGAAAACGAAAAAAGGTGGGTACCAAATTGGTACCGAAAATGATTTGTAAATTTGATACCGATACGATACCAGTTTGATTACAGGATTTGATACCATTTGTTCATCAACAATTTAAATATCCAAGTACATGCTACAATTCATTCGTTACAGAAAAAGATAAACAAGAAGGCAAAAGAAGTTGTTGTGTATATAAAAAC
Source organism: Scalesia atractyloides (assembly GCA_947069175.1). NCBI lineage: Eukaryota > Viridiplantae > Streptophyta > Magnoliopsida > Asterales > Asteraceae > Scalesia > Scalesia atractyloides. Next base: position 44,444,029 of record CAMTDV010000019.1, on the reverse strand, counting down.
CTCATTCAAGTAAAATATAATTTACTTACCACGTGTATGAAAAGCAATCTAAACGGTGCAATTACCTGCATTGCTACGTGGCATGAGCTCAATGGTGATGTTAGGGATGAGTTTGGTACCAACCGGTATCTAAGGGTAAAAACCGGAACCGAGACGGTAACGAAAATGTAAAAAGTCGGTACCGAGTCAGTAAAAAAAATATACCCGATAAATTCGGTACCGGCACAGTATCAGTATCATTTGTTCATCCTTGGTGATAGTTACTATTCATTACATTCTCCTTGGTGATAGTGACTATTCATTACATTCCTTTTTTAATATATAGGTAATAGAAAAGAATTATATAATAGAGAAATGTTTAAATATATATTCTTCTAAAAATAGAAAGTTGTAGAAACAGTACCAAATGGATTTTGACTGAAGCCAATCTAGTAGCCATGAACTGTCTCGTGAAGTTTACAATTTTAGGTTTTGGTTTTGGATTTTTACATTGTATATTTTAGAGTTTATTTTATATTTGTGTGTCTTTTTGTTTGTGATTGTTTTTTTTTATTATTTGAGTCATTGTGTTTCTTTTTTTTTTTCTATTTATTATGTCTTATTTTCACGGTATTGTGTTATATTTCTTAGCAGTGTGTTATATTTTGTGATACATTGTGTCTTTGTACACTTTCTAAATTTATAAGACTTTTTTTACAAGTAAACTTCATTAAAACACCAACCTATGAAACGGGCCGGCCAAACATACATACTACATTATTATAAAATTACACCACCCGGTTCAAGACACGAACCTAACTTTCAATCTATATGTTAATTCACAAAAACCCAACCAATCTAGTTTCACTAAAGATGTCCTCCACCCGAACTTCACTATTAGAAAACTTGACTCTATTAATTCCTAGCGTCCAAATGCTTCAACAACTAATTATAACAATCTTGTGAAGTATCTCTTTCGCCTAACCTCGTATACCGATATGATCGTGAAGATCCAATAGCTCCCTAACCGTGTGTACAATATTGCACCATCTCGAAATTTACTCAATATGTATAAAACTACGTTAATTATTTTCGAATGTCGATTGAAATCACCAAAAGTTACTTCCCATGTCCAATTCCCATGCACGCCATTTTCCACATGTTCAGTCCCCTCCCTTTCCCTTTTTCTATTTTCTCTATAATTTTTTTCTTTGGTTTTATATTTTCAGTTTTAATTTTAACTTCCTATATCGTTAAATAAATTTAATTTTTTTTTTCGTTTTTAATTATAACATTTCTTTTTCGACACATCTTTTTTTTTAACGGCCAACTGAAAGATATTATAAAAACTAGCAAGACGCTAGGCACCAAAATTACAAACAAGACAAACCGGATACAGTGACACCAAAGCTGAAACAACAATACACAGACCAAACTACACACACTGATCAATCAAAGATCTGGAACTGCCTCCATTTTTCCCATGTCATAGAAGCTTCCTTTGACCGGTTTCTAACCCAAAGGTAGGCCAGGGACTTCACTTCTTCCAGGACTTTAGCTACCGTCGGCTGAGCATTATTAAACATGCCATCATTTCGCATACGCCAAATACACCACATCACAACTAAAACAATTGCATGTAGGGCCTTTTTCTTTTTCCTCGAACCTGAAGTGGAACCATGCAGATCCAAAAGATCCTTTATATGAAAGGCAATAATGGGGGGAATTTTACACCAGACGGCAACATTTTGCCATACCGTTTGCGCAAATTGGCACGACACAAGTAGATGTTCACTCGACTCCTCGTAATCTCCACATAAAATGCAATTCGTATCTGGGATGTTAATATTTCTCGACGCCAATGCAGCCCTAGTAGGAAGTTTATTCATGTTCGCTCTCCACACGACTATCCCCACCTTTTTAGGGACCCAGTTATTCCACTCAAAGACCCGGCTCGGATCCACCCTATTATATTTACTCAGAATAGCTTTAACACTTGAAACCATGAATACTCCCGACGAATCCAAATTCCAAACACATCGGTCGCTACCCAGAGTTAGATTAATAGCCCCCAGTAGTGTTATGATGTCATAAACGTCTTGCTGTTCTGCGATGGACAAGACGGACCTGGCCCAATCCCATACCACCCTCGGCCCTGAACTGTTACAGTTCATTCGGTCAGCAACTGAGCACAACTTCTTTTTTTCAAGAGCGAAGAGGCGGGGAAACAGTATATGCAGTGGAACCTGCGTGACCCAACTATCCAGCTAAAAATAAGTTCCTGACCCATCGGCCAGAGCAGTACCAAAAGCCTTCTTTAGGTCGATCCCAAACTTAATCAAACTGCAGTGAAGACTAGCTATTTGCTTCCAAGGGCCGGGAAGTGAGATTTTCATCGGAATAGCAGGCCATGATCTCGAGTTGTGATGTATCGCCCATATAATTTTCCTCCACATACCACCTCTTTCAGTTTTGAATCGCCACCACCACTTAGCAAGCATAGCTAAGTTAGCATCTTTTGGAGAACCAAAACCGAGACCACCAAATTCGATAGGCGCGATGGTGTAGACCACCAATTTCGATAGGCGCGATGGTGTTATCCCACGCGACCCAATTCATTTTCGCCTTTTCTTCCGACCCACCCCAAAAGAAAACTCTTCTAAGCCTCTCAAGATAATCCAAGACTTGCGCCGGAGCTTTAAATAATGAGAAATAGTATGTAGGAAGCGCATTTAGGACCGATTTGAGGAGCGTGATTCTACCACCATAGGACAAGTGCTTCGCCTTCCAAATTGAGAGGCGATTCTTGAATATATCCACAACCAGTTTCCGATTCCTCACAAGATTCATATTAGCCCCAACAAGAAGGCCTAGGTGTATGAATGGGAACGATCCTTGCTTACAATTTAGAAAAGTCGCCATATTTTGTAACTCTAGGTCGCTCACTCTAATACCATACACACTACACTTAGATTAACCTTCAACCCTGATGTTAAATAAAAACATCGAAGAATCCTCCTAAGGTTCGAAGTGTTGGATAGGGACCACTCCCCCACGAACATCACGTCATCGGCGTATATAAAGTGAGAAAAATAAGGCCCATCACCAGTACACCTAATCCCTTTAAATAAGCCGACCGAGATGGCCCTTTTCATAATTCCCGTATGCGCTTCCATGGCAATAACAAATAGAAAGGGAGACAAGGGGTCACCTTGTCGAAGACCCCGTGTGCACTCAAATTCCATGGTTGGCGAGCCATTTACCAAGACCGATGCCCTAGCCGAGTGTAAGGTTGCCAATATCCATTTTCTCCACCGACTTGGAAAATTCATTTGAGCCATGATTGAATCGAGGAAGACCCAATTCACCGAATCGTAAGCTTTATTTATGTCTACCTTGAAAAACATGCCTTTCTTTTTTGATTTTCATCCAACCCATAAGTTCATTAAGCATGAGCGGCCCATCCAAAATGCTCCTACCCGCCAAGAAGGCTGATTGTTCCTCCGAGATTAGTTTCCCAACCACGTGCTTGAGACGATTAACCAATACTCTCGAAATCACTTTATTAATCACGCCAATAAGACTAATAGGACGATAATCGGAAGGACTAACCGGATCTTTTACCTTCGGGATCAAGAGGCGGATGTGCAGCATCTATTCAAAGAGCCCTCAGCATAGAATCTATCAAAAAGTCAATTAAAATCGTCTTGAAAACCCGACCAACAACGTTTAATAAATTTGAAATTAAACCCATCGGGGCCCGGGGCCCGATCACCCGCGCGATCCCAAACGGCATTCTTAATTTCTATACTTGAAAACGGGGCTTCTAACATATCAGCTTCAACATCTGTGATAGTAGCCAAATTTGGACAGATTATGCCCGGCCTCACAACTAACGGTTCTGTGATTGATTGTGAAAAAATTCATAGAACTTTACTTTTATCGCCATAGGATTTGTAACCCATTCCCCATTCACCATAAGACCATTAACCCAGTTATTACTTATGTTCGAGATTATAATCTGATGGTAAAAAGCAGAATATTCATCACCCTCGATAACCCATCTCGCCCTAGACTTTTGCTTTACATCCATGTGCTTCAACCTGTCAAAATCAACCACAAAACTCCTACAATCAGCCCTTTCAGCTAATTCTTCCTCTGATAATAAGCGTACCTCAGCCAAGTTATCCAACATTACAACACGCTTCTTTTTCTCCCCATACAAGCCCTCTGACCTACTCGACTCGGCTTGCAACCATGCTTTTATTCTCTTTTTCAGTCATCTAAATTTAATTGCTAACGCCAAGTCTTCCGGACCTGAAAAGGAGAATATGCCACATACCTGGAGAACGAACTCAGTGAAACCCGGACGTTCGAACCAAGTGTTAAAGAACCTGAATGGGATATGTCCAAAGTTCGATTAGACCGTAGACAAGATGAGAGGCCGATGATCCAATGCGTCCCTATCTAAAGCTAGAAGTGTTGTCGTCGGCCATTTTTCCATGAATCCAAGGCAAATCAGAAAACGGTCCAATTTACTTAATTTATCCCCCTTGTCCGAGATGTATGTAAACTTACCACCCCCCATATTATATTCGTGAAGCCCAGCCGATAAAATGAATTGGTTAAAGGCATCCGCATTGGGCGCATTAAATTCTGAGTTGAGCCTTTCCGATTCATCCCTAACATCTTTAAAATCACCCATAAGGACCCATAGACCCTACAATGAGTTCCTTATGACAAGGATATCTTCCCACACCGACCTCCTAATCGCCGCATCATTAGGAGCATAAACATTAACCAGGTTCATTCCACACCCGAATTGTACCAAGACCCCAGAAACTACAAGAAAGTACCGGTTCTTAATAACGTCGTTACAAGAGAACACAGTAGGGCACCATAAACATGTCAATCCACCAGACCGACCACGAGAGTCGACCACAACCAATCCAAAAACCATCTCCCCCAAAAACTAGTAAACAAAAAAACTGGATGAATCCCCAAGCTTAGTTTCTTGGATTGCCAGGAAGTGGATACCATAGCTGATCTTGATACCTCGAACCCATTCCACCTTGCGAGAATCCCTCCACCCCCTCAAATTAATTGATAAGCAATTCATTGATGACCAATATTAAAGTCCTCACCTGTGACCAGATTACTAGTCTCTTCTTCAAAACCGGTTAAGTCTATTCCAACCATAAGGCCAACATTAGTAGTCGCTTCAATTTCTTTACTAAGGGCATTAGCCGGGGCAGGCTCTGGTGTGTGAACCGGTTGCTCTGGAGGCTCCTCAGCAGAAACCGGAACCCTTACCGACTTCGGGGGGAACGATTGGCCTTCGTCGTTTTCGGATTTATTTGTCTCTGTTGAATTCGCCATAACAATATCAGCCCCTAGACCAGCTTGTTCACCGTTTACTGTAGCCGGTATGTTTAAGTCAAGAGATTCATCACCAGAGTTATGACAGAATAAGCGATAAGGTGGGCCCTGCATGGACCCAGCTGATGGAGGGCTACGTACAGCTCTTGATCTTTTCCCAAGGATAATTAACAACTGCCATGATCCTAGGACCTCATACTTCAAAAGCTTTACACCAATATTGCAGGACCGAATCATCTCCCACCCAACCTCGGTTGTTTTTACTTACTCACAATAGCTTTCATTACCATCTTCATGTCATCATTATTATCTAATTAAGTTTTCTTTTAGGGAATTTTTTGTTTCGAAAACATTAATTTTTTTTTTATTTAACGCGCCACAACGATATCGTACAAGTTTTTTTTTTATTATTTTAATCAATGTAAAACTCTAGGGTATATTTCTTTTGTTTGCTATTCCGAATTGTGGTACCATACTAAACGGAAACGATACTAATCAAAACTCAGTTGCGTAGCATGGGTAATCTTACTAGTTATATGTTAAAAGAATTATATTATTAATTGATATGGTTTAACAACAATTTTTACACTTAAATACGTCCCTTATAATCTTACATATACAAGGATTTGGTATCATGACAGTTTTGTTGGGATAAACACCATATCACTAGACGACTAACGATCAAATACAAATAAACTTAACATACAAAACGTACAAACTGGAGGAAAAGACAAAAAAGCACGGTAGCATTTTCTTAATTATCAGTAACTATCAAAATTACCCTACAAATGATTCTGTAGAGTAATTTTTTAAAATGTTCTTGTAGAGTAATTTTATAAAATGTTCTTATAGAATCATTTTGTAAAATGATCCTGTAGAGTAATTTTGTTAGCATTTAGTTATGGGGTTTAGCTTTATGGTTTAGTTTTTAGCTTTTAATTTTAGGGGGTTATGTTTTTTAGGTTTTTTGGTTATGTATAGTTTTTTTTATCAAAATTACTCTATAAGAACATTTTACAAAATTACTCTACAAGATCAGAATTACTCTACAAGAACATTTTACAAAATTCGCTACAAGATCAAAATTACTCTACAAAAACATTTGTACAGTAATTTTGATAATTACCCTACGACCAAATATTTACGAAAATGTCACCGTGTGCTTTTTGCTTTTTCACTCTATAGTACGTTAACTTTATTTGTACAGTAACTTTCCCCATCACTAGACTACTAGGTCATGCTCGATACAATTGCAATTTATGTTTCTAGGTATGAGACATTATTATATATAATTTGACAATCGCTTCGCTACATTACATACTTGTATTGACATGTAGGTGACTCACAAACATAAGCATATTCAACCATGTGGAATATGATGTCATCACTTTTGTATTTATTTAATTAGTTTTGTTTTTTAGGTAACACCCTTATTATATAACGAAAATGAATAATAAATTGAATTAATTGTTATGAAGTCATTTAAGTTTAGTATTTGTCTCGTGTATATATTAACTAAAAGTATATAATTAATTGAAAAGTTTAATTTGAAATAATCCATGAGATCTAACTATGATTAATAAATATAAAAATTGTGATAAGATGTGAGTTCAACCGCATTAACACTATGAGATCCGACTACAATTAATTTCTCAAACAACGTTGGAAGTATCTAACGGGCTGGAAATGTAATTGCTCATTATTATCTCTTCAAAAACAACTACAAAAAAAATAAAATAATAAATTTGTACGCTCCAATCACAATAAAAAACCGACCCCGCAACGTGAGGAATCAATTCTAGTTAGATATATAGCATCCGGTGTTCACTTAGACATAGTATGTTTGGTACTTGTCGCTAACCAAGGCTAATTTTTTCGGTTAAAATAATTATTAAATTACACATATACCATTACGATTAAGAATAAAATATGTTAACCAAGGCTAATTTTTAGTCGTGTTGCATAATCAATTTTGAATGTTTAGTCAATCCAAGTGCTTGATTATGGTTTCAACTTGATGATCGTCGCACCATCCTTTTGAAAATGTAAGCTGGCAAGATATGGGCACATATTAAAGAAATTGTGACCTTTTGTACACCACAAATTGTAAAGAAATTGTTCAGATTGATACTATGTACCCATTCTTTTTGCTTACCGTCTTGTGCTTTTTTTATTATTAAAGAAATTTTTACCATGCTTTTCATGTTTGCTGAAGAAATGAAGTAAACCTCAAACAAATCATGGTATAAATCAGAAACTTTAACCACTATCTAGTTTAAGTTCCACCAAAGACTGTGACCGGAGATTCGTAGGTGGTGCTGGTGCCGGAGAAGACGTAAATTGATATGGTTGCCTAAAGTGTTAGAACAATTAATAGATTAGGGGACGGGTCTATCAATATATACTGATTTTATGAAAGAACAACTAAACAGATTAATTTTATAAAAGAACAACTGAACAGATTAGGGGACGAGTCTACTACTATACTGATTTATAAAAAAAAATAAATAGAAAATTTAATGTTTACTACCAACCATCAAAGACCATACGTGTTACATTTGGATGAAGATTGAGGACCAAAGTTGCCTTTCTCATATTATAGAGACTAAACGTGCAATACATGTAAGTTACACAGACCCTCCGTGTAATTAATTATAATAAATCTTAACACGAAATTTAAGGAGAGTTAGTATGAATGGCCAAACTTACAGGTCCAGAAACAATTTAAAAAAATTTCAAAAAAGTTAAAGAAAGTGTAATGTGAATATTTCAGCAGCATTTAACAATAGGTTTTGTGTGAACTAAGTGAACAGATCTTGACCTTTGATTCAGTTTATCTATAGTTTTATACCAATAACATGATTGTAATTTTATTATTAGTAATTTTCTTTTTTAAAAATCCTAAAAGGATATATTAGTCAAATGAAATATTCTTTCTCCTCATAATTACGAGAATTCTCCTCATAACTACCAGTCAAATATAAACTCAATGAATTATGTAAATATTTTCTACAATAATGAGAAATAACTGTATTATTATTGATCATAAATTAAAATATAATTTTATTATTATTAGAAAATTAATTTACATTCAAAAGTGTTTATTTATCTATATACGAAACCTATCAAAAGTAGACAACTTCGATTAAAACAAACTAAACATTTAAAAACCTTCGAAGTTCTAATATACCTTTTTTTTCTTGTTCTCACAAAGAATTGTATTCCCTTATATCATAAATGATAATCTATAATAAACCCACAAATTTCAACAACAAAGTTTTCCATTGTTTTTCATTTATGATTGAATAGCCTCCCAATTAAGTTGCAGAGACCACACACCTATGAAAAAATTGAACACATATAGGAGTTTCACTAAAATTTAAATTAAAAAATTGGATATTTGTAATATTTATAATAATCTAATTCTATATTTATCAATATGTATGTAGGAGTTCCGCTAAAATTTAATTTAAAAAATTAGATATTAATAACAGATTAGATATCAATAATATTTATATTAATCAATAATAAATTAAATGAGAGAATTTCCCGTGGCACTGATTGGAATCCTTAAAGCCCGTGTATTACAAGGGTTGAATAAATATTTTTTTATATACTAAGTAATAAAAAGTTGCATATTAAAAAAAACCATTTATTGCGCGAGTTGAATAAACACGTGTATTGTATGAGTTGAATAAATATAATATTTTCGGTTAACACATACAATCGTCAAGATATGTTTTTAAAGAAATGATCTTGATGTACTAGTTACTTATTATAACACTTATATATTACACGACTTATAACATTTTACTTTTTTTTACTTTATTATTATATGGTTAGAAACTTTGTGTATTACACGTGGTTGGATCCGTGTCATCTTAAACAATTATTGATAAGAGAAAAAATAAAAGAAATGATTATGAGAAAAAATAAAAGAAATGATTATGAAAATAAATGCACGCTCCTCTTGCGGTATGCGCATATAATGTATATATGTGTGGGCGTGTGTGGGAAAAAAGTGAAAGTGCACTAATATTAACATTATTTTACTAATTTCATGAAAATAACGTTAATAGAGGGGGATCGTCAATCATGCATCATGTGGTGGCGTTGATAGCCGAAAGACAAGGGCGTTGATGGCCGAAAGACAAGTGTTATGTGCCTTATGTCTAAGGCTTGATGCGAAACTAATATCGAGTCGGGGGTCTCACTAGAAGCAGCTTTTCTATTCCTACGGGTAGAGGTAAGGCTGTCTACATCTTACCCTCCTCAGACCCTACCTTAGCTTTGCTATTGGTGGGATATACTGAGTATGACGATGATTAAGAAAAGAAATATTAAATAAGTAAGAGATAAGCGGGAAATTATGATTTAATACGAGGGATGATTTGACATTATCAAATACTAGTGCTAATTCCCGCGAACTTCGCGGTTTTAAATAAATAATACGTTGCGAAATAAAATACATACTTAAATTAATTTAAAATTTATAAAATACTATTTAGTTTACAATATTTAAAGTTTATTTGTAATTTTTTAATCACTACCTAAGATTAAAGTTGTTCATCAACATACTCAAACATGAAAATTAGAAACATAAAAAGAAGAACATATACGTCTAAATCAAAAATCAATGATGCACCCAACTTAACTCAATAATATCTAAGACATAACGTTTTAAATAAAAAAATCAATGCACTAACTATAGATGGCATACAATTTAACAGAAAAATTAAGAGATGATCAAAAAGGTTTTTCCTTGTGAAAAATATCTTGCTAGACACTTTTAATTTACTACTTTTGCTTCTTGACCTTTTAAAACGAATAAATTTAGCATTTTTTAGACTAATTATAACACACTCGTCACTTGTTGAAATATCTTCGGCTTTAATCAAATCACACCATCCAATAACTCTAAATCTGGTATAAAACATATATATGGAAAAAATATTAAAAAATGATCTGAAAATTAAATACTACAAGTATTAATAAAAGTATGACTTTGGTAAATTACAATTCAATTTGCAGCCTATGATTTAAAAGTGGGTGTAAGAAACATTTGTATTTTGTTCTTGTTGAAGTCAACTCCTTTATTCTCTTGTTTAAAGTGTTAAGGATTAAGCCAAATGTACATTTTATTTCCACCGGTATGAAAAATAATTGTACCACCTACAACCTCGTATGCTTTGTGTATATCTTGCAAAACAATTCCTATTGAGTCAGCTTTTTTTTCTATATAAAATCTTGAATTCCTGCAAAAATAATGGAATTATGATATGAACATAATAAAGAAAATAAGAAAAACCTATCATTTGCATTCTCATTATCATTTATATGCAAAAATAAAATGAAAATGTTGTACAATGAAAGTATGAGACTCATTTCTTAAAAAGCTAAAACTAAGGCATTTTTTTGGCATATCATATTGTGAATGTTGTTCCTAACCATTTGTACGACCACCAAACATCTTAATATTTCAACGAACCAAAAATGAAATCCCATGAATTCTATTTACAATATCAATTGGCGTAAACAGGATGATACAAAAATATAAACTTACCAATTATAATGATTTAAATAGAACAATGAAATGTATAAAATTATAATACAAAAAATTGGGTGACTATGATATATTGAGTTAAATTTTATTTTTAACAATAATAATGAATAGAAAATTAGGTAAGTAGAAATAAGATACTAAAAATATAATAAACATTGATTAGGTAACAAATCAAAAGACTTCAACAATTCTTTTCTTTACGTATATTAGGTAAGAATTTTAATTAAAGTTATCACAATTTGTTAATTAGAATTTGAATAGTCATTTAAGAAATAACAGTTCCATGTTTATGAGGTAAGTAATAAAAACTTACCAAAATCAATTTGTTTAATATTAGAATAAGAGGGTACAAATCAATTTAGGATTTGACTTTGTTAAACTTTAAAAATATAAAAATAAATGCCTTAAAAGGTAATTATTAAGTCTTCATATTACCAAAATTATCATGAAAGTTTCAATCCAAAACTGGTTTATAATAAAGAGAAAATAAGTCAAATATAATTTAAATTTAAAATTACTATAATATTCTGAAGAAGTTAATCAAAAGTTATATATAAAATTTCAAATTTTAGACCACTAACATGTTTAGATACATTGAACCAAACAAAAAAGGCAATCCAATTAATGTTATTAACTCCAAATCGTTGACTTGTTCAGATGAATGTGATGTTTTTGAAAATTTCAAACCATTTGACTTCACCAACCCAGATAGTCTTAAGCCACCCAAGATAAAAATCATTCCTGTTAACATCTCTCAAACATATGTTAAAACATGATGTAAAAAGAGATAAGGGTACCAGGAAAGATAAAACCATAGAAGTGCTGTGTGAATTTTTTACAAAGAAAAATCATATGACAAAAGATTGTTTCAAGTTAAAAGCATATGATATTAATAGAGGAAACAACATATGTGAGTCCACATCTGGGTGCACCATTTGTGCAAAAGTCAATCATGTAACCCAAAAGTGCTCATTACTAAGACTTTTTGATATCAACAAAAATATGTCAAAAGGTAATATGGGTTTTAAAAGGGTGATGGTCCTATCAATAGGGATTCACAATCATTTCCTAAAAGAGTTGGAGTCCAGTCACACACTAGTCAAACAAATCCACTGTATTTTTCAAAAACTTATCACTGTTTTCTTTCAAAACTTTGTTTAACTCGTCAGAAGTTTCAAACATGGGTTCCCACACATCTGTTGAGACACAACCGAGGTTTCAAACAGATCTTTTGAAAACAGACCTTATCTTCCTTCTTCAAATGGTTTCCTCACAGGGAATGGCCACGTAGCCCAAAAGGTAACCGTTAGCCACGCAGACACCTCTGTTTCTCAAAACCCTAAATAAACCCTTCCCTATATAAGGAAGGAAGGGATCAGAAATGAACTAATGTATTAGCATCCAGATGCTAAACCAGAAGAGTTGCTTGGGCAAATCTTGGTAAAACCAGTTGTAGTAAATCCACCAGCCTCTAAAATTCTAAAATGGTCCACAGATGGAGCAAGTCATGAATTGACTATAGTCAGGGCAAATGGAGAAGTGAAAAAGACTTCAATGAATAATGTCATGAGCCTAAAAACTGAAGATCTACTAGATCTTATGGATCTTTCACTCGAAAGGAATACTGATGACTCTCTCTGAAAGATTTGAGAAGCAATTTAAAGCACATATCAGAGAGAAGTTGAAAAGGAATAAAAGTTGATCAAATAAAACATCTGTTTTGGCATAATCTGTTCTATGGGAAGACTGTTGGACCTACGAAAGAACAAATGATATTCAAAATCCAAAACATGATCAAGTGATCATGAAATAAATAGAAGTTTGAACAAGATTCTCCCCCAAAGATAGTGAATCTTGAACACCTAAATCAAAGCATTTGTTGAAGATAAGCAAACATCTGTTCAAAGCCTTAGAACCACTGTTCTTGATGAAACAAGGTCTATTGAAGATCTAAAGTCTGTTGTAGCAAAGGTCTGATGAAGAAGATCAAACATTTGTCTGGCCCCACAAATGTTTGAATCAAACTGACAAAGGATAGTCTAAACAGATGTTTTCCAATGTAATAGTACTTTCTTTGTATTAGTGTTTAGCATAGTTAGCTCGGTTGTTTGATTTGCACAGATGTTTACAACATCTGTGGAATATTTTCTGTTAGCAATGTTAGATGTTACTATCAGAGTGATATCAACCAATCACAAACAAAGCTTTCATACTTGGTATAAACAGACCTCACCTGTTGGAGATCTATTCATCACTACACATCACCTTTTCTTTTGTACGAACATAATTGTTATAGTGATCAGTTTGAGGGGGAGGGTGTAAAGTCAATCATTCTGTAAAACATTTAAATCTTATGATTAATGAAAAACAGATGTTGATGATGATTTCTCAATTGTGATAACTCGTCTTTATTTACAATACAAAATTGTTTTGAGCTTAATTTTTGTTTAATCACAAACCTTATAAACTCATACTTAACATAATACTTACATATATTATCATCATTTTATTTTAGAATGAAAACTTAATTAATAATTTTTTTCAATATATAAATTACATAATTATACTTTGTATTAACAAATTACTTTACTTATTCTGATAAATCAACCAATATAATTATCGATACTAAAGCTATTATATATATATATATTGTTGATGAAGGACGATGCTTATTAACTTTATTTTTATAATAATTTATTATTGTATTTATTTTTAATAACATATTTTTAACGTTTTTTTTCCTTTTTAAAACCATATGTTTTTAACGATTTTTTTAATAATTCTTTTTTTTTTTCAGAACATATATTAATTTATCGATGAATTTGATATTTCTTTAATAATTTAAGTTTATAACTTTTTTCTAAAAAATTAAGTACGTAGTTGTGCATAATTTTTTCCCTGACATTTCGTTATAAGTTTTATTAAAAATGAAGTTATACTCAAAATAAAGTATTTATTTGGTATCTTAAACAGTACGATGATGAATTAAGTTGTTTGAATGGTTTGGCTTTCTAAGTAACATGCTTTATTTTCAAATCAAGATTATTTTACATTATCACTTGCTCGGTTTCATGGCAACGCGCAACGTCAAAAAAACTAGTCATAGGTTAATATTCTTGATATCTAATAGTTATTAACAATTTATATTGTTTCTGAAAGATTATTTTTATACATGTTCTGAGAAGGTTTCAGTTTACAACTGACGCCAATTACACTCAATACTTTTTGGGGGTTTTACATATTTCCTCCTCCTAAGCTGGCTTATTACGTATTTCCCCAAATAAAAAAAATCAATTACATATTTCCCATTCCTAACCTATGTATATTACATATTTCCCATTTTTATTAAAATTACTCTTAGAATGACTATTTTACCCTTAATGAACTATTAAATGAATATTTACATATTTCTCATTTCTATTATCATCAATCAACTAGTTCTATACCCACAGACGTTAAAAAGCTAGTATTACTGAAAATGTGCAGAATGTTTCATATGTTTTATAAAATTAAAACGTGCACCCACTCGTTAAATCGTTTCGGTATCGTCCTCGAATAAGACCTTGTTCCATATTGACCTGCTATAAATTGTAAAAATATGTGACAATTAAATATAATAAAAGATTACTCTTGAAGTAAAGTTAGGTACTTTGTGTGTTTGAAGATGCCTTTAGCATCGCCTCATTGTTCTTACTCTTCATACATTTTCCCAGCTTAGATGATAAAAGAACATAAACATATATTAATTACATATTTACAAAAGAAAATGTAGCACTCAATAACAACCGTAATTAGGTAACCTAAAGTAAAACTTACCTTTTTGTCATCACTGATTGGCTTCAACGACTGATCCATAACATGAATTAGATGTCGAATCTGCACTCTAAAGCGTAAAGTGGTTAGCTAGGACTCACTTGAACTTAAACTATAATAATAAAACAACATATTTCATACTTAAAATTGGGATTATATAAAAGAATTCAATTCCCAGAGTTCTTCTCAGACTCATTTGCACGTATTATAACCTACAGAAAGGATAAGAGACTGGTTGTAAACGAAAATCATCCCAAAAAATCTGTATTGCACAAGGATTAACTTCCTTTGAATTCGAGTGGAATTTACCCAAAAGATTAGAAGATTTGTGTAAAGTATGTAGCTTTATTACAAGATATCTGAACCTCGTCTTTTGAGAGATTCTTAACAAAAGATGTGATGTCACTAATAGAATTGGGGAAATATGTAATTAATTGATAAAATTAGAAAGGGGAAACATGTATATATTCATTTAATAGTTCATTAAGGGTAAAATGGTCATTCTAAGAGTAATTTTGTTGAAAAGGGGAAATATTTAATATATATGGATTAAGAAGGAGAAATATGTAATTGTTTTTTTTGTTTGGGGAAATACGTAATAAGCCAGCTTAGGAAGGTGAAATATGTAAAAAACCCCTACTTTTTGGCAAATTGGAAATTAATAATCCCATCTAACTCAATTTGTCCGATAATAATCCGAACTGGTCATTTTTTTTAAATAGTCCGCCGTTAAAATAGCTTAACGGAGTTAAGTTTTTATCCGAATTACAAACCGATGTTTTAGGGCTTTTGATCAGAACGAGGATTCGAGTCGATTGATGTAAAACTTACTTCAAAATTGTACCCCAACCCACGTAAACGGTGCTTCAATTCGGGTGTTTAAACTTCCAAGTAACAAAAATCAAGCCATTTCGAGCACAATTTCGAGGTAAGTTTTACGTCAATCGACTCATATCCTCGTACTGATCAAAAGCCCTAAAAAGTCGGTTTGTAATTCGGAAAAAAACTTAACTCCGTTAAGCTATTTCAACGGCAGACTATTTTACAAAATAAATTGACCCTTTCGGATTATTATTGACCAATAACTGACTTGGGATTATTATCGGCCAAATTGAGTTAGGTGGGATTATTTATTTCTAATTTGTCTACTTTTTTAATACATTTACATAATTATATTTTTGTCCTTTTCATATTTTTATAAAATAAATGATTACAATATTTTCCATGTTTATATAACCCTCTTCCCACTATATAATTATGATTTTAAGTCCCTGTGTTATAATGTTTTAAGTACTTGAGTCGAAAATAAAAAAGTTTAACGCCCTAAATACCTTAATTCTCATTTTTAACATTTTGAGTCCAAACTTTTAATACCGTTCAAATTTTTCTGTTAAGTATTATTAAATGATCAAATTAACCTTATAGTTAAAAAAACTAATTGAAATATTCATTCTCTCTCTTTCTAAACGGTATCTTTCACATACATACATATCTTCTTTCTCTCGTCTATATCTCTCTCTACAAATTAAAACAAAAATCCTCAAATCCCCCACATCTTAAAAATTCCTAGCCAGAACCAACATCAATGGTTTCAATCAGGTCCTCAACAATTTTCTATTGACATAAAGATCTTGTTAATTTTCTTTTTGTAGCTTCCAAAATCAAGATCTACTTTAGTGTTTTTGGGTTTTTGATGAACAATATTTGATAAACAATATAGGGATTTTGATGCAAACTCAACATGTTGCAATAATTTTAATAAAGTTAAATTAGGTTTTTCTGAATGTTTGGAATTTGTCAAAACCATGGTTGTAAAACATGTTTCTAAGTACTCTCTGAGTAATCGCTCCAAGGTAGGTTGCCGGGGCGACTTTTAAAACTCCGCCTAATTACTCGAAATCAATCAAACGCGGTCAACCTCGACCATAACTGGATCTAGTAGGTCAACTCAGGCTGAGTTTGACTTTAAAAAATAAAAAAACATAAATTCTATACCTATCATATTAAAGAATGAATAATATTTTCATGTATTTTGTTATAAATATTAGTAAATTTACGTTATTTGACATATATCTAATTTCCAAAAACTAATTTTTTACAATTTAACATGTCCGAGTACTTCGCGAGTGCATTCCGCCTAGGGCAAGTACTCTCAACTCCCTGCTCGACCGATTAGAGAGCGCCTAACGACTTTTTCAACCATGTTCAAAATACTATCTGAATGCATTTTTTACCGATGGTACCAGATCAAGATTACATGAGATGGGAAGATAGTAATTTGGACTCAAGGTCTAGCGATAAATTGATGTGTGTATTGTTGTGATGATAATAGAGAATCAGATCTGTGAGAGAAAAAGATATAGATTCTATTTAATTATTATTTTTAATAAATAGTGATATTTTAATCTTTTCACAAAAAGTTAACTAACCTATTTAACGATGTTGAAGATTTGGACTCAAAACATTAGTAAATGAGAATTTAGGTATTCAGAGCGTTAAACTTTTTGTTTTTGGACTTAAGTGGTTAAAATCATTATAACACAGGGACTCAAAAAGTAATTTACTCTACGATTATTCTAGAATATGTTGAAAAATCACCACTCTATCTTTGACTTTTGTTTACAAGACGAATGTGGTTCTTTCTTCTCATTCATACCAATTTAAAAGTAGGGACGAGGTACTACTAATATTAGATAAAAATGATAATGTGACGAACAAAACAGCAAATATTGTATAAAAAAGTATTTTGAGACTTTACATTTTTACTTTTGTAAGTATTAATTCTAATTCAAATTTTGTAGTTTTTTAATTAATATTCAATGTAAATTATTCAAAATATCTATTTACATAGCATATTATTTTAGTATGTGTATCATATAAGTAACTAACCTAGTTTTTAAACAATTCAACGTAATCAAGAATATCATGGCTCTCAATTTCGAATAATATTATTCAATATCAGTGAACCTCTTTTCAACAGCCATACTTTAGTTGAACCACTTTTCTAACAGCCATACTAAGGATTTATATATACTCATCATTATTTATTTTCTATATTGTGCTATTTCAGCACCACGTCATTAAAATACTCATTTTGCTTCATTCTCCAAGCTTGTTAGTATATAAATAATAGAGTTAAATGCTTGGTTGATCCTTGTGGTTTGTAAATATTGCAGATTTGGTCCCAGTGGTTCACTAATTACACGCTTGGTCCTAATAGTTGTTATTTTTGCACTCGGGTGGTCCTTACCACTAACCTATGTTAAGTTTTTCAGTTAAATACGTGCAAAATTACTAACTTGCCCCTAAACAAATAAGAAAAAGAACTGAACCTGCCCCTTTATCTTCTTCATCCTCTCCCTCTCTCTTTCTCTCTAAAACCCACCACCCACCTCCACCGTCAGCCCATCACCACCACCACCGCCACCTTCAACCCACCACCACCGCCTCCTTCAACCCATCACCACCACCACCACCTCCACCGTCAATCTTCATAACTGAACCTGCCCCTTTATGAGAGGTTCCATGTTGCAGATATGTACCTTGCTGCCAATGGAAGAGCCGGCTGTTGATTGTGCAAGACTTCCTTCAATGCCTATTATTTCGTTCATTATTGGTGGCGAAGAATTCAAGCTTTCTCCTTATGATGTAATTTCTACCTTTATTTGTTATTTCTGAGTAGTGGTGGTCGATTGACGGTGGAGGTGGTGGTGATGGGCCGAAGGAGGCGGTGGAGGAGGTGGTGGTGGGTTGAAGGTGGCGGTGGTGGTGGTGATGGGCTGACGGTGGAGGTGGGTGGTGGTTTTAGAGAGAGAGAGAGGGAGAGGATGAAGAAGATAAAGGGGCATGTTCAGTTCTTTTTTTTCTTATTTGTTTAGGGGCAAGTTAGTAATTTTGCATGTATTTAACTGAAAAACTTAACATAGGTTAGTGGTAAGGACCACCCGAATGCAAAAATTACAACTATTAGAACCAAGCGTGTAATTAGTGAACCACTGGGACCAAGTCTGCAATATTTGCAAACCACAGGGACCAACCAAGCATTTAACTCTAAATAATATTTGCTAAGCTTAAAAAAAAATTGTAAGTTTCATATAATCTAAGTTAAGAACTTTAGTTACATTACTTAAAGTTTTCAAATATGTATAAAACTATTTTGAGGTTATTGTAATTATTTGGTGCTTTATAAAAAAATTACATGACAAGTTGCAAACTAATGGATTACGATCAAATACAAAGGATACAATAAGTAAGAAAGATTCTAGTACATTGATCTTATATTTGGAGGGTTAAGATTAGTTTTAGGGAAAAGAAGATAATCAAAAGGTATAAAGGGAATCCTACATTTATGGATTTTCTCTCTCTACATGCAAGGCACATGTTAATTTCCCACATCAATTTAAAACGTACATAACTTTTCATACGGTAATAAAAAAAATTCACCATAAAAACGAGCTTTTTTTATCTTTAATATGAGTATCATATTGTCATATAAAAAAATAAAAAAAAAAACATTTTAACTGCGTTTTTTTGCATTGTGTTAAAGGTTCTGGTCATTGTGTCTTTTAAGTGGGTTTTATTCATTACGTTTTAGTATGGTTTCTATATATTGTGTTATTATCAGAACATGTAACACAATGTTAATTTGGGTTCTACCCATTGCGTTTTTATAAGAACTTATAACACAATATATGACACAATGAAGATGGTGTTATACTTGGGTTTTCTATACATTGTGTTATTGGTTTCGGTCATTGTGTTTAATCTGTTATCCATTGTGTTTTAGTATGTTGTTCATTGTGTTTTAATCTCTTGTTCATTGTGTCTTTTATCTGCTGTCATCAATTGTCTTTTATATGTTGTCATCAATTATGTTTTTATTTAGTTTGATACTTATTGTGTTATACGTTATGGCCAATGTGTTATACCTTATGGTCATTGTGTTTTAGTCTGTTGTCCATTGTGTGTTTATCTGTTGTCATTGATTGTGTTTTTGATTTTTTTTAAATATAACAATATAGTACTCCTATTAAACATAAAAGGACGCTCGATTTTATGGTATGATTTTTTTTTCAAAACAAATGACGTATAAAAATGTTATGGACGTTTAAAAATTGGGGGGGGGGGGGGGGGGCGGGGGGTGGGGGGTTTGCATATTCTTCTTTCATCTTGTAGACAAAATTACCATTCTCACTTGATTCCTTCTAGAACACTTATCACTCTCTAGTAGTTTCTTATACTTCTTATTTTTAAATCCTTTGTATTATAACTCAACCTGCAAACTAATAACCCAACATAGATGCCTAATGGTCATTTACCTGTACAAAAAAACAGGCTCGTATGGGCTCTTAACTTTATCACCCAAATCTATATATTTCATTTAAGCAAATATCGTTTGAATGGGTCAAACAACGTCAAAGGAAACATCGTTCGAATGGGTCAAGCAACGATTAGAGTTTCAAGTGACATCTTGGGAAGATTGGAGAAACTATAGTATTAATTAAATAATATGTGTTGTTATCTGTTTTTTCTTTAACTTTTGTAATATGGGTTCCTTAGCTAGTTGTTGAGGAGCCGTGTATGTTGTTGTGGTGTATTATAATGAAAGTTCCCTTTGTCATTATAAAAAAAAAAAAAAAAAAAAAACAATTTTAAGATTTCTTAAGAGAACTAGCAAATTAGAGGATTTGGGCTCGTACGGGGCTCTTAACTCCTCTACTTTTCAAACTAGCAACCATGGCAAATTCCTACTCCTTTGATCTCTTCATGCAAACCATAGAAAAGAAACCCAAATTAGTAGAGAAGAAGAGCTCACCACCCTGTTACGTGCACTATAGCCACGTCATCACCATGCAAACCATTACCATGATGTTCACCATTATCTCCCCACGTTACCATTTATTTCTCATTTTTAAGTAGTTTCCCTTTAATTAGTTGTAGTGGGTTAAGTGGTATTATGTTCAATTTATTAATTTCCGTAAGCCTATAAATGGCTGTTTGTTTTCGTTAAGAAAGGTTATGAATAAAAGAAATGAATTAGTTACTTTCAAAAATCTCTAAATTCTCTCAAGTTCTTATCTATTTTCTTTGGATCATTTGATTACGATTCGGTTTGTATCACACCCACGCACCAGACACTGCTATCAGGCCGGGCTTCCCAACCATGTCGAACCCATATGGTTGGCGGCAGGAGATGTATACTGGATGGCCTAACAATCCAAAAAATTTAGTTAGTTATATACTAATAATTTCTAAAATACAAGAATTAAAGTTGGATTTTCGTAGGTAAAATTTATTTGATGTTCTAAACGACAAAAGCTAGGTTCTTTTCTTTTCTCCATAACATTGTACATAAAAAAACTTGTAAATAAAAATTCAATACATAGCATCACATAGAATTAAATCTTAAACATACCTGTGGACAACTTACAAACATATATTGTTAACAAGTCTTTCATTTACAACCAATGTATTTAGGCCGAAGCTCCATGCCTTCCACAATAAGACCCCCTTTATTACGATGGTGCTCTTGGAACACCATCTCAACTTCACCTTCATCCCCATTATCACAATAGAATTCACCCAATTTGATCTCCATCCATCCATCGTTCCTCGTTGCCGGAGTATGTGCCTGCCGCGGCTAAACTCCAGCAGCCGCCGATTGTTCAAGATAAACATTAGACGTCTCATTTCTTAGCCCGCAAAAGCTAACTATTGTTTTTCCAGCCGCCGAAAGGCCCCACGAGTCTCTAGTGACTCGAAAGACAAGATACGCTACATATGTTGTCTTTGGGGACAACATTGCACTTGCTATTCTGCCTTGGATATCAAGCCACCATACGTTTCTAAGTATGCCTACCTCTGCAAACCTGCACAACATTAATGGTTACACGTGTATGTAACGTTAGGTTCGATCATTTAAATTTGCATAAAGATGTAACATTTGAAGGGACCTAGACCTTGATTCGGGTACACGTCCCCATTCCCAGTAACGAGTGTCATTACCCCACGCAATTGACAAGTCTCTTGCCCCCAACATATAGCATTTCTCCCACTCTCCCTATACAGCTTCAAACCCTGCATTTGGAAGATCATATCTTACATGTGCTATTAAATCCAGAAACTTGATAAAAATGAAGGAAATTGTTTAAAGCCAAAAGGGAATTGGCTTTTTAGTTTAAAAAATTCTGAATTTCATTCGAACCAAATAAACTGAATATCAAATAACTGTTATATAAAATTTATCATATAGTCGAGTAAAAAATTATTGCACCTCGTTTTGACCCAACTTCCGGCATTCGATTCGGTTATGTTATTAGGAGAATAAAGTGAAAACCGATCGTATGAACAACCTAGTTCGTAGATGGGTTTTCCTTTTCAACATAAACCGTTATAGTTTGAATGTGTGATTTTAGTGGGTATTATTGTTGTCTTAGATCTAAAGAAACAACCTAAGTAATATATTGTCATAAGGTGGATTTGTTGACGACCTATTAATAGAATGGGTATCAATTTCTTGCCTTTCTCTTGATCACAATCAACCATATATATACATCCATAATACAACTGTTTCCAATACTATATATGGTAAATTATACAAATTTAATACAATCAATTATATCTCAATGGTGATTGGGAAGAAATTTCGTGGCTGAGATCACGAGGAGATAATTTTGCTAATATACGTGTCGGACGTCGAGACTGTCCCGAAAATCTTCGAACAATATTCGTGGAAGTCCCTTCGTGATAAACCTGTAACCTAACGTACATAAAAAACATACGCACGCCTGAGTAAAATTTACCCAGTGGGACAACAACTATGACATATATCATGTACACTAAACATATGATATAACATCTAAATCATATCGGTTTCAGAGTAGCGCGTTCAAATTTCACCTTCAGACTTCACATTCAGATTTCAGATTTTCAGATTTCACATTTAGACTTCATATACGAATTTCATCAGATACAGATTTCAGATTTTCAGATTCAGAATAACAACACGGTACAATATAATAATAACAATCACGTAATAACAAATTTAAATATTCTACTACGAAGTAGAGAAGATCTAAATCCGTACACATTAAGTTGTTATAGAGTCCATACCTTAAACACGTGGGTAACCTTAACATCTCTTGAAAAGCATGAAAACCATATTAACAACACCTTTGGCCATCTTAATCGACTGCTATCATTCATTTACAAGTTTTTTTTGTCTATCTAATAGGGTATTTAAATGACATAAAATTAAAATAAACTTTATATTCGATCATGATTCGAAACTGTTTAGGAAACATGATTTACATAAATAATAAATCTTTTTCTTTTCAATCAAAATATATTCTAATATTTGTTTCTTTAACGATAATCACGATAGAAACAATTATCAAAAATACAAGTAAAGTTTCAATTCAAAGTTATATCACTTTAACAAATATATTTAATACCTGTTTAAAATAAAATGCAAAATTCACGTCAAATCATAAGAACCAATGTTACCTATGAAAATATTATCTATTAATATTCAAAATAAGTAATTTTAATAACTTATGTAAATCCAATCTAAATTTCTTATTTTAAACAAAATTCCGTATTCAGTGTTTTAATAACTATCATGTTATCATTAAATTTATTATTATTCTAATATAAATGATTGAAAAAAAAATCAGGGTGTTACAGATGCTGTACGGGATTGCCTGAAAGGTAAATGGCACTTACATTGTCACAATGAACTACGGTTGCGTGTGTTGGTGGTTTATGTAGCTCCAACAGTAAGTTACGAAGCCAATAAACTTCCGAAACGGTATTAGCAACTCCACGGTATTCGGCCTCCGCGCTTGATCGAGATAAAATTGGTTGGCGTTTCGATGACCATGAAAGTAAATTAACACCCATATAAACACAATAACCGGAAGTGCATCGACGTGTGTCGGCGCCCCAGTCAGCGTCCGTGTAAGATATAAGGGCTGTAGATGGTGCCGGAGAAATAGTGAGCCCATAATCGATCGTACCTTTTATGTATCGTATAATACGTTTAAGAGCATGCATGTGAGAGGTACGCGAGGCATGCATGTGCATGCACACTTGTTGGACGGCGTAGGTTATATCGGGGCGGGTAAAAGTGAGGTATTGGAGGGCTCCGGCTAGTTGACGGTATTCGGTTCCATCAGGGAGAAGATTGCCAGTTGTGGAGCTAAGCTTTTGCTTTGTGTCAACAGGGGTGAATGTTGGATTACACAATGTCATCTTGGCCCTTTAAAGGATATCTTCAGCATATGTCCTTTGAGATAAGAAATAGATTGGCCTTGGCGATGTACTGCTATGCCCAAAAAGTAACTTAAAGGGCCTAAATCTTTCATGGCGAATTCTGTAGACAGTGACCGCATGAAGTGATCTCGGAGACGATTTGTAGAAGTGACCAAAATTATGTGGTCAACATATAAAAGAAGGTAGGCGATATCGGTACCATTTTTGTAAATAAAAAGGGAGTGATCGGATTGACTATGTTGAAAACCCATACGAGAAACGTAGTCCGCAAACCGTTGATACCAGGCGCATGGGGCCTGTTTGAGACCGTAAAGTGATTTCTTCAATAAACATACGTGGTCGGGAAAATGTTTGTCACGAAAACCCAACGGTTGGTGCATGTAAACCGTTTCTTGTAAATTTCCGTGTAGAAACGCGTTTTTCACATCTAGTTTGTGGATCGGCCAACCATTTGACACGGCCAATGTTAACACCGTGCGAATTGTTACGGGTTTTACAACGGGACTAAAGGTTTCACCACAGTCGATACCAACTTGTTGAGAACGGCCATCACATACGAGTCTTGCTTTGTATCTTTCTAAGGATCCATCAGAATGCTTTTTATGACGAAAGATCCACATGCTACGCACGATGTTCATGTTTGAATGTCGAGGAACAAGAACCCAAGTTCTATTATCAATAAGGGAACAGTATTCATCGTGCATGGCCTCATACCAGTCCTTGTTATGGAGGGCATCAATTGGGTTACGAGGGAGTGGGGAGATAGAGGTGGAAGTGGAGCAGTTTAAGTTTAGGATTTGTTTTGGTTTGGTGATTCCGGACATACTTCGGGTTTGGATGGTCCGTTGGTTATGTGTGGGAGGGACATGGGGTAAGGGGTTTTGAGTGTGAGAGTCAACTGTTAGTGTAGATGACATGTGAGGGGTGTGTTCGGTGGGATTAGAGTTAGGCTGAGATGTTGGAGAGTTAATTTGGGCAGGAGAATTTAATGGGCTAAGTGGAGGTTGGGCCGGGATGGTAGGAGAGGATGTGGCCTGGTTGTGTAGAGGTGGTGTAGGTGTGGATTGAGTTGAGGGTGGTTGGGCCGAGAGTAGATGTTGGTGGGTTTCGGTGGGGTGGGCTGAAGAAGTGTTTGGACCTGGAGTGTTGGTGTTGTTACTGTGAGTAGAGGAGGTTGCCCAACGTAGAGGATGTGGATCGGCTGAAAGAAAGTGATAAGTTTGGGCAGTTGGTTGATGACTTTTAGAAAAGGGAAAGGATGTTTCGTCAAAAATTATGTGACGAGAGATAAAAATTTTCCGAGTGGATGGATCATAACATTTGCATCCACGATGGTTGGACGGATACCCCAAGAAGACGCAAGGGGTAGGGCGTTTATGTAATTTGTGGATGGATGTGGATGGGAATAGAGGGTAACATAAGCATCCGAAGACGCGTAAATGCGAGTATGCGGGTGTGGCGATTAAAAAGAAGGGTGGTGGGAGTTTTGTTTTGTAGAATTTTGGAAGGAGTAATGTTATGAAGGTATGTGGCATGTTGTAGAGCATGATGCCAAAAATGGTTTGGAGTTGAAGAGTGTGCGAGAAGAGTTCGGATAATATTGTTTATAGAACGAATTTTTCGCTCAGCTTTTCCGTTTTGAGAAGATGTGTGAGGGCATGAGAATCGAAAAGAAATGCCATGATTTTTACGAAATCGGTGAAAATTGTTGTTATCATATTCTTTACCATTATCGCATTGCACAGTTTTAATAGAGTAGTTAAATTGGATTTTTATAAATATGTAGAAGTGGCGAAAAATATCGAACACTTGAGATTTATGTCCGATTGGAAAAGTCTACAAAAAAATTGTTTTGTCATCAAGAAATAATAGATAATATTTGTGACCACTTGGTGTTGGTATGGGAGATGTCCATAAGTCAGTGTGCAAAATGTCAAAAGGTAAATAAGTAAAAATTGAAGATTCATTAAATGGCAATCGGATATGTTTTCCGAAAACACACGAAGAGTAAACATTAGATAATGGTTTATTCGAAACACAAGGTAAACTAGACTTTAAAACATTAAAGATAGATGTCCCGGGGTGACCGAGACGTTGGTGCCAAACGTCTTGAGAGATGGAAGTCAAGGCGGTTGGGGTCTTTATTGAAGGAAGAGAGTTGAACGTGAGCGGGTACAAATCGCATGTGCTATCACATCGGAGTATAGGTGTCCGCGTCTGGTAATCCTTCACAACAAAACCATAGGGATCAAATTCCACAGTAACATTACTATCTCGGGTTAAACGACGGACGGATATTAAATTTGTAATAAGGTTGGGTACATGAAGCATTTTGTTTAGTTTTAAAGGTGGGAAGGGTGGAGGTAAAACATGATGCCCCATTCCAAGGACTGGTAATTTTGTGCCATCCCCGACGATTACATTTTTAAAATTGCCATTATTGAAATAGGAAGACAAGATACCTGAGTTGTTGGTCATGTGAGATGTGGCTCCAGTGTCGAATACGCCTTGATGCTCGGATGAGTTGAGAGACATAGCATGGAGGGCTTGTTCGATATCAGTGGGTGCATAAGAAAGTTCGGAAGTTGCATATGCTTGATGTTGCTGCAGGCGTGGGCCGAGAATGCCTTGTCCAGTGTGTGGGCCGGTAGATGGGGATTGGGCCGGACGGTTAGGAGTAGTTGGGTACGGGCAGGGTGGGTAGGTCCAAGGTGCTTGGGTTTGAGGGTGTTGGATTGTGTTTTGAGAGGAGCCGTAGGATGGTCCCCATGGTTGAGAAGAAAAACCCGTGTTATAACCTCTACCATATGGTGGAGGTTGGCCATTTCCGCGTCCCCGGTTGCCATTGCGCCCTCCACGCCCACGGTAACGACCACCACGGCCTCTAGGTGCATAGTTTCGGTTATCCTCTGATGTGCGTTGTTGTTGAACCGTGAGAGCCGTGCTGGAACCGGCGGCTTCATACTTGGCTTGATTAGCTTTTCGAGACTCTTCCATGCATAACCGAGAACGAACCTCATAAAACCCGGGCTGTGGTTTGATTTGCTGGGTGATCATGGCACAACAGTCATAGGCGCTTTTCAAACCACCGAGAAGTTGGAGGACAATGCGCTGGTTTGTAACGGGCGCACCGACATTTGAAAGTTGATCGGATAGCATCTTGATAGCCTGACAATACGCGGACATGTTTGGAAAGTTTTCCAGCCTTGTGGTGACAAGTTTGTGTTCAAGGTACAGGGCTCGTTCATTCTTGTTGTCTTGAAAAATGTCTTCAAGAGACGTCCAGGCCTCGAGAGCGGTTGCATTGGTCTTGATAATAGTATGGAGAAGATCATTCGATATTGTGCTGTAGATCCGGTGAATAACAATGGCGTCTAGACGATGCGAAAGGTCAACGTCTTCCTGAGAAGTGAGTTTGGTTGGTGGAGTGGCTACTTCTTTGTCGGATGGAGTGGGTTTGGGTGTTGAGACAGTAGGAGGGGTAGCAGTAGCATAGATATGTATAAACTAAAAATGCTTTGCAATGGATCTTAAACAACTCGGCCCAAGAGTTGTATTGGCCGCCTTCCATTTCGAGAGTAAATGGAACAAAATTTCGGATGTTAGTTACCATAAGAGCTGGGTGGGATTTGAGATCCATGGGCAGGTTTGATTGTGAAGAAGGAGAAGAAAAATGGAGAGTTTAAGCCGTAAAGGCGAGGAAGAAATGTTTTCAGATGTGGTATATCAGAGGCTCTGATACCATAATAGAATGGGTATCAATTTCTTGCCTTTCTCTTGATCACAATCAACCATATATATACATCCATAATACAACTGTTTCCTATACTATATATGGTAAATTATACAAATTTAATACAATCAATTATATCTTAATGGTGATTGGGAAGAAATTTCGTGGCTGAGATCACGAGAAGATAATTTTGCTAATACCTATCATAATCTATTTAGATGGCAAATCAATTAACGGATCGCCAGGTTGATTGACTTACCAAATAACCTCGATCAAGGACGATATATGACTCCGATAATCATCGATGGTAGAGTTGCTTTTTAGACTCAAAAACCACCGGAAAAACCGCTCTCGCGATGACTTCATGGTAATCCGGCGGCAGAAACCGGTCCCAGACGGCATCAGAATCTGCAGCTGAATTGAATGCTTTGGAGATGGAGGCAGCTCTGCAGGCATCACGAGGTGATGTGATCGACAGTATATCCGTCACGCAGCCTTCCGGCAGGTCCGTGATACTAGGGGAGTTGTATGATTCGGTCATTTCTCTATGCTTGTGTTGCAAGAATAATAAGAATTTAAATAGATGATTTTAATAAAACATTGATCTCTACGTCGACAAAAGTATCATTTGATTCTTTCTTCCACTTTATTTTATAATCTTCGTTGTTAAGTATCCTCCTATTTTCTTCTTCTTCTTCTTCTTCTTCTTCTTCTTCTTCTGTTTTTCTACTTTTCAGTTTTCACTAGTTTTGTCCTTTTTTTTAATCTAAAACAATTATACAAGACAATAATTATTTAGAAAATAGAAAATTACACCGATTGTTATGTGTTATGTTTATATCACTTTTTTTTTAATTTTTAGGTTTGGGAAACTATGCATTTGCTACTCAATGTTCACTTGACACCTATTTGTTTTTTTATCAAATTATAACGTCATAAGGCGGCGTACCAAGGTGAGCGCGAGCGTGAGTTTGAAAGCTCCACATTAAACCGGTTTTCCTTCAGGGAGGAGTATCATGGATGGATCCCTTATGCTAAACGAGATCTACGGGTGGATGAAGAGACTTAAGAAGCAAGGTTTGTTCTTCAAGGTAGACATTCATAAAGCCTATGACTCTTTAAGTTGGAATTTTCTCGATTCGATGATGGCGCAAATGGGTTCTATGGACCGTTGGAGGAAGTGGGTAATGACCATTGTGTCATCCGTGAAGGCCTCGGTTTTAGTAAATGGGTCTCCACCCGGGAATTTTGGTGCCAAAGGGGTCTCCGACAAGGAGATCCACTTTCCCCCTTTTTGTTTGTTATGTCTATGGAGGCTTTGACGGGGATAATGAAGAAAGCATGCTCAATAGGATTGTATACAGGGATTAAATGTTTGGCGGACGGTCCGGTTATCTCTCACATGATGTATGCGGATGATGTATTTTTGAGCGATTGGTCACAACATAGTGCTAAAAATATTTGTAGAATCCTTAGGGGCTTTTACTTGGTGTCCGGGCTTAAGGTCAATCTCGCAAAATGTAGTTTGTTTGGTCTTAGGGTGTCGAATACGGAGATAATCTCCATGGCAATGTCTTCCGTTGCAAGATTGGTAATTTTCCGTTTAAGCACTTGGGATTGTGGGTTGATGCCAATATGAATCTTGTTAAGAATTGGAAACCCATTATTGATACCTTTCGTAATAGACTTTCAATTTGGAAAGCGAGACATCTTTCTTATGGCGGCCGGGTCACCTTGCTAAAGTCGGTACTCAACTCACTTCCGACTTATTACTTCTCTTTGTACAAAGCTCCTTGCCAAGTTATTAAGTCTTTGGAGAAATTGAGAAGGGACTCTTTTGGGGAGGATCGGAAGACAGATCTAAGCATTGTTGGATAGTGTGGGAGCTTGTTATTGCGCCTATTGAGTATGGGGGTTTGGGTTTTGGGTCGCTTCGTGATGCCAATCTTAGCATGCTCGCCAAGTGGTGGTGGCGGTTTAAGGTGGACCCGGATGGCTTATGGAGAAAAACTATATGGTCGCTACATCACAACTCTAGATCGTGGCAAGCTATTCCGGCTAAAGTTTCCAATATCGGTCCTTGGAAGCATATACATGGTATTATGAATGATTTTTTGAAATTTGGTTTAAGCGATTAAAGGGGTAGTTGGTAGGGGTTCGGATATTGCTTTTTGGTTGGATATTTGGGTGGGTTTGGAGCCTTTTGCTTTGAAGTATCTAGCCTTGTTTGCCTTAGAAACACGCAAGAACTGTTCGGTTTTAGATAGATGGGTGTCGGGTATGAGTGGAGGTCGATGGGTGTGGAGTTGGAAGAGCCCAGTTTCATCAGCTGAAGAGGTTTTTGAGCTGGACAATTTGTTGAATCTGCTGTCCTCAGATGGTCCAGGTGTGCTTACGGATTGCCGCGATCGTTGGATTTGGACGCCGGACGATACATGCATTTTCTCGGTCAAAAACACAAAAAAAGTCTTTCTTTTAGCTGTAGCTAATTAGCTTTATTCCACCTTTATGTGGAATAAATGGGTTCCCCTAAAGGTGAGTATAGTTGCGTGGCGTGCGGTGAAGGATAGACTTCCGACGAGAGATACCTTAATCAAACGTAACGTTCCGGTTAATAATGAATTTTGTTGCTTTTGCGGGTAATGGCAGGAGACAAGTGAGTACATATTTGTTTCCTGTAGCTTCTCACAACACTTTTGGCAAGTAGTCTTTCGATGGTGTAATCTTCCTCATCATTTCGTTTTTTACCTTAAAGATCTTATTGAGTTACATGAACGGTTCCAAAAAGCGAAAGAAGGCTTTCTACGCGGTAATTTTAACGGGGATATGGAGCCTCTGGAGCATGCGTAACGACGTGATTTTCGGTAACAAAATCGCTTCGCTGGCAAGGGTGGTGGAAGAGACAAAGGGGATGAGCTACCTGTGGGTCAAACACATGTTAAAAGTGGTTGGCTTGTCCATCGAGGATTGGAGAGTTTTAGAGTTTTCTAATTGTTTTTTGTGTCTTGTGTTTGGAGGCACTTTTCTTGTTTTTTGGGGTTTGTATAGGTGGCCTAGCTGCTGGTTAGGCGCCCTTTATAGTTTTCAAATAAATTTCTTCTTTCGTTGGCCGTTAAAAAAAGCTCACGGGAACTAACACACTATGCCCCTTGAGCGTGAGTGAGGCGTGAGATGTTGCTCCGTGGGTGTGCTCATGGGAGTGAGCCAAATTCTATAACTTATTTGATTTTCTAACCGATCAAGTGTATATCAAAGCACCCCTTTTCTATTTTTTTATCCAACTTTTAATTGGATTTTTTCTCAAAAGATTACTATTTTTTATCCAACTTTTAATTTGATTTTTCTCAAAAGACTTGCATTGTTAATTAAACAAACACAATATTTTTTAACATTCCGATATAAATTTTAACGAAAACGAAGTTGGAATTGACATATTTTTATTATAGATAATACTTGTTAAAAAGTAATTATTAGCGCAGGAAGTGAGTAATGTAGCACATAGGTCTTCTGAGTTTGACAATACGATTCATTTTGATGTGTTATCAAGTGGTTGATCATCAGATTTTTTGTGATGAAGACATTTGATGAAAATTAGGAAAATGTGGGGTAGTCACGAAACTCAGACTTTTGTTTCTATACATGGAACATTCATTATTGACTCGTTATGCAAAGAATGTTGTTATATGAAGAATTTACCATTCTAAAATAAATTTGTGGGTTATTGACATTGATCTTAGAATGGTTTGGCAAATTATACAAAGTTTTTGTGTGTGGTCAAACTATGATGTTTTGCTGAAGGTTTGGAACCTTGGTGAACCTTACATAGGGATGTGACCTAAGTTCTCGGAATGAGAATTATGGGCAAGAAAAATGTGAAGAACTGAATTTGATCAATCAGCGTGTCTTATCTTTATGTGAGTTGATTAGTTCGAGGCTTATCAATGGAACTGAATTTGATAAATCAGTGGATCGGGCGAGGGAGATTGCGAAAACTTAATGGGGGAAGTGTTAAACAGTTATCTTCGTAACCTAACAAGACCAAAGCAACGCCCATCTCATAAGTGTGGAGTAAATCAATATAATATACCTTACCATTGATATATCTGCAGCCTAGAGATGGATTAAAGTTGCCCCAATGATGCAACCAGCAACCTTGTAAAAACACAGAGTAGGATATAGGACAGTAATTACAATTTTTGAATTTTATACAAGTTAAACACAAAACCATCAACAAATTCGAATACTTACATAACAATGATTTATCATAAATTTCATCCACATCCTGCTGTTCTAGGTTTTTTGTATGTAAAATTTGTCCCCCATTGCAATTCTTTGATCTAATTAGTGGTGTTGAAAGGTTTCTTTTCAGTGGGAGGACGAAGAGTTAATAGGTTGATTGGGGGAGTAACTTAAACGCTCATGAAAGAGTGAAGAAAATGACGCTAAACCAAAAACTTTAACTGAGTTATCGCAAAATGACATTGCCTGTGGAAATGTTAAAACATAAAGAACATTCACTATAATTTCGTTAGTTAAAAGATAGAAGTTTAGGTGACAAATAAAGTAAAAAAAATGCAATTTACTCTATTTCCAGCTAGGTGAGCTGGTGTTTGTGTAATCAAGCCAGATAAGTGAATCGGTGAGGTTGGCGAATTAACTGTAATTAGTCGGGTGATCGGGTTGGTGTTCCGACGTAGCTACGCCTTCAAAATGACATGTGATGCAGCATAAAGGAGTTGGGTGGGTAAGGTCGACGGAAATGACCCGTCCATGGGACACGTGTAGTTTTGATTTGAGAAGGGTGTGGAGCCGATCGATATAAATGCGATGTGTAGTTCATGGCAAGTGTCTAGTTTATCCATAATTTGTTTATACTAAACCGGACTTAAGGTTGGGAAAAGACTTAGTGTTCCTTGTAATGCAGGTTCGGCTCCAACTCTCCCATTATTTTCTGCGGCATCAAGGTGAAGGGCGAATACGGGTGGCGTCGGTTCGTCTTGGATGGGAGGCGAGGTTTTACCGATTATTCTACTGTCGTGCCTAGTAGTGAATCCCCTAATTACCTATACATTTTTTATAACTGAAACTTATTGTTATGGCTTAGTCTAAAGTTAAAATCAAATCGAACCGAACCGTATATTACTCTTAATAAATTATACGTATATGTGATAAGATTATATATATTGCAACGACTCATGCAAATTCTAGTTATCTTATCAGAAGCTTACAAATCACGTGGATGATTAATAGCCACTTTCTTTTGCCACGTATAAACGAGCTACTCAAATAGCATTAAATTTGTCATTGACAACGTAAAAAGATAGGGTCGTCTTTTCCAATTATGATTATAAAAGCAATGAGTTGGGTTGGTTAGCTGATCATCAGTGATAATGAGGTGGTTAGTTTCAGCCCTTAAAAAGACCCGACGTTTCCTCAATTGTCACCAGTATAAATGCATAATCGTCCTCATGGAGGTTCGAATTCGGATTGCGGTTCTCATGCTTTCAAGTCAGTGGGATGGCCAAAATCCATGATGTTGCCATCCTTATTTTATGGTCACCAATACAATACATCAACACAGGTTAACGATTCCGGAACCGACTTTAGGTTTGGAACCACACTCCATCTATCTTAAGACTACAAAATAAAGAAATAAGAGTTACCAATAGAATTTAACATTGAGAGTTGACAATATATATATATATATATATATATATATATATATATATATATATATATATATAGGGTAAGGTTCATGCGAGAACCACTTTTATTGCGAGAACCATCTTTATTGCAAAATAAAATCTAAAAAAACCAAAAAAGCACTCAAACATTTTTTTTGCTATTTTTTAAAAAATTGCTATATTTCTTACCAAAAAAAAAACTTTTTTTTTTGTAGTAACAGTTATCCCATGCACATGTGCATATGTATCATAACTTCGACAAATTCCGTAATACATTATTAGTAGTAGACAATTGCAATTTAATTTACAATACAATCCGTAATACACTACTTTTTATATTACCAATCTTCAAAATGCACATGTGCATCATTCTGTATAACCATTATATAACGTGTTTTGGTAAAAAAAGTTTGTGTTTTTTAATGATTAAGTAGGCTCATATACATGTTTTTTGGTTAGTTATATCTAGTGGTTGATGGTTTGGTTATAGTTGTCACTTTATGATGTAATATGTTGATTGGATAGTATAAATGGTGATGATATACATGTAATAAAGTGAAAATATTTGTATTGGTATTGTATTATAGATGGTATGAGGTAATGGTATTGTATTATGGATGGTAGGAGGTAATGGAAGTGTATTATGGATGTTATGATAGATGAAAGAAAAAGTGTATTCAAAGTAGTATACCAAAACACCTTATTTCATGTTGATACATATAGATGTACATGTGCATTTATAATATTGGCAACGTAAAAAGTAGTGTATTACAAATGGTAGTGTAAATGAAAGTACAATTGTCTAATATTTGTAACGTATCCCAGAATTTGTCGAAGAAATGATACATATGCACATGTGCATGGTAGTGTATTATGTATGAAATGATGGATGACAGAGAAAGTGTATTCAAAGTAGTGTACTAAAACACCTTATTTCATGTTGATACATATAGATGCACATGTGCATTTCTAATTTTGGTAACGTAAACATTAGTGTATTACACGTGGTAGTGTAAATAAAAGTACAATTGTCCAATGTTTATAGTGTGTTACGAAATTTGTCAAAGAAATGATAAAAATGCACATGTGCATGGAAAACTGTTACTCAAATTTTATTTTTTATTTTTTGAAATTTTTTTTTGACAAAATATAGCGACTTTTTCAAAAAAAATATTAAAAAAATCAAAAAAATGTTTTTGAGTGTTTTTTAGATTTTCTAGGTATTACTGTTTGTGTTCACACTGGTTATCGCGGTTCTCACAATAAACGGTTATCTATAAAATTTATTGAAGCTATAAGAGTTGCAAAATAATGTATTTATCCGACAAAAAGTAAAAACAAAAACATTTTGTTATCTTTCGTTTGGTTATCCGATGAAGTATTGAAGAAGAGGGTAAAGTTTATAAAAAACTGCAGTGGAAATGGGTGTTTTTATAGGTAAAAAGTTTTTAAATAATTAAAATTAGTTATTTTTTATTACCGTTGGACCCAATGGTGCATTCTCGATTCCTGTGCAAAATTAGGCGTTTTAAAAAACACTCCTGAGCTTTTTTTTTTTTTTTTTTTAAAAAAACGCCCTTGGGGGCGGTTGATAGGGCATTATTTAGGAGAAAAACACCCAAAACCCCCTTCAATACGGGTGGTCTGAGAACTAAGAGTTCTTTTTTCTTTGTTTTTTGGATGAGTTTAGTTGTGTAATTTGTTTTCGTTATTTTAGCTTTAATCAAACTTTGATATCTCATGCATGCAAAGGTTGTAACGTGATGATTTGCAGGTGGGGGAAGAATGGAAATAACAAAGAAAACAATGAAAAGGTGAAGATTGATATAACTTCAAGAGAAACCATTAAACCAGCTTCACCAACTCCACATCATCTAAGAACATTCAACGTCAACCTATCATTTATTGACCAACTTGTTCATGACTGCTACACTCCTTTGATCTTGTTCTTTCCTAACGGAAGTAACACTAGTACTACGGCAGTATCAAAACATCTCAAAAAGTCTTTGTCTGAGATTCTAACTCGGTTCTATCCTTTTGCCGGAGAAGTTAAGGATAACGTGCGGATCATGTGTACCGACAAAGGAGTTAATTTCATGGAGGCTCGAGTAAACCAGAGTCTCAAAGAATTTTTAAGTCATCCTGATGATGAAAAAGTGAGAGAGTTGCTTCCTAACAGCCCTAGAACAGGAGAATCTTCAACCGGGAACTATATTATTGGTGTTCAGGTTTGTTGTTTAACATGTTATATGTAGCTAGTTAGTTCTTAAGAAAAAAGTTACGAGTTACTAATCACTAAAACATTACATGAGGGGCACAAAGGATTTCAAATAAGTATTGAAATTAATGACCTAAATAATTGCGTAAAATACAATAAGTAATTCAGGTGTCCTAGTTAAAAAGAAGAAAACTGAAAATAATTCAAAGTTATGCACTTTTTAAGTTGGGAAAATTACAATAATATACAAGTTATTTAGGCCTTGCCAAAATAGACAAAGACAAAAAAAAAGTCAATTAGGAGATGCCACATAAATCTAACGGCTAAGACAGGCTAGCGCTTGCCCTTCAAAAAAGGTGGATATTGTTATAACATCAAGAGAAACCATTAAACCTCATGGTGAAGTACAAGGGTCCACATAATATCCATTTAGATTGATGCACGTGTAAAGAGAATGCAAAATAGCCGACAACTAGGATATAGCCTTCAGCTTTTCGCCATAGGCTATTTATCCCTTTTTTTTTTCATCTAACGGCTACATTTCAATTACGCTTTTTCAGACGACCATTTGGCCTTAGTTTTACACGTGTCTTTTTTTTTCTTGGCTTTTAAGTGTATCTCATTGTACTTTACCATGAATTTATGTGTAGGATATTTAAGCCCACCCAATCCTATTCAAAATCTTCAGATTTGACTCTTTATGTCTTTGTCTATTTTGGCAACAGCTAAATAGCCATGTTTCACTTGTGTATTATAGTAATTTTTCCTTATAAGTTTCGTATTTTCTATTGTGTTTCCATTTGACTAGCTGGCCCAACTAACGGTTAGTCAGTTCTTAGACCAGCTCCTCATCACCATGCATGCACGTATGATATTTCAATTTGTACATATCATTCACCAGGTTAACATTTTTAGTTGTGGTGGGATTGGTCTATCAACTAGTGTGGTACACAAGCTCTTTGACGGCCATACATATTTCTTGTTTATCAAAGCATGGGCTGCAGCCACAAGAGGTTCACCAAAATATGTTTTTCCTAGTTTTGTGGCATCTCAGATGTTTCCCAATAAACCTAACTTGAATTATTCTTGGCCTACCAAGTTTACTAATACCGAATCAGTTAGTACAGAAAGATTTATGTTTGATCCTGATTCTATAGCTACCCTCAGGCACCAAGCGGGTGTCAACACATTGAATAGAGGGTCCAACTCGCATGGAGGCCACAACCGCCCTAATCTGGAAGTTTGCTGCCAAAGCATCATCATCCATAAGACCTTTTAGCCCACAGTAACCTCATGCTTTGTTGTTATATATGAATATACGGGCAAGGGCTTCACTGCCTTTACCCTATGAATCAATAGAAAATCTAATTCTCACAGCCACAGGGATTTGCTTTCCAGAAAACCAACCAAGCTTGTCAAACCTAATGGGGGAAATTAGAGAATCAATAGCCAAAATTAACTCGAATCACATTGACTCCTTTAAAGGTGAAATAGTTCAAGGTGCATTCGATGGTATATTAAAGAGATCTGATGGATATTACAGAGGAAGGAGAGCGTTGTTTAAATGTTACTAGTTTGCTGAATAGTGGAATATACAATATTGATTTTGGGTGGGGAATGCCTATATGGTTCTATCAT
This sequence comes from Scalesia atractyloides, assembly GCA_947069175.1. NCBI lineage: Eukaryota > Viridiplantae > Streptophyta > Magnoliopsida > Asterales > Asteraceae > Scalesia > Scalesia atractyloides. Next base: position 44,406,749 of record CAMTDV010000019.1, on the reverse strand, counting down.
ATGAATCCAGGAGGGAGAAGGGTAGTGTCTTTGAATGATACTGATGCTGATTATATTAATATATATTTTATTATATTTATTTAGATTTCAATTTCCTATTTTACCTCTATTTCATTCATTATAAATTAGGAGCTAGGGTTTATTATTTGGTTAGCTTTTTATTTGTTTATTATTGAAAAGAACAATGTTCTTGAACCATTCGGTTCGATTTATCGTCTTTGATTATCAATAGTTTCTTGAGCCATTTGATTACGTGAGAAACTGCATCAGATACATTAAAGGGTGGTGGTGTTGAAGCCACAATCACATTGAGTTCTGAGGAAATGGAGATATTCAAGGATGATGAAGAGCTTCTAACATATGCCACTGTCAACCCTAGTCCGCTTGTGACAATTACATATAAATGAATGTCTGAATCTTTCATATAAATAAATGGTAATTCGTTTATGATTATCTTGTAATTTAATTATAACCGCAAAGGAGATGTTAGCATGTATTTACTTATGACTACCAAGAGTTCAACTCTAAATATGGATAAGAGTTTGTGAGTATTATGCCCAACAAAATGGCAAAGGTTAATATACATGACAAGTCATAAGTTTGCCGAACATTTTGTCCAGATGTTTTAGGTGTTGGTACGGAATTACATATAATTCATGTTTATTTTTAATTAATTTGTTTTATTCATAAAACAATTGTTTAAACACAATTTTTAATTACATTTGAATAAAAGCATATCCATTAAAGATTATGTGACCTAGCAGTGGTATGTTAGTTTTAGTGTGAGCTTACAAGTTAAAGTTAATTAATCATTTACAAGTGTTTGATTAAAACCTAAACCACACGAACACAATAATTTCATATTTGCAACTCAGTTTAATTCATAATGGTTATTGAATTAAAAGAACTTGGAAGGTGGTAAATATGAACATGTAATAACACTTATTTAAAAGAACTTGGCTGATACTCTCTGTTAACACATGCTTATATTGTACTAAATATATTATTACTAAATTGTTTTGTGTTTTATTTCATGAGGTAATGAAGGGGCCATAATTGCTTCATCAGAACAAGTCTAGACTTTGTGTATATATGTATTGCACTTATTATAAATGGGTTATGATGTCTTTCACAATCATAATTCTGCAATTTTTTTTATTGATTGAAATTTGTTTCTCCACAATTTACTCATTCTGATTGAGTTGATGGCGATAATGAAGAAAAGCTTCAAGTATGGTTAATTGATTATGGTATGGTTCATGTGTGACTTTTGAAAATATGTTAGGCAATGAGAACAAGGTGTGTTATGGTATCGAAATGAAAGGATGGAAATCATTGATTTTCTTAAGGAAGAAGGATAGGTTTTCGGTGTGATTAGGTTCCTTTTTCTTTTTCCTTGGCTTTAGTCATTTATATGAAAAAAAAAAGGTCATGTCTACTAATTCATCAAATTTTGGGTGTTTGTATTTGTTTATCGTAATTGTTTTTACATTTTATTATAATATAATTAATAAGTAATCCCAAACATATTAGTTCATGTGGTTATATGCATGTGAATTACTCAAAATAATTATATGATTATTTATAATTTTCAAGCAATTTGAGTTTCTATTTTAAAATGTGTTTAGATGAAAGCTTTTCTAAAGGAACTTGCGTTAATAAAAGCTCGGCGGATAACATCGCAAGCGACGAACTCAACTTTTAGAGAGAGAGAAACAATACAGAATCTAAAGAGAAGACAGAGAGTTTGATAGAGAGAGAACCCAATGTTTAAAGTAGTAGTGGTTAGTGGTGAGTTGTAAAACAAAAGGCACCCGCGTCAATACACTACATACATGAAGAGAGTGGAATACATAAACCATCAAAGGAGCCCACAGTTTGCAACAAAAGCCACAGTACAAATAACACGTTGAAATGCAGGGAAAAGTGGCTAATTACTTAATTAGTATAGAGTGGCAACTTAAAAACCAACTTACAATCACCAAAACAAAAGTTACAACCAAGACATTCACAAAAAACATACAAAGCTAATGGTACAAGTAACATTATAATTATATAATTATATAGTATATAATTATATAATTAACTGTAAAAGCATGTGATTAAGTGACGTGTGAGATAGATATTTGTTATTGTGGATAAATGAATGATTTTAAAGAAGATTTGGAATATGATATAACAACAAAGGTAATAGTTTACGAAGGTTTGTTGTTGTGTGTGATCGAATATATATATCTGAAAATTACATGATTTTCTTTCCTATTTTTGACTTTTAAACCACCTATGTTCCCGTTGTGACGGGTTGGGTAAAAATTACGGGTTTGACTATTTGCACACGTAACCATTCTATTTCAACACTCAACCGACACTTATATGTCTTGTATAGGTCTATACAATGTGTATTAAGACTCATCTGCCACCTATACGTCACGTATAGGTCTATATAGGGCCTAACCTTAGAATTGAGAGCTCTTTAGCCTTGTACTAGGTCCTACATTATAGTACAACATAGTAAATAGTATAAGTGTGTTGTATAAAACTGTGTGTAATATATATTTTCTTTTCATGAGAGAATTTCTACACCGTATGAACCTATATGATACATGTAACCTAACCATCAGACATGATATGACAGCAGCAGTTTTTGTTGGAGATTGAAAAAACTATAACGTATAGAGGGTGCCAAAATTTGGCAAAGAGGTGTTTGCAGCAGGAACCTAAATTATTAGGCGAGGCTAAACTATTCTATTCAAACTATTTAAAAAAAGGATTTAAAATGCTTGTGTTGTTCCTGTTGCTATGCTTCAGTTCAAGTTGGTTGTTGAGCAGGTCAACTCCACATAGGACCAAACATTTTTGGAAAGAAAAAAACAATATACACTTAATAGCTTCAGTATATTCATTACTTGTTATCCAAGTTATGACAACATAATCTCTGTAAGACAAAAGTATATAACAAAAGTATGATTCTTTCAACTATCAACCTGTGCATATTGTAACACAAGCCTCAAGCAGGTAATTGGAGCTTTACATTATTCTTCCAACTGTGTTCAAGGAGTAAATGTTAAAACAATTACTTCAGATTTTTGGCGAAAAACATGTTTCAAATTTAAGGGGTAGTTTAGTCACTTTACCTTTCAAAGTAGTAGTAGAAGAAATCAGCATAGAGCAATGTTTGGACTAGCCCTGCTATCCAAGCTGCAAGATCAATAGCATTATATGTTAAATGTAACTCAGGCAATATGGGTGGGTTGGGTCGGTTCAGGTGACATGTCAGCACCGGTTCAGGTCAAAACATGTTCTTGTCCAAATTGTGTTCTTGTCAAAACGGGCCGTTTAAAAAAACATATATATATATATATATATCTTAGTTTAAAAAAGCGCGAAGCGCACAAAAGCGACAAGGTCTAAAATCAAAGCGCGAAGCGCAAATCACAAAAACAGCGGGCTTTTCGTACGGAGGCGCAAGGTGCTTATATATATTTTTTATATATATCCTATAGGCTTTTAGCATCCCTTACCCAAAATATTGAGATAAATAAGGTTTATATATGATTTAATGTATAAATCACTTAATGTACAACCATTTTAGCTACATGTATAACACTTTAAAGCACAAAAACACCTTATGTACAAAAAGCGCACGCCTCAGTGGGATTTTTTTCCAAAAATACTCGCTTTTTGTGCGCTTTTTGTACAGAGCTCGCCTTATGTCACACAAGGCGCAGCTCTTTGGAGGTTCGCTTTGCGCTTAAGCGCGATTAAGGCACGCTTTTTTAAACCAAGATATATATCAATTTGGTTTGGGACAAAACATGCCGTTTTTAAAAAGTATCAATGAGGATGAAACATACTGATCCAATGGACGTAATGAGGCTCGGTGAAATAACGGTAGATCCAGTTCAAAATGTACAATGAACGGTATGCTCTGCACAAAAAAGAAATCAAAAGATACTAAACTTTAATACAACATAAGGTAAAATATTATCAATACAGGTGCATTAAGAAACGCATTACCCTAGGAGAAATACATATTGACCGGTCAAATTGTCAATATTTTTGGTTCTTTGCAGCAAAACCAGCTGAGGAAGTATAGCAACAGCTTCCAAGTATAAAGAGAATGTCCACATTACATTTTCAGCGTAAACATTAAACATGTGTTAGGCAACAAATACTAATGACAAAATCCTTAAACTGTCAAACATGAAACATGAAAAAGTGAGGAGCTGCTCATGAGCGACTCAATACTGGCTCGCTAAAAGGCCGAATCGAGCCAAGTTTAATCGAGCTTGAGCATAAATATATGCTTGTTTAATAAACGAGCCAGGCCCATGTTTCGGGTACCGAGCTCGGCCCCTATTATTTAAACAAGTCTAATAATTTTTATTTAAAAAGGGATATATATTACATAATAAAAGTAATTATATATATAATTAGGGTTGGGTTTGTTTCAGAACTCTAAATGACTAGAGGACTTTTAGAACTCCTAATAAATAAACATTTTATATATATTTTTAATATTTATGGTACTTTTATCATTTATTATATGAATTTTTATGAATACATACATGTTAAGAGTAGTTTACATATGTGTAATAACTAAATTATATATACATGTAATAACTAATTACATATATGTAAAAAAACTAGTTTACATATGTATAATCATAAAATACCATATAAAAAAAGTTAAAACTACTCTTAACATGTATGTAATCATAAAAATACATATAATGAAGGAAAGTTCTATATAATTATAATACTAAATATAAATATAAATATAAATATAAATAATTATAAACTTATATAAATAAAATAATTAAATAATAAACGAGCCGAGCTCAAACCAAAACACATTTTGACGAGCCGAGCTTGAGTGTTCGATACAGAGCTCGAAACAAGCCGAGCTTAAACTTTTGCTAAGCTAACGAGACGAGCTCAAGCTTGGCCTGGCTCGTTTACACCCCTACGTCTAGCTTACATTATTCTAAGTTCATTACCTCTTTGAAAGTGAACCTTTCATGAATAAGTAGAGCTAAAAGCAAACAAGGAAGCACTAGAAAATAATGTCGAAAGGTGTCTTGATCTTTATCATATGATCTTCGAACGATCTTGTGGCGCCTTATATACCATACAATAGAGAAAGAACTACCCAGAAATATTACTTCATTACAGTATTATATACTGAAATGAAATCTGTAAGTATATCTAAATAGCGAGTAGCAAAAACCAGTGCATAGAGCTCCTGAGTCTTCAATGAAACCCCTACACACATATTTGGATAAAAGAAGATCAAACAGCATGTCTAGACCCCACAAATCAAATAAACATATTGGTTTACAACAACTACACAGAATAAGATCAACATTTATAACCTAATCGTGATTAGCATATTGGTATTAAAAGCTGCATCTCTTTTACGTATCAGTTTTTTATCAAGTAAACCGTTCATAATTTCTTCATCCCTTTTCAGCCTTATACACGCCCCTAATTTATAGACCCAGATGAGCATGAAGCGCTACCTCAAGGCCCTGAAGCATTTTCATATAGTCTCACGCACATTTCTACGTCTCTAGTTGTTTTTTACATATCAGCTTCCTGCACACCCAAATTTCTACCAATGTTGACCCCATGTTTTCCAGATAGTCTCATCTCGCGCATTAGGCGCATACTTTTAAAACCAAGATTAGCCATAATACAAATACAACCCAAACAGAGGAACGTAAACTAGATCGGTTGCGAGTAATCTGAAATCTACAATGTTTGACCAACACAGCAATTGCATTTTTCCCTAAATCATCAACCCTAATTGACAAACCCCTGAGCCCAGATTGCTAAAACTATGAGCCCTAATTGCTAAAATCACAACAAACCGACACTTAGATACATAATCAGATGAGCATTCTAGTTATCACATCTAGAAATCAGGATTTATATAAGGAGATAACATAAAACTAGTTGAGAATCTATCATAAATCAACTGCAAATTAACTAAAAAACGGCAAGTTGAGGGGAAACAGAAGCAATGGAGTTAGGAAATGTACCTGCACAGGATTTAATGGTGTGGATCTTGAGGAGCAAGACGAGGACACTTGCCAGATGAGTCATGTCCCCTGCAAGTCTGAACAGATTCATCTTGAAAGTGTGTAGCGATTGATGTATAAAGTGGAACAGATCCGGTTGAAAATGTGTTGTTTAAAGAGACATCTTCCGAGTGATTGAAGCAGACAGAATGAGATTGTTCTTACTCAACCCTTTTTCTCTAGATAGACGATGGAAAAGTGGGTCGAGTTTGTTTCCATAGATGTGAGTATGTTTTTATTTTAAATTTTAGTTAATTGCTTGGTTAAACCTTAGATATGTGGGCGTGGTGGGATCATGAAAATTCGTTTCTGATTCGAAAAATTTGAAATTCGATTAAATTGGATTCGATTATCAAGAATTCGTTTCGATTATAAAAATTCGGATTCGAGTCGAGTCAAGTAAATCGAATACGAATTCATAATTTCAAATTCGAATAAAAATTACACATTTTTATTTATTATTTTTATATATAATACATATATAACTTTTATTGGGCTATACTATGATTTATTTTCAAAATTTATTCCAAGTCTTAAATTACCCATTACCAAACCCACTATATGGCCCATAACCAAAACCTAAGTGACAAATCTATTAAAAGATTTCTAATCCTAAAAATATTAACTTGTAATGTGCAGTGGTTATTCCCGATTTTTCGTTTTGAATTTTAGAGTTATGATATTTTATTTAGAACTTTTTAATGTGATATCGTGCTTTATGACTGCTTTAAAATTTTTGTTTCATTTTGATAATTTTTTACATGTTTTAAAAGAATCTGAATCAAATCGAATTTGTTCTAATTCGATTCAAATGTTTAATCGAATACAAATTGGGTTTTTTTATTAGAATAGGAATTCGAATCGGACTTCGGTATGTTTTAATCGAATAGGAATCGAATTCGAATTCAAAGGAAAATAAAAATTATTCGAATGTACCCAAGTCAAACGACACAGTAACACATTCCTTAGACTTCTAAGTCTAGGCTTTGACCTACGATTACTCGTTGCATTGTTTTATTTATCATTGTCCGTTTTTGTTTTAACTTGTTTTTGAAGCAGGTAATATGCCGCCTAGATTTCGTGGACGTGGAGGCAAAGGTAAAGGCCCCATGCGAGGGGGCCCATCTATGCAAGGACCATCGCATGTATCCAGTCCTAACCCGTACGAAGGATCCGGAGATTCATCATCGCCATGGGAACCTATAAGACATTCCATATCCCATGAATATTCTCCACCAAACTCCCACAACTCACACCACACCAATCACACCATTCTCATCACTCACACTCTCATTCATATCACGGAGAGTTTAACCCAAACATTTATTTGAGGTCACCTTCGATTACACCTCCCGTCGATTCCCCAGACCACATGGACGAGGATTCAGATCCTGAGATGCCACCAACAGGATCATTTGGCCACTCGATCGAACTATCTAGTGGGTCAAACTCCATTGCTGGATCACCTTATAGGGATCCCGACAAGTTTCAACAAAGGTGGGAACAATATAATTTCTACAACACCCCTTCCTACCATAATACTCCTTCGTACCATGCTCCTCCACCGCCTCCTATTGAGGATGCACAGATGGAACCGGTGGGCCAGCAACAATCACCACCTGAACCACAACCACGACGAAAGCGTGGTGCACGCATGTCGGTGCGCGCAGGACAAAGGTCACGATCGATACCACCTTTGCCCCAGACCTACCCTATGATCCCTGAGGATCCACAAATGGGTGGACCCTCAAACACTTCACCTGTGGTGGATACGACACCATAACCTGCGGTTGACCCGATACCACCACCCGTGGTACAACCACTGCCGAGTTTTGAAAACACGATACCCAGTTATCCGGGTTCGTCCGGATACAACCCCTTTTATCCTTCTACTCCGGTAGACTTTTATCAGACGCGAGAAAAGGACCCTTATATGCAAGCGGTCGTGCAGAATGCACTTTACCCACCTCCTTACCCTTCTTACCCACATACTGGATATCCAAATTATGGATACCAATATCCAGTTGTGCCTCAGCCACAGCCACAGCCACAACCTCAACCACTACCAGTACTTGAGGCCATGAATGAGGCCTTAGAGCAGATGAAAGAAATTCAGCAAAAAGCTGAGAAGTCCGAGAAGAAAACAAGTAAATTCTTTAAGAGACTCACTAAGATGGTAAGAGGGAAGAAGGATGAATAAAATCTTTATATTTAAATTTTATGTATTAATTTTCCAAAAGTCCCTGGGTGGACATGTTATTTACTTTTTGTCCCTGCGTGGACTTGTATTTCTTTAGTCCATGCGTGGACAAGTTAGTTATTAAAGGTCATATTAAGGCAAATTTTGTAATATCTTATCTTTAATGAAAACTTTTGGAATTATCCATAATATATGTATTCATTACATCCTTTGTTCAAACGATCGTCTCGATATTAATTCGAACTTTATTGATCCGCTATATAATTCCAAAAGATCTTCTTAATGGCTTACACCAGCCGAGTGATAAGGTCACACTAATTGGCAAAAATGGTAGTTTAGATGTATAGCCTTCTACCATGATAGTTAAGGAAGATCATCCCTTCTATCCAGAGGTGGTGAACTATGTTCAAGCCTCCTAGTCTATGTAGTCACTGCGACCATGACTAGATCATTTAAACCATTAAGACAATTATTCTAAGTTAACATTCAAGTAATGTTAACAATCCTGGCAGTGTGACTTGAGGAATCGCACTAGCCGTTTAGGTGATAGACTATGTCCAAACCTTATAGCCTACGTGATCAAATTTGATCCCGACTAGTATCATCAATGCGGTGATCATAACATCCACTAGTGATGAAAAGCCTATGGGCTATGATTACATCCATTTGTGATGTAGTACCTACGGGTTATTAAACAACATCCATTATTGATGAAGTGCTTACGAGCCATATTTTATGTCCGTTAGTGACAATGACAGTTGTGGTCTACGACTCCCTGTCCTAAATTTTAAAGGCCTCTTGATTAATTGATCGTGGCTTATATATTTATTAGTCTTTAGTGACAGGCCTTTGTGCCACAATTCAATATCCCTTGGGATAGGCCTTTGTGCCATGATTTTTATCCTCTTTTATGACAAGGCCTTTTGTGCAATATTTCAAGTCCTTTGTGACAAGCTTACGAGCAACCTTAAATAGTCATTATGACAATGATAGATGTGACTTTATGATCCACTGTTCAAAACTGATTGACACATGTCCAAATTCAGTTGCCTTTGATGGTCATATGAAGACCCAGGCCAATTATTTATAACATTCAGTTAAAATATTTTTAAACCTGGCAAATTGTGGCATTATGCCCACTAGCCCTAAAAGGCAAAGGATTTATACATCCGATTTAAAAGCCTATATGGTTTATTGATACCATGGCATATAAGTCACCAGCTACAAAAACTAACAATATACAAATTGGTATATAGCACCAAGCAAATATGGCTAACTCAGATGAAGCCAGTAGCAGACACAATAACGACAATGCCAGCGCCAATATTAACGTTGATAGAAATGAACTACAAGTTATTATAGCCATAGAAGTTGGCAAGGCTATGAATGCCTTTGTAATAAAACAACAGGAGTCGAGTGCTTCTCACTCCAAACATATATCCAAACACATCTCCAAACAAAACTCTAAATCGTTCTCCAAGCCTCCTCTTTCAGATAGAAAAGAAAGCTCTGTGCACTCCTCGAATGTGAGGAGCAAGAGGCGAGAACATCCGAAGAGGACACATTACTCTAAGGACGGTTGCTCCTATAAATATTTTGTGTCATGTAAATCTCGGGATTTCAATGGCGAGAAAGGGGCAGTTGAAGCCCTAAGATGGTTGGACGAGATGGAACTATTATTGAAATCAGCGGTTGTGCTGATAAGGATGTAGTGAAGTTTGCTGCACAGTCATTCAAGGGCGATGTCCTGATCTGGTGGAAGGCCATGGTACAGTCATCCGGCAAAGTATACTTGTACAATCTCAGTTGGTCCAAGTTTGTGGACTTGGTTAAAGACACCTACTGCCCACCCCACGAGGTGGAAAAGATCGAGTCAGATTTCTTGGCTCTTACTATGAAGAATTTGGATTGTTGGAAGTACGTATCCGACTACAATTCCTTGTCAAGGCTCGTACCTTACTTGATCACTCCCGAACCCAAACACATAACGCGTTTCATTGGTGGCTTGGCACTAAAAATAAAAGGGAATGTTAGGGCTTCAAAGCCAGATACCTATAGGCCTGCTGTGGACCTAGCACTAACCCTCACTCAGGACCTGCTAAGGCATAGGTCCGTTAAATCAGAGAATGATGGGAAAAGAAAGAGGGAGGATGATAACTACCAAAGATTCAAGAAAAAGAACAAATCTGGGTTCAACAAGAATCAGGGTGGATCTGATAATCGACCAGTTTGCAAAATCTGCAACAAAAGGCATGGGGCCAGTGCCGGTTTGATCCGCAAGTCAAGCCATGCGGCATTTGTAAGAAAACGGGGCATAAGACCCTGGATTGGAAGGATCTGAAGGATGCAACTTGCTTTACTTGTGGCGAGAAAGCCATATTAAAACTAACTGCCCCAAGAACAACAAAGATAACAATTCCAGGAATGGTGGGGCAAAGAAGACAAATGCTCGAGCTTTTTAGAAGAACGCTCGAGAGGCGGTCATCGATAATAATGTCATCACATGTACTTTCCTCATTAATGACATTTATGCTAGAGTTCTTTTCGATTCGGGTGCTGATAAGTCTTTTGTAGACCATAAATTCAGTAAATTGTTAAATATGCCCATAAGAACTCTAGACATAACCTACGAAGTAGAACTCACCGACGGAACAATATAAATCGCTTCTTCCATTCTTGATGGGTGATTTATATCCGTCAAGAATCATTCTATCCCTATCTCTCTTCTGCCAATGAAATTGGCGGGGTTCGATGTAGTTTTAGGCATGGATTGGTATACCTTTAATAAGCCCGTATCGCATGTGATAAGAAACTTATCAAGATTAAATCCCATCCGGTGGTATACTCACCATTCATGGAGACATACATTATGGATTGCCTGAGAAAGCATCTATGCTTAAGGCGTCCAAATGTCTGAAGAGAGGTTGTGTCATCTACATGGCACAAGTAACCCTCGATGAGCCAAAGCCAAAGATTGAAGATATACCTATCATCTCTGAGTATCCAGATGTGTTCCCTGAAGAACTACCCGGTTTACCTCCTGACAGGCTAGTGGAGTTCATAAAAGATATCCTACCTGGAGCTACACCAGTTGCAAGAGCTCCTTATTGCCTAGCACCGACCGAGATGAAAGAGTTGAGAACTCAATTAGATGAACTTTTGGAGAAAGGCTTCATACAACCTAGTTCATCACCATGGGGAGCTCCGATTCTATTTGTTAAAAAGAAGGAGGGTTCAATGCGCATGTGTATTGACTACCGTGAGCTCAACAAATAACGATCAAGAATCGTTATCCATTGGCCAGGATTGACGATTTGTTTGACCAACTTCAAGGAGCAAGCTACTTCTCAAAGATTGACACAAGATCGGGCTATCATCAACTAAAGGTCAGAACTGAAGATGTTCCGAAAACGACCTTAGGACCAAATACGACCACTATGAATTTTTAGTGATGCCTTTTGGCTCACTAATGCACCTACAGCATTCATGGATCTCATGAACAGTGTGACAATTGTGAAAAATCCCGGTAAACTTTGATTGGTACAAGTCCATGGTAACCGAACTGATATCTATATCATAATATTGTTGTGATTATGTGTGATGATACGAATTCTGGAACATGTGACACTGACTATAATAGGAGTATATGCACAGTAATTACCAAAAACATTACGTTGACGCTATGCGTCACCTACATGGCAAGACAAAGTCGTGAATGGATTGACGACTCTGGGAACACGTCATGGTTGACATGACACTATTAAGGGCCAACGATGTGAGGTTGGTGTCCTTAGTCTTGAACAACTTGTTAAACGAGGACTTGATGTATAACAGCGCATTAAACATTCGATCATGATTATTAGGCCAACGGTAGGGCCCTTTAAGATTCTAAGTTCACGAAACATCTTAGTTATGTGCCATAGACTACGACATAAGATTTGAAACAAATCGGAGCTTGGGCACGCACAACGAGGCAGTCCCGGTTAGGGAAACGCTTTTGCGTTAGGAGCAATGAAAGACAAACCAAACATGCAAGGAACGGTCAATCAAGCCTAAAAACACTTAAACTAACCCAATACGAGGCTTTTATGATTAAAACATAACCGGGCTCGGGTTTAGAGACGGTTATGCTCGATTTTTAGAACCGAGTTTTTTGACACTAAGAACGCGAAAAACGGAGTCCGTTTCTCAAATCGGGTACGCGTCTGAGACCCGAAAACGAACCTAAACGCGCCACCAAAGATAAACATCATCTTTGAACACGAAAAGACGAAGCACGACAAAGCAGAAGTGGGGTAGGGGTACCCCCCATATTTTAATGTTTTTTTCTTTTAAAACTTTTTATTAATTCATTTTTTCATAATTTCTTAAACAAATCTGCCCTCAAACACTCTCATTCCAGCTGAGTTTCACCTTAAACTTCATCAAATCAAAGGTATAAACCTTGGTTCTTATAGTTTTAACCTTGTTTTCTTGATTAAACGCGATTTCTAGCCGAAAAACTCATTTTAATCGAAGATTTTGAAGGTTTAAACATGTTTACGGGCTGAATAAGAAAACCTTGGTATTTCCCTGATGTTATATGGCAGCCATGATCACAAATCTTTTGGGTATGATACCCTAATCAACACCTATTTGACAAAAATCGCTTAACTATTCGATTAACCGAAAAACAATGAAATAAAGCTTGATTGACCTAAGTTCTAGCATATTTGGGTTGTATTGATGTGTAGGTACTGAATATAGCACCCACCCACTTCTGGACTCACAAGAAGCGCTTGGAATCGAAGCTTTCGCTTGGTATATCATCCGAAAACCGAAACTAGGATAGGCAGAATTTGTTTTGCCTATAACTTGGTCTGTGAAACTTGGATTGAGCTGAAATTTGTTATGGTGGTGAAGGGTGTTAACAGGAGTGTCCACGAAAAAGTTTAGAATTTTTGGAATTTTCTATGATAATTGGTGAATTTTTTACTGTTTTACCAAAAGAATTTCGGGAAAATTATCAAACGAATTCAATAAATCACCAAATTTTACAGACACACTAAGGAACATATGGGAAATATTCTGGAAAAATTCGGAGTCCATTGGTTGTGTTTTGATTTGGGATAAAAATCCGCGTTTTTGCGAGTTTTCGGTAGTCGGGAACGCACCGAAACGAAATCGTGAAAATCTCAAAATTTGGTGAGGAGTTCCTGGACATGTAAAAGGTGTTCTGGAATATTTTGGAAGTTTTGGAAAACTGATGCTAATTAATGTTAATTATTTGATTAAATATTGTTTTATAAATAATTTATCTAAATAGTTAAAATGCCAAAATAAATTCCCAAATTTTTTTTCTAAAATCTACAGTTTTTTGCTGAGTTATATAAAAATTTACAGATTTTTATTCAAATTATATATTTAATGTTTATGGAATTAAAAATGAGTTATTTTTAATTAATTTCGGGGGTTTACCGTATAACGAATCTGCCGGAACTGGGAACTGACCCAACCCGACAAATAATATAATTGGAACATCGTGAGTATTCCGGGAGATTCCCGGGCAAACTGGGCACTATGGGTGAGTCCTAAGACAGTTTGGGAGAATTCCCGACGGTGAAAATGGAAACTCAAATTTGGGCAACTTAGACTCCCCAAACATTCAAACTCCCTTGATGGAAAGTTAATCATTCTTAAATAACCACGTGCTGGCACTATTGGTATTCCCGTACCATTATCCGAACACGTTAAACTATTGACTTTGGCTGGCACTCGAAACGGTGCCCCGAAGCCAAACTGAAAACTAATACTACCCTGACGTCCGTCACCATACCAGTGTCCTATAGACTCAATCCGGAGTAAAAACTCCTGACCAGATCCAAGTTAAAACCATTACCAGCTTAGATACTGATTTGAGTCCATACTTGCATGTGCGTGATTAAAGTTGATCCAGTTGCTTAATCACTCTTGTGTTGAGATCACTACTGCACTGTGAGTTTCACTTCCCCACTTTTGAATGATTTTACTGTGTTCTGGGGACTTGCATGTTGTAAACTGTGTTGATTACACCAATCTGGGAGTGAGTTTTACTCTCCCACTTCTAAACTGTGATACTATTTCTGAGATGATTGGCATGTTACGAAACTGTGTTAATTGCACCAACATATGATGTGAATTATCTAACACACGAACTACCTCCCCACTGCAAGACAAGTGATTAACGTAAGCATGTGGACAGTGGATAGTACTATCGGTTTAACCAACCCAGTTCCACAACTGACGGTGCGTCGACACTAGGCTACTGCACTCGTCCCAGTTTGGTTGTGTTGTTAGGCATAACTACTATGGGGCGTTGAACTGCACGTGACGCAGTCGATGGGCCGGGAGTGTCTTTGTGACACGGTCCGGTGGCCGGGAGTGTCTGGGATGACACGGCCCGAGGAAAAACAGTCAAGGTTTCACTTGTATACTCGTGTAATTCCATTTGTGACTAAGACTGTGACCAGTGCAATGAAACTTGTTAACACATATTGTTACACAACAACTAAACTAGTGGAACTCACGCAGCGTTTAGCTGGCCCTTTTTAAAACTAACATGCATTTCAGGTAACTTGAGATTGGTGTGATCCGTGTATGTGGTTCAAGACGTGTTTACAGCCGAGTACTGATATAGATGCATGCAGCTAAGAAGACTTACGTGGTTCATGGGAACACGCTGTTGTAACATACATGTAGTAAGTAATCAACATTTCGTAAGTAATAAAATGCAGTGTCTTTATAAACAATGTGCTTGTACCAGAGGTGTCTGTTGCATCCCGTATTTTTCCTTCCACTGCAAGTCGGGGTGTGACAGAAGATGGTATCAGAGCCATCGGTTATAGAGAATTAGGTGCCTTTAAGGAAACCTAGACTATAACTACAGGCTCGAACTTTAGTGGACATCATTGGAAAAATTAACCTCTACTAAAAGTGGTTAGTGAACCCTGTAAAGTATCCTATTTGCAAGTACCAGGATGGCCTTGTGGGGCAAGTGGATTATTATCGTCCGGAACGTAATAACAGACTTGCTCATACGAGGCAGTGTTGGGAAAGTCGTGGTAATAATCACACTTAAATACGTGGAATGATACATACGTGTACCATGGTGATAGTGTGTGAATGTTTGTGCGTGAATTGATACATGAATTGGGATTGGTGGATAATGTGTTACTACATATGCCTTCGGGATAGGCAGAAAGCTGAAATTGTAGTCCATTCCACATTCCTACTGACCACATATTTAATATATACTAGAGTTGGATTCCAATCACTCATACAGTTGTTACTTATACTTTATGATGTGAGAACCCAAGCCTTTAGTGCGATACGACCTCACCAACTCTATCCTTATAATTATTATAACAACGATTGCATACTAGAATGGTTGTTGGTGCATGTTTGTGACAATAACTTTTAGATTCAGGTCTTTGGATATCTTGTAATTAGTGAAACGATAAACGGTTAGCGGGTTTAGCTTTGTAATAGTGAGTTATTAGTGATTGGGCCAAACCAAACCCACATTGGGGGAATGGTATGCGAATTGGGCCTATCCAATTCGCAGGCTTGTATGAAACCAGCCTAGGTTGCAAACTTATGTTATATAAACAAGGCTTTGCATTAGGGTTTAGGTTAATCACCAGAATCACAAATGAGAGAGAGATTTCGTATAGCACATAGGGCTTGGACGAAATTCTGTGTGTGAGGATCTTGATTGATTGTAATCAGTTTGATTGATAATCAGTAAAGATCAGTTTGTGGTGATTTCTGTTCCTACATGTTTTCTGTGACAATCTGATCTAGAGGATTCCGCACTCTAGATTAGATATACAATTCTGTTGAAGATCCATAGGATTAAAGGGACCTACAATTGGTATCAGAGCATTAGGCTCTTGATTGGCTCGGTTCAGAATTGTTTGCTGCAGAAAACTGACAAGTTTTTGGAGTTTTGGAGGCTGTTTGGTGAAACCCTAAAAATTTCTGCGTTTTTATTGGATTTTGCGTATT
Organism: Scalesia atractyloides; assembly: GCA_947069175.1. Lineage (NCBI taxonomy): Eukaryota > Viridiplantae > Streptophyta > Magnoliopsida > Asterales > Asteraceae > Scalesia > Scalesia atractyloides. The sequence continues at coordinate 44,390,441 of CAMTDV010000019.1, read as the reverse complement.
TGATTGTTTGCTGTTTTGCAGGTTTATTGGCTGTTTTTGCAGGATTTTGGAAGAATTTTGCTTGGAAAATTGAAGATTTGAAAAACTGTTCTTCGTGTTCTTCGTAGTGTTCATCAGGATTTTTGTGAAAATTGCTGATTTTGGTTACTTTGATTTTGCAGGAATCTGTTTGGGAAAGAGATAAAATCTCTTCAAACTTTGAAAAAATTTGGTCGAAAATATCAGAATCCCGAAACTTTGGAAGGTTGTTACCAGCTTGCTGAACAAGTTTGTCAAAAACGCAGTCTGGACCTGCGGGTTTGATAAACCAGCGCATTTAACTGACCCAACGTTTTTAAATCATAAGGCGACTTAGGTAACCGCGTAATTGTCCTCTGTGACATTACTTCGGTGATCTGCTACATTACCAGCGGATTTGATCTGCCTGCGTAATTAAACTGCTCAGCATAATTGACCAAACCAGCGCATTTAAACTGAACCTGCGTAAATAACAAAGCCAGCGAAATAAGTAACCTGCGTATTTAACTAGCGCATTTAATCAGAACCAGCGTAATTAACTAGGTGGAACCCATAAGCTGCTGACGTAATTGGAAATAAACGTTTTTGAAAATACAAAGTGATCCATAAGGAATTTTGCAGAACCGTTTGCACCGTTAGAATCTTTTGATTTTTAGGACAAAAAAAGTTTTAACATATTATATCATTGGATTCGTATCGTTGAGACGAGTCTAACGGTGTAATTTAGTAAAAACAGTTTTCAGACAGTTTTTAACCATTTTTAGCAAGCCGGTTCATTAAAAATGTCGAATATGTCAACTTTGAACAACTTGTTGAGAATGGAGCATGAAGTTGGCACGACGAACAAACCACCAAAGATGATGAAGGTAAAGAATTACCTTACATGGAAAGACAGGTTTCAGTCGTTTGTTGAGTATCAGGACAGGAGAATGTGGATCTGTATTGTCGATGGGTAGACAAACTCAACTCATGAGTTCGAAGGCAGACAACGGGTCACATCTGATGTCAATATGGAGGAAGCAGACAAGAAGATGTATGAAGCTGAAAAACGTGCTCTAGCTGCTATCAAAATGTCTCTACCAGAGGAAATTAAACACACCTTTAAGAGGTACACCAGTTCAAAGGAAATGTGGGATGCTCTAGAGAAGAGGTATGAGGGTAATCCTGATGTGAAGAAGAACAAGAAAGATTTGTTGAAGAAGCAGTTTGCTGTCCTCAAGGGCATGAGAAATGAGTCTCTAGAAGACATCATTACAAGGTTTTATCATCTGATGACGGATATAGATAATTATGATATAGAGGGATACAATGATACTGAGATCAATGACAAGTTGCTAGATGCTCTACCCACTAAATGGGATATTTACACGGTCATGATCAAGAGAGAAACTGATTATGCGACTATGGACTTAGAAGAAGTTGTCGGGAAGCTGAGAGCTTACGAGCTCAACATGAGGAAGAAGGAAACAGGTTATGATCAGGTTCAAGATCCGAGAGTTTACAAAGGCATTCCATCTTCATCTTCTCACAATGCTTCGAGTGACTCAACAACGACATTTCTCTTAAGCGAATGTGAAAATGTCTTTGATGATAATGGTGAATTATGTTTTGTTGCCTCAACGGGAGGTTCAAATGCAGGGAAGAGACAACAGGAACAGCAGCTGACTGGATCCAATAATAGTAGGATTCCAAATTCTATGCCCATGAGTGTGAAAACAGCTGAGAATCAACTGGCGCTCCTTGCCTAAGTTTCTTGCTTCATATCAGACTTATATACAGGGCAAGATAACAGATCCAGCAGCACTGGATGAAGATTATGAGCAGATTGATCCAGACGATTTGGATGAGATGGATATTCAGTGGCAGATGGCCATGATAACTCTCAGGGCTAAACGGTTCATGAACAGAACTAGGAGGAAGTTTATTGGCAAAAGGGTTGGATTCGATAAATCCAAGGTTCGATGCTTAAATGTCAAAATCTTGGGCATTTTGCTAGAGAGTGCCAAAGACAAACAGGAGAATCACAAAAATCTTCCACGTTTCATAATTCATATAACCAAAGTTCATCCAATGGTGCATCACGTGCATTTGTTTCCACTACTTATCCGGATGGTTCATATGATTGGAGTCTTCATCTTGAAGATGATGAAACCATAACACAAGCTCTAATGGCAGAGATCGTTACTGTGATCGAAGAAGGTCAACTAGATCAGGGGGAAGCTAGTGATGTTGTTCACGAGGAGAGTTCTGAAGAAAAGATTGTAACTGAACAAGTTGCAAGTGAAGAAGCTGAAGTTGCTACAGAACAGATTGTTGTTGAACAAGTAAATCCTGAAGAGAAACCAGCTGAAGAGGCAAAGACTGGTAACGTACAAGTGCAATCTGCCGAAGAAGAGAAGGTCAAAGCCAATCTTGCTGCATTAATGGCCGATTTGTGTAAAGCTACTGGTGATGTAAGTTCACAACCAGTAAGTTCTGTCTGCATGAGTTGCAGTGAACTAAGAGGTACAGTTGACAGGTTGTCCACACACAACCAAAGTCTGGTAAATGAACTAAATGATCTAAAAGAATCAAACTTTTTCATAAAAAGAAAAGAGTCTCAATATCTAAAGAAAATAAAATCATGTGAAGCTGAAGTAAAAACCTTAACTGGAAAATTAAATAAAGAGCTTCAAGTGATAGATTTAGCACATGAGACTATGAGAGATAAAACAAAAGAACTGTTTGACAAGTGCCAAGAATTATCTGACGCACAAGTTCAGATAGTTGATCTTCAAAGGAAGATAGACCAGTTTAGAAACACATCTTTTTTAATGAATCACACGATGGGAAACTTAAAAAAGAGTACTGATCGAACAACGGTGGGATTTAATGAAGTTCCTCCACCTGTTCATCAGGAGTATTCATTTTTACCACATGAAGATGATTTAACAGATTTTGTGTATGGTGCAGCTGTGGTTGAGCCGATGACTGTCGACTTACCTGATAGTTCCGTATCTGAGAATGATGTTTCTGAGTATGAAGTGGCTGATGTCGAGAAGGATACCAAGCAAGACATTGTTTTCAAAAATAAATCTTCCCAATCTAAAAAACCACATTTTGTTAAAAAGGTTAATTTTTTGAAAGGGGGTGACATGAAAAATGAGAACATTGTGATTGAAATAGAGTCAAATGAAAAGTTTGTTAAAGATAAAATGCACAAAGGAAAATAAAAAGAAACAAACGTTGGTCCTTCAAAAACGTTGCCAAACTCATCTGATCCATCAACGTCAAAGGCTTCACCTAAGACATCTTTTGCTAAAAGATCGTGCTTTAATTGTCATACAAAGGGATATGTCGTCAGTTGTTGTCCTTACAAGAAAGGTGAAGCACCGTTAAAAGAAAAGGAGAAAGAAAAATCACCAGAAAAGAAGGGTGATTGTGAGTTGAAGACATCAAACTCACCGAAGAAATCTGTTGTTGAAGACAAGGCTGAAAAGGAAATCAACAATTTCCTCGTTTTCAAAGAAATCAACCAAGTTTTCAGCCTGAGTCTCCAACTGGCAGATTCGACAGACCTAGAAGTAGTTCACCTAAAATGAATAATTTTAATGGCCAGTTAAATAATTTCAGAGGTCAAAGTTCACAACAAAGTCGATATCAAACTGGTGGTAGTCGAAATTTTTACACTAATGACTCAAGAAATTATTACAATCAAAATTTAGGATTTCATTCGAGAGTTCATCAGAACTCATCACAATAGAGGTTTTCAAAATCAAATTTCCAAAGGTCACAAAGTCCAAACATGTATAGGAACCCTCATGACCAGAGACCTAGTGGAAATCAAAAACCATTTCCATCAACAGGTCTGAGATCCAAGACTCCTACTAGGAGTGATGGATATTGGATGGATGTTCCGGTGGTTGATGAATCTGGAACACCCAAGACCATTAAGGGTTGGGTCCCCCAAACTAACTAACTTTGTTTTGGTTTGTGCAGGAGCTGCTAAGGAGGCTGATCAACTTGTGGTATGTTGACAGTGGCTGCTCTAGGCACATGACGGGGAATAAGAGGTTACTGAAAGATTTTGAAGAAATAAATGAGGTTACGTGAATTTTGCAGGAGCAAAAGGTGGAAAAATCTCAGGTCAAGGGAAAGTGACCAATGGGAAGATAACCTTGGACAAAGTTAACTATGTCGAGCAGCTCAAACACAATCTGATAAGCGTGCCGCAAGTCTGTGACAAGGGTTACCCTGTCCACTTTACCAAGTCTGAGGCACTGGTGTTAAAACCTGGTGTGATTATTCCTGATGATGGGTAGTTATGCGAGCACCAAGGAAGAATGATACCTATGTAATGGCCATGAGTGTACATGATTCTTCGGTGGTGACTACATGCTTGTTGTTGAAAGCATCTGAGGCGGAGTCGTTGTTATGGCATAGGCTCATGGCACATATCCACTATCGCAAAATGAATTATATAATTAAAAATGGTTTAGTGGAAGGTGTGCCTATGCAGAAGTTTTCTGTGGATGATAAGTGTCTTCCTTGTAAAAAGGGAAAGCAACATAGAAAACCTCACAAGTCTAAAACCGTGAATTCCATTGCCTCTCCACTTGAATTACTTCATATGGATTTGTTCAGTCCAGTGAATGTAAGGAGTATTGGAGGAAAATATTATTGCTTAGTTGTTACTGATGACTTTTCTCATTTTTCTTGGGTTTTCTTTCTAGTGACAAAGGATGAGACAGCAGAAATGTTGATCAATCTTTTTGCAAAGTTGGAGAATCTACTTCAAACAAGAATAAAGCGCATTAGAAGTGACAATGGCACGGAGTTCAAGAATCGGTTGCTGGATATGTACTGTCTCAGCAAGGGGATATAACGTTAATTCAGTGCTCCATACACACCGCAATAGAATGGAGTGGTAGAACGGAAAAATAGGACATTAATAGAAGCTGCTAGGACCATGCTTTCTGATTCTAAGCTTCCTGTCATCTTTTGGGCAGAGGCTGTGAATACAGCTTGCTATGTTCTGAATAGGGTTTTGACGGTTAAACGACACAATAAAACGTGTTATGAACTTCTGAGAAACCGTAAACCAAATTTAGAAGGGCTCGAACCGTTTGGGCTTCCATGCCTGATAATTAGAAATAAAAAACCAACCAAAATTTGGTGAGGTCGTTGACGAAGGATTTTTCCTAGGTTATGTCGACGGTGTACCAAAAATGAGAGTTTTTAATAAAACTAATGGTAAAATTGAAACAGTTTTTAATATTGCAATTATCACATATTCTCCCAGACAGTCCAGCTCATGTCCAGCCATCCTATATGATTATGATCTATGCTTTGATTCTTTTAAATTTCCTAAGTTTTCCGATGCAGGTGATTTAGAAGTAATTCACAGCTTGGCTCGGGATAAAGATGATCGTGCTTTTGGTCCGAGTTCAAGTGTTCCAAGTGTTGTTGCATCCGGATCTTCCTCAAATGCAAATGCAAATGTAGAAGTAGCGGATTCCAGTGACAGTGAGTCTGAACCTCGTGAGGGGGAGGACTTTACAAATCCGTTTGTTGATCAACATGTTCAGGGGGAGATTGGTTCAAATCTAGGGACTGACCTGGAAATTGACGCCATTGCTACAACACGAGCAAACAGAGATCATTCAGTGGAGAATATTATAGGTGATCCGAATGCAGGTGTTCAGACAAGGAGAAGTATCGCAGAAGGTTCATGTATGTATGCTACGATTGAGAAGACTGGTATTATCAATGAGTGCTTGTATAGCTGTTTATTTCTCAAGAGGAGCCGAGGAATGTTCATATGGCTCTGAAGGATAATTCATGGGTAGAAGCTATGCAGGAAGAACTAGCTCAGTTTGAGAAGTTGAAAGTTTGGGAGTTAGTTGATTTACCAGAGGGAGAAAGAGAGATTGGCACCAAGTGGGCGTTCAAGTGTAAGAAAGATGACCGAGGAATTGTGACAAGGAATAAGGCTCAGTTAGTGTAAAAGGGTTCAATCAGCAAGAGGGGATTGATTATAATGAAGTGTTTGCACCAGTTGCAAGGTTGGAAGCAATTAGGTTGTTTCTAGCTTTCGCATCATTCAAGGGCTTTAAAGTTTATAAGCTTGACGTGAAGAGTACATTTCTTTACGAAAAAGTCCAAGAAGTGGTGTATGTCTCACAACCAGATGGGTTTACTGATCCAGACTATCCAGATAGAGTGTATAAACTGAACAAAGCATTGTATGGATTGCATCAGGCACCCAGGGCGTGGTATGAGACACTGTCAGCTCATTTGTTGAAGAATGACTTTGAAAGAGGGCAAATTGACAGTACACTTTTCATTAAGAGAAAGAAGGATGATTTTCTGTTGGTACAAATATACGTCGATGATATCATTTTTGGTTCATCTGATGAGAGTATGTGTCATGAGTTCGAAGAGGTGATGAAGGGTAAGTTCGAGATGAGTGCAATGGGTGAGTTATCATTCTTCTTAGGTTTGCAAGTTGAAAAAAAGAAGGATGGCATCTTTATTCACCAGACGAAGTATGTGTATGACATTTTGACTCGTTTCAAGATGGAGGATTGCGCTACTTTTAGTACACCCATTTGTAAAAATCACAACATTGGTCTAGATGCTGAGAGTGTGGATGATGTTGATCCTACTCAATATAGGGCCATGATTGGATCGTTGATGTATCTTACTGCTTCAAGACCAGACATTATGTTCGCCGTATGTTTGTGTGCCAGATATCAAGCTAATCCAAAGGAATCACATATGAAGGCAGTGAAGCATATTCTTCGTTACTTAAAGGGGAAACCTAAGTTTGGGCTATGGTATCCTGCTGATAGTGACTTGAAGTTTATTGCATACACTGATTCGGATTTCGGAGGATGCAAATCTACCAGAAAATCTACCACAGGTGGTTGTCAATTCTTAGGGGGAAGACTAGTTTCATGGCAGTGCAAGAAACAAGCCTGTGTGTCTACGTCTTCGTGTGAAGCTGAATACATTGCTGCGGGTAGTTGCTGTTCACAGGTTCTGTGGGTCCAACAGCAAATGCGCGATTATGGTTTGAATTTCACTCGCACACCTATTATGATAGACAATAATGCCACAATCTCCATAACTAATAATCCCGTAAAACACAGTCGCACAAAACATATTGACATTAGTCATCATTTTATACGGGATTGTGCTGAAAAGAGAATGATTAAACTGCATAGAGTCGACACACTAGATAACCTGGCAGATCTTTACACTAATGCTTTTGACAGGGCTCGATTTGAACATCTAGTCGAACTCCACGGGATGAGGAATCCTGAATAGCCAATTGTTCATAAGAATTTTTTGTAAATAGTTTATTGCTTTCTTAAATCAAAAACATAAAAAAATTAGAAAACCATAAAATAAAAAAATAGAAAATTCAAAAATGAGTTTTCACTATATTGAAAAAGAAGAAATGATAGTACATCAGCAAATTAAACTATCACACTGAAACTGAAATTAAATTGCTTGAGTGTGATAGCAGCTTCATCATATGATGTACCAGTAGGCAAGAAACATGAAATAATCAACTTACCATGGTGATATAAACGTAAAGAATTGAGTATGAGTGGGTAACATATCAGTGGCGTATGGTTTTATAACCTTAAATCTTGCGTTGATAGATTGCCAAAATCTGAAGTTTTGGGTCTTTATACTGTTATTTCAACCGGGGTATCCGGGTTGTCCTTATGCTGCATCCAAATATATGCTGACCTAGGCACAACCAGGATATCTTAAAAGAGCTAAAAATGCTAAATCCCAGAAATGAATAAGCTCTCCTAGAGAGTCATTCAAATGTGCAAAATGCATAATCGTACCAGAATCTATGGTATTTGTCTTAACCCTCGTTGGATATTGGTCTCTTTGCTGTACGGAAGTACTGACCTGATCACCAGTTATCTAATGTTGTAAAACAAAAGGATGAATTTCGGTAAACTCACCTACTACGATGAATCTTTGTGCATACCTTGATCGTGGGGATATGTCCTGAAGTGGGACACACTATTACCTTTGTTTAAAATTACCTTAACATATCACTAGGTAAAGGTACTTGAAATGTTCATGTGTTTTGTTTAAGTGGAAAAACATATTGGTAATCGTCTTGAACTACTTTTCATGAAAATTAATAGATAGAATGAACTGAGAGTGTGAAACGGTTTGATTAGGCTGATATGATCTTCTTAACCAGTGATTCTCACAAAAACACAGTGTTTATTTTCTTGTTATTTATTTGTTTTCAGAAAATTATAAAAATCCAAAAAGATTTTCTTTTTCTTTAAAAATTCTTAACGTACGGAAAATGGTTGTTCTTGGAGGAATTGTTACCGAAAGGGGGAGACGGTATTAGAAGATAAGTTCAAAATTTTTCAATTTGCAGGTTCTAGTGGTGTTTGAGTAAAAAGTTTTGAGTGTTGGTGTTGAGATGAAAAATTGCTTAATCTGTATTAAAGTTTACACATCTCTCGGTTAATAATAATATGTTATCTTGGATTGAAAATTCTTATGGTTTTTCAAGATGTTTTTTTGTATATAGATGGTTGCAATTTGTTCTTGTGAAGCAAAGTGAATTTTAGTGAAGAGGAGTCTGTTTGGATGCATGGTAGAATCCTGCTTTCTACATTGCTGACAAAGTTTGAAGAGGTTGAAGATTGCTATGCAAATGCTGAACTAGAGTTTACTCAAGTGCTAACAACTTTGAAGATTTGGTGATTGGATGCATCAGCTTAGGGGGAGTCTGTTGCTGACAGAAGCTATTGAAGCTGAAGCTATCCAAAGACCAATGACGATGAAAGATTACATGTAGAATGCAAGAAGACTGAAGACAAAGTTTTTATGAAGCTATTGTCAAGGGGGAGTCTGTTGGTGCATGTTTGTGACAACATCTTTTAGATTCAGGTCTTTGGATATCTTGTAGTTAGTGAAACGATAAACGGTTAGCGGGTTTAGATTTGTAATAGTGAGTTATTAGTGATTGGGCCAAACCAGAATGGTATGCGAATTGGGCATGTCCAATTCGCAGGCTTGTGTGAAACCAGCCCAGATTGCAAACTTGTGTTATATAAACAAGGCTTTGCATTAGGGTTTAGGTTAATCACCAGAATCACAAGTGAGAGAGAGATTTCGTATAGCACATAGGGCTTGGACGAAATTCTATGTGTGAGGATCTTGATTGATTGTAATCAGTTTGATTGATAATCAGTAAAGATCAGCTTGTGGTGATTTCTGTTCCTACACGTTTTCTGTGACAATCTGATCTAGAGGATTCCGCAATCTAGATTAGATATACAATTCTGTTGAAGATCCATAGGATTAAAGGGACCTACAATAGTATTTCAAAAAGAACATAGATACATAAAGAACGCGTGGGTCGTCCTGATAAACTGGGAGGACGTGTACGGATCCTTACTCCGCTTCTCGTCGTTTCACATTTGATTGTTATATAATCGCAGAATTCAAATATTTTACGAAACTTTTCATCATTGAATCCATGATTCATTTGATTGTCCGATGGATTCCTCTTCTGCTTACAATATTGGCTTTAGCTTTCACGTCATGTGATACTATGATACTTAGTGGTATTCCTTAGCACATGTTTCGATATATGTTATACCTGAATATGACGATCTCTGGGTCATGGAGATGGTATGGAGTGCATGAATAAGTTACCCTTCCCGTTGTCATTCTATTCCATGGGATATAAAGTCTGTGATGGTACAGATTCCTTTGAAATGCTTGCGTTGTGGAACATCATTTCGTGTGACCATCGGTTACATTGTGTTCTTTTACGATTGTTGATTGTTTCGAATTTCAGTTGGTTATTTGCAGAAAGTAGTATGAGGCCCGAATATCGTGGAGAACGGAATATGATCAGGTATATGGGTGTGGTGGATACGCTGCGGTACTTCCTATATATAAACACCGGGCTACATGATCAAGGTATCGTTACTCAGGGCAGACGGGCTTCATGTTGCGATTCGTTCGGTTATGTTTGGGCAACGCGATGTTGAGACTCGACCCTGTTTGATGCGATAGATAATGCCATAGTTTTCGTAACCACAATATCCATATACGTTTGTGGTGATTTTAAATGAAAAACAAAGTTTGGGGGTTGACATATAACGACCTTTGGGTTAATCCAGGAAAGGTCCTTTTCGAAATTATAGTACGACTTTTTAGGGGTACTACACCCTGGTAGTACTCTGTACTGAACTATTCGGGTATAACAGGTAATAGCTTACCCACATTGATTTACCCAATGTTTGATTTATGATAAGCGACAATGTCCTGTCTTTGGTAAGACAATTCAGCGTAATTTATTTTGTTGGCGGGAATTTCTAGAACTTACAGTGATATATTCGAAGCACTACATTACGACAAACCAATGATACTTATCTCACCGACCGTCGTCTATGAAACTGTTCGGTTGAAACATATATATCCTTACTAGCTGTCATTCGCTAATGATACAATCTCTAATTCTTAATAAGGACGCGTAATTAGCATCGATGTTGATAACCCAAGGGGATTTAGGGGTAACACATAAATGGAGAAACTTATTTGATGTAATTAAAGTTTGGCAAGGAGTTGTGTTGATGCGGATCTCATGGTGATAAGACTTGTGGAGGCAAGAACAATTTTGCCTATGTTCCTCGTAACCGTTAATACTTCGTATTCACAGGACACTCATATTCATACATTTATTTATAAATATACAACATTAACCGTGGTCCAATCCAAGTGTCAATTTGGTAAATTTTGGTTGATGGTGACGTAACCCCGGTGCGAAGTAAGAAAACTATAATCATGAAGTAATCCGACTCACTGCTTCAAATCAATTCAATTCTCCTTACTAACACTATTGGAAAGTGTTAAGGTCCGGTACAAATAAATTACTAATTTGACGCGCCCTATCGATTTAGTCCAAACTAATACAAGATAAATCCCCAGTAACTCGAAGAAGTAGTGAATGAACGGTACGAAGGACCGTAACGAAGCTACCTCTTAATGTATATTTAATAAACAAATGACACAAAGCGAATTTTTCGTCGAACGATTAGTTTATATATATATATATATCTAATTCGAAGGACGATATTTAAAAGAAGTGTATAAATTTTTTATATATCAAACGATCCCTTGTTTTCAGCCTCGCATAACTTAGTGAAAATATGTTCTAATGTAAGACGAGATCGCCTTCGAGTACCGTAATACGATGATTAACCTATGTGACAACTCTTATTGACATCTTCAAACTCTAGGCTACACGGGGTTCTGACCTGAATTCTTTAGGTAACCATGAGATACTAAGTCTTGAATTAAAATCACTCGTATGAGGGCGGTGCATGCGTTCTAGAAATCGCATAAGGGGATACATGGTTCTTTGATTTCGGTTAAGGCTTTCGCGCCACGACACCTACGACGACCGTGTGAGTGGTCCTGGGTAGGGACCAACTCCTATATTTATACGTCTATAAAACATATTGACTCCCCAACTCTATGATAATAATAATACTCGGGGAACACCATATGTCTCCTCCCCTTCCTTGAAACATTTGAGGAATCCAAATACTTATACACGATGTTAGTCACAATTCCTAAGGGATGATTGAAATTCCCTTCGGACCTTTGTAAGGTGTTATTTGGTAATGGTCTCCTACATGTGTAGGAGGATGATACATGGGATACACTGACTTTCATCCGTCGTTGGGATACAAAGCGAATGATACCCTACTCTTGTGAGTAACCTAAAGTTATTCGGTAGACGGTGTTGGTAGTCCTCGTGAGTATACGAGGACTAAATTCTCTAGATCAGGGGAATATTGTTGAAACACCCCTCGTCTTCGTTCAACTAGTTGGTACCTTCAATTGATTTTCAGTTTGATCGATTTAAATGAGTATTCATGAGATACAATGTTACCGAGCAAGCCGATTCTTCGTTATTTTCGAGTAATGAAAATTCTTGTGTTACTTAAGGAAACAAGAACGGGAGAAATCTCAAGTATAATACTGTATACATACATATATACCGGGCTATTCGTACCGCGAGTGAAATTCATGATCGGGGGGATGCTTGTCTGAAGCTGTTGCGCTATCATTTGCGTGATTTCCGCCTCGGTCGTTTGTGGTGAGCGTTTCGGGGCCATTCTATTATAAACAATACTTATATACATGTATCAATGTCACATATTCAATCATCCCATATTACACAATTTCGTCGCACGCATGAGCCCACAACCTGTATAACCAACATCATTATCATATATGTAACAATATCCGACATTATGCAACTGTTAAAATTGCACTTAGACTTAACCCAAAGAGGGCCAGTGCTTAAGTGTGCGGTCAGAACATGTCACCGAAGTGACGTATATACTATGAAAAGCACGAACTACCATGCATGAAGGAACACGGTCAAAACCAAACTCTCTTTGAAATAGGAGTAGTCAGGAGTTGTCCGAATACCGTAATTGGTGTCTTTTGTGCGCTGAACCCACCTGGGGGAAAGCTAAACCAGAAATCTAGTAGTCCCGATCATTCCAGATGACGGGACTAGTGAATCTTCCGAATACATCCCTCGGATATCATGTCCATCCAGAGGGGGAATTCCCTTGATAAGCCCGTATTATATACTTAAAATAAGAATAAGACTTCAATGCTACAACTAATTCTCCTCAAACGTGGGGAGAGTTACTTAACATACGATATGAATTGTAATACTTTGATGTGTGATACCAAGTCAAACCCAACGACCAAAGTGTAAACCATTGCTTGGGTGGATTCGCCGACTGGCTGCGAAATGGCATTCATAACTTCTATTCGTACCCTAGCCGTCAGAGTACTAGACTTACCTCGATTGATTACGACTTTCATTCAGCCTTTCTTAAAGTCACCTTTGTTATTTCAAGAGGTTACCGAGCGATTGTGAATCTATGTTATTACATTTCCCAACAGCACGTATTCCTTCCGTGCCCTATTGGGAAACATAACTGACTAATCCTAGGACCAAGGGGTCGAGACACTCAACGAGCTTAGTCTCGACCAACCCGGGGGCCGGGTCTTCATTTCTTTATTACATTATTACAAATATGAGACTAACGGGAGAAATCAGATTCAGTGGTCAACTGTCCCTACCGGACTAGGGTGACTATGGATTCGGGCTTTAGCCCATGGTTTCATAAAACCACACGAATTTCCCAATCTAAACAAAAATGGTTTGCATTGAACGAACTCGACGAAACCTTTAACTTTCATCAATGATTCAAATGGCGGAGGTACCAAGATGGGAAAGCATCATATCTTCCTATCCTCATATACAGTTCAGATCATACGAAGTTCGAATTTGACTCGAATAACCACGAGACCGAGACGGTCAAGTGGTGATTAACCACTTTGTGACTAGTATTGGCTATATTCGCCTATGCATTAGGTAATCTTTTGAGAACATGATGGGAAACGATTACTTCTCGTTGTTTCCATTAACGATATCCTTGTGGAACGTTAGTCGAGCGTGGCTATGTTCCTACCCTACGAGGGGTACTCCGTTGATGGGGAATCTTGACTTGATGACTCATTACTTAGTCATCTTTTACAAAATTACCTGTACGTCTACGATTAAATCTGGTCCCACGTGTAGGGAGATCATGGTGATACTTGTGGTCGCTAGACACTCGTCACACCTTAACTATGTCTACGTGATAGTAGTGTTCGAGAGGTGGTGTTACTTGAATTAAAAACCACATTGGGTACACACTCTACCATTCCCGATATATGGGAATTTTTATACGATTATCTCCTGGAGAATCACATCGATGTTACCAAAGCTGCTAAGTTTTTTTCCTTCTGGAGAAAACATAAATGGTGGTACAACAGCTAGAGCCAAGCTCCCGAAACTTAACGCAAATTGGAATTATTAATATAGAAATTTCATATCCTTATGACGTAATCCGACTACTGGTGAGTAGTGCGAGCACACCATTGAGGTAAGTGTGCAAATTCATTATTACTCGTGTACATGCTCGCCTTATGGCAGCCTTAGGCTCTTAAAAGCCTTTCTCCTTCTTATTCCCTACCATAGAGCAGGGACTCTCGTGGTCGGTTAGTATTAGCCGAAGATATTCACGTACACGACAACAAGGGAAGATTGTCACGCACCACTCGGTGAGACCAAATTTATTCCCTTAACACAAACATGCGGAGCATGATGCTCACCATTGCGACGCTCGCAACGAACCCTGGGAGGGTATCCATACTCCTCTTCTATAGGGGGTGTTAAATAACCCTTAAACAAAATCTTAAATGAAACTTATGGTGTCTATATGGTAAACACAATTAATGCGAAGAAAACATAATAATTGCAGATATCTGCAAGCTGAACACGTGACTCCTGGTTTGCAATGAGTCCAACAGCACTCTCACTTTCAGATTGGAAGTGATGACAAACGTTAATCTTAATAATACGTAGGAATTGTGGATGGATAGATTACACAGCTACTATGTAGCACAATTATCATCTCCGTACGATGATAATACTAAACGAAAAGCGAAAACATACTTGTCTGTCGGATGGCTGATTGAGCTTTCAAACTAATTACTAAACGGAATTTAGAGGACGAAATTCTTTTAACCGGGGGAGACTGTGACAATTGTGAAAAATCCCGGTAAACTTTGATTGGTACAAGTCCTGGTAACCAAACGTGATATGTATATCATGATATTGTTGTGATTATGTGTGATGATACGAATTCTGGAACATGTGACACTGACTATAATAGGAGTATATGCACAGTAATTACCAAAAACATTACGTTGACGCTATGCGTCACCTACATGTCAAGACAAAGTCGTGAATGGATTGACGACTCTGGGAACACGTCATGGTTGACATGACACTATTAAGGGCTAACGATGTGAGGTTGGTGTCCTTAGCCTTGAACAACGTGTTAAACGAGGACTTGACGTATAACAGCGCATTAAACATTCGATCATGATTATTAGGCCAACGGTAGGGCCCTTTAAGATTCTAAGTTCATGAAACATCTTAGTTATGTGCCATAGACTATGATATAAGATTTGAAACAAATCGGAGCTTGGGCACACACAACGAGGCAGTCCCGGTTAGGGTAACGCTTTTGCGTTAGGAGCAATGAAAGACAAACCAAACATGCAAGGAACGGTCAATCAAGCCTAAAAACACTTAAACTAACCCAATACGAGGCTTTTATGATTAAAATGTAACCGGGCTCGGGTTTCGAGACAGTTATGCTCGATTTTTAGAACCGAGTCTCTTGACACTAAGAACGCGAAAAACAGAGTCCGTTTCTCAAATCGGGTACGCGTCTGAGCCCCGAAAACAAACCTAAACGCGCCACCAAAGATAAACATCATCTTTGAACACGAAAAGACGAAGCACGAAAAAGCAGAAGTGGGGTAGGGGTACCCCCATATTTTAATGTTTTTTTTTCTTTTAAAACTTTTTATTAATTCATTTTTCATAATTTCTTCAACAAATCTGCCCTCGAACACTCTCATTCCAGCTGAGTTTCACCTTAAACTTCATCAAATCAAAGGTATAAACCTTGGTTCTTATAGTTTTAACCTTGTTTTCTTGATTAAACACGATTTCTAGCCGAAAACTCATTTTAATCAAAGATTTTTGAAGGTTTAAACATGTTTATGGCTGAATAAGAACACCTTGGTAATTCCCTGGTGTTATATGGCAGCCATGATCACAAATCTTTGGGGTTTGATACCCTAATCAACACCTATTCGACAAAAATCGCTTAACTATTCGATTAACCGAAAAACAATGAAATAAAGCTTGATTGACCTAAGTTCAACCATATTTTGGTTGTACTTGATGTGTAGGTACTGAATATAGAACCCACCCACTTTTGGACTCACAAGAAGCGCTTGGAATCGAAGTTTTCGCTAGGTATATCATCCGAAAACCGAAACTAGGATAGGCAGAATTTGTTTTGCCTATAACTTGGTCCTTGAAACTTGGATAGAGCTGAATTTAGTATGGTGGTGAAGGGTGTTAACAGGAGTGTCCATGTAAAAGTTTAGAATTTTTGGAATTTTCTGCGATATTTGGTGAATTTTTGACTGTTTTACCAAAAGAATTTCGGAAAAATTATCAAACAAATTCAATAAATCACCAAATTTTACAGAGACACTAAGGAACATATGGGGATGTTCTAGGAAAATTCGGGGTCCATTGGTTGAGTTTTGATTTGGGATAATAATCCGTGTTTTTGCGAGTTTTCGGTTGCCGGGAATGCACCGAAACGAAATCGGAAAAATCTCAAAATTTTGTGAGGAGTTCCTGAACATGTAAAAGATGTTTTGGAATTTGTTTGGAATTTTTGGACCACTGATGCTAATTAATGTTAATTATTTTATTAAATGTTGTTTTATAAATAATTTATTTAAATAGATAAATGCCAAAATAATTCCCAAAAATTTTCCCCAAAATCTACAGATTTTAATAGAGCTATATAAAAATTTACATATTTTTATTCAAATTTTAGATTAAATGGAAATTTATGGAATTAAAAATGAGTTATTTTAAATCATTTTCGGCGGTTTACCGTATAACGAATCTGCCGGAACTGGGAACTGACCCAACCCGAAAAATAATATAATTGAAACACCGGGAGTATTCCGGAAGATTCCCGGGCAAATTGGGCACTATGGGTGTGTCCTAAGACAGTTCGGGAGAATTCTCGACAGTGAAAATGAAAACTCAAATTTAGGCAACTTAGACTCCCCAAACACTCAAACTCCCTTGATGGAAAGCTAATCATTCTTAAATAACCACGTGTTGGCACTATTGGTATTCCCGTACCATTATTCGAACACGTTAAACTACTGACTTTGCCTGGCAGGCGAAACGGTGCCCGGAAGCCAAACTGAAAACTAATACTACCCTGACGTCCGTCACCATACCAGTGTCCTATAGACTCAATCCGGAGTAAAAAATCCTGACCAGATCCAAGTTATGACCATTATCAACTTAGATATTGATTTGAGTCCATACTTGCATATGCGTTATTAAAGTTGATCCAGTTGCTTAATCACTCTTGTGTTGAGATCACTACTCACACTGTGAGTTTCACTTCCCCACTTTTGAATGATTTTACTGTTTTCTGGGGACTTTCATGTTATAAACTGTGTTTATTACACAAATCTGGGAGTGAGTTTTACTCTCCCACTTCTAAACTATGATACTGTTTCTGAGATGATTGGCATGTTAAGAAACTGTGTTAATTGCACCAACATATGATGTGAATTATCTAACACACGAACTACCTCCCCACTGCAAGACAAGTGATTAACGTAAGCCTGTCGACAGTGGATAGTACTATCGGTTTGACCAACCCAGTGCCACGATTGACGGTGTGTCGGCACTAGGCTACTGCACTCGTCCTAATTTGGTTGTGTTGTTAGGCATAACTACTATGGGGCGTTGAACTGCACGTGACGCAGTCAATGGGCCGGGAGTGTCTTTGTGACACGGTCCGGTGGCCGGGAGTGTCTGGGATGACACGGCCCGGGGAAAAACAGTCAAGGTTTCACTTGTATACTTGTGTAATTCCATCTGTGACTAAGAATGTGACCAATGCAATGAAACTTGTTAACACATATTGTTACACAACAACTAAGCCAGTGGAACTCACGCAGCGTTTAGCTGACCCTTTTTAAAACTAACATGCATTTCAGGTAACTTGAGATTGGTGTGATCCGTGTATGTGGTTCAAGACGTGTTTACAACCGAGTACTGAATATAGATGCATTCAACTTAAAAGACTTATGTGGTTCATGGGAACACGCTGTTGTAACATACATGTAGTATGTAACCAACATTTCGTAAGTAATAAAATGTAGTGTCTTTATTAACAATGTGCTTGTACCAGAGGTGTCTGTTGCATCCCGTATTTTTCCTTCCGCTGCAAGTCAGGGTGTGACAAACAAGGTCTGCAAACCTTATTTGGATAAGTTTGTTATTGTCTTCATAGACGACATACTTATCTACTCTCGTAATTAATCTGATCACGAGAAACATCTGAGGTGCATCTTAGAAATGCTAAGACAAGAGAAGCTTTACGCCAAGTTTTCTAAATGCAAATTTTGGCTTCGCAAAGTCCAGTTTCTAGGACAAGTTGTTAGTGAACGCGGAATCCAGGTGGATCCTGCCCAAATTGAAGCTATCATGAACTGGGAAGCGCCTAAGACTCCATCAGAGAATCACAGCTTCTTGGTATTAGCTGGCTACTATAGAAGATTCATTGAAAACTTCCAAGGATAGCCGCTCCTTTAACAACGTTGACCCGTAAAAATGTCAAGTATGATTGGGGTCCAAAACAACATGAATCCTTTGAGACGCTAAAGCAGAAGTTGAGCAATGCTCCAGTACTAACTCTGCCAGAAGGCATTGAGGAATTCATTGTCTATTGTGATGCTTCACACATTGGCATGGGCTATGTGCTAATGCAGAGAGGCAAAGTGATTGCCTATGCATCCCGACAACTTAAGGTGCACAAAAAGAATTACACCACCCATGACTTGGAGCTGGGTGCTGTTGTATTTGCACTAAAGTTGTGGAGACATTATTTATATGGAACAAAATGTATTATTTACACCGATCACCAAAGTCTTCAACATTTGTTTAATCAAAAAGACTTGAATATACGACAACGACGTTGGATGGAAACACTTAACGGTTATGACTGCGAAACCCGCTTCCATCTCGGCAAAGCAAATGTAGTTGCTGATGCACTCAGTCGCAAGGAATGAATTAAGCCGATTAGGATTAACGCCAAGAGCATTGAGCTCAGAAACAGCTTGAATGTGTCACACCCCAACCGATTGCGGAAACATCGAGGCGGGACGAAATAGATTGCTCATTGCTCATAAATACTAATTGGTGACAATATTTAAATAAAACCCATATTTCATTCATAACAACATTGTTATACATTACAAGGAATTTCAAATACGACAATAACAAAGGGCAAAATTTGATACAACATTTTATAAACCTAACGTCTATATGTGTATCTAAGCATCATCACTACTCCAATTTCATGGTAAAATCTTCATCAACCTATAACATGTTAAAAATACGAGTTCAATGCAAAGGCAAAGGCGAGTACACAAGTTTGGTGATACATAGCATAAGTATAAAAGTGTAACTTAAATCCACATGGTAATTGTAAGCAATGTTCATGCTAATCATGCAATACTAGATCAAACCCCAAGTTTCCACAAAAGTTTTAACGAGATCAAGCTTCCCTTGCCACAAAAGCGACCAGACTAAAATGAGAATGAATATCTTAACATAACCCCGACGGGCGGCGTGCTACTCTTATAGCGCTATATATGATAAGTTGGGCTAGCTAAGTTAATGATCATGCATGTATAATCAAGCATGTATCTAGGCATAACAAGTATTCATGTATAAGGATTGAGTATGTAAAAGCATGAGTTTGTGTGTATTTTGATAGGTAAACATGTTACAACCCAAAAGTGATTAAAGTAGTAAATGGGTCGAGTGTACTCACGGTTTTGCTAAGTGTTCCACTTAAGTAATCCCGGGAGCTTTGTTGTGATGTTTAGAGTTTGGCACTTGTCCTTCTACAAGAAGGACATAGGTATTAGTTAGGAGTGTAACGGTAGATTTGGATTATTCGAGCGAGATTACGAAAATAACAATTAAAGTATTATGTATGAAAATATTCACTAAGACATAGAACTTTTCCTTGACACTATAATAACCCAAAAAGGGGTTGATATGGTTTCATAGGTTCGAGACCTATTAGAATCGTGACAAGGAACTACGTACTTTAGTGATAAACTTAATAACTCGATAGATGATTACTTAGCCATTATCAAGGTTTCGGTTTTTAGGATTATATCATAGTCCATAATATATACATAGTCATATAAGATCATGTAGGAGGTGGGAGTATGAACCATCCACTTTGGTACCTCTTAAGTATTCAAGTAAGTCAAGCATGGAGGTTGGATGATGAACATCCATTTAACCTCTTTATATGATTCACCACTACACAAGTTGTCATAGACAACAAGGAGGGTCATGAATGAGAACAATACAAGAATGAAAATGACAAGAATTGTAAAGTGTGTCACCATGATATCAAGTAGCCAAGTGAATACAACCCGGAGATCACTCATTGACACACGTCAATGGCTTGGCGGGGTTGTGACACTTTAGGACTAGCAAACTACTTGAGATAATGATGAAAATCATCAAGTGATGTGTGTTCTCACGGTTTTTAGGATAGCCAAGGCTAACCAAGGTGGACACACCATGAACAAGTTATGCTTGCACCACTTGTGAGCTTTAAGCTCTATGAAAACAGAAAGTTTGTAAGGATGAATCCTCTATTTTGAATGTCTCAACCTTGTTTTTAAGCCTAACCAACGACAAGAAGTGTTGTAAGCATTCGGACGTAGGTTTGAGATGAGTTTGACTCAAGTTTGATGAACGTAAACAAGATTTGTAAGAGTTTGAAAACAAACATAAAGTTTTGGACACTTTAGGGGCATTTCTAGGTCTGGATTCTCCATGGAGAACCCTTGGATTCAACCCTAAAGATTATCCAAGTATTTAGGATGAAGAATCAAGTGATTCCGTTAAGAAATGAGCAAGTTATGCTCACTTTTGTGCAAGAAGGTAAATCTGCCCGAAAATTCTGATGTGGAGTGTTCTTGAGGTGATTTGAGAGCGATTTGGATGAGATTAGGAGGTTTTGAAAGTGGAAAATGGCTTGGAAATGGAGTGGTATTTATAGGGGAAGGTTTGTGTTAGTTGTAGGGTGTTTAAGAAGGGTTAAAATGTGATTGGGTGGTGTTTAGATGTGTGGATCCGTGCATAATTCGCGAGCCAAAACGATTCTGCCCGCCCAGAGGTGCTTACGGACCGTAAGGACCTTAGCCGGGTTAAAGTGGTTTTTTTTGTTATTTTGCAACATGTGACGGGTTTTAATGATGTTCGAAGGTATTTTATGGTACAAATATGCATTGTAAGTATAAGTATTCTGTCAACAAGTATATGTATGTATTGGATGATCGAGATCGAGTATTCACATTGGGTATAAAATATATATCATGTATGAATGTCGCGTATTAACAAATATATCACGTATTCGAGTATGTGTATCATGTATTGTACCAACAAGTATAACAAGTATAGGGACAAAATGCATATTTCCATTATGATTCAAGTCTCGATTACAACGTTTACAATGAAATGAAGATTACGAATACAATGACTTCCGAAATAGAATTACAACACGAGCTTGCTATAAATAGAAAGTTTGGAAAACGCGAGGCGTTACAGTCTCCCCTCCTTTAAAAAATTTCATCCCGAAATTTAGGAAGATGCAACAAAGAGATGCGGATACTTAGTCTTCATATCACTCTCAAGTTCCCAAATAAACTCGGCGCCATGTTTCCCTTCCCATCGAACCTTGACGATAGGGATCCGACCGCGCCTTAGCTGCTTGACTCCTCGGTCCATGATTTCGACCGGTTTTTCCACAAAGTGCAAAGTATCATTGATATGAAGATCTTCAAGCGGAACTTGAAGTCCTTCTTCGGCTAGGCACTTCTTTAGGTTTGAAACATGAAACACAGGATGAACATTGTTGAGCGTTTCAGGTAGGTCCAGTCGATATGTTACCTTGCCAATCCTTTCCAAGATCTTGAAAGGACCCACGTAGCGAGGAGCGAGTTTGCCTTCTTACCAAAACGGACAACGCCTTTCCAAGGGGACACCTTGAGAAGTACATGATTACCCACATTAAATTCCAAGGGCTTGCGTCTTTTGTCAGCGTAGCTCTTTTGTCGGCTTCGTGCTTTGAGGAATTATCACGTATTTGTAAGATCTTGTCCGTTGACTCTTGTATTAGCTCGAGACCGGTGATTTGTACGTCTCCAATCTCGTGCCAACAAATAGGCGAACGACACTTAACGACCATACAATGCTTCAAATGGAGCCATTTGAATACTGGCGTGATAACTATTATTGTACGAGAATTCAACCAAGGGTAAGTGCGAATCCCAATTGCCGCCAAAAATCGATTACGCATGACCGAAGCATATCCTCCAAGGTTTGGATAGTACGCTCGGTTTGACCATCAGACTGAGGATGAAAAGCGGTGCTAAGATTAAGCTGAGTGCCAAGGGCGGATTGGAAAGTTTGCCAAAGGCGAGAGGTGAAACAAGCGTCGCGATCAGAAATAATATCAAGAGGAGTACCACGACGACTAATGATTTCATCCGTGTAGATACGAGCCAATTTCTCGACTTTGTAATCTTCACGAATAGCGAGAAAATGCGTGGATTTGGTCAATCGGTCAATGATGACCCAGATGCTGTCATGACCAGACGAAGTACGAAGCAATTTCGTGATGAAATCCATGGCTATGCTATCCCATTTCCAGACAGGAATTTCTGGTTGTTTGATCAAACCAGAGGGGCGTTGATGTTCTGCCTTGACTTTGGAACACGTAAGGCATTTGGACACGTAGAGAGCGATATCACGTTTCATTTCGGGCCACCAATAGGATGCACGTAAATCATGGTACATCTTATCAGCTCCAGGAGGAATGGAGTATTGGGATTTGTGGGCTTCATCCATCAAGGTAGTCCGAAGATTGAGTCAATTCGGAATCCAAATACGACTATGGTAGTAAAGAATACCATCAGGCTTAGCTTCGAGTGGGTTTTCGACTCCACAATTCAATTCTCTATCGAGGTTACCCTCGTTAATGATGATAGCCAGAACGGAGATCGATCTTCGAAAAGCACTTCGCGCCTTGCAATTGATCGAAGAGATCGTCAATATGAGGAAGTGGATAGCGGTTTTTGATTGTGAGATTTTTGAGCTCATGATAGTCAATACACATGTGGAATGATACATCTTTCTTTTTGACGAAGAGAACGGGAGCACCCCAAGGAGAGGTACTAGGGCGTATAAAGCCTTTATCAAGAAGCTCTTGAAGCTAGCTTGATAGCTCTTGCATTTCCGAGGGTGCTAAGTGATAGGGAGCTTTCGCAACAGGAGTTGCGCCGGGGATAAGATCAATACGAAAATCGACAGCTCGAGGAGGTGGAGGACCAGGAAGATCCTCAGGGAAAACAGAAGGAAACTCACAAACGACAAGAACATCACTTTTGTTAGGACCCTTGTCCTTCTTTTCCACAATATGGGCGAGGAAGGCAAAGTACTCTTACGCAAGTACGTGTTCTCTTTGATGCACGACATAATCTTGAGACCTTTAGAAGGTTTCTCGCCATAGACGTGTAGAGAATCACCTTGAGGAAGAGGGAGGCGAATAAATTTCTCGGAACAAACAACTTCTGCACGAACTCGCATAAGCCAATCCATGCCTACTATGATGTCGAAACTACCCATTTGCATGGGAATGAGATCAATGGAGAACGAATGATCGTTAAGAATCAAAGAGTAACCAAATAGAACGGAATCAAAGGAGATGGTTTTACCATTAGTGACTTCGACAGCAAAAGGATTAGGCATTTTAGATCGTTCGCACTTAAGCAAGGTTCAAATTCTAGAGATACAAAGCTTCTATCAGCACCAGAATCAAATAGGCATGTAGCATAAATATGGTTCACAAGGAACGTACCAGTAATGACGTCGTTAGAGCTTTGGGCTTGAGCAGAGGTAAGCATGAAAGCTCGTCCTTTAGCAGGCTTAAGCTGCTGTTGCTTTTGTTGCTGATGCTGCTGGTTGAGAAGAGGACAGACATTGGCGAGATGATTGAGATCACCACATTTGTAACATGCTCGCACAAGAGCATTCTGACATTGGGGTTGAGTTTGGTTTGGGTTAGGGTTAGGGTTAGGGACAATGGCTTGGTTGCTTTGGGTTTGGCGACAATGGCTAGAAAGATGCCCCATCCTATTACAGTTGGTGCACTTTCGACATGGGGTGGAAGGGAGATGGTGATAGGTGCAACGATCACACCTAGGCCAAGTGCCGGTGTAGCTTCATTTGGGTGGATCGTTGTTTTGGGTGGAGGAGATGGCATTTAAAGGCGTAGGGGTAGGCGGAGTGACAACCGTGTTGTTTTGAACTGAAGCCTTCCGCTTCTTGTTCTTGAGGTTGTTATTTTTGGTTTGAGGGGGAGGCAATTCGCTAGCGGTGGTGGTATTGGCAGTGGCTTGATGCGCATGCTTCATAGGAACCTTGTCGTATGCTCCCTGAAGGATGCAGTTGTGGTTAAGCTGGATGGTTATGCTAACGGCTTCTTCGAGGGTTCTTGGGTTTGTGGCGGCTACGTGATTCATGATCACACGCGAAAGCGAATGAATAAGCTTAGCTATCGCTTTGGGAACCGTATCCACCTCTCCAGGACAGACGATACTCAATTGTTTGAAGTGAGCGATCAGTCCCTTAGCGTCGCTCCCCCGCTGGGTGAGGTTCCAGAATTCGTTTTCGAGTTTCTGGGTCTCGTGGGGTGGACAAAACTGATCCCTCATGAGCTGCTTAAGCTCGTCCCAAGTTAGAGCGTGAGCTGCTTCGTTGCCACGCTTATTGCGTTTTGTAGTCCACCACTCGAGGGCTCTCTGGAGAAAGACCCCGGTAGCATTGAGGGTTCGAAGATCATCAGGGCACCCGCCCTGGAGAAAGGTAAGCTCCATCGCGTTAAACCAATTGATCATGGCGGTGACACCGTCCATGCCAGTGAATTCTACTGGTTTACAAGCCCTGAAATGCTTGAATTGGAAGGACGTTTTGCGTTTGTCGGTTTTTGAATCGGCAGAGGATTTGGGTGTCTCGATATTGATGGTTTGAAGCTGGCTAACGATATCGGGTATAACACAGGCCATTTGCTTGGCCAGTTGTTCGGCGACAAGACTGACGAGTTCTTGCTTGGAGATGGAGTCCTCATTGTTGTTGTTGTTGTTGTTGGACCCCTTGTTGGACCTCTTGGACTTCTTGTTTGAGATTGGGGAGTTCATCTAGAGGTTCAACATAGAAGAAAAGGGGATGAGACTTGATCATAATATGGGAAAACAAGTTGTGCATGAATAAGCATGTATTAGGTTCAAATATGGTTCACATAAGATTGCATGTGTTCATCAAGTATAGTTTACAAAGTTTGCATGAATTCAGTAAGTATAACACGTATAATCACGTATGGATGCGAATAAGGAATATAAATTTAGTTTGTTCACAAGGTTTAGCATTGTTTTTTATTGCGATAAACGTGCAAAATGTGTAACGGCTCGAAATGAATAAGGCAACAAGTTTAAATCACATAAAAATTGAGATAACATAAAAGATTGGCTCAATAAAACATGGGATTGTTTCGGGTAGAGAAACGTCGACAATTCCAAAGTGAATCGAAGATCCTTTCTAATTAGAGAAACGTGCTTTGGCCAATCGGTAAAATACTCTCATCGAGAAGCAACTAACGGTATTTTACCCTTCAAGTTACTACACGTCTCTAATCGATTAGAAAATCGAAACTTTGGCGAGAACGAAAATCAAGGAATGGGACTTAATCGACAAGGTGCGGGTTTCACCCCTAACTTGATGATTACGTACCCTAAGTGTGGTTGTTTCTTACTAAAAGAGGAGCATATTCCGACTCGTTTGTAAGATCCACTAGAGCATGAAATGACAGTTTCCATCAAGATGTGGATATCACTCCTAACTTGATGGTATAACTTCGTGAAAAAATCGAATACGCGGAATGAGGGATTCACCAAAAATTGTAAGTCATTGGACCTATCTTGGTGCAAATGTAGGACCGATCCTGATAGCATAGGAACCAAGATTTGATATCTAATGTCCATAATAGCGGAAATATTATGATACGATTACCAAATAACAAGAATTAATCAGTTAAATGTCAATTTTATTGATAAACTTCAAATCTCCAGTTTGACAGAGCTTCGCTACTTAGAGCACTAAAGTTACAAATGAATGAGACAAGCTAGCTATATATAGTAGTCCAAATTTGCTAGAGATAGCATGAGTTCGGGCGAACTTGACATAGTCAAGTTCGGCCAAACTTGACTTCATAAAATCATTCTCAAGCGAACTTGCTACCAAACTACATAAATACTTGATTTTGCTAGCCTATTCACATCTAATCTATACAGACTCGATATAAGACTAAGACATAGACATTCTGCACCAACAGACCCCCCCTTGGATATCGTCTTCGTCTTTTATCAGTCTTCAAAACTCTATCTTCAATAAAGCTTTGCGTACGACCAAAGAAGTTTTTGTACGGCTTCTTTCGTTTTTCCTGCTTTGGATCTGGCGTCTGATCAGTAGGTGGCACTTTAGTCATAAATTGGTACCTTCTGAGCCTTGCCGCCCTACCTCTTTCATTAATCTCTTCTAGACGCTTTTCTTCTTTCAGAAACTCTACTCGTTCAAGATCCCTCCAACTCGATTCCCACATCCTACCAGAGTTTACTTCACATGCATAGCAGACATTGATGACCCTCTGATATTGCATAGCTTATTCTTTTTCATGTTCTTCAAATATAATCTTGCTGTAGAACAAACACTTGATGTCTTCCTTCGAACAATTTACTAGCCACATCGGGTCTAGTATTCTAATCATTCTCCACAACCCTCTCAGACCTTGAGCTCCAAACATTTCAACTCTTTCCTTAGTAATATCCAGATGATCTTCAAATCGTAGTACAATCACTGCTTCACAAGTATTAGGACCAATCCGCCACCATTTGAACAAAGGATAAAAGTCTTGTTCTATCGGCATCAAAGGCATGTTTCTCATCGCTCTCGAACGTTTCATGATCAAGGTAATGTCTTTCTCCCCAGTCTTCTTGTTTGTTTTGATACGACACTTCAGTATAAAAGGCTTCCAGTATTTGAATCCTTGTGATGCTTCAAGTTTGATCATTTTCCACAGTAATTGATCAATGAACTTCATATGGTACGTGACATTCCTTGTTTGAACAAGTTCTTCAACACCCAGTAAGGTAGTGTCTTGAAATCTGCAAGATATTTGAAGTATTGAACTCCAAATTCTCATTTGATGGCATACACATTCAGTTCCTTGAACCACCCCCAGCTCAAAATATCACCTAATGACATATCTTTGTCTCTGGTAAAGAATGCTAGAGGTCGTCAAAACTTTCTTTCTCGTGGCATCTCTTTAAACCAGGATTTCTTAGCTTGAGCGATTTCTTCCTTAGTCATTGGATTCGGAACTTTTCCATCACGTATCGATTCTTCGATCTTTTCCTTTAACATATCTTCGTTAAGCTGCTTGTACATCTCTTCGAAAGTTGGGAAACAATCTGTATTAGGACCAACGTACTTCTCAGCTTCATCCTTTTCTTCATCAGAAGACCAATCTTCCACTATAACTCTGTTATATTCATCTGCCTCATATCTTCGTTGATAGTGATACTCATTAGGCTCAAATGTATTCACGTTCAGAACTTGCTCTTTGAAATCAAAGTCAAGTGATTCTGCATCAACATCGATTAACTTTGCTAGATCTTCTTTTGAATAGTTGTGCACGAACTCACCCTCTTCAACATTATGTTCAAGCATAAGTATCAACGGCTTTATCGGAACTGCAGTAACAGGCTATGCAGAAGTAATAGCATTAGATAAATCAACTTCATCTGACGGCCCTGCTTGCCCTGACTCCCCATGATTCTGATCATCCATAACATTCGCTTCATCATTAGAAGATTAGAGAAGTCAAAACTTTCATTAACTGCTGCATCAACCACCTTTATCCCTGTACCACTAGGATCATCATCATTTCCTCCATCATGGTCAGAATCATCTTGAGGATCATTAGTTGGTGGTTCATCATCTTTTTCTTCATTTTCTGCTTCATCATCGTCCTTATCTTCAGTAACATTTGCAGTATCAGAAGGCTTGACAGATTCGTCAACCTTAGAAATCTCGGACTCAGAAGCTTTCTCAATATTTTCATCAACAGGCTTTTCAGCAACTTCAGAAGGTTTTGATGCATCACCTTCAACACCTTTGCCTTTGCCACTTTCTACAAATTCTTTCTCAGCTCTTTCTCTCGCTTCTTTCCTATCCAACCGATCATATTCAGCGATAAAATCAATACCAAGGCTATTAGATAACACTTTCTGTATCCTTGTAAATCTTCTATCATTTAGGGCTTGTATCATTTTCAACTCAGCAATCTCTGTCTACAGCTTTTCATTGGCATCTTGTAAGCTTTCAATCGGTGCCTTGAAGAATTCACAATCGCTTTCTAAAATCTTGATCTTATCTTCCATCATTTCTTTTTCAACAGAACTTTGATTAACTTTCTTGATTAGCTCGGCCTTTTCTTCTTCTTCATTCTTTTGAATTTCTCTTCTAAGATCTTGACACGCTTTTCAAGAACATCAACGTCGGATTCAGGAAAGAAATCATCTAGATATTGAAGATCCACTGGCACATTCGGAATATCACCAAATATCTTTGACTTTGGAGTTTTTGGTGTTGATTTAGGAGTAGCAGCCTTTGGTATAGAAGCCTTTGGAGTTGAGCTTTCAGGATGAACAACTTTAGGATCTGGAGATTGAATCAGCGGAACTTCAAGTAATACAGTCTCAGGAGGTTCTTGTGTAACTCCTGGACGTTCTGCTTCAGCTGTAATAGAAATAGGAGGTTCTTGTGTAGGAGGTTCTTGTGTGACTCCTTTCTCCTGTGCACTAGAAGGTTCTTGTGTGACTTCTGTGCTCTTTGGATTTCTAGCATATCTCCTGCTTGCTGGTTTCTGAGCTTTCTTTGTTTTCTTTCCTTTTGCCTGTGGAGACCCTGTAGTCTTGTCGTTGAAATTACTGCAGACTTCACACGCTTTGCTCTTTTCTTTAGCCTCTCTTAATCAGACTCATTTTCCTGATCAGGATTAAAATCAACATCAGTTTCTTTAACCTTTTCAGCTTCCTTTTCTGCAATTGATTTCTTTGTTTCTTTCTCGAGCGAATCATCACTATCATCGTCATTATCAGACGTTGCAGAAATTACAACATCTTCCTGAGTTGTCTTTACAGTCTCCTGACTTTCAACCACAACTGCTGCACTTGACCCAGCCTCTGTTTGCACATTTTCAGGCTCGTCTCATCTATAAGCATGATATCAACTTTCTTAGACGCACACTTCTTTTTCTTTTCAATCCCAGCCTTTAAAAACCATTCGCTGCGAGCTTTAGGCTTGAATGTCGCAAACCATTCTTTCTCAACATTTAATTCTTGTTCATCACCACTACCATCATTCCTCCACTTGTTTCCAGCAGGCGCAACATAGTTTTCATTCTTCAATGCCCCAAACAGTGGTTTAGCTGCTGGTGCTGAATCTTGTTTCTGAAACTTTAGTAACTTCTTCACAGTAGTTTCATCGAGATGACTGAAGTATAGAATATCATTTGGATCACGTGCAATATCTGTAAACTTCTCGTCGATGAGCATTTGCACAAACCTCGGATACAAACACAATCTAGTATCTTCCATATTCTTCGACATGTGAGTAAAAACAAGTTTTGAATAGTTGAATGGCTTTTTCAAAATCAACGCCGTAGCTATGCAAGCCATATAATCTTGTACATCATCGAGACCTGCTTTACGATGACTGAATGTGTGTATAATTGCGTGCATGAGAAGCTTATAGGGGTTTGGAACTTCCCCTTTCTTCAAAGTAGGGTTGTTAACACCTCCCTTGTAGCCCATTCGATAAAAACATCCACGAACCATCTTCTCGTCTAGAAAAATAGGATCATCTTTGTCGTTGTTAAACTGTAAGATCCTGTGAATATCCTCCTCAGTGACTGTGATCTCTTTGTTCTCGTCTCCGATTTGTACTGATGATGTAATAGTCTTCTTATCATCACTAAGACTTGCGTTCATCCAAAAATGATAAGTGTGCGATCGATAAGACACCGTTCTTTCTGTGATAGCGCGATGAATCGGACAATCCCTCAAAAACTTCAAAATACTTTCATATTCCTTCAAAGATGGACACAACGCCTTGTCAAGCGTAATACAGGTGTTGTGGAACTTAGAAAATCCATCGTGATTACCCTTGCTGGAACTGGAAGCTGAAAATCGATGCAAAACATTTAGCATGCATTTTGAGAAAAAGTTACAAATTTTTCAACATTTTTCATCAAGTTCGGGTGAACTTGATGTTGATATTACAAACCAGTTTTTGTCAAGTTCGCCCGAACATGCTTATCAACATGTTCAATTAACTCATTATAAGTTCAGGCGAACTTACAGTTAACACATTTCAAATTTATTTCCCAAGTTCGGTGGAACTTACTTATGAATTTAGTTTTATCAATTTTTATCATAAATTCGGTCGAACTTAAAGATTGACAAGAGTTTTATTGGATTATGATGCATGTTCGGCCGGGCTGGATGAACAAGTTTGGGGGAACTTGTCATATTCCTCACCAAAACATGCAGCATCCAATTATGACCATTCTAATCAAATCCAATGCAAATCCATGGTTGGTTTTTATTAATTATGACAGTTCTAAGTCCAATTTGTCCATATGACACCTAGATCTAACAGATTTAACATTTTCAGATCTGAGTTCATTGATTTAGGTTCAATTTATGGTTCAAATCGTGATTTCTCACCTCAGCCATTGAGAGTGATGTGCAAATCACCACAATCAACTAAAAATTTGGCAGCACAACGGCTCTTAATCGACAATTTTGACAAATCGCTTACAAACACTAAGTTCGCTCAGAGAGTTTGTGTAGACAGATACTGAAGTTCGGCCGAACTTGCTTGCTATATATACTATAGCAAGTTCGGGCGGACTTACAAGCACAGTCTCTTGAAAGCCCATGGTAAGTTTGGGCGAACTTACATATTCTCAACATTACCAAACAAGTTTGGTCGAACTTGTTTTAATTATAAAACTTTGAACCTTAAGCAAGTTCGGCCGAACTTGCCTAAATCAAGATTAAACTTTCAAGATTTTGTAATTTTAGACCCTGAAATTTTCACATTTTACCAGTTCTGAAAATCCACTCAGTTGACCAAGTCCAAGTTAATGACCTTGGTTAACTTATTCGTCTGCCGAGTCCAAGTTAATGACCCCGGTTCGACCCGTTATGAACAGACTGTTGAATTTTTCAAAAATCAAAGTTTCAAATTAATGAACTTTTCATCGTTTTGACTTATCAGTTTTACAGATTAGCTCCCAGCCCGTTGTCAATTATATTCCCACCGGTTTAGCACCTTACCAGACTTCGAAGATCCGTTCTCCAACATTGGTTTGCTGAAAATAATGTAGTAACAAAATCTTTTTTATTTTTTGTAAATTTATGCTAAAACACACTTAAAATATTTTTGGTTTTAATCTATAAAGCAGATAAACTATGTACATAACAAAGCTATGTACAAACATATTTACAGACATATTTTTTTGTGAATTCGTGTCTAAGGATCATATCAGTTGATTGAGACATATCACCAGTACCGTTGACCTTTAGATGACTTTTAAGTTTTAAACTTGTTTACCAAGATTGTCGATATGTTTGTCTATTTAAACTTCATCACGGTTCTCAATTGTTCCAAGATATGTTAGGATATGATTTATGAAACTTGACTTAACCGTGTTTCCCATTTCTTGAATATACTCTCGAATCCAGATTCCCAGATTTCATCTTACAGGTGAATATAGCGTAATTGATATATATATCTGGGTTATGCGAAGCCTTGAAAGCTCAGGTTAATACCACCGTATCGACAAAGAGATGAAGGATCGACTTAAAGGTGTATTCCATTTAAGGAATCTTTTTAGCACTGCAAATGATTAGATCTTTTGATTCTTTTCAAGTTTTGCATGTAGTGTAGGGGTTTATAGCGAAAGTATTATAGAAGTTCTAGGCTATTGCTTTCGCAAAATCAGAAGAACTTGTATAATACCCCAGATATCAACTATCTATAAAGACCTCGTATCTCAGAATCAGGCAACCCTTCAATCGAAATTTCGGAGTACTAAGTCCATATATCCAAGACGTCTTAATCCACAAGTATAAGCAGTTGCGAAATTCAGTTTATATCTCAGAAACAATTTACTGAACGTGTAAAGCCTATCGACACATCCACAGTAAGACTTGTTTATCACTTTTAAACTTTCCATTTGTTTAGCATATTGTGATAGTCCACTGATGTACTATCATTTCCTTTTGTGACATTGAATCCTTTTTGTCTTTTTCAATGTTTTTGTACTTTTTGATTTTTCATATGTTTTTGTATTTTCTCAAAATTTTCTCCCCCTAAAATCAAAAACATATTTTTATATTTTAGTTTTTTTAAGAAATACTAATCTAAAGATAGACAAACCAATGTGGATCACGTGAACTCGTCGTCCGGTCCGTATTCAACCTCAGCTTCCGCACCTGTCAGCAAATTTTTAATACCGTTAAGCCTCATGAGATTTTTTAATTCTTGTTAAAGGAAATGTTTGGTATAAAAATCAGCCTTTTGTTCAT
This sequence comes from Scalesia atractyloides, assembly GCA_947069175.1. Taxonomy (NCBI): domain Eukaryota; kingdom Viridiplantae; phylum Streptophyta; class Magnoliopsida; order Asterales; family Asteraceae; genus Scalesia; species Scalesia atractyloides. Next base: position 44,357,864 of record CAMTDV010000019.1, on the reverse strand, counting down.
CGGTGTGGATTTTTTCTATTCGCACCAACTTCTTTTCGTAGCAGTCACGAATGAAGTGATAACGAATTTCAATGTGTTTAGTGCGTGAGTGGTGAACGGGATTTTTCATGATATCGATCGCTGCCTTATTATCTACAAATAGAGGCGTATCAAGAAATTGCAGACCATAATCTCTCATCTGTTGTTGAATCCAAAGGATTTGAGAACAACGGTTGGAAGCAGAAATGTATTCTGTCTCACTGGTAGAGAGAGAGACCGTCGTCTGTTTCTTGCATTGCCATGTTACCAAACGAGTTTCGAAGAACTGGCAACCCGCGGTCGTAGATTTAGAGTTCAACTTGTCCACCCCGAAGTCTAAGTCAGTGTGATCAAAATTGTCGTTCTTTGGATACCACAAGCGGGTGCTTGGACATCCCTTCAAGTATTGGAAAATTCGCTTGACTATCTGCATGTGTGACACTTGAGGACTAGACTGGTATCTCACGCATACGCAGGTAGGATACATGATATCTGGGTGCGATGCCGTCAGATACATCAAAGATCCTATCATCGATCGATAAAGTGTGTCATCAACTTTGGTTCCAGTCTCGTCAATGCAAATTCCATGGTTCAGTGCCAGCGGAGTCGAAAGCTGCTTTGAGCCATCCATTTCAAACTTCTTGAGAATGTCATGAACATACTTTGTCTAATGAATGAATATGCTGTCTGGTAACTGATCGACCTGTAATCCAAGAAAGAATTTCATTTCGCCCATGGAGGACATCTCGAGTTTCTTCTTCATGATCTTTTCAAACTCTTTGCAAAGACTATCATCCGTTGAACCAAAGATGATATCATCCACATAGATTTGTACAATGATTAGATGAGATCCGACTTCTCTATTGAACAATGTACTATCCACTGTGCCTCTTGTAAAGCCATTTCCAACAAGATGTTGCGATAACGTCTCGTACCAAGCTCTCGGGGCTTGGTGTAATCCGAATAAGGCTTTGTCTAGGAGATAAGCTTTGTTCTTGTTCAGCGGATTGACGAACCCTGGTGGTTAGCCGACATACACTTGTTCGCGTAGTTTACCGAAAAGAAATGCGGATTTTACATCCAACTGGTACACCTTAAACCTTTCCAAGCTGCGAATGCGAGGAAAATGCGGATTGACTCTAATCGTGCAACCGGTGCATATACTTCTGTGTAGTCAATACCCTCTTGCTGGTGGAAATCTTTGACAACCAACCGAGATTTGTTTCTGACAATTACTGCCCGATTATCCCTTTTACACTTGAAGACCCACTTCGTATCTATAGCTTTCTGCTTTGGTGGTAAGTCTACAAGCCTCCAAACACCCAAATTTTCGAACTGTAGCAGTTCTTCTTGCATTGCTATCACCCAGTTCTCGTCACCCAGAGCTTTAAATAACAGTTTTTGGCTCTATTTGAGAAATGAAACATGAATAATAGCAGTAGTCTTGAGTAGGAGCAAATCGGGTGTAGAAACAACTAAGTGCTTTATTGATTTGGCTTCGTGTACGCACACAAGTTTGTAATTCACCTATAATATTCGTTGAAGGATGGTAAGAATATGATCTTGGCATTTCTTCGCTAGGAACATCAACTGAGCTTTGCTGATTTGAGATGTTCAGATCAACAATCGATTCAACGTTAGGAGCACTAGATGAAGCTTCGTTCTGATTGCTCGGGTTTACAGATTGATTTAACATGTTAGATATCTGCTCAACTTCTTCATCAATGAGGACTCACCATCAGCATCAAATGTCGGCGCTTCATCAGAGTCAGAATTCTGATTCTGAGGCATACTTGGCACTGTTGTTGCATTTTCTGGTTCGGAAGAAACAATCAATGGAGTTATAGACGGTGTTGTTTCTGCTTCAGAAATATTTTCAACTTGAACACCGCTATTACTAGGACCTACTCCGGAAGATGAAGATTCTAACGTGGGTTGATTAACCACAATTGGTCTAATGATTTGTTCCTTATTCGCCGACTATTGAAGATAATATAACGCTGCAAGTTCTTCTTCAGACGGTTCTTCCGGCAAATCGAATGACTTCCAAAGATCTTGGTAGTTGAACAACCATGTATCACCTCTTCTTTGAATAGGATCCGTATAGTTAAAGTAATCAACATGCTGTGCTTCAATTACCTTTCTCAATGAGGGAACATACACTCTTCGTAGCGGACTCGCTTACCCGACAAAGAAACCTTCAAGTGATTTGGCCTCGAATTTACCATCTTGATCGATTACAGTACATGGCGCACCAAATGGCTCTAAATATTTCAAATTTGGCTTCCGTCGGTTTATCATTTCAAAACATGTCTTTTTCGATGGTTTGACAGTTAAAACTCTGTTTAGTGTGTAGCAAGCCGCTGCAACCGCCTCACTCCAAAAGCTTACTCGAAGTTTCGAATCTGCAAGCATGGTTCTTATTGTTTTGATTAAAGTTTTGTTCTTCCTTTCAGCTACACCGTTTTGCTGCGGAGTATAGGGTGCACTGAATTCATGCAAAATTCCCTTGGTGTTACAAAATTCTTTCATCTTACTATTCTTGAATTCTGTGCCGTCGTCACTGCGGATTCGTCGGACAGGGAGATGATAAAGGTTTTCTAGCTTCTTGAAAAGAATCATCAAATTTTCAAATGTTTCGTCTTTTGATTCTTGGAAGAAAACCCATGAATAACGTGAATAGTCATCTGTGACGACCAAGCAGTATAAGTGTCTTGAAATACTTCGAACATTCACAGGACCAAATAAATCCATATGAAGACGTTCAAGCGGCAACTTAATTGAATTCAGAATCTTCTTCAGATGTGACTTTTTGATCTGCTTCCCCTTTTTACATTCTAGGAAGTGATCAGACATATGGAAGCTCCAAAGATTAACACCCTCAACCAGATCATTATGTACCAGAAAATTCATTTTACGCAAATGAATGTGCCCCATTTTCTGATGCCAAAGAATAGAATCTTTCTCAGTAGCTTTCGTCACAAAATATTGAGCTGATCTTGATTATGTGGTAGCGACGCCCATATCTAGGACATATAAGTCATTCTCGCGAGGAGCTCGCATCCAAATCAACTCATCAGGTATTTTGAAACCCGACTTTAAGATCATACATTCTTTATCGTTGAAATGTATCATGAACTGTTTGTCACAAATTTGCGAAATGCTCAGAAGATTATTCTCAAGCTCAGCAATGTAGTTCACTCGATCAAACGATACTACGCCATTGGAGAGTTTTCCCTCGACGACAATTATTCCACCTTGATTACCGGTAAATCCAACATATCCGCCATTGATAGCCTTTATGTCGAAAAAAAGAGCTTTCATCCCTGTCATATGTCTGGACGCTCCACTATCCAAAATTCACTTTGAAAGAACGGATCTTTGGAGCCCATGCACATATTAAAATCTAGTTAAACAGAGCGACCCAAGCCTTCTTGGTCTTGGGTTTGGGATAAAAAGTTTGGTAATCATCCTCATAATCTCCATCTTAGCCTCCACTGTTAGTTACATTCTTAGCAATCCAGGCTTATGATTTTATATTTGCCTTTTTGATGTAAAACTTTGTTTCGTTTGCCCTGGAAGTTTCACCTTTTTTGAAAGTTGAGTTTTCAAGTTTCTTTTCAGTTTTAGGTTTAACATCAGGTTTTGATTCATTTATTTTCAAAATCGTGACTGGTTTTTCAAACTCTAGTTTCTTTGGTTTTACAACATCTGAACTTTCCTTCCTTCGAAGATAAGCCGACTTTGATCTTGGACACTTCCGTGCAATATGACCAACTTCATTGCACTTGAAGTAAGTCCGATCATCATGTGAATGACCACTAGTGGATTTTACACCACTTGCAGCTTTGGCCTTATCTCGAAGTTCCTTCTGTTTCTTAAACTCATCGTTTGATTGTTTTCCAATCAAACTTTCCTCGTGAACCGTGCTTGTCCCGTAAACAAATTTCATGTTTTTATCTTTGTACTCGTGAAATGGTGACTTTTTCTTTACCGGTTCTTCTTCCTCATCTAAACCCAACCTAGCTCTCCGGTTTTCTGGATGATCACCACCCTTTCTCCGGTAGTTATTGTAATTTCTTTTGGGTTTAGAATAGAATTTCTTTTCATTCTTCTCCAGGTCCTCTGATGAAACTTCAATCAGTTTGAACAGTTTATCCAATTGATTTTCTTTGACATTCCGAATTGGAAAACTGTCATCAAAGTATAATCTATCAGATTCCTTAACCTTGTACATGACAACGTTAGGATCATCACATAGATCATCTTCCGATGATGTATCGTCATCTTCAGATATTGTGTCAGAACTGTTCAAACTCGAGGTGGCGCTCTCAAAGCTGCCATCATCAGAATCATTCAGATCGTTTTCAACCAGATTTTTAACCGCCGCATTATTGTCATCATCTGAGGTAGTATATATTACATCAATGTTCTCCGGCAACTCATTTTTCTTTTCAGATAATAACTCAATGTTGAGTGCCTTATCCATCCCATCAACAGTTTTGTGACAATATTTCTCACATAGAGGTGGAGGAACAATGTTGTATTATCTACCATTTTTCTTTTTAGACCTTTTATCATTTTCTTCCGACGAGATGTGGGAAGAATATGATCGATGACATAAGCGTTAGTTGTATAACTTCTTGAAAGTTGTTGAACACGTTCCGTTTCAATTTTCATGTCCTGGAGTTGTTGTTTGGTTTCAGCAATAGTGTTAATGTAGATATTTAGTGCTTTTTGTTTATCCATTACTGTCCCTTTTAACATCCTCATAGTATCATGTTGTTCATTATTATTTCTGTCGAGCCTACCATAATCATCTTTCATTTTGTCATACACTTCCTTCATTGTACGATAATCATATTTGAAATGTTCATTATGTACATTGAATTCAGCGATGATTTTTGATTTTTTGACACATTTAGCACATGGCTCGGTACATTTTGTGCAAGGTTTCTCAACCTCCACAAACTGCACTTTGACAACTTCCTTTTCGACTATCTTTACCTCTGGACCTACCTTGGTTAGATTTGCCATCATAGCTTTATTGGCAATGTCCGTGAGGTTTTCAGCATTCACTTCTCGAACAACATCAATAACTTCTTCATCAATCGATTTCTTTTCAATCACTTGCTCCTGAGAATTTCCATCAAAGTTACCTGCAAAACTAGAAGTTGAATTAGGAGTTAAAATACCTTGTGTCTTCATGTGAAGATAAGTTTCCTCTTCTTCCTGTTGTTGCAGATATTGTTCAAGGAGAATATTCTCTAGAGCTGCGTCTTCAGCAGATGTATCTTCGACAATCTCAGCCATCAATGCAACTCCTTCTTCTTTCCAATATAAGAATTCCAATCAAAACCATCATCTTCGTTGGTAGCAACCATTGCCTTCTCGGTATTGTTAGATGATTTTTCTTGAATCTCAACTTGAGTCTTCTTCGGAAATGATTTATATTGTAGCGACTTCTTGTAGTATTCGTTGCCACCTCCAAATGGACTCTGATTGCCCATTGCTTCAGGATTTTTGCATTCTCTCTTGAAATGTCCTTTCTGTCGACATTTGAAACAAGTGACCTTTGATTAGTCGAACCCTAGCTTATTGCTTGAATTTCCGATATCTCGGCCTGTGAGTGCAACAAACTTTGTCACCCTTCGAATGATAGAAGCTAAAGACCATTTTATATCCATCAGTTCAAGTTCTTCTTTGTCCACCTGATCGTAATCTTCTACGGTCATTTCTGGATTGCCAATTTTTCCGGCCACCAGACTTTCATGCGATTCAAGAACTGTAGCGAGAAGAGTCATGTGTTGCTTAGTAACTTGCTCAGAAACAACATTGTTTAAGTTGACATCAATGTTACACTTGTACACATTCGGATCAGAATTCGTTTGTTGATTCTGATTTGCTTGACTCTGATAAGAAGAATTAGAACCAGTGTCACACCCCGACCCGCAGCGGAATAAGAGTCGGGGCATAATTGGGTTATCACCAAAGCTCATGACATTTACTATTATGTTTCATATTTAATAAAGTCAAAGTTACATTTTCAAATATCCAAACATGTTCATTCAATACAAAGGAAATAAACCAAGCATAACAATCCCAACTCTAAATCGTTTTATTCTTCTAGTCTAAGTCCTATGTGTTCCTAGCTGCTGCTGGTTCACCTGTATCATGTGTAAAATGGGAGTTTTTGGGTCAACATAAGTTGGCGAGTGAACCTTATTAGATAAACATTTATCAATAAATTAATTGTTAGTTTATCAATGAAAATTAGTGCATAATCATAGATGAGCAAATGTAAATAATCAAGCAATGGCAAATAGCAGTCACAACTATAACATACAATAACACATGTCAGCATACAGGAACATACCAACATCATACTGTAAATAACGTAAATGAAACTGTGCGATTAAGGCTCAATCAAACGGAGCCGATCGTATTGCATGTACTGAAAATGAAAATGTCTGTGCGATCAAGGCTCAATCAAACGGAGCCGATCGTATGTGGGCACGCCAGGTTCAACCGCATAATAAAATGGGGAACATGCTCAACGCTCATAATGTAATGGGAAGCGGCGGCCTATGAAATTGCATGTACTGAATAATAATTTGCATCCAATAATAACTACTTAACAACATCAAACTGAATACACATGTTCATGATATGATGTATGCACAATGGTTTAGTTATAATATATATATATACAAAGACACATGATACACCCCAAAACATGATTAAAACGGGGAATTTGTAAGATTCACTCATCTTGGGTGCGTTGGATTGGAGATGGTGATATGCGCACGAATTAGATGAGCGGAACAACGGGGATTACTAACCTAAATAATAACGGAAAAATATATTAAATGGGTGGATTTTATTAAGTATTTTAATGAAATTTTTAGATATATTTTTGTGAGTTTATGGCTATTTTCTATCTTTAATAATGTTATTTTTAAGTATTTTTAATTGATTTTTAAATTAAATTAAATAAATAAAATATAAAAAAAAATTGTTTATTTAGCGTTGACCGTTGACCGTTGACCGGTTCGGTCAGCGTATTAGTTTGCGCCGGGTGAGGCTCGAACCGGCGACCTCCCGTACGCGTGCACGCAGCTCTACCAACTGAGCTACGTGTCTAACCCGAAATAATCTTGTTTTTATTTATTCTTATACACTTATTCAGTTAATCCGAAATTCTCTTTAATTTCAAAAACATTTTAATTCATCGGACCGGTGCAAGTGACGGGTTTCGAACGCGCGACGTATGGTTCATGTTGCACACAGTCCACCGCTGGACTGTGTGTCTAACCTGGTTATTATCTCGGTTTCTATTATACTTAATAACTAACTGAGTTATCCCGGTTTAGTTTTTAAACAAAAAGGCTTTTTATTATAGAAGGAATGCGTATAGCAGGAATCGAACTCGGGACGTGCGTGTGTATTTTGCACACAGTCCACCGCTGGACTGTGTGTCTACCCCGTTTAAAATATCGATTTTAATTAGTCTTAAGTTGTATTGCATCTTCATCTTCTTCGTTGATTTTACACAGATAAACATATTCCGACTGTTATGACCGATTCATGACTTATACGCTTTTCAGACATTACAAGTAATTTAGAAGTAAAGAATGGAGAGAGTTTGGAGAAAAAGATGTACCGATTGAGGTTGTTCACAGAATTCCGGCAGAGGTTCGTCGGTACTGAAGGTGAACTCCGGCTGTTGAAACCAATTAACAGCTTTGTTCGATTATTTAAGAAGTTGAGTCACTTAAGCAAGGTTTAACAGAAGTTTGGGAGATCATACCCGTTCACGGTGTGTTTCCGGCAGTTTCAGGAGTTTTCCGGCGAAGGTAAGATTTTCGACAAACGTTTACTAGGATCGATTCTGATGGTGGAGTTGTGTTAGTGACTGATAAATCACATGATTGAAACAGAAAGAGTCGGAGGAAATACCGTGTGGATGTGAGTCCCGGTTTTCCGGCGACTTGCAGAATTTTTCCGGCGGTCTGATTCAAGCTTCTCCGGTGGACTGTAAGGTTGCGGAAATGCAATTGAAAGCTTTGCGGTGTGTTTTGAGTCGCAAGAAAGGTCTAGGATTGAAGTAGTTCGAGAATTGACAACTTTCGGTTAATAAACCGATCTACTTCCGAATTCAAGTTACACTCATGGCAGCATTGATTGGAATCGTCCGTTTATCGGTTATACTCGCTGAATCGCGAGTATCCAAATCGACTTTGGGTGTTTGATAACCGCTTTCAGTTACAATTTGTAAAATCGGTTGATTTACCTTAGTCCATAAAACTTATTTGTTTCCTAAAGATAACAGAAAACAAACAAGTGGCGGAGTGGTCTTGTGATTGGGTGATAAATCGCTGAAGTGTCTTGGCTGACCCGGGTTCGAGTCCCGGCAGCTTCATAATTTTTTTATTTATTTTATTTTAACTTTTTATCAAATATAATTTTTATAGTTTAGTTTATTTATTAATTATGTATCGTTTTAACTCAAAATAATAATATATATTTAATGTAACTTTTATAACTTGATACTTGATTACAAAACGGAGCGGGTTTTGAAAACCCGTTTTTTTTACAAATGTTACAACCAGTGCTCGAAAACGAAGAACTCTGCGGACTTTGATCATATTTGTTGGTGCAGAATGTCTATGTCTTAGTCTTATATCGAGTCTGTATAGATTAGAGTTGAATAGGCTAGAAAAATGATGTATTTATGTAAATAGTGGTCAAGTTCGCTGGTGATGATACTTGGTATGTCACGGCCGAACTTGCCTTGGCAAGTTCGCCCGAACTTATTCCTCCACCAACGAACTTGCACATCTATAAATAGATAGCTTGTCATCCTCATTTGTAACTTTGGCATCTCTGAGGCGAAGCTCTGTCAATTTGGAGAGCTGACGTTATATCAATAAAATTGACGTTTAATTGACTAATTCTTGTTATTTGGTAAACTTGTCATAATATTTCCGCTATTATGGACAACAGAGATCAAATCTAGATTCCTATGCATTGACGATCGGTCTTACAATATTGTGGATATGATTGATTTTGATTCTACGGCAAATGATTCGAAGAATTCATATTTGCACTGAATGCTGTTTGAATCTTTGGGCTTGAAATGTTGTCTTGCATTCCGTTCTTGTAATATAGACCAACATCTTGAACAGTGTTAGCATTCTTCGACTTTGCGATCTTTAGAAGTTGCATCTCATGACCTTCGAGTTTGTCGATGAATGTAGCCAGCTTGAAGAATTCCCAGTTGTGACTTTCTTTCAATACCATGAGATAGGTAGTCTATTCTCCGTCAGGTAACGCATCAGCAAGCTTATCGATGTACTCCGGTTCTGTCTTCTCAAGACCGTGTCTTCTCATTTGAACTTTCAGATGACAAAATGTTCAATCATCTATTTCATTGTCTCGCCCTTCAACATGGTAAAAATATCGAATTCCTTCAAGATAAGAGCGTTTTTACTCTTGATCATCTCTGCGCTTCCTTGGTATTTCTTTTGCAGTGATAACCAAAGTTCTCTAGCAGTCGTGTATTCGGGCAACAAGATCAGAATATCTTCTTTAACAGACTGTTGAATGAGGCTAATCATCTTCTTTTCAGCGATATATTCTTCCTTTTGTTGCGAGGAATACTTGTACTTCTCTAGAACTTGCTGAGTTTCGATTAACGGAACGACATAACCTCTCTCAATAGCCACCCAGCTTTGGAAATGCATGGCCTGAACCCAATAACTGAACTTCTCCTTCCATCCCTCGTATTCGTCCATACTCACTAACTTCGGAGGTTTAACAGACGTGCCCATCTCGTTGTCTAGGTTAACTTGATGTATCACATTGGCATTGGACGTACCCACTCCTGACATAAACGCTCTATGAAGATCATCCATCGCGAATATCGAAACACGTACGCTGAAAACACGTTCAAACTTTGAAAAATGTTAGAATTACTACAAGTTCGGTCGAACTTGTAGTGTGTGAATGAAGAATTTCAGATTATTACACACGTTCGGTCGAACTTGTATGATCTTGATTTTGAAAAATATCACTGAGACAACCTCGAGCGAACTTACAGATGATTTTAAGGAAAACTTACAAGTTCAGGCAAACTTGATATAGAATTTAATGAAATTGATCAAGTTCGAGCGAACTTGAAGAAAAATCAAAGAAAATATCACAAGTTTGGTCGAACTTCACAAAAAACATTCTCAAAATCCCTCAAGTTTGAGCGAACTTGATAGAAAAACACTCAAAAAGTGTGTTTCTAAGTCAAGTTCGAGCGAACTTGGCTTACAAGTTCGATCAAAGTGAGTTTTGAAAACATGATTTTTTCAACAATTTGGCATCAATGAGTTTGATTTCAATCTCCAAACCCTCAGGGGTTTATGTATGATGTATTTAACATGACATATTCAAATTTGGACAGAATTTGCCTGTAAATTCTTCATTTTAGTGTAAAAATTAAGAAAATAAGAAGAACGGAGTGGAATTAGAGTTCTTCTTGTCTTGATCAATCAAATCAGGCTATTCTAGCTCTGATACCACTTGTAAGACCGATCCTGATAGCATAGGAACCTAGACTTGATATCTAATGTCTATAATAGCGGAAATATTATGACACGATTACCAAATAACAAGAATTAATCAGTTAAACGTCAATTTTATTGATAAACTTCAAATCTCCAGTTTGACAAAGCTTCGCTACTCAGAGCACCAAAGTTACAAATGAATGAGACGAGCTAGCTATATAGTAGTCCAAGTTCGCTAGAGATAGCATGAGTTCGGGCGAACTTGACATAGTCAAGTTCGGCCGAACTTGACTTCATAAAATCATTCTCAAGCGAACTTGCTACCAAACTATATAAATACTTGATTTTGCTAGCCTATTCACATCTAATCTATACATACTCGATATAAGACTAAGACATAGACATTCTGCACCAACAGCAAATCGCCTTGTTTGCATCGTGAGTGTCTTCAAGTCTTCAAGTGTATTGAGAAGTACACTTACCAAAATGGACAACGCCTTTCCAAGGGGACACCTTGAGAAGTACATGATCACCCACATTAAATTCCAAGGGCTTGTGTCTTTCGTCAGCGTAACTCTTTTGTTGGCTTTGTGCTTTGAGGAGATTCTCATGTATTTGTAAGATCTTGTTCGTTGTCTCTTGTTGGTGACGAATGTCTATATCTTAGTCTTATATCGAGTCTGTATAGATTAGATGTGAATAGGCTAGCAAAATCAAGTATTTATGTAATTGTTGGTCAAGTTCGTTGGTCAGGTGCTTGTAATGTCAAGTTCGGCCGAACTTGACGAGTCAAGTTCGACCGAACTTAGTCATCCACCAGCGAACTTGAACTCCTATAAATAGCTAGCTTGAGTTTTTCATTTGTAACTTTTGGTGCTCTGTGTAGCGAAGCTCTGTCAATTTGGAGACTTGAAGTTTATCAATAAAATTGATGTTTAACTGATTAATTCTTGTTATTTGATAATCATGTCATAATATTTCCGCTATTATGGACATTAGATATCAAATCTAGGTTCCTATGCTATCAGGATAGGTCCTACAAGTGGTATCAGAGTTAGAATAGCCTGATTTGATTGATATCAAGACAAGAACAACTCTAATTCTACTCCATTCTTCTTATTTTCTTAACTTTTACACTAAAATGAAGAATTTACGGGCAAATTCTGTCCAAATTTGAGTATGTCATGTTAAATACATCATAGATAAACCCCTGAGAATTTGGAGATTAAAATCAAACAAATTGATACCAAATTGTTGAAAACTCATGTTTGAAAAACCCATTATGATCGAACTTATAAGCCAAGTTCGCTTGAACTTGACTTAGAAAATCACTTTTTGAGTATTTTTCTATCAAGTTCGCTCGAACTTGAGGGTTTTTTGAGGAAATTTTTATTAAGTCCGATCGAACTTGCATTTCTTTTCTTTGATTTTCTTCAAGTTCGCTCGAACTTGAGCAATTTCATTGAAAGTTATATCAAGTTCGCCCGAACTTGCAAAGTTTTTCTTCCAAACTCAGGTGTAAGTACGCTCGAAGTTATCTCAGAATTTTTTAAATCAAGTCACACAAGTTCGACCGAACTTGTGTGAGAACTGAAATTCTTCATTCACCCACTACAAGTTTGACCGAACTTGTAGTAAGTCTAATTGTTTTCAAAGTTTGAACGTGTTTTCAGTGTACGTGTGTCGATATTCGTGATGGATGATCTTTAGAGAGCGTTTATGTCAGGAGTGGGTACGTCCAATGCTAATGTGATACATCAAGTTAACGTAGACAACGAGGTGGGCACGTCTGTTAAACCTCCGAAGTTAATGAGTATGGACGAATACGAGGGATGGAAGGAGAAGTTCAGTTATTGGGTTCAGGCCATGCATTTCCAAAGCTGGGTGGCTATTAAGAGAGGTTATGTCGTTCCGTTAGACGAAACTCAGCAAGTTCTAGAGAAGTACAAGTATTCCTCGCAACAAAAGGAAGAATATATCACTGAAAAGAAGATGATTAGCCTCATTCAACAGTCTGTTAAAGAATATATTCTGATCTAGTTGCCCGAATACACGATTGCTAGAGAACTTTGGTTATCACTGCAAAAGAAATACCAAGGAAGCGCAGAGATGATCAAGAGTAAAAAAGCTCTTATCTTGAAGGAATTCGATATTTTTACTATGTTGAAGGGTGAGACAATGAAACAGATGATTGAACGTTTTTGTCATCTGAAAGTTCAAATGAGGACACACGGTCTTGAGAAGACAGAACCAGAATATATTGATTAAGCTTGCAGATGCGTTACCTGACGGAAAATGGACTACCTATCTCATGGTATTGAAAGAAAGTCCGAATTGGGAATTCTTCAAGCTGGCTACATTCATCGACAAACTCGAAGGTCATGAGATGGAACTTCTAAAGATTGCAAAGTCGAAGAACGCTAACATTGTTCAAGATTTCGGTCTATATTACAAGAACGGAATTCAGGACAGCGTTGCAAGCCCAAAGATTCAAAAACATTTAGTGCGAATATGAATTCTTCGAATCATTCTCCACAGAATCAAAATCAATCATATCCACTATATGATCAAAGTCCACAGAGTTCTTCTTTTTCAAGCACAGGGTCAAATTCTTCATATCAGAGTTAAGCAAATCAGAATCAACAAACGAATTCTGATTCAAATGTATACAAGTGTAACATTGCTGTAAACTTAAACAATGTTGTTTCTGAGCAAGTTGCTAAACAACACATGACTCTTCTCGCTACAGTTCTAGAATTGTATGAAGTCTGGTGGCCGGGAAGATTGGCAATCCAGAAATGACCGCCGAAGACTACGATCTGGTGGACGAAGAAGAACTTGTGCTGATGGATATAAAATTGTCTTTAGCTCATTCAAAGGGTGACAAAGTTTGTTGCACTCACAGGTCGAGATATCGGAAATTCAAGCAACAAGCTAGGGTCGACAAAACAAAGGTCACCTGTTTTAGATGTCGACAGAAAGGGCATTTCAAGAGAGAATGCAAAAATCCTGAAGCAACGGGCAATCAGAGTCCATTTAGAGTTGGCAACGAATACTACAAGAAGTTGCTACAGTATAAACCATTTCCGAAGAAGACTCAAGTTGATATTCAAGAAAAATCATCCAACAATACCGAGAAAGCGTTGGTTGCTACCAACGAAGATGATGGTTTTGATTGGAATTCTTATATTGGTAAGAAAACAGGAGTTGCATTAATGGCTGAAATTGTCGAAGATACATCTGCGGAGGAAGCAGCTCTGGAGAATGTTCTACTTGAACAATATCTGCAACAACAAGAAGAAGAGGAAACTTATCTTCACATGAAGACACAAGGCATTTTACCTACTAACTCAACTTCTAGTTTTGCAGGTAACTTTGATGAAAGTTCTCAGGAGCAAGTGGTTGAAAAGAAATCGATTGATAAAGAAGTTATTGATATAACTCAAGAAATGAATGCTGAAAACCTCACTGACATTGCCAATAAAGCTATCATGGTGAATCTAACCAAGGTAGGTCCAGAGGTAAAGATAGTCGAAAAGGAAGTTGTCAAAATGCAAGTTGTGGAGGTTGAAAAGCCTTGCACAAAATGTACCGAGCCATGTGCTAAATGTGCCAAAAAATCACAAATTATCGCTGAACTCAATGTGCATAATGAACGTTTTAAATTTGACTATCGCACAATGAAGGAAGCGTATGGCAGAATGAAAGATGATTATGGCAGACTCGATAGAAATAATATTGAACAACACGGCACTGTGAGGATGCTAAAAGGGACAGTAATGGATAAACAAAAAGCAATAAATGTTTACATTAACACCATTGCTGAAACCAAACAACAACTCCAGGATATGAAAATTGAAACAGAACGTGTTCAACAACTTTTAAGAAGTTACACAACTAACGCTTATATCATCGATCATATTCTTCCCACGATTTCGTCGGAAGAAAATGATAAAAAAGTCTAAAAAGAAAAATGGTAGAGAATACATCAATGTTCCACCACCCCTATGCGAGAAATACTGTCACAAAACTGTTGATGGGATGGATAAGGCACTCAACATTGAGTTATTATCTGAAAAGAAAAATGAGTTGCCGGACAACATTAATGTAATCTATACTACATCAGATGATGGCAATAATGCGGTGGTTAAAAATGTGGTTGAAAACGTTTTGAATGATTCTGATGATGGCAGCTTTAAGAGCGCTACCTCGAGTTCGAACAGTTCTGACACAAAATCCGAAGATGGCGATACATCATCAGAAGATGGCCTATGTGATGATCCTAACGTTGTCATGTACAAGGTTAAGGAATCTGATAGACTATACTTTGATGACAGTTTTTCGATTTCGGAATGTCAAAGAAGAACAATTGGATAAACTGTTCAAACTAGTTAAAGTTTCATCAGAGGACCTGGAGAAGAATGAAAAGAAATTATATTCTAAACCCAAAAGAAATTACAATAACTACCGGGGAAATGGTGGTGATCATCCGGAAAACCGGAGAGCTGGGTTGGGTTTAGATGTAGAAGAAGAACCAATTAAGAAAAAGTCACCATTTCACGAGTACAAAGATAAAAACATGAAATCCGTTTATGGGACAAGCACGGTTCAAGAAGAAAGCTTGATTGGAAAATAATCAAACGATGAGTTTAAGAAAGCAAAAGAACTTCGAGATAAGGCCAAAGCTGCAAGTGGTGTAAAATCCACTAGTGGACATTCACATGATGATCGGACTTGCTTCAAGTGTAATGAAGTTTGTCATATTGTACGGAAGTGTCCGAAATCTAAGCCGACCTATCTTCGAAGGAAGGAAAGTTTTGATGTTGTAAAACCAAAGCAACCAGAGTTTGTAAAACCTGTCACGATTTTGAAATGAATTGAATCAAAACCTGAAGTTAAATCTAAAACTGAAAAGAAATTTGAAAATTCAACTTTCGATAAAGGTGAAACTTCCAGGGCAAACGAAACAAAGTTTTACATCAAAAAGGCAAACATAAAATCACAAGCCTGGATTGGTAAGAAAAAGTCAACAACATCTGAGGTTATAAAGTCTGAGCTTGTTAAGACTGATAACAAGAAAGAATCAAAATATGAGATCAAAACCGAAACTGTCAAATCAACAAAAGGTAAAAAGAAAGTGAACTTTGAAAATGTAATTGACAGTGAAGGCTCACATGGAGATTATGAGGATGATTACCAAGTTTTTTATCCCAAACCCAAGACCAAGAAGGCTTGGGTCATGCTGTTTAACCAGATTTTAATATGCAGGGGCTCCAAAGATCCGTTCTTTCAAAGTGGATTTTGGATAGTGGAGCGTCCAGACATATGACAGGGATGAAAGCTCTTTTGTTCGACATAAAAGCTATTAACGGCTGATATGTTGAATTTGCCGGTAATCCAGGTGGAATGATTGTCGCCGAGGGAAAACTCTCCAATGGCGTAGAATCGTTTGATCGAGTGAACTACATTGCTGAGCTTGAGAACAATCTTCTGAGCATTTCGCAGATTTGTGACAAACAGTTCACAGTGCATTTCAACGATAAAGAATGTATGATTTTAAAGTCGGGTTTCAAAATACCTGATGATTGGATTCTCATGCGCGCCCCACGCGAGAACGATTTATATGTCTTAGATATGGGCGTCGCTACCACATCATCAAAATCAGCTCAATGTTTTGTGGCGAAAGCTACAGAGAAAGATTCTATTCTTTGGCATCGGAAAATGGGGCACATTCATTTACGAAAAATGAATTTTCTGGTACATAACGATCTGGTTGAGGGTGTTAATCTTCGGAGCTTCCATATGACTGATCACTGTCTAGAATGTAAAAAGGGGAAGCAGATCAAAAAGTCACATCCGAAGAAGATTCTAAATTCAATTAAGCTGCCGCTTGAACGTCTCCATATGGACTTATTTGGTCCTGTGAACGTCCGAAGTATTTCAGGAGACCTATACTGCTTAGTTGTCACTGATGATTATTCGCGTTATTCATGGGTTTTCTTCCAAGAATCAAAAGATGAAAGAAACTCGAAAATTTATATCATCTCCCTGTCAGACGAATCCGCATTGACAACTGCATGGAATTCAAGAACAATAAGATGAAAGAATTTTGCAACGCCAGGGAATTCTGCATGATTTTTGTGCACCCTATACTCCGCAACAAAATGGTGTAGCTGAGAGGAAGAACAAAACTTCAATCGAAACAGCAAGAACCATGCCTGTAGACTCGAAACTTCTTCTTAGCTTCTGGAGTGAGGCAGTTGCAGCGGCTTGCTACACACTAAACAAGGTCTTAACTGTCAAACCATCCAAAAAGACATGTTTTGAAATGATAAATCGAAGGAAACCAAATTTGAAGTATCTAGAGCCATTTGGTGCGCCATGTACTGTAATCGATCAAGATGGTAAATTCGGGGCCAAATCGCCGGAAGGTTTCTTTGTCGGGTATGCGAGTCCGTTAAGAAGAGTATATGTTCCCTCTTTGAGAAAGGTAATTGAAACACAACATGTGGATTGCTTTAACTATACGGATCCTATTCAAAGAAGAGGCGACGCATGGCTGTTCTACTATCAAGATCTTTGGAAGTCATTCGACTTGCCGGAAGAACCGTCTGAAGAAGAAATTCCAGCGTTATATTATCTTCAACAGTCGGTGAATCAGGAATAAATCATTAGACCAATTGTGGTTAATCAACCCACGTTGGATACTTCGTCTTCCGAAGCAGGTCCGAGTAATAGCAGTGTTCAAGTTGAAAACATTTCTGAAGCAGAATTAACACCTGTTATAACTCCATCGAATGATTCTTCTGAACCAGAAAATGCAACAACGGTGCCATGTATGCCTCAGAATCAGAATTCTGACTCTGATGAAGCGCCGACATTTGATGCTGATGGTGAATCCTCATCAGATGAAGAAGTTGAGCAGATATCCCACATGTTAAATCAATCTGCTAGCCCGAGCAATCAGAACGAAGCTTCATCTAGTGCTCCTAATGTTGATCTGAATATCTCAAATCAACAAAGCTCAGTTGATGTTCCTAGCGAAGAAATGCCAAGATCATATTCTTACCATCCTTCAACGAATATTATAGGTGAATTACAAACTGGTGTGCGTACACGAAGCCAAATCAATAAAGCACTTAGTTGTTTCTACACTGGAGTTACTCCTACTCAAGACTACTGCTACTATTCATGTTTCATTTCTCAAATAGAGCCAAAAACAGTGAATGAAGCTCTAGGTGACGAGAACTGGGTAATAGCAATGCAAGAGGAACTGTTACAGTTCGAGAAATTGGGAGTTCGGAAGCTTGTAGACTTACCACCGAAGCAGAAAGCTATAAATACGAAGTGGGTCTTCAAGTGTAAAATGGATGATTGAGGAGTGATTGTCGGAAACAAAGCTCGGTTGGTTGTCAAAGGTTTCCACCAGCAAGAGGGTATTGACTACACATAAGTTTATGCACCGGTTGCATGATTAGATTCAATCTGCATTTTCCTAGCGTTCGCAGCTTGGAATGGGTTTAAGGTGTACCAGTTGGATGTAAAATCCACATTTCTCTATGGTAAACTACGCGAACAAGTGTACGTCGGCCAACCACCGGGGTTCGTCGATCCGCTAAACAAGAACAAAGCTTATCTCCTAGACAAAGCCTTATAGGGATTACACCAAGCCCCGAGAGCTTGGTACGAGTCGTTATCGCAACATCTCGTTGGAAACGGCTTTACAAGAGGCTCAGTGGATAGTACATTGTTTACCAGAGAAGTCGGGTCTCATCTAATCATCGTACAAATCTATGTGGATGATATCATCTTTGGTTCAACAGATGATAGTCTTTGCAAAGAGTTCGAAAAGATCATGAAGAAGAAATTCGAGATGTCCTCCATGGGTGAAATGAAATTCTTCCTCGGATTACAGGTCGACCAGTTACCAGACGGCATATTCATTCATCAAACAAAGTATGTTCACGATATTTCAAGAAGTTTTGAAATGGATAGCTCGAAGCCGCTTTCGACTCCGCTGGCACTGAATCATGAGATTTGCATTGACGAGACTGGAACCAAAGTTGATGATACACTCTATCGATCGATGGTAGGATCTCTGATGTATCTGGCGGCATCTTGTCCATATATCATGTATCCTACCTGCCTATGCGTGAGATACCTGTCCAGTCCTCAAGTGTCACACATGCAGATAGTCAAGCGAATATTCCGATACTTGAAGGGATGTCCAAGCACCGGCTTGTGGTATCCAAAGAATGACAATTTTGATCTAACGAGATACGCTGACTCGGACTTCGGTGTGGACAAGTTGAACTCTAAATCTACGATTGCCGGTTGCCAGTTCTTCAGAACTCTTTTGGTAACATGGCAATGCAAGAAACAGACCACGGTCTCTGTCTCTACCCGTGAGGCAGAATACATTTCTGCTTCCAGCTGTTGTTCTCAAATCCTCTGGATTCAACAACAGATGAGGGATTCTGGTCTGCAATTTCTTGATAAGCCTTTATTTGTAGATAATAAGGCAGCGATCGATATCACGAAAAATCTTGTTCTTCACTCACGCACAAAACACATTGAAATTTGTTATCACTTCATTCGTGACTGCTACGAAAATAAGTTGGTGCGAATAGAAAAAAAATCCACACCGATGAAGAAAAGGCTGATTTTTATACCAAAGCATTTCCTTTAACAAGATTTAAATATCTAATGAGGCTTAACAGTATTAAAAATTTGCTTACAGGTGCGGAGGCTGAGGTTGAATACGGATCGGACGACGAGTTCACGTGATCCACATTGGTTTGTCATATCTTTCTAGATTAGTATGTCTTAAAAATCTAAAATACAACAATATGTTTTTGATTTTAGGTGGAGAAATATTTGAGAAAATACAAAAACATATGAAAAATCTCAAAAGTACAAAAACATTGAAAAAGACAAAAAGAATTCGGTGTCACAAAAGAAAATGATAGTACATCAGTGGACTATCATAGTATGCTAAAGAAATGTAAAGTTTAAAAGCGATGAAAAAGTCTTACTATGGATGTGTTGATAGACTTTACACGTTCAGTAAATTGTTTCTGAGATATAAACTAAATTTCGCAACTGCTTAAATTAACTTGTAGTTTAACACATCTTGGATATGTGGACTTAGAACTCCGAAATTTCGATTGAAGGGTTGCCTGATTCTGAGATACGAGGTCTTTATAGATAGTTGATATCTGGGGTATTATAGAAGTTCTTCTGATTTTGCGGAAGCAATAACCTAGAACTTCTATAATACTTTATGCTATAAACCCTAAAAACTGCATGCAAACTTGAAAAGAATCGAAAAATCTAATCATTGCAGTGCTGAAAATATTCCTTAAAAGGAACACACCTAAAGACGAGCCTTCATCTCTTTGTCTGTACGGTAGTACTAACCTGAGCTCTCAAGGCCTCGCATAACCCAGAGACAGATATCAGTTATGCTATATTCACCTGTAAGATGAAATCTAGGGAATCTGGATTCGGGAGTATATTCAAGAAGTAGGAACCATAGATAAGTCAAGTTTCATAATTCATACCTAACATATCTTAGAACAATTGAGAAATGTGATGAAGTTAACGGACAAACATATCGACAATCTAGGTAAATGAGTTTAAAACTTAAAGTCATCTAAAGGTCAACGGTATTGGTGATATGTCTCAAACAACTGATATGATCCTTAGACACGAATTCACAAAAATATGTCTGTAAATATGTTTGTACATAGTTTACCTTGTTCTGTACATAGTTTATCTGCTTTACAGATTAAAACCAAAAAGATTTTTAGAGTGTTTTAGCATAAATTTACAAAAATACAAAAAGATTTTGTTTCTACATTGTTTTCAGCAAACCGATGTTGGAGAACGGGTCTTCGAAGTCTGGTAAGGTGCTAAACTGGTGGGAATCTAATTGACAACAGGCTGGGAGCTAATATGTAAAACCAGAAAAGCCAAAACGATAAAAAGTTCATTAATTTGAAACTTTGTTTTGAAAAAGTCAATAGCTTGTTCATAACGGGTCAAACCGGGGTCATTAACTTGGACTCGGCAGACAAATCGGTTAACCAAGGTCATTAGCTTGGACTTGGTCAACTGAGTGGATTTTC
Source organism: Scalesia atractyloides (assembly GCA_947069175.1). NCBI lineage: Eukaryota > Viridiplantae > Streptophyta > Magnoliopsida > Asterales > Asteraceae > Scalesia > Scalesia atractyloides. Next base: position 44,337,160 of record CAMTDV010000019.1, on the reverse strand, counting down.
AGAACTGGTAAAATGAGAAAAGTTCAGGGACTAAAATTACAAAATCTTGAAAGTTTGAAACTTGGTTTAGGCAAGTTCGGCCGAACTTGCTTAAAAGATCAGAAGTTTATATTGAAACAAGTTCGACCAAACTTGTCTTGAAATTGTTGAGATTGATTCAAGTCCGACCGAACTTATCATGGACTAATATAACATGGGCTTACAAGTTCGCCCGAACGTGCTAGGTATATATATAGCATGTAAGTTCGGCCGAACTTCATTATCATAGATCTGAAAACCCTGAGCGAACTTGGCGATTTTGAGAGATTTGAGTAAATTGCAAAGAATTTGTCGTTATACTGCCAAAATTTTGATTGCTTTAGGTGATTAGCACATCTAGTGCAATGGAAGAGGTGAGGAAGTGATTTGATCTATGAATTGTACTTAAAACGTTTAAATTAGATCTGAAAGTGATAAATCTGGTAGATCTAGATAGTATATGGACAAATTGGACTTATAATTGTAGTAAACATAAAAAAACTGACCACGTAATGCAAGTATTGACGTAAAACATTTAGCACGCATTTCAAGAAAATTACAAATTTATTACAAACAATTTTGTCAAGTTCGCCCGAACATGTCACAACACATGTTCAAGAAAAACAACATAAGTTCGGGCGAACTTATTGTTAAAACAATTCAAATTTTATTTTCTTAAGTTCGAGCGAACTTCCTAGACGTAAAACATTTAGCACTAGATGTGCTAATCACCTAAAGCTTTGTCAAGGGTAATACAAGTATTGACGTAAAACATTTAGCCATCGGAAGTTCCAAACCCCTACAAGCTTCCTTGACGTAAAACATTTAGCACTAGATGTTTTACGTCAATACTTGTATGTATAATTGTGCTAAATGCTTTCCGATGGCTAAATGTTTTACGTCAATACTTGTATAATTGTATTACCAGTTCCAGCGCGGGTAATCACGATGGATTTTTATAAGTTCCACAATACTTGTATTACCCTTGACAAGACGCTGTGTCCATCGCTCAAGGAGTATGATAGTATTCTAAAGTTTTTAAAGGACTGTCTCATACATCGTGCTATCACTGAAAGAACTGTGTCCTATCGATCGCACATTTATCATTTCTGGATGAATGCAAGTCTTAATGAAGATAAGAAGACTATTAGCTCGTCAGTTCAAGTTGGAAACGAGAATAAAGATATCACGGTCACTGAAGATGATATCCGAAGAATCTTACAGTTCAACGACGACAAAGATGATCCAATTTTTCTTGATGAGAAGATGGTTCGTGGATGTTTTTATAGAATGAGCTACAAAGGAAGTGTTAACAAGTCTACACTGAAGAAAGGGGAAGTTCCAAACCCGTACAAGCTTCTCATGCATGCAATTATACATACTTTTAACCATCGGAAAGCAGGTCTCGATGACGTCCAAGACTATATGGCTTGCATGGCTACGACGTTGATCTTGAAAAAGTCGTATAACTATTCAAAGCTCGTGTTTACTTACATGTCAAAGAATATGGAAGATTCTAGACTGTGTTTGTATCCAAGATTTGTGTATATGCTCATCGATGAGAAGTTTACAGATATTGCACGAGATCCAAATGACATTCTATACTTTAGTCATCTTGATGAAACTACTGTGAAGAAGTTGATCAAGTTCAGAAGCAGGATTCAGCACCAGTTGCAAAACCACTGTTTGGAGCATTGAAAGATGAAAATTATGTTGCACCTGCTGGAAATAAGTGGAGGAATGACGGTAGTGGTGACGAAAAAGAGCTAAATGCTGAAAAGGAATGGTTTGCGACATTCAAGCCTAAAGCTCAAAGCGAACGGTTTTTGAAAGCTGAAGTCAAGAAGAAAAAGAAACGTGCATCTAAAAAAGCAGACACTATGCTAATCTATGAAGAAGAGCCAGAAAATGTGCAAACAGAGGCTGGATCTAGTGCAGCAGTTGTGATTGAAAGCCAAGTAGCAGAAAAGACAACTCAAGAGAACGATGTAATATCTGCAACATCAGAGAATGATGATGATAGTGATGATTCGCTGAAGAAAGAAACTAAAAAATCAATAGCAGAAAAAGAAGCCGAAAAAGTCAAAGAAATTGATGCTGGCTATGATCCCGAGCAAGAAAAAGAATCTGATGAAGAGAGACCGAAAAAGAAAGCGAAACGAACAAAGTCTTCAGTAACTGAGATATCTAAGAAGACTACAGGGTCTCCAAAAACTAAGGGCAAAAACACAAAGAAAGCCCAGAAACCAGCAAGTGGTCGTTACGTTGGGAATTCAAAGAGCACAGAAGTCACACAAGAACCATCTGGTGCACAGGAGAAAGGAGTCACACAAGAACCTCCTACACAAGAACCTCCTGTTGTTATTACAGCTGAAGCAGAACGTCCAGGAGTTACACAAGAACCTCCTGAGACTGTTTTACTTGAAGTTCTAGTCATTCAATCTCCGGATCCTCCAACGACTTCTCATTTTGAAAGTTCAACTCCAAAGAAGTCTACTCCAAAAGATACCCCTAAAATCGATACCAAAAAATCCAAAGTCAAAGATATTTGGTGATATTCCAATGTGCTGGTGGATCTTCAGGATTTAGATGATTTCTTTCAAGAAACAGATGATGATGTTCTAGAAAAGGGTGTAAAGACTCTGGAAGATTGAATATCGAAGAATGAGTTAGAAAAGGCTGAGTTAGAGAAGCTGGTGAAACAAAGTGAAGTTGAAAAGGAGATTATGTCTGACAAGGTGAAATTTCTTGAAGGCGATAGAGGATATTTGAAAGCGTTTGTTGAAAGTCTGCCGGAAGCGAATGAAAGATTGATCAAAGAGATTGCAGAGCTTCGATCTGAAAGGGAAATGAATGATAGACGTTTCAACAGACTGCAAAAGGTTCTGACAAACAGTTTAGGGATTGATTTTGCCGCAGAATATGAACGTTTAGATCTTCAAGAAGCGAAAGAGAAAGCTGAAAAAGAGCTAGCTGAACAATGTAAGGGAAAGCACGTGATCGAAAGTATGCCAGAGATCACTGAACCTATGAAACTCACTAACTTCGGAGGTTTAACAGACGTGCCCATCTCGTTGTCTAGGTTAACTTGATGTATCACATTGGCATTGGACGTACCCACTCCTGACATAAACGCTCTATGAAGATCATCCATCGCGAATATCGAAACACGTACGCTGAAAACACGTTCAAACTTTGAAAAATGTTAGAATTACTACAAGTTCGGTCGAACTTGTAGTGTGTGAATGAAGAATTTCAGATTATTACACACGTTCGGTCGAACTTGTATGATCTTGATTTTGAAAAATATCACTGAGACAACCTCGAGCGAACTTACAGATGATTTTAAGGAAAACTTACAAGTTCAGGCAAACTTGATATAGAATTTAATGAAATTGATCAAGTTCGAGCGAACTTGAAGAAAAATCAAAGAAAATATCACAAGTTTGGTCGAACTTCACAAAAAACATTCTCAAAATCCCTCAAGTTTGAGCGAACTTGATAGAAAAACACTCAAAAAGTGTGTTTCTAAGTCAAGTTCGAGCGAACTTGGCTTACAAGTTCGATCAAAGTGAGTTTTGAAAACATGATTTTTTCAACAATTTGGCATCAATGAGTTTGATTTCAATCTCCAAACCCTCAGGGGTTTATGTATGATGTATTTAACATGACATATTCAAATTTGGACAGAATTTGCCTGTAAATTCTTCATTTTAGTGTAAAAATTAAGAAAATAAGAAGAACGGAGTGGAATTAGAGTTCTTCTTGTCTTGATCAATCAAATCAGGCTATTCTAGCTCTGATACCACTTGTAAGACCGATCCTGATAGCATAGGAACCTAGACTTGATATCTAATGTCTATAATAGCGGAAATATTATGACACGATTACCAAATAACAAGAATTAATCAGTTAAACGTCAATTTTATTGATAAACTTCAAATCTCCAGTTTGACAAAGCTTCGCTACTCAGAGCACCAAAGTTACAAATGAATGAGACGAGCTAGCTATATAGTAGTCCAAGTTCGCTAGAGATAGCATGAGTTCGGGCGAACTTGACATAGTCAAGTTCGGCCGAACTTGACTTCATAAAATCATTCTCAAGCGAACTTGCTACCAAACTATATAAATACTTGATTTTGCTAGCCTATTCACATCTAATCTATACATACTCGATATAAGACTAAGACATAGACATTCTGCACCAACAGCAAATCGCCTTGTTTGCATCGTGAGTGTCTTCAAGTCTTCAAGTGTATTGAGAAGTACACTTACCAAAATGGACAACGCCTTTCCAAGGGGACACCTTGAGAAGTACATGATCACCCACATTAAATTCCAAGGGCTTGTGTCTTTCGTCAGCGTAACTCTTTTGTTGGCTTTGTGCTTTGAGGAGATTCTCATGTATTTGTAAGATCTTGTTCGTTGTCTCTTGTTGGTGACGAATGTCTATATCTTAGTCTTATATCGAGTCTGTATAGATTAGATGTGAATAGGCTAGCAAAATCAAGTATTTATGTAATTGTTGGTCAAGTTCGTTGGTCAGGTGCTTGTAATGTCAAGTTCGGCCGAACTTGACGAGTCAAGTTCGACCGAACTTAGTCATCCACCAGCGAACTTGAACTCCTATAAATAGCTAGCTTGAGTTTTTCATTTGTAACTTTTGGTGCTCTGTGTAGCGAAGCTCTGTCAATTTGGAGACTTGAAGTTTATCAATAAAATTGATGTTTAACTGATTAATTCTTGTTATTTGATAATCATGTCATAATATTTCCGCTATTATGGACATTAGATATCAAATCTAGGTTCCTATGCTATCAGGATAGGTCCTACAAGTGGTATCAGAGTTAGAATAGCCTGATTTGATTGATATCAAGACAAGAACAACTCTAATTCTACTCCATTCTTCTTATTTTCTTAACTTTTACACTAAAATGAAGAATTTACGGGCAAATTCTGTCCAAATTTGAGTATGTCATGTTAAATACATCATAGATAAACCCTGAGAATTTGGAGATTAAAATCAAACAAATTGATACCAAATTGTTGAAAACTCATGTTTGAAAAACCCATTATGATCGAACTTATAAGCCAAGTTCGCTTGAACTTGACTTAGAAAATCACTTTTTGAGTATTTTTCTATCAAGTTCGCTCGAACTTGAGGGTTTTTTGAGGAAATTTTTATTAAGTCCGATCGAACTTGCATTTCTTTTCTTTGATTTTCTTCAAGTTCGCTCGAACTTGAGCAATTTCATTGAAAGTTATATCAAGTTCGCCCGAACTTGCAAAGTTTTTCTTCCAAACTCAGGTGTAAGTACGCTCGAAGTTATCTCAGAATTTTTTAAATCAAGTCACACAAGTTCGACCGAACTTGTGTGAGAACTGAAATTCTTCATTCACCCACTACAAGTTTGACCGAACTTGTAGTAAGTCTAATTGTTTTCAAAGTTTGAACGTGTTTTCAGTGTACGTGTGTCGATATTCGTGATGGATGATCTTTAGAGAGCGTTTATGTCAGGAGTGGGTACGTCCAATGCTAATGTGATACATCAAGTTAACGTAGACAACGAGGTGGGCACGTCTGTTAAACCTCCGAAGTTAATGAGTATGGACGAATACGAGGGATGGAAGGAGAAGTTCAGTTATTGGGTTCAGGCCATGCATTTCCAAAGCTGGGTGGCTATTAAGAGAGGTTATGTCGTTCCGTTAGACGAAACTCAGCAAGTTCTAGAGAAGTACAAGTATTCCTCGCAACAAAAGGAAGAATATATCACTGAAAAGAAGATGATTAGCCTCATTCAACAGTCTGTTAAAGAATATATTCTGATCTAGTTGCCCGAATACACGATTGCTAGAGAACTTTGGTTATCACTGCAAAAGAAATACCAAGGAAGCGCAGAGATGATCAAGAGTAAAAAAGCTCTTATCTTGAAGGAATTCGATATTTTTACTATGTTGAAGGGTGAGACAATGAAACAGATGATTGAACGTTTTTGTCATCTGAAAGTTCAAATGAGGACACACGGTCTTGAGAAGACAGAACCAGAATATATTGATTAAGCTTGCAGATGCGTTACCTGACGGAAAATGGACTACCTATCTCATGGTATTGAAAGAAAGTCCGAATTGGGAATTCTTCAAGCTGGCTACATTCATCGACAAACTCGAAGGTCATGAGATGGAACTTCTAAAGATTGCAAAGTCGAAGAACGCTAACATTGTTCAAGATTTCGGTCTATATTACAAGAACGGAATTCAGGACAGCGTTGCAAGCCCAAAGATTCAAAAACATTTAGTGCGAATATGAATTCTTCGAATCATTCTCCACAGAATCAAAATCAATCATATCCACTATATGATCAAAGTCCACAGAGTTCTTCTTTTTCAAGCACAGGGTCAAATTCTTCATATCAGAGTTAAGCAAATCAGAATCAACAAACGAATTCTGATTCAAATGTATACAAGTGTAACATTGCTGTAAACTTAAACAATGTTGTTTCTGAGCAAGTTGCTAAACAACACATGACTCTTCTCGCTACAGTTCTAGAATTGTATGAAGTCTGGTGGCCGGGAAGATTGGCAATCCAGAAATGACCGCCGAAGACTACGATCTGGTGGACGAAGAAGAACTTGTGCTGATGGATATAAAATTGTCTTTAGCTCATTCAAAGGGTGACAAAGTTTGTTGCACTCACAGGTCGAGATATCGGAAATTCAAGCAACAAGCTAGGGTCGACAAAACAAAGGTCACCTGTTTTAGATGTCGACAGAAAGGGCATTTCAAGAGAGAATGCAAAAATCCTGAAGCAACGGGCAATCAGAGTCCATTTAGAGTTGGCAACGAATACTACAAGAAGTTGCTACAGTATAAACCATTTCCGAAGAAGACTCAAGTTGATATTCAAGAAAAATCATCCAACAATACCGAGAAAGCGTTGGTTGCTACCAACGAAGATGATGGTTTTGATTGGAATTCTTATATTGGTAAGAAAACAGGAGTTGCATTAATGGCTGAAATTGTCGAAGATACATCTGCGGAGGAAGCAGCTCTGGAGAATGTTCTACTTGAACAATATCTGCAACAACAAGAAGAAGAGGAAACTTATCTTCACATGAAGACACAAGGCATTTTACCTACTAACTCAACTTCTAGTTTTGCAGGTAACTTTGATGAAAGTTCTCAGGAGCAAGTGGTTGAAAAGAAATCGATTGATAAAGAAGTTATTGATATAACTCAAGAAATGAATGCTGAAAACCTCACTGACATTGCCAATAAAGCTATCATGGTGAATCTAACCAAGGTAGGTCCAGAGGTAAAGATAGTCGAAAAGGAAGTTGTCAAAATGCAAGTTGTGGAGGTTGAAAAGCCTTGCACAAAATGTACCGAGCCATGTGCTAAATGTGCCAAAAAATCACAAATTATCGCTGAACTCAATGTGCATAATGAACGTTTTAAATTTGACTATCGCACAATGAAGGAAGCGTATGGCAGAATGAAAGATGATTATGGCAGACTCGATAGAAATAATATTGAACAACACGGCACTGTGAGGATGCTAAAAGGGACAGTAATGGATAAACAAAAAGCAATAAATGTTTACATTAACACCATTGCTGAAACCAAACAACAACTCCAGGATATGAAAATTGAAACAGAACGTGTTCAACAACTTTTAAGAAGTTACACAACTAACGCTTATATCATCGATCATATTCTTCCCACGATTTCGTCGGAAGAAAATGATAAAAAAGTCTAAAAAGAAAAATGGTAGAGAATACATCAATGTTCCACCACCCCTATGCGAGAAATACTGTCACAAAACTGTTGATGGGATGGATAAGGCACTCAACATTGAGTTATTATCTGAAAAGAAAAATGAGTTGCCGGACAACATTAATGTAATCTATACTACATCAGATGATGGCAATAATGCGGTGGTTAAAAATGTGGTTGAAAACGTTTTGAATGATTCTGATGATGGCAGCTTTAAGAGCGCTACCTCGAGTTCGAACAGTTCTGACACAAAATCCGAAGATGGCGATACATCATCAGAAGATGGCCTATGTGATGATCCTAACGTTGTCATGTACAAGGTTAAGGAATCTGATAGACTATACTTTGATGACAGTTTTTCGATTTCGGAATGTCAAAGAAGAACAATTGGATAAACTGTTCAAACTAGTTAAAGTTTCATCAGAGGACCTGGAGAAGAATGAAAAGAAATTATATTCTAAACCCAAAAGAAATTACAATAACTACCGGGGAAATGGTGGTGATCATCCGGAAAACCGGAGAGCTGGGTTGGGTTTAGATGTAGAAGAAGAACCAATTAAGAAAAAGTCACCATTTCACGAGTACAAAGATAAAAACATGAAATCCGTTTATGGGACAAGCACGGTTCAAGAAGAAAGCTTGATTGGAAAATAATCAAACGATGAGTTTAAGAAAGCAAAAGAACTTCGAGATAAGGCCAAAGCTGCAAGTGGTGTAAAATCCACTAGTGGACATTCACATGATGATCGGACTTGCTTCAAGTGTAATGAAGTTTGTCATATTGTACGGAAGTGTCCGAAATCTAAGCCGACCTATCTTCGAAGGAAGGAAAGTTTTGATGTTGTAAAACCAAAGCAACCAGAGTTTGTAAAACCTGTCACGATTTTGAAATGAATTGAATCAAAACCTGAAGTTAAATCTAAAACTGAAAAGAAATTTGAAAATTCAACTTTCGATAAAGGTGAAACTTCCAGGGCAAACGAAACAAAGTTTTACATCAAAAAGGCAAACATAAAATCACAAGCCTGGATTGGTAAGAAAAAGTCAACAACATCTGAGGTTATAAAGTCTGAGCTTGTTAAGACTGATAACAAGAAAGAATCAAAATATGAGATCAAAACCGAAACTGTCAAATCAACAAAAGGTAAAAAGAAAGTGAACTTTGAAAATGTAATTGACAGTGAAGGCTCACATGGAGATTATGAGGATGATTACCAAGTTTTTTATCCCAAACCCAAGACCAAGAAGGCTTGGGTCATGCTGTTTAACCAGATTTTAATATGCAGGGGCTCCAAAGATCCGTTCTTTCAAAGTGGATTTTGGATAGTGGAGCGTCCAGACATATGACAGGGATGAAAGCTCTTTTGTTCGACATAAAAGCTATTAACGGCTGATATGTTGAATTTGCCGGTAATCCAGGTGGAATGATTGTCGCCGAGGGAAAACTCTCCAATGGCGTAGAATCGTTTGATCGAGTGAACTACATTGCTGAGCTTGAGAACAATCTTCTGAGCATTTCGCAGATTTGTGACAAACAGTTCACAGTGCATTTCAACGATAAAGAATGTATGATTTTAAAGTCGGGTTTCAAAATACCTGATGATTGGATTCTCATGCGCGCCCCACGCGAGAACGATTTATATGTCTTAGATATGGGCGTCGCTACCACATCATCAAAATCAGCTCAATGTTTTGTGGCGAAAGCTACAGAGAAAGATTCTATTCTTTGGCATCGGAAAATGGGGCACATTCATTTACGAAAAATGAATTTTCTGGTACATAACGATCTGGTTGAGGGTGTTAATCTTCGGAGCTTCCATATGACTGATCACTGTCTAGAATGTAAAAAGGGGAAGCAGATCAAAAAGTCACATCCGAAGAAGATTCTAAATTCAATTAAGCTGCCGCTTGAACGTCTCCATATGGACTTATTTGGTCCTGTGAACGTCCGAAGTATTTCAGGAGACCTATACTGCTTAGTTGTCACTGATGATTATTCGCGTTATTCATGGGTTTTCTTCCAAGAATCAAAAGATGAAAGAAACTCGAAAATTTATATCATCTCCCTGTCAGACGAATCCGCATTGACAACTGCATGGAATTCAAGAACAATAAGATGAAAGAATTTTGCAACGCCAGGGAATTCTGCATGATTTTTGTGCACCCTATACTCCGCAACAAAATGGTGTAGCTGAGAGGAAGAACAAAACTTCAATCGAAACAGCAAGAACCATGCCTGTAGACTCGAAACTTCTTCTTAGCTTCTGGAGTGAGGCAGTTGCAGCGGCTTGCTACACACTAAACAAGGTCTTAACTGTCAAACCATCCAAAAAGACATGTTTTGAAATGATAAATCGAAGGAAACCAAATTTGAAGTATCTAGAGCCATTTGGTGCGCCATGTACTGTAATCGATCAAGATGGTAAATTCGGGGCCAAATCGCCGGAAGGTTTCTTTGTCGGGTATGCGAGTCCGTTAAGAAGAGTATATGTTCCCTCTTTGAGAAAGGTAATTGAAACACAACATGTGGATTGCTTTAACTATACGGATCCTATTCAAAGAAGAGGCGACGCATGGCTGTTCTACTATCAAGATCTTTGGAAGTCATTCGACTTGCCGGAAGAACCGTCTGAAGAAGAAATTCCAGCGTTATATTATCTTCAACAGTCGGTGAATCAGGAATAAATCATTAGACCAATTGTGGTTAATCAACCCACGTTGGATACTTCGTCTTCCGAAGCAGGTCCGAGTAATAGCAGTGTTCAAGTTGAAAACATTTCTGAAGCAGAATTAACACCTGTTATAACTCCATCGAATGATTCTTCTGAACCAGAAAATGCAACAACGGTGCCATGTATGCCTCAGAATCAGAATTCTGACTCTGATGAAGCGCCGACATTTGATGCTGATGGTGAATCCTCATCAGATGAAGAAGTTGAGCAGATATCCCACATGTTAAATCAATCTGCTAGCCCGAGCAATCAGAACGAAGCTTCATCTAGTGCTCCTAATGTTGATCTGAATATCTCAAATCAACAAAGCTCAGTTGATGTTCCTAGCGAAGAAATGCCAAGATCATATTCTTACCATCCTTCAACGAATATTATAGGTGAATTACAAACTGGTGTGCGTACACGAAGCCAAATCAATAAAGCACTTAGTTGTTTCTACACTGGAGTTACTCCTACTCAAGACTACTGCTACTATTCATGTTTCATTTCTCAAATAGAGCCAAAAACAGTGAATGAAGCTCTAGGTGACGAGAACTGGGTAATAGCAATGCAAGAGGAACTGTTACAGTTCGAGAAATTGGGAGTTCGGAAGCTTGTAGACTTACCACCGAAGCAGAAAGCTATAAATACGAAGTGGGTCTTCAAGTGTAAAATGGATGATTGAGGAGTGATTGTCGGAAACAAAGCTCGGTTGGTTGTCAAAGGTTTCCACCAGCAAGAGGGTATTGACTACACATAAGTTTATGCACCGGTTGCATGATTAGATTCAATCTGCATTTTCCTAGCGTTCGCAGCTTGGAATGGGTTTAAGGTGTACCAGTTGGATGTAAAATCCACATTTCTCTATGGTAAACTACGCGAACAAGTGTACGTCGGCCAACCACCGGGGTTCGTCGATCCGCTAAACAAGAACAAAGCTTATCTCCTAGACAAAGCCTTATAGGGATTACACCAAGCCCCGAGAGCTTGGTACGAGTCGTTATCGCAACATCTCGTTGGAAACGGCTTTACAAGAGGCTCAGTGGATAGTACATTGTTTACCAGAGAAGTCGGGTCTCATCTAATCATCGTACAAATCTATGTGGATGATATCATCTTTGGTTCAACAGATGATAGTCTTTGCAAAGAGTTCGAAAAGATCATGAAGAAGAAATTCGAGATGTCCTCCATGGGTGAAATGAAATTCTTCCTCGGATTACAGGTCGACCAGTTACCAGACGGCATATTCATTCATCAAACAAAGTATGTTCACGATATTTCAAGAAGTTTTGAAATGGATAGCTCGAAGCCGCTTTCGACTCCGCTGGCACTGAATCATGAGATTTGCATTGACGAGACTGGAACCAAAGTTGATGATACACTCTATCGATCGATGGTAGGATCTCTGATGTATCTGGCGGCATCTTGTCCATATATCATGTATCCTACCTGCCTATGCGTGAGATACCTGTCCAGTCCTCAAGTGTCACACATGCAGATAGTCAAGCGAATATTCCGATACTTGAAGGGATGTCCAAGCACCGGCTTGTGGTATCCAAAGAATGACAATTTTGATCTAACGAGATACGCTGACTCGGACTTCGGTGTGGACAAGTTGAACTCTAAATCTACGATTGCCGGTTGCCAGTTCTTCAGAACTCTTTTGGTAACATGGCAATGCAAGAAACAGACCACGGTCTCTGTCTCTACCCGTGAGGCAGAATACATTTCTGCTTCCAGCTGTTGTTCTCAAATCCTCTGGATTCAACAACAGATGAGGGATTCTGGTCTGCAATTTCTTGATAAGCCTTTATTTGTAGATAATAAGGCAGCGATCGATATCACGAAAAATCTTGTTCTTCACTCACGCACAAAACACATTGAAATTTGTTATCACTTCATTCGTGACTGCTACGAAAATAAGTTGGTGCGAATAGAAAAAAATCCACACCGATGAAGAAAAGGCTGATTTTTATACCAAAGCATTTCCTTTAACAAGATTTAAATATCTAATGAGGCTTAACAGTATTAAAAATTTGCTTACAGGTGCGGAGGCTGAGGTTGAATACGGATCGGACGACGAGTTCACGTGATCCACATTGGTTTGTCATATCTTTCTAGATTAGTATGTCTTAAAAATCTAAAATACAACAATATGTTTTTGATTTTAGGTGGAGAAATATTTGAGAAAATACAAAAACATATGAAAAATCTCAAAAGTACAAAAACATTGAAAAAGACAAAAAGAATTCGGTGTCACAAAAGAAAATGATAGTACATCAGTGGACTATCATAGTATGCTAAAGAAATGTAAAGTTTAAAAGCGATGAAAAAGTCTTACTATGGATGTGTTGATAGACTTTACACGTTCAGTAAATTGTTTCTGAGATATAAACTAAATTTCGCAACTGCTTAAATTAACTTGTAGTTTAACACATCTTGGATATGTGGACTTAGAACTCCGAAATTTCGATTGAAGGGTTGCCTGATTCTGAGATACGAGGTCTTTATAGATAGTTGATATCTGGGGTATTATAGAAGTTCTTCTGATTTTGCGGAAGCAATAACCTAGAACTTCTATAATACTTTATGCTATAAACCCTAAAAACTGCATGCAAACTTGAAAAGAATCGAAAAATCTAATCATTGCAGTGCTGAAAATATTCCTTAAAAGGAACACACCTAAAGACGAGCCTTCATCTCTTTGTCTGTACGGTAGTACTAACCTGAGCTCTCAAGGCCTCGCATAACCCAGAGACAGATATCAGTTATGCTATATTCACCTGTAAGATGAAATCTAGGGAATCTGGATTCGGGAGTATATTCAAGAAGTAGGAACCATAGATAAGTCAAGTTTCATAATTCATACCTAACATATCTTAGAACAATTGAGAAATGTGATGAAGTTAACGGACAAACATATCGACAATCTAGGTAAATGAGTTTAAAACTTAAAGTCATCTAAAGGTCAACGGTATTGGTGATATGTCTCAAACAACTGATATGATCCTTAGACACGAATTCACAAAAATATGTCTGTAAATATGTTTGTACATAGTTTACCTTGTTCTGTACATAGTTTATCTGCTTTACAGATTAAAACCAAAAAGATTTTTAGAGTGTTTTAGCATAAATTTACAAAAATACAAAAAGATTTTGTTTCTACATTGTTTTCAGCAAACCGATGTTGGAGAACGGGTCTTCGAAGTCTGGTAAGGTGCTAAACTGGTGGGAATCTAATTGACAACAGGCTGGGAGCTAATATGTAAAACCAGAAAAGCCAAAACGATAAAAAGTTCATTAATTTGAAACTTTGTTTTGAAAAAGTCAATAGCTTGTTCATAACGGGTCAAACCGGGGTCATTAACTTGGACTCGGCAGACAAATCGGTTAACCAAGGTCATTAGCTTGGACTTGGTCAACTGAGTGGATTTTCAGAACTGGTAAAATGAGAAAAGTTCAGGGACTAAAATTACAAAATCTTGAAAGTTTGAAACTTGGTTTAGGCAAGTTCGGCCGAACTTGCTTAAAAGATCAGAAGTTTATATTGAAACAAGTTCGACCAAACTTGTCTTGAAATTGTTGAGATTGATTCAAGTCCGACCGAACTTATCATGGACTAATATAACATGGGCTTACAAGTTCGCCCGAACGTGCTAGGTATATATATAGCATGTAAGTTCGGCCGAACTTCATTATCATAGATCTGAAAACCCTGAGCGAACTTGGCGATTTTGAGAGATTTGAGTAAATTGCAAAGAATTTGTCGTTATACTGCCAAAATTTTGATTGCTTTAGGTGATTAGCACATCTAGTGCAATGGAAGAGGTGAGGAAGTGATTTGATCTATGAATTGTACTTAAAACGTTTAAATTAGATCTGAAAGTGATAAATCTGGTAGATCTAGATAGTATATGGACAAATTGGACTTATAATTGTAGTAAACATAAAAAAACTGACCACGTAATGCAAGTATTGACGTAAAACATTTAGCACGCATTTCAAGAAAATTACAAATTTATTACAAACAATTTTGTCAAGTTCGCCCGAACATGTCACAACACATGTTCAAGAAAAACAACATAAGTTCGGGCGAACTTATTGTTAAAACAATTCAAATTTTATTTTCTTAAGTTCGAGCGAACTTCCTAGACGTAAAACATTTAGCACTAGATGTGCTAATCACCTAAAGCTTTGTCAAGGGTAATACAAGTATTGACGTAAAACATTTAGCCATCGGAAGTTCCAAACCCCTACAAGCTTCCTTGACGTAAAACATTTAGCACTAGATGTTTTACGTCAATACTTGTATGTATAATTGTGCTAAATGCTTTCCGATGGCTAAATGTTTTACGTCAATACTTGTATAATTGTATTACCAGTTCCAGCGCGGGTAATCACGATGGATTTTTATAAGTTCCACAATACTTGTATTACCCTTGACAAGACGCTGTGTCCATCGCTCAAGGAGTATGATAGTATTCTAAAGTTTTTAAAGGACTGTCTCATACATCGTGCTATCACTGAAAGAACTGTGTCCTATCGATCGCACATTTATCATTTCTGGATGAATGCAAGTCTTAATGAAGATAAGAAGACTATTAGCTCGTCAGTTCAAGTTGGAAACGAGAATAAAGATATCACGGTCACTGAAGATGATATCCGAAGAATCTTACAGTTCAACGACGACAAAGATGATCCAATTTTTCTTGATGAGAAGATGGTTCGTGGATGTTTTTATAGAATGAGCTACAAAGGAAGTGTTAACAAGTCTACACTGAAGAAAGGGGAAGTTCCAAACCCGTACAAGCTTCTC
The DNA here is from genome assembly GCA_947069175.1 of Scalesia atractyloides. Classification (NCBI taxonomy): domain Eukaryota; kingdom Viridiplantae; phylum Streptophyta; class Magnoliopsida; order Asterales; family Asteraceae; genus Scalesia; species Scalesia atractyloides. The sequence continues at coordinate 44,321,841 of CAMTDV010000019.1, read as the reverse complement.
ATGCATGCAATTATACATACTTTTAACCATCGGAAAGCAGGTCTCGATGACGTCCAAGACTATATGGCTTGCATGGCTACGACGTTGATCTTGAAAAAGTCGTATAACTATTCAAAGCTCGTGTTTACTTACATGTCAAAGAATATGGAAGATTCTAGACTGTGTTTGTATCCAAGATTTGTGTATATGCTCATCGATGAGAAGTTTACAGATATTGCACGAGATCCAAATGACATTCTATACTTTAGTCATCTTGATGAAACTACTGTGAAGAAGTTGATCAAGTTCAGAAGCAGGATTCAGCACCAGTTGCAAAACCACTGTTTGGAGCATTGAAAGATGAAAATTATGTTGCACCTGCTGGAAATAAGTGGAGGAATGACGGTAGTGGTGACGAAAAAGAGCTAAATGCTGAAAAGGAATGGTTTGCGACATTCAAGCCTAAAGCTCAAAGCGAACGGTTTTTGAAAGCTGAAGTCAAGAAGAAAAAGAAACGTGCATCTAAAAAAGCAGACACTATGCTAATCTATGAAGAAGAGCCAGAAAATGTGCAAACAGAGGCTGGATCTAGTGCAGCAGTTGTGATTGAAAGCCAAGTAGCAGAAAAGACAACTCAAGAGAACGATGTAATATCTGCAACATCAGAGAATGATGATGATAGTGATGATTCGCTGAAGAAAGAAACTAAAAAATCAATAGCAGAAAAAGAAGCCGAAAAAGTCAAAGAAATTGATGCTGGCTATGATCCCGAGCAAGAAAAAGAATCTGATGAAGAGAGACCGAAAAAGAAAGCGAAACGAACAAAGTCTTCAGTAACTGAGATATCTAAGAAGACTACAGGGTCTCCAAAAACTAAGGGCAAAAACACAAAGAAAGCCCAGAAACCAGCAAGTGGTCGTTACGTTGGGAATTCAAAGAGCACAGAAGTCACACAAGAACCATCTGGTGCACAGGAGAAAGGAGTCACACAAGAACCTCCTACACAAGAACCTCCTGTTGTTATTACAGCTGAAGCAGAACGTCCAGGAGTTACACAAGAACCTCCTGAGACTGTTTTACTTGAAGTTCTAGTCATTCAATCTCCGGACCCTCCAACGACTTCTCATTTTGAAAGTTCAACTCCAAAGAAGTCTACTCCAAAAGATACCCCTAAAATCGATACCAAAAAATCCAAAGTCAAAGATATTTGGTGATATTCCAATGTGCTGGTGGATCTTCAGGATTTAGATGATTTCTTTCAAGAAACAGATGATGATGTTCTAGAAAAGGGTGTAAAGACTCTGGAAGATTGAATATCGAAGAATGAGTTAGAAAAGGCTGAGTTAGAGAAGCTGGTGAAACAAAGTGAAGTTGAAAAGGAGATTATGTCTGACAAGGTGAAATTTCTTGAAGGCGATAGAGGATATTTGAAAGCGTTTGTTGAAAGTCTGCCGGAAGCGAATGAAAGATTGATCAAAGAGATTGCAGAGCTTCGATCTGAAAGGGAAATGAATGATAGACGTTTCAACAGACTGCAAAAGGTTCTGACAAACAGTTTAGGGATTGATTTTGCCGCAGAATATGAACGTTTAGATCTTCAAGAAGCGAAAGAGAAAGCTGAAAAAGAGCTAGCTGAACAATGTAAGGGAAAGCACGTGATCGAAAGTATGCCAGAGATCACTGAACCTATGAAAGAGATAGAGTCTACAAAAGCTTCTGAGTCCGAGATTTCTAAGGTTGACGAATCTGTCAAGCCTTCTGATACTGTAACTTTTACTGAAGAAAAAGTCAATGATGAAGCTGAAGATGAGGAAAAAGATGATGAACCACCAAAGGATGATCCTAAAGATGATTCTGACCATGATGGAGGAAATGATGATGATCCAAGTGGTACAGGGGTGAAGGTGGTTGATGCAACAATGAATGATGAGTTTGATTTTACCTCACTGATGGATGATGAATCGAACAGAATAGACGATCAAAATCAGGGGGAGTCAGGGCAAGCAGGGCCGACCGATGAAGTTGATATATCTAATGCTTTGCACAGCCTGTTGCTGCAGTTCTGATAAAGCCTTTGATACTTATGGAACATAATGTCGAGGAAGGTGAGTTCGTGCACAACTATTCTAAAGAAGATTTAGCAAAGTTGATCGACGTTGATGCAGAATCACTTGATTTTGATTTCGAAGAGGAGGTACTAAATGTGAATACGTTTGAGCCTAATGAGTATCATTATCAACGTAGATATGAGGCAGATGAAAACAAAACGTTATTGTTGAAGATTGGTCCTCTGACGACGAGAAAGATGAAGCTGAGTAGTATGTCGGTCCTAATACAGATAGTTTTCCTACTTTCGAGGAGATGTACAAACAGCTGAATGAGGATATGCTGAAAGAAAAGATAGAAGAATCGATACGTGATGGAAAAGTTCCTAAACCAATGACAAAGGAGGAGATGGCTCAAGCTAAAAAGTCCTGGTTCAAAGAAATTCCACGTGATCGAAAGTTTCGACGTCCTCTAGCAATCTTTACCAGAGACAAAGATGTGTCGTTGGGAGATATTCTAAGCTGGGGGTGGTTTAAAGAGCTGAACGTGTATGCCATCAAACGTGAATTTGGAGTTCAATACTTCAAATATCTGGAAGATTTCAAGACACTTCCTTATTGGGATGTAGAGGAACTTGTTCAAACAAGGAATGTTACATACCACATGAAGTTCATTGGTCAATTACTATGGAAAATAATCAAGTTTGAAGCTACAAAGGGCTTTAGATATTGGAAGCCTTTCATCCCGAAGCGTCGTATCAAGACTAAAAAGAAGACTCGGGAGAAAGTTATTACACTGATCATGACACGCCCGAGAGCGATGAGGAACATGCCTTTGATGTCGATCGAACAGAATTTTATCTGTTGTTTAAGTGGTGGCAGATTGATCCAACTACTTGTGAAGCAGTGATCGTATTACGATTTGAAGATCTGGATATTACTAAAGAGAGAGTTGAAATGTTTGGGGTTGAAGGTCTGAGAGGGCTTTGGAGAACGATAAGGATACTAGACCCGATGTGGCTAGTCAATTTCTCAAAAGAAGACATCAAGTGTTTGTTCTACAACAAGATTGTTTTCAAAGAACGTGAAAAAGAACAAGCAATGCAATATCAGAGGGTCGTGAATGTATGCTATGCACATGAAGTTAACTCTGGTAGGATGTGGGAATCAACCTGGAGGGATCTTGAACAGGTAGAGTTTTTGAAAGAAGAGAAGCGTATCGAAGAGATTAATGAAAGATGTAGGGCGACAAGGCTCAGAAGGTTCCAATTTATGACTAAAGTGCCACCTACTGATCAGACACCAGATCCAAAGCTTGAAAGACGATAGAAGCCGTACAAAAACTTCTTTGGGCGTTAACGTTAAAGTTTTATTAAAGACAGAGTGTTGAAGACGGATAAAAGACAAACACTATATCCAAGGGGGAGTCTGTTGGTACAGAATGTTTATGTCTTAGTCTTATATCGAGTCTGTATAGATTAGATGTGAATAGGCTAGCAAAATCAAGTATTTATGTAATTGTTGGTCAAGTTCGCTGGTCAGGTGCTTGCAATGTCAAGTTCGGCCGAACTTGACTAGTCAAGTTCGCCCGAACTTAGTCATCCACCAGCGAACTTGAACTCCTATAAATAGCTAGCTTGAGTTTTTCATTTGTAACTTTTGGTGCTCTGTGTAGCGAAGCTGTGTCAATTTGGAGACTTGAAGTTTATCAATAAAATTGACGTTTAACTGATTAATTCTTGTTATTTGGTAATCATGTCATAATATTTCCGCTATTATGGATATTAGATATCAAATCTAGGTTCCTATGCTATCAGGATCAGTCCTACATCTCTTGTATTAGCTCTGGACCAGTGATATGTACGTCTCCAATCTCGTGCCAACAAATAGCCGAATGACACTTACGATCATACAATGCTTCAAATGGAGCCATTTGAATACTGGCGTGATAACTATTATTGTACGAGAATTCAACCAAGTGCGAATCCCAATTGCCGCCAAAATCGATTACGCATGACCGAAGCATATCCTTCAAGGTTTGGATAGTACGCTCGGTTTGATCATCAGACTGAGGATGAAAGTGGTGCTAAGATTAAGCTGAGTTCCAAGGGCAGATTGGAAAGTTTGCCAAAGGCGAGAGGTGAAACGAGCATCGCAATCAGAAATAATATCAAGAGGAGTACCATGACGACTAATGATTTCATCCGTGTAGATACGAGCTAATTTCACGAATAGCGAGAAAATGCGCGGATTTGGTCAATCGGTCAATGATGACCCAGATGCTGTCATGACCAGACGAAGTACGAGGCAATTTCGTGATGAAATCCATGGCTATGCTCTCCCGTTTCTAGACAGGAATTTCTGGTTGTTTGAGCAAACTAGAGGGGCGTTGATGTTCCGCCTTGACTTTGGAACACGTAAGGCATTTGGACACGTAGAGAGCGATATCACATTTCATTCCAGGCCACCAATAGGATGCACGTAAATCATGGTACATCTTATCAGCTCCAGGATGAACGGAGTATCGGGATTTGTGGGCTTCATCCATCAAGGTAGTCTGAAGATTGAGACGAACGGGAATCCAATACGACTATGGTAGTAAAGAATACCATCAGGCTTAGCTTCGAGTGGGTTTTCGACTCCAGAATTCAATTCGCTATCGAGGTTACCCTCGTTAATGACGGTAAATTGTGCTTGTCGAATCAACTCATTGAGTCTTCCCACGATTTGGTAGCAATGAACACTCTTAACATGAGTCTTACGACTAAGTGCATCGGCCACAACATTCACCTTACCAGGATGGTAGCGAATATCACAGTCGTAGTCGTTTAACAATTCTACCCAACGATGCTGACGCATGTTGAGTTCCTTTTGATCAAAGATATATTGGAGGCTCTTATGGTCGGTGAAGACCATACATTTCGTACCATAAAGGTAGTGTCACCAAATCTTTAATGCAAAAACAACTGCACCAAGTTCAAGGTCGTGAGTAGTATAGTTTTTCTCATGAATTTTGAGTTGTCTCGACGCGTAAGCGATTACTTTGTCTCGTTGCATGAGAACGCAACCAAGACCCTGGTTAGAGGCATCGCAATACACGACGAAATGTCATTCCCATCGGGGAGAGTGAGGATAGGAGTATTACAGAGCATGTCCTTGAGCGTTTGGAAAGACTCCTCTTGTTCGGGACCCCAAACAAAAGGTTTATCTTGTTGAGTCAACGAAGTCAAAGGGACGGCAATCTTGGAGAAATTCGAGATGAAACGACGATAATACTAGCTAGGCCAAGGAACGAACGAATTTCAGAGGGCGACTTAGGTGTAATCCCATTCTTCACAGCTTCTATCTTTGCAGGGTCAACATGAATACCGAGTTCATTGACGGCGTGACCTAAGAATTGAACCTCTTTTAGCCAAAATTCACACTTGGAGAATTTGGCATAAAGACGTTCGGTTTGCAATAGCTGAAGAATGAGACGCAAATGTCGTCCATGCTCTTCTTTCGTCTTGGAGTAGATTAGGATATCGTCGATGAACACAATGACAAAATGATCGAGAAAAGGCTTACACACGCGGTTCATGAGATCTATGAACACTGTAGGTGCGTTGGTCAAACCAAATGGCATGACTACGAACTCATAGTGTCCATAACGTATGCGAAAGGCAGCTTTGGGTACATCTTCCTCGGAAAACCGAAGCTGATGATAGACAGAACGGAGATCGATCTTCGAAAAGCACTTCGCGCCTTGCAATTGATCGAAAAGATCGTCAATACGAGGAAGTGGATAGCGGTTTTTGACTGTGACCTTGTTGAACTCATGATAGTCAATACACATGCGGAATGATCCATCTTTCTTTTTGACGAAGAGAACTGGAGCGCCCCAAGGAGAGGTACTAGGGCGTATAAAGCCTTTATCAAGAAGCTCGTGAAGCTGGCTTGATAGCTCTTGCATTCCGAGGGTGCTAAGCGATAGGGAGCTTTCGCAACAGGAGTTGCGCCGGGGATAATATCAATATGAAATTGACAGCTCGAGGAGGCGGAGGACCAGGAAGATCCTCAGGGAAAACAGAAGGAAACTCACAAACGACAGGAACATCACTTTTGTTAGGACCTTTGTCCTTCTTTTCCACAATATGGGCGAGAAAGGCAAAGTACTCCTTACGCAAGTACTTGTTCGCTTTAATGCACGACATAAGCTTGAGACCTTTAGAAGGTTTCTCGCCATAGACGTGTAGAGAATCACCTTGAGGAAGAGGGAGGCGAATAAATTTCTCGGAACAAACAACTTCGGCACGAACTCGCATAAGCCAATCCATGCCTACTATGATGTCGAAAGTACCCATTTGCGGCAATGAGAACAATCGTTAAGAATCAAAGAGCAACCAGAAAGAACATAATCAACGGAGATGGTTTTACCATTAGCGACTTCGACAGCGATAGGATTAGGCATTTTAGATCGTTCGCACTTAAGCAAGGGTTCAAATTCTAGAGATACAAAGCTTCTATCGGCTCCAGTATCAAATAGGCATGTAGCATAAATATGGTTCACAGGGAACATACCAGTAATGACGTCGTTAGAGCTTTGGGCTTGAGCAGAGGTAAGCATGAAAGCTCGTCCTTTAGCAGGCTTATGTTGCTGTTTGCTGCTGTTGCTGATGCTGCTGGTTAAGAAGAGGGACAGACATTGGCGAGATGATTGAGATCACCACATTTGTAACATGCTCGCACAAGAGCATTCTGACGTTGGGGTGGAGTTTGGTTTGGGTTAGGGTTAGGGTTAGGGAAAATGGCTTGGTTGCTTTGGGTTTGGCGACAATGGCTAGAAAGATGCCCCATCCTATTAAAGTTGGCGCACTTTCGACATGGGGTGGAAGGGAGATGGTGATAGGTGCAACGATCACACCTAGGCCAAGTGCCGGTGTAGCTTCGTTTGGGTGGATCGTTTTTTTTTTTGGGTGGAGGAGATGGCATTTAAAGGCGTAGGGGTAGGCGGAGTGACAACCGTGTTGTTTTGAACTAAAGCCTTCTGCTTCTGGTTCTTGAGGTTTTTTTTGGTTTGAGGGGGAGGTGATTCGGTAGCGGTGGTGGTATTGGCAGTGGCTTGATGCGCATGCTTCATAGGAACCTTGTCGTAGGCTCCCTGAAGGATGCAGTTGTGGTTAAGCTGGATGGTTATGCTAAAGGCTTCTTCGAGGGTTCTTGGGTTTGCGGCTACTACGTGATTCATGATCACAAGCGAAAGCGAACGAATAAGCTTAGCTATCGCTTTGGGAACAGTATCCACCTGTCTAGGATAGACGATACTCAATTGTTTGAAGTGAGCGATCAGTCCCTCAGCGTCGCTCCCCCGCTGGGTGAGGTTCCAGAATTCATTTTCGAGTTTCTGGGTCTTGTGGCGAGGACAAAACTGATCCCTCATGAGCTGCTTAAGCTCGTCCCAAGTTAGAGTGTGAGCTGCTTCGTTGCCACGCTTATTGCTTTCCATAGTCCACCACTCGAGGGCTCTCTGGCGAAAGACCCCGGTAGCGTTGAGGGTTCGAAGATCATCAGGGCACCCGCCCTGGAGAAAGGTAAGCTCTATCGTGTCAAACCAATTGATCATGGCGGTGACACCATCCATGCCAGTGAATTCTACTTGTTTATAAGCCATGAAATGCTTGAATTGGAAGGACGTTTTGGGGTTGTCGGTTTTCGGATCGATAGATGATTTGGGTGTCTCGGTATTGATGGTTTGAAGCTGGCTAACGATATCGGGTATAACACGGGCCATTTGATCGGCCAGTTGTTCGGCGACAAGACTGACGAGTTCTTGCTTGGAGATGGAGTCCTCATTGTTGTTGTTGCGATAAACGTGCGAAATGTGTAATGGCTCGAAATGAATAAGGTAACAAGTTTAAAATCACATAAAAATTGAGATAACATTAAAGATTGGCTCAATAAAACATGGGATTGTTTCGGTAGAGAAACTCGACAATTCCAAAGTGAATCGGAGATCCTTTCTAATTAGAGAAACGTGCTTTGGCCTATAGGTAAAATACTCTCATCGAGAAGCGACTAATGGTATTTTACCCTTCCAGTTACTACACATCTCTAATCGATTAGAAAATCGAAACTTTGGTGAGAACGAAATCAGGAATGGGACTTAATCGAAAAGGTGCGGGCTTCACCCCTGACTTGATGATTTCGTACCCTAAGTGTGGTTGTTTCTTACTAAACGAGGAGCATATTCCAACTCATTTGTAAGATCCACTAGAGCATCAAATGGAAGTTTCCATTAAGATGTGGATATCACTCCTAACTTGATGGTATAACTTGGTGAAAAATCGAATACGTGGAATGAGAGATTTCACCGAAAATTGTAAGTCATTGGACCTGTCTTGGTGCAAATCGCCTCGTTTACATCATGAGTATCTTCAAGTCTTCAAGTGTATTGTGTAAACGTCTTAGGAAAGATGTTATGTAAATTTTAAGACCAAAAGATAAGGAAGAAGCGATGAGGAAGAATAAAGTTTTAAGCATAAGACAAGAATGGTCAACAATGGACACTTAAACTATAGACTAGGTTGAACATGCCAATTCTACCTAATTCCCTATAGTTATGGCCTTGATACCAATCTGTCACCCCAACCGATGGCGGAAACATTGAGGCGGGACGAAATAGACTGCTCATTGCTCATAAATACTAATTGGCGACAATATTTAAATAAAACTCATATTTCATTCATAACAACATTGTCATACATTACAAGGAATTTCAAATACAACAATAACAAAGGGAAAATTTGATGGGCAATTTCTTGATTCGATTCGACTTACGATCATTAACGGTTACGATGCAATGATTCTTTTTAAATAATAGTTTGAATCAATACTAGACATCACGCAGTTCGGACATCCACTCTATCTAATGTCTAACCAAGCGCAGTTCGTCAGTTAGAGCCAACCCGCTACTCTAAGCTCACGCCGTTCAGATTTTAGTGTGCGGGTTGCGTGATAGAAGTATCGATTATAATTAACCACTCATGCCGTTTGGAGTGTTTAATTATATTATATGATTCTATAATAAATCCAAATTCATAGACAAACTTGAACTATTATTTGTTCCTTTTATCAAAACTTAAAACCTAATTAGAGTTTTAAATCTTGATGAACTTTATTAGAAAAATTAATAAGTTGATCAGGTTTATTAACCGTCTAATATTTTCCGGATTGAATCCGTATTAAAATCAAGAATCACACAAACAAACCACTAAAATAATTGAATCTAACATAACCGTTTCTCATAAGTTTATGAACTAAACCAAAGAAAATACACCCCGATGTCGAAACTAAAAAAGACTAGCCTGACATGATGGCTAGTTCAATCAAGTATAAAATGAAACAAAACATTAAAAGCTAACAAACCAAAACAGATTAGTCTTCAAAAACTCCAATGCTTGTTGCTTCCAAAAAGTTGCAGCCGTCAAAGATTATTCCCCCCAATGTTCGTGATGATTGTTGTGATCTTTTTTTTTTCTTCCAGTCTATCTCCTCTAATCCCATGCATTCCTCTACGTTTGTTTTTCTTTCTTTTGTGGACTGATCCACCAAACTTCCATTAGCCCATGAAAATATATTTTAAGCCCAACAATTTAAGTTAACATTTCCACCATCAAAATTCAAGTCCAACTAAATCCCAAATTCACAACTTCAATTTTTCTTGGAAGAGGCTAGTCTCGAGCTCCCAGATTGCACTTGTAGATCCATTTAAAGTTTTATTTTCTTGAGCTCTTAATAGCTTGACACCTTCCATTATGTTTATAACATCTAACCGCATTGTTCCTTTTTGACTCTTAAGCTTTCCCATGCCCATTGTGATCGATGGCGGTCGCTCCATATCTAAAAAACATCAAAAACAATCCAAAGTAGATTCCATTCCGCACAAATAGGGGTATTTCAAAATTAAGCAATATCTATTGTCTAAATGCCTAAAATGCAATGAAAATATATGCTAAAAGTATGATAAAATATTCCTAAAAATGCATCTAACAAATCTCCCCAAGCTTAAAACTTTCCTTGTCCTCAAGGAAGTCAAGAATAAGAATAACCTAAGAAGTAAACACGAAAAATAATACACATATGCATGCTTAATGTTTTTTAACCCGCCTCTTTTATTCCGGAAAATAAACTTGTAATGAGATCATATCTGACATTATCAACTCTTAGTACATACATTCGAACCCGGGAAATACTAACACGTGTAACCGCGATTGTTGATATTTTGTGTCCCTTTAAACTCAACCCGCTTAATCACAACCAAATGCTTTTTGCTTAATAATATACAAATTTACCAACATGGTTCAATCATCCCCACGCCCAACACCTATGGCAAACAACTACCCAACCTCACGGCTTTTTGAAGATTTCCAAAATCATACTTGAGGCGACCATGCATCCCAACCATGACACAATAGTTATTATTTTTTTTTGTTTTTCAAGGGGTCGGGACTTTTCTCCCTAATTTGCTCAAGTTTTTTTTTCGATTTTGATTTTTCTTTTCAAGTTTTTGGCATTCATTGTGCTCTTTTACCCCTTCATTTTTCTCTTTTTTTACTATAATAACCTCTGAGGTCAATTTTTCACCTCTTAATATTTTTGATAAAACTATGGAGGTGTCATGATACGGGGAACATGGTGTGTGATAGAGGATATCCAACTCAACCGATTTTTGTCGGGATTCAATCTTTGACCACAAGCATCAAGATGGAAAACTAAACACACACATACATATATATATATATTTAAAGTTATCGCATACAACATTGGCGTTCCTAAGTTAAGGCCGAGCCTATCAACACATCCCGAATTATCTATGCTTTCTTCCCCAAAGTTACCATTTCACGCATAAGCTTTGACATGCTAGAATTTTATATCACTTCTCATTTTCACAAATCTCTTTCAACAGAACAGAAACGGGCTAGATTTTTTTTCAGTTTTTTTGTTTTTTTTAAATAATGCATGTATGTACACCCTAAATACAATGAATGTGAAAAATGCAACTATATGCAACTATTTACGAACTAAGTAATGCATGCTAAAATGAGAACATAAATATTACCTCTAATCTCCCCAAGCTTAAGATATAGCATCGTCCTTGAGGCTGGGAGAAATATGTGGAAGGTATCTACAAAGGCGGCGGAGGTCCAAGTCGACCTATGTGATCATGGAGAGAGACGATGGTGTGACCCATCTCACGCTGATGAGCATACGTGAAACTAAGCATCGCTCACTGGTCGGTAAGATGGGTCATGACTTTAGGACTTTTTGCTCGCACGCTTCACCGGTGGTAAAGGCGAAACGGTTTCGCCATGTCATTTCTTTGTCCGCATGTTCACAACCTGAATTCAAGGACAACAAACCATCAATGAGATTATTATTCGATATATAAGATCATAAGGATGGTTTATGAGCACTCATCATGGATATCACCATTAAATCATATATTAGCCAAATCCTTCAGTTCCTCGTTAAATGGCTATATATAAAGTACCATTAAATAATCCATAGCATGATTACTAAGCAACATACCTTCTGTGCCCACAAATCAAGTAACATACCTCAATCGAGTCGTGGTATGCAATCCTTATTCGATAAACTCAAAGTGTTCACAGCCAACAAGAACAAAGTCACCAATTCACAACCAACTCGGTATAACGCAATTTCACTTATAATTTCAAAAACATGGATTAACATCTGAAATTGGAATTAGGACTGTTCGATGTTACTGACGGGAATTATTGGTTAAATCGGTCTTAGTTTGTGAGATGGTTTTGTGTTGTCACAAGAATAGGGACCATGGGTACTCCGAGACGCCGCTAGAGATAGAGCGAGAGAAAACCGAGACATACCTGAGTTCAGAAGTGGAGGAGCAGCGGTCGTCGGAGGATGGTGGCTGAAAACGAATCGGTGGTGGTTCGGAGTCGCGGGCTGCGACAGAGATGATGGCGTTGATGGGGTTTGTGGTGTTGTGAAGAAGATGGTGGTTGAAGACGACCGCCGGTGGTTGAAAGGGACGGCTGAGGGCGGTTGTGGTCGGAACCAGCGTCAGTGGTGGAAGAGAGGCGAAGGGTAGGGTTGGTGATTCAGGTGTGCTGATGGAGGGTATTGTGAGCGTATTTTGTTTTATCTGTTGGTTTATTTATTTATTTATTAGCTTGAATCTTTCTTTATTCACAGAATGTTCACCCGGCTGGGTGAGGGCTTGACACGCCCGTGTCAAGGTTCTGAATAATTTGAATAAATTTAGCACAGCCGGGTCATTTTTTGACACGGCCGGGTCAAAGTTCTGAATTAAAAACTTATTTTCACATAACCGGGCCATTCTTGTAAGGATATTCAACACGGCTGGGTTAAACTTCAAGCTAATTTTTTTGTTTTTGTTTTGTTTTGTTTTTTTTTATAAACCAAAAATGCAAAATGATACAAAACCACGGGTTGCCTCCCACGAAGCGCCTTTCTTTCTCGTCTTTGGCTAGACATAGAACGTGTTTAATCTTTGTAATCCACGCATTCCAACTCCATCGTGGAATCATGTTCGTGTTGGAATGCCTCATAAAACACTTTCAAGCGATGCCCATTCACCTTGAACGTTTTTCCTGTTTGTTCACTTGTAATCTCTACTGCGCCATGAGGAAAAACGTTAGTAACAACAAACGGTCCGACCCATCGCGACCGTAATTTGCCAGGAAATAGTGAGTTTAGAAGAGAATATCAATACCTTTTGACCCACAATGAAAGTTTTTCGTGTATTTACCTTGTCATGGAAAGCTTTGGTCTTTTCTTTATAAATTCGGGAATTTTCGTAAGCCTCGTTACGGATTTCTTCCAACTCTTGAATTTGTAGCTTACGATGAACACCAGCTTCGTCAATCTTCAAGTTTAATTGCTTAATGGCCCAAAAAGCCTTATGCTCTAATTCAATAGGAAGATGACACGCTTTTCCAAATACGAGATGGAAAGGTGACATACCTATTGGTGTTTTGTAGGCGGTGCGATACGCCCACAATGCGTCATCCAATCGTAAACTCCAATCCTTTCGGTTTGGGTTAACTGTCTTTTCAAGGATTGACTTTATTTCCCCGTTGGAAATCTTGGCTTGTCCATTCGTTTGTGGGTGGTATGCCGTTGATACTCGATGTGCAACCCCGTATTTCTTGAAGAGTGCTTCGATCGTTCTATTGCAGAAATGCGACCCTCTGTCGCTTATGAATGCCTTTGGGGTACCAAACCTGCTAAAGATGATAGCCTTTATAAACCCTGAAACAACTTTAGAATCATTAGTCCTTGTGGCTTTTGCCTCCACCCATTTGGAGACATAGTCCACTGCTAAGAGAATATAAACATTACCAAAAGATGATGGAAATGGACCCATAAAATCGATGCCCCATACATCAAAAATCTCACACACCAAGATGGGTGTGAGGGGCATCTGGTCTCTGGAACTCGGATTACCGGTTTTCTGGCATCGTTTACAAGATCTGCAAAACATGTATGAATCAAGAAATATAGTTGGCCAAAAGAAACCGGATTCAAGTACCTTATGCGTTGTACGTTTTGGACCGAAGTGCCCTCCACAAGCTTGTGAGTGGCAAAAATCTAAAATAGAAGGTACCTCACTTTTATCAATGCATCTTCTGATGACTTGGTCAGCATAGTATTTCCACAAGTATGGTTCGTCCCAAACATATCGTCTTGCTTCCTTCTTATCTTGTCCTTTTGAGCACGGGAGAGTTCGAAAGGAAAAGTGTTTGTTACCAAGTAGTTGACGATATCCGCATACCAAGGAGTTGTTACTTCAGCAGCAAACAAATGCTCATCCGGAAATGAGTCATTCAAAGGCATTGGCTCCTCATTGTTGATGATCATACTCAGGTGATCTGCCACGAGATTTTGCTTTCCACTTTTGTCTCTAATCTCCAAATCGAACTCTTGGAGTAAAAGCACCCACCGAATGAGTCTCGGTTTTGCGTCCTTCTTTGTCATGAGATATCTCACAGCTGCATGATCAGAATAAACAATTACTTTAGTACCCAATAAATATTGTCTAAATTTTTCTAAAGCAAAAACAATGGCTAAAAGCTCTTTTTCTGTTGTCGAGTAATTGCTTTGAGCATGGTCCAAGGTTTTCGAAGCATAATAGATCACATGTGGAACTCGATCCTTCCTTTGACCCAACACCGCTCCTACTACATGATTGCTTGCGTCACACATGATCTCGAATGGTAGGCTCCAGTCAGGTGGTTGGATTATGGGTGCGGTAACTAAAAGATTCTTTAAAGTGTCAAAGGCTTGCTTGCACGATTCAGAGAAAACAAACTCAACATCTTTTTGTAAGAGCTCACACATTGGTCGAGTTATCTTGGAAAAGTCCTTGATAAACCTTCGGTAGAATCCTGCATGACCAAGAAAAGAATGTACCTCGCGGACACTATTAGGATAAGGTAGAGATTTAATTATGTCAATTTTTGCCTTATCTACCTCAAGCCCTTTTGAAGAGACAACATGACCTAAAATGATGCCTTGATCAACCATAAAATGACATTTTTCATAATTCAAAACAAGGTTGGTTTCAATACATCTTTCCAAAAATTTAGTCAAATTTCTCAAACATTCATCAAAAGAATTTCCATAAACCATGAAATCATCCATAAAAACTTCAATCATTTCCTCAACATAATCTGAAAAAATGCTTACCATACACCTTTGAAAGGTGGCGGGAGCATTGCAAAGTCCAAAAGGCATACGCCGGTATGCAAACGTGCCAAAGGGGCACGTAAACATAGTTTTCTCTTGGTCTTCCGGCGCGACGGGTATTTGGTGAAAACCAGAATACCCGTTTAAGCAACAATAGTGAGTCTTTCTCGCCAACCTCTCTAACATTTGGTCAATAAATGGAAGCGGGGAAGTGGTCTTTGCGGGTCGAGGCATTAAGCCTTATATAGTCTATGAACACTCCCCACCTGTTTTGTACACGGGTGGGGGCCAACTCACCTTGTTCGTTTTCAGTCACGGTGATACCTGTTTTCTTTGGCACAACCTGTATCGGGCTTATTGCTATCAGAAATTGGATAGATCATACCTGCATTCAACAACTTCAAGATCTCCTTCTTCACTACCTCCATCATGGGAGGATTCAACCTTCTTTGTGCTTCCTGTGTTGGCTTGTAATCTTTTTCCATGAGAATTTTTTGCATACAAAGCGATGGGCTCAAACCTTTTATGTCGGCTATGGTCCACCCAATTGCTTACTTGTAGCGTTTGAGTGTGTTAACCAACTCATTTTCTTACTTACTTGTAGCGTTTGAGTGTGTTAACCAACTCATTTTCTTGCTCACCCGTCAACTTGTTGGATATGATTACCGGCAATGTATCCTTCTCCCCAAGATACACATATTTAAGGTGATCAGGGAGGGTCTTAAGCTCTAACTCTGGTGCCTGCACAATAGATGGAAGAAACTTTTGGTTAGTAGTTGGTAATTGTGTTTTGGGTGCTTCATACCTGGTTTTCTTTTGTGCATCCATAAACGCTACTACTTCCATCAAATCCTTCCCAAGCTTAAACTTTTCAGTAAGTTCTTTTACTGCAGCTTCATCAATGCTTCTATTTGACACTAATGCTAGAACATCATGGTTAGATAACTCAAAACAATCATCAGATAAGGGTTCAATAACATCTAACCAATTCAAAGATGAAACATCACTTAGGTAACGCATAACATCATATATATTAAAATTGATAACTTCCCCGTCAAATTCCATTGCTAGAGTGCCACTATAAACATCAATTTTTGTTTTTGCAGTTTTCAAAAATGGCCTCCCTAACAAAATGGAACTTGAGTTTGGAGCATCATCATCCTCCATGTGCAACACATAGAAATCAGCCGGAAATACCAATTCATTCACTTGGACCAACACATCCTCTAATACACCTTTTGGGTATACCAAGGATCGATCGGCCAACTGAATGACCACCCCGGTCCTTTTTAACGGCCCTACATTAAGTGTTTTGAAAATAGAATTTGGTAGGACGTTAATAGAGGCTCCAAGGTCGAGCATGGCTCGTGGTATGCTAAGATTTCCCAATTTACAAGGAACCGTGATAACACTCGGGTCCTTGCACTTTTGTGGTAGTCTTTTTTGTAAAACGGCTGATATGTTTTCACCTACCTTGACAGTTTCATTACCTTTCAGCTTTTTCTTTGATGTGCAAAGTTCTTTTAAGAATTTTGCATATCGTGGAACCTGTTTAATAGCATCAGGGAGGGGAATGTTTACCTCTACCTTCCGGAAAGTCTCCATGATTTCCTGTTCCTCTTTTTGTTTTTGTGTACTTCTCAGTCTTGAGGAGAATGGAGGAGGAGTGGTGAACTTTTCCTTGACTTCATCTGATTTTGGTGTCTCGTGCTTCTCCGTATCCTTCTTCTCAACAACAACCTCTTCTTCCTCTTCTTGCATTGTCGGGCCATTATAACTCTTTCCGCTTCTCAAGGTAATAGCATAAGCATTATGCTTAGGATTTGCCTCAGTTTGTGGAGGCAGTTTGCCTTGAGACTATATCTTACTCACCGAGGTGGCGAGTTGAGCCATTTGTTGTTCCAGATTCTTTATGCTCGCTTTAGTCTCCTGTTGGAATGTTTGCGTGCTGGTTGCTAAAGTCTTGACAATATGTTCCAAAGACATTCCCGAGCCACCCGCTTGTTGTTGGGCGGGTTGTTGTCGAGGCTGAAAGTTTTGTTGTTGATTACCTTGGAAGGTCGGGCATTGCTGATATTGTGGGGGCCTTTGCTGATAACTCATGTTAGGAGGTCCCCAATTTTGATTACCTGGGGGTTGTTCATATTGTCTTGAATTTTTCCCTGATAATTCCCAAGTGCCTGTGCTTGTTCAACATCATCTTGCAGTGTGGGACACATATCAGTGGGGTGTCCAAATTGGAGACATATTCCACAAGCTCGAGCCTGTGGCTCAGCACTCTTATCCTTGGTAAGTTGCATGACTGCTTTTGTCAACTCTGCAAGCTGATTTTCTATGTGAGGAGTGCTCACTTCATGGACTGCTCGTGGAACATCCGTGTACCACTCTTCATCCTGTGCTGAGTGTTTGGTCTCTTCAGCTATGGAGGTGATTAAGGCTCTTATCTGAGTTGGTGTCTTATCAAGTAAGGTTCCTCCACTTGAGGCATTAATCAAACGCCTCTCCAATGGTGCCAGCCCTTCACAGAAGTATTGAAGGAGTTGGTGATCAGTTATGCCATGTTGTGGGCAACGAGCACACAACTTTTTGAATTTGTCCTAATAAGTATGCAAGGCTTCTCTTTTAAGTTGCTTTATTCTGATAATCTCCTTGCGTAGGATCGAGGCTTTGACTTCTGGGAAGTATTTGTCAAGAAACAGCTTTGCAAGTTCATTCCAAGTAGTTACCAACCCCGGTGGTAGGTAATATAGCCATTCTTTTGCTGAGTCTTGAAGAGCAAAGGGGAATGCCCTTAGCTTGATTTGGTCTTCAGTGACGTTATGTGGCTTCATACCGGAGCATACAACATGGAACTCTTTGAGGAACTTGTGTGGGTCTTAATTCTCTAAGCCTCGGAAAAGTGGTAATAGGTGAATGAGTCCGGATTTCAGCTCAAAGTTTTCCACAGTAGGGTAGTTAATGCAGAGTGGTTGTTGTGGGACATCACGAGTAGCCCACTGTCTAAGGGTTTGTTCAGCTGCCATTGTAACTGTAGAGATTGGAGATTCAGGTGAGTTTGGTTCTTGATGAGTATGGGTAGGTGAGTGGGATGGAGTGATGGGTGTTTCTTGATGTGATGAGGATTTCGTTTCGGTTTCAGATTCACTTGACAAGAGTACGTCTTGCCAAATGTTGGTAACCGGAGGAGAAGATATAGAGGTTGAGGATCTTGCTAACTCTTTTCATTGTTTTGCTTGTCTCCTTAATCTCTTTGCTGTTTTCTCAATCTCCCGATCAATCTCGAGTGGTGTACCTGTACGCAAAGATCTTGGCATAAAACAATTAGATTTGTCGTATCCCCGACAACGGCGACAATTTGTTGGGTGTCGAATCTAGCAAATAAATATAATATAAACCCACCTTAAACACACTAAAAATAGTATGAATGGAAGTAAGGTTCGTGTCCTCAGGGATACAGATTAATTAGTTATGCCAAAACGATTTTATTCAGATACGGTTGTTTTAAAAAGGGGGTTTGATTTAGACGTAAAATTAATGAGAACGAAAATTTTATAAAGATGATAATTAAAGTGGTTGTGAAGCTCAAATGTTAAAAACTAATTTCAACACCAGGGCAATTTCTTGATTCGATTTGACTTACGATCATTAACGGTCACGATGCAATGATTCTTTTTAAATAATAGCTTGTATCAATACTAGACGTCACGCAGTTCGGACATCCACTCTATCTAATGTCTAACCAAGCGCAGTTCGTCAGTTAGAGCTAACCCGCTACTCTAAGCTCACGCCGTTTGGATTTTAGTGTGCGGGTTGCGTGATAGAAGTATCGATTATAATTAACCACTCACGCTGTTCGGAGTGTTTAATTATATTATATGATTCTATAATAAATCCAAATTCATAGACAAACTTGAACCATTATTTGTTCCTTTTATCAAAACTTAAAACCTGATTAGAGTTTTAAATCTTGATGAACTTTATTAGAAAAATTAATAAGTTGATCAGGTTTATTAACCGTCTAATATTTTCCGGATTGAATCCGTATTAAAAGCAAGAATCACACAAACAAACCACCAAAATAATTGAATCTAACATAACTGTTTCAAATAAGTTTATGAACCAAATCAAAGAAAATACACCCCGATGTCGAAACTAAAAAAGACTAGCCTGACATAATGGCTAGTTCAATCAAGTATAAAATGAAACAACACATTAAAAGCTAACAAACCAAAACAGATTAGTCTTCAAAAACTCAAATGCTTGTTGCTTCCAAAAAGTTAGCCGTCAAAGATTATTCCCCCCAATGTTCGTGATGATTATTGTGATCTTCTTTTTTTCTTCCAGTCTATCTCCTCTAATCCCATGCATTCCTCTACGTTTGTTTTTCTTTCTTTTGTGGACTGATCCACCAAACTTCCATTAGCCCATGAAAATATATTTTAAGCCCAACAATTTAAGTTAAAATTTCCACCATCAAAATTCAGTCCAACTACATTTCGTTAACTTAAATCTCAAATTCATAACTTCAATTTTTCTTGGAAGAGGCTAGTCTCGAGCTCCCAGATTGCACTTGTAGATCCATTTAAAGTTTTATTTTCTTGAGCTCTTAATAGCTTGACACCTTTCATTATGTTTATAACATCTAACCGCATTGTTCCTTTTTGACTCTTAAGCTTCCCCATGCACATTGTGATCGATGGCGGTCGCTCCATATCTAAAAAACATCAAAAACAATACAAAGTAGATTCCATTCCGCACAAATAGGGGTATTTCAAAATTACGCAATATCTATTGTCTAAATGCCTAAAATGCAATGAAAATATATGCTAAAAGTATGATAAAATATGCCTAAAAATGCATCTAACAATTGTCAATATTTTGTCCACTTAAACTTCGACACATTTTTCAATTGTTCCAAGATATCTTAGTTAGAATTATGAAACTTGACTCAACTATGGTTCCCATCTCAGAATATACTCCCGTATCAAGATTCCCTAGATTTCATCTTACAGGTGAGTATAGCGTAATTGATATCTGTATTTGGGTTATGCGAAGCCTTGAGAGCTCAGGTTAATGCCACCGTATCGATAAATAGATGAAGACTCGACTTTAAGGTGTGTTCCAAAGATAGAATCTTTTAAGCACTGCAATTGATTAGATCTTTCGATTTTTTCAATTTTTCTGCAGTTTAAGGTTTTTAACAAAAGCATTATAGAAGTTCTAGGCCATTGCTTACGCAAAATCAGAAGAACTTGTATAATACCCCAGATATCAATTATCTATAAAGACCTCGCATCTCAGAATCAGGCAATCTCTCAAACTAAATTTCGGAGTACTAAGTCCATATATTCGAGAGATGTTAATCCACAAGTTTAAGCAGTTGTAAAATTAGTTTATATCCTGGAAACAATCTACTAAACGTGTAAAGCCTATCGACATATCCACAGTAACACTTGTTTAAACTTTTTATACTTTACAAATCCTTAGCATACTGTGATAGTCCACTGATGTAATATCATTTCCGTTTTGACACAAAATTATTTTGTCTTTCTCATGTTTTTGTACTTTTTGGTTTTTCATATGTTTTTGTATTTTCTCGTTACATTTCCCCCCTAAAATCAAAAACATATTTTTGTATTTTAGTTTTTAAACATGTAAAGAACATAAACAAACCATAAAATCGATCATCGGACCATGTTTGTGTTGTTGCAGGTATGTTGGAGAAGACAACAAGTCCGCCCGACTTGTTGACATTGTTTTTATATCAACTTTGGGCGAAGTTGTCCAACTTCCATATAAAATCTGAACAAACAACAAGTTCGCCCGAACTTGTTGTAAATGTTTTCAAAATTATAACGTGCACAGAGGCAAGTAGGATACATTATATCCGAGCGAGATGCCGTCAGATACATGAGTGATCCTATCATCGACCTGTAAAGAGTATCATCAACTTTGGTTCTGGTTTCATCAATGCAAATTCCATGATTGAGTGCCAGAGGAGTAGATAACGGCTTCGTGCTATCCATTTCAAACTTCTTCAATATATCATGAACACACTTCGTTTGGTGGATAAAAATACCGTCTGGCAGTTGATCAACTTGCAATCCGAGGAAGAATTTTATTTCACCCATAGAGCTCATCTCGAATTTCTTCTTCATGATATTTTCAAACTCTTTGCAAAGATCATCATTTGTCGAACCAAAAATGATGTTATCCACATAAATTTGTAAGATAATCAGATGGCTTCCAACTTCTCTGATAAATAGTGAAGTATCCACTGTTCCTCTAATAAAGTTGTTGCCAACGAGATATTGAGATAACGTCTCATACCAGGCTCTCGAGGTCTGATGCAAACCGTACAATCCTTTATCCAGAAGATAGGCTTTCTTTTTGTTCAGCGGATTGAGAAAACCCGGTGGTTGGCTGGCGTACACTTTCTCTCGTAGCTTACCATATATAAAATCGGATTTCACATCTAATTGATACACTTTAAAACCTTTCCAAGCAGCGAATGCAAGGAAAATGCGAATGGACTCCAATCTTGCAACTGGTGCATATACTTCTTTATAATAAATTCCTTCTTGTTGATGGAATCCTTTGACAACGACCCGAGCTTTGTTGCGAACAATAATTCCACGATCATCGCGCTTGCACTTGAAGACCCATTTAGTGTCTATCGCCTTTTGATTCTCCGGTAGGTCAACAAGTTTCCATACCCCTAGCTTTTCGAACTGTAATAATTCTTCTTGCATCGCAAGCACCCAATTCTCATCTCCTAAAGCTTCAGAAACATTCTTCGGCTCAATCTGGGATATGAAGCATGAATAATAGCAATACTCTTGAGTCGGAGCTACTCGAGTATAGAAACAACTCAAAGCTTTGTTGATCTGGCTCCTTGTTCTTACTCCAGTTTGCAACTCACCAATTATGGAATCCGATGGGTGGTATGAGTAAGATCTCGGTATCACCTCACTTGGAACATCAACAATGCTCTCTTGATTAGTAATATTCAGATTAACCACCGATTCAACTGCAGGAGCACTAGAAGACGCTTCATTTCGAGTACTTGGGCCAGCAGATTGATTCAACGTACTTGTGATCTGCTCAGATTCTTCGTCAGAAGAAGATTCTCTAGCATCATCAAATGTCAGAGCCTTATCAGAGTCGGAATTATGTGCTTGAGAAAGATTGGGTTCTTCTGTAGCATTTACTGGTGGTGTCACTTGTTTAGCATGTGTTTCTTGAACACCGCTACTGCTTGGACCTGCACCAGAAGAAGATGATCCAACAGTTGGTTGATTAACCACTATTGGTCTGATAATCTGCTCTTGATTAGCCGAATGATGTAGATAATATAATACAACAATGTCTTCTTCAGAAGGCTCTTCTTGCAAATCAAATGATTTCCACAATTCACTATAATTGAATAACCAAGCATCGCCTGCCCTTTGAATTGGAGTTGTATAACGAAAACAATCGACGTGATGTGCTTCTACCACTCTACTCAAACTTGGAAGGTAAACTCTCTTGAGTGGACTTGCATAGCCAACAAAGAAACCATCTATCATTTTGGGGCACCAAACTTTCCGTCTAAATCAATAATTGTACAAGGTGTACCAAACGGTTCTAAATACTTCAGATTGGGTTTCCTTCGGTTTAGCAATTCAAAGTAAGTCTTCTTGGCAGGTTTGACCGTCAAGACTCTGTTCAATGTATAGCATGCTGATGCGACTGCTTCACTCCAGAAACTGACAAGAAGCTTTGAATCTGCAAGCATAGTTCTTGATGTTTCTATTAACGTTCGGTTTTTCCTCTCCGCCACTCCATTTTGTTGCGGAGTGTATGGAGCACTGAATTCGTGTAAGATGCCTTTGTCGTTGCAAAATTCTTTCATTCGAGCGTTCTTGAATTCTATGCAGTTATCGCTTCGGATTCTTCTAATAGGGAGATGGTACAAATTTTCAATCTTCCTGAAGAGGATCATGAGATTATCGAACGTTTCATCTTCGCTCTCTTTGAAGAAGACCCATGAAAATCTTGAATAATCATCTGTGACGGATAAGATAATAAAGATCTCCAGATATACTTTTCACATTCACTGGACCGAAGAGATCCAAATGCAGTCTTTCGAGCGGCAGCTTGATGGAGTTAAGAACCTTTCTTGGATGAGACTTTTTAAGCTGCTTTCCTTTCTTGCATTCTAGACAATTATCAGTCACGTGAAAGCTTCTAAGATTCACTCCTTCAACTAAATCATTGTGAACTAGGTGATTCATCTTTCTGAGGTGTATATGACCCATCTTTCTGTGCCAAAGAAATGATTCCTTCTTTGTGGCGTTCATTACGAAACATTGAGCCGACTTTGAAATAGTTGTAGCAACACTCATATCCAGCACATAAAGATCAGTCTCGCGAGGAGCGCGCATGAGAATCCACTCTTCTGGAATCTTGAAGCCCGGTTTAATAATCATGAACTCCTTGTCATTGAAATGGGTAGTAAATTGTTTATCACAGATCTGAGAAATAATGAGAAGATTGTTCTCCAGCTCGACGATATAATTGACCTTATCAAACGACACCACACCATTAGATAGCTTTCCTTCTGCAACGATTCGACCTCCTTGATTACCCGCGAATCCCACGTACCCTCCATTGATTGCTTTAATATCGAAGAGTAAGGCACACATCCCAGTCATGTGACGTGAAGCTACACTATCCATAATCCACTTTGACAAGATGGATCTTGGGAGCCCCTGCACATGCAAAGAACTTATTTAAAGAGGGAAACCCAAGCCTTTCTGGTCTTGGGTGGAATCGGGATGTCATAAGTATGAACTTGCATATCAACATTTGGTAACTTCTGATCAGTCTTTGTGTTATTGACATTTTCATTCTTGACTGATGCAGTAGTTATCTCTGTACCTTCAGATGATGATGATGTTTTCTTTGCAACACGTGATTGAGATTTCATTCGAACTTTCTTAATGTAAAATTTTGAATCTTTGTTCTCATTTGATTTAGAAGTTTCACCTTTTTCAAAAGTTGATTTCTCAATTTTAGATTCACTTTTAGGTTTTACTTCAAAGTTAGATTCATTAGTTCGTTTTAAGATCGTGATTGGCTTTACGATCTCTGGGTGCTTGAGTTTCTCATCATCTGAAATTTTCTTTCTACATTGATACATAGGCTTTGATTTCGGACACTTGTGTGCAATATGACCAACTTCATTGCATTTGAAGCATGTCCGAGTATCAGCAGAATGTCCACTAGTGGGTTTTACTCCACTTGTGGGTTTAGCCTTATCACGAAGTTCTTTTTCCTTCTTAAACTCATCGTTCGATTGCTTTCCAATCGAATTCTCTTCCTGAACCATGTTAGTCCCAAAAACGAATTTTATGTTTTTATTCTTGTATTCGTGAAATGGAGACTTTTGTTTCTTTTTCGGTTCATCTTCTACCTCTAAAGCCAAACTCACTCTCATGTTCTCAGGAAAATCACCACCATTCCTTCGGTAGTTGTAAAATTTGTTTTCATTTTTCTCTAGATCATCTGACGACACTTCAACAAGTTTGAGTAGATCAATCTGATCTTCTTTCACATTCCGAATCGGAAAACTATCGTCAAAATATAGTCTATCAGATTCCTTAATTTTGTACATTACAACGTTAGGATCATCACTTAGGCTATTTTCCGATGAAGTCTCTTCATGTTCAGATTGTGATTCAGAACTATCTAAACTTGAGTCGGCGCTTTCAAATCTGCCATCATCATAATCATTTCCCAAAACATTTTCAACCACATTTTTCACGACTGCTTCACTGTCATCATTAGATGTCGTGTAGACTATATCAATGTTCTCAGGCAACTTATCATTTGTTTCTGATAAAAGTGTTACATTAAGTGCCTTCTCAATCCCTTCCACTTTCTTACGGTAGTAACTTGCACACAATGGAGGTGGAACATTGCTATAATCTCCACACTTCTTACCTTTTGGTTTTACATCATTTTCTTCCGACAGAATTGTTAGAAGAATATGATCGATGACATAAGCATTCGTTGTGTAATTGAGCAACAATTGTCTTACTCGTTCAGTTTCAGTTTTCATTTCTTGAAGCTCATGTTTTGTTTCAGCAATGGTATTAATATACATATTAATTGCTTCTTGTTTTTCAATTACCGATGCTTTTAACATTCTTATTGTGTCACCTTGTTCTAAGTTAGCTTTTTCAACATTGCTATAAGTGCCTTTCATCTTATCAT
Organism: Scalesia atractyloides; assembly: GCA_947069175.1. Classification (NCBI taxonomy): domain Eukaryota; kingdom Viridiplantae; phylum Streptophyta; class Magnoliopsida; order Asterales; family Asteraceae; genus Scalesia; species Scalesia atractyloides. Next base: position 44,296,825 of record CAMTDV010000019.1, on the reverse strand, counting down.
AAGCTTCCTTCATTGTGCGATAATCGTATCTAAAATTTTCATTATGCACAACCAATTCGCTTATGATTAGGGATTTCTCAACACATTGCTTACAAGGTTTTGTGCACTTTGTGCAAGGCTTTTTAACCTCCACAACTTTCACAACTTCTTTCTCAATCACCTTTACCTTTAACCCTACCTGTTTCAGATTAGCCATCATTGCTTTGTCAGCAATCTTTGTGAGGTTCTCTTCATTCATTTCCTTTGTCACATCAATGACCTCCTCGACCTCTGGTTTCTTTGCAAATACTCTTCTAAGATCGCATTCTCAAGAGCTGCATCATCTACCATTGACTCTAATTCATCCATGATCTCTGCCATTATAGCAACACTTGTAACATCCGTCGTAAAACGGGTTCCAAAACCCGCTCTGTTTAAAATTTTAGAATTTATTAAATACTTCGTTACGCATTTATTTTATATAATATGTTAGATAATCTTCATAATTAAAAAATAAATAGATAATTATTATATTAAATATATATATATATAAACATACCAATAATTAAGAAATTAAAAATAAAGAAAACAGGGACAACCGGGATTCGAACCGGGTCCCCATACCCACACACACGGACTTCACCACTGAGCTACACACACTGGTTGATTTAAACCTATAAAAATTAAAATTTATACGCGTGTTAGAATCTAAAGCCTGCAAATCAACCAGTAACCACCAAAGTCCTTAAATTGTGCGATCAATCAATTTAACTATTCTCTTTGCTTAAATGGAGGAAACAAATTTCAGTTATCAGTTTTATCTACAATTTTGGAATCAAATTAATCACAATTAAAGCCAATCATTGACCCAAGAATGGAGTCTTGAAACCGAAAACTGTACCAGAATTGTTTCACTATAATAACGATCAAATCCATTTCAAAACTCGCCCATTCTCTCAAGATCACTTTCAATTTCTCTCTATTTCTCACCTCAAGTCGACGGAGTTAAACTTGTTCGCCGGAAACCGCCGCCGTTAAACCGGAGTTCTTCATCTAAGTCGGTATAACACCTTTAATCTTGTTAATGTTATTTTTATTATGATGTTGCGAAACTAAAGACAGTAATAAAAAAAACGGTTACCTTGGATTGGGGTAAGGGGGTAATAATAGGGTCTGATCAGTTAAGTTATTGATCTAATTTATTTAATGGTAAGTAAACCGGGTTAGTCACCCAGCCCAGTTGGTAGGGCTGGGTGCGTTGCAAGACCAAGGTCGCGGGTTCGAGACATATCCCTCTCACCGGTTCACTCATTTAACTCCTTTTTTAAAAAAATAAATAATTTTTGATATTCTAACTAGTATATAAGAGCAATTAAAAAAAGGATTATTCCGGGTTTGACACGTAACTCAGTTGAAAGAGCTGCGTGCACGTAAGCGGGAGGTCACAAGTTCGAGTCTCACCACATGCAGTCAAACCAGTCAACGAACCGGTCAGACCTGTCAGGTCTGACAAAATCCCAATTTTTTTTATTATTTTATTTATTGTTTTTACTTCAATATTTTAATCAAAAATTAATTAAAAATACTTAAAAATCACATTTCTTAGGTTTAAAAACTCCATTAAATACCATAAAAATAACCTAAAAATCTACTAAAAAGTATTAAATTAAAATATTAACTATTATTTATTCATCGAATTATTACGTTATTATTTAGGTTAGTCTTCTACGTCGGTTAAATCCTCAATTCGTGCGCACTCTTCATCAATCAAGAAAACGCACCCACAGTGAGTGAATTCTTACAAATTCCCCTTTTTATTTATGTTTTGGGGTGTGTCATGTGTCGTTAATACATTTTTGTTTATTCAAACACTTGTGCTATTACCATTATATGATCTAACGTGTGATGTAAATGTTGTTTGTTGTATTGCATGGTTACATTTTGTCAAGTTGCATGCAAATCATTCATTAGGCCCATCAGTTCTTCGTTGGAGACGGGTTGAACATCAGGTGCCTCATTAGATCGGCTCCGTTTGATTGAGCCTTGATCTCATTTGTTCATCATTTGATATGTGTGTGTATGCATTAATTGATGTTATGTGTTTTGTGGTTAAATTTACATATACGTATACTCATATGTGGTTATGCACATTTTTATAACCAATATAACAAATTCGTTCAAATGTTTTATAAGATTCACTCGCCAACTTTTGTTGACCCAAAAACCATTTTTTACACATGATACAGGTGAACAGGTTGAAGCAAGGAACACATAAGAATTTGCCTTAGAATAAAAAATAAAGAGTTCATGAATGTTGAGTTTAGAACGTGTTGTGCTTGTATGTTTGATATAATTTCTCTTTTAAATTGGAAATAATAAATATGAAAATTTATAGTAAATTTCATGAGCTTTGATGAAAACCCAATCATGCCCCGACTACCATTTTCGATGCAGGTCAGGGTGTGACAACACTAGTCTTCTTTCCAATATAATTATTCCAGTCAAACCCTTCGTCTTCATGAGACACAACTAGAGCTTTTTCGGTTGGCTTTGAGGAATTTTCTTGAACTTAAACTTGAGTTCTCTTTGGATATGGCTTGTACTGCAATGCTTTCTTGTAATAATCATTGTTGTTGCCAAAAGGGCTTTGATTGCCGCTTGCTTCTTGATTTGTGCAATCGCGTTTGAAATGCCCCTTTTGTCTGCATTTGAAGCACATTACTTTTGATTTATCAAATCCAAGCTTATTGCTCGAATTTCCAATGTCTCTTCTAGTAAGCGCAACAAACTTTGTGACGCTTCTGATAATCGATGCTAAGCTCCATTTGATATCCATCAGTTCTAGCTCCTCTTCATCAACCTGATTGTAATCCTTAGCAGTCATCTCTGGATTCCCGATCTTTCCCGCAACTAAACTTTTATATGATTCAAGCACAGTTGCAAGAAGTGCTATATGTTGTTTGGCCACTTGTTCAGGGAAAACGTTCTTCAGATTAACCGCAATATTGCACTGAAATACATTTGGATCAGAACTAGAATGATTTGTCTAATTTGTCTGATAAGTTTGATTCTGGAACGGAGAATTTGAGCTAGCACTTGAATATCCTGTGTTCGGAGGACTCTGATCATAACTCGGGTATGATTGAGTGTTTAGTTGACTTTGGAACGAATGATTCGAAGAATTCATATTCGCACTAAACATCGTTTGAATTTTTGGACTCGAAATCTCCTGAACACCTCCTCGGTATTACAGACTCACGTCTTGCACAACATTTGCATTCTTCGATTTTGCCATTTTTAGCCTATCCATTTCATGTCCCTCTTACTTGTCAATGAAATCTGATAGCTTGTAATGCCTCCAACTCTAACCATTCTTCAAAACCATTAAGTAGGTCATCCACTCCCCCTCAGGAAGTGCATCAGCCAATTTATCAATCGTCTCTTCAACAGTTTCATGAATATCGTGTCTTCGCATCTGAACCATCAAGTGACAATATCTATCGATCATCTGCTTCATGGTTTCGCCTTTAATCATCGTGAAAATATCAAACTCTTTCTTGATTAAAGCCTTCTTGCTTTTAATCATCTCAGCACTTCCCAGATATTTTGCACATAATGCATTCCACAACATCTGTGACGTCTTGCATTCAGGTAGCAAGATCAAGATGTCTTCTTTCACTGATTGTTGTATTAGACTTATCATCTTCTTCGCTGCCACATATGCATCTTTAAGTTCTGGCGTAAACTTTACCAATGAAAGATCTTGATCACGTTCATCATTTGGCCATGTATATCCGATTTGAACAGCAACCCAACTGTAGAAGTGATTTGCTTGAACCCAGTTCACGAACTTTTCTTTCAAGCCTTCAAATTCATCCATGCTCATCAACTTTTGTAGGACCGATCCTTGATGCCAAGGAACCTAAATTTGATATCTAACGCCCATAATAGCGGAAATATTACATCGTGTTTACCAATAGACAAGAATTAATCAGTTAATCATCAGTTTCATTGATTAAACTTCGAGAGTACAAACTGACAGAGCTTCGCCTCCAAAATGCCAAAGTTACAAATGAGGATCACAAGCTAGGTATTTATAGGCTATCAAGTCCGCTAGTGAAGTAGTGAAGTTCGGGCGAACTTGCCAAGGCAAGTTCGGCCGAACTTGACCTTACATGGTCACTATGAGCGAACTTGGCCATTTCAACTATAAATACATCATACGCCTAGCCTATTCAGCTCTATACTATACAGACTCGATATAAGACTAAGACATAGACATTATGCACCAACAGACTCCCCCTTGGATATAGTTTTCGTCTTGTATCAGTCTTCAAAACTCTGTCTTCATATAAACGTTAACGCACATGACCGAAGAAGTTCTTGTACGGTTTCCTTCATCGTTCTTGTTTCGGATCCGGCGTCTGATCTGTAAGAGGCACTTTGTTCAAATGCTGAAATCTTTTAACACTTGCCTTCCTAGTTCTTTCATTAATTGCTTCAAGACGCTTCTCTTCCTTTAGAAACTCAACCCTTTCTAAATCTCTCCACTTCGTTTGCCACATCTTTCCAGAATTGACTTCTCGCGCTTAACAAACGTTTACAACTCTCTGAACCTGCATCGCTTGTACCTTTTCTCGTTCTTCAAAAACAATCTTGCTATAGAACAAGGTTTTGATGTCTTCTCTCGAGCAGTTCACAAGCCACATAGGATCTAGAATCCTTATCGTCCTCCATAAACCCCTCATGCCCTGATAATCCATCACCTCAACCCTTTCCTTTGTTATATCCAAGTGTTCTTCAAACTTCAGAACAATAATTGCTTCACAAGTAGCTGGATCTATTTGCCACCACTTGAACAAAGGATAGAAGTTTTGTTCAATCGGCATTAGCGGCATACTTCTCATGGCTCTGGACGTTTCATAATCAACGTTATGTCTTTTTCTCCTGTTTTCTTATTTGTCTTGATTCTACAGCTATGAATAAAAGGCTTCCAGTAGTTGAATCCTTTTACTGCTTCATACTTGATCATTTTCCATAATAACTGATCAATATACTTCATGTGATATGTAACATTCACAGTCTGTACTAACTCTTCCACATCCCAATAAGGTAAAGTCTTGAAATCAGAAAGATACTTGAAGTCTTGCACTCCAAATTCCCTCTTGACTGCATAAACATTCAGCTCCTTGAACCAACCCCAACTTAAAATATCCCCAAAGAAACATCTTTATCTCTGGTAAAGAATGCTAGAGGACGTCGAAACTTACGTTCGCGCGGCATTTCTTTGAACCAAGACTTCCTCGCTTGAGTAATTTCTTCTTTAGTCATGGGTTTAGGAACTTTACCCTCTCGTAGAGACTCTTATATTTTCCTTAAGCATGTCTTCATCGAGTTGCTTGTACATCTCCTCGCAAGGAGGAAAACTTTCAGAATTAAGACCGACGTACTTCGCAGTATGATCCGTTTCATCATCAGAAGACCAATCCTCTACGATCACCCTGTTATACTCATCAGCCTCAAATATTCTAGTATACTGATAATCATTTGGCTCAAAAGTGTTAATGTTCAAAACTTCCTCGAAATCAAACTATAAACTTTCAACTTCAACTTCAACTTCAACCAATCTCGCCAAATCTTCTTTTGAGTAATTGTGCATGTACTCGCCTTCTTCCACATTATGTTCCAACATCAACATTAACGGCTTTGTGGGTACTGCAGCAATTGGCTTTGCAAATCGATTAACATCTGACAAATCTATATCATCTGAAGGCCCTGTCTTCCTTGACTCCCCCTCAATTTTATCTTCCATCTTATTCGACTCATCATTCATAAGATCAGAAAAATCAAAGTCATCAGCGACTTTGGCTTCAGTAACTTTAATGCCAGTACTACCTTGATCATAATCATCGTCATCATCACCAACATTCCAATCCTCATAACCTACTTCCTCTTCATCCTCTTTATCATCTTTCTCAGCTTCTTCATCGTCTTTTTCTTTAGAAGCAGTGATAGGATCAGAAGGCTTGACAGATTTGTCAACCTTTGAATATCAGACTCAGAAGCTAGAATCACATCATTGATAGACTTTTCTGCAGCTACAGAAGAAGTAGGTGCTTCACCTTCAACATTCTTTCCTTTACCGCTCGCAGCTAATTCTTTCTCAGAGCGTTCTTTAGCTTCCTGTTGATCTAGACGATCATATTCTTTGATGAAGTCGATACCCAGTGCATTAGATAAAACTTTCTGCATCCTGGAGAATCTTCGATCATTTAGGGCTTGGATAGACTTCAGATCAGCTATCTCAGTTTGCATTTTTTCATTTGCACCCTGCAAACTTTCGATCAACGCTTTAAAGTACTATCTTTCATTCTCTAACACTTTAACCTTGTCATCAAAAATCTCTTTCTCAACCGCACTTTGATTCATCTTTTGAATAAGCTCTACTTTTTCAACTTCATTTTGTGCCACTTTGTCTTCTAATGCCTTGACACGCTTTTCCAGAAGTTCAACGTTAGTCTCTGGAAAGAAATCATTTAAATCCTGCAGACATATCGGATCGTTGTGCATATCACCAAACACATTAGGCCCTCCTGGAGTTTTTGGTGTTGACTTTGGAGTTGCAGCCTTTGGTGTAGACTTCCTTGGAGTAGAGCTTTCAGGAACAGAATTTGTTGCAGCAATTGGAGACTGAGTAATAGGAACTTCGAGTAAACCAGTCACAGGAGGTTCTTGTGTAACTCCTTGACTTTCAGTCTCAGCATGAATAATAACAGGAGGTTCTTATGTAGGAGGTTCTTGTGTGACTTCTGTCTCCTGTGCACCAGAAGGCTTTTGTGGGGCTTCTGTGCTTTTCATCTTTCCAATATACTTTCTGCTTGCTGCTTTTCTTTTCTTGCCTTTTGCTTGAGGAGATCCTGTAGTCTTTGTTGAAGAAACAGTTGCACACTTAACATGTTTAGATTTCTTCTTGGGTCTTTCCTAATCTGACTCTTTTTCCTGATTCGGATCGAAATCAGCATCAGTCTCTTTTGTCTTTTCTGCCTCAGTCTCTGCTGTAGTCTTTTTTGTAATTCTTTCAAGACAATCATCAGAATAATCATTCTCTGAAGTAGCAGAAATAACATCATCTTGTGTTGCTTTCGCTGTTTCTTGACTTTCAATTTTAACTGCTGCACTTGAACCTGCTTCAACTTGAACATTCTTAGGTTCATCTTCATCTACGAGCATTGTTTCAATTTTCCTTGCAGCTCGTTTCTTCTTAGGCTTATCAGCTTCTGCCATTAAGAACCATTCGCTTCTTGCTTTCGGCTTGAATTCCTTAAACCATTCCTTCTCAGCGTTAAGCTCTTTCTCATCATCATTACCATCTTTCCTCCATTTATTATCTGGCGGCGCAATGTAGTTAGCATCTTTAATAGCTCCAAAAACTGGTTTTGCAACAGGAGCTGAAGCTTGCTTCTGAAACTTTATGAGCTTCTTCACTGTTGTTTCATCAAGATGAACTAGATAAAGCACATCATTCGGATCCTGTGCTATATTCTTGTATTTCTCATCAATCAACATCTGCATGAATCTTGGATAAAGACATAGCCTTGAATCCTCCATGTTCTTCGACATATGTGTAAAGACAAGCTTTAAAAAGTTGAACGGCTTTTTTAGAATTAATGTCGTTATGCAAGCTAAAAAATCTTGGACATCGTCTAAACCGGCCTTGCGATGGCTGAATGTGTGAATTTAGCATGCATCAGAAGCTTGTAGGGATTTGGCACCTCCCCTTTCTTCAATGTTGGTTTGTTCACACTTCCCTTGTAGCCCATACGAAAGAAACAGCCATGAACCATCTTTTCGTCTAGATAAATAGGATCGTCTTTGTTGTAGTTGAATTGTAATACTCTACGAATATCATCTTCCGTTACGTTAATTGGTTTGACTTCATTGCCGACTTGCATGGTTGAAGTAATTGTCTCCTGATCATCACTTAAGCTTGTGTTCATCCAGAAGTGAAAGGTGTGTGATCTATACGAAATTGTATGCTCTGTGATCGCTCGGTGAATAGGGCTTTCTTCTAAAAACTTCAATATACTCTCGTATTCCTTTAGCGATGGACAGATCGACTTATCGAGCGTAATACATGTGTTGTGTGTCTTTGAAAACTCAACATAAATTATACGCTCTAGTTCTTGAACCTGAAAAACGACGCAAAACAATTAGCACGCTTTTCGAGAAAAAATTTCACAAAATTTTCTAACACTTTTATCAAGTTCGGCGAACTTGATTATGTGTTAAACATTATGTTTTTAACAAGTTCGCCCGAAAATGTAACAATACATGTTCACAAATTTTTCTTTAACAAGTTCGGGCGAACTTATATCAACATCATTCAGAATTTCATAGTCCAAGTTCGGGCGAACATGCATTAGATTTACCAAAAACATTTTGGAAGTTCGGTCGAACATGACTTAGTTCTTATTTATTCAGTTTTGTTATACAAGTTCGGTCGAACTTGACAACAAGTTCGGCCGAACTTGTCGTCTCTTTCAATACCAAACCTGTTAAACATCCAAATAACCATCTCAATCCATTTGATCATGATTCCATGGTCGTTTTTAACCGATTAACTCAATTTCAAGTTCAATTGTTTCATTAAATTCCTAGATCTATTACATTTTATTAGTTCAGATATGAGTTTATCATTTTCGGTCCAAATCGTGATTCAATCATCAAATTTATACCTCTTCCATTGTTGATGGTGTGCGAATCACCACAAACAATATAACTTTAGGCAGAGTAACGGTATCAAATTGACAAAATCACAAAATCACTCAAAAACTTATCAAGTTCGCTCTGATGTGTTTGCTGATGAAATGAGTTCGGCCGAACTTGATTGGTATTTATACCATGTCAAGTTCGGGCGAACTTGTTAAGCCTAACTTGAAAAGCCCAACATAAGTCCGGGCGAACTTAGAAGATAACAATAAGCATCCATCTGCAAGTTCGGTCGAACTTGCTTGTTTGTTAAACATGATTTGTTTAGCAAGTGCCAAACCCTAAAATCATTTTTTTCAAAATTTTCATTTTAACCCCTGAACTTTCCAACCTTCTACCAGTTATGAGAATCCACTCAGTTTACCAAGTCCAAGCTATTGACCTTGGTTAACCGATTTGTCTGCCGAGTCCAAGTTAATGACCCCGGTTTGACCCGTTACGAACAAAATGTTGATATTTTCAAAAACAAAGTTTCAAATTAATGAACTTTTTATTATTTTTACTTTTCAGATTTTAACAGATTAGCTCCCAGCCGTTGTCAAAGAGATTCCCACCAGTTCTAGCATCTTACCAGACTTCGAAGACTCGTTCTCCAACATTGGTTTGCTGAAAACAATGTAGAAATAAAACCTTTTTGGATTTTTGTAAGTTTATGCTAAAACACACTGAAAATCTTTTTGGATTTAATCTGTAAAGCTCATAAACTATGTACAGGACAAAGTAAACTATGTACAAACATATTTACAAGTATATTTTTGTGAATTTTGTGTCTAAGGATCATATGATTGAGACATATCACCAGTACCGTTGACCTTTAAATGACTTTATGCTTTAAAACTCGTTTACCTGGATTGTCAATATGTTTATCCACTTAGGCTTTACCACATTTCTCAACTGTTTCAAGATATGTTAAGGTAGGATTTATGAAACTTGACTTATCTGTGGTTCCCACTTCTTGAATATACTCCCGTATTCAGATTCCCTAGATTTCATCTTACAGGTGAATATAGCATAATTGATATCTGTATCTGGGTTATGCAAGACCTTGAGAGCTCAGGTTAGTACAAACGTACAGACAAAGAGATGAAGGCTCGTCTTTAAGGTGTGTTCCACTTAAGGAATCTTTTTAGCACAGCACATGATTAGATCTTTTGATTCTTTTCAATATTGCATGCAGTTTGGGGATTTTTGACGAAAGTATTATAGAAGTTCTAGGCCATTGCTTCCACAAAATAAGAAGAACTTGTATAATACCCCAGATATCAACTATCTATAAAGACCTAGTATCTCAGAATCAGCCAATCTTTCAAACAAAATTTCGGAGTACTAATTCCATATATCCAAGATATGTTAATCCACAAGAAGAAGCAGTTGCTAATTGTAGTTTATATCTTGAAAACAGTTTACTGAACGTGTTAAGCCTATCGACACAACCACAGTAAGGCTCGTTTATTACTTTTAAACTTTCCATTTCTTTAGCATACTGTGATAGTCCACTGATGTACTATCATTTCCTTATGTGACACTGAATTCTTTTTGTCTTTTTCAATGTTTTTGTACATTTTTAAGTTTTCATATGTTTTTGGATTTTAAAATTTTTCGAATGTTTTTGTATTTTCTCTAACATTTCTCCCCCTAAAATAAAAAACATCTTTTTGGATTTTAGTTTTTAACAAAATTCTAAACTAGAAAGATATTTACAAACCAATGTGGATCACGCGAACTCGTCGTCCGATCCGTATTCAACCTCAGCGTCCGCACCTGTCATCAAATTTTTCATACCATTAATTCTCATTAAGTATTTAAACCGTGACAAAGAAAATGGTTTGGTATAAAAATCAGCCTTTTGTTCATCGGTGTGGATTTGTTCTATTCGCACCAATTTCTTTTCGTAGCAATCACGAATGAAATGATAACGAATTTCAATGTGTTTTGTGCGTGAGCGATGAACCGGATTTTTAGTTGTATCTATGGTTGCCTTGTTATCAACAAACAGCGGAGTGTCTAGAAATTGCAGACCATAGTCTCTCATCTGCTGTTGAATCCATAGAATCTGTGAACAACAGCTGGAGGCCGAGATATACTCAGCTTCACAGGTAGAGAGAACGACCGTAGTCTGTTTCTTACATTGCCAGGTTACCATTCTTGTTCCGAAGAATTGGCATCCCGCTGTAGTTGATTTTGAATTCAACTTATCTACACCAAAATCAGAATCAGCATAGCCTGTGAGGTCGAAATTGTCATTCTTCGGGTACCACAAGCCGGTGCTTGGGCATCCTTTCAGGTATCTGAAGATTCGTTTCACAATCTGCATGTGTAAGATCCTCGGGCTTGACTGATATCTGGCGCAGAGGCAGGTTGGATACATAATATCTGGGTGCGATGCCGTCAGATACATCAGCGATCCAATCATCGATCTGTATAACGTCTCGTCAACTTTGGCTCCAGTCTCGTCAACGCAAATCCCGTGATTTAGAGCAAGAGGCGTAGATAGAGGCTTCAAGCTTTCCATTCCAAACTTCTTCAAGATGTCGTGAACATACTTACTCTGATGAATGAAAATACCATCCGGAAGCTGATCTACTTGTAAACCAAGATAGAACTTCATTTCACCCATCGAGGACATTTCGAAATTCTATTTCATGATTCCCTCAAACTCCTTGCATAGACTATCGCTTGTAGATCCAATGATGATGTCGTCGACGTAGATTTGAACTATAATCAGATGAACATCAACTTCCCTGATGAAAAGAGTACTATCCACAGTTCCTCTGATCGTTGCCGACGAGATGTTGTGATAACGTCTCGTACCAAGCTCTCGGGGCTTGGTGTAGACCACAAAGAGCTTTATCCAGTAGGTACGCTTTCTTCTTGTTGAGTGGATCGACAAACCCTGGTGGTTGTCCAACGTACACCTTCTTGCGTAATTTTCCTACAGAAAAGCCGATTTGACATCCAATTGATAGACCTTAAATCCTTTCCATGATGCAAAAGCTAGAAAGATTCAAATAGATTCCAAGCGAGCTACTGGTGCGTAGACTTCCGTGTGATCTATCCCTTCCTGCTGGTGAAATCCTTGACAACAAGCCTAGCTTTGATACAAACAATAACCCCTCTATCATCATGTTTACACTTAAAAACCCATTTTGTATCAATTGCTTTTTGATTTTCTGGTAGGTCTTCAAGCTTCCACACTCCCAACTTCTCAAACTGAAATAGTTCTTCTTGCATTGCCTGTACCCAGTTTTCATCAGCTAAAGCTTCATTAATTGTCTTTGGCTCTATCTGAGAGATGAAACATGAATAGAAGCACAAGTTCTGGGTTGGAGCAACGCGAGTGTAGAAACAACTGAGTGCTTTGTTAATTTGACTTCGAGTTCTAACACTAGTTTGAAGTTCTCCGATAATATTTGTAGACGGATGGTAGGAATATGATCGCGACAATTCTTCACTTGGAACATCTGCTGAGTTTTGCTGATTCGTGATGTTGAGATCAACAACCAATTCAACGTTTGGAGAGCTTGATGAAGCTTCATTTCTGTTGCTCGGGCCTACAGATTGATTAAGAAGACTTGTTATCTGCTCCACTTCCTCGTCTGAAGAAGATGATTCCCCATCAGCATCAAATGTTGGTGCTTCATCTGAATCAGAATTCTGATTCTGAGGCATATGGGGCCCCGTTGTTGTATTCACTGGTTCAGTAGAGGCATTTGTTGGAGGAGTAGTATGTGTTGCTAATGTTTCAGAAACATTTTCAGCCGGAACACCACTATTACTTGAACTTGCGCCAGAAGAAGATGGATCCAACGTGGGTTGATTAACCACAATTGGTCGAACAATTTGTTCTTGATTCGCCGACTGGTGAAGATAATATAACGCAGCAACTTCTTCGTCAGACGGTTCTTCGGGCAAGTCAAATGACTTCCAAAGGTCTTGATAGTTAAACAGCCACGCGTCACCTCTACTTTGAATAGGATCCGTATAGTTGAAACAATCCACGTGCTGTGCTTCAATAACCTTTCTCAACGAAGGAACATATACTCTTCTCAACGGACTTGCATATCCGACAAAGAAACCTTCAAGATATTTAGCTCCAAATTTGCCATCTTGATCGATTATAGTGCATGGCGTACCGAATGGTTCTAAGAACTTCAAATTTGGCTTCCGTCGTGTTTTCTTTGTTGGTTTGACAGTGAGAACCCTGTTTAGCGTGTACCAAGCCGCAGCAACTGCTTCACTCCAGAAGCTGATTGGAAGTTTAGAATCTGCAAGCATGGTTCTCGCAGTTTCAATCAAAGTTCTGTTTTTCCGTTCAGCTACTCCGTTTTGCTGTGGAGTATAGGGAGCACTAAACTCGTGTAGAATCCCTTTTGCGTTGCAGAATTCCTTCATTTTGTTATTCTTAAACTCTGTGCCGTTGTCACTTCTAATTCGTCTGACCGGCAAATGATAAAGGTTCTCGAGTTTCTTGAATAAATAACCAAGTTCTCGAATGTTTCATCTTTTGATTCCTGCAAGAATACCCACGAATATCTCGAATCGTCATCTGTCACGACCAAGCAAAATAAGTCTCCTGAAATGCTTCAAACATTTACAGGACGAAATAAATCCATGTGAAGACGTTCTAATGGCAACTTGATTGAGTTTAGAATTTTCTTCGGATGAGATTTCTTGATCTGCTTTCCCTTTTTGCATTCTAATCAATGATCAGACATATTAAAGCTCCGAAGATTTACACCAACTACTAGATCATTATGAACCAAGAAATTCATTTTTCACAAATGAATATGCCCCATCTTACGATGCCAAAGAATAGAATCCTTTTCAGTAGCCTTTGTCACAAAACATTGCGCTGATTTTGATGAAGTGGTACGATGCCCATATCAAGGACATATAGATCATTCTCTCGTGGTGCTCGTATCAGAATCCACTCATCTGGTATTTTGAATCCCGGCTTCAAGATAATACACTCTTTGTCTTTGAAATGGACAGTGAACTTCTTGTCACAAATCTGCGATATGCTCAGAAGATTATTTTCCAACTCTATAATATAATTCACGCGATCGAATGATACGACACCATTGGAGAGTTTTCCCTCAGCGACTATCCTTCCACCTTGATTTTCTGCAAATCCAACATATCCACCATTGATAGCTTTAATGTCGAATAGCAACGCTTTCATTCCCGTCGTATGCATGGACACTCCACTATCCAAAATCCACTTAGAAAGTATAGATCTCTGGAGCCCCTGCACATTTCAACAATCTATTTAAAAAGCGAGAGCCAAGCCTTTTTGGTCTTGGGTTGAATTGGATAACCATCATCAAAATCAAACTCACACTCATCAGCATAATCGAATCCACACTCATCTGCATAATCAAATTCATATTCGTCATCTGGTTTTTCTGTGATGTTTATGTTTGAAAACTTTACTGTCTTTTTATCTTTTGAATTGTTACCACTTGTAGTTTTGACATTTTCAGATGTGGTTTCAATTATGATTTCAGATTTTGATTTTTTCATGCTATCACTAGTCTTAACAAGCTCAGACTTAGTGATCAAAGATGTTGTTGACCGTTTCTTTGCAATCCAGGCTTGAGATTTTATATTAGCCTTCTTGATGTAAAAATTGTTTTCATTAGCCTTTGAAGTTTCACCTTTTTCAAAAATTGAATTTTCAAACTTAGGTTTGACTTCAGCTTTTGATTTATTTCTTTTCAAAATCTTTACAGGTTTTACAAACACTGGTTTCTTCGGTTTCATAACATTTGAACTTTCTTTCCTAGCCGGCTTTGATTTCGGACAGTAACGTGCAATATGACCAATTTCGTTGCACTTGAAACAAGTCCGAGAATCATGTGGATGTCCTTTAGTGGGTTTTACACCACTTGTTTTGGCACCACTTGCAATTTTGGCTTTATCTCGAAGTTCTTTCTCTTTCTTGAACTCATCGTTTGATTGTTTCCCGACCAAACTTTCCTCATGAACCGTATTCGTCCCATATACAAAATTCATGTTTTTATTCTTGTATTCATGAAATGGTGACGGTTTCTTTTTAGGTTCATCTGATTCTTCTAAACCCAACCTAGCTCTCCGGTTTTCTGGATGATCACCACCATTCTTTCGGTAGTTGTTTCTTTTAGGTTTGGAATAGAATTTCTTTTCATTAATCTCCAGATCATCTGATGTGAGTTTAAAGAATTTATCTAACAATTCTTCCTTCACGTTCTGAATCGGAAAACTGTCATCAAAGTATAATCTATCAGATTCCTTGATCTTGTACATGACAACATTAGGATCATCACATAGATCATTCTCCGATGATGTATCGTCATCTTCGGACTGTGAATCGCAATTCTTTGAGCTCGAGTCGGTGCTTTTAAAGCTGCCTTCATCAGAATCGTTCAAAACATTCTCAACAACTTTTTTAACCACAACATTGTCATCATGTGTTTTAGTATAGATTACATCAATGTTCTCTGGCAACTCAGTTTTCTTTTCAGATAACAACTCAATGTTGAGTGCCTTATCCATCCCATCAGCGGATTTGCGACAATACTTCTCGCAAAGGGGTGGAGGAACATTGCTGTATTCTTTACCAATTTTCTTTTTAGGTTTCTCTTCCGATGGAATTGTCAGAAGGATGTGATCAATGACATATACATTACATGTGTAACTTCTCAAAAGTTGTTGAACACGCTCTGTTTCAATTGTCATGTCCTGGAGTTGTTGCTTAGTTTCAGCAACGGTGTTAATATAGATATTAATATCTTTTTGCTTATCCATTATTGTTCCTTTTAACATTCTTATGGTATCATGTTGTTCGATGTTATTTCTATCAAGCCTACCATAATCATTTTTCATTTTATCATACGCTTCCTTCATTGTGCGATAATCGTATTTCAAAAGTTCATTATGCTCATTGTTTTCAGCGATGATCTTTGATTTTTCGGCACACTCAGAACATGGTTCGATACATTTTGTACAAGATTTCTCAACCTCTACAACTTGTACTTTGACAACTTCATTTACCTCTGGACCTACCTTGGTTAGATTTGCCATCAAGGCTTTGTCGGCAATGTCCTTGAGGTTTTCGGCATTCACTTCTTTAGTAACATCAATGACCACTTCATCAGTTGATTTCTTCTCAGGAACTTGCTCCTGAGAACTTCCATCAAAATGACCTGCAAAACTTTCATAAGAGTTAGGAGATAAAATTCCTTGCTTCTGCATGTGGATATACTCCTCTTCTTCATGTTGTTGTTGCAGATATTGTTCCAGCAGAATATATCTCCAAAGTCGCTGCTTCTTCTGCAGATGTATCTTCAACTATCCTAGCCATCAACGCAACTCCGGTCTTCTTATCGATGTAGGAATTCCGATCAAAACCGTCATCCTCATTTGATGCAACCATAGCCTTTTTAGTGTTGTTGCTATTCGATTTCTCTTGAATTTCAACCTGATTCTTCTTTGGAAATGGCTTGTATTGAAGTGACTTCTTGTAATACTCGTTGCCTCCTCCGAACGGACTCTGATTTCCTGTTGCTTCAGGATTTTTGCATTCTCTCTTGAAGTGACCCTTTTGGCAACATCGAAACATGTAACCTTTGACTTGTCGAAGCCCAACTTGTTGCTAGAATTTCCGATATCTCGGCCAGTGAGAGCAACGAACTTTGTGACTCTTCGAATGATAGATGCTAAACACCACTTGATATCCATCAACTCAAGTTCTTCTTCATCCACTTGGTCATAATCTTCTGCTGTCATTTCAGGATTTCCAATTTTACCGGCTACAAGACTTTCGTATGACTCCAGAACAGTGGCAAGAAGAGACATATGTTGTTTAGCGACTTGTTTTGAAACAACATTGTTCAAATTTACTGCGATGTTGCACTTGTACACATTCGAATCAGATTTGTTTGTTGATTCTTATTTGCTTGACTTTGATAAGATGAATTTGAACCAGTGCTTGAGAACGAACTCTGTGGACTCTGATCATAATGAGGCTGTGATTGACTCTGGTTTTATGGAGAAGCATTCATGTTCACACTAAACGCTGTTCCAATTTTCGAACTTGAAATGTTGTCTTGCATTCCACTTTTGTAGTATAACCCAATGTCTTGAACTACATTAGCGTTCTTTGACTTTCTAATCTTCAATAGTTCCATTTCATGGCCTTTGAGTTTTGTCGATAAATGTTGACAGCTTAAAGAATTCCCATTTATCGCTTTCCTTCAGAACCATTAGATAAGTAGTCCACTCTCCATCTGGTAGAGCGTCTGCAAGCTTGTTGATGTACTCTTGTTCTGTCTTCTCAAGCGTTCAATCATCTGCTTCATGGTCTCACCCTTCAGCATGTTGAAGATATCGAACTCTTTCATAATGAGAGCTTTCTTGCTTGATCATCTCCACGCTTCCTTGATACTTCTTTTCAACTGAGAGCCAGAGATCTCTGGCAGTTGTGTATTCCAGTAGCAAAACGAGAATATCTTCTTTGACGGATTGTTGGATAAGACTGATCATCTTTTTCTCAGCAATGTATTCCTCTTTCTGTATCGTCGAATAATTGTACTTCTCAAGAACTTGCTGATGTTCATCCACCGGAACAGTGTAACCTCTTTCAATCGACACCCAGCCTGCGAAATGCATGGCTTGAACCCAATACGTAAATTTCTCTCTCCATGCTTCATACTCGTCCATGCTCATTAGCTTAGGCGGTTTAACAGTCGTTCCCATTTCGTTATCAAGATTGACTTGATGAATCACGTTGGCATTTGACGCACTAGCTCCGGACATAACCGCTCTTTGAATATCATCCATCATGAATAACGCTGAAAATACTCAAAAACTTTTGAAAATATTAGATCTACTACAAGTTCGGTCGAACTTGTAGTTTGGAATGAAGAATTCTTGATTTTGTCACAAGTTCGGTCGAACTTGTGACTTTTGATTTGAAAATTTTTACTTGATCTTCGGTCGAACTTGAGACACAAACAACCAGAACCTCGAGCGAACTTGCAATCAGAAATTTGAAACTCTAGCATTTTCGGGCGAACTTACACAAAATTTCCTTGAAATTACACAAGTTCGGTCGAACTTGCTATAAAATCAGTGAAAAATCAGTAACTTCGAGCGAACTTGATGAAGATTTCTTCAAATAACTACTCAAGTTCAAGCGAACTTGCTAAAAAATACTTGAAAAGTGACTTTTTAGATCATGTTCGGCCGAACTTGATTAACAAGTTCGATGATTAGGGTTTTGGAAAACATGGTTTTTTCAAAATTTTGACATGATTTCGGTTGAATTTTGTCTCCAATCTTTCAAGGGTTTATCTTTGTTGTATTTTACATGATATATTCAAAATTGAAAAGATTTTGACCGTGAATTCTTCATTTTTGATGATAAAGTTAAGAAAAATAGAAGAACGAAGATGAAATAGAAGTGTTCTTGTCTTGATACTATCAAATCAGGCTGTTCTAGCTCTGATACCACTTGTAGGACCGATCCTCGATGCTAAGGAACCTAAATTTGATATCTAACGTCCATACTAGTGGAAATATTATGTCGTGTTTACCAATAGTCAAGACTTAATCAGTTAATCATCAGTTTCATTGATTAAACTTCGAGACTGACAAAGCTTCGCCTCCAAAATGCCAAAGTTACAAATGAGGATCACAAGCTAGGTATTTATAGGCTATCAAGTCCGCTAGTGAAGTAGTGAAGTTCGGGCGAACTTGCCAAGGCAAGTTCGGCCGAACTTGACCTTACATGGTCACTATGAGCGAAGTTGGCCATTTCAACTATAAATACATCATACTCCTAGCCTATTCAGCTCTATACTACACAGACTCAGTATAAGACTAAGACGTAGACATTATGCACCAACAACTTTGACGGCTTAACCGAAGCTCCCATCTCATTATCCAGATTCATCTGGTTTACCGCGTTTGCATTTGATGTAGAAGCCACTGTTGAAGCAAAGGCGTTATGGAAATCATCCATTTTGTCAAACTAAAGATTTAAATGAAACACATTCACAAACACTTGAAGATTGATTAGCAAACTGACAAGTTCGGGCGAACTTGTGCAGAAATCAATATTCAGATTCAATTTCAACAAGTTCGGTCGAACTTGTGTAGAGATTTCAGAAAATTTCAATTTAAAGCAAGTTCAGGCGAACTTGTAGAAAAATTTTGCAAAAACTTGACAAGTTCGGGTGAACTTTGTCAAGTATTTTGAAAATCTTTGAAAACACAATCAAATTCGCTCGAAGTTGATCAAAATCAACAAAAAACTTATGAAATTAAGCCAAGTTCGGGCGAACTTGTGCTAGAACTTCGCGCGAAGTTTGTGTACCCGACATGGTTTTTTGACATTTTTAATGAAATCAATTGAATTTGGTTCTGAAAGTTTCAAGGGTTTGTTATTAGGTGATTATGTATGACATATTTAAATTTTAGCCATTTTTAATCATAGGTTCATCAATTTGTGAAAAAGTGTAGAAAAATGAAAGAAATTGGTAGAAATAGAGAGTGTCTTGTGTAGATCTGAGCAAATTAGGTATCCATGGCTCTGATACCACTTGTTAGGATCCCTCCTCCACCGCTTAGGAACCTAATTTGTATCTAAAGTCATTGAAAGCGGAAATTACATGATTTATTAATCGAATACACAAGATTTACTGTTTAAATTGTCTGTTTATTAGTCCAAAATCATATTACATCGAGAATCCAAACAGACAGAGCTTCGTCGTCGAGAATGCAAAGTTATGTTAGATCGCTCCTTGATAGCACAGGAACCTAATTTGGTATCTAATTTCCAATTAGGCAGAAACTAAGTGATATGTTAATTAAACATGCAAAGACTACTCGTTAAACTGTTGTTTATTGATCACTAAGTCAAAATACATGTAAGATCCGGATCCGACAGAGCTTCACCTCTGTTGTGACAAAGTTGCAAAAGTTACAAATGAGAAACTAAGGACACATATTTATAGGCCATCAAGTTCGCTTGGAGGACAACAAGTTTGGGCGAACTTGCTTGAACAAGTTTGGCCGAACTTGTTCCAACTTCAAGTTTCCGGGCGAACTTGATGTCTATTTACATAAATACCCCTTATTTTTGATATAATTTAGCCCAATCTAAACAGACTCGATCCAAGACTAAGACATAGACATTATGTACTAACAGACTCCCCTTTGGATATCGTCTTCGTCTTGATCAGTCTTCAAAGCTCTGTCTTTATCTACAGCGTCCAAAGAAGTTTTTGTAGGGCTTCTTTCTACGTTCTTGCTCTGGAATTGCCATTTGGTCAGTAGGCAGCACTTTAGTCATAAATTGAAAACGTCTAAGTCTTGCCTCTCTACCCCTTTCGTGTATACGTTCTAATCTTCTTTCTTCCTTCAAAAACTCTTTGCGCTCAAGTTCTCTCCAACTTGATTCCCACATTCTTTCTGAATTAACTCCTTGAGCGAAGCAAACATTCACTATTCTTTGATACTGCATCGCTTGAGTTTCTTCACGCTTCTTGTAACATATCTTACTGAAGAATAAACATCAAATATCCTCCTTCGAGCAATTCACTAGCCACAACTTCAACTGATCTTTCTTCATGATATCCAGATGCTCTTCAAATCTCAACACTATCACTACTTCGCATGTCGTCGGATCAACTTTCCACCATTTGAACAAAGGATAGAAATCCTGTTCTATAGGCATTAGGGGCATATTTCTCACCGCTCGCGGATGCTTCATAATTAACTTAATATCCTTTTCACTAGTCTTCTTGTTCGTTTTGATTTGACGCTTTGGAATGAACGGTTTCCAGTACTTGAACCCTTGCGTTGCTTCAAATTTAATCATCTTCCATAGAAAGTAATCAATAACCTTCATGTTGTAGCTAACGTTCCTTGTCTGTGCTAACTCTTCCACATCCTAATATGGTAACGTGCTAAAATCTGCCATGTGTCGGAAGTATTGAACCCCATATTCTCTTTTTATGACGTAAACATTCAATTCTTTCAACCAACCCCAACTAAGTATGTCACCCAACGACTTATCTGCATCTCTGGTAAAGAATGCTAATGGACGTCTGAATTTCTTTCTCTCGGCATTTCTTTAAACCAGGCCTTTTTCGCTTTAGCAATCTCTTCCTTTGTCATTGGCTTTGGCAATTTTCCTTCTCGTACAAACTCAGCTACTTTCTCTTTCAATAAATCTTCATTAAGCTATTTGTACATTTCTTCAAATGTTGGAAAACTATCAGTATTCAAACCAACATACTTCTCAACTTCATCTGTATCATCATCTGACCAATCTTCAATAATAAATTTGTTGTAATCGTCAGCATCAGACCTTCTTTTATAACAGTACTCGTTTGGCTCAAATGTATTAACGTTCACCACATCTTCTTCGAAATCAAAATCAAATGCTTCAGCATCAACATTTAGCAGCTTTGCTAGATCTTCCTTTGAATAATTGTGAATGAATTCGCCTTCCACACGTTATGCTCTAACATTAGAATCATAGGCTTCGTCGGCATAGCAGCAACGAGCATTGTAGTAAGCGCATCTGTCATATCAACATCTTTTTGCCCCGTTTTCCCTTTCTGCTCCCCCTGACTTTGATCTTCCATTATGTTAGCATCATCAGTCAACATTGAGGAAAAATCAAAGTTATCAGATACTTTGGCATCCATAATTTTCAGACTAACTCCTCCCTGATCATCATTGTTTCCATCATCGTTATCAGAGTCGTCTTTAGAATCATCAACAGGTTCATCATCATTATCATCGTCTTCAGCTTCTTCATCGTCTTTTTGCTCTGTTTCTTTCTCTGGTATAATAACAGACTCTGAAGCTTTAGCGGATTCAATCACTTGCTCTGTTGATTCAGGCATATCTTCAATAACGTGTTTGCCTTTCCCCTGTTCAGCAATTTATTTTTCTGCTTTCTCTTTCGCTTCCTGCAAATCCAACCTTTCATATTCTTCTTTGAAATTAATTCCCAAACTGTTGGATAATACTTTCTGCAATCTGTTGAATCTTCTGTCATTCAAATCACGTTCAGATCGTAATTCATCAATCTCTTTATTCAATCATTCATTTGCATCCTGCAGACTTTCAATTAGGACTTTTAGATATCCACGATCACCTTCCAGAAATTTCACTTTATCATTCAAGATTTCCTTTTCCACTTCAGTTTGGTTCACCAACTGTTCTAACGCAGCTTTCTCAACTTCGTTCTTCGAAACTCTATCTTCTAGAACCTTAACTCTCTTTTCAAGTTCATCAACATCAGATTCTGGGAATAAATCATTCAAATCTTGAATATTGACAGGCTCATCAGGAATGTTTCCAAACAGTTTTGACCTTGGAGTAGTCTTTAGTGTAGACTTTGGCGTACTCTTCGGTGTAGGAACTTCTTTATGAATAGTACTTTCAGGTTGAGAAGAAGTAGGTGGATCTTGAGACTGTATTATTGGAATTTCAAGTAATTCAGACTCAGGAGGTTCTTGTGTGACTCCTGTCTGTATAATCGTCTCTTGAACTGCAGAAGTTTGCACTATTTCAACCGCAGGAGGTTCTTGTGTAGCTCCTGTTGTTTTGCACCAGAAGGTTCTTGTGGGACTTATGTGCTTTTCTTCTTTCCAATATAGCGTTGGCTTTTTGGCTTCTGTGTTTCTTGCTTTTAGTACTTGGAGACCCTGTAGTCTTCAAAGATGTATCTGTTGCAAAAGACTTAACACGTTTTGCCTTTTTCTTCGGTCTCTCCTCATCTGAACCTTTTTCTAACTCTTCGTAATCAGCATCAGTTTCCTTTATCTTCTCTGATTCTTTATCTGCGATAGCTTTCTTTGTAGCTCTTTCCAGTGAATCATTGCTATCTTCATCTTTGTCTGACGTCGCAGAAATAACGTCATCCTCTTGAGTCTCTTGACTTTCGATGTTGACCGCAACACTTGAACCAGGTTCAGGTTGTACATTCTCAGGTTCATCTTCGTCTATCAACAATGTTTCGACTTTCTTTGATTTTCGCGATGTTTCTTCTTTTCTTCAACAACTACTTTCTTTAAGAACCAATCGCTGCGCTTTTCTTTGAAAGTAGACATCCATTCTAATTCAGCATTCACCTCTTTATCGTCACCACTATCATCTTTACGCCATTTGTATTCTAGTGGAGCAATGTAATCAGCAGAAGCTATAGCACCAAATGAAAGCTTTGCGACCGGCGCTGAAGCTTGTTTCTCAAAAGTAATCAGCTTCTTGACTGTAACTTCATCCGTATGGCTAAGATAAACAATATTGTTAGGATCCTTCGCAATTTTCTTGAATTTATCATCAATGAGCATATGTATGAATCTTGGATATTGGTTCGTCATCTTTGATTTTAAAATTTTAAAATTTATCTCTTATAGCCTCTTAAATTTTTCGCTTTTCAACAGCTATGATCATCATTTTAATATCGTCTGTCAACATTTTGAAAAGATCGATGCGAATCAAACTCGTTCGTGAAAAGGTAATCAATTCGTACATTGTACTTATCCTCGTGCGAATGAAGAAAATTCAAACATATAGATACACCCTCATGCGAACTAAACTTTCAAATGAATCAAAAATTAAGTTCGTGCGAAGGTAATACCTAAAATTTTCAAAAACAACCCTTCAAATTTACCTTCGTGCGAAGTGGTTATCTTCGTGCGAATGTAGTTATCTTCGTGCGAAGATAAAACATGTTTTTCACTTTTTTGAAAAAAGAATTTTTTTGAAAATTTTGGTATAAAAATATTTGATTTTTTAGGCTGTACTTTTAGAGGATTAATCCTTGGAAAACTCAGTCCTTTTTAATCGTGAAATTTATGAGAATCAAAGAAAATTGAGTAGAAAGAAGATTGTTCAATTCAAATCTTGTAGTTTCAGTAGATATCAGCCTCTAGCTCTGATACCACTTGTAGGTGCGGTTTGTGGATCGACGTTAACATTCCGGAGATATTTAATCCTAAGTCAGATGTGCGGAATCCATAAAAAATAGGTAGATCACAAGATTTCACAATTTTCAAGGTTATCTATTAACTTCACGGTCCTGGTACAATTTTGACAGCGCTTCGCCTCCTGGTTGACCAAAAACCTTCTAGACAAATAACCCATCACATCTATATATAGGCTTCCCACTTCGTACGAATTGAGACCACTTCGTACGAAGTGACTATTACAAATCACAAATTCTAAAATTCAGCCCTTGTACAGACACAAACATGACCCAAAGACGTAGGAAATCGACATAACAAAATCAAGTATCATCCGGGTAAAGTAAATGTTGTGGCAGATACTTTGAGCTTGAAGGAACGAGTCAAAACATTACAAGTACGAGCCTTGGAATTAACGATTCAAACAAAATGTACTACATGAATACAGGAGGCACAACAAGAAGCCCTAAAATCATAACACATTCAAGCTGAATCATTACAAGGCATGGAGAAACAAATGGAGCCAAAAGAAGATGGAACCTTATATTTCATGGGAAGAATTTGGGTTCCACTTTTTGGCGGCCTACGATACTTCGTATTGGATGAGGCACACAAGTCAAAATACTCGATACATCCAGGAGCTGACAAAATGTACCAGGATCTCAAGGAATACTAACGGTGGCCTAATCTCAATGGAGAAATAGTGACCTATGTTGGGAAGTGCCTGACATGTGCAAAGGTCAAGGCTAAATATCAAAATATGTCTGGATTATTACAACAGCCTGAGATTCATGTTTGGAAATTGGCGACTTCATTACGAAATCACCAAGGACCTCTCGAGGTCATCACATGATTTGGGTAATTATTGACTGATTGACTAAGTCAGCTCACTTTTTACCAATCCGCGAGAAGGATAGCATCGAGAAGTTAGCTGAACTTTACCATAAAGAGATTGTGGCACGTCATGGAGTGCCTGTTTCCACAATCTCTGACCGAGATGGTCGCCTTGTGTCAAGGATTTGGCAATCATTTCAAACGTCGTTTGGATCACATTTAGATCTAAGCACAGCTTTTCATCCGTAAACCGATGGCCAAAGCGAGCGAACTATCCAAACATTGAAGGATATGCATCGTGACTGTGTGATGGATCTAGGGGAAATTAGGATACTCATTTACCTTTGGTAAAGTTCTCATATACTAATAGTTATCACACGAGCATTAAAGCTGCCCCATTCGAAGCACTATCTGGACAAAAGTGCCGATCACCGCTATGTTGGGCGGAGATCGATGACAAACAAATTATTGGTCTTGAACTAGTCCAAGAGACTACCGAAAAAATATTCAAAATGTGAGATCATATCCAGGCGGATCGTGATAGACAAACGAGCTACGTAGACAAAAGACGCAAACCATTATCCTTCGAGGTTGGAGACAAAATCTTACTAAAAAATCTCGCCTTGGAAGGGCGTAGCTAGATTCGGAAAGCATGGGAAGCTAAACCCTAGATACATTGGGCCTTTCAGAATTCTGGAAAAGAATGGAATTGTCGCTTACAAGCTAATGTTGCCAGAGGAACTCAATAACATCCACGACACATTCCACGTGTGAAATCTCTAGAAAAGTCCAATGAATGAAATGCTTATCATCCCTGCGGATGAAATTCACATAGACGAAAAACTCTAGTTTACCGAAGAATCTATTGAGGTTATGGACTGGAAGGTCCATAAGACAAGGGGAAGTCGTATTAAACTAGTTAACATCCACTGGAACTCTTGACATGGACCCGAGTACACTTGGGAATGGGAAGACCAAATCAAAGCCAACTACCCGCACCTGTTCGAGAAGACTCCTTCAAAGGATAACTCAACGTGAATTTCAGGACCAAATTCTTTTTAACAAGGGGAGTATGTGACAAACACCGAATAACCAGTAATTCCGTACAACTTAATCACTATATCCATTTCATTAGACTTAATTTTGCGTAATTGAGTCTTACACAGTCTAGCAAATAGGACACATGTTTACAAATCATATCATGTCATAGTGTCCTCGCATCGTAAGACGATACAAACTACATTGGTAGCAAAATGCTGAAAAACACTATTCACCTGTCACACCCCGATTTCCACGTAGATCCCGATGGGCCCGGTGGAGAATATTGTGACGTAAGATTGATAATATCATAACCAAACAACACAGAGTACACAACGGAAGCCTCAGATTTAAAATATTATTACAAAGCAAATGTCCAAATGTTCAAAATAAATATACAACGGTTTGTAATAAAGATCCACAGGCGGATCGTAAAATATACATAAAGTGATCAACAGACTATGGGCACAACTAAGGACTTGCAAGATCCTATACGTCGCTAGCAAGCAGCTCCCAGCCTATTACGTGTTGTACTTGTAGCTTATTCTTTTGAAAATACGTTAGTTTACACTGGTAAATACAAATAACCGACACATTTTGAAAATCTTTCAAAATTGATTTAAGTGCACCTGGCACATTTTCATAAATAACTTGGGACAATTCAAAATGATGTTGTACACAGTTTTACAGGTCTGTCAATACATATGGGGTCCGGTGCAGAAACGGAATAACCTGATTAACCGAGACGCCACTTAAATAACTCCAAGGAGTATATAAAAATAATTTAGCATTAGCATCTGACAGGTCGTGGCCATTAGTAACTTAAATGAGCCGAGGATATCCAGGACACGGTCGAGTTAATCCCCAATATATAAGTTATCAGAAAATACAGATTAAAATGGGTTATGAGATTTAGTTAAATCACAATCCGATAAAATGATCCCATGCCCGACCAAGCGGTAATAATATACCGTATCCCAAGCCTGTATAGGGAAAATAGGTTAAAAGTTTTTACCTGAGCTATTTATTCAAAGATTTATAACTGAGCCGTTAATCAAACAGATAAGTAAAGAATACAATCTAACAGGAGGCTTCTAGTCTAGAATGATGGTATTAATAACCAATTAGAATGCAAATGTGTCCTATTAAGTCATAGACTCGGACCGGCTAGTCTTAAAGTAATAAATACGGTACGCTAGATTAAGCGATAACCGGAATAGAATGTAGTTTAAACCCGTCAAGTACTAAGACTTGTTTATAATGGGTAAAAATATAACATTCTGGATTTTGATATAAAAATGATAAGGTTAAACATGTTTCGGTTAAATTATGTAAACTAGTCACGTAGGCTTAATTGTACGCATATAAGCAAAACCGGGTAACCGGATGAGTCATATACAAGTTCCATATGCCATTATACTTTAAACGTCTTATAATATCAGTAGGATATCAACATGTATGCCCGTTAAGGTTTTAAAATCAAGTTAAGCCTCAAAAGGGCGTTTGGTCATTTTATGACTTATAAAAGGAGCTTGCAAGTAAATTGATGTCATGGTCATAAACATTCTGGAAAAATATTAAATCTGTGATGTTATATCAGTAGGATATCAAATATATGTGTGGTTTATAGTTTAAAACAAAACAATGCTCCGTAGGGGCATTTTGGTAATTTTACACCTAGTTTTGATAGCTTATTTGGGATTATGAGTTTAGAACATGTACCTACCATAAAATTGTTTAAAATAAGTTTAATAATCAGTAGGTAACAAGTCTTGGTCCATAGATATGGTTTTAAACCATACTATGCGCCGAAATGGCGATAAAGTCGCTAAATGACGATTTAGGCGATGTTTAACGAACACTGAGATTATGATCATGTATATATGTTCAAAATGTGTTACTTAATATAATATAACAGTAGGTAAAAGTTTTAGATATAAGAAGTCTCAGTAAAATCATTTTATGCATCATAAGGGCATTATCGTCATTTATTGGCATTATACAAGATCTTGTATGCAAACTCAGTTATATATCCTGACTTGGTATCCCAAATACTCCCACTTATGATATTATATCAGTAAGTGATAAATTTGGTGAAGAAATTACGTTTAGAAACCATTCTAGATGCCGAAAGGGCAATTTGGTCATTTTAAAGCATAATTTAGGCTAATTAAGTACAACTTAGTTTATGACTAGAATGTTGACATCAAAATATGCTAATCAAGTTAACCTATAAGTAACTAATCCATTTGCAAGCTTTTTTGTGTTTAAAACCTCATTTTTGATTAAAAAAAAAGGGCATAATAGTCAACATAAGGCATATTAACGGAAACTTGCATAAAACTCAGAATACTATATGACCATGTAGTATAACTCCAGAGGGTTATACTACAATATAACATGGTCATAATGCAACTTAAAATTAGTAGCTAAGGTTGCTAATTCGGGCATAACTGAAAGTCAAAGCAGGAGTCAAACCTTGCGACTTTCGGTTGCGAACCGACCTTAAACCTGGAATGAACGAGCCGAATATGTTTACACATGTTCTAACAATTATTAACAAGTTATTAAAGTGATAAAACACATTTTATAACACCTACATTATCATATATGAATTTATTTAAAATCTGACCCGTTTGACTTTTTAAGACAATTACTTTGACCCGTCAATTGACCAAGCAAACGTGATTTCTAGGAGGTGCCCTCTTGAGGGATTAAAACCTACCTTATTACAATCACGTTGACATGTTCGCATCTAACAATGGCTGGACCATAATGGTCTTAACCGAAGGTGAAAGCTTTATTACGATAACACTTTGACTTTTGGCTTAAAGCCTATAAAATGAAAAGAACAAGGTTGGAACACTTACAAGTGATCCAAAAGAAGACTTACAACTCAGAGGATGTCCCCAAAGATCTCAGGAACTTCCAATTTAAGCAAGAGAGGAGAAGAGTATGAATGAGCAAAGAAAAGAGGCAACTTAGGTGCCTATTTATAGTTGAGGTTGGTGTATGGAGCAAGTGCCAGGTGTTGGAGGTGTTCTAGGAGGTCCCCAAGTGTCCATGGTCGTGGCACAAGCTGCTCAAAGGGTGGAAATTGCAAGAGAGGTGGCAGGGCAGCAAGCTGCCAAACAATCTGTCACTGGCAGGTCCTTACAGACTGTAAGGGTTAAGTCTTGCAGTCCTAAGGGCCTTGGCATGCCCATGGTTTGGAACCCATTACGGATCGTAAGGGCCAGGCCTTGCGGTCCGTAACCGCCTCTCAACATATCAGCCCTTTTTAAGCCTTACGGTCCGTAACCATATATGGTTACGGTATGTAAGACCCACTCAGAAGCCAAAAATTGGCATTTTGACACTATTGTTCCCTCAACTTTTGTAGTCGCCATTCAGAGGTTATAACTATAACATAACGGCAACCATGGTCCCTCTCGCTTAGCACGTGGCATATAAGGATCAGCGGGACACGTGTTGGTCCATTGCCAGTCACGAAAATATGAGGTGTTACATCACCTGAAAGTATATCAACGATCAACGAACGATATGAAATTATATCATCGTAAATACATTCATAAAAACCCTAATTAGGGGCACCAAATGCAATGACACTTTAACTTTCCGGAACAATGCTTAAGTTTATAGATTGTTCGATCCGAGTTAGTATGTAACAACTTAAATTGTCCGCAACATAAATTCAGCATTTCCACAACATCAACAAGGCCAGTAAATAACGACAACCATCTTAAATTATCACGAGGATATCAGATAAGTACATAAAACCTTGTTACCGGTATTATCCTACACTTCAAATATAGCACCACCCGATAACGACCCGATACCGAAACGGATGACAAATCTAATATCCTAATGACTAAACAACTAGTCTAGAGAACTAGTTAAGATCATTTAAGACCTTAAACATGATTACCTTCCTTTATTATGCAAGACACCCATAATTAAACTACTTAAACCTAATCACCTAAATATCTAACAATATAACACGTTTTAAATATATTTTTTATAAAAAAAGTTATACTTTACCCCCCCCCCCCAAATCCTAAAAATCGGTCAAAGAAGGGGCCACACAAGCCCCTTCCCCAAATATATGATGGTGATGATGTGAGTAGTATGGCTTAGAATATTTGCATATTGACTAGTGAAAGATATTGTAAGATTATAAGATAACCATCACCACCTTATCCTCTCATTTTTTTATAACACTTCAAACACAAACTCCCCTCTACACTCTCTCTACCTACGGCTCACATCCACCACCCTCATCCTCACTTTTCTTCTACTTCACACCACCACGTTGTAGCTCCTTCAACCCTTATATGACGATCTAAGAAGTTGCAAGCCATGGAAACTTTGTAGGAGCTTGTTTCACAATCTTGGACCTTCAAGTTCTTCACATCATCTTCTTCATCTTCATAGAGCTCTTCCCTAGCCTTGTGCTAGTAGACGATATGCCTTCATTTTCATGATTCTTACACATAATAGATCTCAAAAGTACAACTTGATCATCTAGATTTTCAGTTAGCATAAAGCTTAAAGCCCTAAATCTAACCTAATAATCCCACAAAATTAAATGTTATTCTTGTTGATCTTGATGACTAGTGCAGTATAGATTGTGTTATATTTGATGATCTTGCATGTTTATGCTTAAAAATGTGATCTAAGCATTCTTATGTTTAGATTAAGCAAGATCACCACCTTCAAAGTTCATGAACTTAACATATAGTCTTGAAAATGGTTCTTAAAGTATAATTATATCAACAACTTGAAACATGATTTTTGAACTAGTGGTTTGGAAATATAACCTAAACCAAGTTATATAAGTTTGTGAAACTAGTAGATGAACCTAAAAGTATTATTATTGTTAGTGATCTTGGAAAATATGTATGAACAAGTTTGTATAAAAAGTGTATGAATGAAAGATGATTAAAAAGATATTATTATTTTTGGAAGACTTAAAAAATATATAAATAGGTTCATGGAACCTTGAAAATGGTTATGTGTGATCATACATGTGTTGATGATGATTTGAGTATAAAATGTTGTTTAAAAATACGTTTAAAAATGTGGGAAGACGTCCATAGTATAGGACGAAGTACGGTGAAATTTTCTAAAATCCTAATCATGATTAAGGTGTGATGAAAAAACTATTAACATGACTAAACATGATTAGTGACCTTAATCATGATTAGGCAAACTTTGGTGGAAAAGTTTAAGTTATAAACTTATGAACATGTTCTTAAACACTTGTGGTCATTTCTTAAACTTAAATGGAAATAAATATATAAAGATATATACTTTAGGATGAAATATGTATACATAGAAATACCCACACATGTGTATATATGCTTGTATACTAAAGTCTATGTATTTAGAATACTTAGGATGAATATTCCTCTAAATACAAAATACAGAAACACATGACACTAAATACTTGTAAACAATCAAGTATGAAATATATGGATACACATATATACACACATATCCTAAAATGGATACAAGGAAATATTATGACAAGAAAGAAATATGCATAAACAAAGTTATATCATATCCTAACATATATTCGGAAAATGGACAAACCAGACAAATGGACAAACTAACTTATATATATAGAAACGGGGTCAAGAGAAAACGATTTGAAGTTTGAGAACGGTGAGAACGGATCCTGGCCTAACACGTGGCAAAGGGGCGCTAAATTGTATGCATGGCAAGAATGTCATTCTATAGTTTCCATCCAATAAAAGGCGTTTTCAATTCGTTTCATACAAAATTCAAAAAATTGGTTACCTCCTCCCCAAGATTTCGAGACACTTGGAATTTAACATAGGTTCTGATTTACAAAGTAATATTTGAAGATGGCGTTTTATATCTGAGAAGTATCCATCACTCCCCTCGTCTTCATCTTCAGATTCCTTATCAAAATTCTCATCTAAATCTTCAATGTCATCATTTTCTTGTTCTTGAAGATTTTGACACCTCCATAAGAACATGTCTGTCAACAACGCCAATTTGGTTGTCATGTTTGGGTTCAAACATGTTGCGCTGCATAGCTCCTACATGAAGTCAAGTTTTTATTTGTTCATGATGTTTTCATTTGGGTAGGTCTGCTGCTCACCGTTGTCCCATACAACACTCACTAATTCGTTGTTTTCATCATAACGCCAAGATTGGATGACTGGATTCATTATTGGATTTGCAGGGTACGGACCGAATTTTCTTGTTAACCTTCTTATAACCATCTGTGTTTTGTCACATAGGTTATCAAGTGGAATGCCAAGCGCTAGTATCCCCCTTTGAACTTCTTCATCCAAGTTTAGAATTGCTTGGGTGGTTTTCAGAAACACCCTTCTTTTGTTGTTAAAGAGGATTACGAATTTATTGATTCTCTGGTTGAACCTCCATGAAACAATGTTTGTCAGTTGTCCCTTTTTTTGTGTGTTGGTTAAAAATGGCGTTTTCTGATTATGATCAATGGAAGTGACATTAACATCATTTATATAATGATGTGTTTGGCACGTAGTTTAGGCGGGAATTCTTATAATAAATGTTAGTAATAATTTTTCAGTTTCTTTTTGTTCAACCTTTTACTTTTAACACTGTAACGCCATTAATTTGCTTTGACCCAACGGTTGATGGCGTTTTATATATAAATTGGCGTTTTATATATAAATTGATGTTTTATACACGAGTATGGCGTTTTATGTGTCATTTGGCGTTTTATGTTATCGAAGTTAAAAGAACCTTTTACCCTTAATGAAGTGCGCCAACGTAATAAAGTTGGTGTTATTTACGAAAACGCCACCGTTCCAATCTAATCCATTGATTGTTTTGATACAACGGCTGATGGTCGTTCTCACCTTTTCACACTTCCCACCGTTTTCTCTAAATCCTGGCCCTATATATATATATATATATATATATCCGAAACCGACACTAATGATATAATAAAAGTTCGTAATAAGCTAAATATATCGTCACCGGCAACGACCTTTCATATCGTCACGAAGAGGAGCTTACGCATCTACCGACGACACTTGGGCACTTAGAAAACGAAAATATATATAAACGAATGCGGCGGCGAAAATCTAAAAATAATATATTTTTAGACAACTTGGAAAATATTTATAATTTCAACACTCTTAAAATCCGGAAAGTTATATAAAATTTACTTAGTGTAAAAACAAGAAGTATATAAGTATACTCATACGTATGAAATACATACAACAAGACACTTAGTAAATTACAAGAACTACAAGTGGTGTACATGCACAACGTGTACGTGAAAATGCATACAACAGAACAATTTTCACATACAAAGTAACATTTGCATTTACAATGGTGCAAATGCATACAATGGAACAATTTGCATATACAATGCAATATTTGCATATCTCATTGAACAAATGCGTACAACGAAACAATTTGTATATACAAAGTAACATTGCATATACAAAGGTGCAAATGCATACAATGGGACAATTTGCATATACAATGCAATATTTGTATATACCATAGAACAAATATATGCGAGCAAAATGAACGAACGTACACAAGTGAACGAGGTTCACCATTCGCAAATATATATATTGGAAGAATATATATACAATTCATAATGACAAAACACCCATGCGAGACACAGAGACACATATGGGCTAGGCCCACTTACACGGTGCGAGACAGAGAGATGATATGGGCTAGGCCCATTCCTACTCGTGCGAGGCACGAAGAAACTTATGGGTAAGGCCCACCTACACTCGTGCTAGGCACGAAGACTATCAAGGGCGAGGCCCGTCCATAACGTATACACATGACAATATATATTTAAGAAATATATATTAATAATAAACGAATGAATAAGCTACCAACGTATAAACATAAGCAAGGGTATCCAAACAAGACAAATACAAACCTAACGAGCATTCAAGATGAGAAACGTGTACACGGTCTAGTAAAGACCAAAGTGTCTAATGTCACACCCAAACCGATGGCGGAAACATCGGGATGAGACGAACAAATCGCTCATAGCATCATAACACTAATGTGACAATATAATTAAATTCAATTTCATAAATGACTAAGATTCAATACAAAGTTTCAAATAAAATAAAACAAATATAACAATTGTTAAAGTGCGTTTCAAAAGCTTGTCTAAACTTGTTTCTTCACATCATCTTTGCTAACAACCTGCAACATGTATTAAAATATGATCAACAAATAATGTTGAGCGAGTATACAAGTTTGATACATAGCATAGTAGGATAAAAGACTCATATCCAACACGAAAACATATAACAAGTTTCACCATGCTAGCTAACGCAGTCCAAGTGATAGCCCAAGTTTCCAATGCGTTAATGTTGCCTATCCCAAAGTTTCACGGGAGGTTAATGTGTTTAACTTAACAATACCCCAAAGACTAACGGGGAGGTGCATTACCCCTATAGCATATGCATAGTACTACCATTGTTAAGGCGGAACTACACACAAGGATTAAACGTTCACATATCATCAAAGTCTCAAGTATCACAAGTTTCATGTTTCATGTCTATCCGCATTGAGTATGTTTCAAATAAGTTTTAAGTGTCAAGTGTCTTAATATAGAATACATGTTGCACCCCAAAAGCTTCTCAGCCGACCGATTAGAAGTATGCTTTGTTACGGGTTAGGTTGCAGGTTCGGTTCCCGGCCCATCTTTTTTTTGTTTCCTTTTTTTTTGTTATATTTGATGTTTTTAAAAATACCAAACAGACCCTGTTATATAGTTTAGATAATTTCACATTTAGTCCCTGTAATATTGTTTCAATAAATGCATAATTAGTCCTCATAGTTAACTTAGTAATAAACTAAGTTATTTTTATTATTTAGGTTAGTTAACTTAACATAGATAAATAACATGATTAAATGATATATAAATGATAAAATAAATGAATAAATATTTGATAATTAATTAATTGAATATGTAATTTAAATAAATAAAAAATTAAATATACACGAAAATACGGAGCATTACAGTCTCCCCTACTTTAGGAGATTTTGTCCTCGAAATCTTTATGAGGAAGGCTGAACGAAGAGTTGGCAACTACCTCTGAGGTAAGGAAAACACCCCTAGCTCGTTGGTGAAGTTGAAAAGTGAGTGGAGCTAGTCGTCAAGTTAAGGAAATCACTCCTATCTTGATGATAAGCTTCCATTTCGGGGAAATATGAGTACTAGAATAAAAATTTAGAACCATATGATAACCAGATTAACGCGTCACTGGCATGTGAATAAACAGGTCAACCCATCGTGTACCGCAATAGAATAACTTA
Organism: Scalesia atractyloides; assembly: GCA_947069175.1. Lineage (NCBI taxonomy): Eukaryota > Viridiplantae > Streptophyta > Magnoliopsida > Asterales > Asteraceae > Scalesia > Scalesia atractyloides. Next base: position 44,261,921 of record CAMTDV010000019.1, on the reverse strand, counting down.
ACATGACCCCAAGTCTCAAGGGCGGTGCGCTACTCCTATAGCACTACGCATAGTGCTATACATGTTAAGGTGTAGCTTCTTACGAAGTTAATGACGAGTTTATTACATAAGAATCACCCAGTGACACGAACCCAGTATATAATGTTTCAAATATTTCACATAGTATAACATGAATTTCACATAGTGTCACATAGCATAACATAATTTCAAGTAGTTTCACATAGAATAATCATGGTTCTCACATTAATGTAACATGAATAACGAAAGCATTGTAAATTTAATTTGTTCACAAGAGATTATTATTATTTGTTTAAGATTGCGAAAATAACTTGCATCGTGTCTCCAAGCTTGAAATAAAAGTAACGCTCAAATATAAACACATTAAAATTAAAATAACATAAAAGAGATTTAACGTAAAACATGGATTGTCACGGAACGTAACATAAGACTATCCAAAGTAAATCGAAATCCTTTTCAAATTAAGGGAACGTGCTTTGGCCTAATAGACAAATACTCTCATCGAGGAGCGACTAACGATATTTGTGCTTCCGGTTACTACACATCCTTAATCGATTGGGAAATTAAAACTTTGGCGAGATCGAAAATCAAGGAGTGGGACTAGTTAACAAGATGCGAGTTTCACCTCTAACTTGATAACATCGTACCTTAACGTGGTTAGTACTTATCAAAAGATAAGGGTCCACTAGAGTATGAAATGGAAATTTCCTTCAAGGTTTGGATATCACTCCTAACTTGAGGGTAAATTTCATGCAAAATTCAAAGTATCGTTGAGTGAAAGTCATCACCAAATGTGGGAATCACCCCTATTTTAATGAGTTGTTTCGATTGTGTTATAAGAGTTTCTTCAAAGCCTCCAAGTGTGTATTGTGTTAGCCTTAGGAAAGGCATGTATGTTAAGAGTCTAAGAAGAATAGGGAGAAGCAAGTAAGATAGAAGGGAGATAGTTTCAAAGGACACATAGTGAGAAAGCTCCTAAACTATAGACTAGGTAAAAGCATTCCTACTTTTCCTAATTCCCTATAGTTATGGCTCTGATACCAATCTAGTATCAGAGTATGGTCAAGAATGGTGCTTAACTATAGACTAGGTAAAAAGCATGGTAATTCTACCTAATTCTCTATATTTATGGCTCTGATACCAATCTGTCACACCCCAACTGATGGCGGAAACATTGGGATGAGACTAACAAATCGCTCATAGCATCATAACACTAATGTGACAATATAATTAAAATCAATTTCATAAATGACTAAGATTCAATACAAAGTTTCAAATAAAATAAAACAAATATAACAATTGTTAAAGTGTATTTCTAAAGCTTGTCCTAACTTGTTTCTTCACTTCATCTTGGCTAACAACCTGCAACATGTATTAAAATATGATCAACAAATAATGTTAAGCGAGTATACAAGTTTGATACATAGCATAGTAGGATAAAAAAGACTCATATCCAACACGAAAATATATAACAAGTTTCACCATGCTAGCTAACGCAGTCCAAGTGATAGCCCAAGTTTCCAATGCGTTAATGTTGCCTATCCTAAAGTTTCACGGGAGGTTAATATGTTTAACTTAATAATACCCTGAAGACTAACGGGGAGGTGCATTACCCCTTTAGCATATGCATAGTACTACCATTGTTAAGGCAGAACTACACACAAGGATTAAACGTCCACATAGCATCAAAGTCTCAAGTATCAAAAGTTTCATGTTTCCTGTTTAAATGGATAGAGTATATTTCAAATAAGTTTCAAGTGAGTGTCTTGATATAGAATACATGTTGCTCCCCAAAAGTGATAAAACAAAAAGGGGATCGAGTATACTCACATTTGGTTGCTCCCCAAAAGTGATAAAACAAAAAGGGGATCGAGTATACTCACCTTTGATTGCGTATACGTTTCTTGGAATCGCACGAGTAAAGATGAAAGATCAACAAAATGATTAACCTAGAATAAGATAGTGAATCCGTTATTGCCTATTGATTTAGATTGCGTTATTGGAATGGTATAAAGTTCTTTATGGAATGAGAGTCGTTTTATTTATTCGCTTCACGATTACGACGAAAGAGTATTATAATATTAATAATGGTGATAGTAATATTAATTTTAATAATAAAATGTCAATAATATTAATAATAATAATAATAATAGTTATTAATAAGTTAGATTATAATATTAATAATGGTGATAGTAATAGTAATTTTAATAATAAAATGTCAATAATATTAATAATAATAATAATAATAATAGTTATTAATAAGTTAGATTTCTAATAATAATCTTATAATAATATCGATAATAATGAAAAAATGATTAATAAAATGTTTGAATATGTTAAACTGTTTACCAAAACAATTATTAAAGAAACCAGCCCATTTCCATTACTAGATCCATTATCATTTGACCCTATCTAGCCCACTGCTGGCCCAAAGAGAACAACAAAAAAATATTGGCCCATCAGGGTGGCCGGCCCACAACAGACGATAGCAACAACAACAGCGCAGACAACAACGAAAGAATCGGACTCAACAAGGGTCGAACTCGGAACCTCCGATCAAATCGGACGCGCCAAACACCACTGGGGTAGACCCAGTTTGGTGTTTAATTTATGGATTCAATTTATTTAATGCTTAATACCTAGTTCATCTTCTTCATTAGTTTCTAAAAAAACTTACTGTTACTTTTAAACGAAGGAAAAGCATGATTATTTCTGTTTGTTTAAACCTTCATTGAGTATTAGGAACAAATTAAGACTAGAAATAAACGATGAGAGGTTAGAGATGATACCGAACATAACCTAATCGAGAGCACCGGCCATCTTCTCCGGCGATGTCGGCTTCTCCGGCGTGACTTGCAGAATTTCCGGCGACTGTTTGACGGTAGCGAGAGGTGAAGGTGAGTAGAGATTGAATAACGAGTGAGTGTAATGCATAGGGGCTCGGTACTTATAACAGTTTTCGGAACCGAATCGAGTCGGAATGGAGGTTATGTTCGTGATTGTTAAATGATGGAAAGGATCAATCATACCGATTTCGAAAAATCAGTGATTGCCATTGAAATGGAAACAAACAGCTGTTATGGAAGTGTGTTCGGTTGGATTCGTTTTGGCGGCAAACTCAAATTTCGTTCAAGCTCAACTTGCGTTCATATAATATATGATTTCATCATAAACCGAATGAAGCTTCTCGGCTGACCGATTAGAAGTACGCTTTGTTACGGGTTAGGTTGCGGGTTCGGTTCCCGGCCCATCTTTTTTTTGTTTCCTTTTTTTTGTTGTATTTGATGTTTTTAAAAATACCAAACAGACCCTGTTATATAGTTTAGATAATTTCACATTTAGTCCCTGTAATATTGTTTCAATAAATGCATAATTAGTCCTCATAGTTAACTTAGTAATAAACTAAGTTATTTTTATTATTTAGATTAGTTAACTTAACTTAATAACATGATTAAATGATATATAAATGATAAAATAAATGAATAAATATTTAATAATTAATTAATTGAATATGTAATTTAAATAAATAAAAAATTAAATATACGCGAAAATACGGAGCGTTACATCTAACAAGTTAGAACACTTATATGTTGCGTTACGTATACGGATACCCAAGTCTGCTAACACGCTATCTTGTTGAACGCAAAAATGTGAGTTCATGTCCCTTCTTTCAAACTTTTCAATGTTTTATTGTTAAACAATTGAGGGGGAATACATGTTACAATAAATGGTATGTTAGCTATGGAATGAAATCACTTTAGATCATATGCTCATAAGTAGAAAACTGACAAGAGTAACCATTATAATACATAACGACCGAGGTGCAAAGGGTGTAGATCTGTTGAGTTTTGGCGAGCTACACTCCGGGTTTATTAACCTTTTAGGGGTGCTTTTGTGGTCCCATATCGGAAGGGTCCGATTATCATCGACTAGGTTTGGTTGCTTACTTATGTGGCACACATTTTAATGTATTAGCTACACATTGATGGATCCTCGAATTTCATAGACGCTTTTACATACCGGTTTACAAATACAAAACTTTCAAATGTTTTCAAGACTCATTTGATACAAAGCAAATAACTGCATGAATTCACCAACTTTATGTTGACTTTTGAAATTTACATGTATATCAGGAAAGAAAGCATAATATGATTGAAGATCAAGGAAAGTGAAAAACTAGTAAACGATGGCCATTTTTGGAAGGGTTTGCCTTATATATTTTGCCTTCGTACGAGCATATAGAAGTCAAAGCCTTGTTTTCATTTATCAAGCAAACTATATTTTGTTGAAGTTATTTTGTAACTTGAAATACAATTTGGGGAAAACATTGTGAACGTGTTCTAAAACTTATGTACTTATGTTTCAAACTATATATCAATGGCATCGCAGTTATTTTAATGTTTACTTAGTCGAATGCAATGTTTACCTTTCATAGTCGCACGCATGCACTTCCACTACGAGCAGGGTGTTACAAGCTCTAAAGATGATCGGAGAAATCACCAACACTCGAACTCACAAATGGATGAAACCCTAATTTGATATAATGTCCTAGAGAGAGAAAGTGAATGAGATAATGAGAGATCAGAGAGATTGAGAGGTTGAGATAATCTCAATATCGTAGTCTTCTATCATATATATACACGGGTCCAGACCACAAGAATCCACAAGTCAGCAAACCCAATAGCATCAGTAAGCCCAACACTTCAAAGCCAGCCCAGCACTTCAAAGCTCCAAGTCCAGGCAATTCTTCAAGCCCATGCAATATAACAAGAGAATAAAAAATGATAAGAATAATAAGAAAAACATCCAAAACAATAAGAAAATAATAAAAGAAGAAAATATATTAAATTGTATATTTAACACTTACACATGCTCATTATCCGAATTATTAGGCCCGTAAAAAACTTCTTTATATTAAAACTTGTTATTACTTGTATCAAGAAGTTCATAAGTTACTAGAGAAGTTACCCTAATACTTTGTACTAATAGTTTATTACTTGTGTCAAGAAGTTCATAAGAACGTGTAGCTTGTAACGAAGCATAGTAAATCGAGCACATGAGAAATCGTTGTTAAAGTATCATCACACTCATGATTTATTCTTCAGTATTTTCTTCCTTTAGATTGTTCTTCTGCTTGCATTAGAATTTCGTTCCCGCTTTTTAGATTCAGAGGTGTGTGATTCTTCGAGATCATTGTTGCATTTGTTGTTTCGATTTTTACAATTCAGGGTTGGTGAGTGATTTGTAAATTGAAAAAAAGGGATTCGTGTAGGAAAAATGAATTATTTGGTACTTGGGAGCTAGAAATTCGGATACCATAAAATAATTGAATTGAGAATAGCATCATAGTAATTGGTGAATAATATTATTTATAAATATAATAACTTCAACAAATCTAATCTAATCTATTATATATAATAAATGAAAGAATTTGGGCTGATGTGGAACTCAATTAGAGCCTCCTAGATGGTGTTTTGGTGGAAAAATCCCGGGTCCGCTTTCTTTCCAGTGAAGCCCCAAATTCGCTTCTCCCAATCCGCCTAACAATCTGGATCTTATGAAAACCTTCTACTTCTTTCACTTTTTACATTAGACACTTTTCTTCTCAAATCCTAACTACAAACAACGTCTTTCTTCTTCTTCGTTGTCTAATATATGATGGTTTAAGTAATTGTTGTGGTGTTTTGATCTTGTGGAATGACCTAACAAACGGGAAAAGATGAAAACTGCCAAAGTGACGTAAAAACCGCACCCCATGCACGTAAACAGTACCTTTCGACAACTTTTCCAACATTTCAGCATGTGCAACACGGGGCCGTGCCCAACCCAACACGCCCTGTGCCCAGAGGTCTGCAGAAAAATAATTTAGTCAGGTAACTAACCACGGGCCGTGCCCAATGAACACCCCATGTGGTCAACCTTCTGTACAATTTTGTTACTGGCAATCTGACCACGAGGTCGTGCCCGGACAACACGGGCCCGTGGCCAGATGCCCAGTAACATAAAATCTTGTTTTTAATCCTCGTTTACACATTCGAATCAACCAAGAAACCTATTTTTTGACACATTGAGGACAATGTGTAATTTAAGTGTGTGGGGAAACTAAAACCTTGAATCTTGTAAGTCCTAATAACAAGCCTTACACAAAACTCGCATTGGAACCGCTAATCACCTCTAATCTTTTTCAAAAAATTTCATTTTTTTACTTGTCTTGGTTTAATTTGGGAATAACAAGTTCTAAGAAGTTATGTTTTTACAAATTTACAATCAATAGCGTCATGATAAAAAGAACCGATTAAGAAAATCATAAACAAGGCATGACAAATCCTTTTAAAATGTGATTATATATACTTGTTCACACTATAAAACCATTCCCACAATAAGTGAGTTTTGAGCCTCTACCGAGCATACATGCATACATCTGTAAACTAAATGCTCACTTTTTGTTTCTTGTGTGAATAGCCGCTTGGTTCTTACGACTCTAGAACTTGCCAAGACGATACATTCTCGGTCCTTACCAACTTAAACCCAAGTAAGTAAATGATGGATGCATTAGGACTAACTCATTTTGATTCAAAACCATTATTTCACCTCTTTTTACTCCCCTACAAAAAAATCCCCTAGTTGACCCCTTTGACCCACCAAGTTCTTCAAAAATCTTGTTTGAATACGCTTAGTTTAAATAAATGTCACAAAAACAAATAGTTTTTACGACAACCGACGTTTTTATGCTTTTCGCCATTTTACTAACCACTAACCCAAATCCACCTACCCTTAGCCCAAGCCTAACCCTTCCCAAAGTCCTCTTGATATTCCCAAAGGTTTATAGTTAAAAAGGAGAAGGTTTGATCGCTTGGCAAACATATGGTAGAAGTAAGTTTCATGCCGGGATCGAGTGTTATCACAAAAATACATCTTCGGCCGAGTGTTGAGTGATCTCTTGTGAGGTATGTGAACTTGTATATAACTAAATAGAATTTTAAAAGGGCATGTTATGCCTAGAATAAAAAAATCTTTCTTAAAAATTGTTCTAAATAAATCATGACGAGTAGGATTGTAAATAAAATAAAAACAAAATTTAAATAAAGATCTTGGATTCCCTATACTCAAGACAAGCCACAAAACTTCTTGTCTCCCTATTCCATTTGGAAGTGTGTAAGCCACATTTAAAGAGTTTTGCTTGAGGACAAGCAAAGATTCAAGTGTGGGGGTATTTGATGTGTACAAAATGAAACATATAAATTACATCAAATGAGGCGTAAAACCAATCCTTTTTCAGTACTAATGTTGGAAAAACACATTTCTTTGTTCCTTTTGAATTTACAGGACCAAATGAGCTTACAAGAGCAAAAGAAGCAAATAAGCAGCAAAATCAACATAAATACAATAGGAAGGAATAACGTGACACGCCCGACCCCTTAGCAGCACCCCAAAATGCAAAAACAAGAAGACAAAAGCTGACCACGGGGCCGTGCCCAGCCAATGATCCTTAGATCGAGTGGTGGAAGGCTTGCATTTCTCTTGGGAGATGCAGGTTTAACTCCCACTTTATAAAGAGTGAGGTACTGGTGGGTAATGATAGGAGACCCAGGAAATATAGGTTCGATCCTTGAGCAAAACGGGTTTCACCGGTAATTTCACCGTCGTGCCTACGGGCATGTGGGTTACCAGGTTTTCCCCGAAATTGAAAGGTGGACTCGGTTTACTCTTGGAGTACTATGTTTGGTCCAGTGGGTGCCTCGAGAGTGCTTGAAATTGATTTTGTTGGCCATTAAAAAAAAGTTAATTATAATATTGAAAAAAAAAAGTTTTGTTTACTTTAATGTTTCTGAAGTGGAGGTTGCTTATATGTTATTGTAATTTATCATGATCATGCTTTGTTTGGTTGATCATCTTCATGTAGTGTGGATTGATACAAAGGGTATGTTTGGCAAAACTAGCTGGTGGCTGGTAGCTAGAAGCTGATGACTGGTAGCGGAAGCTGGTAGCTGATGACTGAAAACTGGTAGCTGTAGCTTTTTAGATATTAAGGTGTTTGGCAGAGTAGCTGGAGCTTTAATAAAATGTATAAAATGACTAAAATGGGCATAAATAAAAAAACATAATACTAAAAGTAATCATGCATACATACATATGTACACAATTGCAAAATCAGAATAATGTCGCAAAAACTGCATTTTTAACAGCATAATAATCAAAGAACTTAAGATTGTTACACGTTACATTCAAATATGACATATAGTGTACAATTGATCTATCCTACAGAAGAAGTGTTTTCCTTATTATGTACTACTCGGTCACCCGACACTATACAAATAATAACCCTTGTATCCTACATGAATCGTAATTAAGTTGCTGGCTACATTAGGCGTCTAAGGCTTATGTGTGCGTGAACGCATGCCTCCAAAAGAAGCGCTAGAAGGCACACGTCTTATATATGTCAATCTTTTATCACTATCTAAATTGCCATACTCCTGAACTGGGTTCTTCTGCCTAGTAGCGACTTCGACGCGTTTTTAAGATATGATGGTTTGGTTAAGGTTATTCTCAAAGATTAAAAAAAGATATTCAAAAGCAAAAGAAATAAAATTCTCAAACATAAAGCAAGATTACTAAACGATGGAGATGGTCAATTAAAAGAATCTTGGCACATGAAGATTGTCACTTTTAATTAATATTTTTAATTTGATTGCTGCTTGTTCCAAGATAACAACTTTTATCCTTTGAGCCAACATTGCTGACCAAGTAATACATAAGACTTTTATCTTTTTTCAAGTTTGAGATGTATGTTTAGCAGATACAGCAGACTCACAAAGTTCAATACGAGTCAAAGACATAATGATCTGATTATTTTAGCACCCATAAATTAAACCGAACTTCATCAATTCACTCAAAAAATCGACTAACAGAACATGATTGCGTGAATATCCTAACATGGTAGTATATAACTAATAATGAAAACTAATTAAATAAGAACATGCATAAATTTGTTGGCCTTTACTTGCGGTCGATCAACTTTTCTTCAATCTGGGATGATGAGGATTGTAGGTTATTTAGGTAATTTAAACCCTAAAAGCTTGTTGGTTTTTTTGAACGCTACTATAACTAGCGTTTGAAAAGGGGCTTTTTCAACTAATCTAAAAGCCTTAAGCCTGTTTCAACCAAACAAGGCTTTTATTGGGCCTGGAGCTTTTTCTTAAAAGCTTGAAGCTTGAACCTCATAAAAGCTTCTAAAAGCTCATTGCCAAACATACCCAAAATACAAGCAAAGATAGCCACTATTAATTTGAAGTTTCTTTTGTTTCTTGCATGTTTTCCCTGTTATAAACATAAAAAGACATACAATTACTTTGCACAGTATTTATAAATTTAGAATACGTGCACTTCTTAACTCAATATTTTTTACCACGTGTGTAATCACCTTATTTAATTTTTATGCCATGCCTAAATAGCTTATTATAATGCATACCGTGACTTTATGAGTTTACAAATCCTTTGGGTTATGTGTCGATTAAGACGCGTGGGTTAAGTTGTGGCAAAATTTTCAAATGTATTGGGGGCATGGGTATTAATCTGGAATGACTACTTGCTCATCCACTGTTCATTGCGTGTTTACTTTCCAACGATGTATCCCTGGAACAAGTAAGGAAGGCAATAGTGGCAGAATATGTCAAAATGGTAAATGGGATTCTCACAACATATTTTAGATGGAACCAGGCACAGACTGATGCAAATGAAGTCAGCGAATGATATGTACAAAATGAAACCTATAAATTACATAAATGAGGCGTAAAACCAACCATTTTCAATACTAATGTTGGAAAAAGCATGTTTCTTTGTTCCTTTTAAATTTACAGGACCAAATGAGCTTAAAAGAACAAAAGAAGCAAATAAGCAGCCAAAACCAACATAAATACAAGAGGAATAAATAACATAGCACGCCCGACCCATCAGCAGCACCCCAAAATGCAAAAACAAGAAGACAGAAGCTGACCACGGGGCCGTGCCCAGCCAGGCATTGGCCGTGGTCAGACCTGGCTCCTGTAGACAAGACAAAAAGGAAGGTTCCACGCCCACTACGGGGCCATGCTCACCAAACCAGGGTCGTGGTCAACTTTTAGATTTGCAGAATCTTGATAGTACAGTGAAGAGTTGACCATGGGGCTGTGTCCAGAGGCCACATGGGCATGTGGGGCCCTCTGCTGACAGCTGCAGTTAATGAAGGAAGAGAAGGAGATGGCAACGGGTCGTGCCCAGTGGACACGGGGCCGTAGCCAGGGCGCTGTTCTGACTATAAATAGGGGTGCTTGGTTCACTTCAAAGGCATTCATTGGCAAACCACTTCTCTCTCACTTTGCCACCATTCCACCATCACTAAAACACCAACACCCTCCACCATCATCCATCTATCATCTTTAGAGTTTGTAGTAGTCTCGGGATCCAAGACTTATTGTAAGAGTTCTTGTCAAACAAAGGCAATGCTTGGCTAATCTCTTACACCAGTTAGTGAAGACAAGTCTTTCATGTATTATTTTTTATTTTTAATCTTTCAACACTTTTTAATTAGGTATGTATTAATGACTTTAATAAATAGTTTCTAATGTTGAAAGTGAATTTTCCTAACCATTTCTTCATGGTGTCGTTGATTTGCTCATTCATGTCTTTACGGTCTATATAAAGCACATTACCTACTTGGAAGGGGGTTAGAGGGGTGGTTTGATAAAGTTCTTGTCCCGTTCAGTGTATAGATCTTGCGAGTACTTGGTTCAAGCTTACTAGGATCTCCTTCAATGCCTTATGGTATTGGATGGTGGGGATGCGAATAGCTTGAACCCCTCATATGTAAACTATTATTAAAACATTAAACCGGCCTCTTGGGATTGTATCCTTGCTGACTAAAACCAATTGGCCGATGGTAACGTCACCTTCAAAAAAGGGGCCTACCACTTTTCGCATTAATAACTTACTTAATTATCTTCCAATATTTCGATCTTTTGGGATTGTATCCCTTCTGACTCAAACCACTAGGTCGAGGGTAACGTCACCTTCAAAAGAGGGGTCTACTACTATAACTAAGATAATCTCTTAAAAAATCCGAAAGTACGAAAATCATCAAAGGGTACATTAAAGAGGAGTCAGATCCAAGTGATTCTATCTTGTTTATTTGTATTTCATTTTTATTTATCTTTTTATTTTTATATTTACTTTTATGTTTCAAAACTCTTATAAAAAAATTTGAATCGATTAGACGTTGACGCTAAACCGGTATTAAAAGCTCTTGTGTCCTTGGACGACCTCGGTATCTTACCAACACTATACTACGCTCGCGATGGGTGCACTTGCCCTAGTGTGTATTTATTGTTAGTACAATATCGTGTTTTATAAATTTAAAACTTGACTAATGCGTAAAACGGACTTAAAATATTAATAAAATCATATCACTCTGACACGCACCAGCAAACTAAATGAACTTTCAAGGAATCTAAGCCGGGCACAAACTACACTTTTTTGAAAGCATAAAGACGCTGCAAAACTATCAATTATTACACACTTTTGTGTAGATTTTATTAAGTAAAAATGGCACATTGAACCTATTTATTACTTATAAATTAGTTGGTTCGGGTTATGGTTGTATCATATATATTTAGTAAACATGGTATTTCGAACCCATTAGATGTGATTGTTTAGTTTTAGTTGTTTATTTGGCTTTTTCACATAAGATTCCACATAAGTAGTAAATATGTTTATAAGTTTGCCTATAACTTCACAACCCGTGATTAACTTTATCAAAAGTTTATAACTCTTCTTATAACGAAGGCATTAATATGTAATATCTTTTGTATGATTTTAAGTATATATTAATCATAAATAGTTTCTAATATAAATAAGTTTCTTGAGCCCGGAAACAGTCATGGGTGATAACCTAGTCTTATACTAATAAAAGAGTCTACTTAATACCACATGGCATTCCCATACTAATAAATGAGTTTACTTAATGTCATATAACATTCTCTTCTTCAATTCACTATTATTATTATTATTATTAACTTATCAATACAAAACAATGAAAATTCCTTAACAACTTAAAACTACTAAATGTTTTATTATTTACTTAGATATTGATCACTTAGTTTTGACTTATCTAAAATATATAATTAGTTATTAGTAATAATTCTACTTATAATAAACAATTCAAATAATGTCAATGTGACAACACCTTCTTATTCTTTAAAAGGATTTTTTTACTATATGTTTAAAACATCTATTAGATGAAATAATTATTTTTTAATAATAAAAATGGTAAAGAATAGGTTAATCTGATGCTTGAAAACCGGTTTACTTCCATGCTTTGAAAACAATTTTAATGTCATTAGACCCATGTAATATACAGGTTTAAGGATAAAATATCTTCATAATAATTTTGATGCGAGTCTATACTCACCGAATGTCTTAACTTTGAGCTATATTTTTAGGCTTGTCAAACCGTTGATAATTACCAAAGGTCAGTGTTCCAGGGACGTTATCAAGAAATATTGATCGAAAGAATAGTTTATGTAATGTAACTCGACTACAGGTCCTATCACTGCATGATTAGGTTATTGAGGCACTCATATTTTCCGAAAGTAATACTGGCACTCAAACGTTTGTCCCTAGATTTCGTTTAATACCGCCAAATAGAAGGATTCCGTTTAAATTCAAAAGACGCCAGTTTCCTCTCGACCTATGTTTTGCCATGACGATAAATAAAAGTATAGGACAATTTCTATGTAAGTTAGTTTGTTTCTAAAAGAATCGGATTTAAAAACATGACCAATTGTTACCTCATCTATGGTAAAAAAAATTCACTTATGTAAATTTATGAAGACAGTATAAAATTAAATAATTTATAATTTTTATATCCTTAAACCCATGTAGTACACGGGTCTAATAATCTACTCTATAATAATGAAATCATTTCCATATATACCTTTAATATTTACAACTCAAATAGACTTCAAACCACCTCTAAGGCTAAAGGGTGTGGGGGTCATGGTTGGGACATGATTCGCCAGATAGGAACATGAATGGAAGGCTACACCACCCCCCTTGTCTCATCCACCATGGTTTACATGGATTAAACCATCGTAACCACGGTCCTCCTTTCTATTTTTTTTAAGAAATCCTTTCATTTTTTCTTTAGACATAAAATAACTAAAATAAATAAGGGGATAGTGGTTTGGGTCATGACCACATCCTTAAGGTAGTGGTTTTAAATGGTGGATTAGAAGTGGGTGACATGACGCTGACATAAAGGTCATAATGGTCATGACCACACCCTATAGCCTAACAATACCCTTAAACCATGTGGAAATTCCATGGAAGAAGAATTTTACCAACACCCAACAATACATAACTAACCACTAATTATGATACGTATTACCAACTTAAGTTAGATTTAGATTGTACATCACGTTTACCAAGCACGTAACTAATTCAATCATGTATTGCATGCCCGAATCATGAAGGCTAGGGGCGCAGGATTGTAGGGGCGGGGAGGCCCCCTCCCTGAATTTTTCGCTCAGTAGTGTTATATATGTAGTTTTCGTTTAGAAATTTTTGGGTATATACATTTTTGCCCCCCTGTCACACCCCAACTAATGGCGGAAACATCAGGGTAGTGGCACTAGGCGAACCAGATTGTCTCATGAGAACTTTTATAACACTATTTAAACGACAATATTTAAGCGTCAATATCCCATACTATCAACATATAATCCTCAAATAAAGTTACAAAATACCAAATAATCTCATAAAACAATTCAAGTTCGATATCCCCTAGATTTCTATTACAATGCGTTTCTAAAAGATAATACTAATCCAATTGCGATAGTAGACTAAATCCTCAACCTGCCACATATGTTAAAGTAAAACGTCAATACAATTAAGTAAAGGTGAGCATACAGGTTTGCATACATAATAGATATAGAAAGCGTTTAGCATACACCGCATGACATACGTAAGAGATGTGAATCATGTAACTACTTAGATTCAAGCAAACCAACAAACCGTGATTGATCGAGGCATGCGAACAAGTGTCTACATCCTAAAGAGAAAAATAAAGTGAAACAAATATGCGAGCCTTAACAACCCCGGGCCTCCGTGTGGCGGGTCAACCTCTAGCAAGCTATCATGTTAAGGGTGGCATACTAGCAATCAAGTAATACTTACAATTCAGCAGATTTCACGTATAGTCAGGCATGAGCGGGTTGCGAATAAGCGTTGAGTTGTGTGATGTGTTTTGATATACGAACATATGCGACACCCAAAAGTGCGTTAAGCGTAAAAGGGTTCAAGTATACTCACAGTTGGTGCGATTAAGGAGAGAGACGGGATCTGATGTGGATTGAAGGGAGCGCCGGTTCAGCTTGTAAGCGAACAGAAGTGCATCAATCTTCCGAAATGCGGAAACGGTTAACGGTTGAAAGAACAGTAGACAAGTTCGGGCGAACTTGTACCTTGGGGTACAAGTTCGGGCGAACTTGTGCTATTATCCTTGGAAGAGTACAAGTTCGGGCGAACTTGTCCTGATTCCTTGGAATCAGTACAAGTTCAGGTGAACTTGTGTGATTTCTGACAAAATTTGATCAAGTTCGGGAGAACTTGGGCACCAATCTGGTGACAAGTTCGAGCGAACTTGATGTCTTCCTAGCGAACTTGACTGTTTTGGTCACCAATTCGTTCGTTTTCGCATCGATTGCTGAGGAAATCGAGTGTCCATCCCTCCAACCTTAGGCTACTAAGCAAAACCTAGGCTGCAGAGGTCTTTTAGAGCGAGTTTTAGCCATTTTACAAAAACTCGGACTAATCTGGGCGAACTTCATGGTTTGTACAGGTTAGTCTAGTTTGTACAAAGTGACGATTTCGTCCTTGTGCTTCCGGATCTGAGATCTTGCTTGACAACGCCTCGTTCCACTTCAAAGTGAACGAAACATACGTCATTTAGTCCGAATTTGTGTGAAAATCGATGTTTTAAAAGTTTTACTTAGATCTAAGTATAAATCTAAGTGGAAAATAGAAGTTTTGCATAAAAAGATGAAGATTTTCGTAAACAGAAGAGTTTTTATGAAATCGAAGGCAAAACCTTGTGCAAAATCGTTGTAAAACGTTGTTGTTTGCATGAAAACAAGTTGATTCTTACTTGGAAATCAAAGGTTTTCGGTTTCGGGAGGTTTCGGGCGAACTTGCAGCAAGTTCAAATGAGGAGAAGAGCTGAGTATTTATAAGTGAAGGAGAAATGAGCTTGAAATGATCAAGTTCGGGCGAACTTGTTACAAGTTCGGGCGAACTTGATGATTTTCATTGATTTGGAAGCCAGTTCGAGCGAACTTGGCTTATATGCTGAGTTCTGTTAGCCTGAGCAAGTTCGGGAGAACTTGGTGTAACCAAGTTCGGCCGAACTTGGCCAAATGGCTAATTTCGTTCGTTATTTTCGGGTTATGAGTTCGTTTGGCGATTCGGTTCGTATTAGGTGGTTATGTTAAGCGTTTTAGCGAAGTGTTAAGCGTTGCATTATTAAATAAATGCGATTTAGCGATTCGAATAAGCGAGGGCGATGCAATAGCGAGTATAATCATAAATCATAAAACACACATGACACATAAATAATGTAATCTAACATAAATAACTGTGTTTTGCGATGCGATGAGATAAGCGATGCGACGGCACAAGTGTTTATTAAACAATACACACTTGGCTCTTTTGAAGTAACATAGTTACTTGCGATTGCATTGAATTTGCGTTGCATTTAATAAGTGATTAGATGCGATATCATTGCGACAAAACATAATTATTTTAACATAAACTTTTCCATAATCAAATCTCGGGGTACAACGATAGATACAAACGAAATACACGGAAATCAAATTAACAACGAAATTGCGAGTTGTTACAGTCTCCCCTACTTTAGGAAATTTCATCTCGAAATTTAAGTAGTGGCCTTAACAAAGAGATGCAGATATTTAGCTTTCATATCACTTTCCGTTTCCCAAGTGAACTCAGCATCGCGTTTGCCTTCCCATCGGACTTTCACAATAGGAATGCGAGAGCGTCGAAGTTTCTTGGTCTCTCAGTCCATGATCTCTACTGGCTTTTCCACGAAGTGAAGAGTCTCGTTGATTTGCAAATCCTCGAGCGGTACATGGCGATTCTCTTCAGCTAGGTATTTCTTGAGGTTCGAGACGTGAAAAGTCGGGTGTACGTTGTTAAGTTCTGCCGGTAGCTCGAGTCGATAGGACACTTTGCCAATTCTTTCCAGAATCTTAAAGGGGCCCACGTATCGTGGCGCTAGTTTCCCTTTCTTTCCGAAATGGATCACTCCTTTCCAAGGTGCAACCTTTAAGAGAACGTGATCTCTAATTTTGAACGGTAGGGGCTTGCGGTGTTTATCAGCATAACTCTTTTGGCGACTCCGGGCTTTCAAGAGATTGTCTCTGATTTGGAGGATCTTGTCTATCGTTTCTTGAATTAGCTCGGGACCGGTGATTTGTGCTTCTTCGATCTCGTGCCATGCAATAGGCGATCGACATTTTCTTCCATGCAGTGCCTCAAAAGGATCCATTTGAATACTTGTATGATAACTATTATTGTACGAGAATTCTATTAAAGGTAAATGCGTATCCCAGTTACCACCGAAATCTATGATGCACGCCCGCATGTCTTTGAGGGTGCGGATCGTGCGTTCAGTCCGACCGTCCGTTTTAAGGTGAAAAACGGTACTGAGATTAAGCGTAGTACCGAGAGCGGATTGAAAAGTCTCCCAGAGACGTGAGGTAAAGCGACCATCACGATCAAGATGATGTCACGAGGCGTCCCGTGTCGACAAATGACTTCGTCGGTATAGATTTGTGCTAATCGTTCTACCTTAAAGTCTTCTCATATGGCAATAAAGTGAGCGGATTTAGTAAGACGATCAACGATAACCCAAATGCTATCGTGACCAGAGGAGGTGCGAGGGAGTTTCGTAACGAAGTCCATGGCTATGCTCTCCCACTTCCACATCGGGATTTCGGGTTGTTCGAGCAAACCAGAGGGCCTTTGATGTTCGACTTTAACTTTCGAGCAAGTTAAGCACTTTGAGACGCATAAAGCGATAACCTTTTTCATGCCCGGCCGCCAATATTTAGGACGAAGGTCCTAGTACATCTTGTCGGCTCTAGGGTGAATGGAGTATCGAGACTTATAAGCTTCGGTCATTAGCAACTCTCGAAGATTATCACGGCTAGGAATCCAAATACGATCAAGATAATAATAAATCCATTTGGTTTAACTACAAGCTGGGTTTCGGCACCACATTTCATTTCTTCTTACAGGGTATTATCATTGAAACAAGCAAACTGGGCGGAGCGAATCAGAATTTCGAGATTATTCAGAGCTTGAGAGTCACGAACACTATACACATAGCTTCGTCGACTGAGAGCATCGGCTACGACGTTTGATTTGCCGGGATGGTAGCGTATCTCACAATAATAGTCGTTGAGTAGTTCAACCCATCTGCGTTGGCGCATGTTCAGTTCCTTTTGATTAAAGATATGATGTAAGCTCTTATGGTCGGTAAAGACCGTACACTTAGTACCGTAAAGGTAGTGTCGCCATATCTTTAATGCAAAAACAACTACACCGAGTTCGAGATCGTGGGTTGTGTAGTTCTTCTCGTGGATCTTGAGTTGTCGAGATGCATACGCGATAACTTTGTCTCGTTGCATGAGAACACAACCAAGACCAAGATTAGAGGCATCGCAATAAACAACGAAATCGTCGTTTCCGTCGGGTAGAGCGAGTACAGGAGCGTTGCATAGCATATGCTTGAGAGTCTGAAAGGCTTCCTCTTGTTTGGAATCCCAAACGAAAGGCTTGTCCTTATGAGTTAATGTAGTAAGAGGGACGACGATTTTAGAAAAGCCGGCGATGAATCGACGGTAGTAACCCGCCAATCCAAGAAAAGAACGGATCTCAGATGCATTTTTCGGCGTAATCCAACTCTTTACAGCTTCCATCTTTGCAGGGTAGACGTGAATTCCTTGACTATTAACGATATGGCCGAGGAATTGGACTTCTTCGGGCCAGAATTCACATTTAGAGAACTTAGCATAAAGACGATTTCCTTGAAGAAGTTCGAGAACAAAACGGAGATGGCGCGCATGTTCGGCTCTCGCTTCGAGTAAATAAGGATGTCATCGATGAACACAATGACGAAACGATCCAAGAAGGCTTTACACACACACGGTTCATCAAATCCATGAAGACCGCAGGTGCATTTGTGAGACAAAAGGCATAACCACGAACTCAAAATGGCCATAACGTGTACGAAAGGCGGTTTTCGAAATATCTTCTTCCAACACTCGTAACTGATGATAACCGAAACGTAGATCGATGTTGGAAAAAACAAGTAGCACCTTGGAGTTGATCAAATAAATCATCGATAAGAGGAAGAAGGTAGCGGTTCTTTATCGTGAGTTTGTTAAGTTCACGATAATCGATGCACATTCGGAACGATCCATCCTTCTTTTTAACGAAAAGGACGGGTGCACCCCATGGTGAAGTGCTCAGGCGTATGAAGCCTTCATCAAAAAGCTCTTGAAGTTGGCTAGATAGCTCGCGCATTTCGGAGGGTGCAAGGCGATAAGGAGCTTTTGCAACGGGAGTAGCACCGGGAATTAAGTCGATTCGGAATTCAACATCACGAGTAGGGGGTAAGCCGGGTAAATTATCAGGAAACACTTTAGGAAATTCACAAACAACGGGTACATCTTTCAAAGTTTTCTTTTCTTTCTCCGGGTTCATGATGTGGGCTAGAAAAGCAACGCATTGCTTTCACAAGCACTTGCCTTCTTGGGTACATGACATAAGCATCAACTTCTTTGAGGGAGTTTCACCGTAAACATGGAGTTGATCACTGTTAGGAAAAGGAAAGCTAATCATTTTATCAAAACAAACGATTTCAGCATGATTTTTCGAAGAAAATCCATGCCTACTATGATATCGAAGCTACCTAACTGCATAGGTATGAGATGGATCAAGAAGATGTGGTTGTTGAGATCGAGGGTACAACCACGTAGCACGGGTTAACGGTAACGGTTCTTCAGGTGGAGACTTCAACATCGAAAGTCTTTGGGAGTTTAGCACGTTTACATTTTAGAAGCTTTTCGAATTCTAACGATACAAAACAGTTATCGACGCCAGTATCAAATAAACATGAAGCGTAAATACCATTAACAAGGAACGTAGCATTGACAACATTGTTGTCGTTCTGAGCCTGGCGATAATTAAGATTGAAGGCGCACCCGCGCACAGCCTGTGGTTGTTGTTGCTAAGGCTGTGGTGGCTGTGGTTGCTGCTGCTGCTCTTGCTTCACGACTTTGTTTGGGCAGACATTGCTAAAATGATTCGGGTCACCACACGTGTAACAAGCACGTGCCTTTGGGGCTGGTGCTTGCTGCTGGAGCTGCTGCTGGTTGGTCTGAGGAGCACAGGTGGAGCTGGTAGAGCTGCTGGTGCTTGAGGAACTGGCTGACGAGGACCAGTACGACAGCTGATAGTCCAATGGACGTAGATGTTGCAGTTGGTACAGAAACGGCAATTGCCTCCAACCGCATGGTATAAGTGCACTTTGAGCACAGTGGGTGAGGACCAGTGTACGCACGCTTCGCATGAGGGGCGTTTGGTGTAGCAGACTGAAGCGGCTGAGGGTTCGGTGGTGCAAGAAGTGCACAGTTCTTGTTCGGATTCTCTCTCTTGCGACCTCGGCGACTGGACTTTGATTCTCGAGATGGATTGGTAGGAGCGGCTGATTCGGTGATAGCTTGATTGGAGACTTTGCTGTTCTTGAAGTAACCAGCCTGAACACGCTTGTCATTGATTTCTGCGGCAAGTTGATAGGTCTCCTCGATAGTAGTAGGACGCGCTGCTTGGACGAAATCCGCAACGCAGTCAGGTAGAGAACGGAGGTATTTCTTGATCGCTTTCTCAGTAGTGTCCACCTGACTGGGACAGATAATACTCAACTGCTTGAATCGGGTTGTGAGACCTACGTTGTCGGGTCCATTTTGCTTGATATCCCAAAATTCGTTCTCGAGCTTTTGAACTTCATGCGGAGGACAAATTCCTTAATCATGAATACCTTGAGTTCCTCCCAAGTGAGCCCGTAAGCTTCATCATTTCCGCGTTTGTTACGCTCGGCGGTCCCCCAATCAAGTGCCCTCGATTGGAACACACCGGTAGCATTGATGATGCGGAGGGTCTCGGGACATCCACTCTGGCGGAACATGACCTTAATGGAGTTGAACCAGTGAAACATCGCACTCAGTCCGTCTGTGCCCGTGAAAGTAAGAGGTCTACATGCTTTGAACTGCTTGAAGCTGAAAGAGGACTTCGGCGCGTCTGACTTTGAGTCCACGGATGAGTTGCTGCTGACAGCTTGGATTTCACTAACAATCTAGGGTATCACCTTGGCCATCTGCTTGGCCACGAGTGAGGCGATACGCTTGTCAGGGTTGTTGCGCTAGATGTTCCTCCTTGTGTGAGATCCCATGGAAGACATCTACATGAAGGATTTGATTAGATGAGATTCGATTATAGTAGGTTTATGTTTAAAAGTTTAGCGTTCTATTTATTATTATTATTCAAACAAGGCACAAAATCACATAAGCACGTAGCCACACAAACACGTAAGCATGTAAGCACATAACCACGTAGGCACATAAGCACATAAGCACACAAGCACATAAGCACATATTTTGCACCTATTTACCTTTAATCAAAATCATGCGTAGCGCGTATGAGATGCGAGTAGTATAAGCGTAATAAGAGAGATAAGCGAGTAACACCGTGTATGAGGACATTCGCGTACGAGAGTTGAGCGTTTTAGTTTGGATGGTGATTATTTAGCGTTTTAGATTGCGAGAGTTGTGCACATTTTTCGTAAAGCGAAAGGCGATAAGGCAAGAAATCGATAAAGCGAGAAATCGAATAACGTAAGATTCACAAATTCCAGCACATAATTAAGATAAAACTCGATGTGCGTAAAATCGGCGATTGTAGGCTTAAATCAATTTTGGAGCATCCTGGGTTTTGAGACAGCGACTACCCAAAGTGGTTCGAGAATTCTCTGAGTTCGGACACACAATTTGGCCTAATAGATAAATGCTCTCGCCGTACTACGGTTAACGGCATTTATCCTTCCAGTTAAGTCGTGTTTCGAGTCATCGAATTAATCGAGACTTTGGTGAGATTGAAAATCGAAGAGTCGAACTAGTTGTTAAGATGCGGGTATCACCCCTAACTTAACAACTTCATTCCTAATTGTGGTTACACTCACCGATCGAGTCAGGAGTCCCACTAGATAGGAATGGAGATTTTCATCGAGGGTTGGATATCACTCCTAACTCAACGAAGGTATCTCGTGCGATTGAGAATGCGCGGAGTGAATGATCTTATCGAGAGTTCTTGGTTTTCATACCTAATCTCGACTTGATCACTCGTTTTATGTGATACGAGCGTTTCCAAGCGTGTACATTATGTTAGCCTTAGGAAAGGCGTGTAAGCATTTATGGCAAGTAGTTTAAGCATTTAAGTCAAAGATTGGTCAAATTGGGTACCTAAAACTATAGACTAGGTCGAACATGACAATTCTACCTAATTATCCTATAGTTATGGCTCTTATACCAATCTGTCACACCCCAATCGATGGCGGGAACATCGGGGTAGTGGCACTAGGCGAACCAGATTGTCTCATGAGAAATTCTATAACACTATTTAAGCAACAATATTTAAGCGTCAATTTCCCATACTATCAACATATAATCCTCAAATAAAGTTACAAAATAACAAATAATCTCATAAAACAATTCAAGTTCGATATCTCCTAGATTTCTATTACAATGCGTTTCTAAAAGATAATTCTAATCCAATTGCGATAGTAGACCAAATCCTCAACCTGCCACATATGTTAAAGTAAAACGTCAATACAATTAAGTAAAGGTGAGCATACAGGTTTGCATACATAATAGATATAGAAAGCGTTTAGCATACACCGCATGACATACGTAAGAGATGTGAATCATGTAACTACTTAGATTCAAGCAAACCAACAAACCGTGATTGATCGAGGCATGCGAACAAGTGTCTACATCCTAAAGAGAAAAATAAAGTGAAACAAAAATGCGAGCCTTAACAACCCCGGGCCTCCGTGTGGCGGGTCAACCTCTAGCAAGCTATCATGTTAAGGGTGGCATACTAGCAATCAAGTAATACTTACAATTCAGCAGATTTCACGGATAGTCAGGCATGAGCGGGTTGCGAATAAGCGTTGAGTTGTGTGATGTGTTTTGATATACGAACATATGCGACACCCAAAAGTGCGTTAAGCGTAAAAGGGTTCAAGTATACTCACAGTTGGTGCGATTAGGGAGAGAGACGGGATCTAATGTGGATTGAAGGGAGCGCCGGTTCAGCCTGTAAGCGAACAGAAGTGCATCAGTCTTCCGAAATGCTGAAACGGTTAACGTATCACACCCCGACCCGCAGCGGAAAAGGTGATCGGGGCATGATTGGGTTATCATCAAAGCTCATGACATTTATTTTAACGTTTCATATTCATTAATACACTTTAATGGGAAATTACAATCAATATTACATCATGTCCTAAACATCAATCTAGGCTTCATTGTTTTCTTCTAAGACATTTCCTATGTTTTCCTTGCTTCATCCTGTTCACCTGTATCATGTGTAAAAATGGTTTTTGGATCAACAAAAAGTTGGCGAGTGAATCCTATGAAAACATTTGAACAAGTTTATTTAATTGATTATAAAATAAAGTGCACAACCACACATGAGTAAAAATAGATGTAAACTTATTCACCAATCAATTAATATTAAATAATGCACACATGAACAATAATGGATCGTTTTGAGGCACGCGTTGCTCAACTCGTCTCTCACGAGGAACTGATGGGCCTAATGAATGATTTGCAAATTCTTGACAATATGAAATACATAACTACAAACAATATAAACTAAATAATACACACACGAACAATAATGGATTTGTTTTGAGGCACGCGTTGCTCAACTCGTCTCCCACGAGGAACTGATGGCCTAATGAATGAATTGCATATAAATTGACAAAATGAAATACATAACTACAAGCAATGTATACAATCTAAGTTTAGATCACAATATGGTATGGCACAAGTTTAAATAAACAAGTTAATTTTAGTGACACATGACACACCCCAAAACGTGTAATTAAAAAGGGGAGTTGTAAGATTCACTCACATTGGGTGCGTTCGGTTGATGATGTTGAATACGCACGAAGTTGGATTTAACCACGAGTGAACTAACCTAGATAATGGCATAATGGTTCGGTAAGTAAACGGATTTTATTAATCCAATTTAGTAGGATTGTTGGGTGTATTTTTGTGAGTTTAAGGCTATTTCTAACCTTAAAATGTTATTTTTAAGTATTTTTAATTGATTTTTAAATAAAATAAATAAATAAAAATAATAAAAAATGTTGACTTTTTGACCGTTGACCGTTGACCACTGACTTTGACTGTTGACTGTTGACCGGTTCGTATGTGTGTATGTATGCGCTGGGTGAGGCTCGAACCCGAGACCTCCCGTACGCGTGCACGCAGCTCTACCAACTGAGCTACGTGTCTAACCCGAAATATTTATGTTTTTAATTAAATTTATATACTAATTAGATTAATCCAAAAATCATTTATTTTTAAAAATGATTTTAATGTATCGAACCGGTGTTCTCCACAGGTCTCGAACCCAGGACCTGTGGGTTGAGTTAACACACAGTCCACCGCTGGACTGTGTGTCTAACTTGTTGAATAATCTGATTTTTATTATACTTATATACAAACTAAATATTTTCATTTATGTCTTAAATAAAAAGTTTGATAATTGTCCGGACCGGTGCGGTAGTCCGGACTCGAACTCGTGACGTGTGATTAAACATTCACACAGTCCACCACTGGACTGTGTGTCTATCTTGGTTATTATTCCGGTTTTTATTAAACTTAACAGCTTACGCAGTGACTCCGTTTCGGTTAAAAAAAGGAACATTTTTATTAAGGCGAGTATGCATGGGACATGTATCGAACTCGGGACGTGAGCGTGTTTATGTGCACACAGTCCACCGCTGGACTGTGTGTCTAACCCGAGTTATATCTTGATTTAAATTAAACTTATAGACAACAGAAACTTCGTCTTCTTCGTTGGACCTAACCAGAAACGGAGTCCGACTGGTTCGATGATTTTATCAAGTTTCTTTAGTGTGTTATGATTAATTACAGGTGAGGTAAATAAAAAGAATGAAAGATTAAGCGTAAAGTATACCGAACTGGACTCCTCTGTTTCTCCGGCGAAACTCCGGTGACCGCAGATTATTCCGGCGACGTGTGTCCTGTGGCAGAGAGTCTTCAGGGAGCTTGAGATGAGTGTGGGTGGCTTCGGTATGAGCTCTGGGGGTTCAGTAAGGCTCAAAGGTGAAAAGCTCGGTTTTCCGGCGATTTGCAGGTATTTTCCGGCGAGTGAATTTTCGTCGAAAAAGGGTGCGGTTTTGAGCGAAAAGGCTACCAGTGGATTGTGGGTGAATTTATAGGGAGGAATCGAGATGTATAGAGTCGGATTTCAGACTTGATTCAAAGTCTTTACGTTTTCCGGCGGTTATGACTTGCATTGCGGGTTCAGACGTCGGTTATAACCGATGTCATAGTTAAAGTTTACGTTAAAACTGAAGAAACCGTCCAATCTTGGCGAGATAGTCGGAATTTCCGACGACTGCAATTGGGCGCGTTGGTATTTGAATTCGAGATTTATTTTATGAATTAATTTTTCCATTAATTAACAAGAAACATAAGTGGTGCAGTGGTTGGAGGGTTGAGTGTTAAGACGTTGATGAAATTGCTGGCTGACCCGGGTTCGAAACCCGGCAGCACTATTTTATCTTTATTTCATTAATTTCAATACTTTTTCAAATAAAACTTTTATAACCCAATATACTTATTAATTATGTATCGTTTAAAATTATTTTGGGCATTAAATACGCAACGAAATTTTTAATTGATTGTTCGGTTATTAAACGGAGCGGGTTTGGTAAATCCGGTTTTTGACGGATGTTACAGTATCCCCTGCTTTTTAGAAATTTCATCCCGAAATTTAAGTAGTGATATATTTGACTAAAAATGATGGTGTTTAGTTTGACAGTTACATGCTTAGAAAAAGAGTAAGAGTTTAAGTTTTTGTTTGAGGCGGTAACGTCCCTTGTAAGGGTTAAGTACCCTGTTACAGGAATCGCTTTTTGTTGCCTACGGTAAAAATATTGATAAGCAGAGTTGATTCGCTAAATATGATATCAGGCGTAAGAGCTTTGATATGTTTGGAAGGATATGGTTATATCCTAAAGCAAAACTTCTAATACTACAACCTACATGGAACTTCTCGTAACCGTCTAACAATACCTCTGATCCTTTGACAAGAATACTTATATATAGGAAGTACCAGCGGCGTATCCACCATATTCTTGTCAAATTTTCATTGGTTTTATCAGTAAGTTATGATTGGTTCTATGATATGACTCTAGAACATAAATAAACACAACACCTAATGTACCAAGAAATTACTAAATCCTACATAGAACTTCTCATAACCGTCAGACAATGCCTCTGATCCTTTGACAGGAATACTTATATATAGGAAGTACCAGCGGCGTATCCACCATATTCTTGTCAAATTTTCATTGGTTTTATCAGTAAGTTATGATTGGTCCTATGATGTAACTCTAGAACGTAAATAACACAACAACCAATATTTGAATCCACATTCTGATAGCATATATGTTTGAATGGTGACAGTTCCTCTCTTGTTTGTTATGATGGAGAGGTTAGTTTATGTAGAAATAGAACACAATCCATTTCTTTAAATGGCGAGATGATATAAATGTAACACAAATTTCAACCAAGACAATACTAAATCCTACATGGAACTTCTCATAACCGCCTGATAATGCCTCTGATCCTTTGGCAAGAATACTTATATATAGGAAGTACCAGCGGCGTATCCACCATATTCTTGTCAAATTTTCGTTGGTTTTATCCGCAAGTTATGATTAGTTACCAAGAATTTACTAAATCCTACATAGAACTTCTCATAACCGCCTGACAATGCCTCTGATCCTTTGACAAGAATACTTATATATAGGAAGTACCAGCGGCGTATCCACCATATTCTCGTCAAATTTTCATTGGTTTTATCAGTGAATTATGATTAGTCCTATGTGACTATAAAACATAAACAACACAACAACCACAGCTTGAGTCTAAATTCTGAAAGTATACATGTTTGAATGATGACAGTGTAACATTTGTAAAAAATCGGGTTATCAAAACCCGCTCCGTTTTGTAATCAAGTATCAAGTTATAAAAGTTACATTAAATATTTATGATTATTTTGAGTTAAAACGATACATAATTAATAAATAAACTAAGCTATAAAAATTATATTTGATAAAAAGTTAAAACAAAATAAATAAAAAAATTATGAAGCTGCCGGGACTCGAACCCGGGTCAGCCAAGACACACTTCAGCAACTTAACACTCACTCACAAGACCACTCCGCCACTTGTTTGTTTTCTGTCATGTTTAGGAAACAAATAGTTTTTACGGACTAAGGCAAATCAATCGATTTTACACATTGTAACTGAAATCGGTTATCGAACACCCAAAGTCGATTTGGATACTCTCGATTCAGCGAGTATAACCAATACACGGACGATTCCAATCAATGCTGCCATGAGTGTAACTTGAATTCGGAAGTAGATCGGTTTAATAACCAAAAGTTTTCAATTCGCGAACTACTTCAATCCTAGACCTTTCCTGCGACTCAAAACACTCCGCAAAGCTGTCAATTGCATTTCCGCAACCTTAAAGTCCACCGGAGAAGCTTGAATCAGACCGCCGGAAAAATTCTGCAAGTCGTCGGAAAACCGGGACTCACATCCACACGGTATTTCCTCCGACTCTTTCTGTTTCAATCGTGTGATTAATCAGTCACTAACACAACTCCACCATCAGAATCGATCCTAGTCAACGTTTGTCGAAAATCTTACCTTCGCCGGAAAACTCCTGAAACTGCCGGAAACACACCGTGAACGGGTATGATCTCCCAAACTTCTGTTAAACCTTGTTTAAGTGACTCAACTTCTTAAATAATCGAACAAAGCTGTTAATTGGTTTCAACAGCCGGAGTTCACTTTCAGTACCGTCGAACCTCTGACGGAATTATGTGAACAACTTCAATCGGTACATCTTTTTCTCCAAACTCTCTCCATTCTTTACTTTTAAATTACTTGTAATGTCTGAAAAGCGTATAAGTCATGAATCGGTCATAACAGTCGGAGTATGTTTATCTGTGTAAAATCAACGAAGAAGATGAAGACGCAATACAACTTAAGACTAATTAAAATCGATATTTTAAACGGGTTAGACACACAGTCCAGCGGTGGACTGTGTGCAAAATACACACGCACGTCCCGAGTTCGATTCCTGCTATACGCATTCCTTCTATAATAAAAAGCCTTTTTGATCAAAAACTAACCGGGTTAACTCAGTTAGTTGTTAAGTATAATAAAAACCAAGATAATAACCGGGTTAGACACACAGTCCAGCGGTGGACTGTGTGCAACATGAACCATACGTCGCGCGTTCGAAACCCGTCACTTGCACCGGTCCGTTGAATTAAAATGTTTTTGAAATTAAAGAGAATTTCGGATTAACTGAATAAGTGTATAAGTATAAATAAAAACAAAATTATTTCGGGTTAGACACGTAGCTCAGTTATTAGAGCTGCGTGCACGCGTACGGGAGGTCGCCGGTTCGAGCCTCACCCGGCGCAAACTAATACGCTGACCGACCGGTCAACGGTCAACGCTAAATAAACAATTTTTTTTATATTTTTTTTTATTTAATTTAATTTAAAAATCAATTAAAAATATTTAAAAATAACATTTTTAAAGATAGAAAATAGCCATAGACTCACAAAAATATATTTAAAAATTTCATTAAAATCCTTAATAAAAATCCACCCATTTAATATATTTTTCCATTAATATTTAGGTTAGTAATCCCCGTTGTTCCGCTCATCTAAATCGTGCGCATATCACCATCTCCAATCCAACGCACCCAAGGTGAGTGAATCTTACAAATTCCCCGTTTTAATCACGTTTTGGGGTGTATCATGTGTCTTTGTATATATATATTATAACTAAACCATTGTGCATACATCATATCGTGAACATGTGTATTCAGTTTGATGTTGTTAAGTAGTTATTATTGGATGCAATTTATTATTCAGTACATGCAATTTCATAGGCCGCCGCTCCCCATTACATTATGAGCGTTGAGCATGTTCCCCATTTTATTATGCGGTTGAACCTGGCGTGCCCACATACGATCGGCTCCGTTTGATTGAGCCTTGATCGCAAAGACATTTTCATTTTCAGTACATGCAACACGATCGGCTCCGTTTGATTGAGCCTTAATCGCACAGTTTCATTTATGTTATTTACAGTATGATGTTGGTATGTTCATGTATGTTGTCATGTGTTATTGTATGTTATAGTTGTGACTGCTATTTGCCATTGCTTGATTATTTACATTTGCTCATCTATGATTATGCACAAATTTTCATTGATAAACTAACAATTAATTTATTAATAAATGTTTATCTAATAAGGTTCACTCGCCAACTTATGTTGACCCAAAAACTCCCATTTTACACATGATACAGGTGAACCAGCAGCAGCTAGGAACACATAGGACTTGGACTAGAAGAATAAAACGTTTTAGAGTTGGGATTGTTATGTTTGGTTTATTTCCTTTGTATTGAATGAACATGTTTGGAGATTTGAAAATGTAACTTTGACTTTATTAAATATGAAACATAATAGTAAATGTCATGAGCTTTGGTGATAACCCAATTATGCCCCGACTCTTATTCCGCTGCGGGTCGGGGTGTGACAGATTGGTATCAGAGCCATGACTATAGGGATATAGGATAGGTTATTAGACCCTTAGAGCCTATACTATAGTCGATTAGAAACTTATAAGATTTTTGTGTGTTACATGCCAAATTTCATGATGTTTATATGTTTTATGTTAAATGTTACATTTGATATTGTGCAAGCATGTTCATAAGTATGTATTATCATATAATGCCTATCATGACTCGTATACTCATAACATATCACATCCATGAAAGCACACACCACATCATGATTGCTTTTACAATGATTTTCGTGTTTTCAAATCTCATCAAAGTGAGTTCTCATGACGGGCATGTAGTAACTGGAAGGGTACCCGTACCGGTAGTCGGAACGTCCTGTCTAGGCTGGCATTCGTATAAATCCAAAATAAAGGACCAGTTTGCCTACCTGGGGACTAACGATGAGAGTATGAAGTACCTATTAGGCCAAAGCATGCTATACCAAACGTCGTGTGAGCTAACCCCACTTTGAGTTGTCATTGTGTCTACACCTGGACACGTTCCGACCAAACATCTCATGAACATATTTTGTGGTTTGCATTCGGGGGATGCGAGTGTTAAATTGCCAATACTAATGTGAATCCTACCAAGCCAATAGCCATGGGGGCCCACATGACTATGTAGGTGAAGGTATGGGGGACATTTGAGGCCCAACATGAGCGAACCCAAGACATCCTATGGATGTAGTTGCATTATTGATATTTATGTTATTTTCATTTTCTTAAAGACACATGACACCTAAAAAGACACCATAAACTCACAATCTTCTCATTTTATGATCCTGTAGATGTAGTCTAGACAGCAACGAAGGGGTAAAAGATCGGGAAGGTCTCAGGAACGTTTGGCCACTCAGATCGCGAAACAAATGGCCACGATACTTCCTGACATTGTGGTCCAAGTACAACAAGCCCTTGCCACAAATCCTACTAACCCTCCCCAACAACAGGACCAGAACATCGACAACCCTCCTACCAACAAGTGCTCTTACAAACATTTTAAGTCCTGTGATCCTCCTAAATTTGAAGGGACCGAGGGTGTCACTGCTCTCCTACATTGGTTCGAGGAGATGGAAAACACCTTCCTAAACTGCGATTGTCCTGAGGATCGCAAGGTTCGATATGCCACCGGGAGACTACTTGGAATAGCTCTCACTTGGTGGAATACTGAGAAAGGGAAGAGGGGAACTGAAGTTGCGATGGCCTTAACTTGGGAGGAGTTAAGGGAAATCATGACTAGGCGTTTCTGTCCTAGAAGTGAAATTAAGAAGTTGGAAGATGAATTTCATGCTCTAAAGCAAAAGGAGGGTGATCACACTACCTACAACAAGAGGTTTTTGGAGTTGAACCAAATGGTTCCAAATCTGTTCACACCAACCTATCGTCTGATTGAACATTATATTCGAGGACTTCCCTCGAAAATCCAAGATTCAGTTCTCAGCGTTTCACTAGTAACACTTGAAGCTGCTATGGAGTTAGCAACTGAACTGACCGAAAACCAAATTCGCAACGGGAAGTTCAAAGAAGAGAAGAAGAAAGCCCCTGTTGAGGGACAAACTTCAAACCACCCCATTCCTTCCTCTAAGTTCGCTAATAAGAGGAAGCGCAACACCAGAAATTTTGCAGTTACCCAAACCAACACCCCTATTCCTGCTGCACCCATTACTCAAGTCACTCCTTCACCCGCACCATACAGAAGACCCTACACTGGCCCGTTACCAAAATGTAACCGTTGCCAATATCACCATTCCCCTGATCATCCTTGCCAATACTGCACCGGCTGCGGTCGCGCAGGACATACTGTTCAAACCTGCCGTATGCCTCAACGAACAAACCGCCACCAACCTTTAACCCAAACCCATCAACAGTTAATGGGTCAAGCCCAACAACCCCTACCATTTCCACCCACCCAACATTTAGCCCAAACATACTATCAACCCAATTATCCTATGGGCCAACCTATGCGGGCTTGATTCAATTGCGGCGACCCGAGTCATTTCAGAAACACATGTCCAAGGCTGGTTAATATCATTCATGCTCAGGCCCAAGCCAACCCAGTGAATCAAGCGAACCAAGCTCCTCCACCTGCAAGAGGAAGAGCTTTCAATATTAACACGAACCAGGCCAGAGCTGACGGCAATGTGGTCAACGGTACGTTCCTTATAAATGGTAGATATACCTCTATGTTATTTGATACTGGTGCGGATAGAAGTTTTGTGTCATTAGAATTTGAACCTATCTTAAGCAAAAATCGGGATAAGCTCACGGAATCCATAACGGTAGAAGTTGCGGACGGGAAACCAGTTTCATTAGACTCAATTTTACGCAACTGTACACTCACCTTAAACGACCACGATTTCTCAGTTGACCTTATTCCTATGAAGCTGGGAAGTTTTGACATCATAATCGGTATGGATTGGCTCAGTCAACATCAGGCGGAAGTTGTATGTTGTGAAAAATTTATTCGTATTCCTCTTTCAAACGGTCAGACTCTTCGAATCATTGGAGAAACCTCGTCGAAAGGGCTCAGCTTAATGTCTTGTCTTCAAGCTCAAAAATATCTTCGCAAGAATTATGTCGCGTTTTTAGCTCATATCATCAAGAAGGGAACCATCGAGAAGAAAATTGAAGACATTCCTGTAGTAAAAGACTTCCCACAAGTTTTTCCTGACGACATTTCAGGACTTCCTCCAATTAGAGACGTCGAAATCCGTATTGATCTTATACCTGGTGCTATACCAGTTGCAAAGTCTCCATATAGGTTAGCCCCCTCTGAAATGCAAGAGCTAGCCAGTCAATTGCAAGAGTTGACTGACAAGGGATTCATACGTCCTAGCTCATCGCCTTGGGGTGCACCTGTCCTTTTTGTAAAGAAGAAAGATGGATCTTTTCGTATGTGCATCGACTACAGAGAGCTCAACAAGTTAACCATCAAAAATCGCTATCCCTTACCTCGCATTGATGATCTTCTTGACCAACTACAAGGTGCCAGCTGCTTTTCAAAAATTGATATTCGATCTGGCTATCATCAACTTAGAGTGCATGAAGAAGACGTCCCTAAGACTGCTTTTCGAACTCGTTATGGCCACTATGAATTCCTGGTTATGCCGTTTGGATTAACCAACGCACCAGCTGTCTTCATGGACCTAATGAACAGAGTCTGCAAACCTTATCTTGATCGATTTGTTATAGTCTTCATCGACGATATTCTTATTTATTCAAAATCTAAAGCTGATCATGAGCGTCATCTTCGACTCGTTCTTGCACTTCTAGAAAAGGAAAAGCTTTATGCCAAGTTCTCCAAATGTGAATTCTGGTTAAAAGAGGTGCAATTCCTCGGGCATGTAGTCAATGACAAAGGGATCCATGTTGACCCTTCAAAGATCAAAGCAGTTCAAGAATGGCAAGCTCCACGTACACCAACTGAAGTAAGATCTTTTCTTGGACTAGCTGGCTATTATCGTCGGTTCATTTCAAACTTCTCTCGCATTGCTGTGCCACTCACGGCTTTAACTCATAAGGGAAAACCTTTCGTATGGGGTTTTCAAACTCTTAAACAAAAACTTTGTGATGCACCAATCCTCACTCTTCCTGAAGGTTGTGATGATTTTGTAGTTTATTGCGACGCGTCAGGGCAAGGATTAGGCTGCGTTCTCATGCAAAGAGGAAAAGTCATAGCTTATGCTTCGAGACAACTCAAGACGCATGAAAAGAACTACACCACTCATGACCTAGAACTTGGAGCCGTTGTATTCGCTCTTAAGATATGGAGACATTATCTCTATGGTACTAAGTGTGAAATATACACTGACCACAAGAGTCTTCAACATATCTTCAATCAAAAAGAGTTAAACATGAGCAACGAAGATGGGTCGAACTTCTGAATGATTACGACTGTGAAATTAGATACCACCCTGGTAAAGCAAATGTGGTGGCTGATGCACTTAGTCGAAAGGGTTATGCGAACTCCATTCATCTTCTATGTTCGCAAATTATAACCGACATTAAAGATCAAATTCGAGAAGCCCAACACGTTTCAATAACAGAAGAAGATGTACGAAAGGAGATGTCCTGTGGAGCCAAGCTAAAACTTGAAACTAAATCAGACGGTATTCTGTATTACATAGATCGTATCTGGATTCCTAACCACAACAATCTTCGTGAAACTCTTATGAATGAAGCTCACAAAACGCGATATTCTATACACCCAGGAGCCGATAAGATGAATCAAGACCTACGATACACCTATTGGTGGCCTGGAATGAAGAAGGATATTGCCGTTTTTGTTTCCAAGTGTCTCACATGTTCCAAGGTGAAGGCTGAACACCAAAGACCCTCAGGACTTCTAGTCCAACCGGAAATACCTGTATGGAAGTGGGAAAATATAACCATGGATTTCATTACCGGGTTACCTCGCACTTCTGGTGGGTATGACACTATATGGGTGATTATAGACCGACTTACAAAATCAGCTCACTTTATTCCTATTCGCGAAGATTTCAAGAACGAAAAGCTTGCACGTATTTATATCAACGAAATCGTAAGCCGGCATGGGGTACCGTTAAGTATTATTTCTGATCGTGATGGTCGTTTCACCTCACGAACATGGCAAGCAGTACAATCCGCTATGGGCACACGATTAGATCTCAGTACCGCCTATCATCCTCAAACTGATGGACAGTCTGAGCGCACCATTCAAACTCTTGAAGATATGCTTAGAGCATGTGTCATAGACTTCAAGGGAAATTCGGACGCCCACCTACCATTAGTAGAATTTTCGTACAACAACAGCTATCATTCGAGCATCGGCATGGCACCTTTTGAAGCCTTATATGGTCGTAAGTGCCGATCTCCTGTATGTTGGCACGAAATTGGGGAAGCACAAATTACTGGTCCAGAATTGATCCAAGAAACCACAGATAAGATTCATCAAATTCGAAACAATCTTTTAGCGGCTCAAAGTCGTCAAAAGAGTTATGCAGATAAACGACGGAAGCCCTTAGAGTTTAACATTGGTGATCATGTGCTTTTAAAAGTATCACCGTGGAAGGGAGTAGTTCGTTCTGGTCAAAAGGGGAAGCTAGCACCTCGTTACGTAGGACCTTTCAAGATAATCGAAAAAGTAGGTCCTGTAGCATACAAGCTTGACCTACCAGAAGAACTCAACAGGATTCATCCCACATTCCACGTGTCGAACTTGAAGAAATGCCTCGCTGATGAGAACCTCCATATTCCGTTGGAAGATATTTAGATTGATGAATCTATGCATTTTATTGAAAGACCAGTGGAGATCATGGACTACGGGGAGAAACGTCTTCGACGAAGTCGCATTCCAATTGTTAGCGTACGCTGGGAGTCGAAACGGGGACCTGAGTTTACTTGGGAACGTGAAGACTCAATGCGTGAAAAATACCCGCATCTTTTTCCTACTACTTCAACTACTTAAATTTCGGGATGAAATTCCTAAAAGTAGGGGATACTGTAACATTTGTAAAAAATCGGGTTATCAAAACCCGCTCCGTTTTGTAATCAAGTATCAAGTTATAAAAGTTACATTAAATATTTATGATTATTTTGAGTTAAAACGATACATAATTAATAAATAAACTAAGCTATAAAAATTATATTTGATAAAAAGTTAAAACAAAATAAATAAAAAAATTATGAAGCTGCCGGGACTCGAACCCGGGTCAGCCAAGACACACTTCAGCAACTTAACACTCACTCACAAGACCACTCCGCCACTTGTTTGTTTTCTGTCATGTTTAGGAAACAAATAGTTTCTATGGACTAAGGCAAATCAATCGATTTTACACATTGTAACTGAAATCGGTTATCAAACACCCAAAGTCGATTTGGATACTCTCGATTCAGCGAGTATAACCGATAAACGGACGATTCCAGTCAATGCTGCCATGAGTGTAACTTGAATTCGGAAGTAGATCGGTTTAATAACCGAAATTTTTCAATTCGCGAATTACTTCAATCCTAGACCTTTCCTGCGACTCAAAACACTCCGCAAAGCTGTCAATTGCATTTCCGCAACCTTACAGTCCACCGGAGAAGCTTGAATCAGACCGCCGGAAAAATTCTGCAAGTCGTCGGAAAACCGGGACTCACATCCACACGGTATTTCCTCCGACTCTTTCTGTTTCAATCGTGTGATTAATCAGTCACTAACACAACTCCACCATCAGAATCGATCCTAGTCAACGTTTGTCGAAAATCTTACCTTCGCCGGAAAACTCCTGAAACTGCCGGAAACACACCGTGAACGGGTATGATCTCCCAAACTTCTGTTAAACCTTGTTTAAGTGACTCAACTTCTTAAATAATCGAACAAAGCTGTTAATTGGTTTAAACAGCCGGAGTTCACTTTCAGTACCGTCGAACCTCTGCCGGAATTATGTGAACAACTTCAATCGGTACATCTTTTTCTCCAAACTCTCTCCATTCTTTACTTTTAAATTACTTGTAATGTCTGAAAAGCGTATAAGTCATGAATCGGTCATAACAGTCGGAGTATGTTTATCTGTGTAAAATCAACGAAGAAGATGAAGACGCAATACAACTTAAGACTAATTAAAATCGATATTTTAAACGGGTTAGACACACAGTCCAGCGGTGGACTGTGTGCAAAATACACACGCACGTCCCGATTTCGATTCCTGCTATACGCATTCCTTCTATAATAAAAAGCCTTTTTGATCAAAAACTAACCGGGTTAACTCAGTTAGTTGTTAAGTATAATAAAAACCAAGATAATAACCGGGTTAGACACACTGTCCAGCGGTGGACTGTGTGCAACATGAACCATACGTCGCGCGTTCGAAACCCGTCACTTGCACCGGTCCGTTGAATTAAAATGTTTTTGAAATTAAAGAAAATTTCGGATTAACTGAATAAGTGTATAAGTAAAAATAAAAACAAGATTATTTCGGGTTAGACACGTAGCTCAGTTGGTAGAGCTGCGTGCACGCGTACGGGAGGTCGCCGGTTCGAGCCTCACCCGGCGCAAACTAATACGCTGACTGACCGGTCAACGGTCAACGGTCAACGCTAAATAAACAATTTTTTTTATATTTTTATTTATTTAATTTAATTTAAAAATCAATTAAAAATACTTAAAAATAACATTTTTAAAGATAGAAAATAGCCATAGACTCACAAAAATATATTTAAAAATTTCATTAAAATCCTTAATAAAAATCCACCCATTTAATATTTTTTTCCGTTAATATTTAGGTTAGTAATCCCCGTTGTTCCGCTCATCTAAATCGTGCGCATATCACCATCTCCAATCCAACGCACCCAAGGTGAGTGAATCTTACAAATTCCCCGTTTTAATCACGTTTTGGGGTGTATCATGTGTCTTTGTATATATATATTATAACTAAACCATTGTGCATACATCATATCGTGAACATGTGTATTCAGTTTGATGTTGTTAAGTAGTTATTATTGGATGCAATTTATTATTCAGTACATGCAATTTCATAGGCCGCCGCTCCCATTACATTATGAGCGTTGAGCATGTTCCCCATTTTATTATGCGGTTGAACCTGGCGTGCCCACATACGATCGGCTCCGTTTGATTGAGCCTTGATCGCAAAGACATTTTCATTTTCAGTACATGCAACACGATCGGCTCCGTTTGATTGAGCCTTAATCGCACAGTTTCATTTATGTTATTTACAGTATGATGTTGGTATGTTCATGTATGTTGTCATGTGTTATTGTATGTTATAGTTGTGACTGCTATTTGCCATTGCTTGATTATTTACATTTGCTCATCTATGATTATGCACAAATTTTCATTGATAAACTAACAATTAATTTATTAATAAATGTTTATCTAATAAGGTTCACTCGCCAACTTATGTTGACCCAAAAACTCCCATTTTACACATGATACAGGTGAACCAGCAGCAGCTAGGAACACATAGGACTTGGACTAGAAGAATAAAACGTTTTAGAGTTGGGATTGTTATGTTTGGTTTATTTCCTTTGTATTGAATGAACATGTTTGGAGATTTGAAAATGTAACTTTGACTTTATTAAATATGAAACATAATAGTAAATGTCATGAGCTTTGGTGATAACCCAATTATGCCCCGACTCTTATTCCGCTGCGGGTCGGGGTGTGACAGACAGTACCTCTCTCGTTTGTTATGTTGGAGAGGTTAGTCATTGTGGAAGTGAGACATAGCTCAACTTCTATAAATGATGAAATTGATTACACTGAAATGTATGATGAACAAACTTCAACCAAAACATACTAATCCTACATGGAACCTCTCATAACCGCCTGATAATGCCTCCGATCCTTTGACAAGAATACTTATATATAGGAAGTACCAGCGGCGTATCCACCATATTCTTGTCAAATTTTCATTGACTTTACCCGCAAGTTATGATTAGTTCTATGTGACTCTACAACAAACACAACAACCAAAAGATCGTATTGCATGTACTGAAAAAAATGTCTGTGCGATCAAGGCTCAATCAAACGGAGCTGATCGTATTGCATGTACTGAAAATGAAAAATGTCTGTGCGATCAAGGCTCAATCAAACGGAGCCGATCGTATTGCATGTACTGAAAATAATAAATTTAATCTAAATACTTATCACACAACCAGTTTATACATGGAACCTCTCATAACCGCCTGATAATGCCTCTGATCCTTTGACAAGAATACTTATATATAGGAAGTACCAGCGGCGTATCCACCATATTCTCGTCAAATTTTCATTGACTTTATCCGCAAGTTATGATTAGGTCTATGTGACTCTACAACAAACACAACAACCACAAGATCGTATTGCATGTACTGAAAATGAAAATGTCTGTGCGATCAAGGCTCAATCAAACGGAGCCGATCGTATTTCATGTACTGAAAATGAAAAATGTCTGTGCGATCAAGGCTCAATCAAACGGAGCCGATCGTATTGCATGCACTGAAAATAATAAACAATAATCACTCAAACAGTTTATACATGGAACCTCTCATAACCGCCAGATAATGCCTCTGATCCTTTGGCAAGAATACTTATATATAGGAAGTACCAGCGGCGTATCCACCATATTCTTGTCAAATTCCCATTGGCTTTATCCTTAAGTTAGGATTGGATCTATGTGATAAAGAAAAACATAAAACTAAACGATTGGAGTTGAATCTTGATTTTCGGTGAAGAGGACTAGTTGGGTGGTTTCGTTTGGGCCGTCATTATCTTCGTCAGGATTGGCGTTGATGTTAAAAACTCTTCCCCTTGCTGGTGGCCTAGTGATTGGGTTTTCTTGATTTACTTGGTTAACTGGGTTTGATTGAGCTTGAGCGTTTATGATGTTAACCAATCGAGGGCACGTGTTTCTAAAGTGGGTAGGGTCGCCACAATTGAAACAAGCTCGAACATATGGGGACATGGGGTATTGAGATTGATGATAGGTTTGGATCATGTTTTGAGTAGGGGGAGAGATTTGGTTTTGAGGGGTGCGGCAAACCTTGCTCAAATGACCATAGCGTCCACAAGTTGCACATAGTCGACAAGGTAAGGTAAGGGGATGGTGATAAAAACAGGTGTTACTCGAGGGTGAGGTCCAAGGTATGGTTTCTTATTTGGGTAAGTTGAGTTGGGTGCTACTTGAGTGACTGGGATAGCTTGGATGGGTATGGCGTGTGAAATTGGTTGATTACGTTGGATAGTAGCGAAAAGTTGCCCGTCTCTTTTTCTCTTAGAACTGGGTTGAGAAGGGGATTCGGTTTGGGTGGAGTTTGAAGTTTCAGTCGATGCTTTATCCTTCTTCTTCTCCTCCTTGAAGTCTTTGTTCCGGATTCGGTTCTCGGTGAGCTCTGTTGCTAGCTCCATTGCTGCTTCCAAAGTTGCAGGCGTGGTACTTATTACAGAGTCTTGAATCTTTGACGAAAGACCTCGAATGTAGTGCTCGATCAGACGGTAGAGGGGAGTGAACAAGTTGGGAACCATTTGATGTAACTCGAGGAATCTTTTGTTGTATGTGGTGTGGTCTCCTTCCTTTTGCTTCAACGAATAAAACTCATCTTCTAATTTCTTGATTTCGCTCCTTGGGCAAAATCGTCTGGTCATGATTTCCTTCAATTCATCCCAAGTTAAAGTCATAGCTGTAACATCCGTCAAAAACGGATTTACCAAACCCGCTCCGTTTATCAACCGAACAGTCAGTCAAAATTTTCGTTGCGAATTAAATGCCCAAAATATTTTTAAACGATCCGTAATCAATTATTATACGGGGGTATATATTTAGTTTTTGAAAAACTGTTGAAAATCGAAAAATAAAAATGAATTGTTACAGCCGGGTTTCGAACCCGGGTCTGTACCGAATCAGCAAGAGTTTTATCCTCACACACACAAACCACTGCGCCGCTTGATCTGTTTGTTATATATTGCAAACATTTAATTGATATAATAACATTACGAATTCAAAATCGGCGCCCAAACGGTTCAGTCGTCGGAATCCCGGAATATTCGCCAGATTTAACTACGATTTACGTTATAACGTAAACCTTTAATCACATATCGGTTATAACCGATGTTTGAAGTCCGCGACACTTTTCAAAACCGCCGGAAAACTTAACCCGATGAATGCAGTCCAAAATCAGACCAAATACATTTCGATTTTCCCTTATAAAATGACCCACAACCGTCTACAAACACTTTCGCACAAAAAATCACACCTTTTCTCGGCGTAATTCCACTCGCCGGAACTTTCCTGTTTTTCGCCGGAAAACCGAGTTTTAATTTTTGAACCTCACTGAACCTCCTAAGTTTATACCAAAGTCACCCTTACTCTTTCCAAGCTTTCCGGAGACTTTCTGCTGCAAGGCACCAGACACCGGAGTTGTTTTTTCTGTCGCCGGAATTCTGCCGGAAAACAGAGGAAACGAGTCGGTATACCTCACGCTTATTTTCCTTTCTTTTTACTTCTATATTACCAGTAATTAACCTAAAACGCTAATGAAACTTGATCAAAAGCTCGAACCAGTCAGACCCGATTTCTGGTTATTCTTTCAGTGAAGAAGATGAAGACTTGTTATCATATAAGTTTAATTAAAATCATGAAATAAATCGGGTTAGACACACAGTCCAGCGGGGACTGTGTGCACATATAAAACGCAAAAGGTCTCAAGTTCGAATCCCGTCTCACACACGCTGCCTTAATAAAATCCATTTTTTTGTTTACTGAACCGGAGTCACCTTAGTTGTATGTTAAGTATATTAATAACCGAAATAATAACCAAGTTAGACACACAGTCCAGCGGTGGACTGTGTGTTTGTTTATATCGCTGGTCACGAGTTCGAGTCCGGTCATCAGCACCGACTCGGACAATTATCTATTTTTTTAAATAAGGCAGAAAAAGGAAATAACTAAATTGTCTTTAAGTATAATAAAAATCAAGTAATATAACATGTTGAACACATAGTCCAGCGGTGGACTGGTGTTGGATTGAACCACAGGTCCCGGGTTCGAGACCTGTGGTGTGCATGACCGTTTCGATTAATCTGTTTTTAAAATAAAAATGATTTTCGGTTTAATCTAATTAATATATATATATAATTAAAATCAGATATAGAACGGGTTAGACACGTAGCTCAGTTGGTAGAGCTGCGTGCACGCGTACGAGAGGTCTCGGGTTCGAGCCTCACTCAGCGCACAACAATATGCCTCAAAACCGGTCAACGACCAGTCAAAGTCAACTGGTCAATGTTACTGTAGCAGAAAAAAATAAATATTTTTATTATTTTTTATTTAATTATTTTAATTAAAAATCAATTATAAATACTTAAAAATAACATTTTTAAGATTAGAAAATAGCCTTAAACTCACAAAAATACACCCAACAATCCTACTAAAATAGTTTAATAAAATCCGTTTACTCACCAAACCATAATGCGATTTATCTAGGTTAAATCTCACTCGTGGTTAAAACCACTTCGCGTGCATTCATCATCATCAACCGAACGCACCCACTGTGAGTGAATCTTACAATTTCCCCTTTTTAAATTACACGTTTTGGGGTGTGTCATGTGTTTTGAATTAATTAATTTATTTATTTAAACTTGTGCCATACCACATCATGACTTAAACTTAGATTGATTTATTGTTGTGATTTATTTATATTCCGTTTGTCAAATTACATGAAACTCATACATTAAGCCCATCAGTTCCTCGTGGGAATCGAGTAGAACATCGCGTGCTTCAATTCAAATTCATTATTATTCATGTGTGTATCATTGAGTTTATATTGTTTGTGGTTGTGTTATTCATATAATCATGTTTATGCAATTCATTCATTAGGCCCCTCAGCTCCTCGTGAGAGACGAGTTGAGCATCGCGTGCCTTTAATTGTTCCATTATTATTCATGAGTGTTTCATTTAACATATTATGATCGTTGATCAAGTACATCTAATTTTATTCATGTTTGGTTGTGCACATATTTCATAATCAATTTAAATAAATTGTTCAAATATTTTCCATAGGATTCACTCGCCAACATTATGTTGATCCAAAAACCTTTTTACACATGATACAGGTGAACAGGTTGAAGCAAGGATAACATAGGATATGCCTTAGAAGAGAACAAAGGAGTTAGATTGTTAGTTAGATCATGTTGTATCACTATTGTAAACTTTCATTTAATTTGTATTAATGAATATGAAACATTTAATAAATGTCATGAGCTTTGATGATAACCCAATCATGCCCCGATCACCTTATCCGCTGCGGGTTGGGGTGTGACAGATTGGTATCAGAGCCATGACTATAGGGATATAGGATAGGTTATTAGACCCTTAGAGCCTATACTATAGTCTGCCTAAAATTTTAAATTGATTAAGTGGTTACATACAAACTTGTGATATTTATTTGTTTCATATTTGTTTACATTTCAGTCAAACATACATGCTCATATACATATTCATTATACATATATACATATTCATTATACATATATCGATGTTCATGTGTTCAATTTATTTTCATACTCTCGTTATCCAAAGATTTTATGCAATTTTCAAATCTCATCAAAGTAAGTTCTGCGACGGGCATGTAGTAACTGGAAGGGTACGAGTACCGGTAGTCGGAACGTCCTGTCTAGGCTGGCATTCGTATAAATCCAATATAACGGACCAGTTTGCCTACCTGGGGACCAACGATGAGAGTACGAAGGACCTATTAGGCCAAAGCATGCCACACCAAACGTCGTTCGAACTAACCCTACTTTGAGGTGTCACCGTGTCTACACCTGGACACATTCCGAACATCACACGTTGTATACATATTTCTCGATTTTCACCGGGTTTTGTGTACGCAACCAGGCAGAAACCGTGCGAACCATATGAAAAACCGGTAATTCATGGGGGCCCACATGATTACATAAGGTAAAGTATGGCGGCACGACGGGCCTAACAGCGAGCAAAGCCCAAGACATCCTATGGATGTAGTATTTTTGTATAATTATTTTATGAATGTTCATTCTTGAATGCGACCCACGATCTCAAAAGCATCCAACTCATACTCTTGTCATGTATTCATTGTAGATGTCTTC
Organism: Scalesia atractyloides; assembly: GCA_947069175.1. NCBI lineage: Eukaryota > Viridiplantae > Streptophyta > Magnoliopsida > Asterales > Asteraceae > Scalesia > Scalesia atractyloides. The sequence continues at coordinate 44,219,234 of CAMTDV010000019.1, read as the reverse complement.
TAACCTCGCCCGTAGGAAGATGAGAGCAGGAAAAGCCCGCGAACGCATGGCTACCTTAATCGCTCAACAAATGGCTGCTGTAATACCCAATATTGTAATCCAAGTTCAACAAGCACTTACCAATAATCCTGTCAATCAAGCAAACCAAAACATTTTCAACTCTTCCCCAAACACCACTAAATGCACCTACAAGCATTTCAAATCATGCGACCCTCCGAAATATAAAGGGACTGAAGGTGTCACCACACTCCTCCATTGGTTTGAAGAAATGGAGAATACTTTTCTAAATTGCGATTGCCCTGATGATCGCAAAGTGCGTTATGCTACCGGTCGACTATATGGGATAGCACTTACTTGGTGGAATACAGAGAAGGCAAAACGAGGTGTTGAAGATGCTATGTCCCTAACTTGGAACGAATTGAAGGAAATCATGACCAGACGATTTTGTCCAAGGAGCGAAATCAAGAAGCTAGAAGATGAATTTTACTCATTGAAGCAAGTGGAAGGAGACCACACCACCTACAACAAAAGGTTCCTCGAATTACATCAAATGGTTCCCAACATGTTTACTCCCCTCTACCGTTTGATCGAGCACTACATTCGTGGTCTTCCGTCAAAGATTCAAGACCCCGTGATAAGTACCAAGCCTGCAACTTTGGAAGCAGCAATGGAGCTAGCAATAGAGCTCACCGAGAACCGAATCCGAAACAAAGACTTCGAGGAAGAGAAGAAGAAGGATAAAGAATCAACTGAAACCTCCGAAACCCCTTCTCGACCCGAATCCCCTTCTCAAACCGAATCCCCTTCTCAACCCGAATCCCCTTCTCAACCCAAACCTAAGAGAAGAAGAGTCGGGCGACTTTTCGCTGCTACTCAACGAAATCAACCAGTTTTTCACGCTATACCCATCCGAGCTGTCCCAATCACCCAAGAGGCACCCAACTCAGTTTACCCAAATAAGAAACCATATCTTGGACCTCACCCTCAATGCAACCACTGTTTTTATCACCATCCCCTTACTTTACCTTGCCGGCTATGTACAACTTGTGGACGTTATGGTCATTTGAGCAATGTTTGTCGCACCTTTCAAGACCAAACCTTTTTCCCTACTCAAAACATGGCCCAAACTTATCACCAACCTCAATACCCCATGTTCCCATATGCTCGAGCTTGCTTCAATTGTGGCGACCCTACCCACCTTAGAAACACATGTCCTCAATTGGTAAACGTTATCAACACTCAAGCCCAATCAAACCCAGTTAACCAAGTAAACCAAGAAAACCCAACCGCTATGCCACCAGCTAGAGAAAGAGTCTTCAATATCAACGCCAATCCTGTCGAAGATAATGACGGCCCAAACGAAGATACTCAGCTAGTCCTCTTCGCCGAAGATCCAGATTCAACTCCTGTTGTTTAGTCTTATGTCTTTCTTTATCACATGTGTAGACTGTTAGAGAAATCAGTGGATATTATATATTATATATTGTTTTCAGTATACGATTTTGCCGAGGCCGCAGCTCCCCATCCATCGGGGTTGAGTTTGATCCCCATTTTATTATGGGTTGATCAGGGTGTGCCCGCACGATTGGCTCCGTTTGTTGAGCCTTGATCGGTTACGTAATATTTATTCTCATTTCAATACATGCAATATGCTCGGCTCCGTTTGATTGAGCCTTGAGTACACATATTTATTCTCATTTCCAGTTCATGCAATATGCTCGGCTCCGTTTGATTGAGCCTTGAGTACACAGATTTATTCTCATTTCCAGTTCATGCAATACGCTCGGCTCCGTTTGATTGAGCCTTGAGCACACATACAATTTCATTATCAGTATCTTGTGGTTGTGGTGTTTGTAGTAGAGTCGCATCGAACTAACCATAACTTGCGGATAAAGTCAATGAAAATTTGACAAGAATATGGTGGATACGCCGCTGGTACTTCCTATATATAAGTATTCTTGTCAAATAATCGGAGGCATTATCAGGCGGTTATGAGAGGTTCCATGCATAGGCTGTTTGTGTGGTTAAGTTATTCATATACAATACATGCAATATGTTCGGCTCCGTTTGATTGAGCCTTGAGCACACAATTTCATTTTCAGTACATGCAATACGATCGGCTCCGTTCGATTGAGCCTTGATCGCACAGATATGTTTCATTTCAGTAATTTATGTTTGTTGTATTGATTGGTAGAGTTATAGGACTAATCATAATTCACTGATAAAACCAATGAAAATTTGACAAGAATATGGTGGATACGCCGCTGGTACTTCCTATATATAAGTATTCTTGTCAAAGGATCAGAGGCCTTATCGGACGGTTATGAGAAGTTCTATGTAGGATTTATTAGTTTCTTGGTAACCAATCATAACTTGTGGATAAAACTAATGAAAATTTGGCAAGAATATGGTGGATACGCCGATGGTACTTCCTATATATAAGTATTCTTGCCAAAGGATCAGAGGCATTATCAGGCGGTTATGAGAAGTTCCAGGTAGGATTTATTATTGCCTTGGTTGGAATTTGCGATACAATTTATATCATCATGTTATTTAAAGAGATTGGATTGTGTTCCGTTTCTACATAAATTAACCTCTCCATCATAACAAACGAGAGAGGAACTTCCATCATTCAAACATATATGGATTCAAATATTTGCTGTTGTGTTTATTCATGTTCAAATATTCGCTGATGTGTCTATTCATGTTCGAATATTGACTATTGTGTTTATTCATTCGCTGATGTGTCTATTCATGTTCAAATATTTGCTGTTGTGTTTATTCATGATCAAATATTTGCTGATGTGTTCATTCATGTTCGAATATTTGCTGTTATGTTTATTCATGTTCAAATATTTGCTGATGTGTTCATTCATGTTTGGATATCAGCTGTTGTGTTTTTATTTATGTTCCATGTAGATTGTAGTGTTAGAAGTTTTGCCTTAGGATATAACCATATTTTTCCCAAACGTATCTAAACTCTTATGCATGATATCATTTTTTGAGAATCATTCCTGTTTATCAATATTCATACAGTAGGCAACAAAAAGCGATTCCTGAATAGGGTACTTAACCTTTACAAGGAACGTTACCCCCTCGAACAAAAACTTAAACCCTCATTTTTGCTAAGCATACAACTGTCAAACAAAACATCATCATTCTTATAGTCAAAATATATCATTATTTAAATTTCGGGACGAAATTTCTAAAAAGCAGGGGATACTGTAACATCCGTCAAAAACGGATTTACCAAACCCGCTCCGTTTATCAACCGAACAGTCAGTCAAAATTTTCGTTGCGAATTAAATGCCCAAAATATTTTTAAACGATCCGTAATCAATTATTATACGGGGGTATATATTTAGTTTTTGAAAAACTGTTGAAAATCGAAAAATAAAAATGAATTGTTACAGCCGGGTTTCGAACCCGGGTCTGTACCGAATCAGCAAGAGTTTTATCCTCACACACACAAACCACTGCGCCGCTTGATCTGTTTGTTATATATTGCAAACATTTAATTGATATAATAACATTACGAATTCAAAATCGGCGCCCAAACGGTTCAGTCGTCGGAATCCCGGAATATTCGCCAGATTTAACTACGATTTACGTTATAACGTAAACCTTTAATCACATATCGGTTATAACCGATGTTTGAAGTCCGCGACACTTTTCAAAACCGCCGGAAAACTTAACCCGATGAATGCAGTCCAAAATCAGACCAAATACATTTCGATTTTCCCTTATAAAATGACCCACAACCGTCTACAAACACTTTCGCACAAAAATCACACCTTTTCTCGCGTAATTCCACTCGCCGGAACTTTCCTGTTTTTCGCCGGAAAACCGAGTTTTAATTTTTGAACCTCACTGAACCTCCTAAGTTTATACCAAAGTCACCCTTACTCTTTCCAAGCTTTCCGGAGACTTTCTGCTGCAAGGCACCAGACACCGGAGTTGTTTTTTCTGTCGCCGGAATTCTGCCGGAAAACAGAGGAAACGAGTCGGTATACCTCACGCTTATTTTCCTTTCTTTTTACTTCTATATTACCAGTAATTAACCTAAAACGCTAATGAAACTTGATCAAAAGCTCGAACCAGTCAGACCCGATTTCTGGTTATTCTTTCAGTGAAGAAGATGAAGACTTGTTATCATATAAGTTTAATTAAAATCATGAAATAAATCGGGTTAGACACACAGTCCAGCGGTGGACTGTGTGCACATATAAAACGCAAAAGGTCTCAAGTTCGAATCCCGTCTCACACACGCTGCCTTAATAAAATCCATTTTTTTGTTTACTGAACCGGAGTCACCTTAGTTGTATGTTAAGTATATTAATAACCGAAATAATAACCAAGTTAGACACACAGTCCAGCGGTGGACTGTGTGTTTGTTTATATCGCTGGTCACGAGTTCGAGTCCGGTCATCAGCACCGACTCGGACAATTATCTATTTTTTTAAATAAGGCAGAAAAAGGAAATAACTAAATTGTCTTTAAGTATAATAAAAATCAAGTAATATAACATGTTGAACACACAGTCCAGCGGTGGACTGTGTGTTGGATTGAACCACAGGTCCCGGGTTCGAGACCTGTGGTGTGCATGACCGTTTCGATTAATCTGTTTTTAAAATAAAAATGATTTTCGGTTTAATCTAATTAATATATATATATAATTAAAATCAGATATAGAACGGGTTAGACACGTAGCTCAGTTGATAGAGCTGCGTGCACGCGTACGAGAGGTCTCGGGTTCGAGCCTCACTCAGCGCACAACAATATGCCTCAAAACCGGTCAACGACCAGTCAAAGTCAACTGGTCAATGTTACTGTAGCAGAAAAAAATAAATATTTTTATTATTTTTTATTTAATTATTTTAATTAAAAATCAATTATAAATACTTAAAAATAACATTTTTAAGATTAGAAAATAGCCTTAAACTCACAAAAATACACCCAACAATCCTACTAAAATAGTTTAATAAAATCCGTTTACTCACCAAACCATAATGCGATTTATCTAGGTTAAATCTCACTCGTGGTTAAAACCACTTCGCGTGCATTCATCATCATCAACCGAACGCACCCACTGTGAGTGAATCTTACAATTTCCCCTTTTTAAATTACACGTTTTGGGGTGTGTCATGTGTTTTGAATTAATTAATTTATTTATTTAAACTTGTGCCATACCACATCATGACTTAAACTTAGATTGATTTATTGTTGTGATTTATTTATATTCCGTTTGTCAAATTACATGAAACTCATACATTAAGCCCATCAGTTCCTCGTGGGAATCGAGTAGAACATCGCGTGCTTCAATTCAAATTCATTATTATTCATGTGTGTATCATTGAGTTTATATTGTTTGTGGTTGTGTTATTCATATAATCATGTTTATGCAATTCATTCATTAGGCCCCTCAGCTCCTCGTGAGAGACGAGTTGAGCATCGCGTGCCTTTAATTGTTCCATTATTATTCATGAGTGTTTCATTTAACATATTATGATCGTTGATCAAGTACATCTAATTTTATTCATGTTTGGTTGTGCACATATTTCATAATCAATTTAAATAAATTGTTCAAATGTTTTCCATAGGATTCACTCGCCAACATTATGTTGATCCAAAAACCTTTTTACACATGATACAGGTGAACAGGTTGAAGCAAGGATAACATAGGATATGCCTTAGAAGAGAACAAAGGAGTTAGATTGTTAGTTAGATCATGTTGTATCACTATTGTAAACTTTCATTTAATTTGTATTAATGAATATGAAACATTTAATAAATGTCATGAGCTTTGATGATAACCCAATCATGCCCCGATCACCTTATCCGCTGCGGGTCGGGGTGTGACAATAGCATCTTCAACACCTCGTTTGGCCTTCTCTGTATTCCACCAAGTAAGTGGGCTATTCTATATAAACGACCGGTAGCATATCGCACTTTGCGATCATCGGGGCAATCGCAATTCAGAAAAGTGTTCTCCATTTCTTCAAACCAATGGAGGAGAGCGGTGACACCTTCAGTCCCTTCGTATTTTGGAGGGTCGCATGATTTGAAATGCTTGTAGGTGCATTTAGTGGTATTTGGGGGAGGGTTGATAACGTGTTGATCTTCTTGATTGACAGGATTCGCGGTAAGTGCTTGTTGGACTTGGATTACAATGTTGGGTATTACGGCAGCCATTTGTTGAGCGATTAGGGCAGCCATGCGCTCGCGGGCTTTTCCTGCTCTCATCTTCCTACGGGCGAGGCTAGAAGACATCTACAAGGAATACGCATCATGAGTATGACTTGGATGTTTTTGGGATCATGAGTCGTATTTAGGGATGAACATTCATAAAATAATTATAGAAAAATAAATCTACTACATCCATAGGATGTCTTGGGCTTTGCTCGTCATTAGGCCCTGCATGCCGCCATACTTCACCTTCGTAATCATGTGGGCCCCCATGAATACCGGGTTTTTCATATGGTTCGCATGTGTTAGCCTGGTTACGTACACTAAAACCCGGAGAAAATCGAGAAATATGTATATAACGTATGAGATTCGGAATGTGTCCAGGTGTAGACACGGTGACACCTCAAAGTGGGGTTAGTTCGAACGACGTTTGGTGTGGCATGCTTTGGCCTAATAGGTCCTTCGTACTCTCATCGTTAGTCCCCAGGTAGGCAAACTGGTCCGTTATATTGGATTTATACGAATGCCAACCTAGACAGGACGTTCCGACTACCGGTATTTGTACCCTTCCAGTTACTACATCCCCGTCGCAGAACTCACTTTGATGGGATTTGAAAATTGCGACAAAATCCTTGAATAACAAAAGTATGAACATTGAAATATGTATGATGAATGTGTATGTAAGTATGTAGGTTTGACTGTAAGTATAAACAAATATGAAACAAATAAACATCATAAGTTTGTATGTAACCACCTAAACAATTTAAAATTTTAGGCAACTATAGTATAGGCTCTAAGGGTCTAATAACCTATCCTATATCCCTATAGTCATGGCTCTGATACCAATCTGTCACACCCCGACCCGCAGCGGAAAAGGTGATCGGGGCATGATTGGGTTATCATCAAAGCTCATGACATTTATTTTAACGTTTCATATTCATTAATACACTTTAATGGGAAATTACAATCAATATTACATCATGTCCTAAACATCAATCTAGGCTTCATTGTTTTCTTCTAAGACATTTCCTATGTTTTCCTTGCTTCATCCTGTTCACCTGTATCATGTGTAAAAATGGTTTTTGGATCAACAAAAAGTTGGCGAGTGAATCCTATGAAAACATTTGAACAAGTTTATTTAATTAATTATAAAATAAAGTGCACAACCACACATGAGTAAAAATAGATGTAAACTTATTCACCAATCAATTAATATTAAATAATGCACACATGAACAATAATGGATCGTTTTGAGGCACGCGTTGCTCAACTCGTCTCTCACGAGGAACTGATGGGCCTAATGAATGATTTGCAAATTCTTGACAATATGAAATACATAACTACAAACAATATAAACTAAATAATACACACACGAACAATAATGGATTTGTTTTGAGGCACGCGTTGCTCAACTCATCTCCCACGAGGAACTGATGGCCTAATGAATGAATTGCATATAAATTGACAAAATGAAATACATAACTACAAGCAATGTATACAATCTAAGTTTAGATCACAATATGGTATAGCACAAGTTTAAATAAACGAGTTAATTTTAGTGACACATGACACACCCCAAAACGTGTAATTAAAAAGGGGAGTTGTAAGATTCACTCACATTGGGTGCGTTCGGTTGATGATGTTGAATACGCACGAAGTTGGATTTAACCACGAGTGAACTAACCTAGATAATGGCATAATGGTTCGGTAAGTAAACGGATTTTATTAATTCATTTTAGTAGGATTGTTGGGTGTATTTTTGTGAGTTTAAGGCTATTTTCTAACCTTAAAAATGTTATTTTTAAGTATTTTTAATTGATTTTAAATAAAATAAATAAATAAAAATAATAAAAAAATGTTGACTTTTGACCGTTGACCGTTGACCATTGACTTTGACTGTTGACTGTTGACCGGTTCGTATGTGTGTATGTATGCGCTGGGTGAGGCTCGAACCCGAGACCTCCCGTACGCGTGCACGCAGCTCTACCAACTGAGCTATGTGTCTAACCCGAAATATTTCTGTTTTTAATTAAATTTATATACTAATTAGATTAATCCGAAAATCATTTATTTTTAAAAATGATTTTAATGTATCGAACCGGTGTTCTCCACAGGTCTCGAACCCGGGACCTGTGGGTTGAGTTAACACACAGTCCACCGCTGGACTGTGTGTCTAACTTGTTAAATAATCTGATTTTTATTATACTTATATACAAACTAAATATTTTCATTTCTGTCTTAAATAAAAAGTTTGATAATCGTCCGGACCGGTGCGCTAGTCCGGACTCGAACTCGTGACGTGTGATTAAACATTCACACAGTCCACCACTGGACTGTGTGTCTATCTTGGTTATTATTCCGGTTTTTATTAAACTTAACATCTTACGCAGTGACTCCGGTTCGGTTAAAAAAAGGAGCATTTTTATTAAGGCGAGTATGCGTGGGACATGTATCGAACTCGGGACGTGAGCGTGTTTATGTGCACACAGTCCACCGCTGGACTGTGTGTCTAACCCGAGTTATATCTTGATTTAAATTAAACTTATAGACAACAGAAACTTCGTCTTCTTCGTTGGACCCAACCAGAAACGGAGTCCGACTGGTTCGATGATTTTATCAAGTTTCTTTAGTGTGTTATGATTAATTACAGGTGAGGTAAATAAAAAGAATGAAAGATTAAGCGTAAAGTATACCGAACTGGACTCCTCTGTTTCTCCGGCGAAACTCCGGTGACGGCAGATTATTCCGGCGACGTGTGTCCTGTGGCAGAGAGTCTTCAGGGAGCTTGAGATGAGTGTGGGTGGCTTCGGTATGAGCTCTGGGGGTTCAGTAAGGCTCAAAGGTGAAAAGCTCGGTTTTCCGGCGATTTGCAGGTATTTTCCGGCGAGTGAATTTTCGTCGAAAAAGGGTGCGGTTTTGAGCGAAAAGGCTACCAGTGGATTGTGGGTGAATTTATAGGGAGGAATCGAGATGTATAGAGTCGGATTTCAGACTTGATTCAAAGTCATTACGTTTTCTGGCGGTTATGACTTGCGTCGCGGGTTCAGACGTCGGTTATAACCGATGTCATAGTTAAAGTTTACGTTAAAACTGAAGAAACCGTCAAATCTTGGCGAGATAGTCGGAATTTCCGACGACTGCAATTGGGCGCGTCGGTATTTGAATTCGAGATTTATTTTATGAATTAATTTTTCCATTAATTAACAAGAAACATAGGTGGTGCAGTGGTTGGAGGGTTGAGTGTTAAGACGTTGATGAAATTGCTGGCTGACCCGGGTTCGAAACCCGGCAGCACTATTTTATCTTTATTTCATTAATTTCAATACTTTTTCAAATAAAACTTTTATAACCCAATATACTTATTAATTATGTATCGTTTAAAATTATTTTGGGCGTTAAATATGCAACGAAATTTTTAACTGATTGTTCGGTTATTAAACGGAGCGGGATTGGTAAATCCGGTTTTTTACGGATGTTACATAACGGTTGAAAGAACAGTAGACAAGATCGGGCGAACTTGTGTTATTATCCTTGGAAGAGTACAAGTCCGGGCGAACGTGTGATTTCTGACAAAATTTGATCAAGTTCGGGCGAACTTGGTCACCAATCTTGGTGACAAGTTCGAGCGACCTTGATGTCTTCCGAGCGAACTTGACTGTTTTGGTCACCAATTCGTGCGTTTTCGCGTCGTTTGCTGAGGAAATCGAGTGTCCATCCCTCTAACCTTAGGCTACTGAGCAAAACCTAGGCTGGAGAGGTCTTTTGGAGCGAGTTTTAGCCATTTTACAGAAACTCAGACTAATCCGGGCGAACTTGATGGTTCGTATGGGTTAGTCCAGTTTGTGCAAAGTGACGATTTCGTCCTTGTGCTCCCGGATCTGAGATCTTGCTTGACAACGCCTCGTTCCACTTCAAAGTGAACGAAACATGCGTCATTTAGTCCGAATTTGTGTGAAAATCGATGTTTTAAAAGGTTTTACTTAGATCTAAGTATAGATCTAAATGGAAAATAAAAGTTTTGCATAAAAAGATGAAGGTTTTCGTAAACAGAAGAGTTTTGATGAAATCGAAGGCAAAACCTTGTGCAAAATCGTTGTAAAACGTTGTTGTTTGCATGAAAATGAGTTGATTCTTACTTGGAAATCAAAGGTTTTCGGTTTCGGGAGGTTTCGGGCGAACTTGCAGCAAGTTCAAATGAGGAGAGGAGCTGAGTATTTATAGGTGAAGGAGAAATGAGCTGGAAATGATCAAGTTCGGGCGAACTTGATGATTTTCATTGATTTGGAAGCCAGTTCGAGCGAACTTGGATTATATGCTGAGTTCTGTTAGCCTGAGCAAGTTCGGGCGAACTTGGTGTAACCAAGTTCGGCCGAACTTGGCCAAATGGCGAAGTTTCGTTCGTTATTTTCGCGTTAGGAGTTCGTTTGGTGATTTGGTTTGTATTAGGTGGTTATGTTAAGCGTTTTAGCGAAGTGTTAAGCGTTGCGTAATTAAATAAATGCGTTTAGCGATTCGAATAAGCGAGGGCGATGCGATAGCGAGTATAATCATAAATCATAAAACACACATGACACATAAATAACGTAATGTAACATAAATAACTGCGTTTTGCGATGCGATGAGATAAGCGATGCGACGGCACAAGTGTTTATTAAACAATAACACACTCGGCTCTTTTGAAGTAACATAGTTACTTGCGATTGCATTGAATTTGCGTTGCGTTTAATAAGCGATTAGATGCGATACCATTGCGACAAAACATAATTATTTTAACATAAACTTTTCCATAATCAAATCTCGGGGTACAATGATGTATATAAACGAAATACACGGAAATCAAATTAACAACGAAATTGCGAGTTGTTACACCCCCCCCCCCGGGTTTTCGACGACAAGCTTCGCTACTGATGAAGGCTACAGAGTGTGGGGTGTTACCGCATGCCACTTCACCAATTTTCATTGAATAACCCCTCCCCCCATACCGCTAATGCTATTGATCCCCAGCCAAAGCAATGACGAGGTTGTGTGGTGGGCCCACAAGATGTGTGTGTCACTCTCTCTCTCTGCAATAAAGGGGGCACCATTGGTGATAGGAGGCTCCATTCCATACCATGGGTGTTATTGAGAAGAGGCAATGGAGCCCCTGGTTGACATAGCACAATTTAGCCCCTATAGGGTATGTTCCATATGAAACTGTACCTAGAGGGTTTTCTCGTTGTCACTTTTTAAACTTTGTCTATATTCACCCAAATTCATTTATCAAATTTCGGCTGATGTAATAGATAAATACCTTAAAGACTAAAGAGTATTGTAATACTTTGATCTTAAGATAAATACTTTGATCTAAAGAGTATTGTAATACTTTGATTTTAATATTAGTGACATGTCAACCCTAGTCGGTAGACTGTTATATATTTATGATGTAAAACTATTAACTTCTTTCTTACTATAGAACATCCCTACTTTGGATTTATGTATATGCCGCTACTTTGGATCTAGAAAAACACAACAATGTCAATGACTTGCCCATGCTTGAGGTTTTCAATCCAAAAGAAGAATAAGATAAGGTTGAAAATGCATGTTGGCACCTAACATGTTGCCTGTAAACATGTGCCAATCATGAGGTGGTCCTTTTCCTTTGATGCCAAAAGACAGCCATCAGCCAGTTTACTATACCAGCACCCTTCAATATCTTATATTATCTCTTAATCACATTCTTAATCTACAGACAGACAACCAATTAACAAGTCTAATTCATTGTCACAAAAGCAAAAGACAGAAAACAACATTAGGCATCACATGATCACTACTAATACACTCATAAACCCTTTGTTTATGAGGTTTACAAGAATATAAAACTACTATGTGGTGAGGTGTCAACATTTAATTGGTCAATACAAGGTTCTAGTCACATCTAGTACATTGCTAGATCATTAAACCCATATTTTGTGTGTTCCTAATGCACCAATGGAGAATCAACAATTTCCTAAGATGGAAACTTTCCTCCAGAAAGAATTCATCCCTACTTATTTTCAAGAAAATTCAAATGTGACCCGAATTATCAACAGTTGGGAGGGTCGTAGCGGCCTAACTTGTCACGCTGGAGGTAGCAGCGGATCAAAGATCTTCATCATCAACAACAACTTCACCGCCTTCACTGACCAATGCCTCAAGATTCCCGAACCTAAGCCTGCTTTTGGCTGAACCCGATGGTGCAACCAGTGTGCAGCGCGGGACAGGTTGGTTTGGAACCATCAAAACCTGCCAAACCACCACCATACCAAAGGCTCGGGTGACTACTGGCTGAGGACAATGAAAACACAGCCATGAAGTATACAGGGAAGCGAATTGTGGATACTACCATTAGAAACACTTCTGTTTGTTCATCAAACAAGCTGTTTAGAGGGGTAAGGCAGAGGCATTGGGGAAAATGGGTTGCAGAAATCCGGTTACCAAGAAACCAGACGCGTGTTTGGCTTGGGACGTTTGAAACAGCAGAAGAAGCGGCTTTCGCGTATGACACGGCTGCTTATCTGCTAAGGGTGATTATGCACATCTAAATTTTCCCAATATGAAGAACCAACTAATGGCTAATTCAGTAAATGGCCACACTGCAGCTCTTCTTGAAGCAAAGTTAAAAGGCTTTATCATCTAATAACAAGGGTGATGATTCATCACCACCCGGCCAGGAAATCACTCCATCGGAAAGTTTAGTGACCGAAAAGTATACGGGTTGTGACTTTGGAAATGGAGAAAACAAGAAGCCGGTAGCTGCGGAGTCCGATGACATGGAAGGGGTTCGGTTGAGTCGAATGCCATCTTTGGACATGGATATGATCTGGGATGCTCTTCTTGTAGAACAACCGACTTGAACATAACACGGAATTCGACGGTTTCGGTGTAGTCTAAAGGGGTTCGAGGGTCAGCTTTGACTTACAAACACGAACCCTTTGGATTCATAATATATTTTCTTTGTCAAAAATGTTGCATTTTCGCTTTCTTTATTGTTACTTTTTTAAATATTGATTTCAAGTTTTGGTACGCTAGTTTTTAGTCGTTGATGGAAACAATTCTTATTTAAACGGTTTTGACTTTTTATTTAAATATTATGGATTTTTTAATTGTCTTAGTCACTCCCAATTTCAGGATTTTCCATAGGGACCCTCTTTTAACTTTAAGCATCTTCTTGGGTAAGTACTAGGACCCACATACGAAAGTTGGCAGCAATTAGTTGGGATATAAAGTAATAACTTTGAACATCCTCAGCTTGATATAGTTTTATATGCGAAACGTTACAACACTTTATTTTTAGAGTTCCTTTAAAAAAATCAATTTAACCTTTTCCAAATAAGTTATACCTTGAATATAAAATTAAGACATCATCGGTGCATAAAATCATATATAAATTTTAATATGTGACTGAATTTATGCAAGAACTAAGAAGCGTTGAACTTCATCACATGATGATTAAAAAGCGAAATGTGTCAATAATAAATTCGGCTTTTACAAAAGAAAAAAGTTTAGCTTCCCAAACCAAGATTTGTACCTACTTTTGAGGAAAACTTACCAGAGAGTATTCATCATAACTCATAACATGGGAACACTATATGAAAATTTCCATAGAATTTGGGTCACTGGAGTGTGGCTACGCGGACTTCATAAACAAACAAGAGTGTATGCCTTGACGTAGTCTACACCGAGCAACGTATGACTACGCGAGCCTATGTACAGTTTTGTACAACTTATGTTTATCTCTATATTCGCACCCATACTCACACTTCATACAACATTTTACTCTATACCGCACCCCACATGTAATCTCGAATATTTACATTGTAAGATCTCAAATTAGTGCTCCACATATCAATCGAATGAGACTCATGGTCCAATTTTACACATTATTTCCTCAAGATCTCATTTTCACACATTTTATACAACATATACCAAACACTTTTACTCATGTATACTTTCTAATTTATGGATTAGTTTACTCACCTTGTACATTTTATTCCCAATTTGTATGTCTCTTTCGTCAACCGTTGACCTTCTAAAAGTCATAATGCATTAGTGTGTTTCCTATTATTTGATAAATTTCACTACTTTGATCTCTACGCATGCTCAATTTGTATATAGATATAGACCTCTAAGTTTTGGTTCAACCGTTTTAGGTTGTTCTAACTGCTATAATTTACATCAAGTAATTCCTAACATACCTGATAAGATGTAATTAATTAGTAGAGGTCAACATTAGTGGTTAAGGCTAACTAAACCTTTAGCCAAATAGATAGCTTCTAAATGCATTCTCTTCAAACACATTTTAAGTGGTTTTCTTACAATCTCGTAAATATTAATATAATGTTAAAATCCACCCATTTGGGTCTAATTAGGTCAAACTTACCAAGAACACACATAGTATAACACTTGACTATTCAATCAAAATCAATGAATTCTATTAACTAAGAAATAATTAGTATGAAGTGTTTATATTATAAACATCTTAGTCCTTATTTCGAGATCCAAACGTTAAAAAAATCGTTAAGAACCCTAACTCCCTTAAATCTAAGTTTACCCAATTCATTAAGTATTCTGTCTTACTCTACCCAATTTATTGAGTATCCTTCCTTCTAATATGTTTATACAAGATGTTTCTAAACGTTTATAAATCATAGACTTGAAGAAATTTCATTATGAATTATCAACTTTCATCAAAATCTCTACACTTGAAGATTAAGCTATAGAAATACTTATTTGTGATTTCCAATTCAAACACATTTGGTCCTTCAAATTTACTTATGTCATTTTCGTCCCAAGGTTGAATTTACACTTACAGCCTAGATGTTATGTTTAATCACATTTTGGTCTAAATTGGTTAAAAACTTTATAAACTCAAACCAAATACATCAAAGTGAGTGTAAATATATAATACTATTGAGTCCTAAATATTCACTTTTACGGGTCAGAACTGGATCCGTCCAGCTATTCACCTGACCCGACGTACATGACCCCACAAATGGATCATGATTTGCCCGTTTGTTTACGGATCGTTATATATCTGGTTTTATATATCCTCAATGGGCTGAAGTAATAAGAAAGAAACAAGTCAATCTGGCCAAATTAAAATTCATACCACTGAAATTTGTTCAAGTGTGAGCAAAAGATTATGTTTCTGACTCAACAAAGACTACTATTGCTACCGGCATGCATAATATACCATACCAACCAAAACATAAGAACATATTAGAATTCTAAAAGGAACGGTTTTTATAGAAGGTAACCGAAACATAACGCTTATGTCTGCTGTCAAAAATTGGATCTTTTACCTCGGAATCTCCAAATCCTTTGTTCATTAGTAACCAAGGGCCCGTTTTCATCGAACATTTCCAAATCGTGTTCTTGCTGGTCACCTGATTTTCTCTTGTTTTCATCATTAATATCAGGAATCATCGGTTCATCATCAAAACTCTTTTTATCTTGATTTAAATCATTCCCTTGGATACATGTTAATTCATTTTCAAAAACTAATGGTTCGTTCTGCGGGCCAGTCATTGACTTTTGTTGACCCGCCTGGAAATCTTCAATATTGAGTGATTGTTTACACTCTATGTCAACATTATTTTCAGCTCCTGTTTCAAGATTTGGGACCTTACCTGTAGATTCTTCCCCGTCACCTTCAAAGCTACTATCGTCATCATCAAGATACTCAGAATTCGGCTCATTTTCCTGAATTTTATGAGAATTTGCACCATTGATTACCATATTTGTGTTCATCATAAAATATTGTTGTTGTAAAGGCGTTGAAGTCGTTAAAACTTGCCCTCTCTTGAAACTCTCTTTATAATTCGCCATTTCGCTTTTGTATCTTTCTTTATCTTTCACCGCCTTTTCCTGGTAAATCTGACCACATGAAAAAAAATCCATTATTTCAACACATTTACTTGAATGGGTCGATTCAAGTTATATTTCATCTAATAACCAGTTAAAAAAGAAAACACATTCCAGTGTCACACGAAGTGTGTTTTAAATGCATAAAACCTCTTAAATCTCTTGCTCAAAAATTGAAAAACTGTTGAAATAATATAACGAGTAAAATGTCATTTTCGTCGCTGAGGTTTGGCCACTTTTGCGACTTTCGTCCAAAGGTTTGTTTTCCGCATCTGTGACCTTGTGGTTTCAAATTATTGTCATTTCCTCCCATCTGAAGAAAAACAAACTTTTGGACGAAAGTCGCAAAAGTGGCCAAACCTCAGGGACGAAAATGGCAAGATTTTAAAACCACGAGGACCCGGATGCTGAAAACAAACCTTTGGATGAACGTTGCAAAAGTGGCCATACCACAGGGACGAAAATGGCATAACTTTATTATTTGTACAAAAATAATGAGATTTTCACACTTAAGTTATTGGGGTCAATCGAACCCATTGACTCACCGCCTTTTCAGACTCGCTAAGTTTGTTCCACTCTTCACCGATCATCCTGCTAATGGCTCTATCTTTGCCGGTGTGAAGTAACTTGAGTCTAGCATGCTGTTCAGCGAAAAAGAAATTATATCCGCTTCGGTTAGGTTTTGGGTGAGCGGGATCCCTCTTTCTAATTTCGGATTTCTTCCTACGTCTACGCCTACACCTAACCACGGTTGCATCCATAGTTGCTTGAACCCCATGTTTTGGTATATCATATAGCGGTGTATCTGTTTGCACTGTTTGATAAAGAACACCTTGTAGCCGCTCTCCGCCTATTACAACTGTACAAAGATACCCACTTTCAAATTTTCCATCAAGCACACCAGTCACCGGTAAACCTATTGATGATTCTAGAGAACCTGCATCGTTACATTTTACGGTTTTTAATCTGACTAAGAAATGAATATAATAAAATGATAATAAACAAACAACAAAACGCTTTACATGTGTTTTTTTCTAAATTGTTTTTCTAGAAATTACACAAATAGCCCTGTGGTTTACCAAAATTTTGGATTTGGTCCCTAGCTTTCCAAAAGTACACAGATGGTCCTTGTGGTTTGCACTTAGTGACACATTTAGTCTCTAACTTGGTCATGCTAATATTGGCGTATAATATTTAGGGTTGTAGTATTGAGCCCATGGGCCGGTTTATCTCTCTAAATTGTAACCCTATTGAATGGAATACAAGGAATCAAGTTTTTTTACCATCTTACATGGTATCAGAGCTAGCCTAGGCTCTATACCATTTCCGTCGCGCCACACACAAATAACCAAACCCTAACTAGCCGTCATTGTCGTCGCTGCCCTGTCCAGCCACTGTTCGTTTCCGTTTCCGTTCTCTTCTTTTTTTCCGGTTTCATGTTCAAATAAAGCTTCATTTACGGTTCCAGATTCACCGGTGTTCATTCTTACGGTCTCTTACCACACAGATGATGCTACGGCTCATCTTGATTTAGGGTTTTAGTATTGAGCCCATGGGCCCGTTTATCTCTATATATTGTAACCCTATTGAATGGAATACAAGGAATCAAGTCTTTTACCATCTTGGAGCTAAAACCTTCAGATTTGTTGGCTGGGGACTAAATGTGTTACAAAATGCAAACCACAAAGACCATCTGTACTTTTGGAAAGCTAGGGACCAAATCAAAAATTTTGGTAAACCACAGGGACCATCCGTGTACTTTCAGAAAGCTAGGGACCAAATCCAAAATTTTAGTAAACCACATGGACCATTCGTGTACTTTACTCTTTTCTAAATTACGCAATCACAAGCAAAGTGTTTTTCTAAATTATACAATCACAGTCAAAATGGAAGTTCAAACACCCGCTTAACGGTTGACTTTAAAATGATAACCATGAAAAATGTATTAAGAATGATAGTGACCTTTAGTCGATGCATCTTCATCCGTATTCGTCCTCTGCCTCTTCAACGATGTCTCTTGAATTCCCGATGTTGAAGTCTGTGTTGTTTTAGTACTCTGCCAAGTATCTGAAAAACTACATCGTTAAACGAAAACCATATAATAATAAAATAATATTAACAATTGAGAATTAAGAGGTGTGCACAAACCAGTAGGAACAGGAGTCCATGCTTTAGCCTTAAAATAATAAACTTGTTCAAAGTGATGAACCAGTGACATATAATATTTTCTCAAGATAAATGAAGCGTTTGTAGCAGAAGGCGGAAAGCTGAAACAATTAGTCACCTCTCGCCATTTCTTCTCGTCAAGAACCTAAAAAATTCAATACGCAAACTTGTAACATTAGTAATTGCGCTAGTATTGAGGCATAAACACGAGGGGGTGTTTGCGCGTGCGTTTTGGAAGTGCTTATGCGATAAAAGAATAATCAAAATCATATAGCCCGGTTACAGAAAAAAAATGATTTCTTTTGTTTGGTAACCAAGAAAACTCAGGGGACCCCACCAATACCCTGCTAACCTATGAGATGAGCTAATACGCAAAAAGTAAAATAACTAAAAACAATTTTGTTAAAAAGAAGGTGAGATTTTGTGGAATGGTTAATCCTTATAATCCGAAGATGGTTAATTGAGCTCTCCAAAAACTAAAATCTGAGCATTGTGACTTCTACGGAAACAACCAAATATTTAATTCAAAATCGCAAATCCAAACACCCGTAAGAAACATAAGATCAATGATTATGGTACCTTTTTAATGCCTCCACGAGAAGTAACTTCCATAAATAGACGATGCAAGTCTAGATCCTTGCCACCAACAATAGGAATCCTACGACGAACAACGTATCCAAACAAACGTGAAACAAAACACATAACAGAAACTGTTACGCTTAAAGAAAGGGTAAAATCTTACTTGAATTTGGTCCCCATAGCAGCATGAAATTTCCCAAGAATATCCATGAATAAGTTGGGACTAGCAATAACATCTTCGTATTGAGCGATGGGCGGTGGATATAAATAATACTGCATAGGGTTCTCTGCAACTGGAACCGAGCTTGGGTTTTCTGTAGAAGATGATGCTGCCATTGCCGCTTTACCACCTCAATTTGTACCAAATGTTTCTTTACTGAAAACACATATAGATAAATGAAAACACTAAGTATCAAACAAAAACATAACAGAACACATGACCCACAAAATACAAGTACAGAAAATGGAAACTAATATCAGATTACATATAAATCTGCCCTAAACTCATACCAGAAAATAATAGTTTTCATCATACTCATTGATATCTTTGAAATATCAAGCCTCTTTCAAATCATCAAGAACCCCTTCCTCTAGCTTTGATAATAAATCACTAATGAAGCTATTATCACCCTCTATTGATTTGATTAATTTTTAAGGCTGTATACCCGTATACAAGGGTTACGGAACCGTTAAGAGTGTATGCATAGCAGCACAAAAAGGGTTCATGCACGGTTAAATGACGGCTGTATAGAACAGAATGCCGATGAAATGACTAATGCGACAAGACGACGGGGTGTACATTAGACTGTACATCAGACTATGGGGTTGTGGAGGGGCTTGGGTTGGAGGCATTGCTCGACGGGTGGCGAGGGTGGGATCCACAAGCCAATACCCAAAAACTAGGGGTGTGGTGGGGCGTCGCTTAGCTGGCGTGGCAAGCCATGTGGGATCCACAAGCTAATACTCAAGCCAACGGCTACTTTGAACCAGCCAATCATAGCCCGACACGTGTCAGCGCCCCACGCCCCACGCCAAGCGGGCAACACCCACCAAAACGCTAACCCGGGGTGGAGCACCCGGCGTTAAAGGGTCAACAACGCTAAAACCCACGCCTACACCCACCGGTCTTAACTAAAACCCCCTCTTTAGAGTGTATGCATAGCAGCACAAAAATCCACTTTCTCATATCTGGGCAGTTCTAGAACAACTGCAATATCTTATCTTACACATTTTTAAAAATATTAAATCTACTACATTTACAATTGAAACTGTCATGAATCAAAATCATCATTTTATTCATAACCATCAAACCAAATATCCTCAAATTTAACCAAATTTCACGATTAACAACACAGTTAAAACTTCAATCTATTAACCAAAAATCTAACAATTCTATATATATTTTTTTTGTTTTGAAAATTACAAATTTGGGATTGAATTTATGTTAAAAAAAATAGCCATTTGAATCCATATATTCACATGGTACATGTAAAATCGCAAAAAAAAATTGAATAAATAAATAAATAAAAACGACAAGCTAAACGCAAAAAAGTGAAAAACGATTGAAGACGAAAGAGATCTGTGATGTGGGGCAAACTAAAATCATTGATCGAAACAAAAGCGAAAAAAGAACCCTACTTGTACACTTTTGGTGAACAACAGTGATGGGTTTTTTAATTAAATTTCATTCATGTGGGTCATCCCACCAAATCAGAATATATTCTTGATTAAATTAATGAAATGATATGTGCATAAAGTCAAAATCCCAGATAAAAAAAAAAAGCGAATAATAACTTACCAAAGACAGTGACAGACCGATTTTGCAGAAATGGGATATGAAATAACAATAAGCTGCTTTTTAATGGGAGAAAGGGTTTGGTTTGATGAAATTTATATGTATAATACTATGTATATGTATGTATATTATCGTTGTGGAGAGTGATGAGATTGAATGATTTTATTGTTTGTGAAATTACGGTTTTGCCCATTCATATCATTGCTTTCACATTCTCACTTTAAATCGAGAAGAGAAGATTTCGGCAATTTGTTATATATTATGGTTATATTCTATCACCATTAAATGACAAAAATATAATTATGGGTTATTCTATCACCATTAAATTAAATGATTATGTTAAAATATAATAAGTGCCTATGATTTATCATCGGTAGTTTAAAGTTGTAATCGTATTGTAATAATAGTGTTGTATATAAAATAAAATATCTAACATAACTCTTTAATCTTTAAAAAAAATATATCTTTTTTTTAGAATTAGGTCATAACTATTTAGTGTGATAAGTTAATTTTATTGGCTGTGTCATAAACGGGATTTTAACCCCTTTATTGAATCGTGCTAACTAGTTTATGACCAAAACTTATTTACGCCAAATATTAACTCATTTAAATCCATGTCCAATTTATCATATTAAGTTAACAAGCGGTGTCATCAATTGTCGACTCTACTGGGTAATGAAGTTTGGAAGCTCAAACGCCACACTCAATCATCATTTATAGAGACTAAGAGGTCTGGTATCATAATCTCTCTTGCTAATAGAAATGGCTCTTATGTTCTTCCTTTAACTTTTATTATAATGTGACTATTTTGATTGCTTGTATATAGGATTTGACAGTTCAACTTGTGGTTATCAACGCTAAATTTCAAAGTTGTTTATAGGATTTGACATAGACTTACACATTGAACAAACCATGTTTAACGCTTGAGTCGCACTTCTTCTAAGTTGGACAATTCTAAAGTTGAATACCTATGTCTTCGTTTTTTATATCTCTGCATCTTTTAGACTTGATTTATTAAGTCAACTTTTTATATACAAAAGACTTTGTACGTATTCTTTCTTTACAACATGGGATAGCAACATGTGTATGAATCCAGTGAGAATAACACCCCTCCTTCCCTCCATTTTTTTAGCTGAACTTAGACGTAGGGGGTGAAGCGAACACGGAGGAAGGATAATGCTATTATCATAAGTATTATTGCTACCACTATTACTACCACCAGCGGCAGTAGCAACAACACCACCATATTAATACAAATAATTTAGAGTTATTGTCATACTATATAAAGAATAATATTGACTATAACTGTTTTTTTAATACGTAATTATATTAATTTTTGTACGTTAGGGTTAAGGTCACTAACGTTTATTATCAAGGTTATATTTTCTCTATATATAGTCGTGTATATTATTCACTAAGACACATAAAATTTATCTCTCTCACCACACACAGTCTCTAATAGTATCCTGATTCATTCTCATTACATGTTGATTTACACGATATCTCCAAAATGATTGCATTCATACTAGAATTTTGTTTGAGACTCCAAAATAACCTGTTCGGTGGAGTAGCCACCCACACTTGCTATGCTTCACTAATTGGTGCATGTTCATCCTCTTAAAACACAACTACACGGCACCACCACAATCATTCTTCTAATTGGGTCTTTATGGCCCTGATCACATTTTTCTGGCTGCCAATAAGTGTTTCACGAGTCGCAGCTCTCACACACTCTCTCTCTCTCTCTTGTTAGCTCATCCCACTTATTGTCACCTATTTTGACCCTGTCGATTAACATGTCAACGATTTTTTTTGAAGTTTACAATTATCTTTGATTATGTTATGTATTCAATCCATCATGACGACACCGTTAGATTATCATGATCATAACCCCACCCCCTTGTAATCCCAAGCATCCACCTATATATTGTTTTACGGCCAAGACATATCTAGATGCTCAGTTTGTTTTTGTCGATGGTGGTCCTCAATACCACTTTACATACATGTGTAATAGACTAACAAGCAAACGTTGACCTCCTTAAAAGTGTTATTGTCACCGCTAACATTATTAAATATCTTATATACGTTAAACAAGACACAATTTGATAATAATTCTTCTATGGTGTTCGACCCATTTTTTCTCTATCAAGGATTTACAAACGATGATGTTTAACACCAACGACTTGATCACCCTAATGTTATTTATAAGCTTTTAGTATCTACTGGTCTTATATCGTGTACATAGGAAATTAAAACTTCTTATATCGTGTACATAGGAAATTAAAACTTCCGATGCTTTGTCATGCATGTTAGTTAGCTAATAAAATCAAACTTCTATTTTATGGTTCAGAATCCACATTTGAGCCCCCTTTTGATATTATTAATTATCATTATGGACCGATGGTTTAGTATACTATTTACCCAAGTAACAACATTTGATAATACCGCTAATGAGGTACAATCCAAATATTTATATTTGGAGCAACAAACAAAGAAATAATATTTGAAGAGTAAATACTTTAACACGAAAAGGCGACTAGAAAAATACTATTAGTAGAATAATGTTTACTAGTTATTTTAATTTGATTAAATAAATAAAAGACTTTTCAATAACTATTTGTAATTTGATTATAAGTTAATTAATCAACTAAATATAAATTCATACATATTATTTAAATTGAACAAAATATATAAAGGAATTCTAATGAATTGTTTATAAATTTGAATACAAGTTAATTAATTAACTAATTAGTAATTGGTGATGATTAAAAAATGATTATTTAATAAAATAAAAATCAAGCTAGTTGATAATTATGAATGGTAAATCAATCAATTAGAATAATTATATAAATTATTTAATATTCTTATCTATAATACCTTATTAAGTAAACTGGGTTTTTTAACCTTTTGGTAATTTTACCTATGTACAAGTTTCAAAGGTACACGTCTAAGCCATTTATGAGGGGGTAGAATTGAAAGTTCTTCAAAGTTTTAAGACGCTTGAGGGGTATTCTAGGGTTTTCACCCATACCCATTGAATGGGATTTGATGCTATTGCAAATGAAGTGTCTCGCCTTCATACGCACACCGGTACAAATCCCTCATCCCTGATATCTCTACGAAAACCACCTCAAATCTCATTATTCTCCTCCGTCACTCTCATCCACCACCCCTACGCCACCATAACCGCTGCCATGGGAGACGATTTTGGCATGGACGTTGTTAAGATTCTCGAGTTTTGCTACTCATGTTTGACGATGAGTAAGTTTTGCTAATACTTTTTGTTTAACTTCATTCGCTTATCCAAATCTGTTTTCATTTACTCGATTAGGTTTTTTTTGTTGATTTTTGTTTTTATGTTAGTGTTGATTGTCTTACAGAAGACCCTTAATCATGTTTCATTTAAGTCGGAGTTCTTCAATGTCAAAATTGCTATTCCATGTGTATTGACAATTGAAGCGTGAATCAGCTTTTGAATTCCAAATTTTAAGAACGGTATTTGAAAGGTTCATCAGTTCTTCTTCAGCCTTTTATCTTTGCACATATGAGAGAGTGAGAGAGAGAGAAAGAGATGTGAGAGTAGGAGACGGTGCCAAGGTGGTGTAGGCAACGCTTGATTTAACTGGCAAAAAACGCACACGTATACCCTGTTTTATACACCGATTCCTTTTTCTAATGTTGCTTTCAAGTTCTGAAATTCCTTGAAAGCTTCATTTTTCTGTTTTACTTTTATTTGTTTTGTTCAGATAAGTTTGTGCATTTTGTGTTTTGTTGGTTTGTATAATTTGTTATTTATCATGTTGATGCGGTAGCCCATTATGCACACAACTGCCTTGAAATGCTTAACCCAACCCACTTCAACGAGAAATAGCGATAAGTGTCTGTATTACTATCAACATGTTTTAAAACTGCAAAATTTCAACTAAACCAGCATAGAAATGAAAAGAATAAGATTAATAATTGTACCAAACTGTTGTTTTAAATTGGATATGTTACCCGACATGCTTATTTTTCCCACCTTTTTTCATCTAAAAGTGCACATGTTTGTTTTTGTTTTAGATGAAAAATGGTTTGGTGGGAAATAACTATGATTGATTGCATTTTGGGTGATTCGCAGGTTAGTGGCGTTGCTTTTGATTCATACTTGACACCTCCAACTTCAGAAAATGAATCTGAAAGTGCAGTGTATAGATTTGGCTCCATTGGTCAGGTAATCTAATAAAATAATTTAGGCATGTCTACGTATAAATGGCTCAATTTAGGTTGCGTTTATCTCAATTGGATTAAATAAATAAATTTAGTGCTAACGTTGCCCAATATCTATTATTAATACATACCACATCATAATTTGCTTAATTTGTAGATTTGAGTTATAATTGTACTAATTTGTTTTGGTATGTTACGTTATGAGGGCTGTATTAAAAATATGTTATGAGGGCTTTATTAAAAAAGACAAAAAGGAAGTTTGCGGGTCAACCTAACCCAAGCTAATCCGTACTAACTAATACATGTTTTAACCCTAACCTGTTTTGACCCAACCCGCCTGATTTATTCTATTACTGTTTGTATATAATGTTTGTATATTAATAGTATTAAGTTTATACAAATGTACAACATAAAAGGCACTTTACCTTGCTTGATACATAACTATTTCTTTGGGACCTTGCAATGGATGAACTTGTAATGCCTATTAGTCATCCACCCAGAGGGTCCCCCACTTACAGTATCGCCCACTCATCTCACTAGGACAATGTGGTCACTATGGGTACCCTCCAACCGGCTCCCAGCACAAAAGACGTTCATAAGCTCGCATTGTTTAGTTTGTCTTTATGTTCAATATTTGTGTTGGTTAGGGCTTATGTACATGAACTGTATGAGATTATAGGTAATTGTTTTCATTCAGTCAAGACAATTGGAAAGAAATGAAGAAGGCCATTAACCTACAAAGGATGAAGTAAATGCATCAAATGAGTAATATCAACTAAAGTTATTATGTTCATATAATCTCTTTTGCAATCAAGTTTCTTGATGAATCTAAGTTTGCAAATTTGCCCACTGTTTGTTTGTTTGTATTGGTTTAAATTTCTTTTTCTTTCTGTATTTTTAAATTTAGTATCTCAAAAAGATTTATGTATCTACTAAGGCGATAATATATGCAGATCTTTTGATGATGATGCCATGGCACAATCTCATAACTGGGACTGAATAAAACTTTGAGTTATTTATAGTAATAAAAGTAGAAAAAGAAAAAGATTTGACTTTTGATTTTACCTGGCTTTGAAACTATTTGTGTGAGAACCATAGCTTACTTTTAAACCCAACATTTCCATTATGCAACTGAAACATCAATGATTATCAGAATTGGTACTATGTCTGGTACAGTTGGACCACAAGTTTTGAAGATTTTCTATCATTTGGTGAACCATTCCCGACCCGACTTTATTAATAGTAAGTTCCTTGTGAACTCTTATGTGCTTTTTCTAATTTGAATGTGTTTGCTATGTGACGGTTGTTTATATTCAGTGAGAAAATTGTAAATTTTAATTTTGTATTTCATCACACTTGGTAAAAATAAAGGTATTTGTTCTGTTGGTTTAGGTCCAAAAAGCCCGCAGAGGACGGGCAGCTAATGTTCCACACTGTAGATAAAATAAAGGTATTTGTTCTTTAACATGGTTTGAAAACTTGTTGGTAGCTATTGTTTGGATATTTGAAGCGCATACATACCCTCTATTCAGGTGACAAAGCTTTACACAAAAAAGTTTCTCCCTACTTTGACATTGTGGGGAAGGTATTGTCATCACTGCACTTTGATTTGTAAAGTTGAATTGATTTACGGGACATTATAATCTATGCTTAAAAGGTCTCGAGCATGTGGGGGTGGGTTTTTCTATAAAAAGTTTTGATTTTTAATCACCGCGACACTTCATATATGTGATGCGTGCCTTGGCTTTTGGGACCCAAATGCTATGAGCACCTCACGTTTTTTAATACAAATGTTTGAAAATCTTTCAAAATGTAACAACCTTTTGAATTTGTTTTGACAGGAAATTATGCACAAGAAACTCTTGAATGCTCTTAAAGAAGGACAAGGATTGTTTGATTTGTCATGAGTTTTCGTTTCAACTAATCAAATTGTGTATATTTTATCCTTTGATAACTGGGGCTTGATAAAGGTTTCTTCCTTGCCTTCAACAATGTGTCAATGATGACATGGTTATGGTTAAGTTCAGTTCTCGTAAAGCATGGATTAGCACTACTGTTATCTTTCAGTCTTGAAACGGCAAAACGGGTCTGTTAGGTAGGTTGGATAACAAGTGAAAATGGGTAGGTTTTTGTGCAGGTTGAGTTGGGTTGACCCGCTAAGAACATGAAGAAGGCTTCGATTGCTTGTGGCTTGTTCATGAAGAAGGCTCAGCGAAGAACAAATTTGTCGAGCTGGTTTTTTTTTGTATATATAAATTTACTACAAGAGTTTTGTAAATAAATAGTGTAATGTGATACATTCTGTAGTTTGCTTTATATCTACTTCAAATGATTGGTGGTGGCTTGTTCAAGAAACCTATCTCGTAACTTGTTATTTGGATCTCATGTGTTTGGCTTGGGTCTCAATAATAGAGTATACTCCACACCTTGTTTTGGGAGTGACGGTGATATAATTGACCGAATTGCCCTCCCCATTAACAGAAATAACGGATGAAGTTAACTCAGCGGACTAAAATGGCAACGGTGAAACCTTTTTGGACCCACAGACAAAAAATGAAACCTTTGAACTAAACTGGCAAAATGACCCAAACCACAGGGACTGAAATGGCATTTAACTCTAATAATAATAATTATAGTTACTGGTTTTGTTTTGTTTTGTTTTCTAAATATGGTCATATAGGTCATATGATGGGCAAAAAGTGGTCACACAGATTTGTCGACTATCAGCGACCAGTAAAACCAAAAAAGCTCATAAAAACAAAATAAATAAGAACGAAAAGCATATGTAAAATCGTTGAATCACGCGTGCCTGTTGCGGCATTTTAATGCGAAGAAATTAGACTGAAACATAAAAATAGAAAAGAATAACTAAGTCGATCTAAGACCGTGCGCGTTGCGATAAACCTGTCAAACAGGGAAAAATAGACGCGTTGTGATGGTCCTGTCAAACGGGAAAAAATATTAGAAAAAATGTTGAAACGCACACGCACGTTGCGGTGCGTTCACTCGCAAAAATTTGAACAAAACGGAGCGAAAAACTTGCAAAACATGAAAAGTATAAAGGTCTAAAGTTGAATATAAAAACGTATTGAGTTTAAATTGTAAAACATGAAAGTCTTTGAGTTAAAAGTAAAATAATCAAAAAAAGTGAAAATGAAAAGATAAAAAGTTTAGATGAAAAATGAATTTTTTTTAAACTCACCCTATGCACATGGTACAACAAATGATGCAAGAAAATCTTGCTTATTTATAATATGATAATTGGCAAAAAATATCTTAGGTTTAAAATTCAACCAATAAGAGTATTACATAATTTAGAAATACAAAAATATCGAAAATGTTATCTATTTTTTTTGCTCTATTTTCTCAATTATGACATAATGCTCTTTATAAAATACAGGTTGTATTTGTTTTTATATGTTTATTATAAAATACACAATTATTGAAAATAACATCTCTTTCTTTTTCTCTATTTTCCCTATTCTGACATAATGTTCTTTATAGAATTTAAGCTATATTTGTCTTACATGTTTATTGAGAATTGTTATTTCATTCGTTAACGTTTGATGACTTTGCACTACAACTTATTAAAAAAACATTCAACATGCGTAAAAAAAGTTTTGACAACATGCGTAAATTTTTTTTATATATAATGGTAATTCTTATTCTGTATGTATTCAGTATGAATGTCTTTTAAAATCAAGATTATCTTCACCTCTATAACATATTAAAGTAATTCTTATATATATATATATATATATATATATATATATATATAATTTAGTATGAATATCTTTTAAAATCAAAAGCCTTTTAATCATTAGGTTATTATTATCTATAACAAAACAATTATTATATTTTATTATTATTATTATATCTCTGATTTAATTATTTATCCATTATTATAGTTACTTTATTTGATAATATAACACCCATTAAAATTAACCACATATATTTCTAAAACAAAATGATCTAAACTATTAATTATTGATAAAGATGATAAACTACCAAATCTACTAATAAAAAAAATCCCATTAATGCCACATGTCACTCTAATTTAACTTTAATAAACATCAAATCTTGTTTAACTTTTATTATAGGATTCCAATTATTGTCACGTGTCACTTTCTCATTCAACTTAGACTTACATTTTATTTAAAAATATTTTATAATCCTTAACCTTACTAATATAATTAATTTATTTAAATATTTTAATAACCATAGTAGGATGCACTATTTAATTATTTTATAGATAAATACAATGTATTTTATTAAATATTATCATAAAATAAAAAAATACAATAATTAGATCTTTTTTACTAAACCATCCTTATATTAATACTAATCGAAAAAACGCACTAATTAGATTATACTATTATTATTTTTTTTAATTATGTGATCAAGATTATATAGAAGTATGATTCAATTTTTTAATTTACGTGTGTAATATACGGGTTTGTAATCAATTAGAATACTTATGTAAATTATTTAATATTCTTATATGATAATTAACAAATTTGAATTTCAAATCCTAAACTCGTGAGAGATCCAAAATCGTTAGTTAAATTAATGTATACAATTTTTAATTTTGAACAAATAGATAAAAGAGTTTTAATTAACTATTTATAATTTGATTACAGGTTAATTATTTAACAAATTATCAATTTATACAAGTTATTTATTTTGAATAAATAAATAAAAGAATTTTAAGTAGTTATTTGTAATTTGATCACAAGTTAATAGATTTACTATTATCAATTGTTTATAATTACGATCACAAGTTAATAGATTTACTATTATCAATTGTTGATAATTATAAAATGGTTATTTAGTTAAATAGTTATCAAATTAGTTTATAATTATGAGTATTAAACTAATTTATAGAAATAATAATGTAATTTAAATACGTTAATATACTTAGATGATAATTACCAAATTTGAATTTCAAATCCTAATTTGTGGGACATCTAAAGTCATTAATTAAATAATATATACAAGTTATTTATTTTGAATAAATAAATAAGAAAAGTTTTAATTAATTATTTGTAATTTGATCACAAATTAACAAGTTAATTTTTAAATAAATAAACTAAATGGTTTAATTATTTATTTGAAATTTGATTACGAGTTAATTAATTAACTAATTACCAATTGTTTATATTAGAATACTCTTATAGTTATTAAATTATATAATTAGATATTTATAAAGTTAGTTGATATAATATCTATACTATATATAATATGCATATCAGGAGGGTAACTATTGGAACTTTTGAGATCGTTGATACTAGACTAAACTAGGTTTTGGATAAGTTTATGTTTGTTTACAATGCTTTAGATAGTTCAGGGACTGAAAATGTAATTTTGGTAATCTTTGTACTGTACAGCATAATTAATCTTCTAGCGTATTTATTAATTACGCTGGATGGTCAGTAACTATATATACGTGCTTAATGAAAACCCTAGCTCCAAGGTTCTTGGACTAGCAACTTTTGGTGATTTCTTGTGTTGTGATTTATGTGTTTGTTCTTGTGCTTAATCCGTATATCCAGGTGCTTAAATCGTTTTACTAATTGGGATTCATCATACAACACTTGTAGTTTCTACCAAAACAAGAATCTTCATCTTCTACCTTTATTTTTCTTCTCTTTATACATACAAACACCTAATCCATTGGTGTTTGTGTGTTTACAATCAAACCACTATGTTCCGTAGCTGATTTGGGACTCACAATTTGGTATCAGAGCTATTGTGCTCTTGATTGTTTGATTTTTGTTGAGATTTTTCAAGTTTTGAAGATTTTTCAAAAGTTTTCAAAGTTTCAAGGTTTTTCAAATTTTTGGGCTTAAAATGAGTTGATTTGGTGTGATTAATTGTTGGGTTGTTGTTAATCCGTGTTTAGACAAACATTTGGGTCATTTTGGTACAAAGAATCATGAATTTTGAGTCGTTTTTGGGTGATTAGAGGGTTTTGTTCGTGTTAAAAACCCTGCTGGGCGTATTTAAACTTGAAGATAGCGTAGATAATTTTAAATCTGGTGTAGATATCTTTGAAGACAGCGTGTTTGTCTTTAAAGGTCGCGTAATTAACAAATATGCCGGAGACTCACCAGCGTATTTATCGATTTTCTGCGAAACAGTATCAGCGAATTTAATCGAAGGCGACTTCGAAGTCAGTAATAAGGATCCTTAGTGACCCTTACGGTGATCGGCAAACTTAACAGAACTCTTGTTTGTGTTGTGTTTGTCAGCGGATTTAGCATTTACGCAGGATCAGGAGTCGTCCAGCGAACTTAAGTCAGGGTCAGCGTATTTATCATCTAACACTGTACCGGCGTAATTAACAACCTGATCAAGTTCTTAAATTCAAAACGTTAATCAAAATGTCTCTAAGTCAATTGACCACTGTCGCACAAGCCGAACTTGAAAATGGAACTGCAACTAGGCCACCTATGTTGAAAGGATCCGAGGACTTTAGCAGTTGGAAAACCCGCATCAGGGCGTTCTTTGAGTACACTGATTACAATCAATGGACGTCTGTCACCGTTGGACCACATATTCCAGTGATTATAGAAGATGATGTCTGGGTCGTAAACGAAGACCCTACTACCTTCATGGATGAAGATAGAGCTCTGATTCAACGTGACCACTGTGCTCATGCTGCTTTAACTATGGCATTAAACAAGGAATACAACAACCTGTTTGAAGAGTACACTTCAGCTCATGAACTTTGGTTGGCACTTATTGAGCACTACGAGGGAAATCAAGAATTGATGGACAACAAAAGAGATATGGTGCAAAAGGAATATGATATGTTTGGAAGTATCCAAGGAGAAAGTCTATCTGATCATATCAGCCGCTTTCTAAATGTGCTGACCAAGATGAAGAAAGTGGGAAATCCTGTTGCCAACTATGCATCAATGAAGAAACTCTTTGACTCACTTCCTAAAGAATGGAGCTTACAATGCATGATGATCAAAAGAACCTTCTTGCATAGTACAACCCCCGTCACTCTTTCAGATCTGATTAACACTCTGAAGGCATTTGAAATGGACGTCATCAAGAGAGAAATGAATCAATCTAGTCAAAAATCGGCTGCTGTCATCATGCCCAAGAACATGGCTTTTCTTGCTCCAACAAGTTCAGGAGGTTCAGGCTCTCAAAGTGCTCATGCATCCTACAACAATGCTTCCGCAAACTCTGCTACATCTTCACAGTCTAAATCCTCTGTGGTCGCGGATGCTCAAGCACTCAAGTATCAACTGAACATGTTGCTTTGTTCAATACCTTCATAAGCAGTTATGAAGCTCTTATGTCCGGGGAATTGAAGCGAGACTATCTCACTGTTGAAGATATGTACCAGGTGGATCCAGATGAATGGAAGAGATGGACTTGAAATGGCAAATGGCTATGATCACTCTTCGCTTGAAAAAGTTCCAGGACAAAACAGGGAAAAGATTGTCCCTCGGTAAAGCTGGATTTGACAAATCAAAGCTACGTTGTTACAATTGCAAGGACCTTGGTCACTTCAAGAGAGATTGTCCTCTATTAAAGAAGGATAATGCTGAAATTGCTCCTGTTCGAAGGGCGATTACCATTGAAGGAAACCCAAATGCTACCGACAATGCTCCAAAGGCTGTAGTTGTGGAAGATTACGATTGGGCATACGAGATAGCTGAGACAAAAGAAGAAGTAAACAAAGCGCTAATGGCTAAAATCTCAAAAGAACCAAAAGCATCAGTTCAGGTCTCCGCAACCAAGATATCGAATGACTCAGCAGCTGCTCCATGAAATACGTTTAAAACAAAGTTGTAGGAATCCCAAAAGAAAATTCTGTTGACAAGGGGCTGAAAAGCATTGCTAATCCATCAAATTATGAAGCTAAAAAGGAAACTCTAGAGGATGGAAAAGCAGAAAAGAAGCAAGATGGTGAGGCGTATGCATCTGCAATGAAGAGTGAGTCGGCAAAAGAGAAGGAGGATAAGGAACTGGTAAATAGCATTCCATACGAGTTCAAAGCAAAATTGTGTTCAAAGCCGTGTATGAACGCCGTGGCTCACTACAAATCAATCAACCGTGACCTTATTAGAGAAAAAGAAAAAGTTTTACGAGTAAATAAAGAAATGAAACTAAACGAAGCTGCATATCAGAGAAAGTTGAACTCAACTTTAATTGAAATGCAGTCTTTAAAGGAGTTGCTTTTTAAAAAGGATTTCATTATTAATGATCAAGCTAAACATTTAGAAAATTCGAAAATCAAAAACATTAAACTGCAACTCACCATTGATAAATGGAATGTTAGCAAAAAGGCACTGGTTAATATAAAGAATAGCCAACGACCAACATACGTGAAAGATGGCATTGGGTACAAAGATAAGCTTGGAAATGAAAGAAAGATATTTCCTCCTCCACATAGCAAGAACTATGTACCAATGCCAACTCCTCATCCTGAAAACGATTTAGTTGATAAAACTGACTTAACTGCTCAAAGTGTCGATTACTTGAATGATAAAAATACTAATGTTTCTATGAGTAATGCAGATGCAAATGAGCGTAAAGGAGATGTGTACGATGAGGACGGTGAAGGCACAAAAATAGTGATAGGATATTCAGGCGACAGTTATACTACGGTTAACTGGTTTGCCTGGAATTATGGAAAAACAAAAGACAAATCTATTCGGGATGAATGTAATTATTTAACTAGGATGGATGACTGTATTAAACCTAGTCTAAATATTTGGGATGACTGCAATAGGCGCATGCCTAAACCTTTGACCCAAAGCCACGAGAATGTAGTGGTTGAATGCATGAACTTGAATTCTATCTTTTGTGATGAAAATGTTGCTCGTGATTCACCCATGTTTGTTCCAGAATTGAAGAACAACAGATTCGAAAAGTTCCTTACTAAGGAAATTCCCGAGTTTGTTCCATCATGTGTAGGTGTATCAAAAGATCATCAAGACTCAAGTCAAGAAAGCAGCAGTGAAGAAGACTCAAGTGATGATCAAAGATTAGATGACTCAAGTTTGAATCTAGAATCATACTCATCAGAATACGAGTCAAAAGATGAATGCATTGAAGATGAGAGTCGGATCGACAAGAAATTGAAGAAAATGATCAAATCAAGCATCGACAAAATAAGCAAAGATTCTCGCAACTCAAGAAACTCATCACATACATCATCTTCAAATGCCTCATCCTCAAAATGAAAGAAATGACGTTTAGGACATACATCGAAACATTGCAAAAACAAGAATTTTCCTGAACCAAAAACAAATTTTGTCAAAAACTTCACAGAGCAATTTGATAGTTTTACAAAATCAGTAAAGAGTTTAGTTAATTCATCTTGTTTTTGGAAAAGGAAAGAAGATCTAAATATCCAAAATCATGATAGACCAAAATTAAAACAAGTTTGGGTTCCGATATCTAACTAACTTGTATATATCTTTATTTGTTGTTGTATTATAGAATAAATTGCAAAAATGGCTCCGAATGCTCATGGAGTACTTTTGGCACGTAGATAGCGGCTACTCAAGGCATATGACGGGATTGAAGGAGCTGTTGAAGAATTTCCGATTCATCGATGGTGACTTTGTATCATTTGCAAGAGATGAAAAGGGTGGAAAGATTGTCGGTATAGGGGATGTGTGTCAGAGGCTCTTACCTTGGAAAACGTGAACTATGTTCCAGAGTTGTGTTACAACCTTATGAGTGTATCACAAGTCTGTGACAAAGGAATTTCAGTTCTTTTCAATGACGTGGAATGTCTCTTTCTCAAGCCAGAGTACACAGTTCCCACCGAAATGATCATGCTAACTGTTCCTCGCCAAAACAACACCTACGTGCTCAATATGAAGAATGCCAAAACAAATGAGAAAATGACTTGCTTAATTTCTAAAGCCTCAGAATCAGAATCACTACTTTGGCACAGGCGCCTAGGGCATGTAAACTTTAAAAATATGAACAAACTTTCAAAATTAAATCTCGTAAGAGGTTTACCTTTAAAAGAATTTCCTTTTTCTGAAAAATGTATTGCATGCGCCCAAGGCAAGCAACACAAAAGGCCGCACAAATGCAAAGCAGTAAATTCTATCTCAGTACCATTGCAACTGCTGCACATGGATCTTTTCGGTCCTATCAGTGTTAAAAGTTTAGCTAAAAGATCTTATTGCTTGGTGATTACAGATGACTTCTCTCGCTTTTAATGGGTTCACTTTCTTGAAGCAAAGAGCGAAACGGGATCTCTTATTCAGACATTTATTCCTATGATCGAGAATGTCATCAAACTGAAGGTCAAATCAATTAGAAGTGATAATGGATCAGAATTCAAGAATCAATCGGTTATCTCATTCTGTGAAGAAAAAGGGATAGACTTCAGTACACAGCAAGAACTCCTCGGCAAAACGGTGTAGCTGAATGCAAAAACAGGACACTTATCGAAGCTGCTAGAACCATGCTGGTGGACTCAAAGCTTCCAATCATCTTCTGGGCAGAGGCAGTGAACACAGCATGCTATGTCTTAAATTGAGTTCTCATCGTCAAACCTCATGGAAAAACAGCATACGATATTCTTTTCAAGAGAAAGCATCTGATAGATTTCTTTAGACCGTTTGGTTGCTCGTGTATACTCCTCAACACTGAAGACAATCTTATCAAGTTCAAAGCAGTCGGTGATGTGTGCTATTTCATGGGTTATTCATCTACTCAAAAGGCATATTGTGTCTACAACAAGCGAATCAAAATGGTTACTACGTAGATTTTCAAGAAGGAAATTACACCAACACTGGAAACTCTCCTGATTGGTTCTATGATGCAGATATCATCTTCAACACCTTTGACATTCCAGAACCTATTCCCGAACCTGCAGAAACCACTCCTGTAGAACCACTGTTTGATTCTTCAGATATTGGTTTCACTTCTTTTACCACTCGTTTCACTCCCTTTTCTGCTGATCCTATTCTTCCCGTGGAAGAGACAAATGGTGACACTTCGGGTGAGAATGCATCTGCAAATGATGCCTCTTCTTTACAAATGAACGTGAATGAACCAACTCAGGAAGATGGATTACCAATCATTTACGTCAATGAACACTTCACAAATCTACCACAGCAAATTGAAACCCACATCAATGCAGGATACAAGACAAATCGGAATCATCCACTTGAGAATGTTATTGGTCAAGTAGAAGATGGTGTACGAACTCATGGCCAAACTTATGTCATTAAAAAAGGATTGTATGCTGCCTTCCTATCGCAATCAGTGCCTCACGACATAGAAGAAGCAATTCAAGACTATAGCTGGGTGCAAGCGATGCAGGAAGAATTATCTCAGTTCTGGAAACTTAAAGTGTGGGAACTAGTTGATCTACCTCAAGGAAAGTTTCCGATTGGAACAAAGTGGGTATTTCGTGACAAGATGGATGACCATGGAGTGGTTACTAAGAACAAAGCAAGATTGGTTGTCCAGGGGTTTCGACAAGAAGAAGGGATTGATTACGAAGAAGTTTTCGCACCTGTTGCACGTTTGGAAGCTATCAGAATATTTTTGGCATATGCATTATACAAGAACTTCAAGGTATTTCAAATGGACGTGAAAAGTGCATTTCTGTATGGAGATATTAAGGAAGAAGTGTATGTTTGTCAGCCTCCTGGCTTCGAAGATCCACACTTTCCCAAACGATACTACAAGCTAGACAAAGCTCTCTATGGTCTTTACCAAGATCCTCGAGCATGGTACGAGACTTTGTCAACCTATCTTCTGGAATGTGGCTACACTAGAGGCAAAATTGACATGACTCTATTCACAAAAAGGATAGGAGATAATGTGATGCTGGTTCAAATGTATGTAGACGATATCATTTTTGGGTCAACCGATGAAGCGTTATGCAAGGAGTTCGAGAAGGTTATGAAAGCAAAGTTCGAAATGAGTATGATGGGCGAACTCACCTTTTTCTTAGGTTTGGAAGTGAAACAGAGAGGGAACAGAATTCTAATTCATCAAGCTAAATATATCAGAGATATACTTGCCAAGTACAACTTGTCTGACTGCAAAACTGCAAGTACTCCGTTTACCCCACAAACTGAACTTACTCTCTATCCTCAAGGAAAGCCGATGAATAAGTCCTTTTACCGTTCAATGATAGGCTCTGTGCACGCTTTAGACGAATCCCAAAGAATCTCATGAGATAGCTGTCAAAAGAATCTTCCGCTATCTGAAAGGAACGCCCAAGCTTGGGCTTGGGTATCCTAAAGATAGTAATTTTGATTTAATTGCTTATTCTGATAGTGATCATGCAGGTTGCAAGGTTGATCGGAAATCTGTCTCAGGTGGTTGCCAATTCCTAGGAAATCGTCTGATATCATGGCAAAGCAAGAAGCAGAAAACAATGTCCACCTCTACTGCTCAAGCTGAATACACGGCTGCTTATAGTTGTTGCTCACAAGTCCTTTGGATACAAAATCAGTTGCTGGATTATGGAATCAACCTCATGAAGACTCCTATATTCATCGACAACGAGGCGTGTCTGGGAATTGTGAAGAATCCTATCCATCACTCGAGAACTAAACACATCGAGATTCGTATTCACGCGATTCGAGATGCGTATGAAAAGGGTTACATTCAAGTGGTGCCAGTGGATACCACGCAACAGAAAGCCGACATCTTCACAAAAGCCTTTGATAAAAATCGTTTCAACCAGTTGGTAGCCTGGTTGGAAATGGTTAATTTCCTTGAGCGAAAATGAACTTTGCGGAATTGACAAATTGTATATACTCTATCTTAAAAAAAACAACAAAAAAAAAATAATAATAATAATAAAAAATAAAAAAAAATAAATTTTTGAGTATCGTAAAATTGTGCCCAGCAAATCGATTTTCTGCACTTTAAAATTTCCTTTTCAATCAATGGACACTCGAAAATAAAATTTTAAGGGGGGAAGAATATCCAAAAATTAAATAAATGCTTCTGCTCTCCGTTTGACACCAGTTTTGAGAAATGATAGAAAACTGCTAACACTTTTGTTGATTTTTGAAACAGAAAAAGCGAAATCAAGATGCTTTGCAAAGAAGATCGGGGTACCAAGAAACGATGTGTCAGTAGATTCAGCAACACTCTCGAGTAAACTGCGATTAGGCGTCAAAAGAAAAAGATCACACAAGAATTCTGGATACCCACAATACTGTGCTTCCTGCGGGTAACACGTTGCGGCATGTGGCTTAATGGTCTTAAATCTTGCGTTGACAGATTGCCAAAGTCTGAAATTCGGGTCTTTATGTCGTTTATCATTCTGGGATATCATAGACGCTCTTCTGTTGCATCAAGAAACATGCAGACCTAGACACGACTATGATATCCTATCTAAAAGAGTCCAAGAGGCCAAAACCCTTAAATTGAAAAAGCTCAAAATCAAAAGAGCCAATCAAATGTAATCATACCACAACGAGGTATCTGGCTAACCCTGGTCAGGACTGCAACTGGTCTCTTTGACTGCACGAAAGTGCATACCTGTTCACCATTGCGCTGATCTTGTATCTCTCAATCGAATGAACTCGACATACTCACCCGTTATGATGAATATTTGTGCATACCTTGATTGCGGGGGTATGTCCTGATGAGGGACTCACGGACACAGTGTTGTACTCTTCTAGCTGGAGTGGGGGCCATTGCAATTCTTGTCAATATTACCACAACATGATAAAACGCAAACCGAAAGCATGTTGAAAGAAGGATGCATGGATTTAAGTGGACAAACATACTGACAGTTCTTCTTGTGCCTCGATCGTTCAAAATTCTAAAATATCTGACTAACAGAGTGTTAATAGTATGATCTTTTGCAGGAATGTCACAGAGTGTCAAACAAATTTCGGGGTCCAAAATGGCAAAATTTTCACAGTTTAACCTCATCTTTCCTAAAAGGGGCACAATTTTCGAGAAAGTTTAAGATTTTCGAGCGTATTTGTTTTGAGTTTCTTAATCTAGAAGAATTCTTGGAAAACTCCTCTAACGCGGCGTAATTATCTTACCAGCAAAATTAATAATTACGCTGGTAGATATTTTTTTGTATATAAACTCATTTTTTTTCAGTTTCCGTATCTATCTTCACTTCAAAACCAAGTAACTAATATCCACATTGAATCAACAAAACCAATTCTCCTTTCTCAACGATTCGACATACATTCGGTATGAATATGTGTTTGCTTCGTTTTGAATGGTGTCAACCTTCACAAGAAGTTCCGCTTTGTTTAAACAGGGAATCAGTGTGTGTTTCGAAGGGACTTGGTTGTTGGGTTTTTGAAGGGTTTATGAAGAATGTTTGAATATAGCAAAATTAACTTGAATATAACGTAATTAATATGATGTCAGCGTTTTTATATGAAGATCGGAGACTAGCGAATTTAAGTCTTGAACGCGAGTTCAAGCAATCGGCGAAATTAATTAATTATGCCGGTCGGGCAGCGTAGATAAGTTTCTACGCTGATCAAGAACTCAGCGAACTAAGAATTAACTACGCTATTATTTCCAGCGTAAATGATCGGCGAAATTATTGTCTGTCCCGACGTAGATAGCAGCGTTTTTATTTGTTTTGTTTTGTGTAAATATTTCTAACACTTAACTTATATCTATATCTCTCTGATCTCACTTGGCTCGTTTTCATGGTTACAGAAATGGTGAAGGAAGTGTTCTGGGATCCAACCTTGAAACATAACCAGCCCATGGCACTTGATGATACCATAAAAGATTTTGAAGATGTGATGGATTGGTTATCCCGAAGCAAGATCAGCTATGCAGTTCAAGCAAATCCTGACATCTACACCATTCACATAGAGGAATTCTGGAAGTCTGCAAAAGTCTCATATGTTAATCAAGTCAGACGAATTACCTCAATAGTTCAAAACAAGAAAATCATTGTAACTGAAGAAAGAATTCGAAAGGTTCTGTGCCTTGGTGACTCCTCAGGAGATCCTCTAAGGTTGAGCAAAGACAATATTCTCGATGGTTTTCGAGGAATGGGTTATTAGGGAGACTTCAGAGAAAAGAACGAGATAAAGAAGAATGGGTTAACTAGAGATTGGAGATACATCCTGCACACATTTGCAGTAAGTATTGCTCATCGAAAAGGAGGATATGATGGTTTAAATCTTGAATGGTCAGCAACAATGCTCAACCTATGTACAAACCAACCATTCAATATCTCAGGTCTGATTTTTTGCTGCATGGTTGACAATGTCAACAAAGGTCCATGGGTGATGTACCACCGTTTCGTACAACTGCTGATAAATGACAATCACAAAGACCTGCCACATGAGGGGTACCGATACATGTTTTCATTGCCAAAAGGAAGGCAATTTACGGAACTAAAGACAGAGCAATGGGTGATGCTTCATAATCACATGTATAGAGCCGAAAGACTACCTGTAGTGCAGGCCGCCTACAACAAATACAAAGAGGAAGTAAGAATCACAAGAGAACGACAAGAAAGACAAGCTGCCAATGAAGAGGTTGAAGTTGAAGAAAAAGCTTCACTGGTTCGAAAAAGGAAAAACAAAGGAAAGAAGAAGCTGAAGAAGAACCTTCCAACAAGAAAAGTAAGAAAGATACTTCGAGGGGTGAACGTTTGAAGGAAGATAGCATTAGAGCTGGAATGTCTCAAGAAGAAATAGAATAAATGCAAGCTATTCATGCAGTAAGAGAAGCCGAAAAGCGCGAACGACGATTAAAGAGAAGAGAAATGACAGAATCTGAAACCCTCGTAGTGGGAATGAGGAACAAGAAAATTTGGATCGATTTGTTGAGAGCTTAATCAGTGAGCTGAGACCGGACCAAGCAAGTCCCTCGTGTAAAAGAAACGAAACGTTGATGAAGGTTCTTCAAAAGATGTGCCACCGAAACCGAGGAAACCAACTTCTGCTACTCCACCGTGTTGGGATTGAACCCTATGAAAGGAACAGATGATACAAAGCCAAATAACACTATCCGAGCTTTGGTTAAACTATCAGAGGTTACAACCTCTATTGTATATACACTGCTTTCCCTAAAGACTGCTCTTCTATCATCTGACTTCACAAAGTTGCAAAGGTCTGCCAGAGTTACAAGGATCAGATGATAGAGATCAGAGCTTAGTCACTAGATAGATAATCAATGTAACATTGCTAAGCACTGATAGTTAGTATTAGCAGTGTTTGTAGTTAGTTACATATAGTTTCCTGTCACTATCAACCCTGACGTCATCAAAGCTGCTCAGTGGTTAGATAGTTTAGTATAAATAGGTAACTTGTGTAACAGTTTAACTTGTCTATCAAAAGATCAACTTTCGCATATCATCTTCTCTGCATTTTCTTACTACCAAACTTCAATTGCAAAGGCTGAGGGGGAGTTTGTGAATCACATGCGAGTTTACCAACTTGAAAGCATGATGATGATGAAAACAAACGACCATTGCTTGTAGTAAAAATTTTCCATTTATTTCCGTTGCAAATCTCTTATAAAACTCAATCATTTTCCATTTTTGAAACAAAAACTACAAGTAATTCAAACTCAGATCCTAACAATTGGTGTCAAAGCTTGATTCATCAAATTCGATCTAACAATCTATTTGATTTGAACAGATCAGCTCTCTGCTATTTAGTTTGGTTGTTTTTGCTTAATAAACAGAGTTTTATTACGTTCAAAGTTTTTAAAACAGAAATCTGTGAAAAATCAACTGAAAATGTCTCAAAACACACATGACGCCAACTCTGGATCCTTGTTCAAACCGTCGATGTTCAAAAGAAATGAATATTTCATTTGGCAACGACGAATGGGTCATATCCTTGCTCAGCAAAACACCGGTTGCTGGAGATCTGTTGCTTATGGACCTCACGTTCCGATGGTTCCAAGCACAGAGGATCCAACTAAACATGTGCCAAAAAATCCTGAAAACTTTTCGGAGCAGGATTTCCAGAAAATTGAATTGGATGCTAAGGCATTTAGCATAGTTGCTTCGGCCTTACCCAATGAGATTTATGCTGCTCTACTCCATTGTTGTAGGTCCGTTGTACGGATCGTTCAGGCACTAATCTGACAAACCTAAGGTAAACGTGCGGAATCCGTTTTCTTAGGCGACATTGGATACACTCATTTGTTTCTATTTAATCACCGTTTCATTAATATTCAACATTACAGATCCAGGAAACACTTTGACAGAGCTTCGCCTCTGTCGTGACAAAATCTCTGATTGTTCTAAATGAAATCCCAAGACACCTATTTATAGGTTTAGAAGTTCGCTGGTGAGAGGCTAAGTTCGGGCGAACTTGACCTAGTCAAGTTCGGCCGAACTTGACATCAACACCATCATGACCAACGAACTTGCCCTCTATCTCACTTAAATACGCATAGTTTCTAACAGATTAAGCCCTATTCACTCAGACTCAATACATAATGAGTAGGCAACAGACATATGCACCAACAGACTCCCCCTTGGATGTTGCCGTAGTCATTGACTTTTAAAATCTTCTGAGTCTTCCGATCTTTAGTACTTGAATAAACTTTAACATCTTGATCTTTATATCCTCTTCCTCTTTCTAGAGCTTTGTCTTGATAAAACTTTTAATCAACATGCTCCCCCTAGCTTTAAGCTCTCCGGAATCTTTGAACAGTGTTTTATCCAGCTCCTCCTCAAATGATGCTCCGAATCTCTAAGATTTGACGATTAAGACCAATCACACGTATCCACACACAAACAGTTTCTTAACAGTCTCGTTTGTCTGGCTCACATTCAACATTATCAGATTACCTTGGAAGATTTTGAAAGAAAATCTTTTTGGAATTTTAATATTGAATGAAAAAATGTAAACAAACTGAAATGTAATATTTATAGTTTATATTTTTGTGAGAAGACGTGCTAGAGGATCATATCAGATTACTAAGACATATCAGCTGCACCGTTGATCTTTAAGAAACACTCTGTTTAAACAATTCACATGGATTGTCGGTATTGTTGTCCACTTAAACTCAATCTAAAAACTTTCATAATGCTTACCGATACGTTAAGGTACATTAATGTGCACTAAATTCTTATGGACCCCACGATCTCAGCATATCCCCTCATCATGTAATACACTAACTCAAGTAATGCCTTTAAACTTTCATCAACTGGGAATTGTGTGAAAATAACGCAGAATGTTTAAACATTAACAATCAGGTCGATCTTTCAATACGTAGAGAAAGTCCAATGTTTAAACAAAATAAGAAATGAAAAACAAGTTGAAATTGTTTAGATCTTAACCATCAGTTCGATATTCACATATACGCAGAGATGATCCAAGATTTAAACGAAACACCAAGTAAAATAAAGCAGAAACGTTTAGCCATTAACAGCCAGTTCGACACTTTCGTATACGTAGAGGATGTCCAATTCTTAAACAAAATAAAGAAACAAAAAAAGTTTAAATCTTTGCAAAATGAAATACACAATCACAGTGACTTTTTCAGTAAGATGTGAAAGTTCACAAACTAACCGGTTTTTATGCTTTTCAGCATTCGGCTATTACCGAGTAGGTACACAGTCACGAAGGACAAAACTAAGTACTATGCTTTCAACCGTGTTTCCCACTAGAACTAGGCTTTTCTATTTAGGTTTGTATCATTTTCGCAAAACTACTGATCTAGCTGAGCCTACCGACACATCTTTAGTGAGATTGTTTAACCATTTTAAACAAGACATATCTTTAGCATGCACTGATAGTCCACTGATTTACAGTCAGTTCCTCTTTTTGCACAAGTAATCTCATTTTTCATTTTTCAATGTGATATTTTGAGATTTTCTATTGTTTTTGGAAACATTTTAAAATGATGTTTTTCAATTTTACAGGAATTTTTTTTACAATTTTTAAATTTTTTTCTCCCCCTAAAATTAAAAACATCTTATTAAAATCGAAAATAAGAATCTTCCATTTTAACCATTTAACGATTTTTTACGAATGTAAACGCGGGACTACCATTTTGTTTGTGTGGTATATCACTCCTGTCTCTTGTCTCTCTGTATGAACAACCACTGCTTCTGAAATGACCTTTGGCTTGAAGCTTTATTATCCTGCACATTCAAACAAACTTTAATCAGTTTTGAATTGGAACCCAATCCATTCTGGATTTAGGTTTACCAAAATCATTAACATCTGAAGTAAACAAACATTCACACTCTTTTTGATATTCAAACAGTTTGATAGAAACTTTATTTGAAAATTTACTTTCTTTGATTTTTTAACTGTTTGAATTATCAAATTTTTATCTATTACTCTCTCTTTTGTCCTCAGATTTGTATCTGATGAATTCATTTTACTTGACTGTGAGTAAAATGATTCATTAGAACTTTTATCTGATTTTTTAGACGTATCCGAGGACAAAATCTTTTCTA
Source organism: Scalesia atractyloides (assembly GCA_947069175.1). NCBI lineage: Eukaryota > Viridiplantae > Streptophyta > Magnoliopsida > Asterales > Asteraceae > Scalesia > Scalesia atractyloides. Next base: position 44,175,030 of record CAMTDV010000019.1, on the reverse strand, counting down.
AATATTCTCTAACTTTTTTCTCTTTTTTTCTCAATCTGTCTTTTTGTCCTTGTGATAACTTGACTTTTTGTTCTTTGGGCTTCTCTACAGTTTTCTCATTTTTCTTCTCTGTTTTCTTCTCCTCTGGTCTTTTCTCCCCCTGAGATTTAATCGATCTTCTTTTCAGATTAGTGCCTGAACGATCCGGCAATTGATAGAAACTTCGAATTACCACACTGGTAAACTTCAAATCAATGTTTACCCGCAATAATCTGAAATCCCAATTTCCATAATCACTCCAGATCAACAAATCGGTGTTCGTGATCAGGCGGTTCTAGACGGAAGTTAGTGGATAAACGTAAACCAATTCGATAGAATGTTATTAAGAATGGAGTAGAAGTAGAATGCAGCGGAAGTCTTCATTAATACCGAAAGAGTATACATCTTTATAAGTCCAGCTGCCGGAGTTCCTGGAGAGAATCCGGCAGCACCTCCCCGTAGGGATGCCAAAAACTTAGATGACAAATGAACACACACACATATATATATATAGGGAGACAAGTTCGCCCGGATGTGCTATGGTCAAGTTCGGGCGAACTTGACTAAAGGTACATCAAGTTCGAGCGAACTTGACCAATACAAGTCAAGTTCGGGCGAACTTGATCCCTTTTACACTGAAATCTCCGTATTTCGGTCGTGTGTTCGATTCTAACCTATAAAATATTCAACACACGCTCTATCTAGCCTATTCGACAAGTGACGAACACCAGGTGCACCAACAGATTCCCCCTTGTTCGTTATTGTCGAATCTTGGTCTTCAAATTTGAGTCGTGTTTGAATATTCTGCAACTTCAATCAAGGTATCTGCCGATGTCGTCGAAACGCGTCAACAAAATTCCCCCTTAATTGATGATCCGGGTTTGCATTATCAACGTCAGATTCCCCCTGAAATCTCCAGTTCAGATATTTGTTTGCATAGTTTCCAACCTCCTCTGATTTACTTGACTAACAGATTATCTTGAGTAGACACCAACTTGAAATTCATCAATACAACTTCTCCATTTCAACTTTAACCACATCCGCGTTCAGTTTTAGCGCATATCTCCCATGCTCGATCTTCCGATCTTCAAAAACTCAACCGGCAATTGATAGAAATTTCGAATTACCACACTGGTAAACTTCAAATCAATGTTTACCCGCAATAATCTGAAATCCCGATTTTCGTAATCACTCCAGATCAGCAAATCGGTAATCTTTTTCAATCAGCAAATCTTCATCGTAACCAAATAATCTGGTAACACTTCGACTCTGAGAAACATTCGTCCGCGATCAAAATCACATTCTTCTTTTTCAGTCACAATGTCAGATATATAACTATCTCCAGTAGACCAGCGCCACTTAATCACCAAACATTATCATCCAACGGCTGTTAGTCCAAAGAGAAGAATGATTCATCTGCTTGAAGATTAAAAATAATGGCCACCAAAGGTTATCATCAGATTTCCTTGGTAATTTTGAAACCATCCGTCTTCGGAGGTAGTCATTAATTCCTAAGATCATCATCGAACGTTTTGAACGTCCTTAGTTCCTCACTGGTAACTGCTAATCCAGCTAACTGTTCCTTCACCGGAGATCAGGACTCTAACCCTTAAGCATCACTCTGTATCATGAACTGAAAACTCAGAACTTCCTATGATCACAGAATCCCAACGAATCTCAAGTCTCTGCATTTCCCGATTAATCTGTAGTCGAAAACCCACCCGAATACTGTTGCAGTGTCACGAATTTCAAAAATGCCAATCTTCATAAGATGAAAAAAAAATTTATTCCCCCTCATTTTTGCAAATTTTGACCATACCAATTTTTTCACTGAAATTCTCCCTGAAATCCGGAATTTTCAGTATTTAACAAATGCGGAATTTACTTTAAGGCCCATCGGTAGTCTTCAACCCTAATGATCACCAAATTGCTTTTGGTATCAATGACTACCCTCTCATCTTCAACCATCTCTAACCTCATCATCTCAGCCTCTCTCTAAGGCATCCGACGGTGTCCCTGAATAGTCAGTATCGGATGTTAAAATTTCGAAAAAATATCTATCACCAAATATTTTCTGGACACCCGTCTCATCAAACCGAGCAATAAATTTTTTTCAATGCCTTTTTTTAGGCATCCTGTCAAGTTCGGGAGAACTTAGTCAGTTTATGACAAGTTCGGGCGAACTTGGTTGGCCACCATGCAAGTTCGGGCGAACTTGCATGAAATAGACAAGTTCGGGCGAACTTGTGCTTAAATTCAAAGAAAATCAGTCAAGTTCGGGCGAACTTGAGAGAAATCTTGAAAAACCTTGTCAAGTTCGGGCGAACTTGACCTCACAGGTCAAGTTCGGCCGAACTTGGTCTCCCAAATCAGCCTTTTTTCATATTTTTCGATCCAAAATCCTTATTTCTTTGAATTTCGAGATGATTCCACCATAGATCTGGTCGAAAATGGTTTTCTAACAATCCTATCCGTTCAATTTTAGATTTTGTCCGTGGATTGTATGTTTATTTGATGATTTACATCTAAAACCCCCCAATGTCCATAAATGTCCAAATTCATGAGCGTAGGTGATAACCGTAGCTCTGATACCAATTGAAGGTCCGTAGTACGGATCGTTCAGGCACTAATCTGACAAACCTAAGGTAAACGTTCGGAATCCGTTTTCTTAGGCGACATTGGATACACTCATTTGTTTCTATTTAATCACTGTTTCATTAATATTCAATGTTACAGATCCTGGAAACACTTTGATAGAGCTTCGCCTTTGTCGTGACAAAATATCTGGTTGTTCAAAATGAAATCCCAAGGCACCTATTTATAGGTTTAGAAGTTCGCTGGTGAGAGGCTAAATTCGGGCGAACTTGACCTAGTCAAGTTCGACCGAACTTCACATCAACACCATCATGACCAGCGAACTTGCCCTCTATCTCACTTAAATAGCCTAGTTTCTAACAGATAAAGCCCTATTCACTCAGACTCAATACATAATGACACAGGCAACAGACATATGCACAAACAGACTCCCCCTTGGATGTTGCCGTAGTCATTGACTTTTAAAATCTTCTGAGTCTTTTGATCTTTAGTTCTTAAATAAACTTTAACATCTTGATCTTTATATCCACTTCCGCTTTCTTGAGCTTTGTCTTGATAAAACTTTTAATCAACATGCTCCCCTAGCTTTAAGCTCTCCCCCTTGCTTTAAGCTTTCCGGAATCTTTGAACAGTGTTTTATCCAGCTCCTCCTTAAATGACTTCCATCCTTCATACTCGTCCATACTCATCAACCTGTGGAGGTCAAGTTTGCCCGAACTTGACTGATTTTCTGTTTTCTATTTAATCACCGTTTCATTAATATTCAACGTTACAGATCCTGGAAACAATTTGACAGAGCTTCGCCTTTGTCGTGACAAAATCTCTGATTGTTCCAAATGAAATCTCAAGGCACCTATTTATAGGTTTAGAAGTTCGCTGGTGAGAGGCTAAGTTTGGGCGAACTTGACCTAGTCAAGTTCGGCCGAACTTGACATCAACACCATCATGACCAGCGAACTTACCCTCTATCCCACTTAAATACGCCTAGTTTCTAACAGATTAAGCCCTATTCACTCAGACTCAATGCGTAAAGACGTAGGCAAGATACATAGGCACCAACAATTGCAATAGTGCAAAGGAGTTATGGGATGCACTAAAAGAGCAATTCGGTGGGATGAGGAAGTGATTGAAAGTAACAGAGAAGTTCTAAATCAGCAGTATGAAATGTTTTGTAACTTGAAAGGAGAGTCTCTAACACAACAGTTCGAACGTTACAGCTGTCTCATCAGTGAACTTAGACTGGTTAGCGTGGTTTTTCCTAATTCGACTGTCAATAGTCGTTTCCTTAGATCGTTACCAGATAAGTGGGAGACTGTAGCTTATGTAACACGAAAATCTGTTGGGTTTAAAGAAATGTCGTTGACACAACTTCATGGGATACTCCTCACTTATGAGAGAGAGTTAAACCAGAAAAAGAAGTTGCAAGATTCTGGCAAAATGACTGATGATTACTCATTGGGTAATACAGCTCTTTTTGGCCAAGAAGAGGGATCTGGCAGCAGTAAGGACCAAAGTTATGATCACAATATAGATATTACTTCTGGTGGGAACTTTGGATTTGAAACATACGCACCCAACTATGCTTTCACTGCTAGTGGGGAAAGCCAAACCTCTGATAATCTATCCTTTGAGTTGAATGACTTGCAACATTTTGAACCTTTTGACCTTGAAGAAATGGATATTTTGCACCAATTGGACCTATTGAGTGTTAGGGCTAGTAAATTCTATAAGAGAACTGGTAGGAAATTCCCAGGATTGCATGGGGGATTGAAGGTTGGGCTGGATAAATCAAAAGTCAAGTGTTATAAGTGTAATAGGTTAGGACACTTTGCCAGAGAATGCAGGTCTCAAAATTCTGGACCAATAGTGACTCATCCTGACCCTAGACCTCAGCACACACAAAACACTACTCATTATTCCCAATATACCCATGCTCAACATGTTCAAAACACTGCCCACTTTGCACATCCTGCTACTACTGTTCCAGTGCATTATGTTCAATCCACTACTCCACAAATTCAATATGTTCATGCACTATCACATCCTCAAGTGCATGTACAACAAGTACCCATTGTCACACAACCTGCTCAAACCACTGCTAGTCCAGCAGAGGTTGGTCAACAGAGCTTTTTCACACAAAGTTATGTTGACTGGAGTAGCTTGCCTGAGGATTTGACAGATGAGAACTTTGCTTTAATGGCCAAAAATAATGTTGAACAAGAATTTTGTTTAATGGCCTTAGAGACAATTGCTGAAGGTGTTGAATCTGTGGAGTTAGTGTCAAAAACTGATGAAGTTCAAGTTTGTGATGAAACAGTGGTTTCAAGTGAAAAAAAGAAAAATGTTGCTGATAAGGAAAAGAACTCTCCTTCTGACACATGGAATGTTAATGTGTGTGAAGATGAGTGTGATTGTGCTCTCATGGCTGCTACAAAGGTATCACCTCAGATCCTTAAAGATCTATGTTCTGACAAATGCATCATTGCTTTTGCAAACATTAAGCAGGTGATGAAAACCTGAGGAACAAAATTTTAGAAGATGAACTTAATTTTGAAAAACTGGTTAAAGAGTTAAAATCAAAGTTAAGTGAAAAAGATTCTGAAATGAGTAGCCTGAGACATGAATCAAGCATAACCAAGGACCAACTCCAAACTATGGTAGAAAAATACCAAGTGTGTAAAAAGGAGTTAGAAGAAACCCAATTCACTTGTGAAAAATGGGTTGAGTCCTGTAAAGGTTATGAGATTATGCTTGATGCTCAGATCAAGAGCAACATTAAATTTGGTGTAGGTTTTAGAACCTATGACCAAAATGGGAAAATGTTGCTGAAATTTATTCTGAGTTGGTTGAAATATCCCAACAAATTTGGCTGGTGAAGAAATAAAAATCACAGATAAAGCTGGAAACAAAATTGTTTTGGAAAAATCATAGGTTTCAACAAAAGATAAAGAAATTGAAAAATATCAGTTTAAACCAACCTGGTAAGATGAATGTGATATTTTAGAAAACTTTAAGCCAATGGACTTTACAACCTCTGATGGTATTAAAGCCCCAAAAGCACTGGTGATCCCTATCAAAGATATACCAGCAGAGGTTACAACCATTGCTGATAAAAAGTCTGATAGGAAAAGAAGAGTAAAGATTAAAAACTTGTTTTGTGAATTTTGTGAAAAAAGAAATCTTGTGGCTGCAGATTGTTTTCTTTTAAAAGCCTATGACATTAACAAAACTTGTGTTATCAAAAATTCTTCAAGATGCATCATCTGCAACAAAACAAATCACTTAACTCAAGAGTTTGCATATCTCAAAAACTATGAGCAAAAAAGAGATCAAGGCAAAAGCTTACTGGAAATAAATCTAAGCAGAGTTTTGAACCAACTGAAACATCTGTTACAAAAGCTTTAAACAAAACCTCTGTTCATAGAGAGGTGCAAGTGACAGATGCCCCACCATCAAATTTATTTCCAAGAGGGTATGGCCAACCAGCCTATAAAAGGGTTCCTCTTACTTATGAAGGATACAAAAAGCCTTCAAAGCAAAGAGTGAATAAGCATCCCTATGGATACAATCATCTGATAGGAAATGGTCAAGAGCAGATGTTAAAAGAAAATATCCAAACCACTGGCCAATGTCCTAGACTTGAGGCTGGACCATCTGTGACCCCATCCAAAGCCATTTTGGCTTTGGAGACCTATCTTAACTGATCTATTTACTTGATGTGCAGGGACCCTCTACTTGCCTTGATAGCTTATGGTATGTAGATAGTGGAGGTTCCAGGCACATGACAGGATGTAGAGCCCTTCTCAAGGACTTCATGGCTCATGGGGGGGTGATATATCTTTTAGTAATAACTCAAAGGGAAAGGTTTTAGGGTCTGGGTCGGTTCTGGCTGGTAAACTCAAGTTTGAAAATGTGAATTTAATTTACAATTTGAAATTTAACCTGCTGAGTGTCTCACAAATGAGTGACAGAGGGTATAGATCCTTCTTCACTAAGAAAACTTGTCAAATTGTGGGACTAGAGGTTGTTAAAAAGATTGATCAAATCATTGCTGAGAGCAAAGACAACTCACTACACACAGAAGTGGGAATGTGTATGTGGTAGATATGCTAACAGATAATCCTATGTCTGGAACATGCTTATTCTCAGTTGCTTCTAGCAAAGAGACTGAGTTATGGCATCGAAGACTTGGACACACAAATCTTAAAACTATCACCACACTCTCAAAACAAAGTCTTGTAAGAGGTTTGCCTCACAAGCAATTTTCATGTGAAGAACATTGTGTTTCCTGCTTAAAAGGAAAACAACATAAAAGTTCTTTCAAATCAATTGAAGAGTCCAAAACAAGCCAGTGTTTACAATTGCTTCACATGGACTTGTTTGGCCTAGTGCAAATCATGAGCTTAAAACACAAAAGGTATTGCCTAGTGATAGTTGATGATTTCTCTAGGTTTACATGGACCTTCTTCCTCCACTCTAAGGATGAAACTGCAGTCATTTTGCAAAACTTTGTTAAATAAGTAGAAAAGCAATTTGATCTTCCAGTAAAAATATTTAGGAGTGAAAATGGAACAGAGTTTAAAAATAGGGAGTTGGATGCTTTTTGTGAGTCAAAAGGAATTGTTAGACAATATAGCATTCCAAGAACTCCAGAGCAAAACGGGGTGGTTGAAAGGAAAAATAGAACTTTAATTGAATCAGCAAGAACTATGCTTGCAGACTCTGGGTTACCCTTGTCTTTCTAGGCAGAGGCTGTAAACACTGCTTGCTATGTCCAAAACAGAGTTTTGATTAACCTCAGGCATCAAAAGACTGCCTATGAGATTTGTATAAAATCAAACCTCTGATTTCCTATTTTAAAGTTCTTGGTTGTCCATGCTTCATTTTGAACTTAAAAGATTCTATATCTAAGTTTGCAGCCAAAATTTACTGTGGTTATTTTCTGGGATACTCAACCACTGCTAAAGCCTACAGAGTTTTTAACTCTAGGACCAAGTGTTGAAGAAACTTTGAATGTGAAGTTCAATGAACTTTCATCACTGAAAATCCCAGCAAATCCTGCAGAGCTTTTTGATTTAGATAAATTCACATTTGCTGATGTTTCTATCAAGTTAGACAATGCAGGTACACCACAACCATCTAGAGAAGATCAAGATCAAGAATATGATTGTGTGCTTCCACAAACAAAAGTCTATTCTTCCATCAGAGGACCAGGTGCCACAAGCTCTTGTGTAAACTCTGCCACTTCTGGGTCAACAGTGTTTGATCCTCAAACCTCTGCCAGTTCACAAAATCAAACATCTGTTGATAAAAGTCATACATTTGGGCACAAAAATCATCAGAATGTTACCTCTATACCCCCAATACCACCACCTCCATTTACATCAGTGGCTGATACTTCAAATTCTCCAGCAGAGGTTAGCTCAGATGATACACATTTGTAGCCATCACCTCAAAATGCTATTGTTCCATACCAAGGTGATTTGATTTATCTCAAAAGCCATCCAGCAGATCAAGTTATTGGCAACATCAAATCTGGGGTGCTCACACGGAGCCAATCCTAAAATATTTGTCTTTTTGCTGGTTTTCTATCACTCACACAGCCAGTCAAGTACCAAGAGGCACTGAAAGACAGCTAGGTAGAAGCCATGCAAGAAGAACTCCTTCAGTTCAAGAGACAACAAGTTTGGGAGCTTGTGCCACTGCCAAAAGATGTAAGTCCAATTGGCACAAAGTGGGTCTTCAAGAACAAAACTGATGAAAGGGGTATTGTTGTAAAAAACAAAGCAAGGCTCGTGGTTCAAGGCTACAGACAGGAAGAAGGTATAGACTATGATGAGACTTTTGCTCCTGTAGCAAGGTTGGAAGCTATTCGCCTGTTCTTAGCTTTTGCTTCTAACCACAACATAAAGGTGTATCAAATGGATATAAAGAGTGCATTTTTGTATGGAAAAATCAAAGAAGAGGTGTATGTCTGTCAACCTCCAGGTTTTGAAGATGCATTCCATCCTGATCATGTCTACAAGCTCAACAAAGCATTATATGGCTTGAAGCAAGCACCAAGAGCCTGGTATGAAACTCCATCCACTTTTCTCTTATCCATAGGGTTTACTAGAGGTAAAATAGATAAAACCCTATTCTTAAAATGGAAAAGAAAAGATTTGATGCTTGTCCAAATTTATGTGGATGACATCATTTTTGGATCCACAAGCACTGCTATGTGTGAAGAGTTTCAGAAACTCATGGCAGCAGAGTTTGAGATGAGTGCAATGGGTGAGCTCTAATGTTTTCTTGGTCTCCAAGTTAAACAATTGCAAAATGGTACATTTATCCATCAAAACAAGTATGTGAAAGAACTGCTTAAAAAGTTTGATATGGATGATTGTAAACCATGTAGCACACCCATGGCAACCACCAAGTTAGTCACCATTGATGGTAAAGATGACCTTGTTGATCAAACTCTTTATAGAAGCATGATTGGGTCTTTATTGTACCTAACTGCATCAAGGCCAGACATCATGTTGGCAACATGTGTTTGTGCCAGATCACAAGCATTACCTAGAAAGTCTGATCTTATTGCTGTAAAAAGGATATTCAGATACATAAAAGGTGCTCCCACACTTGGTATCTGGTATCCAGCTAATGGGAATATTGAGCTTTCAGGTTTTTCAGATAGTGACTTTGCTGGGTGCAAAACTACAAGGAAGTCCACATCAGGAGGATGTCAATTCCTAGGTGATTGTCTAGTGTCTTGGCAAAGCAAAAAGCATGTTGCAGTTTCAACATCCACTGCTGAGGAAGAGTATATTGTTGCTGCTAGCTGCACTGCTCAACTCTTGTGGCTTCAAAACCAGTTGCTGGATTTTGGTTTAACTGCACTAAAGACTCCACTCTGATTGGACAGTCAAGCTGCTGAAAACATCATTAAAAATCCAGTTTCTTATTCAACTACAAAGCACATTGACATCATACATCATTTTGTGAGAGATTGCTATGAAAAAGGTTTGATTTCTTTCCATCATGTCCATACTTCAGATCAGTTGGCAGATGATTTAACCAAGGCATTGGATACATCTACCTTTGAAAACTTGATCTCAAGAATTGGAATGCTTAACATGGATTAAAAACCAGTTTTCTTGCAAATCCATGCGTACATAGTATCAAAATGTTTTAACAAAATCAAAAACTCATCCTTAAAAATAGTTAAAATTGAAAATTTTCAATAAATGTTTAAAAGTCTGCTCATAACATCTGTTTGCTCAAAACCTATGATAGGCTTCAAAATCTTATCCACTGTTAAAACCTCTGAAATTTTACCACTTCTTCAAAACACTGATAGCTATCCACTGATAGTGTTAAAAATCAGTACCTTTCTCATCAGAGGTTACACATGGCCAGATGTTAGCCATCAGATCTTACAACAGATGCCATGTAATCGTCACTTTTTCAAAACCCTATAAAAACCCTGTTTTATCCCTCACAGTGTTTACCCTAAACTATGTCGATTTCAAAAATCTCAAAACAGTTTTTCTCTCTAACACCATGGCTCCCAAATCAAAATCTTCAAAGAAATCCACACAAGCACTTCCACCCTACACTCTCATAATCAAAACCCCACATAATTACACCGCCAGACTTGAAGCAAACAACGCAAATACTCGCTATCATCCAATGATTCGAATTTTGCAAAAGTCGAAATTCAAGCATATGTTAGAAGTCAAAGCCCCAATTTACATTGATTCTCTTCGTGACTTCTGGAATAATGCTAAGGTTCACTCAACTGCTGCTGGTGTTCCTTATACAATAATCTCAAGAGTAGGGGGAGTGTTGATGCAAATTAGCCCCCAATCGATCTCTCAAGTTTTCAAGTTAAATGACATAGAACGCCCTGTGTCATTTCCCCAAAATGAGATCCAAACAGAGTTTCTGGAAAGAGGCTATGTAGGCCAGATGAAAGGTATGACCATCTTTAAACCTAACTTTCCTGCTGAGATGAGATTTTTCTTTCACACAATTCTAACTTGTCTCTCAGCAAAAACCACTGCTTTCAATGAAATTCCATTGAAATGCAATATCTAGGGTATGCAATTTTAACTGACACAGATTTTAACTACTCCCAGATACTGTTCAATGATCTTGTGAATAATTTTCAAAATATTGCAAAAAGAAAAGCTTTGTTGATTCATCCATGTTTTCTGTGTGTTTACTTACAAGATCAAATCAAAGGTCCTGAAAGTAAAATAGGCGTTGTGACTAAACCAGGCTGCCTCACTCATGAAACCTTCACCAGAATAACAAACCAAGATAAAGTTGCGAAAACACAAGTAGAAGAGGCTGAGCAAGTTTTACATGAACAAAATGTTCAAACCCAACCTCTTGCTACTGAGCCCACTGCTCTTGGTGATCAGGGCACCACAACCGCTGCTCTGAAGCCCACACCAAAAATCCTCAAAAAGAAAACCAAAACACTTACCAAAAAGCCCACCAAACCCAAAAAGGGTCCTCTGGAAGATGAGATCCCAGAGGTTAACTCAGTGACAACACCAAAGTCACAAACCACTGCTACTACTTCTTCACAGCAGATGGTTCAAAGATCTCCAACCGGCTTTGAAACTCCTCCTTCTTCCTCACATAAGGAAAAGGTTGTAGACACAGGGACACCAAATTATGGCTCTAGATCCACTTGGTTCTATCTTCCACAGCCCCTCTCCCAGGGCACTGTCGCTTTCTACACAGCCACCTTCACCAATGACCACACTTCCACCTACTATTTTACCATTGCTGAATGCAATTGAATTAGACCAGGCATAAACCAGCACTTCTCAACAACCTATTACTGAGAATATACTTCATCAAGAGGCTGGGTCTGACTCTTTATTCGTTGCTAGCCCATCAGCACATGAAGAGGCTACATCCCTTGGGTTACATGTAACCCTTGGTGATAGTTCAACTCAAGCAGCCACTACAATTGTTGAACTCCCAAGTTCTCGGTTGGACAGTGGTTTCACTACTAAGACTTGATTGAAGGCAACCACTGTTGAGGCAACAACTGTTACCTCTGTTATGGGAAGTCCCCAGTTCCAAGATAAAGGGGCATCTATGGTTGAAGCTGGTACTAAAACCACTGCTAATGATACCATCGATACAACTACCACTTCAGGTAGGAGTTCAGATGATCCTATTAAATTAGGTGATGAGCTAAAATACCAGGATTTGACGGAGAGAGTGACAAGGATAGAAAATTCTATTGATGAAATCAAAAGTTTAATGAAGCAGATGATAGCTACAAAAGTCAACCCTCTGTTCTATCCACTGCTGATCTCAAAGAAGCTCTTAACCCTCTGTTTCAACATCAACAACATTATTTGGATCTACAACACAAGCACCAGATGAATGATGTTAGAAACATGGTTGAATCAAGGTATCAAGACACTGCAGCAGACATTAAAGCCATCAAAGCTCATCTACTCACAACCACTGGCCATGCACCTCCAACGGTTATCTTTGTTACAACAGATGAAGCCAAAAAGGGGGAGAAACCTTTGGGAAACAAAAAGCTGAAAATAGATGATGATAAGGCAAGACCTACTTTAAATATTCCAAGGCCTGATGGTTCAAAGAAGATAGATTTAACTGATGAAACTGTGGCCAAGGCAAGGGCAAGTCACAAGAAGACAGTGATCGAGGAGAGCAGAGTGTTGGTTAAGAAAAAGATTGAACACCAAAAAGAAAAAGGAGAGGTTGGTACTTCATCAAAGAGGATACCTGCTAGAAAAGCCAGGCAACCAACATCCACACCTCCTAAAACTAAGCCTGCAACCAATCAAACCATTAAAACCTCTGCCTCTCAAAAACTATCACACCTTCAAAACCACAACCCACATCCACACAAGCAGATGTTACAGCACCTGTTGTGTCAACATCTGCTGATACAACAGAGGTTGCAACAGATGCAACTCTATCCACTACCATGATCACATTTCCCACATCAACTCATCCATTATCCACATCACCTAAGATCCCACTACCGCCATCACCCACTTTAAGGTTTAAAAGGAGAAAGATCACAAAAGTGATAAATGATGATAAGATTCCTGCACCTCTTCCATTATCATCACAACCAATGACCTCCACATCAATGCTTACAACATCTTCAACTCTTGAAATTACTCCTGCAGCAAAGCTGTATCCTCTTGATTTACCAACAGTCAGGGAAGAGGTCCTAAGTTTCTTTTCAGAGGATGACCCTGACAAAAGAACAATCCTATCTCTTGATGGCTATCCAAGACCTGCAAATGTTGATGATTACCTGGAATTGAAACGGAAGCAAGCAGAGGATAATGCCAAAAGAGAATCAGCTGGTAAAGATGATAGAGAAATACAGATTGCCATGTCCTTTCAACTAAGTAAAGCCAGCATTTTACAAAACTTTGTCAAGAACCTGAGCAACCAGATTTCAGAAAGGGAAGATAAGCTGGTCAAAAGTGAATCATTGAGTATATCATGGAGAACAAGAAGTATAAGGCAACAAGGGCACAGTTCAGGGATTGGAGCTTAGATGAGCTGAGAGAAGAAATCAACAGAATGCAAGAAATGTTGATAGATCCTCTTAAAAAGCCAACTCCTCCCAACTGGGATTTACACAAGAAAGATATGCCTGAAAGAGACTTAAAGTTGAAGAGAATGAAGAATGAACTAATTCAGAATCATTATGGTTCAAAGAACCAAGTGATGAGATGGGGTGAGGTCAGGGTGATAGACACTTACAAAAAGTTGGAAGAAAGGAGGAAAAAGGATCCATCCATGCCTCCTAAACCTTATTATTCAAAAGAAGATGCTATTTTCAAAGCCCAACTCTCCAAAAAGTCCAGCACAACATCTGCCCATTCCACACTTGCCCTGTTACACAGAAAAAGGCAAGAGGAGATGTCTGTAAAGACTGACAAAGAGTTTGAGGATACATTTATCAAAGAAGGTATACAGAACATGATTGATTATCCAACAAATGATTCAAGTGCCAAGCTGGCTAAAGATTTATCACAAAAAGCTCTTTTTCAATCCTCAGCAATAAAAGCTCCTTCAACAAAACCTTCAGACCTAAAAATTCTAAAATGGAAGGTCGACAAAGACACCTATGAATTGACACTGCTCAAGTCTGATGGTAATGCCACTAAACTATCTATGGAAGCTGCTTATGGGCTTACAGTAGAAGACTTCCAAGAATTATTATGTTTAGAGCTGGATAAGGATGCTGATGACATAGAATCTCTTAACTTTGAACTTCAATTCAAAGGTCAAATAAGAGAATTCTTCCTGAGGAATAAAGACCAAAATAAAGTGTTTTTGGCATCATATGTTCCAGGGGGAGATTGTTGGGATTGAACCCTATGAAAGGAACAGATGATACAAATCCAAATAACACTATCTGAGCTTTGGTTAAACTATCAGAGGTTACAACCTCTATTGTATATACACTGCTTTCCCTAAAGACTGCTCTTCTATCATCTGACTTCACAAAGTTGCAAAGGTCTGCCAGAGTTACAAGGATCAGAGGATAGAGATCAGAGCTTAGTCATTAGATAGATAATCAATGTAACAGTGCTAAGCACTGATAGTTAGTATTAGCAGTGTTTGTAGTTAGTTACATATAGTTTCCTGTCACTATCAACCCTGACATCATCAAAGATTCTTAGTGGTTAGATAGTTTAGTATAAATAGGTAACTTGTGTAACAGTTTAACTTGTCTATCAAAAGATCAACTTTCGCATATCAACTTCTCTGCATTTTCTTACTACCAAACTTCAATTGCAAAGGCTGAGGGGGAGTTTGTGAATCACATGCGAGTTTACCAACTTGAAAGCATGATGATGATGAAAACAAACGACCATTACTTGTAGTAAAAATTTTCCATTTATTTCCGTTGCAAATCTCTTATAAAACTCAATCATTTTTCATTTTTGAAACAAAAACTACAAGTAATTCAAACTCAGATCCTAACACACCGCGAGTTCCATCTAGACCACGCCCTTTCCAGGACCTTTTCGATCGTCTCTCTAAAGACATCGGAAAGTTTCCCGCCAAGGAAATATGCTTGCTAAAGCATCAAGTGAACGACACAAATCTGCTCCGTGAAAAACTAAAGGAGCAACGTAAAAAGAACAAGGAACTGAGTCTGTATGTTTCAAAGCAAATCGACTTTATTAGATTTCAACAAGAGGGATTGGAAAAGCTGCACGAGCTAGTTCAAGATTTATATAAATCGGCCAATCAAAAACCAAAATACTCAAGTGATGAAATTTTCGATTTTGATAGCTTCAGAGAAAGAGAGGAAAACGCAAGACAAAGCTTGCTGAAAAGAAAAAGAAGCGTCTTGATTCTGCAGTAGAAGTAACTCCCGGAGAAGACAGTGATGAAGAAGAGGTGGACAGGCTTGAGATGCTTGAAAAGTTTTTAGAGTGGGGACTGGAGAATGAAGTTGTGTATGAGTCTGATGGAGGTGATGAGTTTGCACCTAAACATCCTGAATGGTTCAAGTAAGAAAGAGCTAAGTTACCAGATTTTTACCAAGTTATCACGATAGAGAAAACCGAGGTAACAGATTGAATCATTAGCTGGAAATATGATAATCTAACAGGGTGGTTTATTGTCAAGCGTTGAGGAGGGGTGATCTAGTATTTCCGCAGCGAAAATGCAATGAAAAGCTTACCCACATAGGATATTAGAGAACTGAGCAAGCACGACATGATCAATCCCACCAACAGCAGCATCGGTGGAGATTTCGAAAGATTAATATTGAGAGAGTGCGCTCGTGGATTCACCGTTTTCAAGCCTCAACGCCCACGCCGTAGAATATCAAAAACAACCAAAGATCCTCTCACCGGAAAAGGCAGAATTACTTGGGTTATAAATCCAGCAGATGTGGTTACCAGGGTTAAACTTCCTCCAGAACAAATGGTTTTATGATGGTCAAACAGGTGAGGCCGTGATTCGATCCAACTCAAACGAAGACATTAGATTACTGTATCCCATGGAAGTGTTCATGTTCTGTCTGTCAGACTTGAACGTTCTCTACGACAACAAAATTCATGTTGGGGCAGGAAATGTTTTTCTGGAGGAAGGAATGCTGTTTCAGAGAGCAGTTAAGCGTGCTAGAGAAAGAAAGATCGAAATGATGGAAATTCTTATCCGAATAGAAAATTCAAGTCAAGAAAAGAATACTGAGAAAGCTGCAGAGACACAACCGTCATCATCTCCCCCTCAAGGCCTTCCACCACAATCTGATCCTCAAGTCATTGTCCCACCGCCT
This sequence comes from Scalesia atractyloides, assembly GCA_947069175.1. NCBI lineage: Eukaryota > Viridiplantae > Streptophyta > Magnoliopsida > Asterales > Asteraceae > Scalesia > Scalesia atractyloides. The sequence continues at coordinate 44,159,111 of CAMTDV010000019.1, read as the reverse complement.
CCGACTTCATCCACATATGAAGTCACTACGGAGGACCAACAACCAACAAGTGAAGCTGTTTTTAATCAACCACCAACAACTGAGGCACCGCAAGAACAGTCCTCTGAACAAGATGCAACAAATCTAGAACCAGAAGCTAGCAAATGAAGAACAGTCAAGTACGCAACGATCTAGGGGGATATTGTTGGAACTTTTGAGATCGTTGATACTAGACTAAACTAGGTTTTGGATAAGTTTATGTTTGTTTACAATGCTTTAGATAGTTCAGGGACTGAAAATGTAATTTTGGTAATCTTTGTACTGTACAGCATAATTAATCTTCTAGCGTATTTATTAATTACGCTGGATGGTCAGTAACTATATATACGTGCTTAATGAAAACCCTAGCTCCAAGGTTCTTGGACTAGCAACTTTTGGTGATTTCTTGTGTTGTGATTTATGTGTTTGTTCTTGTGCTTAATCCATATATCCAGGTGCTTAAATCGTTTTACTAATTGGGATTCATCATACAACACTTATAGTTTCTTCCAAAACAAGAATCTTCATCTTCTACCTTGATTTTTCTTATCTTTATACATACAAACACCTAATCCATTGGTGTTTGTGTGTTTACAATCAAACCACTGTGATCTGTAGCTGATTTGGGACTCACAGTAACTTAGGTCATTTGCCACTTTTTAAATGGTACAAGTCTAGAAAGCATATGGTACAAACATTTGAAGCCTGAATATCTTGAGCGGGATTCCCTTGAGCAGGATTTTCAAATTTCAAAACACCCCTTATTTTCAGATCTGGACATTCTACCTCTTTCTCCATGAAAACAATCCCCCATTCTCTCCCACGAAATCAAACCCCTTCTCCCCCCCTATTTTGTAGAATTTTGCTTTCAGGATCCCTGTAATATGTTCTTTGCATCTATATACACACCTTCCACTCTTACAAAACCCTACATCATCTTCAATTTTGCTTTCACCCACTTTAGATATGCTCTCAACTAATTACCACAAGGAAAATTAAAAGTCATCATCACAACCGTTGATACTGAGGTATTTTTTTATAGGAACACAACTATTTTGTTTGGTAGGTGTTGTTTCATGTTATTATGTTGTTTCCGTTATTTCTGATTTGTTTTAACATTTAATTATATGGAGTTCTTCATATGAAGCAAGAGCTAACAAACCCAGAAGCCAGAATTGTTCTTGCGTCTTGCGAGTTAAAGGCTATAATATCGAATTAAGGATTGATTTTGGTGTGTAACATCAATGTAAGTCTCCGAATCCAATTTCTTGGTGTTTTGTCATTTATTACTAGAAAGTTCTGTGCAGGAAGTTGTTATAACCTGTTGTTTGTTGATTTTTAGGATCTGGGGCTTATTGCAATCAATAATCCATTACAGATTCAAGGTTATAATTTGATGTTTAGTGTTTGACATGGAGTCTATTGTGATTTTAAGACTGAAATTGTTGTTTGGGGGTGATTTAAGAACCAGTTGTCAAGGTGAGGTTTAATATTTAAGTTCATTTTATTTCTGATTACTATAAGAGTTTAAAGTGCTTGAACGATACTTTTTGTGGTAATTTTACAGGTCTGTCGAAAGCTCACAAGAACAAAAAGGGAATTCAGTAAAAAAAAATTAGGTGGTTGCTTGTTAACAGGATGCATATTTTTTTTTTCTTTTTATCGTTTTAGCAAATAGGACTTTTAATCACAAAATCATGAGTTTTTACCAAGAATTAAGGTGATATTACTATATTACTGATGTGCAGTTTCTAGGGGGTGTGTGGTCTTTCGTTTCTAGGGTGGGTGCCGTCCTTGTAGATTTAATTATCGGGTAGTAATGGATGGTGAGTGTGGGAGGGGCTGTTACGGGTGGTTTAAATGGGTAGGGTCCTTTTCTTGTCAGGTTTAATCTCTGCTTATCTTAATTTGGTTGTTTTTGTTAATTGGTTTGCTAGAATCAAAATTTAGGGATATGATAAGGATACGAGAATGGGTATGCTTTCTTGGGTTGGGGGATCTATTTTGGGTGGGTTCGGTACATAATTTGGTGTGTGTGAGTCTTGGTGTGTGGTTAGTTCACCACTTGAGATGGGACTTACAACATATAGTGTGAGTTTTGGGATCCAGATGTTGGGTGCATTAATTTTGGTGTTTTTGGGTTGGGTTGTAGTGTCCTGATTGCTTTCTTTTCGTGTTTTATTTTGCAAGGTGCCAAGGTGTGAGTGTTGTTTCCTTTCTGGGGTAGCTTTAGGTTTTAAAACAATCTCTAACTGTATTTGGTTCGTTTCAAAGGGCTCTTTTGTCAACCTTATGCTGGTATTTTGGTTCCCAGCAGTATTCTGGTTCTTTTCTAGGGTGGGTTCAGGTTTAATGTGAATGTGGTGGTTGCTAGGAAACTTTATATGCTATTTGGCAACATTTATGTCTCGTTTTGTGGTGGGATTCATAGCAGGTTGGCACAACACTTGCGATACCTGATGTGGTGCCTTTAATTGGAGCTATTCATATGACAACATTGGCTATTAGTCTTTCAAAAGCCAAGAAGCTCTTTCAGAAGCGGCTGGAAACATTGTTAAGAAGGTGAGTTTCATCGTATTTCCTTTGAAAATAACCCTAAATTGTTTCAAATATTGACATATATGAATTTGAGCTTCCATCTGAGTATTGCTGTTCATAAAAAAGAAGAAAAGGGAATTTAAGCTGAATTTAAAAATCGCACGGGTTTCTAATAGTGTGTGTATATATATATATATATATATATATATATATATATATATATATATATATGAATATTAAATTAATCAATTTGAATAATCATAATTATACAATTTAAACTAATTAATTCATATTCTTGGATGATAGTTGCCAATTTTGTATTTAATTTTGAACTTATGGGAGATCTAAATTCATTAGTTGAATAATGTAAACAAAGTAATTATTTTAATAATTAAATAAATTAATTTTAAATAATTGTATTTAAATTTAATTACTGGTTCCACTAATTATCAATTGATACATGGTATTTATATTGAATAAATGGATAAAAGGACTTGAATTAAATATTTGTAATTTGACTATGTGTAAATTTAATTAACTAACTATTAATTATTGACATTTATAAAATGATTATGTAATAAAATTAATTAACTAATTTTAATATATGAGTATTTGATTAACCAATTTAAATTAATTGTGTAAAATTAATTAATTTTTTATATGATAATTATCAAATTTGAATTTTAAATCTTAGGTTGTTGGAGATCCAAAGTCATTCGTAGAAATAATATTTATTTTGAATAAAGAAGTAAAAAAGTTTTGTTTAGTTATTTGTCTTTTGATTACAGGCTAATTAATTAACTACTTATCGACTTATACAAGTTACTTATTTTGAATAATTAAATAAAAGCATTTTACGTAATTATTTGTATTTAGATTATAACTTAATTAATTAACTAATTATCAATTGTTGATAATCATAAAATAATTGTTTGACTAAGCAATTGTCAAGTTATTTGATAATTATGAATATTAAATTAATTATTTTGAATAATTATCAGATAATCATGTAATTCAAAATAGTTGGTATTTTTAGTTGAGTATTACACAATTAGTCTTGTTGTGTGTGGAAAGCAATAATCTCAGGTACTAATAGTTTAATTAAAATAAAACTATGAGGTTTTAATTTTGAAATTGTTACATCCTAAAGCCTTAAACTAACGCCTGTAAAAAAAAAACTAACGTATTAAAGCTACTTTGAAGTCACTACTCTATTAGATAATCATCATACATGATAACAAATAAATATTTATTTTTTATTATACATTTATTAGTGTAACATTATTCCATCAAAACAAATTTGTATTATATCTTTATTCTGTTATATTTGTGTAACAATTATAATATAAGTTTGAAATTAATAAACAATTGAATCATTTATGTAAAGTGTTAGTTTTATTATTCATTATTATTGTTTTGTATAACTAGATATTCTTCTATTCAAACGTTCATAAAGCTAGTTTTGAATAATAAGAACTTTATAAATCTTTTAAAGTATATAACTTCTTTCACTATTTAATGTATATTTGGGTTATATAGGATTTATTGATGATGAAAGCCAAAACCTAAAGAATTCATCATCCTTGCCTATATAAGTTAAAATACAATCTTCAAGTCTTGCAGTTTCTCTCCCCTTGAAAGCTTCACAAAACAACTGTTCCAACTCATGTTTCATCAAACTACTGTCTTCAGGAATAAAGAGAGCAGATGTTGATTATCAAAAGAGCTAGTCAACAATCAAGTCAACCATAGTAAAAGGCTAAAGACCCAAAGACTAGTCAACAAGTCAAAAGCATAAGATTTAACTTTATAAATCTTTTAAAGTATATAACTTCTTTCACTATTTAATGTATATTTGGGTTATATAGGATTTATTGATGATGAAAGCCAAAACCTAAAGAATCCATCATCCTTGCCTATATAAGTTAAAATACAATCTTCAAGTCTTGCAATTTCTCTCCCCTTGAAAGCTTCACAAAACAACTGTTCCAACTCATGTTTCATCAAACTACTGTCTTCAGGAATAAAGAGAGCAGATGTTGATTATCAAAAGAGCTAGTCAACAATTAAGTCAACCATAGTAAAAGGCTGAAGACCCAAAGACTAGTCAACAAGTCAAAAGCATAAGATTTGGATTCTAGAAGAACTGGGTCACAACCAGCTATTTTGAGAAATTCGGCAGTTTAATGAAACAATGTAACAATCTAGCAGTTTTACAACTGCTGGCAGTTACATCATTAATGAAGCTATCATGTTATGTCGTCACTCCCATAGCTTATTATCCGACACGTTCTCTTTGCCTCTAGCTTGCTTGGAAGCCATACATGCACACACAACAAAGCTAAGCGTGTAATGAGAACAAAAGCTAGGACTTTAACCGATATTAGAGAATTTTCAACTGAAGTCCTCACTAAGAACTGATTTCAAACAACGTTAACAGGCGACACACGCGAGACCAACTCACATTTTTCTACCCACATAACATTTTAAAAGTTTTAAAATTATACAGTTTTAGTCCTTTAACTTTTAAAATTTGTTAACTTTGCCCATTATGAAGATGAGATTGTTTTCTAGATTTCGATTAGGTTTTAGGTGGGACAAATTCGAGTTACAACATTGGTCCATCAAACATAAGATAGAAATAAAATCTTTTTTTTCTTTGATAATATTTATATTAAAACACACAAAATCTTTTTGGATTTCTTAAATGAAAAGATGAAAATCAGTAAATAAATATATGCAAACACTTGTTTTTTGAGTTTCGAGGGAAGAGAATTATACAAGCTTACAGTGATATCAAAACAAACCAGATATCAGTTTAAGTTAGTAATTTTAAATAAACAATCTATTACAATTATCGGTATTGTTGTCCACATAAACTCAACAATCAAATGTTATCATATGACTTGGGGATACGTTTACTTGATGATTTATACTTGCCAACCTATGTTCATCCACTCACGACACATTCCTGTATCAAGATATGCACGAGAGTTCATCTTACTGGTGGGTATACTGTTTATTATTTGTTTTGATGTATAACTTTTGAGATACTCACTTATTTGGAGGATGAAAACAAGCCATATGTGATAGAATCACTTATTTATGAGGAACTTGGTTTTCAAATGGCAGCGCACGAGAGCAACTCCGTGAGCAGGTTAGTACCATGGTACCGACAAAGAGACGAACTTGACTCTCCGATGATAGATGTGATTTTAAATCACTTATTTAAAAGGTGGTTATGATAAGAATATCACTTATTGATGGTCGTATGTAGTATGTACAAATATGTATGACGTCATGGAAGTTCTAGACTTGTGTCCCCGTTTTGTCGGTAAAAGAACAACCATGAAGCCCAGGAGATAAACAACATAAAGACCACGTATCTCTGAACCTTGACAATCTATAAAACAAAATTTCGGTACCAAGATCATATTCCAATGAGCGGTTCCTACACAGGCTTCAGTTCATTATGTTTATATTACCTTGCACACTTTAAAATGATTGTGAGCCTATCAATACATCGCTACTAGAGCTATTTATCATTTTTCATTTTAAGTTCAAAGAGGTTTTGACGGACCACTGATGTACTATCATTTTTTATTGGACCTACAAATGAACAGGTGATATTCAAAAGCCAAAACATGATCATGTGATCAAGAAATAAACAGAACTTGAACCAGATTCTCCCCAAAGATAGTGAATCTTGAACACCTAAATCAGAGCATCTGTTGAAGACAAGCAAACATCTGATCAAAGCCTTGGAACAGTTGTTCAAGAAGAAACAAGGTCTGTTGAAGCAAAGATCTGATGAAGAAGACCAGACATCTGTCTGGCCAAACAAATGTTTGGAACAAAGCAACAGAGGATAGTCCAAACAGATGTTTCCCAATGTAATGGTACTTGCTTTGTATCAGTGTTTAGCATAGTTAGATCAGATGTTAGATTGCACAGATGTTTGCAACATTTGTGGAATTTTTTCTGTTAGGAATGTTAGATGTCACAATCAGGGTCATGTCAGCCAATCACAGACAGAGCTTTCGTACTTAGTATAAATAGATCTCACCTGTTAGAGATATATTTATCACTACATATCACCTTTGTTTTTGTACAAACAGTCTTTATTATAGTGATCAGTTTGAGGGGGAGTTCGTAAAATCAATACTTTATAAAACATTTGAATCATTGTGATTAATGAAAAAACAGTTGTTGATATGATTTCTTGTTTGAGATTACTTATCTTTATTACAATTAAAATTGTTGTGAGCTTAACTGTTAGTTTTTCACAAACCTTGTAAACTCAGACTTAACAATTGCTATCAGAGCTTGGTCAAGTTAAACATGATTTCACAAAGATCAGCTCAACAAAGATTAGATACTGTTCGTAGCACAGAGTTGAAAAGTGAATAACTCAAAAGTGTTTATCACATACTCCATTTTTCTCTAAAAAGAACAAAAGAAAATGGCATAAAATGATCCCCATAACACTTTCTCTAAAAAGAACAAAATAAAATGGCATAAAATGATCCCGATAACACCAGCTTCAGTGATAAACCCCCTATATTTGTCAGGTCCGAATTCAACATCTGGCAACGGGGGATGGGTCATTTACTTGCTTAGCAAACTACAGGGAGTTGGAAGTACGTTGAATTCAGACTGCATATTCCATTGGTATCTGGTGCCGATAACCCAAACGTGTTTGAGCCGAAGAAGCCGGATAATTACTCTAAGCAAGATTATCAAAAATTTGAGCTGGATTCCAAAGCCTTCAATATCATGGCTATGGCTCTTCCGAGTGAAATCTACGCTAGACTGTTGCATTGTAACAGCGCAAAGAGTTATGGGATACACTGAAAGAACAATTCAGTGGAACGGAGGATGTTATCAAGATCACTCAAGAAATCCTTAACCAGCAATATGAAACTTTCACTCACGTCAAGGGAGAGACCCTGACTCAACAGTTTGAACAATTTTTATGTCTAATCAGTGAACTAAAGTTGGTTAATATAGAGTTTAATAAAACAACTTTAAGTAAGCGATTTTTATGATCTTTACACAACAACAATTTCATCCCAAAAATACCCCTGGACCAAATGTGCAAAACACAACCCATTTTGCACAAAACATGAATCATGTGTCAGTGCATTATGTTCAAACACCATAAGTCAATCAGGTTCAGTATGTTCAGATGCCAATTGCACATGTTCAAGCACCACAAGTTGCCTGCTCTTGCACCAACAGAGCCTAGTCAACAAAGCTTTTTCACACAAGGCTATGTTGACTGGAGCAGCTTGCCAGAAAACTTAACAGATGAAAACTTATCTTTGATAGCAAATGATAGTGATGAACGTACAAATTTATGTTTTATGGCTCTTGAACATATCTCAGGTGAATAAGACCAGCTTCAAACAACTCTTGGTCAAGGAGTTGCTGATGAAACTGCTGATAGCCTAGGTCAAACTTCTGTTGATGACCAGGAGCTTGCAAGAAGGTCGGATGAAAACAATCCAAAAGTTCAAATTATTACATCAGTGTGGATCAAGTTGAAATGGCTGCCTCTAAGGTATCACCCCAAAATCTCAAAGAGTTATGTTCTAATAAATGTATCATAGCATTTATATCAAAGAGGTGAATGAAAACCTAAGAGAAAAGGTACAAATCAGTGAAATAATTCTTGAAAAATTGAAAAGAGATTTTAAAACTTGAATTCCTGAAAAAGGCCTTGAAATAAGTAGTCTTAAGCATGAAGCAACCATAACCAAAGACAAACTCCACACAATGATAGCAAAATATCAAAACTGAAAAAAGAGTTGGAATCCACATAGATCACATGTGAAAGATGGGTTGAATCATGTAATGGTTATGAGATGCTTTTGGAAAAACAATGAAAAAACCATGTGAAGTTTGGTGTTGGGTTTAGAAATATGATCAAGAACAACTTACCTACACTTCCATTGACTCTGAAATAGTTGAGATCATACCAACCACTTCAAATAGTGAAGAAATCAAGATCACTGAACCTAGTGGCAAGAAAATCATTCTTGAAAAGCCACAAGGTTCCATTCAATTTGAAACACAAAAGTATCCGTTTAAACCAACTTGGTCAGATGAATGTGATGCTCTTGAAAAATTCAAACCAATTGATTTCACCAACCCAGATGGTCTTACGTGACCCAAGATAAAAATCGTTCCCATTACCAACTCTCAAACAGATTTTAAAACATCTATTGATGGAAAGATAGAAAAAGGTAACAAGAAGGATAAGACTCCAGATTTGTTGTGTGAGTTTTGTGGTAAGAAAAATCATTGGACAAAAGATTGTTTCAAGTTAAAAGCCTATGATATTAATAGAGGAAACAACTTCTGTGAGTCATCATCTGGGTGCACCATCTGTGTCAAAATCAATCATGTGACCCAACAGTGCTCATTTCTTAAACCTTATGATATTAACAAAAATAGTTCAAGAGGAAGAATGAGTTTCAAAAGGGATGATGACCCTATCAACAGGGATCCACAATCATTTCCAGAAAGAGTTGAGTCCAGTCAACCATCTGTCACACTGAAATTGAACCAATGCCTTGCAAATAGGGATAGTCAAGTATCTATTAAACCACACACACTTCCAAGAGGCTATGGACAACCACCATGTACCAGGGTACCTTATAGGTATGAAGAACTTGTGAAAATGCCCCAAAAGCCAAGAGTCAATAGACACCCACATGGGTACAATAACCTCTTTGGGAATGGTCAACCAACAGTTAACCCAAGTGTGAAAATACTTAAAGAAGGTCAAAAACAATTGTTTGAGATGGTACAAAATCTTCTTGTTACAAATGATCAATCCCAAAGAGCTGATGCAGTAGAAGAACGTACCAGATCCAAAGCAGAAAAAGCTTTGGATCATCTGCAAAATTGACCCATTTCCACTGTCTGCGGGGAACATCTGTTGGCAATTTGAAAGTGCAAACAGAGGGTACCCTAGCACATATCTCTATCTTAATAAAAGAAAGAAAATGTTTAAAAAAAATGTACCAAAAAAGTTCTTGCAACATTAATATGTTGTATTTAAAACAAGAAAATAAAAAATTAGAATTTCAAAACCAAGAAAATATTGTGAAAAATCACCAAAAACAGAACTCTGTTGAAAGGAGTAAAACATCTGTTTCAGTGGTTCAAAACTTTGTTTAAACTTGGTTAACCACTATTTGAGATAAAGAACCACTGGTTCAAAACCCATCGTTTGACTACAAAAAAGTCAAATAGATCCATTGTTTATCATAATTTACCACTATTTTCACTCAAAACTCTATCCAACCCAGCATAGGTTGCAAATATGGGTTTCCATCCATCTTTTTCACCAAAAGTCAAACAGATGTACCAACCACTGATTTGATCTTTCTAACATCTGTTGAGGGCTAACAGAGGTTTCAAACATATATATTGAAAACAGATCTTTCTTCCTTCTTCAAAGGGTTTCCTCAAAGGGAACCACCTCCCGAACAATGGTTTGCCACAACGAATAACAACTGGCCACGTAGACCAAATAGGTAATCGTTGGCCACGCTGGCATCCCTATTCTGAAAACCCTATAAACACCCTTGACAAAAAGAGTTTACATCCATCATCTATTCTTATCAAAATCAAAGCATTTCGAAAGAGAGAAACCCCGAATTTGCATTCAATAAACATTGCTTTCAATCAAAAGATTATCTGTTTAAAAGACGTTCAAAAGATTTAAACTAACTTCATCATGGCTTCTCGAACGAAAATCTTCTCACAACTACTTACCATGTCTTGTAAAACACATCAAGAATACGATCTCTCACCCCATCACTGACATAATCACATCTTTCAAAGATCGCAACATCCTCACTGCAAACGCTCCCATTCATCTATCCACCCTCAGGGAATTTTTGGAAAATGCAAAATTTTCACTTCAAAACAAAAAGCCCTACATCATCACATCTAACATCAATAAAGAACATGTTGAAATAACTCCAGAATCCATCTCCAACGTATTTCAGCTATAGGATTTGGCATATATGGACACTATCACTAAAAATGATCCTCATCATGAGTTCATAGAAAGGGGATATGAAGCTCAATTGGTGGGAGCAACACTATTCAAACCAAAATTACTACCAGAAAAGAAATTCTTTTTTCCATACACTCTTGGTTTGCTTGTCTGCAAAAACCACAACTTTTAACGAAATTCCCCTAAAAACTTTGTATTCGGGGTATGCTATCTTGAGAAATACATATTACAAACTATCCTAGACATTGTTTATGTATTTGGTAGACAACATAAAAAATCAATCAAGAGGGGAATTGGAATTCCTTATCTAATATATCCAAGATTGTTAAGCTATCACCTGAAATATGTTTTAAGATAAGAAAGTTTTGAACAGGGTGAAGCCCTTGAAATTAACAGTCTTTCAAACAAACTTTTACCCGCATGATGACCAAAAGTCAAGAAAGTGTGGGAGAAGAAAATATTTTGCAATACCAAAACATCAGTTGCTGATCCCACTGCTCCTAGTGACCACAGTGCACAACTCAACATTGTGGAACAGGCACCATAAATTTCCCCATAAACCACTTCCATTCCCATCCCCAAATCCAAAAGAAAAACCAAAAAGAAGGTATCTCTGGGGGGGTTGAGATGCCAGATATACCTACTGTAACACAAATGCCAAAAAAATCTGTTGTTACTTCCTCACAACAGATGCAATCATCTTAACCTATCCAAACTCCTCACTCATCCTCACAAAACGAGAGTGTTGTAAGCATAGGGGAACCAATCAATAGGGAGATAATTCACTTAAATATCTCTTCCCAAGCCCCTCTCCCAGGGATGCTTCTCTTTGTACTCCACGACCCACTGAAACAATCCCATCATCATTCCAAAAATTGCTTGATGCAATTGGTACAACTGACTTGCACATACCTAGTTCCTCTCAACAACAAATCACAGAGAGTACACTTCAACAAGTGACTAGGGCAAACTCAGAAATCATTGTTATCCAAGCAGAAGAGGCAACACCTCATGTATCTCGAGAGACACTGGCAGGTATTTCAAGTGGGGCAACTACTACAACTATAGAGACAACAGTCTCATAGTTAGACAATGGTTACATCATTAAGTGTAACGCCTCGCTTTTCGCAGCTTTCCAATTTTTTAGCAAGATTGTATCGTAATTCTATTTTTCGGAAACTTGTTTCCCTTGTAATCATATCTCGTTTTCAAATCATTGTAAATCCGAGACTTTGATCGTAATAAAATGAATCTTTTATACATTGTTTATACATGTCTATACATTAATACGTGCATTCGGTCGATACATGATTCATAATTCACTTAAACGTAAGTTTAACTCGTAAACATTGATCGTGTATTCGTAATTCTCAAATCTCCACACATTCAAATACTTGGTTATTCGATTTTAAGATTAAGTTATATGTTTTCACTTGATTATACCTAACCACAAATCAAACATACTTGTTATTTTTGATATGTCACCTACATGTATTTTTATAACACATTTTGGCACTTTAAAACATGTTTAATATGCACTTTAAACCTTGATAACCTATGAATAATACACCAAACATCATGTAACATATTATTTACATAAAGTGCATCTCAAATACACCTTTTATTACATTTAAACAACAAAAAAAAAGAATATAAAGGCTGAAAATCAGCCTTGCAATCAGCCCTTGTTTGGGTATGTTTTTGGGCTTGTTTCAAGTCCAATGACCCAGTAATTCTATTCAAAACCTAACCCACTTAAACCCTAATCCTTTTCCTATAAGTACCTCTTATATTCTAGCCATTTTTCCACTTTAAAAACCTCCAAACCTCCCAAAACACTCCAAGTTCGTAGCTGAATCCAATTTTCGGGCAGATTTGTACCTATAAACTAAAGTGAGCATCACTCACTCAATACTCAACGAAATTGCCCCATTCTTTTTCCTACATGCTTGGTTTTCCTTCGGGCATGATTCCATGGTCTCTCCTTAGAGAATTCAGACCTGGAAGTTCCCCGAAAAGGGCTCCAAACTTTCTGTTTTAATCAAAACTCTTTCAAAACTCATGTTTTCATCAAACAACCTTGTGTTCTTGGGCTCCAAATCAAAGTTATGATTAGTGAGACTAACCAAGGTTGTTAAACATTTAAATAAGAGTGTTTTAACACTCTAAACTTTCTGTTTTTGAACAGCTTTAAGCTCACAAGTGATGCCAAGTCAAGAACTTGTTGAAGGTGTGACTACAAGGTTAGCTTGGGCTATCCTAACTCTAAGTCCACACATCACTTGATGTTTTTCATCATTATCCCAAGTAGTTTGCTAGCTCTAAAGTGTCACAACCCCGTCTAGCCGTCAACGTGTGTCGATGTATGCTCCCCGGGTTGTAGTTCACTTGGTTACTGGGTATAGTGGTGACACACCCTACATTCTTGTCATTTACATTCTTGTTCATATTATTATTATTGTTAATCTTGTTCTAAGACCCTCCTTGTTGTCTATGACAACTCGTGTAGTGGTGAACCATATAATGAGGTTAAATGGATGTTCATCATCCTACCTCCATGCTTGACTTACTTGAATACTTAGAGGTACCAAAGTGGATGGTTCATCCTCCCACTTCCTACATGATCTTACTACTATGTATATACTATGGACTATAATATAATTCTAAAACCGAAACCTTGATAATGACTAAATAATCACCTATCAAGTTATTAAGTTTATCACTAAAGTACGTAGTTCCTTGTCACGATTCTAATAGGTCTCGAACCTATGAAACCATATAAACCCCTTTTCGGGTTGTCATAGTGTCAAGAAAAGTGCTATGTCTTAGTGAATATTTTCATACAGAATACTTTAATTCTCCTTTCTGTAATCTTGCTCGAATACTCCAAATCTACCGTTACACTCCTAACTAATACCTATGTTCTTCTTATAGAAGGACAAGGTGCCAAATTCTAATCATCACAACAAAGCTACCGGGATTACTTAAGTGAAACACTTAGCAAAACCGTGAGTACACTCGACCCATTTACCATTTTAAACCACTTCTGGGTTGTAACATGTTTACCTATCAAAATACATATATCACAAGCTCATGCTTCACATGCTCAATCCTTATACATGAATACTTGTTATGCTTAGATACATGCTTGATCATTAACTTAGCTAGCCCAACTTATCATATATAGCGCTATAGGAATAGCACGCCGCCCGTCGGGGTTATGTTAAGATATTCATTCTCAATTTAGTCTTGTTGCTTTTGTGACAAGGGAAGCTCGATCTCGTTAAAACTTTTTTGGAAACTCGGGGTTTGATCTAGTATTGCATGATTAGTATGAACTTTGCATGTGGATTCGAGTTACACTTTTATACTTATGCTATGTATGACCAAACTTGTGTACTCGCCTTTGCTTTTGCATTGAACTCATACTTTTAACATATTACAGGTTGATGAAGATTTTGCCATGATGATGCCCTAGATACACATTTAGACATTAGGTTAAAATGTTGTATTATTTTGTTGTTATGCTTATGTTGTACTTGTCTTTAAATTTCTAAATTGTTGTAATTGACTTAATGATTTAATTTGACAATGTTATCGTTGAATGAATGAAATATGGGTTTTGTTTAAATATTGTCGCTAATAGCGTTATGAAGTCTCTTGCAATCTCGTTTACGTCTCACTCTGATGTTTCTGCCATCGGTTGGGGTGTGACAGATTGGTATCAGAGCCATAACTGTAGGGAATTAGGTAGAAATGCCATGTTCGACCTAGTCTATAGTTTAAGTGTCCATTTTGACCATTCTTATATCATGCTTAATACTTTATTCTTCCTTATTGCTTCTTCCTTATCTTTTGATCTTAAAATTTACATAATGTCTTTCCTAAGACATTTTACACAATACACTTGAAGACTTGAAGACACTCATGATGCAAACGAGGCGATTTGCACCAAGATAGGCCCAATGACCTACAATTTTTGGTGAAATCCCTCATTCCGCGTATTCGATTTTTCACGAAGTTATACCATCAAGTTAGGAGTGATATCCACATCTTGATGGAAACTTCCATTTCATGCTCTAGTGGATCTTACAAACGAGTTGGAATATGCTCCTCGTTTAGTAAGAAACAACCACACTTAGGGTACGAAATCGTCAAGTTAGGGGTGAACCCGCACCTTGTCGATTAAGTCCCGTTCCTTGATTTTCGCTCTCGCCAAAGTTTTGATTTTCTAATCGATTAGAGACGTGTAGTAACTGGAAGGGTAAAATACTGTTAGTCACTTCTTGATGAGAGTATTTTACCTATAGGCCAAAGCACGTTTCTCTAATTCGAAACGATCTTCGATTTACTTTGGAAATATCGATATTTCTCTACCCGAAACAATCTCATGTTTTATTGAGCCAATCTTTTATGTATTCTCAATTTTTATGTGATTTTATACTTGTTACCTTATTCGTTTGAACCGTTACACATTTCGCACGTTTATCGCAATAAAAAACAATGCTAATCCTCGTGAACACACTAAATTTATACTCCTTATTCACATCCATACGTGATTATACATGCTATGCTAATGAATTCATGCAAACTTTGTGAACCATACTTGATGAACCCATGCAATCTTTTGTGAACCATGCTTGAACCTTATACATGCTTATTCTTGCACAACTTGTTTTTCCTATATTATGATCAAGTCTCATCCCCTTATCTTCTATGTTGAACCTCTAGATGAACTCCCCAATCTTGAACAAGAAGTCCAAGAGGTCAAAACAAGGGGTCCAATAGCAACAACAACAATGAGGACTCCATCTCCAAGCAAGAACTCATCGGTCTTGTCACCGGGCAAATGGCCGATCAAATGGCCCGTGTCATCCCTAATATTGTTAGCCAGCTTCAAACCATCAATACCGAGACACCCAAATCCTCTGCCGACTCTAAAACCGACAACCCAAAAACGTCCTTCCAATTCAAGCATTTCATGGTTTGTAAACCGGTAGAATTCACTGGCATGGACGGTGTCACCGCCATGATCAATTGGTTTGACGTGATGGAGCTTACTTTCCTTCAGGGCGGGTGCCCTGATGACCTTCAAACCCTTAACGCTTCCGGGGTCTTTTGCCAGAGAGCCTTCGAGTGGTGGACTACGGAACGTAACAAGCGTGGCAACGAAGCAGCTCATACTCTCACTTGGGATGAGCTCAAGCAGCTTATGAGAGATCAGTTCTGTCCTCCCCACGAGACCCAGAAACTCGAGAACGAATTCTGGAACCTCATGCAGCAAGGAAGCAACGCTGAAGGACTAATCGCTCGCTTTAAACAGTTGAGTATCGTCTGTCCTGGACAGGTGGATACGGTTCCGAAGGCAATAGCCAAGCTTATTCATTCGCTTTCGCCTGTGATCATGAATCACGTAGCCACCGCAAACCCTATAACCCTCAAAGAAGCCTTTAGCATAACCATCCAGCTTAACCACAACTGCATCCTTCAGGGAGCCCATGATAAGGTTCCTACGAAGCATGCGCATCAAGCCACCGCCAATACCACCACCACTACCGAGTCGCCTCCCCCTCAAGCCAAAAAGAACAACCTCAAGAACAAGAAGCAGAAGGCTTCAGTTCAAAACAACGCGGTTGTCACTCTGCCTACCCCTACACCTTTAAATGCAATCTCCTCCACCCAAAACAACGATCCACCCAAACGAAGCTACACCGGCTCTTGACATAGGTGTGATCGTTGCACCTACCACCATCTCCCTAATACCCTGTGTCGAAAGTGCGCCAACTATAACCCGGTGGGGCATCTTTCAAGCCAATGTCGCCAACCCCAAAGCAACCAAGCCATCGTCCCTAACCCAAAGCAAGCTCAACCCCAGTGTCAAAATGCTCCTGTGCGAGAATGTTACAAATGTGGCGATCCCAACCATCTCGCCAATGTCTGTCCTCTTCTCAACCAGCAGCATCAGCACTAGCAGCAGCAGCAGCCTGAGCCTGCAAAGGGGCGAGCTTTCATGCTTACTTCCGCTCAAGCCCAGAGCTCTAACGACGTCATCACTGGTACGTTCCTTGTGAACCATATTTATGCTACATGTCTATTTGATACTGGCGCCGATAGGAGTTTTGTGTCGCTAGAATTTGAACCCTTGCTTAAGTGCGAACGATCTAAAATGCCTAATCCTTTCACCGTCGAAGTCGCTAATGGTAAAACCATCTCCGTTGATTCCGTTCTTTCTGGTTACTCTTTAATTCTTAACGATCATTCGTTCTCCATTGACCTCATTCCCATGCAAATGGGTAGTTTCGACATCATAGTAGGCATGGATTGGCTTATGCGAGTTCATGCCAAAGTTGTTTGTTCTGAAAAATTTATTCGCCTCCCTCTTCCGCAAGGTGATTCTCTACACGTCTATGGCGAGAAGCCTTCTAAGGGTCTCAAGCTTATGTCGTGCATCAAAGCGACCAAGTACTTACGTAAGGAGTACTTTTCCTTTCTCGCCCATGTTGTGGAAAAGACAGACAAAGGTCCTAGCATAAGTGATGTTCCTGTCGTTTGTGAGTTTCCTTCTGTTTTCCCCGAGGATCTTCCTGGTCCTCTGCCTCCTCGAGCTGTCGATTTTCATATTGATCTTATCATTGGCGCAACTCCTTTTGCGAAAGCTTCCTACGTCTAGCACCCTCGGAGATGCAAGAACTATCAAGCCAACTTCAAGAGCTTCTTGATAAAGGATTTATACGCCCTAGTACTTCCCCTGTGGGGCGATCCCGTTCTCTTCATAAAAAAAAAGATGGATCATTTCGCATGTGTATTGACTATCGTGAGCTCAATAAGCTTACAATCAAAAACCGATACCCACTTCCTCGTATTGATGATCTCTTCGATCAATGGCAAGGCGCGAAGTGCTTTTCAAAGATTGATCTCCGTTCCGGTTATCATCAACTTCGGGTTTCCGAGGAAGATGTACCCAAAACCGCCTTTTGCACACGTTATGGACACTAAGAGTTCGTGGTCATGCCTTTTGGTTTGACCAACGCACCTGCAGTGTTTATGGATCTCATGAACCGCATGTGTAAGCCTTTTCTCGATCACTTCGTCATTGTATTCATCGACGATATCCTAATCTACTCCAAGACGAACGAAGAACATGGATGAAATTTGCGTCTCATTCTTCAGCTTTTGCAAACCGAACGTCTTTACGCCAAATTCTCCAAATGTGAATTTTGGCTAAAAGAGGTTCAATTCTTAGGTCACACCGTCAATAACTCGGTATTCATGTTGACCCTGCAAAGATAGAAGCTGTGAAGAATTGGATTGCACCTAAGTCGCCCTCTGAAATTCGTTCGTTTCTTGGCCTAGCTGGGTATTATCGTCGTTTCATCTCGAACTTCTCTAAGATTGCCGTTCCTTTGACTTCGTTGACTCAAAAATATAAACCTTTTGTTTGGGGTCCCGAACAAGAGGAATCTTTCCAAACGCTCAAGGACATGCTTTGTAATGCTCCTATCCTCACTCTCCCCGATGGGAACGATGATTTCGTCGTGTATTGCGATGCCTCTAACCGGGTCTTGGTTGCGTACTCATGCAACGAGACAAAGTAATCGCTTACGCGACGAGACAACTCAAAATTCATGAGAAAAACTATACTACTCACGACCTTGAACTTGGTGCAGTTGTCTTTGCATTAAAGATTTGGCGACACTACCTTTATTGTACAAAGTGTACGGTCTTCACCGACCAGAAGAGCCTCCAACATATCTTTGTTCAAAAGGAACTCAACATGCGTCAACGTCGTTGGGTAGAATTGTTAAACGACTACGACTGTGATATTCGCTACCACCCTGGCAAAGCGAATGTTGTGGCCGATGCACTTAGTCGTAAAACTCATGTTAAGAGTGTTCGTTGCTAAAATCGTGGGAAAACTCACCGAGTTGATTCGACAAGCACAATTTACCGTCATTAACGAGGGTACCCTCGATAGTGAATTGAATTGTGGAGTCGAAAACCCGCTCGAAGCTAAACCTGATGGTATTCTTTACTACCATAATCATATTTGGATTCCCGATTGTCTCAATCTTCAGACTACTTTGATGAATGAAGCCTGTAAATCCCGATACTTCGTCCATCCTGGAGCTGATAAGATTTACCACGATTTGCGTGCATCCTATTGGTGGCCTGGGATGAAACGTGATATCGCTCTTTACGTATTCAAATGCCTTACGTGTTCCAAAGTGAAGGCAGAACATCAACGTCCCTCTGGTTTGCTCGAACAACCAGAAATTCCTGTCTGGAAATGGGAGAGCATAGCCATGGATTTCATCACGAAAGTGCCTCGTACTCGTCTGGTCATGACATCATTTGGGTTATCATCGATCGTCTGACCAAATCCGCGCATTTCCTCGCCATTCGTGAAGATTATAAAGTCGAGAAATTGGCTCGTATCTACATGGATGAAATCATTAGCCGTCATGGTTCTCCTCTTGATATTATCTCGGATCGCGATGCTCGTTTCACCTCTCGTCTTTGGAAAACTTTTCAATCCGCCCTTGGCACTCAGCTTAATCTTAGCACCGCTTTTCATCCTCAGTTTGATGGTTAAACCAAGCGTACTATCCAAACCTTACAGGATATGCTTCGGTCATGCGTAATCGATTTTGGTGGCAATTGGGATTCGCACTTACCCTTGGTTGAATTCTCGTACAACAATAGTTATCACACTAGCATTCAAATGGCTCCATTTGAAGCATTGTATGGTCGTAAGTGCTGTTCTCCTATTTGTTGGCACGAGATTGGAGACGTACAAATCACTGGTCCCGAGCTAATACAAGAGAAAACTGACAAGATCTTACAAATACGTGATAATCTCCTCAAAGCAGGAAGCCGACAAAAGAGCTACGCTGACAAAAGACGCAAGCTCTTGGAATTTAATGTGGGTGATCATGTACTTCTCAAGGTATCCCCTTGGAAAGGCGTTATCCGTTTTGGTAAGAAAGGCAAACTCGCTTCTCGTTACTAGGTCCTTTCAAGATCTTGGAAAGGATTGCAAGGTAGCATATCGACTGGACCTACATCAAACGCTCAACAATGTTCATTCCGTTTTTCATGTTTCAAATCTCAAGTTGGAGAGAGTCACCAAGTTGGTGTCATCAGTTTAAAAATCAAAGAAATGATGAAGACTTTGGTACAAAACTCTAGAACTCTACCATCAAACACATACATTGCAAAAGATATGTGGGCACATGTTTAACCATATCTTCACCTTCAAAAGCAAGTCGCAGAAGAAAAAGAAATCATGCAAGTAGAGTTGATAAGAAAAATGGCAGATGGCAAGTACAAAGATACACAGGTAGAGGTTAAAGCTATCAAAGACTTTGTCCTTGAAAACACTGGTAAAGCTCTTACTCTCCCTAAATATGAAGATGATGCCAAAAAGGGGGAGGAAGAATGCATGAGAAAGCTCCCACCTTTGGTCAAAAAGGCTGGAAAAAGGCATGACATTGCTGCACTAAAAAAGGCAAGACAATAAGAAATTGCTAAAGTAGTGGAGAAAAAAGAAGAGGGATACAAGGGAAACTAACATGCAGATAACAGTGCAAGAGATCATTGAAAGGAAGAAGATCCAATATAATTAAGGTTCTGCAACAGATGTTCCAGAAAGCACTACGACAACAACTATCCTAACCACTGTCACATCTATCCAAACACCCACCACTCAAACCACCGCTCCCATTGCCCAAACATTTGTTGCTACTACAAGCCAACAACTATCCTAACCACTGTCACATCTATCCAAACATCCACCACTCAAACCACTGCTCCCATTGCCCAAACATTTGTTTACACTACTACTAACACAAAAGCCCCTAAAGGAATCCTCAAAAGAAAACCAACAACACAACCTCCACAACCACCATCAAAAACACCCACTCTTCAAACCAGATTCAGGAGAACAAAATTCATTATCCAATATGATGATGAAACTCCTGATGCATCTCCTATCAAAACCAAAACCACCACAACAATATCCACCACATCTGAACCATCCACTACCACAACCACAACACTCACCATTACATCACCACTGAAGAAACAATAGAACTATCAGATAGGAATCTAGATAGAGCTAGGGTTTTAGTCTCTACATAAATGGGTTAACCCTTCGATTCGTTTCCTACTGACGATGTTTGCAATGAGATTTCCGACAATACCTATACCTGCAAAACAGAACGCCGTCAGCCTCGTCACGGGGAGAAGGGGGTTCTCTCCGTGACCACCCTCTGGCGTGAGAATAAGTATTGGTAGTCGAAAATAGTTTTAGTGAAGTAAGAGAGAGAGTAAGTGAGAGTGAATACCTTTTCCTTGTCACCAAGATACTTATTTATAGTCGGATTTAGGCGCCAAAATAGAGAGAGAGTTTTCACGGTGTCAAGATCTACCGTTAATTCATCAACTTGTTCATCAAATTACACGGATCGTGGTAAGACCAATGATTGGGGAATTGCCACGTGGCTGGCGATGATGACCTCGTGTATTCAACTAAATCGTGCCATCATCGTGACCCTCGAGAGCGTACCAGATCACGCCACGTGTAATTTTGTTGTAAGCGTTTGTATCTCTGCACGATTGTGCATTAATAGCTTCTAGAAGATATACAGCTGCAATCCACTTATTGTTTGCCACGTGTATTTTCTGTTGTAACAGAAAAGATTCTTTTTGTTTCTGAGCTTTTATCTCGTGCACAGGTGCCATCTAGTCAAGGAAAATTTTCAAGTTTAACTATTTCTTTGTGCAAGTCTGCGCAAGGTAGTTAAATAATCTTTTTCCTCCTTAGATGACCGGCGCAGAGATATATGATATCCTTCTGTGGTACTGTAATCTACGGAAGGTTTTTGAGTAATATGATTACTCAGGAAAATCATTCAGGGTTAACTATTTTCCTTGCGCGAGCCCGTGCAAGGTAGTTAAATGATTCTTTCCCTTTTTAGGTGACTGGCGCAAGGTTTTATGAAGCCTTTCTTTTGTACCATAGTCTGCGCAAGGATCACTTAGTAGATAGGAAAAATGGGGTTGGTCTCTTACTTGGCGCAAGGATTTGGGACTGTACCCCTTCAATCACCCACTACCATACTTGACCCATTAGAGTTAGAAAATGTATCAAAAGAGATACAATCTTTCTACTCGACAACTGACATTAGCCAACTTACCTTTCCATCCCTCAAAAGATATTCAAAGCCTAAAAATGTTCAAGAGTACCTAGAACTAAAGATCAAGCAGGCTGAAAGAATAGTTGCTTATAAAAGCAAGGGCAACAGTGATAAGGAGGCTCAACAAATCATGTCTGTAGAATTCACAAAAGTGAAAAGACTTGAAGACTTTGCAGAATATGTCAGTCGAAAGGCTTCTCAAGGACAAATAAACGACCCTGACCTAAAAAAGGAACTAAAGGAAGATTATCTGGATTTTATAATGAAAAATAATCCATATAGAGCCACAGGAGCTCAATTCCCTGGTTGGACTATAGAATCCCTCCTGGAAGAAATTACAAGGATTGAGATGTTAAAACTCAATCCAGACATCAAGCCCACTCCTTCCAACTGGACTAGAGGAAGAAAACCTGTTGGTCAAAAAGCAGTTGAATTAAGAAGAATGAAAGACGAAATTGTGGCAAGAAAATTTGGATCAATGCAATCCATGGTCAGATGGGATGAGCCAATAATCAAAGTGAGCTACAAGAAATTAGAAGCATTATGAGCTATAGATCCCACAGTCCCCAAAAAGCTTAATTATGAAAACTTACTTGACTGCTCACTGGTTAAACCTTCTGAACTTCCATCTGTAAAGGCAGTCTGCTCAATGGTTAGAAGCCACCTCAAAAGACAAAAGGAGATGTCTGCAGAAGATTTACAAAGATATGAAGATGAGATCAGAAAGCCAGCGATTAGAAATGAACTTATGTTTAGGCAAGTCATGGGAAAGCATATTCCCTCACCTCTTCCAATAAAATATGTCCCAGTAAATCCATCAGCCTTTAAAATTTAAAATGGTTCTCAGATAAAGCAAGCCATAAATTGACAATAGTCAGGGAAAATGGACAAGTGAAAAAGACTTTAATGAATACTGTGATGAGCCTAAAAATTGAAGATCCACTAGATCTTCCACTCGAAAGGGATGCTAATGACTTACTTTCTGAAAGATTTGAGAAGTAATTTAAAGCCAAAATCATAGATAAGTTGAAGAGGAATAAAATTGATCAAATAACCATCTATTTTGGCATCATCTGTTTTAGGGGAGATTGTTGGACCTACAAAAGAACAGATGATATTCAAAAGCCAAAACGTTATCATGTGATCAAGAAATAAACAGAAGCTTGGAGCAAATTCTCCCCAAAGATAGTGAATCTTAAACATCTAAATTAGAGCATCTGTTGAAGACAAGCAAACATATGATCAAAGCCTTGGAACCACTATTCAAGAAGAGAGAAGGTTTGTTGAAGCCTAAAGTCTGTTTTAAGCAAAGGTCCGATGAAGAAGACCAAACAACTGTCTGACCAAACAAATGTTTGGAACAAAGCAACAGAGGATAGTCCAAACAAATGTTTCCCAATGCAATAGTACTTGTTTTGTATCAGTGTTTAGTATAGTTAGATCTGATGTTAGATTTGCAAAGATGTTTGCAACATCTGTGGAATCTTTTCTGTTAGGAATGTTAGATGTCACTATCAGGTGATGTTAGCCAATCACAAGCAGAGCTTTCATACTTAGTATAAATAGATCTCACCTGTTAGGGATCTATTTATCACTACACATTATTTCTTTCGTATGAACAGTCTTTCTTATAGTGATCAATCTGAGGGGGAGTATGTAACATTAACACTCTGTAAAACATTTGAATCATTGTGATTAATGAAAAATAATTGTTGATATTGATTTCTCGTTTGTGATTACTTACCTTTATTAAAATACAAAATTTTTTTGAGCTTAAGTGTTAGTTTTTCACAAACCTTGTAAACTTTAACTTATCATTTTCTCGCCAGGAAACTCATATTTATTTTTTGTCTTCTTTTTGTCCTTTTTTCAACATTTTCATTTTTGGTAGAATTCACTCCCCCTAAAATTCTAAAAGTAAATTAAGTTTTAAAAACATCCTTTTGGATTTTCTCAAGAAAAATATTTACAAAAATGATTCCTGATATGGATTTTCCCTTTTACCCTTGTTTTACCTCAATGCCGTTTAACAATATTAATTAATCAAAAGATGATTTATTATAAGCTTTGGCATATGTGTCGGCATGCTGGTAGTCGGTGTCGACACAAACAACATCGATGAGTTTTTTTTTGAGAAACAATCACGTATGAGGTGATATTTGGTGTCAATGCGTTTGTGGTCATGGAGTGTTACACCAAATTCTAATAATCTGTAAAGCAGCTTATATCGACAAAGATAGGAGAGATTAGGAATTCAAAACCGTAATTCCACAGCTACTTCGTGCATTGCCAGGTGGTTTATTGCTCTCCCAAACTGGATATCCACCCGTTGTGGATTTCAAATCGATTTTGCAGCTACCATAAACGGAGTCACTATAATCGATCAAATGGAAGTCAATATCATTAGGGTACCATAGACCGGTGTCTTGAAAACCCTTCAAATAACTGAAAACATTATTTGCAGCAACAAGATGAGAAACTTTCGGGTCCGATGGTAACGAGCAAGATATGTAGGAAAAGCTTGTACAGAACATAATTTGTCAGTCCAAAGATGAGGTCTTCCACATACTCCTACACCAGCAAAGGTCTTCATCTATCTCCTTGAGAAGTAGAGTGCAGTTGATCAATCCACGCCTAGGAATCCGCAAACCTGGGTGATTGTTCAACATACACTTTTTCTTTTAATCACACCGTGGATAAATACACACTACATATCCATCTAGTAGTTTTTAAACTTCTTGTAAGAACTATAAGCCATGAAGATTTGAAAGGCTTCAAGACGTGCTGCAGGTGTGTACATTTCATTGGAGTCCATCCTCTGAACCCAATTAAAGCCTTGAACAACCGTTGTTGTACATGATTTTTCTTATCAAAGTCTTCAAATTCACTCGCCGTTATACTTTCACCGGATATCTCTTCTTTTTCTCTCCAACTAAGGAAACATATCCTCCTTGATATAACAATGTATTGGAGCCTCATGTCACCGATCATGTGCATGGATGCTCCACTATCAACAATCCTACGACTATCAATTGTTCCTCCTGGAACATCTTGCATATTCACTAACAACCATTGGAGACGAGGACCCAAGCCTTTGTGGACTTGGGCCATTCGTCATGATCGTGAAATGTGATTTCAATTTCCTGACAATTAGGAAATGACTAAGCTTCCCATGAAACAGTTACCAATATTGGTATCCAATCTATTTTGTTTTCCATATTTAACATTGGTTTTAACACACTGTGTTTGGATAACTTCAGGTTTTTAATCCCTTTCAGTTTCTTATTGTTGTTTCTTTCTCTGTTTCATTTATCTTTCTTTTACAAGATGAGGGTCTTTTTTAGGTGAAACACATCATGAACAATAATTGTTTCAATAGGATAAGTCCACATGTCCCTTGAGTTTGTTGAGATATGGACAGTTCTTGTCAATATGTCCACACTTATTGCACTCAAAGCATGATCTCTGCGATGATGATAGCTTGAAGATGAACTTTGTGATCTCGAGGTATTAGGTCCTGAATCACAAGGATTTGGGTGTTGTGTGAAATTTTTTTGATTATTTATTTTCAAAATCCGGATTTGTTTAAAAAACTCCGTGTTGGACTTGATTTCAAACGTTTCAATTTTATCCGTACCTCTAGATTTTACGAAATTCACATTCCGAACCTTTTTCGAGTTCTGAATTCTTTTGCTCCTTTCTTTCTAGTTTAGAAAGATTTTGCTTTTGTTGACTGTTTTGAACCGGAAATGTTTGATTTCCAAATTGTTTTCTAACTTCAGCTTTTAGGATAGGAGCACACTAAGTTACCATAAATCTTGTGCTCGACTTACCTAGAAACTTACTAGTTGAATCAAGGATGGATTAAGGTTTTTGATTAGAAAATATTTGTTTGAATACATTTTGTTAGAATCAGTCAATGTGTAAAGCAACTTCACACTTTCAAAAGTTTCAACAGGAGCTTCAGTAGGCTTGATCGGAGCAGTCACACATGGTTTTACTGGAGGATCACATAGAATGTAATTCTCAAAAGGGATGTTTTCCTCTTTAGTCATAGTGTTTAATTGCCCTGGCTTATCTTCATTCGACTCATCATTTGAACGGTTGGAGAATACTGATTGTTCACAGATGTTGAATCCTTGACTTCTACCGACTAACTTTGACCGGGAGATGTACACTTCTGAAAACCTAGACCAATTGCAAACTCAGCAGGGTCTAGACAGACGAAAGTCTCAAATTGTGGCATGTCCTCGTCATCAAGGGAAACTTGGTGTAGTTGTGTCTTATTGGTGGAGGACAAGCTTGATACCCAATGCTTTTTTCATCCCCCTTTCTCTTCTGGGTATCAATGATGTGATCTAGAACATATCGTGTATCGTGAGTCGGAATAACTGTCCAACTTCTACTTTATACTTTCATAATCACATCGTGTAAGGGCTAACTCTTTCTTTGTTTCGTCAATGATATTAATTTAGTTATTAATACCAATTTGCTTGAATAAAATCATTTTCTAGAGTTCAGAAACATCTTTTCTTAAGGTTTGAATTGTGGTTTTAAACTCTTTCTCATTTTTCTTTAATAACATGTTAGCCTCAGTACACTTGGCAAGATCGACAATCAAACTCGGATTGTACTCTTCATGAGTTTAAATTTAGCGTCTAAGTCCAGCATCTATGACATTTAACAGGCTCAGGTATATCGACACATACCTAACTAGATTGGCCATCCCAAAGAGTATAGAACTTCTTATTAGAAGAAGAAGATCCATCTTCAGAGAAAAACTTGAAGACTTCATTAGATGTACCAACTACTTTCTTCACAGGCATTGACTTTTAACTCTTAATGATTCAGCTTCAACCAATAATGCCTCTCCCTCAACATTAATAACCTCCCTCGGCAATGCTTTAGATCCATCTTCACGTGTATTTGAAACATCTTCATCCGAGCTCCCATTGTACCAAAAACTGTCATCATCTACAAAGGATTCACCATCACTGACATTCTTGACACTTTTGGCATAAAACACAGTTCTTGTTTGACTATCATTTCCCAAATGAGCAGTCCAATCACAACCAACAGACTGTCACACCCGGACCCGCAGCGGATTAGGTGCCCTGGGCATGATTGTTGCTCATAGCTCATGACACCAATTAAAGGTTTAATATTATTAAGATTCAAATTTAATAAATGTCCCAAAACCAAAATACTTTCAACTTGTCCAAACAAAACATGACAAAACAAATAATCCATTTATTTCTGGCAATCATCCCTACGTGGCATCATCATCTTCAAACCAGTTCACATGTATCATGTGTAAAAATTGGTTTTTTTGGGTTAACATAAGTTGGTGAGAAAATATAAAAGTTTCACGTGAAAACTATTTTTGTTTATTTGTTTTAGAAATTAAATATTAACATGCAAGTCAACGATAATTAAGTGATAAAATACATAAAACAAGTAAATAAAACGATAACCAACAAGCAAACACGAACAAGTAAACTAAATGTAATGAACATTGAATGTGAGACTCTAACCCACCAACGAGCGAATCTAAATGTGGTGGAAATACTAGACTACAACCCATGGTCGTGGGGATTCTAGTCAGCCGATGGATCCATCTGAATACTGGTTAGCAACAATGGTTAGTATGACAAATAATAACAAATCACGACAACACATAATTACATTTTGAACTTTGCATGTATTTGAATAATGAACTCAAAATATTGAAAATGCACATAATTACATTAGGAACGGTTTACTCACGAATTGCGTTTTGCGATTCCTTGAATTAAGCGCAAAATAAAAAGAGAATCCCCAAAGGATGAGAACTACCCTAAGAATAAGGAATACACATGTCACACCCTGACCCGCAGCGGAAATGGTAGTCGGGGCATGATTGGGTTATCATCAAAGCTCATGACATTTACTAATAGGTTTCATATTTATTTTTACAATAAAAAAAATTCAATGAACATACAAACACCACATGTTCTAAACACAACATTCAAGAACTCTTTATTTTTCTTCTAAGGCAATTCCCTATGTGTTCCTTACTTCAACCTATCCACCTGTATCATGTGTAAAAATAGCGTTTTGGCTCAACAAAAGTTGGCGAGTGAATCTTATTTAAACATTTGAAAGAATTATTTATATTTGTTATTAAATAAAAATGTGCATAAACCAAATATGAGTATACGCTTATGTAAATCTAGCCACAACCCACATAATATCAATTAATGCACACACAAGCATGACATATGATGAACAATGAGATCAAGGCTCAATCAAACGAAGCCGATCTAATGAGGCGCCTGATGCTCAACCCGTCTCCAACGAGGAACTGATGGGCCTAATGAATGATTTGCACGCAACTTGACAAAAATGTAAACACGCAATACAACAACTAACATTTACATCACACGTTAGATCATATAATGGTAATAGCACAAGTGTTTGAATAAACGAAATATCTGAAACGACACATGATACACCCCAAAACATGAATAAAAATGGGAATTTGTAAGAATTCACTCACAGTGGGTGCGTTCCTTGATGATAATAAATGCGCACGAATGGAGGATTCGATCGACGAACGAATACTAACCTAAAATAATAATACAATAATATTCGATTAATATACCAATTAATATTTTTACTTGAGCATTTTTGTTAAGTTAATTTTTGGTAGTTTTTATACCTTTGAACTTGTATTGCTAAGTATTTATTTAATTAATCTTTATTGATAAGGTGTATAGGTAATTTAAATTATTTAAATGAAAAAAAAAAATAAAGTAAAAAAAATATTAATAAAAAATCTGTCAGGCCTGACAGTAAGGGGGTCTGACGGTTTTAATAGAATTTTAGGCGCGCGTGTTGGGACTCGAACTCTAGACCTTCCGCTTACGTGCACGCAACTCTTCCAACTGAGCTACGTGTCTAACCCGGTAATATTCTGATTTTTGATATACTTATACACACTTTAGCTTCATTCAGAAATTAATTAATTTAAAAAGGTTTTAAAATCAATTAACCGGTGTGCATACTGAGGGTCTCGAACCCGTGACCTCAACTTGGTTTGCACCCAGCCCATCCAACTGGGCTGGGTGTCTAACCCGTATATAATGGAATTTATATTATACTTAACAACTACTTGTGATAGCGTATGAAATTTTTAAAAAAATACCGGTTTTTAAACAACATAGGTTTTATACAAAACTCGAACTCGGGACTTGCTAGATGAATGTGCACACAGTCCACCACTGGACTGTGTGTCTAACCCGTTTAAAATTCTGATTTTAATTATATATATAAACTGTTTAGTCTTCATCTTCTTCATCGAAATAACCCAGAACATTAACCCAAATTTTGAAATCTTGTATATGTTTAACTACCATTCTGATTTACGATTAGTATGAATATACGAATTAAATACAGAGAAAAATGAGACAAGAAGTAAAGGATTGTTACCCACGAGGAAAACATTCGGTTTTCCGGCGATAATTCCGACGACTGAATTTTTCCGATAAAACAGCGAGCTTGAGCAGGGATTGGAGTAGGGGAGTTCGGGAGCAGTTTTGAATGTGAGCGAATTGGATCTGACTTTCAATAGGTATTTATAGGCTGGGTTGAGTGGGTTTTGATTTAAAATTTGAAACCGATTTTTTTCTTTGATTGATGATTGGCATAAATTAGATGTTGATTGACAGCTATGATCGATCAATTGGAGATTGGAAACGGATGATTAGTGATTTACCACTGATTTAGCGAGCGGTTACAGCCAACTGATGTTTTGAACTTGCAGGTTTGAGCGGATCCTAGGTATAAGGTTCAAATGTTTTCAGCTTTAACACAAGCGTGTGTGCAGTGTAGTGGTGCGTTGAGCGTTTGTTGTGGGTAGAGACCCGGGTTCGATCCCGCGGTCTTCTCCTTTTGATGTTTTATTTTATTTTATTTATTTATTTATTTACATTATTATTTAGCTTTATTACCTTATTTATTATTAAATAGTAATATTAATATAGTAAATTTAAAAACTCCCATCATTAAGGTGCAAATATATCATACGTATACTCGAATTACAAAACGGAGCGGGTTTTGGAAACCCGTTTTGCACGAACGTTACAGTATCCACTACTTTTAGAAATTTCGTCCCGAAATTTAGGTAGAAGTTGAAATAGGGAAAAGATGCGGGTATTCTTCACGTATTGAGTCTTCGCGTTCCCAAGTAAAACTCAGGTTTTCGTGTTGACTCTCCAATGTACTCTGACTGATATCTGAATATCTTTTAACATAAAAAGGGAGGTGTGATTTTTGGATTTTGGTTGAGGCGGTAGCGTTCCTAGTAAGGGTTGATTACCCTGCTACAGGAATCGCTTTTTGTTGCCTAAGATGAGAAGCGTTGGTACACAGAGTTGATTGACTGGATATGATCCCATGCATAAGAGTTTTGAGGGAATTGATGCGTTGAAAGGATAGAGTTATATCAAAACAAAAACTTCAACCATGACATTATTAAAAAAAAAACTATACGGAACTTCTCATAACCGTCTGACAATGCTTTTGATCCTTTGACAAGAATACTTATATATAGGAAGTACCAGCGGCGTATCCACCATATTCTTGTCAAATTTTCATTGGCTTTGTCAGTAAGTTATGATTAGTTCTATGTGACCATAAAATCTACAAAACATAAACAAACACAACAGCCATCGTTTGAGTCTCAAATCTGAAAGAATACATTACTGAATGACGACGGTACCTCTCTCGTTTGTTATGATGAAGGGGTCAGTCTATGAAAAAGTGAGACACGACCGAACTTCTTTAAATGATGAGAACAAGGTGCCTCGTGATGTATATTGATATGAAAATTAAATCAATGAGTAAAGGTATGAAATAAAACAGTAATATCAATTGGCATTAAAATTCTTGATTACATAAATTCCCAATTTAAAGCAGGGATACACAAAGGTTGAGAAAACATTAAGAACTAGACAGTTGGAGTTGAGTCTTGACTCTTGGTGATGGAAGACTAGTTACGTTGTTCGTTTGCGTTGTTATTATCTTCAATTGGATTGGAGTTGATGTTGTAAGCTCTTCCTCTCGCTGGTGGTGGAGCTGGGTTTGCTTGATTTGCTTGGTTAACTGGGTTTGTTTGACCTTGGGCGTTTATGATGTTAACCAATCGAGGGCACGTGTTTCTAAAATGGGTAGGGTCCCCACAATTAAAGCAAGCTTGAACATGTGGAACCATGGGGTATTGGGGTTGTTGATATGATTGGATCATGTTTTGGGTAGGGGTGAAGCTTGGTTTTGAGGGGTACGACAAGTTTTGCTCAAATGACCATAACGCCCACAATTAGCACACAGTCGACAAGGTATGGTAGATGGATGGTGATAAAAACAGGTGTTGCATTGAGGGTGAGGTCCAATGTAAGGTTTCTGATTTGGGTAAGTAGTGTTGGGTGCTACTTGAGTGATTGGGATAGCTTGGAGGGGTACGACTTGTGGAGCTGGTTGATTGCCTTGGGTGACAGCGAAATTTTGCCCATCTCGTTTTCTCTTAGAAGTGGGTTGAGAAGAGGATTCGGTCTGGGTTGAGTTTGAGGTTTCGTTTGATGCTTCATCCTTCTTCTTCTCCTTCTTGAAGTCTTCATTCCGTATGTGGTTTTCGGTGAGCTCTGTAGCTAACTCCATTGCTGCTTCCCAAGTTGCAGGTGTGGTACTTATTACAGGTTCTTGAATTTTTGAAGGAAGACCTCGAATGTAGTGCTCGATCAAACGGTAGAGGGGAGTGAACAAGTTGGGGACCATCTGATTCAACTCAAGGAATCTCTTGTTGCATATGGTGTGGTCGCCCTCCTTTTGTTTCAAAGAGTAGAACTCATCTTCTAATTTCTTGATTTCGCTTCTTGGACAGAAACGTCTTGTCATGATCTCCCTCAACTCTTCCCAAGTCAAAGTCATAGCATCCTCAACACATCGCTAGCCCTTCTCTGTATTCCACCATGTAAGTGCTACTCCGAACAAACGACCTGTAGCATATCGCAACTTTCGATCATCGGGGCATTCGCAATTGAGAAAAGTGTTTTCCATCTCCTCAAACCAATGGAGGAGAGCGTGACACCTTCAGTCCCTTCGTATTTTGGAGGATCGCAGGATTTGAAATGCTTGAAGGTGCATTTAGTGGTGTTGAGAGGAGGGTTGGTGACATTTTGTCCTTCTAGATTGGTTGGGGTGATAGGATTGGCGACAAGGGCTTGTTGGACTTGAACTACGATGTTGGGTATTACGGCGGCCATTTGTTGAGCGACTTGGGCAGCCATGTGCTCGCGGGATTTTCTTGATCTCATACCTCTACGAGAGTGACTAGAAGACATCTACAGGGAATACGTATCGAGAGTATGAGTTTGACGTTTTAGGTGTCATGTGTCGTATTTAGAAATGACATTTACAAAACAAATGAAGAAAATTAATTTGCTACATCCATAGGATGTCTTGGGCTTTGCTCATATTTGGGCCTCCATATGTCCCCATACTTGGCCTTGGTGGTCATGTGGGCTCCCATACTGGGCTCTGGTAGTGTTCACATTGGTGTTGGCCTGTTAACACTTGTTCCACCCGAATGAAAATCGTAAAACATGACTGCAAAGTATAAGGTCGGAGGGTGTCCTTGTATGGACACAATGACAACTCAAAGTGGGGTTAGTTCGAACGACATTTGGTGTGGCATGCTTTGGCCTAATAGGTCCTTCGTACTCTCATCGTTAGTCCCCAGGTAGGCAAACTAGTCCGTTATATTGGATTTATACGAATGCCAACCTAGACATGACGTTTCGACTACCGGTACTTGTAACCTTCTAGTTACTACATGCCCGTCGTAGAACTCACTTTGATGAGATTGAAAAACGAACAACACCATAAAATCTTGAATAAAGAAATATGAGAATGCTTTAAATATGTGAGAATTGATACGTGCGTGATGAATGTATATGTAAACATGTTATGTTTGACAATATTTATAACTGATTAAGTATCACAGAAAATGATAGTGAAAGTGCTTGCATGCATTTTATGGAAAATATGAAACAAATAAACATCATAAGTTTGCATGTAACCACATAAGCAATTAAAAATCTAATCGACTATAGTATAGGCTCTAAGGGACTAATAACCTATCCTATATCCCTATAGTCAAAAGCTCTGATACCAATCTGTCACACCCTGACCCGCAACAGAAATGGTAGTCGGGGCATGATTGGGTTATCACCAAAGCTCATGACATTTACTAATAGGTTTCATATTTATAATTTACAATAAAAAAAACAAATTTCAATGAACATACAAACACCACATGTTCTAAACACAACATTCAAGAACTCTTTATTTTTCTTCTAAGGCAATTCCCTATGTGTTCCTTGCTTCAACCTGACCACCTGTATCATGTGTAAAAATAGGGTTTTGGGTCAACAAAAGTTGGCGAGTGAATCTTATTTAAACATTTGAAGGAATTATTTATATTGGTTATTAAATAAAAATGTGCATAAACCAAATATGAGTATATGCATATGTAAATCTAGCCACAACCCACATAATATCAATTAATGCACACACAAGCATGACATATGATGAACAATGAGATCAAGGCTCAATCAAACGGAGCCGATCTAATGAGGCGCCTGATGCTCAACCCGTCTCCAACGAGGAACTGATGGGCCTAATGAATGATTTGCACGCAACTTGACAAAAATGTAAACACGCAATACAACAACTAACATTTACATCACACCTTAGATCATATAATGGTAATAG
The DNA here is from genome assembly GCA_947069175.1 of Scalesia atractyloides. Classification (NCBI taxonomy): domain Eukaryota; kingdom Viridiplantae; phylum Streptophyta; class Magnoliopsida; order Asterales; family Asteraceae; genus Scalesia; species Scalesia atractyloides. The sequence continues at coordinate 44,125,511 of CAMTDV010000019.1, read as the reverse complement.
CACAAGTGTTTGAATAACGAAATATATGAAACGACACATGATACACCCCAAAACATGAATAAAAATGGGAATTTGTAAGAATTCACTCACAGTGGGTGCGTTCCTTGATGATAATAAATGCGCACGAATGGAGGATTCGATCGACGAACGAATACTAACCTAAAATAATAATACAATAATATTCGATTAATATTTTTACTTGAGCATTTTTGTTAGGTTAATTTTTGGTAGTTTTTATACCTTTGAACTTGTATTGCTAAGTAGTTATTTAATTAATCTTTATTGGTAAGGTGTATAGGTAATTTAAATTATTTAAATGAAAATAAAATAAAACAAGTAAAAAAATATTAATAAAAAATCTGTCAGGCCTGACAGTAAGGGGGTCTGACCGGTTTTAATAGAATTTTAGGCGCGCGTGTTGGGACTCGAACTCTAGACCTTCCGCTTACGTGCACGCAGCTCTTCCAACTGAGCTACGTGTCTAACCCGGTAATATTCTGATTTTTGATATACTTATACACACTTTAGCTTCATTCAGAAATTAATTAATTTAAAAAGGTTTTAAAATCAATTTACCGGTGTGCATACTGAGGGTCTCGAACCCGTGACCTCAACTTGGTTTGCACCCAGCCCATCCAACTGGGCTGGGTGTCTAACCCGTATATAATGGAATTTATATTATACTTAACAACTACTTGTGATAGCGTATGGAATTTAAAAAAAAATACCCGTTTTTAAACAACATAGGTTTTATACAAAACTCAAACTCGGGACTTGCTAGATGAATGTGCACACAGTCCACCACTGAACTGTGTGTCTAACCCGTTTAAAATTCTGATTTTAATTATATATATAAACTGTTTAGTCTTCATCTTCTTCATCGAAATAACCCAGAACATTAACCCAAATTTTGAAATCTTGTATATGTTTAACTACCATTCTGATTTACGATTAGTATGAATATACGAATTAAATACAGAGAAAAATGAGACAAGAAGTAAAGGATTGTTACCCACGACGAAAACATTCGGTTTTCCGGCGATAATTCCGACGACTGAATTTTTCCGATAAAACAGCGAGCTTGAGCAGGGATTGGAGTAGGGGAGTTCGGGAGCAGTTTTGAATGTGAGCGAATTGGATCTGACTTTCAATAGGTATTTATAGGCTGGGTTGAGTGGGTTTTGATTTAAAATTTGAAACCGATTTTTTTTTCTTTGATTGATGATTGGCATAAATTAGATGTTGATTGACAGCTATGATCGATCAATTGGAGATTGGAAGCGGATGATTAGTGATTTACCACTGATTTAGCGGGCGGTTACAACCAACTGATGTTTTGAACTTGCAGGTTTGAGCGGATCCTCGGTATAAGGTTCAAATGTTTTCAGCTTTAACACAAGCGTGTGTGCAGTGTAGTGGTGCGTTGATCGTTTGTTGTGGGTAGAGACCCGGGTTCGATCCCGCGATCTTCTCCTTTTGATGTTTTATTTTATTTATTTATTTACATTATTAATTTAGCTTCATTACCTTATTTATTATTAAATAGTAATATTAATATAGTAAATTTAAAAAATCCCATCATTAAGGTGCAACGAATATCATACGTATACTCGAATTACAAAACGGAGCGGGTTTTGGAAACCCGTTTTGCACAAACGTTACAACACAAACTAAATATATTATAAATAAATCACAACTAATTTTATTGATTAACTAGTTATTTTTAAATGTTATTATTCGTAAGGTACGTCTTGTGTCACTATAGTTTCCCAGAAACTGAAAGATCTGAGTGAGATAGGAGATACATCACCTCTTGGAAGGTTAGGAGCTATCCCAATAGTGTATACCGTTGCAAATATAAATGGTCAACATGTAAAAGTGTCGATCATATTCTGTGGATTAAGTTTTTACAATTCATAAATTAGATGGTTTTATTTTATTATTATTCATATATATATATAGGAGAAGATCTGTTTGGAACCACCCTTTATTGCGAGAATAGCGAGAACTAGTGTGAACACAACCAAAAATACCTAAAAAAAATCTAAAAAACACAATTTTTTTCTTTTAATATTTTTTGAAAAAAACGCTATATTTTGTTAAAAAAAAGATTCGAGTAACAATTATCCATGCACATGTGCATATGTGTCATTTCTTTGATAAGTTCCATAGTACAATACCAATATTAGACAATTGCACTTTCATTTACACTACCATCCATAATACACTACTTTTTACATTACCAATATTTAAAACGCACATGTGCATGTATATATGTATGAACATGATATAACGTGTTTTGGTACACTACTTTTGAATACACTTTCCCTTTCATATATCATAACGTCCATAATACACTACCATTACCTCTTACCATCCATAATATAATACCATTACCTCCCACCATCCATAATACAATACCATTACCAATATGTATACTATTTTCACCTTTATGCACATGTACATCAACACCTTTATACCATTCAAACAACATATTACATCATAAAGTGACAAATATAACCAAACCATCAACCACTAGATATAGCTAACCAAAAAAATGTATATGGGCCTACTTCATCATTCAAAATCACAAACTTTTTGTACCAAAATACGTTACAACATGGTTATACATGATGATGCACATGTGCATTTCTATATTGGTAATGTAAAACGTAGTGTATTACGGATGGTAGTGTAAATGAAAGTGCAATTGTCTACTACACGTAATGTATTGCGAATTTTGTTAAAGAAATGATGCATATGCACATGTGTATCTATAATTGTTACTCGATTTTTTACAGACAAAATATAGCGATTTTTTTAAAATATTTAAAAAAAATTGTGTGTTTTTTAGTGTTTTAGGTATATTTTTGTGTTCACATTGATTCTGCGGTTCTCGCAATAAAGGGTGTTCTCGCATGAACCCTACCCTATATATGTATGTATGTATGTATATATGTATATATGTATGTATGTATGTATGTATGTATAATGTTACCATTAACTTACAAATTTTATGTTTAACATATCAATAAATTAAATAAGCTCTTTATAACTTATAACTAATTTAAATGAAAAGAAAACTAAAATAAAATAAAATAGCAAAACCATGGAGAGTTCGGGTCGAACCTGTAACCTTCGGGTTTCATAACACATCCCAATCACTGCTATGTTTTAAGTTTCTTGTTGATTTAGATAGGCCGAATATAATTAACCATTCATTTGATAAACATTGAACGTACTAAAAGAAAAAAAAAGGGTGGAGGGTCCAGGTCAAACCTGTGACCTTTTCCATCCCAAAGACGTAACACATCACTGAACCCACTAGAGCAGTTTTGCTTTGGTGTTAGATTATATTTTGTTTAATTTTTAAACAACCTACAACTTTTATCTACTTCTTCAATTAACTACCCAACCCGAAACTTTCGCCTTTTGAACCCATAATTTCAAACACTACAAGGTCAGGTACGATAGACAAAATTGATATGGGGGTTTTGATCCCAAAAAAAAGAACAAATTATAGGTATTTATACCAAATGTGTGTTTCTTGGACGGTGCTCAAGGGTTCCGGCGGCTCCGGTGTGTTATAATATGTAACATCTCGTATAGTTTTATCAAATTTATAACACGACACGTATCCAAACTCTTCATTTGATTCCGATTTGTGGAAGGAAATGGACCAAATTTATCAAAAACGGGAAAGAAACAAAGTCTAAGGATTAAAGCGGTAAAAATACCAAAATATCATTCCTGGAGATCCCTTACGAAACCATAAGGAGTACACATTATGGATCATAAGGGGTTTTAAATCTGTAAGGTGGTGGAAAACCCCTTATGGATCGTAAGCACCTCTTACGGTCCATAAGAGGTGCGCTGACAGCCAACAGCTTACTGGCAGCAGCCTTCTTCCCTCCATGCCGCCCATCTCTGGTTCTTGCTACCTAAACTCCTCTTCTCCCACTTATTAGGACACTAATCAGCATACTAGAGCTTCAAAGGGCACTTGGCAACATCTCATGATTGTTGTTCAAGTATAAATAGGCCTTGAAGTTATGCATTTCATTCATACCTTCGTAAATCACTCTAAATCTTTCTCTTAGAGCTTCTCTGGAGATTAGGAGCAGCTCCCAAGTATTCTCAAAAGTTTGCAAGCATAGTAAGTCCTTCTCCTTTGGTCAATTTCATTAATTTAGTTAATATTCAACTCAAAAGTAAAACAATTTGACTTTTCATTTGACTCTAGTTCTGGCCACTATGGTCAAGTCAAAGTTCAAATCGAACTTTCCTACGTGATCGTAAAAATGAAGATATGAACCTATCGATCATACCCTCCGACAATCACATTAAGTTAGCAATATGACGAGTTAAGCATGTTATATATAAAAGTCACAACTTGAAAATATGCATTTTGCAATAATTGAAGTTCTAAGTACTAAACCACTTGTTTTTGACATCATAACAGTTTGTATAAACTTATAAAACATATTTTGACATACTCAACTCGTTATACTCAGTTTAGCACTAATTCTTATATAGAAAGTCAAGTAGTTTGACTTTTTCTTTGACTTTTGATTCTGACCTGTTTGGTTTACATTGAAACCCAATCAAGGCAAGTTTTGTGACCATAATATTGTAGGGAATAACCCTCTAAGGTTATACATTATGTTCATACCATTTGAAGGGTAAATCGACGAGTCACATATACACTTTTAAAAATGTCAAAAACACCCTTTTGGTGTAGAAATGATTTTTAACCTAAGAGGCATATAAATTGACCTCAAGACTGATCATACAACGTTTTAAGATGTCTTTTGACATAAAGGACTCATCATAGACCCATTCGATCACCTGATGCCGTATTTGCGCATACGACTTGTTTATACATGATGTCTATTGTCTAGGTCTTGGATCGAGTCTGTGTGATTAGGGCTTGTAATTGTTAGAATTTAGCAATATTTATGATTGTAAAGACACAAGTTCGGCCGAAGTTATCCTTAGGCAGGACAAGTTCGCCCGAACTTGTCCTAGCCATGACACACTTCGAGCGAACTTGGTGGTCTATATATATATATATATGTCTTGGGTCTTTGTCATTTGTAACTTTGCATTGTAGACGGCGAAGCTCTGTCAATTTGGAGATTACATTGTAACAACTTTGGACATTAATAAACCGATCCTTAAACAGTAAATCTTGTGTATTCGATTAACAATTCACGTAATTTCCGCTTACAATGACTTTAGATACAAATAAGGTTCCTAAACAATGGAGGAGCGATCCTAACAAGTGGTATCAGAGCCATGGATACCTAATTTGCTGAGATCTACACAAGACGCTCTCTATTTCTACCCATTTCTTTCATTTTTCTACACTTTTTCACAAAATTGATGAATCTTCAGTTAAAAATGGCTAAAATTTGAATATGTCAAATAACAAACCCTTGAAACTTTCAGAACAAAATTCAATCAATTTCATGTCAAAAATGTTAAAAAACCATGTTTCATAAACTCATTTCAGCCGAACTTATACATCAAGTTCGCCCGAAGTTGGCCTAAAATCACTAGTTTTTGCTGATTTTGAACAACTTCGCGCGAAGTTGTGAAGTTTTTCAAAGATTTTTCACAAGTTCGCCCAACTTGGTAAAAGGTTGATTTTTCTTGAAAATATTGTAAGTTCATCCGAACTTGCTGCAAAGTGAAATTTTCTGGAAACTTAATACAAGTTCGGCCGAACTTGTTGAAAACCAAATTGAACATTGTTGTTTGCACAAGTTCGCCCGAACTTGTCTGTTTACTAATCAATCTTCAAGTGTTTTGAACGTGTTTCAGTCATAATCTTCTATTTTTTCGAGATGGATCAAGATTTCCACAACGCCTTTGCTTCAACAGTGGCTTCTACATCAAATGCGAACGCAAATGCAAACGCGGTGAACCAGATGAATCTGGATAATGAGATGGGGGCTTCGGTTAAGCTGCCAAAGTTGATGAGCATGGATGAATTTGAAGGCTGGGAAGAAAAGTTCATGAACTGGGTTCAAGCGAATCACTTCTATAGTTGGGATGTTGTTCAAACCGGATATACGTGGCCAAAGGATGAACGTAATCAAGATCTTGCATTGGTAAGTTTACGCCAGAACTTAAAGATGCATATGTGGCTGAGAAGAAGATGATAAGTCTGATACAACAATCAGTGAAAGAAGACATCTTGATATTGCTACCTGAATGCAAGACGTCACAGATGTTGTGGAATGCACTATGTGCTAAATATCTGGGAAGTGCTGAGATGATTAAAAGCAAGAAGGCTTTAATCAAGAAGGAGTTTGATATTTTCACGATGATCAAAGGTGAAACCATGAAGCAGATGATTGATAGATATTGTCATCTGATGGTGCAGATGCGAAGACATGATCTTCATAAAACTGATGAAGAGATGATTGATAAATTGGCTGATGCACTTCCTGAGGGGGAGTGGACGACCTACTTAATGGTATTGAAGAATGGTCCGAGTTAGATGCATTACAAGCTATCAGATTTCATTGACAAGTTGGAGGGACATGAGATGGAGATGCTAAAAATGGCCAAATCGAAGAGTGCAAATGTTGTGCAAGACGTGGGCCTGTACTACAAAGGAGGTGTTCAGGAAATTTCGAGTCCGAAAATTCAAACGACGTTTAGTGCGAATATGAATTCTTCGAATCATTCGTTCCAAAGTCAACCGAATACTCAATCATACCCGAGTTATGATCAGAGTCCTCCAAACACATCATATTCAAGTGCTAGTTCAAATTCTCCGTTCCAGAACCAAACAAATTAGACAAATCGTTCTAATTCTGATTCGAACGTATTTCAGTGCAATATTGCAGTCAATCTAAAGAACGTTTTCTCCAAACAAGCGGCCAAACAACATATGGCGCTCCTTGCAACTTTTCTTGAATCATACGAAAGCTTAGTTGCGGGGAAGATTGGAAATCCAGAGATAACAGCTGAAGATTATGACCAGGTTGATGAAGAAGAATTGGAATTGATGGATATCAAATGGAGCTTAGCATCGATTATCAGAAGAGTCACGAAGTTTGTCGCGCTCACTGGAAGAGACATTGGAAATTCGAGCAATAAACTTGGATTCGAAAAATCGAAGGTAACATGCTTGAAATGTAGACTGTAACATTTGTCAAAAACGGGTTTCCAAAACCCACTCCATTTTGTAATCGAATATCAAGTTATAAATGTTTAAATACACAATCACATTGTGTATTTATGGTTATTTTGATTTTAATGATACATAATTTATAAACAAACTAAACTATAAAAATTATTTTTGATAAAAAGTGAAAACAAAATAAATAAAAATAAAATGTTGCTGCCGGGACTCGAACCCGGGTCAGCCGGAATTTAAATCCAAAGACTTAACACACACCCACATCACCACTCCGCCACTTGTTGTTTTCTGTCATCTCTAGGAAACAAATAACTCTTATACACAAATATAGTTAAACCGGTTGCGCCAACTGAGAAACCGAAATCGGCAATTCAACCGTCTAATCGTTTGATTAATCGCACATTCAGGTTTATAACCGATGCACCGACGATTTTAATCAATTCGGATTTGAATGAACCTCAATTTTTATCATCTTCGGTTTTTATAACCGAAAATAATCAAAGTCCAAATTACTTCAATCAAGACCTCTCTCGCGACTCAGAAACATCCTACAAACTTTCCTTTTCACCTTCGTCACACATTCGGTCCATCAGAAAGCTTAAATCAACTCGCCGGAAAATTCTGCAAGTCCGCCGGAAAACCGTATTTGTCCTCAAATCGGTAAGTTCTTCAATACCATCGTAGTCTAACAGTTATTAAGCTATTTCTAACTCAAACCTTCCACTTGAGATCGAATTCAGGCACCGTTATCAGATAATTCCAGTTCGCCGGAAAATTTCTGGAAATCGTTATCTTCGTCTGTGAAACGGTAAGGACCTTCAAACACACTTTTAACGTTTGTTTATCACTTCAATTCCACGATTGGCTAATCAAAACGGTGAATTGTTTTGTTCAGTTGAGGTGCACAAAAACAGAGCCGACGCATTGCCGGAAATTCTGTGATAAATCATTCCTACGGTATGTTACTTCCAACACCGTCTCTGCCATTTCATTTTAGCCTTAAGAATGATTGTTAATCGTAAAAATAAGAAAACGGATTAGTAACACCGTCGACTGTAATTTGAGTGAAGAAGACGAAGATAGTTAAGTTGTAAGTATAATTAAAATTGGTATTTTAAACGGGTTAGACACATAGTCCAGCGGTGGACTGTGTGCAAAATATACGCGCATGTCACGAGTTCGATCCCTGATGCACGCACTCCCTATGTAATAAAATGCCTTTTTGCTTAAAACTGAACCGGGTTAACTCCGTTAGTTGTTAAGTATAATAAAAACCGAGATATTAACCAGGCTAGACACACAGTCTAGCGGTGGACTGTGTGCAACACTAAGTCACACGTCACGCGTTCGAAACCTGTTACTGGCACCGGTTGAACGAATTAAAATGCTTTTGAAATTAAAAGAATTTTGGTTAAATCGAATTAGTATATAAATATAATTAAAAACAAGATTATTTCGGGTTAGACACGTAGCTCAGTTGGTAGAGCTGCGTGCACGCGTACGGGAGGTCTCGGGTTCGAGTCTCACCCAGCGCATTCATGCACACTGACCGAACCGGTCAACAGGTCAACAAGTCAACGGTCAACGGTCAACGGTCAACGCAAAAATAAACAATTTTTTTATATTTTTATTTATTTAATTTAACTTAAAAATCAATTAAAAATTACTTAAAAATAATATTTTTAAAGATAGAAAATAGCCTTAAACTCACAAAAATACATCTAAAAATTCCATTAAAATCCTTAATAAAATCCACTCATTTATTATATTTTTCCGTTATTATTTAGGTTAGTAATTCTCGTTGTTCAACTCTCCCGACTCGTGCGCATCTCATCATCTCCATTCAAACGCACCCAATGTGAGTGAATCTTTACAAATTCCCCGTTTTAATCACGTTTTGGGGTGTATCATGTGTCTTGCTATATATTATATTTAAATCATTGTGCATACATCATATCATGAACATGTGTATTCAGTTTGTTTCAACTGTTGTGTGGTTATCGTTAGATGCAATTTATTATTTTCAGTACATGCAATTTCATAGGCCACCGCTCCCCATTACATTATGAGCGTTGAGCATGTTCCCCATTACATTATGAGCGTGAACCTAGCGTGCCCACATACGATCGGCTCCGTTTGATTGAGCCTTGATCGCACAGACATTTTTCATTTTCAGTACATGCAATACGATCGGCTCCGTTTGATTGAGCCTTGATCGCACAGTTTCATTCATGTTATTTATCGTATGATGTTGGTATGTTAATGTATGCTATCATGTGTTATTGTATGATATAGTTGTGATTGCTATTGCTACTGCTTGGTTATTTACATTTGCTCATTTATGATTATGCACAATTTTTCATTGATAAACTAATAAGTAAATCAATAATAAATGTTTATCTAACAAGGTTCACTCGCCAACTTATGTTGACCCAAAAACCCCCATTTTTACACATGATACAGCTGAACCAGCTGCAGCCAGAAACACTTAGGATTGGACTAGAAGAATAAAATGATTTAGAGCTTGGAATTGTTTTGTTTGGTTATCTTTCTTTGTATTGTATGGACATGTTTGGATATTTGGGAATGTAATTTTGACTTTAATAAATATGAAACATATTAGTAAATATCATGAGCTTTGGTGATAACCAATTATGCCCCGACTCTTATTCCGCTGCGGGTCGGGGTGTGACATAGACAAAAGGGGCATTTCAAACACGAGTGCACAAATCAAGAAGCAAGCGGCAATCAAAGTCCTTATAGAAACAACAAAGACTGTTACAAGAAATCTTGGCAATACAAGCCGTTTCCAAGAAATGTTCAAGTTGAGGTAAAAGATGATTCGTCAAAGACAAATGAAATGGCTTTAGTTGTTGCACATGAGGATGAAGGGTTTGATTGGAATAAATATATCTCCAAGAAAACAGGTGTCGCGTTGATGGCCGGGATCGTGGAAGAGCCTGAATCAATGGTTGATGAGGCAGCTCTTGAAAATGCTATCTTAGAAGAATATCTGCAACGATCAGAGGAAGAGGAAATGATCTATCACGAGACAAAGATGAAGAACATTATCCCTCCTAACCTTCATTCTAGTTTTGCAGGTTGCTTTGAAACTACATCGCAAGAGCAAGTGGTTGAAGAAAAGAAACCAGAGGTCGAGGAGGTCATTGATGTGACAAAGGAGATGAATGAAGAGAACCTCACAAAGATTGCTGACAAAGCAATGATGGCCAATCTGAAACAGGTAGGTTCAGAGGTAAAGGTGATTGAGAAAGAAGTTGTGAAAGTGCAAATTGTGGAGGTTGAAGAACCTTGCACTAAGTGCACAAAACCTTGTGAGCAATGTGCTGAGAAATCTCTGATCATAAGCGAACTAAATGTGCACAACGAAAATTTTAAATACGATTATCGCACGATGAAAGAAGCTTATGATAAGATGAAAGGCACTTATTGCAATGTTGAAAAGGCTAACTTAGAACAAGGTGCCACAATAAGAATGTTAAAAGCAAAGGTAAATGAAAAACAAGAAGCAATTAACATGTATATAAACACCATTGCTGAAACAAAACATGAGCTTCAAGAAATGAAAATTAAAACTGAACGGGTAAGACAACTTTTGCTCAGTTATACGACTAATCTTATGTCATCGATCACATTCTTCAACGATTTCGTCGGAAGAAAATGATATGAAGACGAAATGAAAGAAGCGTGGAGAGTATAACAATGTTCCACCTCCATCGTGTGCAAGTTACTGCCGCAAGAAAGTGGAAGGGATTGAGAAGGCTTTTAATGTAACAATTTTATCAGAAACAAATGATAAGTTGCCTGAGAACATTGATGTAGTCTACACGACATCTAATGATGACAGTGAAGAAGTAGTGAAAAATGTGGTTGAAAATGTTTTGGGAAATGAGTCTGATGATGGCAGCTTTGAGTGTGCCAACTCAAGTCTGAACAGTTCGGAATCACAATCCGAAAATGACGATACCTCATCAAAAAATAGTCTAAGTGATGATCCTAATGTTGTGATGTACAAAGTTAAGGACTCTGATAGACTATATTTTGATGATAGCTTTCCGATTCGAAATGTGAAAGAAGATCAAATTGATAGATTGTTCAAACTTGTTGAAGTATCATTAGATGATCTAGAGAAGAATGAAAAGAAATTTTACTCAAAATCCAAGAAAGTTCATAACAACTACCGAAGAAATGGTGGTGATTTTCCGGAGAACAGGAGAGTGGGTTTGGGTTTAGAGGTAGAAGATGAACTGAAAAAGAAACAAAAGTCACCATTTCACGAATATAAGAATAAAAACATGAAATTCGTGTTCGGGACAAACACGGTTCAGGAAGGGAATTCGATTGGAAAGCAATCGAACAATGATTTTAAGAAGGAAAAGAACTTCGTGATAAGGCTAAATCCACAAATGGAGTGAAACCCATGAGTGGACATTCTGCTGATACTCGGACTTGCTTTAAATGCAATGAAGTTGGTCACATTGCTCGCAAGTGTCCGAAATCAAAGCCTATGTATCAACGAAGAAAGACAACTTCAGATGATGAGAAACTTAAGCACCCAGAGATTGTAAAGCCAATAACGATCTTAAAACGAAATAATGAATCTAACATCAAAGTGAAACCTAAAATTGAATCTAAAGTTGAGAAATCAAATTTTGAAAAAGGTGAAACTTCTAAATCAAATGAGAACAAAGATTCAAAATTTTACATTAAGAAAGCTCGAATGAAATCTCAATCATGGGTTACAAAGAAAACACCATCATCATCTGAAAGTGCAAAGTCTGTGTCAGTCAAAATTGAAAATGTCAATGACCTAAGACTGATCAGAAATTTCCGTGTGTTGATTTGAAAATTCTTACTTATGATAACCCGATTCCACCCAAGACCGGAAATGCTTGGGTTTCCCTCTTTAAATAAGTTCTTTGCATGTGCAGGGGATCCCAAGATCCATCTTGTCAAAGTGGATTATGGATAGCGGAGCTTCACGTCACATGACTGGCATGCGTGCCTTACTCTTTGATATTAAAGCAATCAATGGAGGGTATGTGGGATTCACGGGTAATCAAGGAGGTCGAATCATTGCAGAAGGAAAGATATCTAATGGTGTGGTGTCGTTTGATAAGGTCAACTATATCGCCGAGCTGGAGAACAATCTTCTCAGTATTTCTCAGATCTATGATAAGCAGTTTACCACCCATTTCAATGACAAGGAGTGCATGATTATTAAACCGGGCTTTAAGATTCCAGAAGAGTGGATTTTCATGCGCGCTCCTTGCGAGAATGATCTTTATGTGCTGGATATGAGCATTGCTACAACCACTTCGAAGTCGGCTCAATGTTTCATAACGAAGGCCACAGAGAAGGAGTCAATTCTTTGGCACAGAAAGATGGGTCATATACACCTCAGAAAGATGAATCACCTGGTTCACAATGACTTAGTTGAAGGAGTGAATCTTAGAAGCTTTCAGATGACTGAAAGTTGTCTAGAATGCAAGAAAGGAAAGCAGATTAAAAAGTCGCATCCAAGAAAGATTCTTAACTCCATCAAGCTGCCGCTCGAAAGACTGCATATGGATCTCTTCGGTCCAGTGAATGTGAAGAGTATATCTGGAGATCTTTATTGTCTTGTTGTAACCAATGACTATTCTAGATTTTCATGGGTCTTCTTCCAATAGAGCAAAGATGAAACATTTGATAATCTTATGATCCTCTTCGGGAAGATTGAAAATTTGTACCATCTCCCTATTAGAAGAATCCGAAGCGATAACGGTACAGAATTCAAGAACACCCGAATGAAAGAATTTTGCCATGACAAAGGCATCTTATATGAATTCAGTACTCCATACACTCCGCAATAGAATGGAGTGGCTGAGAGGAAGAACCGAACGTTAATAGAAACAACAAGAACTATGCTTGCAGATTCAAAGCTTCCTATCAATTTCTTGAGTGAAGCAGTCGTAGCAGCATGTTATACATTGAACAAAGTCTTAACGGTCAAACCTACAAGGAAGACTTGCTTTGAATTGCTAAACCGAAGGAAACCCAATCTGAAGTATTTAGAACCGTTTGGCGCACCTTGTACAGTCATTGATTCAGACGGAAAGTTTGGTGCCAAAACAATAGATGGTTTCTTTGTCGGCTACGCAAGTCCGCTCAAGAGAGTTTATCTTCCTAGTTTAAGAAGAGTGGTAGAAGCACAACACGTTGACTGTTTTTGGTATACAACTCCAATTCAAAGAGCAGGCAATGCTTGGTTGTTCAATTATAGTGAATTGTGGAAATCATTTGACTTGCTAGAAGAGCCTTCTGAAGAAGATATTGCTATTTTATATTATCTACATCAGTCGGCTAATCAAGAGCAGTTTATCAGACCAATATTGGTTAATCAACCAACTGTTGGATCATCTTCTTCTGAAGAAGTCCCAAGTAGTAGCGGTGTTCAAGAAACTCATGCAGAACAAGTGACACCGGTTACAGAACCAATACATTCTACAGAAGAACCCAATCTTTCTCAAGCACATAATTCTGACTTTGATGAGGCTCCGACGTTTGATGATGATGGAGAATCTTCTTCTGACGAAGAATCTGAGCAGATCACAAGTATGTTGAATCAATTTGCTTGCCCAAGTACTCGAAATGAAGCGTCTTCTAGTGCTCCTGCAGTTGAATCGGTGGTTGATCTAAATATTACTAATCAGGAGAGTACTGTTGGTGTTCCAAGTGAGGTGATACCGAGATCTTATTCATACCACCCATCGGATTCTATAATTGGAGAATTGCAAACTGGCGTAAGAACAAGAAGCTAGATCAACAAAGCTTTGAGTTGCTTTTATTCTAAAACATCTCCAGTTCAAGATTATTGTACTTATCAGTGTTTCATATCCCAGATTGAGCGAAAGAATGTTTCTGAAGCTTTAGGAGATGAGAATTGGGTGCTTGCGATGCAAGAAGAATTATTACAGTTCGAAAAGCTAGGGGTATGGAAACTTGTTGACCTACCGAAGAATCAAAAGGCGATAGATACTAAATGGGTCTTCAAGTGCAAGCGCGATGATTGTGGAGTTATAGTGCGCAACAAAGCTCGGCTTGTTGTCAAAGGTTTCCATCAACAAGAAGGAATTGATTATACGGAAGTATATGCACTAGTTGCAAGATTGGAGTCAATCCGCATTTTCCTTGCATTTGCTGCTTGGAAAGGTTTTAAAGTGTATCAATTAGATGTGAAATCTGCTTTTCTATATGGTAAGCTACAAGAGCAAGTGTACGTCGGCCAACCACCGGGTTTTGTTGATCTGCTGAACAAAAAGAAAGCCTATCTTCTGGATAAAGTACTGTACGGTTTGCATCAGGCACCGAGAGCCTGATACGAGACATTATCTCAACATCTCATTGGCAATGGCTTTATTAGAGGAACAGTGGATAGTACGCTATTTACCAGAGAAGTTGGAAGTCATCTGATTATCGTACAAATTTATGTGGATGACATTATCTTGGTTTGACAAATGATGATCTGTGCAAAGAGTTTGAAACTATCATGAAGAAAAATACGAGATGAGCTCTATGGGTAAAATGAAATTCTTCCTCGGATTGCAAGTTGATCAGCTGCCAGACGGTATTTTCATCCACCAAACCAAGTGCGTTCATGATATATTGAAGAAGTATGAGATGGATAGCATGAAGCCGTTGTCTACTAGTTAATCACGGAATTTGCATTGATGACACCGGAACCAAAGTTGATGATACTCTCTACAGGTCGATGATAGGATCTTGGATGTATCTGACAACATCTCACCCGGATATCATGTATCCTACCTGCCTCTGTGCACGTTATCAATCTAGTCCCAGAATATCTCACATGCAGATCGTGAAGCGAATTTTCAGATATTTGAAGGGATGTCCAACCACCGGCTTGTGGTATCCAAAGAATGACAACTT
Source organism: Scalesia atractyloides (assembly GCA_947069175.1). Classification (NCBI taxonomy): domain Eukaryota; kingdom Viridiplantae; phylum Streptophyta; class Magnoliopsida; order Asterales; family Asteraceae; genus Scalesia; species Scalesia atractyloides. The sequence goes on along the minus strand of CAMTDV010000019.1, from coordinate 44,110,402 downwards.
CGATCTGACGGGATATGTTGACTCTGATTTCGGTTTTTACAGATTGAATGCAAAGTCTACGATGGCCGGTTTCCAGTTCTTTGGAACACGATTAGTAACTTGGCAGTGCAAGAAACAAACCACGGTCGCTCTCTCTACTTGTGAGGCTGAGTACGTTTCAGCTTCCATTTGTTGTTCACAAAATTTGTGGATACAACAACAGATGAGAGACTATGGATTGCAATTTCTTGACACTCCATTATATGTAGATAATAAGACAGCAATCGACATAACTAAAAATCAAGTTCATCACTCTCAAACAAAACATATCGAGATTCGTTACCACTTTATTCGTGATTGCTATGAAAAAAGATTGGTACGAATTGAGAAAATCCACACCGATGAACAAAAAGCTGATTTTTATACCAAACCTTTCAGTCTTTCATGATTTAAATACTTAATGAGGCTTAACGGTATGAAAAATCTTTTGACAGGTGCGGAAGCAGAGGTTGAATATGGATCGGATGATGAGTTCTTGTGATCCTCATTAGTTTGTTACCTTTTAGGATTAGAATTTCTTAAAAACTAAAATAAAAATTATGTTTTTGATTTTAGGGGGAGAATGAAACGAGAAAATACAAAAACATATGAAAAACCAAAAAGTACAAAAAACATGAAAAAGACAAAAAGATTTTTGTGTAAAAAAAGAAATGATAGTACATTAGTGGACTATCACAGTATGCTAAGGATTTGTAAAGTTTAAAAGTTTAAACAAGTCCTACTGTGGATATGTCGATCGGCTTTACACGTTCAGTAGATTGTTTCCGGGATATAAACTAAATTTTACAACTGCTTAAACTTGTGGATTAACATATCACGGATATATGGACTTAGTACTCCGAAATTTCGTTTGAGAGATTGCCTGATTCTGAGATATGAGGTCTTTATAGATGATTGATATCTGGGGTATTATACAAGTTCTTATGATTTTGCATAAGCAATGGCCTAGAACTTCTATAATGCTTTTGCTAAAATCCCCTAAAGTGCAACAAAATTGAAAAAAATCAAAAGATCTAATCAATTGCAGTCAAAAGATTCCATAATTGGAACAACGCCTTAAAGTCGAGCCTTCATCTCTTTGTCGATACGGTGGTATTAACCTGAGCTCTCAAGGCTTCGCATAACCCAGATACATATATCAATTACGCTATACTCACCTGTAAGATGAAATCTAGGGAATCTTGATTCGGGAGTATATTCTGAGATGGGAACCATAGTTGAGTCAAGTTTCATAATTCTAACTAAGGTATCTTGGAACAATTGAGAAATGTGTCGAAGTTTAAGTGGACAAATATATCGACAATCTTGGTAAACAAGCTTAGAACTTAAAGTCATCAAAAGGTCAACGGTACTAGTGATAAGTCTCAATTCAACTGATATGATCCTTAGACACGTATTCACAAAACTATGTTTGTAAATATGTTTGTACATAGTTTATTTGATTTCAGATTTACACCCAAAAAGATTTTCAGTGTGTTTTAGCATAAACTTTCGAAAATTCCAAAAGATTTAGTTTCTACATTGTTTTCAACAGCCAATGATGGAAAGCGGATCTTCGAAGTTTGGAATGGTGCAAGTTGTTGGAAATCTTGATGACAACGGGTTGGGAGCTAATCTATAAAATAAAAATACACAAAAAATGATGAAAAGTTCATTAAATTGAAACTTTAATTTGAAGAAAAGCATCAGTTTGTTCATAACGGGTTAAACCGGGGTCATTAACTTGGACTCGGCAGACAAATCGGTTAACCAAGGTCATTAACTTGGACTTGGTCAACTGAGTGGATTTTTATAACTGGTAAACATGTGAAAGTTCATGGTCTAAAGTGTAAAAAGTTGAAAAAATTGAAATAGATCTTGAACAAGTTTGGCCGAAGTTGTTGTTCATATATTGTAACAATATTTGACAACTTCGGGCGAAGTTGTATGATGAAAATTGGTGATTGAGGGTCAAGTTCACCTGAAGTATAAATAGACAACTTCGCTTAAAATTTCATTTCATCTGATCTAACCTACTTCGAGCGAACTTGAACGAAAAAGAGAAAATTGTGATTTTGCAATCTAAGTAACGTTGTGCTGCCCAAATTTAGACCTGTTATAAGTGATTGACACACTTATGAACATGGCAGAGATATATATTCGATGAATCATCCATAAAAATGTCGAGTTTGAATGATTTTGGACCGAACATGTTAAAATCAAGTAGATCTCGGATTGTTTTGAATAAATTGAACGGTAAAAATTGTTAATCAACATGTTAAGAACATAATCTAATCAAAAAATTGAACATTGGATTGTGTTTGTTGTTTCCTGTTAAGTTGGTGAAGATGACAAGTTCGGCCGAACTTGTTGAAGCTGATTTACATCAACTTCGGGCGAAGTTGTCCAAAACTTGAATAAAAACTGAAAATACAACAAGTTCGCCCGAGCTTGTTGTAAATCTTTCAAAACTTGTATTTATAACAAGTTCGCCCGAACTTGTTTAAATTCAAAATAAAATTGTGTAAATGACATGTTCGAGCGAAGTTGTTTATAATTGCAATGTTTTTGGTATGTCAAGTTCGCCCGAACATGATGTATTATGTTGAAAAATTGTGAAAATTGTCTGATTTTCTTGTCCGCGGAATATTCAGCTTTCGTTTTCAAAGTTTCACAACACATGCGTCTCTCTGGATGAGAAAATATATCCTTCTTTGGCTGCATTTTCAGAGATTCTTGAATTTATGGGAAGAATTCCAATCACAAAGGCAATTACAGACAAGCACGTTGTTTATCGATCGCACGTATATTTTTCTGGAATTCAGCGACATTTAATGAAGACACAAATGTTATTACTTCGGCTGTTCGAGTTGGAAATGAAGATAAAGAGATTAAGGTTTCTGAAGCTGATATTCAAAGGGTTCTGGAATTCAACGACAATGCAGATGATCCGATTAGCTTCGAAGAAAGAATGGTCAAGGGTTGTTTCTTTAGAATGGGGTACAAAGGGCATGCAAATGAGCCAACATTGAAGAAAGGTAGTGTTCCTCTTCCGTATAAGTTCCTTATTCACGCCATTATTCACGCATTCAGCCACAGGAAAGCCGGATTAGATTATATTCAAGACTATATGGCTTGTATGGTGACAGCATTAGAGCTCAATAAGAAATTCAACTATTCGAAAGTGATTTTCAAGTTTATGTCAAAGAATATGGGCAGAGATAGACTGGTGATGTATCCTAGGTTTGTCCAGATGCTGATAGATGAGAAATTCAAAGATATTACAAAAGATCCGAACAATTTCTGTATTTGAGCCACATGGACGAGACAACTCTGAAGAAGCTTAAGACGTTTCAAAGACAAGATTCTGCTCCTATTGCAAAACCGGTATTTGGTGCTATAGTTAAAGCTGATTATGTGTCACCACCTAATGATAAGTGGAGGAAGGATGGTAGCGGAGATGATAGGGACGAGGTTAAGTTGTTAAAGACGTTCAAGGAGAAAAGAGGTGATTGGTATATAAAAAAGGTTGTCGTTGAGAAGCCGAAATGAAAAAGGGCGTTAAAGAAACTTGAAACTATGTTAATAGACGAGCCTGATGTTGATCCAGAGAATCCTCAGAATGTTGAAGGATCAAGTGCTGCAGTTAATGTTGAAAATCAAGAAGTTGAGACTGGTACAGCAGGTGGTGAAAGTGATGATGTTATATCTGCTACTTTTGACAAAGATGATGAATCCTCTGAAGATTCTGCTGATATTCGTCAAAAAGAAGCTGAGAAAGAAAAAGAAGAAGAATGTTTGAAAAAGCGTGGTGAAGATTTGTATATACCGTCTGCTGAAGAAGGTTCTGAGGAAGGAAGACCAGAGAAGAAATCAAAGCGCGTGATCAAAAGCTAGAGATTCACACAGGTCTACGGGTTCTCCTAGTACTCGAGGAAAGAAAAAGCCTCAAAGTCGCATATATTTGAGCCAGAAAAAGAAGAAAGGAGTTACACAAGAACCTCTTGTTTCTGATTTGCAAGATGTACCAATTGTTGAAGTTCAAGAGCCACCAACGACTGCAACTCAAGAACCACCGTTTGTTAGTGTACATGATGAATCAGTGGTTAATATTGCTACTGAAGTACCGGTTCAGAGTACGCCTCAATCAACGACAAAATCTGCTACAAAGGGTACTCCTAAAGAGACTCCAAGATCGAAGCAGTCTACTCCACAAAGCGCTAGAGCTAAAGAGTTTAAAGATGCTTTCGGAAATATTCCAGATGATGTTACTCATCCTGTCACAGCTGAAGATCTTGAAAATTGGTTTGAAGATACTCCAATAGATGTGTTAGAGAAAAGGATCAAAGCTCTCGAAGATAAATTTAAACAAAATGAACTCGAGAAAGATGCTCTGGAGAGTAAAGTAAAGCAGAGTATGGTTGAACAAGAAATTCTACAAGATAAAGTTAAATTTCTCGAAGATGATAGAGGTTATATGAAAGCGATGGTTGATAGTCTGAGTGCTTCAAATGAACGATTGGAGAAAGAGATCGCTGAACTTAGATCTGAAAGAGATCAGAATGATAGAAGGTTTGCCAGGCTACATCAAGTTTTAACTAATAGCTTGGGTATTGATTTCAGAGCAGAATATGAAAGACTCGATCTACAAGAAGCTAAAGAGAAAGCTGAAAAAGAACTAGCAGATCAGGGAAAGGGTAGAGGGATTGTTGATGGTGTCCCTAAACCAACATAGGAGCCTGTGATTGAAAAGATTGTTGAAACAGCAAAAGCTCCAGATCTGAGATCATTCCTGAAGATGTTTCTGTTGTTGAATCTCCGGAAACTGAAAAGGATGATGAATCGGTCAAAACTTCTGAGTTAGAGAAAGAAACAGAAGAGAAAGATGACGATGATGATAAAGACGACGACGCTGAAGGTGATAATACGAAAGATGATTCAGATCACGATGATGGTGGTGATAATGATCATGGTGGTGTTGGTCTAAAGATTGATTCTGCTAAGGTTAACACTGATTTTGATTTTGAGTCCTTAATAAATGATGAAGTGAACATGGAGAATGATCAGAGTAAGGGGGAGCACACAGAGCAAACAGGGCCTCAAGATGATGATGTTTCTGATGCAATAGTTGCTATGCCTGTTGCTGCTGTTCATGATAAACCTTTGATGATTATTTTAGATCCAAGTATTGAAGAGGGGGAATTCGTTCACAACTACACAAAAGAAGAGTTGGCCAAGATGTTCGAAGTTGATGCTGATTCTTTCGAGTTTGATTTTGAAGAAGAGTTGGTGAATATGAGTACATTTGAACCGAAGGAGTATGTGTACAAGCGTGTATAAGAAGCTGATGATTATGATCGTGTTATCTTTGAAGATGCTTCTGACGATGAAGGTGAAAAGTATTCTGGTGTCAATACTGACAACTTCCAACGATTGAAGAAACCATGAATCATATTTATGTAGAGTTGTTAAAACAAAAGATTGACGAAGTGGTGAAAGAAGGAAATATTCCTAAATGTTATACTAAAGAATAGATTGCTGAAGCGAAGAAGTCATGGTTTAAAGAGATGCCTAAAGAAAGAAAGTTCAAACGACCATTGACATTCTTTACTCGTGATAAAGACAAATCTCTTGGTGATATTTTGAGTTGGGGGTGGATTAGAGAACTTGATGTTTATGCTATCAAGGGAGAATTCAGGGTTCAATACTTCAGACACCTTACTGATATAAATACGTTACCATTGTGGGATGTTGAAGAGTTGGTGCAAACGAGAAATATTGGTCTTCAAATGAAATTCAACGAACAACAGCTATGAGGAGTTATAAAGTTTGAAGCTTCAAGAGGTTTTGAATTATGGAAGCCGGTTATTTCGAAACGTAGAATCAAGATTGACTAGAAGACAGGAGAAAAGGATGTTACTTTGGTGATGATAAGACCAAGAGTGATGAAGAATATGCCACTGAAACCAATTGAACAAGACTTTCATCCATACTTTCTGTGGTGGCAAACGGATCCTGAAACATGTGAAGCAGTGATAGTGTTACGAGCTGATGAAACGTGGGATATCACTAAAGAGAAAGATCCTGAATGCATCGAACGAAGAAGGATTTGGGGATTGTAGAGAACTATACGTATACTAGACCCGATGTGGCTAGTTAATTGTTCAAGAGAAGACGTGAAGTGTTTATTCTTCAACAAGATTTGTTTTGATAAACGTGAAGAAGTTCAAGCCAAACAATACCAAGGTGTGATCAATGTATGCTATGCACATGGTATTAACTCCGGTCATATATGGGAGTCAAGGTTGAGAGAATTGGAAAGAGAAGAGTTTTTGAAAGAGGAAAAGCGTCTTGAGAAGATACATGAAAGGGGTAGAGAGGCAAGGCTCAGAAGATTTCAGTTCATGAAGTGGGCACCTCCTACTGACCAAACGCCTATTCCTAAGCAAGATCGAAGACGAAAGCCGTACAAAAACTTCATTGGAAGAGGTTGAAGATTGTGAAGACTGATCAAGACTGCGACAATATCCTCCAAACGGGAGTCTGTTGAAACATGATGTTTATCGTCTAGGTCTTGGATCGAGTCTGTGTGAGTACGGCTTGTAATTGTTAGAATTTAGCAATATTTATGATTGTAAAGACACAAGTTCGGCTGAAGTTATCCTTAGGCAGGACAAGTTCGCCCGAACTTGTCCTAGCCATGACACACTTCAAGCGAACTTGGTGGTCTATATATATACACACATCTTGGGTCTTTATCATTTGTAACTTTGCATTGTAGACGGTGAAGCTCTGTCGGTTTGGAGATTACATTGTAACATTCAGACATTAATAAACCGATCTTTAATAGTAAATCTTGTGTATTCGATTAACAATTCACATAATTTCCGCTTACGATGTCTTTAGATACAAATTAGGTTCCTAAGCAGTGGAGAAGCGATCCTAACACGACTAGTTTAAATATATAAAATATATATATACTAGTCGAATTGGGTTTAAACCTTTCAAAATCATTTCAAATCCCAATGTTTGGTTAAATAACCCATATGTAACAAGGCTTCACAATCGGAAGGGTATAAACCACATTCTAAAAGTAAGCACCTCGCAATGGATTATACGAAATTTGTAACGTATTATAATTATATTATATTACTAGAATAATGAAAAGTATACGTGCCAGATAACAAAAACTAAACGGTGAGGTAGCTTTGTTGATATATCCGCTTATGCTTTGATAGTTCTATTATTTATACATTACTATTCACAAGCCGGTTTTGAGTAAAATTTATATCAAGATGTTGAAAAAATAAGAATGTCGAAGAGTCAACTCATAGAACTTACTAAATGTGTCACACCCTCAAATTCCACATGTGGGGTTATACCGCGAGGCGTGCGACTGACCAGGATCCAGCCACTAATCATGTTGAACCAATTATTAAAGTTATAAAATCATAATCAAAGTTCAAAAGAACAAAACAACGTTTAAGTTAACAGCGGAAGAAAAAGTTTAAAACTCCACACACAAATAAAAAACCACAAGTTCATAGCATAAGTAAAATGTAAAGTTTGATCACCCACAACACTCCTCAAATTGCAAGCTGTAACACCCCAAAAACGTCGCAACGGAAATACAAACGTAATGGTGACTGAAGTTGGTGCCCATAAATATCTTAGTGGACGATGCATTGTCAATTTTGGACATATTACTTGATTAAAACATTGTTTACAAGTTTAAACATAAACCACAACCATAGAGTAGTTAAGTTGTCTCGATCCTTATGGATCTTAATACAGTCGGTCCCAAATAAGTTTTAAAAGTTGTCCAAAGTTTATTATTAAACAAAACATGCATCACAACCACAAGACACACCAAAGATTCCCGAAGCCATGCTCAAGTACCTAAAGAACACGTTAAAATCAAATGTCAACACAAAGGAGGGTGAGCTCACATATTCAAATTTAAAACAAGGAAAACTTTCTAATTATGTGTCTATTATCAAAACATCCAAATAATATTTTCGAAAGTTAATTGATTTCCTTAATAAAATCCATGGGTCACTCGTCGCAAGCGTTTCCCCGAAACCTTCGATCTAAAGCATCTTCCCAAGTTTTACATATTAAATTTATAGCATCAAATGTTCAGACTCGTATGTTTGCAAGACATTACGAACTACATATATTATCAATAAGGGTATAATCAAGACTAGAGTATAATAGAATATCAATTCGTCGTTTGACTTGATCGGATCGACTGATCACAATGGGGTAGTCAACCCGATAGATCTACCAACAATTCCACATGTTCAATACTTAAATGATTAAACATCAATACTTGCGCATGCGCCCATACGGGCCATCTATATCACTTGCCTCATGAACAATGTATATATCCTACTAATATTGATAAATTTAATATAACATTTGTACAAATTAACCGTAAATCCCTACCGAAATGTAAGCCAATATGGCTACTTACACCTCTTGAGATCACTCAAATTTGTCGCTATTTAGATTTAAGCATTTTTAAATCTACACGGTCGTTTTATCCCAAAAACACCGTAATAATCCCCGTTTCATCCTTGAAACGCATATATCATTATTACAAAATCCGTTTCATCCCGAAATATATTTATATCAAAACCATGTTTTTCTCTAAAAACATATCACATAATTTCCAAATCATATTTTCCACGAAAATACATTCTTAGTTTAATCAAAGGCATATTTTATACAAAAGTGTATACATATCATTTTAAGGCGTGTTCTACCCCCAAAACATATACAAAACAGTAAAAAGAGGGGTTTAGTGACACTCACCTTTGGTTGCGTAATTAAATTAGCACGATCCCACAATTTGATTCTACACGTCCTAATATACGTAGGAACAATTTATCAAACAATATTTTACAAAATTCCTAAGTTTCTCCAATACTTAGAATTTTCACATAACTTTGAGATTTTCTCGAAAAATCATTATTTATATTTCGCAACTTGAACGATTTTATTGGTGACCTTAATGTTATATCCGTTAACACTCCCGTTTATAAGTACTATATATCTACGATTTGTGCGTCGTAATATATATACATAAACTTGCACATATAAACAATATCATAATACGCGAAATCTCGTTAACTTATACTCTTTATCATTTTTAAAGCATGCATACATGAAATAACTTATTAAGTTAACCTATGTAGCAATTTTCATGCTCGACAAATAAGTTACACATTTAACGCGATTTTTACCGATTCTACCGTTTTAATCATACAAGCGTACATGCATAGACTTAATTCCCGCTATCATGTCAACACTTAACATATCACCATATACACATATTTAAATCATATAACACATTTAAACACATAAGGTTCACTCATGAACAACCCATTCTAGTGTATATTGAAAAATGCGTATTTTAGTGATTCGGTAACGTTTTCGGGCGTCGGAAGTCACGTATGACTAACCAAACACCAAATAATCTTAATATACGTTAAAATACTTATATTTATATCAAAAATATCAGTTTAGTTACTGATCTAAAACAGTTTCGTAAAAACCTCTTAAAAAGGCGATTTTTACCGTTTTTATCGCATAGTTTTGCGTCAACCGTTACCATAACCATCCGAACTCAAAACGACTTCATATTTTAACACAATACATGTTATTAACTGATTAAAATGATGGTTATAATCAGATTAGTGCAGTTTTTGTGTAGGTCGCATAAATCATACGATTTCACACATTTTACAACACTTTAAGCACTAAGTACAACATGCAAAGCTAGTAAACTTCATAACAAGTTTCATACCACTTTTATACATGAAATAACCTTATTTTTAAGGTGTATAATCTGATCGAAAACTATTTTTATCATAACATCATTTATTAATCATTTATGTACATACACCCACATGCATGACTAAGTACAAGCACTTAATGCACTTACATCATGTCTTCATTATTGTGTATGAACTTTAATGCATCAAGAAATTTTTTTAACACATGTTCATATATTCAAGAACATTCTCATCTTCATATGATCATCATCATTAAATCATTTGACATAAATACAAGAGATATGCATGTATTCCTACACATAAAATTTAATAGCCAAAATTTCACATGTATGTATATGTACATACACATATATACACGGCTACATATACATACATATGTAACTCCAAAATTTCACTTTTCATAACATCCTTTTCACATCACATAACTTCCATATGACAACTTTTCTACACAAGAATGAATTCACCTTTTTAAAATCAAATCAAACAAGATAACATTAAACATCAAAACTCAACTCTCATATATGTATACATACACACATACGGCCACACATACACACACACACATATACACACACACACACACACACACCTCCATTTTCATTTTATTCAAAAACCCATTTGTTTTAGTTTCCAAGTTTATGTTTAAATCCAAGAACAAGAGAAACTTTCACTATTATCTTTATCACCATGAATCATGAACAAGGTTTGAAAGTTAAAATATTATACCCTCAAGATTTTTAATGGGTTTTACCAAAAGTGATGATATGAAGCCTTGTTCTTGCTTGAAACTCCTTGAAATCACCTCCAAACCTTCAAATGGACTTGAGAACACCTTGGAATGGCTTTAGCTTCAAGAACAAGGTTTGAAATTCAAAAATGGAGATGGTGGAGGGGTGTTCGGCCGAGCTTTTTGTGTGAGAGAGAGAGAGAGAGAGTTGATTTTGGTTTGTGATTAGTTTCTTGGATTTGAAGAGATTTTATGAAGATTGTGTAAGATGTAATCATACACGCCATTTCCCTAGGCTTCCAAGTATAAGAGAGAGGAGAGAAGACCCTATGAGGTTGCCACCTCTTGCCCACACACACATACAAATTGTATACATGCATATATATATATATATATATATCATATATGTGCTTAAAACTGGTTTTTAACTGGATACCGGGTGTTCTATCTAGCGTTTTAATCACGTTTTTTCACACGTTTTAAATTATTTTCAATGCTCTATAAAAAGAACTCACTAAAATATTACTGATCAATATTTTATTTGCCTGAACTGGCTATGATGTCGGTATTTAGCAGTATGCGTGTTGTGTTACTCAGCACGCGCTTAAACTCGCAAAATAGGGATTTTAAGCGTTTTAATTTATTTTTATCATTCTATAAAAATAAACTTGTTATTTTATTACTATAATAATTATTAGTTGCCCTGAACTGGCTGTGTTGACAGTATTTTGCAGATACGCGCAGTACGCGCTTAAACTCGAAAAACAGAGTTTCTTGGCGTTTTAAATTATTTTTCCTCACGAATATGATTAAATATATTATTTCAATCATAACGGACTATTTTTAGGATTTTAACATTATTCAGGCGGTCACCAACGTTCGTTTCGCATTTTAATCGTTACGCGATAAGCATTTATCTTAATATTGCCAACATAATTTTTATCAAACTTTGGATTTACCAACACATCAAATACCATATATAAACATCATAAATAATCAAATACAACCTTTAATTCATTCATGACACATGTTAAATTTGTACGGTACAGCCTAAATAGCCGGGTGTCACAGTCTCCCCCTGTTTAAGGAATTTCGTCCCCGAAATTCTTAGACTACAGGTTTCGTTTTCGCATTAGACTCAAAGAGATGCGGATATTTTCGTTGCATCTGATCCTGTCGTTCCCATGTGAACTCGGGTCCACATTTGGAATTCCAACGAACATTAACCAACTTAATCCGACTCCTTCTAAGGTTCTGAATTTTCTCATCCAGAATTTCTACCAGTTCCTCGAGAAATCTCAGTTTATCGTCTACTTGAACCTCATCAGGGGTTCTACCAGTTCCTCGAGAAATCTCAGTTTATCGTCTACTTGAACCTCATCAGGGGGTATAATTAGTGTCTCATCTGACAGACATTTTATCAGGTTGGAAACATGAAACACGTCATGGACTCCATTCAAATCCTGTGGCAGCTTAAGCCTATACGCGACTGATCCAACTCGAGGTAGGACTTCAAAAGGACCTATATAACGCGGGCTTAGATTTCCCCTTTTCCCAAATCTCACAACACCTTTCCAAGTTGACACCTTTAGCAAAACACGATCTCCGACTTGAAACTGCAACGGTTTCCTTCGGTTATCTGCATAACTTTTCTGTCGATTGACGACAGCTTTCAACCTTTCCTTGATCTGGACAACCTTGTCAGTGGTTTCCTGGATAAGCTCAGGTCTGGTTAGTTGCCTTTTGCCAACTTCAGCCCAGCACAAGGGCGATCGACACTTCCTTCCGTAGAAAGCTTCAAACGAAGCGGCTTTGATACTAGCGTGGTAACTATTGTTGTATGCAAAATCTGCCAACGGCAAATGAGTATCCCAACTTCCTCCGAAATCAATCATGCATGCCCTTAACATATCCTCTAACTTATGAATGGTTCTCTCACTCTGACCATCCGTTTGAGGATGATACGCAGTACTCATGTCCAAACGAGAACCCAGCGACTCTTGAAGAGATTGCCAAAATCTGGAGTCAAATCGTCCATCTTTATCGGAGATAATTGACACAGGCACTCCATGTTGGGCTACAATCTCGTTGAGATATAACTGCAATATCTTCTCCATCTTGTGTGTTTTCTTAATGGGCAAGAAATAAGCAGACTTCGTCAATCGATCCACAATTACCCAAATAGTGTCATGTCCACGTGACGTATAATTTGGTGATAAAGTCCATTGTAAGATGCTCCCACTTCCATTTAGGAATCTCTGGTTGCTACAGAAGTCAAGACGGCCTCTGATGTTTAGCCTTAACCTTTGAGCATGTCAGACATTTACTCATATACACTGCAATATCTCTCTTCATATTCGGCCACCAATATAACTCCTTAATATCCTGATACATCTTGGTAGAACCTGGGTGAATCGAATATCTTGACTTATGAGCTTCGTTCAGAACCAGTTCAAGTAGGTTACCTCTAAGCAGAACCCTAACTCGGTTCATGAAGTACATTACTTCATCCGCTTTTGGTATCAGTTCACATTCCAAACCTCTCAAATCTTCTCTTCTCAGGTTCTCATCTCTTAAAGCTTCTCGCTGTACATTTCAAATTCAATCGGTCAAATTCGTTTGTATGGTCAAACCCAAAGCACGCAAAGCAGAGGAATCTCCAGCTCCTTCCTACTGAGCGCGTCAGCAACAACATTTGCTTTTCCCGAGTGATAACAAATATCACACTCATAATCATTGAGTAACTCTATCCAACGCCGCTGTTGCATGTTGAGTTCCTTCTGATCAAAGATATGATGGAGGCTCTTATGGTCTGTGTAAATCGTACACTTCGTGCCATACAGATAATTTCTCCAAATCTTCAAAGTGAACACAACAACTCCCAACTCTAAATCATGAGTTGTGTAGTTCTTCTCATGCACTTTCCGTTGTCTGGATGCATAGGCTATCACTTTGTCCTTCTGCATAAGCACGCAACCAAGGCCCAAACGTGACGCATCGCAGTATACAACAAAACCGTCATTTCCCTCAGGCAGGGATAGAATAGGTGCACTACACAACTTCTCCTTCAACATCCGAAAAGCTTTCTCCTGCTTTTCTATCCAATCGAACTTCTTATCCTTCTGGGTCAATAGCGTTAATGGCTGCGCTATTCTAGAAAAATTCTCAATGAATCTTCTATAATACCCAGCAAGTCCTAAGAATTGTCACACCTCTGGCGGAATCTTTGGCGCTTCCCAATTCTTAATCACCTCAATCTTCGACGGGTTTACATGTATACCTTTCTCATTTATGACATGTCCGAGAAAATGCACCTCTCGAATCCAAAATTCACTTTTAGAGAACTTGGCATATAACTTCTCTTTCTTCAACAGCTCCAGAATCATCTTCAAATGTTGCTCATGATCTTCTTTGGTTCGCGAATAGATTAGTATATCGTCAATGAATACTATCACGAATTTGTCCAAATAGGGTTTGCATACCTTGTTCATGAGATCCATGAACACTGCAGGCGCATTAATTAGGCCAAAAGGCATGACTAAGAACTCATAATGACCATATCGTGTTCTAAAAGCAGTCTTCGGAACGTCTTCCCCAGCAATCTTCAACTGGTGATATCCTGAACACAGGTCTATCTTCGAGTAGTAGCTTGATCCTAGAAGCTGGTCGAACAAATCATCGATTCTTGGTAGAGGGTACCGATTCTTGATAGTTAGTTTGTTCAACTCTCTGTAATCAATACACATTCTGAAGGAACCATCCTTCTTCTTCACGAACAACACAGGTGCTCCCCAAGGCGAAAAGCTTGGTCGTATGAAAGTGTTGTCTAATAGCTCTTGAAGCTGATTGACAATTCTTTCATTTCTGACGGTGCTAATCTGTATGGAGATTTTGCAATCGGTGCAGCACCAGGTATAAGATCGATTTTAAACTCGATCTGTCTTGCACGGGGTAATCCAGGTTAGTCTTCATGGAATACTTCTGGATAATCGCGAACTACAAGAATTTCTTCAATCTTCCCACTTTCGGCCCTCATATCCACTACGTTAACTAGGAACGCATGATAGCCCTTACGCAACATCTTGTGCATCTTCATAATACTAACAACTCCTGACACTCGACTCGATCGGTCACCATGAACAATTAAAGCTTCACCACCACCAGGACGAGGTATCCTCAATTGTTTCTCCAAACAAATGATCTCAGCTTCGTTCTTGGATAGCCAATCCATCCCAACGACTACATCAAAACTACCCAGCTCCACTGGTAATAAATCGATACTAAAACTATGATCGCATAACTGAATTCTACAACCGCGAATGACTTCGCTAGTCTCTATCAATTTACCATTTGCTAATTCTATCGAGTACTTTTTACTTAGCTTACTTGTTTGAGAACACATAAATGGTTCAAAGTTTTTCGAAACAAAACTCAAGTCAGCACTAGTATCAAATAGTACGAATGCAGAATGGTCATTGATTAGGAACGTACCGGTAACCATTGTAGGAACATCACGTGCCTTCCCAGCATTCAACTCAAACACTCTGCCCCTGGCATTCCGACCCTTCACGTTCGGACAGTTCCTCTTGTAGTGTCCCTGCTCTCCGCATTCATAGCATCCCTCGAGCTTGACTCCCTCTGATGTACTCTTAGCATAGCACTCGCGAGTAACATGTCCAGTTCGACCACATCTGGCACACTTTTCTTGCTCATCACTGTGAGTCTTCTTTACTGAACCACTTGAATTAGCCACATACGCCTTCCCCGAATCGCGTTTCCTCTCACACTTCACATCAGAATCCTTTCATGAGCTCCAAGACTTTCGCTTCCGCGAATCCCTAGAACTAGGCTCAGAATGCTCTGATCGGTCAGATTTCCCATCTGTATTGACTTTTCCCGACGACTTCCCAGTCTCCTCCTTCCTGTTAAGGCTACTTTTGCGAGTAGCATCATCCGCTAAAGATTTCACTAGAGTAGTAGCTTCCAGATAGGTAGTGGGTTTCGCTGATGTAACCATACTGCGAATTTGTGGCGACAATCCCCAAATGTACCTCTCTATCTTAACGTACTCAGGAGTGACCATTCGTGGAACCAATCTAGCCAAATCATTGAACCGAGACGTATAAGCTCTGACATTCAGGCCTTCCATGGTTAAATTCAGGAAGTCAGTCTCAATCTTCTGCATCTCACTACGTGGGCAGTATTCCTTAAGAAGCATCTCTTTTAGTTCGTTCCAGGTAAGACCGTAGGCAGCGTCTTCGCCCAAAACTTGAACTTGAGTGTTTCACCAGGATAAAGCTTCATCAAGAAATGAACACGAAGCATACCTAACCCTCTGATCAGCAGCACAACCGCTGATGGCCATCACAGATTCCATTTTCTCAATCCATCTAATGATTTCAAGAGGCCCTTCAGCACTGGTAAATGATCGTGAGTTACAGCCCTGAAATGTTTTATACGTACATCCATGCACTGTTCACAAGGTTAATGAAAAATCAAGATTTCCTCTGATTATATCATAACACAGGAACTACTAAAACTTTTCCGATCATTATTTACCTTGCGGGTTTCCAATCTGTATACCACCATCACCATCCCCAGGAGCACAACGTCCACTTCCTTGCCCAATATTCCGGTTGGCTTCACGCTGTTCCAAGGCAGTATTAACGTGTTGGGCTATGAGTTGTGCCAACTCTTTTGGGGTGGTAGGTAGTCCAGTACCCGGTCTCGCTTTTGGTGGCATCTTGTCGTTTCTATTATTGCAATAATAATATCAACATAAGACATTATTTAAATATTTCAATCATTAAATGATAGTGGACTAAAAAATACACATGCATCCACATAATAATGAGAATAATTTAACCAAAAGAGAACCCATATCATTGATATTTATCACGGAAATTACAAAGCTTGTTCATAGTACAACGACCAATCAAAATTTGGTGTGACATAATCAACCACCAATAACAAGTCTAGATGAAATTTCCTCCCAAATATCCAAAAATTTGGCATGCAAGCCAACATAAGGGTTTATCAAAGGAGACATACAAAACAAACAACACAAACAACAAACTACAATCACTTCTTCAAACCAACAAACTCTAGAAGCTTCCTCACAAGCTCCTCCAACTCTACTACCCTCCAGTGCGTCTGATCCATAGCACTGTCATCCAAATCCTTATGCTCGTCAAACAAATCCATCTGCCCCTCTAAATCCTTCACCCTTCCCTTGGTCGCCTCTAGGTCTCCGCGTATAGCCCCCAACTGAAGGTCGCAATGTGAGCATTGATCAACCCATACTCCTTTCTGCTTCTTCGAAGCAGACTCCATGACAACTCTGAAGGTTGAGGCGATGTCTTCGACAAGTCGAGTCCTCTTCCTACGTCGGAAATAGACTAGTGTAGGTGCAGTGGAGACTCGTGACTCGGGCAACTGAACAGACGACTCAGACTTATCGAGTGGAGGGATCTCAGGTACGTGCTCAACAGTGACAGTGGGTGGAGCTACTATGGGCTTTAAGGGTAGAACCGTAACAGTTGTGGCGTCCACCAGTGGTGCAATCTCGAACGATCATCCAATTAAAGGGGTACCTCTACCCAGCTCATCAACTATAGGCACTATGCCGGATGACTGTCCGATCTTGAAAACCGAGGGTGGAACAGAATCATCATCGTCTATCCATCCGTTACTAGTATGCGCGTAACGGGGGTCGACCTGGCTGGCGAATGCAGCAGGGCCATCATAAAAGGACGAGGCAAATTCGGCCATGTTAACGATCTGAGGGGTGACGGAGGGTATCTCTGGTAAAACGGATCTAGGTGAAGTCTCGAATTCTGGCTCGCTATCTGAGTCAGGAATCTCGATGACCTCGTGCTCATGCGACATATAACCGTACAAAGTAAGTGTGTGTTCTAATGAAAATAACACATAAGGCCCAAATAAACAGATTAACAAGTATGCGCAATAACACTTAATGGTTCTCATACATGATAAAAATCCATGTTTATTTAAAAATTTTGGCTTCGCGAATTTTGGACTTAAATCTCAAAATTCCGTCGGTTGAAGTCTAGAATTTTCCCCTGAAAACATCTAGTTCGCTACAACCATTGGCTCTGATACCAACTACTGTAACACCCCAAACACGTCGCAGCGGAAATACAAACGTAATGGTGACTGAAGTTGGTGCCCATAAATACCTTAGTGGACGATGCATCGTCAATTTTGGACATATTACTTGATTAAAACATTGTTTACAAGTTTAAACATAAACCACAACCATAGAGTAGTTAAGTGGTCTCGATCCTTATGGATCTTAATACACTCGGTCACAAATAAGTTTTAAAAGTTTTCCAAAGTTTATTATTAAACAAAACATGCATCACAACCACAAGACACGCCAAAGATTCCCGAAGCCATGCTCAAGTACCTGAAGAACACGTTAAAATCAAGTGTCAACACAAAGGAGGGTGAGCTCACATATTCAAATTTAAAACAAGGAAAACTTTCTAATTATGTGTTTATATCAAAACATCCAAATAATACTTTTGAAAGTTAATTTGTTTCCACAATAAAATCCATGGGTCGGTCGTCGCAAGCGTTTCCCCGAAACCTTCGATCTAAAGCATCTTCCAAAGTTTTACATTTTAAATTTATAGCATCAAATGTTCAGACTCGTATGTTTGCAAGAGATTACGAACTATATATTAAAAATAAGGGTATAATCAAGACTAGACTATAATAGAATATCAATTCGTCATTTGACTTGATCGGAGCGACCGATCACGACGGGGTAGTTAACCCGATAGATCTACCAACAATTGTACATGTTCAATACTTAAATGATTAAACAGCAATACTTGCGCCTGCACCCATACGGGCCATCTATATCAGTTGGCTCATGAACAATATATATATCCTACTAATATTGATAAATTTAATATAACATTTGTACAAATTACCCGTAAATCCCCATCGAAATGTAAGCTAATACAGCTACTTACACCTCTTGAGATCACGCAAATTTGTCGCTATTTAGATTTACGCATTTTTAAATCTACACGGTCGTTTTATCCCCAAAACACCGTAATAATCCCTGTTTCATCCCCGAAACGCATATATCATTATTCCAAAATTCGTTTCATCCGGAAACATATTTATGTCAAAACCATGTTTTTCTCTAAAAACATATCACATAATTTCCAAATCATATTTTCCACGAAAATATATTCTTAGTTTAATCAAATGCATATTTTATACAAAAGTGTATACTTATCATTTTAAGGCGTGTTCTTCCCCCAAAACATATAAAAAACAGAAAAAGAGGGGTTTAGTGACACTCACCTTTGGGTGTGTAATTAAATTAGCGCGATCCCACAATTTGATTCTACACGTCCTAATATACGTAGGAACGATTTATCAAACAATATTTTATAAAATTCCTAAGTTTCTCCAATACTTAGAATTTTCATATAACTTTGAGATTTTATCGAAAAACCATTATTTTTTATTATGTTGGCATATATATATATATATATATATATATATATATATATATATATATATATATATATTTTATATTTCACAACTTGAACGATTTTATTGGTGACTTTAATGTTATATCCGTTAACACTCCCGTTTAGAAGTACTATACATCTACGATTTGCGCGTCGTAACATATAGATATATATAAACATACACACATACACAAAATCATAATACACGAAATCTCGTTAACTTATACTCTTTATCATTTTTAAAGCATGCATACATTAAATTACTTATTAAGTTAATCTATGTATCAATTTTCATGCTCGACAAATAAGTTACACATTTAACGCGATTTTTACCGATTCTACCGTTTTAATCATACAAGCGTACATGCATAGACTTAATTCCCGCTATCATGTCAACACTTAACATATCATCATATACACATATTTAAATCATATAACACATTTAAACACATAAGGTTCACTCATGAACAACCCATTCTAGTGTATATTGAAAATGCGTATTTTAGTGATTCGGTAACGTTTTCGGGCGTCGGAAGTTACGTATGACTAACCAAACACCAAATTATCTTAATATACGTTAAAATACTTATATTTATATCAAAAATATCAGTTTAGTTACTGATCCAAAACAATTTCGTAAAAACCTCTTAAAAAGGCGATTTTTACCGTTTTTATCGTATAGTTTTGCGTCAAACGTTACCATAACCATCCGAAATCGAAAATACTTCATATTTTAATAAAATAAATGTTATTTACCGATTAAAATGATGGTTATAATCAGATTAGTGCAATTTTTGTGTAGGTCGCATAAATCATGCGATTTCACACATTTTACAACACTTTAAGCACTAAGTACAACATGCAAAGCTAGTAAACTTCATAACAAGTTTCATACCACTTTTATACATGAAATAACCTTATTTTTAAGGTTTATAATCTGATCTAAAACTATTTTTATCATAACATCATTAATCATTTTATATACATACACCCACATGCATGACTAAGTACAAGCACTTAATGCACTTACATCATGTCTTCATCATTTTGTATGAACTTTAATACATCAAGACAAGTTTTTAACACATGTTCATATATTCAAGAACATTCTCATCTTCATATGATCATCATCATCAAATCATTTGACATAAATACAAGACATATGCATGTATTCCTACACATAAAATTTAATAGCCAAAATTTCACATGTATGTATATGTACATACACATATATACACAGCTACATATACATACATATGTAACTCCAAAACTTCACTTTTCATAACATCCTTTTCACATCACATAACTTCCATATGATAACTTTTCTACACAAGCATGCATTCACCTTTTTAAAATCAAATCAAACAAGATAACATCAAACATCAAAACTCAACTCTCATATATGTATACATACACACATACGGCCACAGATATATATATATATATATATATATACACCTCCATTTTTCATTTTATTCAAGAACCCATTTGTTTTAGTTTCCAAATTTATGTTTAAATCCAAGAACAAGAGAAACTTTCATTATCATCTTTATCACCATGAATCATGAACAAGGTTTGAAAGTTAAAATGTTACACCTTCAAGATTCTTAATGGGTTTTTACACAAGTGATGATATGAAGCCTTGTTCTTGCTTGAAACTCCTTGAAATCACCTCCAAACCTTCAAATGGACTTGAAAACGCCTCCAAACCTTCAAATGGACTTGAAAACACCTTGGAATGGCTTTAATATTGAAGAACAAGGTTTGAAATTCAAAAATGGAGATGGTGGAGGGGTGTTCGGCCGAGCATTCTGAGAGAGGGAGAGAGTTGATTTTGTTTTGTGATTAGTTTCTTGGATTTGAGGAGATTTTATGAAGATTGTGTAAGATGTAATCATACACACCATTTCCCTAGGCTTCCAAGTGTAAGAGAGAGGAGAGAGAGACCCTATGAGGCCGCCACCTATTTCCCACACACACATGCAAATCATATACATGCATATATATATATATATATATATAATATATGTGCTTAAAACTGGTATTTAACTGGATACCCGATGTTTTATCTAGCGTTTTAATCACGTTTTGACATGTTTTAAATTATTTTCATCGCTATATAAAAATAAACTCACTAAAATATTACTGATCAATATTTTATTTGCCTGAACCGGCTACGATGTCGGTATTTGGCAGTATGCGCGTTGTGTTGCTCAGCACGCGCTTAAACTCGCAAAATAGGGATTTTAAGGGTTTTAATTTTTTTATCATTCTATAAAAGTAAACTTGTTAAATTATTACTATAATAATTAGTAGTTGCCCTGGATTGGCTATGTTGACAGTATTTTGTCAGATACGCGTAGTATCGTGTAGTACGCGCTTAAACTCAAAAAATAGAGTTTCTTAGTGTTTTAAATTATTTTTCCTCACGAATATGATTAAATATATTATTTCAATCATAACGGACTATTTTTAGGATTTTAACATTATTCAGGCGGTCACCGACGTTCGTTTCGCATTTTAACCGTTACACGATAAGCGTTTATCTTAATATTGCCAACATAATTTTTATCAAACTTTGGATTTACCAACACATCAAATACCACATATAAACATCATAAATAACCAAATACAGCCTTTTATTCATTCATGACACGTGTTAATTTGTATGGTACAGCCTAAATTGTTGGGTGTCACACAAGCCTTCGTGCAGTTGTACCTAATGACTAGCAAAACATGCAATAGTGTGTCAACATAAAGTTGGTGGATTCACAATTTTAGTTAAGCGTAAAACATAAGGTAAGTTTACATGCAAAAGCACTATAAACCATGACTCGGGTAGCTAACCCACCTCAAGACAACTAAATTGTGTGTACCAAATGATAACATTATAGTTCTTGTGCCCTCATCAATGTCTATCCGCATTGATGCAATGAAAAGGTCAAAAGTTCACGCCCGGCTCCAAGCATGATGTGAGGTTGTCGAACTTAATAGCGTTATCAACTAATACCCCACCTGCCAACCCGGCATGCTAATCGGTAAAATGTGTAGGGACTTCTAGGTAGAGTTCGCGTTTAGTTAAGTGTACTATTCCCAATCTAGGGAAGAAAGTGTGTAGCCCCAAACCAGGGGTACTGTATGTGTTTCTCAAACCAGGGAAGTAAGTGTGTTGTCCCAAACCAGGGACGCATGCTTTTATTAAAAAGTTGTGAACTCACCTTAGTTTGCGCGACTAGAATATCAAATGATTTGTAGTAGCGATAGTCAACTACGTCCTGATATGATCATCGTTTTAGTTAAATTGTGCACACTTAAATTTTGAACGTAACTACCACATAATATGCAACACGTTGACACTTAGTTATCCGTTCGTGTTATCATGAGTAAGTGTACATCTCATATCATGTATCATGCTTACTTAAGTTTTAATCATGCATAGACACTTTATATCTACTAACACAACCAATAACAAACACAAACATGACACATGTCATTAAGTTCGGTAGACCTTTTGTAATTTTCGCAAAGCCTAATATTTTACAGAAAAAGTACTAAAAATCATATAGTACACATAGGTCTGATTCCTCACATTCTGACACTCTATGGTATAATTTATTTAAAAATCCCCGTTACTCCTTTTTACGAAATTCTAGTTGGAGAATTTTCTAACCTCCTAGGACTATCTACTGTTAAAATTTTGAAGTATTAATTCCAATCCTAGACGAAGTTATGATTCTTGTTATAGGCTGCAAACTCTTCAGGAAAACGCAGCCTGGACAGTTAATATCATAAAAATCTTTTGACTGACTTAAACTCATCGAAAAAATTATGAAACTAGTGAGGTTTGAAGCGTATTTTAATGAAATACATATTAAACTCAAGAACCAAACGTTTTCGTTAAGTTATGACCATGTTATAGCCGTTACAAGTTGGCTGGAAAATCTAGGCAGACTGTTAATTTGCTGTAGTGACTTTAAAACGTTTCCATGATCATTATTTATTTTAATTTTGTTATTTTACATGTAAGACTTCATGAAAAATAGTCCTAACACAAGTTTCAAATCAAGATCATGCATCAAAACAAAACCCTATTTTTAACCACACAGTTGATTAATCACATTAACTGTTTTCAAGAATGCAATATATATACACACACATCACATATACATACGATCATAGTTTCCATACCAAGTCTTGCACGTGTTCATACATATAATTGTACCTATATTTTCGAAGATAGTTTTCATACGCATACATATTCACATATAATCTACCCTTTCATATTGTTACATACATAATATTAATGACAGTTTCATGTATAACTTATTCTCATACAAGGACTTTAACTCAAGATCGAACCAAAACCGAGACAACGAAACTTTTATAAGAGACTATGGGGTGGGAGGCACTTATCGTTTGTGGTGGTAGCCACTGTGTATAGACTAAAATTGTCACACCTCGATCCGCAACGAATTTGGTGGCCGAGGCATGATGATTGTCCATAACTTATGCCAACTAATAAATGTGTAAATATTATTCATAACCAATTTAAATATATGATATATAAAATAATACAGAGAATACAGAAGATGTAAAACATAAAAGAAATATCCAGTTCATTAGACTAAGGCATTTCCTACATGATCTTCATCCACGCTCGCCAAACCTGATTTTCTGTATCATGTGTAAAATAGTTTTTGGGTCAACATAAATTGGCAAGAAAATCTAATGTTTAAATAAAATTATTTTTGTTTATTTGTTTAAAAATGTTAACATGCGATTTCAACGGCAATCAGACGATAAAAATAAATGATACTAGTAATTATATAAACCACAACCAAACAATAAGTATGATGATGTGAAACTTTGGCAAATATGATAAATGCGATAAATATAAGAAAACGTTAAATGCGAGACTCAAGCCCACCGACGAGCAAATCTAAATGTGGTGGTGATACTATGCTACAAATGGTCGTGGGGAACCTAGTCGGCCGATGGATTCAAGTGAATAGTGATTAGTGATATTGATTAGTGATAATGGTTAGTGATAAAAACAATGAACAAATATCAACAACCACATAATTATATAATTGAACTTTGCAGGTAATTGAATAATGAAAACTTAAAGTAATAAAATAATATGTTAATGACACAAAATACATCACAAAATATTTAAATTGCAAAAAGCAGAATTAGGAAACATCTACTCACTTGTTATAGAAGGTCTCTAATTCACCGGTTGAGTGTTCCTCATCTGGTTAAGTCTTTGATTTACGTAGTTTCAAAGTTTAAATTAAATAACCGAATAACTAGTTATGTGTGGGATCGTGTTAGTAAATCGATTAGAGAAAAAAAACTATATCTAGATTCTACCGTGTTTCATTTATATGGATAATCCATCTGTGAAATGTAACTTGACTAATTTGTGTCATTAAAACCATTGTCAAAATAGAATTTACTTTCATGAAAGTTTACATAAACGGTTCAACACTATTCCATAACCATAAGTAAAATATTACTTTTATAAATAAAAAAAATGGTTTTTGTATTAGGACTTCTAAATTCAAGTGATGGATTTTAGAAATTCTATTCTTACTGTTATAACTAAAACTATTTATTTTTTAAAGAAAACATAACCTGCATGCATAACTTAAATCCCATAACCACCCATGCATCTTCATATATATAAGAAATTTTCACAGTGTAACCGTGCCCTCAACAACACTAATTGGTTAAATCTTTATACACAAGAGCCCCCAACTCATACTTCACTCGGTTTCAACTCACCGACGAAGGGGTCGTGGTTGTAAGGGAGCAAAAAGGGTCTATGGATCCCGTTTCGTTAACTCAAACCCGCACATAAAATAACCAAGACTAAGATTATGGGGTGAAGGTGATACCTGGAATACGGTTTTGGGATAACAAAAGAAGCTCTCATCACTTGATCTGATGACATCCCTCTTACACTCCAGAATGGTCAAAACGAGGACACGAATCACCGTAAAGAAACGAGTATAAAACTGAAACAATGGTTATGAGGAAAACTAACCGCTCCCTTCTTCTATCAATGCAGCCGATTCACGCACAGCGACACCAAAGTAACTTGCCAGAGATTCAATGCCTCGATGTGTCCAAACAAGTACTTGGCGGCCAAATGGTGGTGCAACAACGAACCGAAATGCTTCAACGGTGGTGTAGTGGTGGTAGTCGAAGCAGGAGGCAATGGGGATTTAGAGACGGGTGTAGCGGGATCGCGGTGGTTGTACGACAAGTTGGTTTACAGATGCTGCTTTACCGCGGAGTGGTGGCTCGGTGATGTGGTACATCACTCGGGTTTAATGAAGGTTTCAACATAGGCTCGAGGTCAAGATTTCCGACTGAAGAGGTAAATTCCTATTGAGCCCAGCCCAACAAATTTAAGCCCAATACATACATTTGGTCCAATAAGGGGTTTAGCCTTTCTCATCTCCTAAAAATAGAAGTCTCAAATCCCTATTGAGGGACTCCGTTCTCCATTTTCGTCGGAGGGTGGTTCAGAGACTCAGGTCTCTGGCCCTTTCTAACCAGTTATTCATGTTGTTTCGTAGCTTCGACCTCGACCGGAGAAGATGAAGTGTAGTCCATGCATCTCTGTAACTGCTATAACGATTCGTAAAGCCGCTCGGTGGGTTTTTGTAGCTTCAATTGGCGTTATCCATGGGACCCGCTAAGAAGCTGACTTCTTCTTCACGCCAACATCTAGGTATGTTCTGGTTCAAGCTTCGTACGTGATTTTTGGAGCTTTAACCTTTGAATATGTTATCATCCAGAGTCTATACGTGATCTGCAGAGCGTCGACTTCTAGGTGGTTGCTCATTCGAGCTATGCACACGATTTCTGGACCCTTATGCACATACCAGGCTAAACTCCTAGCACCTTGAGATAAAAACTAGGATTTCACCATAGAAAACTCTTCAACCTTCTCCTGCAACCTTGCACTCTCTAACTATAGGTGTGCCATATCTACCTCATGATTTTTCTTCATGCTTTCCAGCTCTTTCTTCAAGTAAGCTTCCCTGTTTTATGTAACTCACTCTCTATGAAAAAGATAGAATTTTAAAGAAAAATAATCAAAGAAATAATAAAAAAGGAAATCATCGGACCTTTCATCATCCTCTCATAAGCTGCCCGAGCCTGAGCCAAGGATTCTTCGGTCTTGCCAGAAGCTCCTTGTGGGTAGCGTCATCTTTCTTTACTTTAGCCGCAAATTGCTCCAGCTCGGCCACACTTTTATCACATTCTTCGCAAGTGGCAGCCGCAGCAGCAATGGCCGCTTAATGTTAAAGGGAGAGAGATTTCACCTTCTCCTTTTGTTGGGAAAGGTCTTGGCGGAGAGTTGGGAAACTTTTTTCTCAACGTCAGGAGTTCTTTGAATTTTTTGGTTAATCGAGGTCAACTCCTAATCCAGATCTTCTTTCACTGACTCGGCCTCCACCCATCTCCAGTAAAGCTCTGTAACATACATGTTTGATTGGACCTGATTAGCCAAAACAACCACACCCAGATCATGGCTCTTCATCTTACGACCCTATAATGGTCCGGAGTATTTCAGACTGACCATAAAAAGTTTAAGAGTCAAGGCATCCATCACAGTGTCTTTGTTTTTTATATCCCAATCTGGGACAAACTTCTCCTCCGCTGTAGTTGGGTCTACCTCCACCTCCTCTAAAATATCAACATAAGGAAAAAAGTTCATTACTTCAGATTCAAACCAGGAAGGAGGAATCGAGGAAACTTGGTCCTCATCCTCTTCCAAGAAAAGAGTCTAAACCCAAAGCTGAACCCAAGTCCCCTGTAAAAACAACAGTTTTCTTCCCCTCCTTTGACGAGGTCACTACCATTTCAACCTCCATATATTCGTCATCTACCTCAGCTGAGGGATGAGATCTGGTATAAGTCATATCCAGACCAGACATCGAACGAGGGGCTTCATTGCTCGAAGATTTGCCACCCGTAATGTGTTCATCCAGATTTTTCAAAACCGGATCAGAGGAAGTGGACAATGTCGGCTTGGCCTTCTTGGAAGCAACATTTGGGATATACTACATCCCCTTCTATAAGTTTATTTGAACCACAGTTGTGGATTTAGCCTTTCAGTTGTGGATTTAGCCTTTCTCTTTCTAGATACCGGACGATGTAGGTTGGAGGAAGTAGAAGTTTGAACCGACCCGCACTCGACACCCTTTCCAATAGAAACCGCCACTGATGAGCATCTAACATTGAGACCCCGGTCTAGCTCTATAATTTCTGGTTCGCTATCCACATCTTTAACCACCACTGGTGCATCTTGTTTAACAAAAGGGCCACTAGAACTTCCGGCCCCAACATTTGATGGCTCCGAAGGGCAGCACCTATTTAGGGATATCTAGAGCTTCCGGAGATCTAAAGTTATAAGCCGCCGAAGCTGTTTGTTGCATAAAAGTATCGTCTTCCTCGGTAGTCTCCAAGAAAGCGAAATCCAAATCGGTAAGACGAGGAACTTTTAGCGCATCCCCCTGGAGAGACATATTGGTACCTTCAAAACAAAAAAACAAAAATTTAGAATAAACAGAAGTGAAAAAATCCACGGCCAGCCAAAGCAAGGCCACTCACCATTGTCCTTGTTAACTATAAAAGGCTAATCCATGTCTCCTCGAGTCCATATCCGACTGATCCAGCTTAACAACACAACAAAAAATGCTCTGGTAAGGGACGAATTAGGCTCTTGTTGTCAACTAAGTATTGGGCCAGAACTTCATTAAATACAAACCCTCTTTAAGTTCAAAGTCCATAGACTGATCTTTGAACCTCCATGGCAGATCGTCCAACCAGAAAAAGTTGTCCATCCAGTGTTCTTTAGAAGAAATACTAGGGACAGAATTGTGATGGGCAAAGGTGAAACAATCACCAGCTATAATGAATTTGTAAAAATATCGAAACAAACTTAAATCTGGCTTTCGGTTCAAGGCTCTACATGAGATCTCAATATGGTTTATCCAGCTAAGTCCGAACGGATTCACTTGAGATATGTGCCCCCGAAAGAACCAGAGCACTTTCATTAAAAAAAACTGGTGAAAGGAACATGGTAGTTTGCAAAATTACACACATGGGTGTAAAAAGCAAACTTGCTGACAAGAAAAGGGTAGATAGCCCGATTCCGGGTTGGAAGTTTGGGGTTTAAGAAAGCCAAAATCTGATAAGTCCTTAGAAACTTATTCAGTTGTTTCCGCGTTAAAACGCTATAACTAACGGACAAGTTCTCTTTACCTGGAGCCATGCTTAAAAAGAGGTAAGGGAATAAAAAGCGCACCTCCTTTAAAGCTTGGAAGGAGGCATAGACAGTCTTTGGAATACTGAACTCCGATTGAAAGAGAAGAAAGTAGAATAGAGAGAAATAAGGCGGTAAGAAGAAAAGGTAAACATGAATTACCATGATCCCCTTGGTTGACAGTTGTTTCGCCTGTTGTCAAATCAGGGGTCGCATCAAAAAGTCGGTTACGTTTCCCGAAGGGGGAAAGTTACAAATACATGTGAGTAACAAACAGACATATGCTACGTCATTATTTAGGCTACAGACGTAACAAAAAACAAGTCTCCTCAAGTCCGCTATTCGACTTAACAGACCCGGGGACATGTAGATGCATGGCCGGACCATGCCTCCGACCACCGAACAACAAAATGATCCTTTACACCAAGCAAGACAAAGAAAGTTCGGCCTCTACATAGGATGCGTATCAAAAGGTCCGTCCAGGTCGGATGACATCATCTACTGGGCAAGTATAAATACCCTTCTCCAAGTACACTTCAAGTACGATTTTCTCTAAACCTTTGTCCTATTTTTCTCTCTACTTTCTCCCTCTAAAACAAATACTTATGCTCACGCCGGAGGGTGGTCGTACAGTGGCCCTCCCACCACTGCGACGAGCCTAACAGTTTACTGCTTATGCAGGATTGTTTTCTTTTAGATACAAGGATCTAACCAAGCTTGGCCAAACTTCAGCCCAATTTTTGGATCTTCACCAACGAACACCTGATGAACACCGAAATGAGTTGTAATGAAACTGGGTGTGGATTTGAGGTCCCGAGGGTTGTAATGAGGTTTCAGGACTTGTGCTAATACACTAATTTAGTTTAAGGAAAAGATTGCTCGAGAAATTTATAAACCATATATCTGGTTTCCAAAATCGTTTGATTTGGGTGTTTTAATACGATCCCATTGACGCGTCATAGTAACTTAGGGAATGATTACGATTGTAAAAGAAGTCACATGGACTGACAATTTATGCTAAAACATAATTATGGTAACTCGCCGGAAAACCGGGAGTTACCGGATATGTTCATTGGTAAACAAAATGAAAATGTCGGAAAAGGATGGATAGATGATTTGTGTAGGATTTATATAAACAATTTTATTAAAAAAGTTGCAAATGGTATGATTATAAATCTAGAAACCAAAGGACGGTTTCTTTGAAACTATCTAAACGTCGATTACAACTATAAAACATGCATTAGTTGATTTGGAAAGATTAATTTGAATGATAAAAATAGGAAACTGGATCATTTATTTGGTGTAAAAGTATTTTTCAAAAAACAAGGATTTGGTGGAATTGGTGTTGTTGTTTTTATAATCTATATCCTATACGAAAGTGAAACATCTTTGTCACATGTGCTTAGTTTATGCCATTATTTTGATGATGTGGCATTGCTCTAAAGACAAAGAATTAGTTTTTGAGCAACATTTGGTTTTCTTCTCTTTTATTTTCATGTGATAGCTTGAAACCCTAATATCATTATCATCGAGTTCCTTTTTCTTCCCCCTTCATCGTCCTATGTAAACTCTAGAGGAATATAAGCCCGAGGAGCTGATGATTTCAACAAACACACAATGTTTGATACATCGTCTTTCTGATTTCAACAACATTCCAAACCCTAAATATCTATCGTTTTAATTTGCGGCGATCTCATCTATGGCTTTTAATCGTATAATCTAATCTGGTACATTAGTAGTCTTTTTGATGTGCAACCTCAAAATCAATACGGATGTCTATCATGTCTTTTCCTTAATCAGTAATCTTGTATGTTTATCACACCCCGATTTCTGGTGGGCCAAGTTCGTGGGTTTATGTGTGACGATTGATGATAGTTTCACATTAAGCAACAGAAGATAGGATGATAAATTAATATATAAAAGTTCAAAATTTATTAAATAAAAATTCGACGCTCTGCAGATCGCGTATAGACTCTGAATGAGAACATATCCAAAGGTTACAACTCCATAAATCACGTACGGAGCTTGAACCAGAACAGGTCTTGATGTTGGTATGAAGAAGAAGCCAGGCTCTTAGCCGGTCCCACGAATAGCGCTAATTGAAGCTACAAAAACCCACCGAGCACCTTTACGGATCGTTTATAGCAGTTACAGAGATGTATGCACTACGCTTCATCTTCTCCGATCGAGGTCAAAGCTACAAAACAACATGAACAGCTGGTTAGAAAGGGTCAGATACCTGAGTCTCTGAACCACCCTCCGACGCTCAAGTCAGTATCTCGTTTATCATAATTAGTATCGATGTCTATGAGAGTAATAGAGATGATGGAGATGGAGGTAAGGAGAAGATAGAAAAGAAAGAGTCCCTCAATGGGGATTTGAGACTTCTATTTATAGGAGATGAGAAAGGCTAAACCCCTTACTGGACCAGGTGTATGTATTGGCCCCAAATTCGTTGGGTTGGGCTGAATAGGAATTTACCTCTTTAGTCGGAAAGCTTGACCTCGAGCCTATGTTGAAACCTTCATTAAACCCGAGCGATGTACCACATCACCGGACCACCAATCCCCGGTAAAGCAGCATCCATAAACCACCTCGCAGTACAACCACCGTGATCCCCGCCACACCCGTCTCCGAATCCCCGTTGCCACCGGCTATGACTACCACCAATACACCGCCGATGAAGCATTTCGGTTCGTTGTTGCACCACCATCTGGCTGCCAAGTACTTGTTTGACCACATTGAGGTATTGAATCTCCGGCTAGTTACTTTGGTGTCGCTGTGCGTGAATCGGCTGCATTGATAGGAGAAGGGAGCGGTTAGTTTTCCTCATCACCATTGTTTCAGTTCTATATTTGTTTCTTTCTGGTGATTCGTGTCCTCGTTTTGACCATTCTGGAGCGTAAGAGGGATGTCATCATATCAAGTGATGAGAGCTTCTTTTGTAATCCCAAAACCGTATTCCATGTATCACTTTCACGCCATAATCTTATTCTTGGTTATTTTATGTGCGAGTTTGGGTTAACAGAACGGGATCCATAGGCCCTTTTTGCTCGCTCACAACCACGACCCGTTCGTCGGTAAGTTGAAACTGAGTGAAGTATGAGTCGGGGGCTCTTGTGTATAAAAATGTAATCAATTAGTGTTAAGGCAAGGTCACACTGTAAAAATTTCTTATATATATGGAGATGCATGTGGGTTATGGGATTTAAGTTATGCATGCAGGTTATGTTTTCTTAAAAAAATAGTTTTAGTTATAACAGTAAGAATAGAATTTCTAAAATCCATCACTTGAATTTAGAAGTCTTAATACAAAAACCATTTGTGTATTTATAAAACTAATATTTTACTTATGGTTATGGAAGAATGTTGAACCTTTTATGTAAACTTTCATGGAAGTAAAATCTATTTTGTCAATGGTTTTAGTAACACAAATTAGTCAAGTTACATTCAGAGATGGGTTATCCATATAAAAGAAAACACAATAGAATCTAAATAGAGTTTTTTTTTTTCTCTAATCGATTTACTAACATCATCCCACATAACTAGTTATTCGATTATTTAATTTAAACTTTAAAACTGCTTATATCAAAGACTTTACCAGATGAGGAACACTCAACCGGTGAATTAGAGACCTTCTATAACAAGTGAGTAGATCTTTTCTAATTCTCCTTTTTGCAATTTAAATGTTTTGTGGTGTATTATTTGTCATTAACGTATTATTTTATTACTTTAAGTTTTCATTATTCAAATACCTGCAAAGTTCAATCATGCAATTATGTGGTTGTTGCTATTTGTTCATTGTCTGTATCGCTAACCATTATCACTAATCAATATTGCTAATCACTATTCACATGGATCCATCGGCTGACTAGGTTCCCCTTGGCCAGAGGTTGTAGCCTAGAATTGCCACCACATTTAAATTCGCGCGTCGGTGGGCTTGAGTATCGCATTTTACTTTTTATTATATTATCGCGTTTTCATATTTACCAAAGTTTCAACTCATCATGCTGATTGTTTGGTTGTGGTTTATGTAATTACTGTCATTATTTATTTTTATCATTTAATTACCCCTGAATCCCATGTTAACATTTTTAAACAAATAAACAAAAACAATTTTATTTAAACAATATATTTTCTCGCCAATTTATGTTGACCCACAAACTACTTTACACATGATACAGGAAATCAGGTGTGGCAAGCATGGATGAAGATCACGTAGGAAATGCCTTAGTCAAATGAACTGGATATTTATTTTATGTTTTACATCTTCAGTATTCTTTGTATTATTCTATATGTGATATATTTAAATTGGTTATGAATAATATTTACACACTTAATATTTGGCATAAGTTATGGACAATCATCATGTCCCAGCTATCAAATCCGTTGCAGGTCGGGGTGTGACAATTTTAGCCTATACACACATCGAACTCCACAAGATAATTATATTATACATTTTAGACTATACAAGCTCGTCATACCCGAGTTCACTTGACAAAATAATAACATTGTATTTTTTAGCCTATATACGATTGTTATACCTGAGTTCGACATTGAACTAACAAAAGAAGAACATTATATATTCTATATACGGTCGTTATACACGCTCGTCACACCGTCGTTGACGTCGAACTCGACAAAATAATAACATTATATATTATAGACTATACCCGGTCGTTGTACAGACGTCAATGTCGAACTGGACAAAACAATTATATTATAAATTTTAGACTATACACTAGGGATGAGCATTTGGTACCGGGTACCGGTACCAAACCAGTAACGATACCCACTTTCCCCATTTTTCGGTAAAGGTACAGTTCTGATATTTACAGGTAAAACACCGGTAAGTACCGGTACCCACTTTTCCCGTTTTTCGGTACCACTACTTTCGGTACCGGTACTGGTTCGGTACCGAACGGATATCGTGCTCATCTCTACTATACACGCTCATCATACCCGAGTTCGACGTGGAACTTGGCAAAATAATAACGTTATGTATTTTAGCTACAGTTGTCATACCGACATCGACGTCGAACTCGACAAAATAATAACATTATCTATTTTAGCCTACAAACGATCTTTATACCGACGTTGAACCCGACAAAATAATAACATTATGCATCGTAGCCTATATACGCTCGTTATACCGATGTCGAACTCGACAAAATAATAGCATTATGTATTTTAGACTATATACGCTCTGGCATAAGGTGTTCGTCGAACTCGAAAAATAATAACATTATATATTTTAGCCTGTAATGGTCATAATACCAACGTCGACGTCGAACTCAACAAAATCATAACATTATGTATTGAGACGACACACGCTCGTCACGATGTGTTCCATTCAAAATACCGTATAAACACACGAATAATAATAATAATAATAAAAATAAAAAATAAATATTCAGTCTAGAGCCACGTACAGGCCTATACGCCGCTTATTATTCATCCCCACCCTAACCCCTAAAATCATTATATTCAATCAAAACACACCTAATTTACTGATGAAATACGATATAAACTTGAAATTTGAAAAGGGATTAATTTGTACCTGGAGTTTGCTAAAATACATTTCAAATATGGTCCTTTATACGACTTCGTCCTAGTATAAACGTAGGTGTGTGTATTTGTGAGAGACGTATACTGAGTTGTCTAGATCTGGCCCTCGTATATACGTTCGTTTCGCATTTTAACCGTTACGCGATAAGCGTTTATCTTAATATTGCCAACATAATTTTTATCAAACTTTGGATTTACCAACACATCAAATACCACATATAAACATCATAAATAACCAAATACAGCCTTTTATTCATTCATGACACGTGTTAATTTGTATGGTACAGCCTAAATAGCTGGGTGTCACACAAGCCTTCGTGCAGTTGTACCTAATGACCAGCAAAACATGCAATAGTGTGTCAACATAAAGTTGGTGGATTCACAATTTTGGTTAAGCGTAAAACATAAGGTAAGTTTACATGCAAAAGCGCTATAAACCATGACTCGGGTAGCTAACCCACCTCAAGACAACTAAACTGTGTGTTCCGAATGATAATATTATAGTTCTTGTGCCCTCATCAATGTTTATCCGCATTGATGCAATGAAAAGGTCAATAGTTCACGCCCGGCTCCAAGCATGATGTGAGGTTGTCGAACTTAATAGCGTTATCAACTAATACCCCACCTGCCAACCCGGCATGCTAATCGGTAAAATGTGTAGGGACTTCTAGGTAGAGTTTGCGTTTAGTTAAGTGTACTATTCCCAATCTAGGGAAGAAAGTGTGTAGCCCCAAACCAGGGGTACTGTATGTGTTTCTCAAACCAGGGAAGTAAGTGTATTGTCCTAAACCAGGGACGCATGCTTTTATTAAAGAGTTGTGAACTCACCTTAGTTTGCGCGGCTAGAATATCAAATGATTTGTAGTAGCGATAGTCAACTACGTCCTGATATGATCATCGTTTTAGTTAAATTGTGCACACTTAAATTTTGCACGTAACTACCACATAATATGCAACACTTTGACACTTAGTTATCCGTTCGTGTTATTATGAGTAAGTGTACATCTCATATCATGTATCATGCTTACTTAAGTTTTAATCATGCATAGACACTTTATATCTACTAACACAACCAATAACAAACACAAACATGACACATGTCATTAAGTTCCGTAGACCTTTTGTAATTTTCGCAAAGCCTAATATTTTACAGAAAAAGTACTAAAAATCATATAGTACACATAGTTCTGATTCCTCACATTCTGACACTCTATGGTATAATTTATTTAAAAATCCTCGTTACTCCTTCTTATTAAATTCTAGTTGGAGAATTTTCTAACCTCCTAGGACTATCTACTGTTAAAATTTTGAAGTATTAATTCCAATCCTAGACGAAGTTATGACTCTTGTTATAGGCTGCAAACTCTTCAGGAAAACGCAGCCTGGACAGTTAATATCATAAAAATCTTTTGACTGACTTAAACTCATCGAAAAAATTATGAAATTAGTGAGGTTTGAAGCGTATTTTAATGAAATACATATTAAACTCAAGAACCAAACGTTTTCGTTAAGTTATGACCATGTTATAGCCGTTACAAGTTGGCTGGAAAATCTAGGCAGACTGTTAACTTGTTGTAGTGACTTTAAAACGTTTCCATGATCATTATTCATTCTAATTTTGTTATTTTACATGTAAGACTTCATGAAAAATAGTCCTAACACAGGTTTCAAATCAAGATCACGCATCAAAACAAAACCCTATTTTTAACCCACACAGTTGATTAATCACATTAACCGTTTTCAAGAATGCAATATATATACACACACATCACATATACATACGATCATAGTTTCCATACCAAGTCTTGCACGTGTTCATACATATAATTTTACCTATATTTTCGAAGATAGTTTTCATACGCATACATATTCACATATAATCTACCCTTTCATATCGTTACATAAATAATATTAATGACAGTTTCATGTATAACTTATTCTCATACATATTCACATATAATATACCCGGTCGTTATACAGACGTCAATGTCGAACTGGACAAAACAATTATATTATAAATTTTAGACAATACACTAGGGATGAGCATTTGGTACCGGGTACCGGTACCAAACCAGTAACGATACCCACTTTCCCCATTTTTCGGTAAAGGTACAGTTCTGATATTTACAGGTAAAACACCGGTAAGTACCGGTACCCACTTTTCCCGTTTTTCGGTACCACTACTTTCGGTACCGGTACTGGTTCGGTACCGAACGGATATCGTGCTCATCTCTACTATACACGCTCATCATACCCGAGTTCGACGTGGAACTTGGCAAAATAATAACGTTATGTATTTTAGCTACAGTTGTCATACCGACATCGACGTCGAACTCGACAAAATAATAACATTATCTATTTTAGCCTACAAACGATCTTTATACCGACGTTGAACCCGACAAAATAATAACATTATGTATCTTAGCCTATGTACGCTCGTTATCCCGATGTCGAACTCGACAGAAAAATAGCATTATGTATTTTAGACTATATACGATCTGGCATACCGAGTTCGTCGAACTCGAAAAAATAATAACATTATATATTTTAGCCTGTAATGGTAATAATACCAACGTCGACGTCGAACTCAACAAAATCATAACATTATGTATTGAGACGACACACGCTCGTCACGATGTGTTCCATTCAAAATACCGTATAAACACACGAATAATAATAATAATAAAATTAAAAAATAAATATTCAGTCTAGAGCCACGTACAGGCCTGTACGCCGCTTATTATTCATCCCCACCCAAACCTCTAAAATCATTATATTCAATCAAAACACACCTAATTTATTGATGAAATACGATATAAACTTGAAATTTGAAAATGGATTAATTTGTACCTGGAGTTTGCTAAAATACGTTTCAAATATGGTCCTTTATACGACTTCGCCCTAGTATATACGTAGGTGTGTGTATTTGTGAGAGACATATACTGAGTTGTCTAGATCTGGCCCTCGTATATACGCATCGTACAGGTCTGTACGTGGCGTACATAAACAAAGAAAATTACTATTATACCCCTGGAAAGGGGTGTGTACAGACTTTTTATAGGGTTATAATAGTAATTTCATATGGTCAAAGGATCTTTGACCATGGGAAATTACCATTATAGCCCTGGAAAAGGGTCTGTACGCACCCCTTTCCAGGGTATAATAGTAATATCATTACTAATTTTATTTTCAAATGGTGTTTAGGGGGGAATTTGACTACCCTTTTTGTACGCCACGTACAGACCTGTACGCGGCGTACATGAAGTGGCAAATTCCAATTATGACCCTGCTTTGGAGTTGTACGCAGCTCATTCCAGGGGCAATTTGGTCATTTAGCAAATATTATACGTCGTTTATAGTATTGTACGCAGCATATATATTTTTTTTTTAATTTTTATTAATAGAATTTAAGACAACAATATTAATAAAAATTATAATAATAATAATAATAATGATATCAACAACAATAATATTAATAACAATAATAAAAAAATTAAAGATGAGATTTACACTTGGGTCTGGGTCTCCATGCGTACCATTTTAGACGCGACCTATACATATCTCACCACTGTTCGGCAACGAGTTTCGGTTTAACACTTGTAGATTGTTCACTGAAGGCATGGGATAATCCCCTTCCAGCTTAACATGTATGAAGTGGTCCCTGTGAACATGTAAGAGTGTTATCACGAGGTTCTTGAACATCAGGAGGATCCAATATCAGGAAGAAAGTAGAACTCCCGACAATGCATAACATGTGAACGACGACACCATACCTTTGCCAAATGAGAGACCCTACATGGGGCATTTCCATCGGAATGAACAAAGAAAATCTCTGTTACGACATTAGTTAAGAGTTCCTGTCGGTCTCGTAAATGAAGTAGTTGTTCAACAACATGGTTTTCAGTGTCTGCATTGGAGTATGCTCGTCTCTCAGAGATGCTCTAATCTTCTGCACCACATATTGTACGTCTTTCGGAACATGGTGGCTATCGAGGAACTGCTTCCTTATGGTTTGATGATGTTGCGTGGCCCCATGTTTTGAGTTGTCAGCTACTCTATCACCTTGTATTCACTAGGAGAGAATCTCCGCACAAATGCATGGGCAGACAGATCAAAAGCAGGTTCATGGTTATGTTCCAAGTTTCCAGATACTATCTCCCAGTTATCATTGTGTTAGCCTGCACCACTGTTAGTGAAAACGGGCAACCGATTTTTTTGCTACCGTCTTTCCTAACTGTTGCTTTAGTACAATACTCACCACCACGATCGGATTGAAGCCATACCCTCCCAAACTTCGATTGATGCGTCACAATTACGTAACCATTCTCCTTTGACCTTTTTGTACCCATTCAATCAGTTCTTTTAGAGACTTTAAAAGCTGTTACATCGATATGGTTAACTTATGTTTTCATATTTAGGACTCTAAATATAATTTTGTTTATTATATATGTTAATTTTAACATATAACATTTTTAATAAATAAATGTGATACCTGCTTAGTTGATAGGGATTTCCCGGGTTAGGGGATTCCTTAAAGGATCCTTGTGAATCGTTATACGATGGTGTGTTCGGAGGCTCACCATCATATCCTTTGTTGTCTAGATAGTCTTTTTGCACATACAAAGAGTGTGATGCATTGTTACTTTCATAATACGGTTGCTCACCAACGTATCCTCCGTATCCACCCGAATGGTCTTGTTGCACGTAAAAAGAATGTGATGCATTGTTACTTTTGTAAAGGTTGCTCGAGTTAGGTGGTTGCTGATCATAATACAGTTGGTCACAACCGTATCTAGCCAAATAATCTTGTTGCACGTAAAAAGATTGGCAATCATATCCATTATTCGGATACCCTTGTGGTGCTGGATAATAGGGTTCATCAGGAGAGAGAGAGATATGGGAGCTCATTCAAGTCTAGCAATGGTTTCATTTGATCGACATGAACATTAGTTGCAACCTCCTCTACCTCGTTAGAATCTGGAATGCCAGAATTCTCCTCAGTTTCAGGCACCCCCAGGAGTTGTTGGAGTACTGCTCAAAAAAATAGTTCCCATCCCAAACCAATGACATTTTAGCTTCATGATAGTTTGACAACCAGGTAAGATTCAAAAGAACAAAGAGCCTTATGAAGACTCGTCTGCATGCCACTATTTGAAGAAACCAAATTCACAGGTATATGCCTCGTAGAGCCTATACTTTGTGTATACTTTTATCATGAGCCCAGACAACATCGGATCAAAGTAAAATTAGACATATATATATGCCACATACGTGCCTATACTTGGCTTATAGAAGCCTCGTACAGGTATGTATCTGGCGTATAGGTGATTGATTTAACAATGTACTAAATATCACCCCCTGGCTGGAGACATAAACCCTATATGCTGCGTTTAGAGGTTTGTACTTGGTGTATATAGGGGTCCTATTTTTGGTATCTGGTCAGAGAAATAAACCCTATACGCCACATATAAGGGTCCCACTTGGGTGTGCATGTAGGCGTCATGGTGCGTCAATATGCACACCCCAAATAAAAGTGGATAAAACTGAAGGTAGTGGGAGACGTGGTTGGTTGTAGAATCATGGTTGCATGGTTCTTTCTTGCATTAATTATTTTAAACCATAAACATGGGCATCGGGATCCGATCGACCCAAGTTGACACTGGCCCGTTTATCGATTCCGGAGTGATATGACTATCCCTGACCCGCTTAAACCAACGGCTAATAAATTTTGGCCACAATTGCTATCATTCTCCCCGTCTTCGGAAAAAATTGTCCTCAAACTTGGGACATTAACATCAGTAAGATCAGAATATTGTTGAAGGTCGGCGACGCTAAAAATGGCTGAAATGCTATAGGCGCTTGAAAGGTTGATCTGCACTCTTCCAAGGGCATGATATGCGCCATCATAACGAGGATTAGTTTTAGACCATCGTTTGTAAGGCAATAGCTCCTTATGATGGATGATTCAAACCAAGTCTTCTGGGTCAAATGGAACATCTTTATGCCGCTTATCCACTCGTTGTTTCACGTATTTGTTCACCTTCGTAACTCGAACACCGACTTGTTCATATAAGACCTTGAGCTCAGTTGAGTCTTTGTTGCGTCGCGTCTACGGTAACCGATAATGAAATCCTTGTGGTTATCTTCCCATGGAGCTTTAGGTATAAGAAGCGGATCACACCACACCATTTTTTGTCCCTATATTTACTTGCGTGATATATTGTTTCTCGTTGTTGATCTGTTTGGTGACCAACAACCCAAATAAGCATTATTCTAACTACTTTGCTTTTTTGCTCGTCTCGAATGAGTTCTTGTTGGTTATATAGAAGAGCTCTCCTCACAAACAAGCATTCTTTTTCGTCTAGGATAATTCTATCTTCTTCGTATCGGGGCAATTCCGTATTCACCATATTCATATTGGGTTTCTGTATGAAGGACAAGGATACCGAAATTAGGGATGTGAATTGTGGAACGAATCAAAGTGGAGTTTTTTTTTGGATTTTTTTCGGCTCTAATACGAAATGATAGGAGTGAAACCCCAAATCAGTGGTTTAAATCAAACGGTAAAATAAAAGATACATCTACAATTTGTTTTGGATACAAATACCCCACCAAAACTAACGGTAGGGCTGCGAATCACTCCTGAAGATACATAAATCACCACTTCCGTTATGAATTCTAGTCTAAGAACACCACTCAATACGCTACGATTGAGCTAGCATAGACACAATCAGTCAAACTCAAAATCCATTGAGATAAACCAACCAAAAGATTTTCTTTTAACCAAAGCAGACTAACTTTTTAATAATAAAAGTTTAGTACACATAAGTATCTTGACAACTCATGTCCTAAACTAGAAAATAATTAAAACTTAAAGTACTACATAAGAAGCTGAAAGTACAACTATGAGAGCATTGGAATTAACCACATTAAACAAAAGTGGATAAAACTGAAAGTAGTGGGAGACGTGGTTGGTCACTTGGTTGTAGCATCATGGTTGCATGGTT
Source organism: Scalesia atractyloides (assembly GCA_947069175.1). Classification (NCBI taxonomy): domain Eukaryota; kingdom Viridiplantae; phylum Streptophyta; class Magnoliopsida; order Asterales; family Asteraceae; genus Scalesia; species Scalesia atractyloides. Next base: position 44,069,480 of record CAMTDV010000019.1, on the reverse strand, counting down.
CTTTCTTGCGTTGGTTATTTTCAACCATAAACATGGGCATCCAAAACCGATCGACCCAAATTGATACCGACCCAAATTGATACCGACCCGTTTATCGATCCCGACTTATATGACTATCTATGGCCTCCTTAAACCAACAGCTATTAATTTTTTTGTCACAATTGCTATCAGTCCCTCTTTTCTATGAGGCTATGACTTGGATCCTTATTAGCTTGCAGCTGACATTTCGTGGGTCAAATCGTCACATGAAGTTATGGTTAGCTATAACAGGTCAAAATCAGAATACATATTTAGAAAATACATGGAAAGTAAGCATTTGATTCACTAGCCAATTTTATTGTTTTTTTTGGCCTGCAATTCATTAGCTTATTAGTTTAACTTTTATGGGTATGTTTATTTAGAAAGTGAATTTTTAGATTATCTATATTATATTATAATGCAGTGAGGAGTATTTTAAGATATCCAAAAAATAAGAACTTTCCTTCCCTTATTTTAAGATAGACCCCTAAAATAAGGGTAGTTTGGTATTTTAAACACTATTTATTTTTAGCCCCTAAATTTGTTACACTTAAATCCCTAAGTTATAACAAAATTATAGATAATTAGTTACATTTTTCCTTTCCACAACAACCTTATAATTCTTTTACGTATTCTAGCCATATCTTATAAACTATAACGTTTTTAAAAAATCCAAAAGTACCGTGACGACCTACTCATTTTTGTCGACGTGTTTCGATAGTTGTCTTGGTCAGTATGACGTGTGGATTAAAAGGTACAAGTAGATGATACCTTAGTGTACAAGTAATTAAAGGTCAGTGTACCTGGTCATTATCCAAGAATGTTTAATAGCTACAGGATATCTAATAGCTAAAGAATGTCAGGTGATTAAATATCGTCAATTAAATCCTCTCAACTAGATTAGATTATAATCTCTCATCTTTAATAAAATTATAGACAATTAGTTAGTATTTACACTTATCCACTTTTAAAAATCTACCTCCCCTGATGATTTTTGAACGGTTATAATATTTTAGTACGTTAATATTTTTGTAAATTAATCATATAAACGAGTATTTTATTCTCTTTAATTTGAGTATAATATTGCTATAGTTTTTTAATTAAAAAATTGCTATATTACGTGAAAAGTCTAAGGGTGAGTAATAACTGAATTGTTAACCGAAACCGAACTGAAATCAACCAAAAAACTGAATTAACTGAAAACTACTTAATCGAAACCCGAATTAACCAAACACGGTTATCGATTTTTTTTGTACCCTCACTTCACAAAAAATAACTGAACAAAACCATTCATATTTTCATATGTTTTTAGCTATTATATCTATGGTTTATATATTTCATAGTTATACCCGCATTTTATGCATTTATACCTCCATATCAAGTACCAATGCATCTATTTCATGTAATTCTATCTAAATTTCATGTATTTCTAATCAAAACTTTTAGCTCAAGTTTGGTTTTGGCTATTAACCGAAATTAAATAAATCAAACCAAAAATGTCAATCTAACTAAATAGACCAAACCGATTAACTGAAAACAGATTGGTTAATAAAATAGACTAATCAAGGACCTCAATTTGGGTTGAAGATAATAGTCTAACCAACCGAACAATGCACACCATGGCAATATATGTGTTTCCCGCCACATCGCGCGCACATTTATCGGTTATTAACTAAAACCAGTTATTGATGAGCAATAACTAAATCGTTAACCTAAACCGAACCGAACCGAAATCAACCAAAAATCGGTTATCATTTTTTTGTACTCTCGTTTAGCCAAAATTAGCTGAACCGAACCAAATCGAATCATTCATATTTTCATATATTTCTAGCTTTTATAACTCCAGTTCATATATTTCATATTTTATATCTCCATTTCATATATTTATACTTTTATTTTATGTATTTATACCCCAATATCATATACTTTTAATCAAAAGTTTTAGCCAAAGTTTGGTTTTTGCAATTAATTGAAATTAAATGAACCAAACAAAAAACCGTCAATCTAACCGAATAAACCAAAGTGATTAACCAAAAACCAATTGGTTAATAAAATAGACTAACGGGTGACTATGGTTTCGGCTTCGTTTGAAGATAACAACCGAACCGACCGAACTATGCATGTCACACCGCAACCGATGGCGGAAACATCGGGATGAGACGAACAAATTGCTCAAAACGTCATAATACTACTTTGCAACAATATTTAATAATTTAAAATTTCATTGTACTAAATTGAGGTTACAAGGGTTCAAAAAGGGAAAATACAACAAGTTCCAAATGACAATACAACATAGAACCAAATACATTAAGTTAAAACTAGGTGTGTATCTAATCCACCCTGACATATTTTTTCAACCGCATTAACTTAGTTTCCCGCAACATGTATTAAAATAATAGATATCAACAAAAAGTTGGCAAGCATAGAAGTTTGTTACATAGCATAATAGTGATAAAATTTGACTCATATCCAACATGGTAACACCGTATATAATTGATATAATCATACTAAACAAGTGTCCTTATATGTCAATCCAAAGTTTAACGCAATCGTGTTTACCCAACATCATCAAAACGAAGAGGGTGAAATATAGTTTACTTAACAATACCACAAGTGTACGGGCGGTGTGTTACTCCTATAGCGCTATATTTGTTAAGGTAGGCTAGCAAAGTTAATGAGCATATAACACAAGTCTAAACATAGCATGCGATAATCAAGTATATTAACAAGTATCATGTTGTTTAGCGGATAGAGTGTATAAACAAGTTTCATTGTGTATTGTGATTTGTATAATGTACATGTTGCACCAAAGTGTTTAAAATAGAAAATGGGATCGAGTATACTCACGGTTTTGCAAGCTTTCCTACTTGAAATCCCGAGAGTGTTGTTGAGTTTGGAGATGGAACACCAAGGTTACCCTGCATAGGGTAAACGAAGGTGTGTAAGTATGGTAACGGACGAGTTATAGATTCGGTAATTTGGACAACATAAAAATAGACTTATAAAAGTAATCATCTTATACACATAGCACTTGTTCTTGACACTATTAAAACCTCAAGGGTTTGGTGTGTTTTCATGGATTCAAGATCCATTAGAATCGTGACAAGTGCATGGTTATGGATGATGTAACATGTTTCTTAACAAGTAACTATTTTAGTTATCATGAAGTCTTGTTACTTAGGTAGATTTATAAAGGATATATATATGGATTACATAGATTATAAGTCAAGTATGAGGTAGAAGATCAAAGTCTCCATTTAGGCACCTCTTTTTGTGTCATAGAATTCATACATGAGGTAGGAAGAACAAGCTTCCATTTAGGTACCTCAAATGTTCACCACTACACTTGTGTCATAAACACAAGGAGGGTCATGAACAAGATTAATATTAAGAAGAAATGGAATACATGGTTATCACCATACCAAGTAGTCAAGTAAGCTACAACTCAGTGAGCCGACGTCGAAACAAGTCGAAGGCTAGGCGGGGTTGTTTACTTGCATCTAGCAAACCACATTGGGATAGTGACGAGAAATCATCAAGTAGTGTGTGGATTCTCATTTAGGATAGCTCAAGCTAGTCCATACATCACACATTCATAAAGAGTAAACTTGAACACTACTTGTGGGTGTAAACCCTAATCAAAACAGAATGTTTGTGAGGGTTTATCCTCTGATTTAGCATGTCTCAACCTTATTTTTTTTTAAGCCTAACTAACCATAGATGAGGTTATAAGCATTAGGACATAGGTTTGATATTAGATAACTCAAGTTTGACAAAGTTTAAAAACGTTTAGATGAAAACAGAAACTAACAGTCCATGTTGGAGCTTTTTTCTGGACATTCCAGAGCCTGGTTTTCCATGGAAAACCAATGGAAATGTTCCTAAGGTTAATCCAAGCAAGTGGAAAAAATAATGGAGCAAAACGAATAAGATTTGAGTGAGTTATGCTTACTTTTGTGAAGAAGAGTGATTCTGCTCGAAATCAAGATTTGAAGCTAATTATGGATGATTTGAGAGTGATATGGAGGATTAGAAAAGTGTGAAAGTCTTGGAAGGCACTTGGGTTTTATAGGGAGGAGTTAGTTAGGTTGGTGGATTATTTAATGGAGTTTGGAGGCCATTGGAGGAGGAATAAGTGATGGGATTCGTGCAATTCATGGCTGAGTTCAAACCTGCTGCCCGCCAGTACCCCTTACGGACCATATGGGGTATCCCTTGCGGTCTGCAAGGGTTTGGTCAGGGCCACATTATTTTATTTTTTTGATTTTCTTGATTGATAACATATTTAGAGGTTATAACTTGGTGTTTTATGAATAATTAAGAGTTTCTAAGCATAAATAACAAGTGTGAAAGGTTCCATATGTATAAACTGTTAAGATCAAGTATAAACATTGCATATAACTTTCGTATCGGACATGTAAGTCACGTATTTTGCGATTTTGTCAACGTTGTAGCATGTTGTGGATCAAGTAACATATATGTAGAGTATAAACGAGTTTACATGATAAAATAGAACACGCGTTTCATTATAATTCAAGTCTTGGAATAAAGATTACAACGGAAAGATGAATACAAAGATTACAAAAGTTCCTAATAATGGAAATACCACATGAACTTTCTAAATATAGAAAGTTTGAAATAGCAGAGCATTACAGTCTCCCCTCCTTTAGGAAATTTCGTCCCGAAATTTAGGAAGATGTAACGAAGAGGTGCGGAAACTTGGTCTTCATATCACTCTCGAGTTCCCAAGTAAACTCAACGCCACATTTACCTTCCCATCGAACCTTGACGATAGGAATTCGACTGCGCCTCAATTGCTTGACTCCTCGATCCATGATTTCGACCGGGTTTTCCACGAAATGCAGAGTCTCGTTGATTTGAAGATCTTCAAGTGGAACTTGAAGTCCTTCTTCAGCTAGACACTTTTTGAGATTCGAAACATGAAAGACAGGGTGAATGTTGTTGAGTTCTTCAGGTAGGTCCAGTCGATACGCAACCTTGCCAATCCGTTCGAGAATTTTGAAAGGACCTAAGTAGCGAGGTGCGAGTTTACCTTTCTTGCCAAAATGAACTACACCCTTCCAAGGGGATACCTTGAGAAGTACTTGATCACCAACTTTGAATTCCAAAGGTTTGCGTCTCTTGCCATTTTAACTCTTTTGACGACTTCGAGCGTTGAGTAGATTATCACGTATTTGCAAGATCTTGTCTGTTGTTTCTTGTATGAGTTCGGGACTAATGAGTTGAGCTTCACCAATCTCGTGCCAACAGATAGGCGATCAACATTTTCGACCATATAATGCTTCAAATGGAGCCATTTGAATACTGGCGTGATAACTGTTGTTGTACGAGAATTCTACCAATGGTAAATGTGAATCCCAATTGCCGCCAAACTCGATTATGCAAGAATGAAGCATATCTTCCAGAGTTTGAATAGAACGCTCGGTTTGACCATCGGATTGAGGATGAAAAGCGGTACTAAGATCGAGGTGAGTACTGAGAGCTTTTTGGAAGGATTGCCAAAGACGCGAAGTGAAACGACCATCACGGTCCGAGATAATGTCAATGGCGATACCATGACGACAAATGATTTCATCCGTGTAGATACGAGCCAATTTCTCGACTTTATAATCTTCACGAATAGGGAGAAAGTGCGCAGATTTGGTCAAACGGTCAATGATGACCCAGATACTGTCGTGACCAGAGGACATACGAGGAAGTTTAGTGATGAAGTTCATAGCGATACTCTCCCATTTCCAGACGGGGATTTCTGGTTGTTTGAGTAAACCAGAGTGACGTTGATGTTCAACCTTCACTTTGGAACACGTGAGACATTTCGAGACGTAGAGTGCGATATCTTTCTTCATGCCATGCCACCAATAAGACGTACGCAAGTCTTGGTACATCTTGTCGTGTAACGCCTCGTATTTTGGTATCCTTATTTTATAAAATTTCATATTCGTATCCTATTTTCAAGGCGTTATTATAATAAAATTCGTATTTTATACATATTTTTTTATTCACGCAACCAATCATTTAAAGACGTATTTATACGTAAACCGACACAATTATACGTATAAATACTTATACCCATATCCTCAATACTTGTATTATACTTTTATACTTTTATATACTCAATTACATAAATATATACTCAAGAAATACCAAGAAATATACCAATCATCTTTCCACCTCATCCATCCTCTTCCACCTTCTTTAACCAATCATATTTCACCTCCTTTCTTCACCAATCATCTTATCAATCCCCTTCCACCTTCTTTAACCAATCATATTTCATCATTTTCCACCTTCTCTACCTATAAATACCAACCTACTTCTACCATTTTCTACACACCATTCTTCTCTCCATCTCTCTAATTTTCTCAATCTCTCGAAATCAAGAATTCTGAGAATTCTAAAAGGATACTAAGTGTTCCGACCATTCTTCTCTCCATCTCTCTAATTTTCTCAATCTCTCTAAATCAAGAATTCTAAGAATTCTAAAAGGACACTAAGTGTTCCAACCATTCTTCTCTCAACCTCTCTACTTCTCTCAAATCTTCCAAGCAAGGAAGAGAACTCTAAGAGTTCTAAAAGAAAACACTAAGTGTTTTAAAGGAAGCTTTAAGCGCCAACCTCAAACTCTTCACGGAATCACCAAAGGAAGCTTTGCAAAATTGTGAGCATACTCGACCCTTGTTACGCTTTAACGCATTTTTGGGTGCAACATGTATACAAAATCCACTTTACACAATCGATCATAATTAAATACTCAAGCCATCGAACACGTTCATTGTTATGCTTAGGTAGTTTATGCTTGTTAGTTTCAACTTGTATTCTCATGATATTGTTATGCTTAGGTTGTTATGCATGCTAGTTAAAGATTTTATTTATATACTATTTGCTATGTGTAAGTTATTTATGTATGCTCGTTTCAACTTGAATATAAAATGCGATGTAGATTTGAGACAAACTTTTATACATATACTTATATTCAAACTTGTATGCTCGCCAGTGCTTTTGTATTGATCCATGCTTTTATTACATGTTGCAGGATTGTGACATATGAATCTAGTAGGATTGCCTAGAAACGCATTTAAATTTTAATGCTCGTTGTATTGTAATTTATTTTCAATCCTGTTGTAATTGGATTCCAATACATGTACAAAAATCATTGTAATGAAATGAAATTTATTTATTTGAATACTTATTGTACATTATTCATTTTAAACTTGTGGTGTTCCTAGTTCAAGCAACGTAAAAAACTATTTATTAAATACTTGTCACAATTAGTGTTATGAAGTCTCTTGCAATCTCGTTTTCGTCTCATCCCGATGTTTCCGCCATCGATTGGGGTATGATAGATTGGTATCAGAGCCATAAGTATAGGGAATTAGGTAGAATTGCCATGTTCGACCTAGTCTATAGTTTAAGTACCATACTTTTGACCATTCTTGATACTTGTCTAAATTGTTATTCTTCCTACCTTGCTTCTCTCTTTCCTTTGGTCTTAAACTTACAATATGTCTTTCCTAAGACACAAAACACAATACACACTCTTGAGAATACTCTTGTCCCACAATCGAAAGGACTCATCAAAATAGGGGTGATTCCCACCTTTGGTGACGAATTTCAATCCACCTTACATGATACTTTTGCACAAATTTCACCATCAAGTCAGGAGTGATATCCATATCTTGATTGGAATTTCCAATTCATAATCTAGTGGATCCTTATTGACGACTCGAGATTTAATCTTGTTTCGTTCAATAAACCACGTTTTGGGGACGAAATTGTCAAGCTAGGATTGATATCCATACCTTAATGACTGGTTCCACTCTACGATTTTCAATCTCGCCAAACTTTTGTAATTTCGATCAAATTAGGGACATGTATTAACTGGAAGGGTAAATACCGTTAATCGCCTGTCGACGAGAGTATTGTACCTATTAGGCCAAGGCATGCCCCGCTAATTCGAATGGACTTACGATTCACTTTGGAATAGTCGAAGTTTCTCAACCCGAAACGCTCCAATATTTTATCAAGCCCCTCTCTTATGTTATCTCAATTTCTATGCGCTTTGATATTTTACGACCTCGGTCACTTCAGTGTCGAGGGACACTATTTTACGACCTCGTTCACTTCCGTGACGAGGACGCTATGTTACGACCTCGGTTACTTCAATGTCGAGGGATGCTATGTTGAACGCTATTTTACGGCCTCGGTCACTTCAGTGTCGAGGGACGTTATTTTACGACCTCTGTCACTTCGGTGACGAGGGACGCTATGTTACGACCTCGGTCACTTCGGTGTCGATGGATGCTGTGTTGAACGCTATTTTACGACCTCGGTCACTTCGGTGTCGAGGGACGCTATGTTGAACGCTATCACGACCTCGGTCACTTCAGTGTTGAGGGACGCTATTGTACGACCTCGGTTACTTCAGTATCGAGGGACACACATTATACTTTACGGCCTCGTTCACTTCGAGGACGAGGGATGCACAATACTCTAATAATTATCCTACATAGGTCACATACAAACTTAAACATGCTTACATACTTAAATTTCTATACGCTACCATTCTCACTTGTAATACATTAGTAAACCCTGATCATGACACGGAACGTAACATGGCATCAGTTAGCGAAACAGACGTAATATGGTATGAACATGGTGGATACGCCGCTGGTACTTCCTATATATAAGTGTTACTACCATATTATCAAGGTTTTGTAAAACGTGCCATGAGAAATTCGGTGTTTCCTTAGACCTTATAGAAAACAAACTTTGATCACACGCAATCTATTCTCGGTTATACACGCACATGCCTTGAAATGCTAACCTTATCTAAGGTCTCTCTCTTGAATAAATTTCAGGACGAAATTTCCTAAAGTAGGGTAGACTGTAACGCCTCGTATTTTTGTATCCTTATTTTATAAAATTTCATATTCGTATCCTATTTTCAAGGCGTTAATTATAATAAAATTCATATTTTATACATATTTTTTTATTCACACAACCGATCATTTAAATACGTATTTATACGCAAACCGACACAATTATATGTATAAATACTTATACGCACATCCTCAATACTTGAATTATACTTTTATACTTTAAATATACTCAATTACATAAATATATACTCAAGAAATACCAAGAAATATACCAATCATCTTTCAACCTCATTCATCCTCTTCCACCTTCTTTAAACAATCATATTTCACCCTTTTCCACCTCCTTTCTCCACCAATCATCTTATCAATCCTCTTCCACCTTTTTTAAACAATCATATTTCACCATTTTCCACCTTCTCTACCTATAAATACCAACCTACTTCTACCATTTTCTACACACCATTCTTCTCTCCATCTCTCTAATTTTCTCAATCTCTCTAAATCAAGAATTCTAAGAATTCTAAAAGGACACTAAGTGTTCTGACCATTCTTCTCTCCATCTCTCTAATTTTCTTCTAAATCAAGAATTCTAAGAATTCTAAAAGGACACTAAGTGTTCCAACCATTCTTTTCTCAACCTCTCTACTTCTCTCAAATCTTCCAAGCAAGGAAGAGAATCTAAGAGTTCTAAAAGAAAACAGTAAGTGTTTTAAAGGAAGCTTGAAGCTCCAACCTCCAACTCTTCACGGAATCACCAAAAGAAGCTTTGCAAAACCGTGAGCATACTCGACCCTTGTTACGCTTTAACGCATTTTGGGTGCAACATGTATACAAAATCCACTTTACACAATCGATCATAATTAAATACTCAAGCCATCGAAGATGTTCATTGTTATGCTTAGGTAGTTTATGCTTGTTAGTTTCAACTTGTATTCTCATGATATTGTTATGCTTAGGTTGTTATGTATGCTAGTTAAAGATTTTAATTATATACTATTTGCTATGCGTAAGTTATTTATGTATGCTCGTTTCAACTTGAATATAAAATGCGATGTGGATTTGAGACAAGCTTTTATACATATACTTGTATTCAAACTTGTATGCTCGCTAGTGCTTTTGTACTGATCCATGCTTTTATTACATGTTGCAGGGTTGTGACATATGAATCTAGTTGGATTGCCTAGAAAACATTTAAATTTTAATGTCGTTGTATTGTAATTTATTTGCAATCCTGTTGTATCTCAATTCCAATATTTGTACAAAAATCATTGTAATAAAATGAAATTTATTTATTAGAATACTTATTGTACATTTTTCATTTTAAACTTGTGGTGTTCCTAGTTCAAGCAACGTAAAAAGTAATTATTAAATACATGTCACAATTAGTGTTATGAAGTCTCTTGCAATCTCGTTTCGTCTCATCCCGATGTTTCCGCCATCGATTGGGGTGTGACATGTCGGCACCAGGATGAATTGAGTATCGGGATTTGTGGGCTTCCTTTATCAAGAAGTCACGAAGGTTGTCACGATTCGGGATCCAAACTCGATTTAGATAGTATAACATACCATCGGCTTTGGACGAAAGTTGTTCTTCAACACCCCGATTCTTCTCATTGATGAACGAGTCTTATGCTTTTTGAATTCGGTCCTGAAGATTACTTAGGATCTGGAAATAGTGGATACTCTTCGCATGAGGTTTACGACTTAGAGCGTTGGCTACGACATTCGCCTTACCAGGGTGATAGCGAATCTCGCAGTCGTAGTCGTTTAACAATTCCACCCAACGACATTGACGCATGTTGAGTTCCTTTTGATTGAAGATGTGCTGAAGGCTCTTATGGTTGGTGAAGACCACACACTTGGTACCATAAAGGTAGTGTCACCATATCTTCAATGCAAAAACAACTGCACCAAGTTCAAGGTCGTGCATAGTGTAGTTTTTCTCATGAATCTTGAGTTGTCTTGAAGCGTAAGCGATAACCTTGTCCCGTTGCATAAGAAAGCAACCAAGACCTCAGTTTGAAGCATCGCAATACACGACAAAATCGCCGTTTCCATCAGGAAGAGCAAGAATAGGAGCATTACAAAGCATGTCCTTGAGTGTTTGGAAAGACTCCTCTTGTTTGGATGTCTTTCTTGTTCACAACATGACCGAGAAATTGAACTTCTTTTAGCCAAAATTCACACTTGGAGAATTTGGCGTATAGTTTTTCACGTTGAAGAAGTTCAAGGATAAGACGCAAATGTCGCTCGGGTTCGTCTTGAGTTTTGGAATATATGAGAATATCGTCTATGAACACGATCACAAAGCGATCCAAGTATAACTTAAACACCATATTCATTAAGTCCATGAAGACCGCGGGTGCATTCGTTAAACCGAATGGCATAACTACAAACTCGTGTGACCGTATCTAGTATGAAAGGCGGTTTTAGGGATATATTCTTCGAGGACTCGAAGTTGATGGTAACCAGAACGAAGATCGATCTTGGAAAAGCAAGTTGCGCCTTGGAGTTGATCAAAAAGGTCATTGATGCGGGGAAGAAGATAACGGTTCTTGACGATGAGTTTGTTGAGCTCACGATAATCGATACACATCCAAAACGAACCATCCTTCTTCTTGACGAATAAAACGGGAGCGCCCCAAGGAGAAGTACTAGGGCGTATAAAGCCTTTATCAAGAAGTTCTTGAAGTTGGCTAGATAGCTCTTACATTTCTGAGGGTGCTAGGCGATAAGGAGATTTTGCGACAGGCGTAGCGTCAGGAATGAGATCGATACGAAGTCAACTGAACGAGGAGGAGGAGGACCAGGAAGGTCTTCGGGGAAAACGTCGGGAAAATCACACACCACTGGGACATCACTTACGTCATATCCCTTGCCCTTTTCTTCCACAATATGGGCTAAAAAGGCAAAGTACTCCTTACGTAAGTACTTGTTCGCTTGGGTGCATGACATGAGTTTGAGACCTTTTGAGGGTCTTTCTCCATAGACGTGCAAAGTGTCACCGGATGGAAGAGGCAATCGAACAAACTTTTCGTGACAAGCTATTTCAGCATGGTTCTTACGAAGCCAATCCATACCTACTATGATATAGAAACTACCCAATTGCATAAGTATGAGTTCGATAGAGAACACATGATTATTGAGAGTGAGAAAACAATCGCAAAGAACAGAATAACCGGTGATGGACTTGCCATTGGCAACTTCGACAGTGAAAGATTTTGGAAGCTTAGAACGTGCACAGTTTAACATCAGTTCGAATTCTACGGATACAAAACTTTTATCCGCACCATTATCAAATAGTAAACAAGCATATAAGCCATTGACAAGGAACGTACCGTTCACGACTTCATTTTCGTGTTGCGCCTGATATGCGTTGATGTTGAAAGCGCGACCACGAGGAGCTTGTTGTTGTTGCTCTTGGTTGATCTGAGGACATTGGGGACGAAGGTGATTTGGATCACCGCACTTGAAGCAAGCTCGGACGTTGTTGGCGGGGTTTTGACGGTTTTGGTTTTGGGGTGGTTGTTGGTTTTGGTTGCCTTGTGGCGCAGGACCACTTCGGCCGGCAGCGGTTACATACCCGAACCGATTGCAATTCGTGCAATGGCGGCAAGCAATGTTGGCGGGGTGATGGTGATGGCATATGGCACACTTGGGATGATTCCCAACGTACGGTTTTCTAGCGGGTTCTTATGGGGGGTTTGGGTTTGCGGCTGGTGTAATTGCGTTGCAACTTTGGTTTTGAAACTTTCGTTTCTTGCCATTGTTGTTTCGCGGTTGAGATTTGGGTTCACTGGGTCTGGTGGTGGCTTGGTTGGCTGACTTGGTAGAGGCGGGGGTTTTGGATAGCTTATCTCGTACGCGGTTATCGTTGATTCCGGTGGCTAAACGATAACACAATTCGATGTTGTCGGGTCTGGAGGCTTGAATGGTATCACGAATGGCGGGAGGAAGACCGTTGAGGTACTTCCTGATCGCACGTTCGGGCGTGTTCACAAGGTGGGGAGCGACGATGCTTAACTGTTTGAAGCGGGTGGTGTACGCATGGTTATCATCACTCACTAGTCGGAGGTGCCATAACTCATCCTCAAGCCTTTCTTGCTCGTGCGGAGGACAGAATTCCGTCATCATCATTTCCCTAACCTCGGCCAAGGGAGGGCATAGGCTTCTTCATTGGAGCGAATATTGTGCTCGTTCGTCCACCACTCAAGGGCTCGTGATTGGAAGATACCCGTTGCTCTTTGGGTTTTCAAAGGCTTGGGACATTCACTGTTGATGAATGTCACTTCAATGCTCTCGAACCACTTGAGCATTGCGGTGACACCACCATTTCCAGTAAATGGCCCAGGGTTGCAAGAAACAAAGTAGTTGTAGCTGAAAGTGGTTGGCTTAGGTTGAGCGGCTTTAGAGTCGACCAATGAGTTGGGGGTATTAGCGGTAGCTTTGCTCACAATATCTGGAATTACTTGAGCCATCTGCTTAGCCATGAACGCAAGCATCTTCTTGCTTGAGTTCGACTTGGAGTTCCACTTAGAGTTGGAGAGACGGTTGGAAGACATCTACAAGGTCGATGATAAAAGATGAGACTTGATCATAATGTTTTGAGAAAAGACATTTGCATAATTTAGCATGTAACATGTAGCACACACTTTCAAATAGTTTACATAGGCAAAATAAGAATTCGTGTTGTATAATCACAAATATCGACATAAGAGAGTGTTGTTCACGAAGGATTATTATTGTTTGAGATTGCGAGGAAAGTGAAAATTGTGTGATTGAAACGAAGTTATAAACGTTCAAAGTATAAAACACATCAAAATTGATTAATCATAAAAGATAGGCTCAGTAAAACATTGGAATGTTTTGGGTAGAGAAATGTAGACTATTCCAAAGTAAATCGGAAATCCTTTCGAGTTAGGGAAACATGCTTTGGCCTAATAGGTAGAATACTCTCATCGAAAAGCGACTAACGGTATTCACCCTTCCGGTTACTACATGTCCCTAGTCGATCGAAAATTCGAGACTTTGGCGAGATTGAAAATCGAGGAATGGGACTAGTTAACAAGGTGCGAGTTTCACCCCTGACTTGATAACATCATACCCTAAACGTGGTTGGTACTTACTACACGAGGAGCGAATTCTGACTCATTGGTAAGGGTCCACTAGAGTTTGAAATGGATGTTATCCATCAAGATGTGGATATCACTCCTAACTTGATGGCGTAACTTCGTGTAAATCGCAAACGCGGAATGAGGGATTTCACCAAAAATTGGGGGCCATTGGGCATATCTTGGTGCAAATCGTCTCGTTAATGTAATATGAGTGTCTTCAAGTGTGTAATTTGTGTAAGCGACTTAGGAAAGACACATTGTATGTTTAAGACAAGAAGAAGAGATAGGAGCAAAGTAGGAAGAATTAACATTTTAAGCATGAATAAAGAAGGGTCAAAATCGGACACTTAAACTATAGACTAGGTCAAGAGCATGGAAATTTTCCTAATTCCCTATAGTTATGGTTGTAATGCCAATCTGTCCCACCCCAACCGATGGCGGAAACATCGAGATGAGACGAACAAATTGCTCAAAACGTCATCATACTACTTTGCGACAATATTTAATAATTCAAAACTTCATTTATACTAAATTGAGGTTACAAGGGTTATAAAAGGGGAAATACAACAAGTTCCAAATGACAATACAACATAGAATGAAATACATTAAGTTAAAACTAGGTGTGTATCTAATCCACCCTAACATGTTTCTTCAACGGCATCAACTTAGTTTCCTGCAACATGTATTAAAATAATATATATCAACAAAAAGTTGGCGAGCATACAAGTTTGTTACATAGCATAATAGTGATAAAATTTGACTCATATCCAACATAGTAACATCGTATATAATTGATATAATCATACTAAACAAGTGTCCTTATATGTCAATCCAAAGTTTAACGCAATCGTGTTTACCCAACATCGTCGAGACGAAGAGGATGAAATATAGTTTACTTAACAATACCACAAGTGTACGGGAGGTGTGTTACTCCTATAGCGCTATATTTGTTAAGGTAGGCTAGCAAAGTTAATGAGCATAGAACACAAGTCTAACATAGCATGCGATAATCAAGTATATTAACAAGTATAATGTTGTTTAACGGATAGAGTGTATAAACAAGTTTCATTGTGTATTGTGATTTGTATAATGTACATGTTGCATCCAAAGTTTTTGAAATAGAAAATGGAATTGAGTATACTCACGGTTTTGCAAGCTTTCCTACTTGAAATACCGAGAGTGTTGTTGAGTTTCGAGATGGAACACCGAGGTTACCCTACATAGGGTAAACGAAGGTTTGTAAGTATCGGAATGGTAAAAGACGAGTTATAGATTTGGAAATTTGGACAACATAAAAATATACTTATAAAAGTAATCATCTTATACACATAGCACTTGTTCTTGACACCATTAAAACCTCAAGGGTTTGGTGTGTTTTGATGGATTCAAGATCCATTAGAATCGTGACAAGTGCATGGTTATGGATGATGTAACATGTTTCTTAACAAGTAACTATTTTAGTTATCATGAAGTCTTGTTACTTAGGTAGATTTATATAGGATATATATATGGATTACATAGATTATAAGTCAAGTATGAGGTAGAAGATCAAAGTCTCCATTTAGGCACCTCTTTTTGTGTCATAGAATTCATACATGAGGTAGGAAGAACAAGCTTCCATTTAGGTACCTCAAATGTTCACCACTACACTTGTGTCATAAACACAAGGAGGGTCATGAACAAGATTAATATTAAGAAGAAATGGAATACATGGTTATCACCATACCAAGTAGTCAAGTAAGCTACAACCCGGTTAGCCGACGGCTACACAAGTCGAAGGCTAGATAGGGTTGTGTTACTTGCATCTAGCAAACCACATTGGGATAGTGAGGAGAAATCATCAAGTAGTGTGTGGATTCTCATTTAGGATAGCCTAAGCTAGCCCATACATCACACATTCATCAAGATTAAACTTGAACACTACTTGTGGGTGTAAACCCTATTCAAAACAGAATGTTTGTGAGGGTTTATCCTCTGATTTAGCATGTCTCAACCTTGTTTTGAAGCCTAACTAACCAAAGATGAGGTTATAAGCATTTGGACTAGGTTTGAGATGAGATAACTCAAGTTTGACAAAGTTTAAACAAGTTTAGATGAAAACAGAAACGAATTGTCCACTTTGGAGCCTTTTTCTGGATATTCCAGAGCCTGGTTTTCCATGGAAAACTAATGGAAATGTTCTAAGGTTAATCCCAGCAAGTGGGAAAAAGAATGGAGCAAAACGAATAAGATTTGAGTGAGTTATGCTTACTTTTGTGAAGAAGAGTGATTCTTCTGCTCGAAGTCAAGATTTGCAGCTAATTATGGATGATTTGAGAGTGATATGGAGGATTAGAAAAGTGTGAAAGTCTTGTAAGGCACTAGGGTTTTATAGGGGAAGAGTTAGGTTAGGTTGGTGGATGATTTAATGGAGTTTGGAGGCCATTGGAGGAGGAATAAGTGATGGGATTCGTGCAATTCGCGGCTGCGTTCAAACCTGATGCCCGCCAGTACCCCTACGGACCGTACGGGTATCCCTTGCGGTCTGCAAGGGTTTGGTCAGGGACACATTATTTTATTTTTTTGATTTTCTTGATTGATAACATATTTAGAGGTTATAACTTGGTGTTTTATGAATAATTAAGAGTTTCTAAGCATAAATAACAAGTGTCAAAGGTTCCATATGCATAAATTGAATAAGATCAAGTATAAACATTGCATATAAGTTTCGTATCGGACATGTAAGTCACGTATTTTGCGGTTTTGTCAATGTTGTAGCATGTTGTGGATCAAGTAACATATATGTAGAGTATAATCGAGTTCAACATGATAAAATAGAACACGCGTTTCATTATGATTCAAGTCTCGGAATAAAGATTACAATGGAAAGATGAATACAAAGATTACAAAAGTTCCTAATAATGGAAATACAACATGAACTTTCTAAATATAGAAAGTTTGAAATAGCAGGGCGTTACATTGCACATCACATTGAAATGGATTACCCGATTACTTCGCTTTTGATGATATCACAATGATGCTACATTAAATATTATATGAATAAGAAAATTACTAGAAATGAATACCGCCAACGTAAATTGTCACTCTCACCGCATCGTACGGGCACCCTGTTAGTATTGAAATATGGAGATGTGAAGAAGAAGCAATAAGATTAGAAAGATGATGGTGAAACATAACTTTATTTAGTATTCCGGAAGGACTACGGAATAACACATAATATTTTATCTATTAAAATTTTTTATTTTCAGTTCTTTTGTAAGCCATGTAGGAAAGTTATTATTTATTGGTCATAATCTTTTAGGTGGTTACATGAATGTGGTCTCAATCTCAATCCGCTAGATAAATTTCAATATTGAACATACAGGGGTCAACAAAGTGAATTATGAATGGTCACATAACTATTGGAATCAGTGTTTTTAGACCTAAACCGGACCGGTCGGGCCGGGAACCGAAGGTTGAGCCAGTCGGGTAGTATTGGATCGGAGATACATTGAGCCGTAGGTTGAACCAGCGACCAGGCCGTTGGACCGAGAAACCGGCCGGTTGAACCGGTTTTTTAGAAGGGTTGGACCGGTTTTATATATATTTTTTTTCATTTTTAACCCTATTAAATTTTATAATATTTACGACACCTTCCGGTTCTTATGTCCGGCCCGACCGATCCAACCGGTCGAACCATTGAACCAGTAAGGAGACCGGTTCGACGTCCGGTCCGGTTCTGAAAACACTGATTGGAATACAGGAAGTACCACTATCAAGGGTAAAGAGGTAATTATTGATAACTTTAAACGCCATAGTATCTTAGATTTTTTTTCCCATAAGTGATTATAAAACAATTACCTTTTTTCTGAGTATGTCCCTTAACCGTATTATATATAAGCTCGTTTTCGATAATGTTAAAAATTAATTTGAGATAAAGAAATCGGGGCCCTACCCCACTAACTCATCAATCACATAAATAAACTGAACATCATGGACGTAAAAGTATTGAAACATGCACACACGTTGCGACGTGTAGACTTGCCAAATTCAGACCACAACACAAAAAAATATCGTAAAAAATAACTAAGTTCAAATGGTAACAAAACAACGTAATAAAGGAAATAAAAAAAATTAACGACTTATTCGTATGCTTGAATGACTAGTACATTATCACTCGAAATTCAATTTTAAACAAAACTTGTACGTTACTAAACCGTGACTTAATCAAATAAATATTAACAAAATTAGTTTAGAGATTTCTTCTG
Source organism: Scalesia atractyloides (assembly GCA_947069175.1). Taxonomy (NCBI): domain Eukaryota; kingdom Viridiplantae; phylum Streptophyta; class Magnoliopsida; order Asterales; family Asteraceae; genus Scalesia; species Scalesia atractyloides. The sequence goes on along the minus strand of CAMTDV010000019.1, from coordinate 44,051,201 downwards.
AAAAATAATAAGCTATAACAGCTACTGAAAGGTAAAAAGGGCTCGCATGTAATTGGATTAATGAATGTAAATATTTAACCTCATCAGAGTAGATGCCTTCGAGGTTGCTATCGTTACCTATTAAAAAAAAGTTCACAAACTGAAAATGATTTACCATAAAGCAGACTCGAACTACAGAGCTCATTGCTATACGACTAGCGCTCTTCCACCAAATTATAATGGCTGATGTTTATTGTTGCGATGTAATAAGCATTAGTAATTTCCAGACAATGAAACTATAACTGAAATTTTAAAATTTTTACGGGCCCCTTTAGGTTTTTGGCCCTGAACCAGCACCCACCTGACACATGCTCAGGGCCATGCCCTGATCATATATGCAAATTTTACAACGGATAGGATTCTTACAATTATTAGGGTAAAATTGACATTTACTAACTAAAACTTACATTTGTTATAATATAATATAATATAATATAATATATTATAATGAGTTTGTTCTGTGAGCAATTGTTAACATGCGGGATTTCTATTGAAGCAGGGCCGGTTCGGAGAGGGTGTTGAGTGGGCCACCGATCAGGGCCCAATCACTTTGCGCCCAAGATTTTCATAAATAATTTTATATATTAAATATTTTTATATAGAATTTGTTTCAAAATTATTACAAAGATGATAATTTGCTGTAGTTGTCTACGTTCTCCCCTTAAAAGAATTTAGTCGCTTTGGCCAAGTTCGATTCTCCGAGTCAAGGATTTTCATTTTGGTTCATTTTTCCTTTTTCTTTTCTACACAATTTTTTCTGTTCCCTTTTTTCTTTGTGTTTCGTTACTGTTTTCTTTCTATCTTTTTCAATCTAAAACTAAATTCTTGTATTATTTTTTTTAATTTCATTTATTATTTAAACTAAAGAAAACTAAACAACTTTTAAATGGTTTCTTCGTTTTATTTTACAGAAACTAATGAAACAAATGGTTTCTTCCTTTTATTTTACACAAACAAATGAAACGAACACGTTTTGATCATATTACGAGTATATATTTTTGGATTTTTTATTTCGTTTGCCATAGCGAGTGCTTCAAAACAAACAACGTTTCCACCTGGCGCAACATGCGGGTTTGATCCCACTAGTTTGTATATATTTTTAACTTTATATATATACTATTTAGAAAAAGATATCTTTAAGCGGCCTATTTTTTCACTTATTCTTATGTTTTTCTAGTATATATATTTTTAAACTGAGTTATTATAGGGGCCGTTTTCTTTTACTCGCTCAGGGCCAAAAAAAATTAGAATTTTTGGAGACGGCCCTGCATTGAAGTGTATATGTGTGATAATATTTGAGTTCTGCTTACGATCATCGAGCAAAGAAACATCAATCCACTCCACTTCATGTTACACTTTCATCAAATTACTAATACTAATGTTAGACAAAGAGAACAAACCTACAAATAATATAACAAATATGATGTATAATGAAATCTTTAATAACTTAAGATTTTTTTCGTATTCATTTTTTTAGTTCATTGTAAACCTACAGATGATATAACAAATATGGTGTATAAAGAAGTCTTTAATAACCGATGTTTTTTCGTATTCATTTTTTTAGTTCATTGTAATTTAATATTTACATAATTAATGGAACATTTCTTTCATTTCAAATTTTATGTCAGCACTGTTAAATATTATATAAATTACTTTAAGTAACACACGGGTACCTAAACTATAGTTATAAATAAAACCATATATTAATCTAAATTATATATATATTATATTATATATTATATATATATTGTTGATGAAGACCGATGAATAGTAACTTTATTTTTATAATAATATATAGATTTTTATTTTTTTATTTAATATATTATAATTGTTTAACATTATATTTACTTTTAATAACATATTTCCTTTTTTTAAACCATATATTTCCTTCACCATCTTTTTTAATAATTCTTTTTTTTCTTTTTTATAACATATATTAATTTATCGATTAATTTGATACTTCTTTAATAATTTACGTTTATAATTTTTTTCTAAAAATTTAAGTACGTAGTTGTGGTTAAAAAAGACCGATGAATAGTAACTCTATTTTTATAATAATATACAGCTTTTTGTTATTTTTTATTTAATATATTATAGTAGTTTATTCTTATATTACTTTTAATAACATATTTTTCTGTTTTTTTTTTCTTTTTTTTTTTAAACCATATATTTCCTTTACCTTTTTTTAATAATTCTCTTTTTGAACATATATTAATTTATCGATTAATTTGATACTTTTTTTAATAATTTACGTATATAACTTTTTTCTAAAAACTAAGTACGTAGTTGTGGTTGATTTTTAGTCTTATATTCCATTATAAGTTTTGTTAAAAACGAAGCTATACTCTAAAAAAAGTATTTATTTGGTATTATAAATCGATACGATGATAAACTTAACCGTTTTAATGGTTTGACTTTCTAAATAACATGCTTTATTTTCAAATCACGTTTGTTTTACATTATAATTTGCTCGGTTTTGCCGCAACGCGCGACTTAAAAACAACTAGTTATATTTATGAGTAGAAGGGATGTTCCTAGTTGAACCCACAAGTAGCTTCTCTACCATCTAATAATATTGTGGCACAACTACCATAACATTTTAAGTTTAACTAGAAATAACTACCCCGCGTTGCGGTGGGGGCGTGTTAGGATCTGAGTTTGAACTACTTGTAGTTTTTGTTTCAAAAATGGAAAATGATTGAATTAAAAGAGATTTGCAGCGGAATAAGATGGAAAACTTTTACTACAAGCAATGATCGTTTGTTTTCATCATCATCATGCTTTCAAGTTAATTAACTTGCATGTGATTCACAAACTCCCCCTCAGCCTTTGCAATTACAGTTTGGTAATGAGAAAATGCAGAGAAGATGATATGCGAAAGTTGATCTTTTAAGAGACAAGTTTAAAGGTTACAAGAGTTGCCTATTTATACTAACTATCTAACCTCTGAGCATCTTTGATGACGTTAGGGTTGATAGTGACAGGAAACAATATGTAACTAACTCTAAACACTGCTTATACTAACTATCAGTGCTTGGCACTGTTACATTGATTGATTAAGCTAATGACTAAACTCTGATTCCTATACTCTGTCCCTGTGAACTCTGGCAGACCTTGAAGCTTTGTGAAGGCAGATGATAGGATGAGCAGTCTTTATGGAAAGCAGTGTAAGTACATCAGAGGATGTAACCTCTGATAGTTGAACCAAAGCTCGGATTGTGTTGTTTGGCTTTATATCATCTGTTCCTTTCATAGGGTTCAATCCCAACAATCTCCTCCTGGAACAGATGATGCCAAAAACACTTTATTCTTGGTTTTATTCCTCAGAAGGAATTCTCTTATTTGACCGTTGAATTGAAGTTCAAAGTTAAGAGATTCCATGTCATCAGCATCCTTCACCAGCTCTAAACATAGTAGTTCTTGGAAGTCTTCTACTGTAAGATCATAAGCATCTTCCATGGATAGTTTAGTGGTTGCACCATCAGACTTGAGCAATGTCAATTCATGGGTGTCTTTGTTGACCTTCCATTTTAGAATTTTTGGGTCTGATGGTTTTCTTGAAGGAGCCTTTATTGCAGAGGTTTGTAAATGAGCCATCTTTGACAAATCTTTGGCCAGCTTGGCACTTGTATCATCTGTGTGATAATATATCATATTCTGAATCCCTTCTTTGATAAATGTATCCTCAAACTCTTTGTCAGTCTTTTCATTCATCTCCCCTTGCTTTTTCCTGCGTTGCAGGGCAAGTGTGGAGTGGGCAGATGTTGAGCTGGACCTTTTAGAGAGTTGAGCTCTAAGGCTAGCATCTTCCTTTGAGTAGTCAGGCTTGGGAGGCATGGATGGATCCTTTTTCCTTCTTTCTTCCAAACTTTTGTAAGTGTCTAACACCCTCACCTCACCCCATCTCATCACTTGGTTTTTGGAACCATAATGATGTTGAATCAGTTCTTGCTTCATTCTCTTCAACTTCAAAGCATTTTCAGTGATATCTTTCTTGTATAAATCCCAGTTGGGAGGAGTTGGCTTTTTAAGAGGGTCTTTCAACATTTCTTGCATTCTGTTGATTTTCTCCCTCAGTTCATCTATGATCCAATCCCTGAACTGTGGCCTTGTTGCCTTATACATCTTCTTTTCCATGATATACTCAATGAGTTCACTCTTGAGCAACTTATCTTCCCTTACTGACAACTGGTTGCTCAGATCCTTGACAAAATTTTGTAGAATGGTGACTTTACTCAGTTAAAAGGACATGATAATCTGTATCTCTCTATCATTTTTACCAGTTGATTCTCTTTTGGCAATATCCTCTGCTTGTTTCTTTTTCAATCCTAGATAGGCATCAACATTTGCTGGTCTTGGATAGCCATCAAGGGATAGAATTGTTCTTTTGTCAGGGTCATCCTCTGAAAAGAAACTTAGGATCTCTTCCTTGACTGCTGGTAAATCAAGAGGATACAATTTTGATGCAGGAATGACTTTAAGAGTTGAAGAAGTTGTAAGCACTGATGTGGGGATCACTGGTGCTGATGATAGTGGAAGAGGTGCGGAGATCTCATCATCATTTATCACATTTGTGATTTTCCTCCTTTTAAACCTTAAAGTAGGTGATGGTGGTTGTGGGATTTTTGGTGGTGTGGATAATGGCTGAGTTGATGTGGGAAATGTGATCATGGCAGTGGATGAAGTTGCATCTGTTGCAACCTCTGCTGTATCAACAGATGTTGACACAACAGTTGCTGTAACATCTGCTTGTGTGGATGTGGGTTGTGGTTTTGAAGATGTGATAGGTTTTTGAGAGGCAGAGGTTTCATGGTTGGATTGGTTTCAGGCTTAGTTTTAGGAGGTGTGGATGTTGGTTGCCTGGCTTTTCTAGCAGGAGCTCTTTTTTATGAAGTACCGACCTCTCCTTTTTCTTTTTGCTGATCAATCTTTTTCTCAACCAACACTCTGCCCTCCTCAATCACATTCTTCTTGTGACTAGCCCTTGCCTTGGCCACTAGTTCTTCAGTTAAATCTATCTTCTTTGAACCATCAGGCCTTGGAATGTTCAATGTAGGTCTGGCCTTATCATCATCTATTGTTAGCTTCTTTGGACCCAAAGGTTTCTACCCCTTTTTGGCTTCATCTGTTGTAACAAATATAACCGTTGGAGGTGCATGGCCAGTGGTTGTGAGTAGATGTGCTTTGATGGCTTTAATGTTCGCTGCAGTGTCTTGACACCTTGATTCAAACATGTTTCAAACATTACTCACATGATGCTTGTGTTGTAAATCCAAATAATGTTGTTGATGTTGAAACAGAGGGTTAAGAGCTTCTTTGAGATCAGCAGTGGATAGAATAGAGGGTTAACTTTTTGTAACTATCATCTGCTTTAGTAAATCTTTGATTTCACCAACAGAGTTTCTATTCTGGTCACTCTCTCTCCATCAAATCCTGGTATTTTAGATCATCACCTAATTTAATAGGATCATCTGAACTCCTACTAGTGGTGGTAGTTATATCTATGTTATCATGAGCAGTGGTTTTAGGACCAGCTTCAAACATAGATGCCCCTTTGTCTTGGTACTGGGGACTTCCCACAATAGAGGTAACAGTTGTTGCCTCAGCAGTGGTTGCCTTCAACCAAGTCTTATTATGAAACCACTGTCCAACTGAGAACTAGGGAGTTCAACAATTGTAGTGGCTGCTTGTGTTGAAATATCACCAAGGGTTACATGTAACCCAAGGGATGTAGCCTCTTCATTTGCTGGTGGGCTAGCAATGAATAAAGAATCAGACCCAGCCATTGGATGAAGTATATTCTCAGTAATAGGTTGTTGAGAAGTGCTGGTTTGTGTCTGAACTAATTCACTTGCATTCAGCAATGGTACAATTGTGGGTGGAAGTGAAGATATCGGTGAATGTGGTTGAGTAGAAAGCGACATTGCCCTGGGAGAGGGGCTGTAGAAGATAGACCCAAGTGGATCTAGAGCTTCATAAAGTGGTGTCCCTGTGTCTACAACCTTTTACTTTTGTGAGGAAGAAGGAGGAGTTTCAAAGCCGGTGGGAGATCTTTGAACCATCTGCTGTGAAGAAGTAGCAGCAGTGGTTTGTGACTTTGGTGCTGTCACAGGGTTAACCTCTAGGATCTCATCTTCCAGAGGACCCTTTTTGGGTTTGGTGGGATTTTTGGAGATTGTTTTGGTTTTCTTTTTGGAAATTTTTGGTGTGGGTTTCAGGGCAGCGGTTGTGTTGCCCTGATCACCAAGAGCAGTGGGCCCAGTAGCAAGAGGTTGAGATTGAACATTTTATTCTGGTAGAACTTGCTCATCCTCCTCTACTTGTGTTTTCTCAACTTTATCTTGGTTTGTTATTCTGGTGAAAGTTTCATGATTAAGGCTGCCTGGATTAACCACAACGCCAATTTTACTATCAGGACCTTTAATTTGATCATGTAAGTAAACACTCAAGAAACGTGGATGCATCAAAAAAAGCTTTTCTTTTTTCAATATTTTTAAAGTTATTCACAAGATCATTGAACAGTATCTGGGAGTAGTTCAAATCAGTGTCAGTTAAAATTGCATACCCCAGATATTGCATGTTCAATGGGATTTCATTGAAAGCAGTGGATTTTGTTGAGAGACAAGTAAGAATGGTGTGAAAGAAAAATCTCATCTCAGCAGGAAAGTTAGGTTTAAAAATGGTCAACCTTTCATCTGGCCGATATGACCTCTTTCCAGAAACTCTGCTTGGATCTCATTAATTGGAAATGACACGGGGTGTTGTATGTCATTTAACTTGAAAACTTGAGAGATCGATTGGGGCTAATTTGCATCAACACTCCCCACTACTCTTGAAATTATTGTATAAGGAACACCATCAGCAGCTGAGTGAACCTTTCCATTTTTCCAGAAATCACGAAGAGCATCAATGTAAATGGGGGCTTTGACGGTTAACATTTGCAAGATTTAGACTTTTGCAAAATTCGAATCATTGGATGATAGCGAGTATTTGCGTCGTTTTCTTCAAGTATGGCAGTGGGGTTTTGATTATGAGAGTGAAAGGTGGAGGTTCTTCTTGTGATTTAGCTTTGGATTTTGAAGATTTTGATTTGGGAGCCATGGTGTTTGAGAGAAAAGCTATTTTGAGATTTTAAAATCGACACAGTTTAGGGTAACCACTGGTGAGATAAAACAGGGGTTTTATAAGGGTTTTGAAAAAGTGAACATGACGTGGCATCTGTTGCAAGATCGGATGGCTAACATCTGGCCACGTGTAACCTCAGATGAGAAAAGTAACTGTTGATGTGGCAAAACACTGTTTTAGGACAGTGGTTTGGACAATACTGATTTTGTTAACACTATTAGAGGATAGCCATCAGTGGTTTTGAAAAGGTGAAAAATAGAAGTCAGAGGATACACTGTATCAGTGGATAAGATTTTAAAGCCTGTCAGAGGTTTTGAGCAAACAGATGTTGTGATCAGACTTTTAAAGATTTATTAAAACTTTTCAATTTTAAACTATTTTTAAGGAATTTGTGAATTTCTGAAAACATTTGATGCTATGTACACATGGATTTACAAGAAAACTTGTTTTTAATCCATGTTTAGCATACCAAGCCTTGAGATCAATTTTTTAAAGGTAGATGTATCCAATACCTTGGTTAAAACATCTGTCCATTGATCTGAAGTATGGATACGATGCAAAGAAATCAAACCTTTTTCATAGCAATCTCTCACAAAGTGATGTCTGATGTCAATGTGCTTTGTAGTTGAATGAGAAACTGGATTTTTGATGATATTTTCAGCAGCTTGACTGTCCAATTTGAGTGGAGTCTTTAGTGCAATGATACCAAAATCCAACAACTGGTTTTGAAGCCACAAGAGTTGAGCAGTGCAGCTAGCAGCAACAATATACTCTGCCTCAGCACTGGATGTTGAAACTGCAACCTGCTGTTTGCTTTGCCAAGACACTAGACATTCACCTAGGAATTGACATCCTCCTGATGTGGACTTTCTTGTAGTTTTACACCCAGTAAAATCACTATCTGAAAAACCTGAAAGCTCAATATTCCCATTAGCTGGATACCAAATACCAAGTGTGGGAGCACCTTTTATGTATCTAAATATCCTTTTTTCAGCAATAAGGTCAGACTTTCTAGGTAATGCCTGTGATCTGGCACAAACACATGTTGCAAACATGATGTCTGGCCATGATGCAGTTAGGTACAATAAAGACCCAATCATGCTTCTATAAAGAGTTTGATCAACAAGGTCATCTTTACCATCAATGGTGACTAGCTTGGAGGTTGCCATGGGTGTGCTACATGGTTTACAATCATCCATATCAAACTTTTTAAGCAGTTCTTTCACATACTTGTTTTGATGGATAAATGTCCCATTGTGCAATTGTTTAACTTGAAGACCAAGAAAACATTGGAGCTCACCCATTGCACTCATCTCAAACTCTGATGCCATGAGTTTTTGAAACTCTTCACACATAGCAGTGCTTGTGGATCCAAAAATGATGTCATCCACATAAATTTGGACAAGCATCAAATCTTTTCTTTTCCATTTTAAAAACAGGGTTTTATCTATTTTGCCTCTAGTAAACCCTATTGATAAGAGAAAAGTGGATAGAGTTTCATACCAGGCTCTTGGTGCTTGTTTCAAGGCATACAATGCTTTGTTGAGCTTGTAGACATGATCAGGATGGAATGCATCTTCAAAACCTGGAGGTTGACAGACATACACCTCTTCTTTGATTTTTCCATACAAAAATGCACTCTTTATATCCATTTGAAACACCTTTATGTTGTGGTTAGCAGCAAAAGCTAAGAACAGGCGAATAGCTTCCAACCTTGCTACAAGAGCAAAAGTCTCATCATAGTCTATACCTTATTCCTGTCTGTAGCCTTGAACCACGAGCCTTGCTTTGTTTTTGACAACAATACCCCTTTCATCAGTTTTGTTCTTGAAGACCCACTTTGTATCAATTGGACTTACATCTTTTGGCAGTAGCACAAGCTCCCAAACTTGTTGTCTTTTGAACTGAAGGAGTTCTTCTTGGATGGCCTCTACCCAGCTGTTGTCTTTCACCTTGGTATGGAACAATAACATTTTGAGGTGATGGCTGCAAATGTGTATCATCTGAGCTAACCTCTGCTGGTGAATTTGAAGTATCAGCCTCTGATGTGAATGGTGGTGGTGGTATTGGGGGTACAGAGAGAACATTCTGATAATTTTGCTACCCAAATGTAGGACTTTTATCAATAGAAGTTTGATTTTGTGAGCTGGCAGAGGTTTGAGGATCAACCATTGTTGACCCAGAAGTGGCAGAGTTTACACAAGAGCTTGTAGCACTTGATCCTCTGTTTGAAGAATAGACTTTTGTTTGTGGAAGCACACAATCATATCCTTGATCGTGATCTTCTTCAGATGATTGTGGTGTACCTGCATTGTCTAGCTTGATAGAAACAACAGCAAATGTGAATTTTTCTAAATCAAAAAGCTCTACAGGATTTGCTTGGATTTTCAGTGATGATAGTTCATTGAACTTCACATTCAAAGTTTCTTCAACATACTAGAGTTAAAAACTCTGTAGGCTTTGGCAGTGGTTGAGTATCCCAGAAAATAACCACAATCAATTTTGGCTGCAAACTTATATATAGAATCTTTTAAGTTCAAAATGAAACATAGACAGCCAAATATTTAAAAATATGAAATCAGAGGTTTGATTTTATAAAAAATCTCATAGGCAGTCTTTTGATGCCTGGGGTTAATCAAAACTCTGTTTTGAACATAGCAAGCAGTATTTACAGCCTCTACCCAAAAGGACAGGGGTAAACCAGAATCTGCTAGCATAGTTCTTGCTGATTCAATTAAGGTTCTGGTTTTCCTTTCAACCACCCCATTTTGTTCTGGAGTTCTTGGAATGCTATATTGTCTAACAATTCCTTTTGACTCACAAAAAGCATCCAACTCCCTATTTTTAAACTCTGTTCCATTGTCACTTCTAAAGGTTTTTACTGGAAGATCAAATTGCTTTTCTACTTGTTTGACAAATTTTGCAGTTTCATCCTTAGAATGAAGAAAGAAGGTCCATGTAAACCTAGAGAAATCATCAACTATCACTAGGCAATACCTTTTGTGTTGTAAGCTCATGATTTGCACTGGACCAAACAAGTCCATGTGCAACAGTTGTAAACACTGGCTTGTTTTGGACTCTTCAATTGATTTGAAAGAACTTTTATGTTGTTTGCCTTTTAAACATGAAACACAATGTTCATCACAGGAAAATTGCTTGTGAGGTAAGCCTCTTACAAGACTTTGTTTTGAGAGTGTGGTGATAGTTTTAAGATTTGTGTGTCCAAGTCTTCTATGCCATAACTCAGTCTCTTTGCTAGAAGCAACTGAGAATAGACATGTCCCAGACATAGGATTATCTTTTAGCATATCTACCACATACACATTCCCACTTCTGTGTGCAGTGAGTTGTGCTTTGCTCTCAGCAATGATTTGATCAATCCTTTTAACAACATCTGGTCCCACAATTTGACAAGTTTTCTTAGTGAAGAAGGATCCATATCCTCTATCACTCATTTGTGAGACACTCAACAGGTTAAATTGAAGATTGTCAATCAAATTAACATTTTCAAACTTGAGTTTACCAGCCAGAACCGATCCAGACCCTAAAACCTTTCCTTTGAGTTATTACCAAAAGATATATCACCCCCCCCCCCCATGAGCCATGAAGTCCTTGAGAAGGGCTCTACATCCTGTCATGTGCCTGGAACCTCCACTATCTACATACCATAAGCTATCAAGACAAGTAGAGGGTCCCTGTACATTTAAGTAAATAGATCAGTTAAGATTGGTCTCAAAAGCCAAAATGGCTTTGGATGGGGTCACAGATGGTCCAGCCTTAAGTCTAGGACAATGGTCAGTGATTTTGAAATTTTCTTGTAACATCTGCTCTTGACCATTACCTATCAGATGATTGTATCCATAAGGGTGCCTGTTTACTCTTTGCTTTGAAGGCTTTTTGTAGCCTTCATAAGCATGAGGAACCTTTTTATAAGTAGGTTGGCCATACCCTCTTGGGAATGAGTTTGAAGGTGGGGCATCTGTCACTTGCACCTCTCTTTGACCAGAGGTTTTGGTTAAGGCTTTTGTAACAGATGTTGCAATTGGTTCAAAACTCTTCTTGGATTTATTTCCAACAGAACTTGAACTTTCTCTTTCAAGTGCTTTTGCCTTGATCTCTTTTACCTTTTGTTCATAGTTTTTGAGATAGGCACACTGTTGAGTTGAGTGATTTGTTTTGCTGCAGATGGTGCATTTTGAAGAGTTTTTGATAACACAAGTTTTGTTAATGTCATAGGCTTCTAAAAGAAAACAATCTGCAGCCACATGATTTCTTTTTTCACAAAATTCACAAAACAAGTTTTTAATCTTTACTCTTCTTTTCCTATCAGATTTTTTCTCAGTGGTGGTTGTAACCTCTGCTGGCACATCTTTGATAGGGATCACCAATGTTTTTGGGGCTTTAATACTATCAGTGGTTGTGAAGTCCATTGGCTTAAAGTTTTCTAAGATATCACATTCATCTGACCAGGTTGGTTTAAACTGATATTTTTCAATTTCTTTATCTTTTGTTGAAACCTCTGGTTTTTCCAAAACAATTTTGTTTCCAGCTTTATCTGTGATTTTTATCTCTTCACTAGCCAAATTTGTAGGGACAACTTCAACCAACTCAGAATCAATTTCAGCAACATTTTTCTCATTTTAGTCATAGGCTCTAAAACCTACACCAAACTTGATGTTGCTCTTGATCTGAGCATCAAGCATAATTTCATAACCTTTGCAGGACTCAACCCATTTTTCACAAGTGATTTGGATTTCTTCTAACTCCTTTTTACAAACTTGGTATTTTTCTACCATAGTTTGGAGTTGGTCCTTGGTTATGCTTGATTCATGTCTTAGGCTACTCATTTCAGAATCTTTTTCACTTAACTTTGATTTTAACTCTTTAAACAGATTTTCAAAATTAAGTTCATCTTCTAAAATTTTGTTTCTCAGGTTTTCATTCACCTTTTTGATGTTCGCAAAAGCAATGATGCATTTGTCAAAACATAGATCTTTAAGGATCTGAGGTGATACCTTTGTAGCAGCCATAAGAGCACAATCACACTCATCTTCACACACATCAATGTTCCATGGGTCAGTAGGAGAGTTCTTTTCCTTATTAGCAGCATTTTCTCTTTCTTCACTTGAAACCACTGTTTCATCACAAACTTGAACTTCATCAGATTTTGACACTATCTCCACAGATTCAACACATTCAGCAATTGTCTCTAAAGCCATTAAACAAAATTCTTGTTCAACATCATTTTTGGCCATTAAAGCAAAGTTTTCATCAGTCAAATCCTCAGGCAAACTGCTCCAGTCAACAAAACTTTGTGTGAAAAAGCTTTGTTGACCAACCTCTGCTTGACTAGCAGTGGTTTGAGCATGTTGTGTAACAAGGGGTGCTTGTTGAACAAGCACTTGAGGATGAGATGGTGCCTGAACATATTGAATTTGTGGAGCAGTGGATTGAACATAATACACTGGAACAGTGGTAGCAGGATGTGGAAAGTGGACAGTGTTTTGAACATGTTGAGCAGGGGCATATTGTGAATATGAGCAGTGTTTTGTGTGTGCTGAGGTCTAGGGCCAGGATGAGTCACTATTGGTCCAGAACTTTGAGACCTGCATTCTCTGGCAAAATGTCCTAGCCTATTACACTTATAACACTTGACTTTTGATTTATCCAGTCCAACCTTCAACCCCCCATGCAAACCTGGGAATTTTTTACCAGTTCTCTTATAAAATTTACTAGCCCTAACACTCAATAGGGCCAGTTGGTGCAAAATATCCATTTCCTCAAGATCAGAAGGTTCAATGTGTTGTAAATCATTCAGCTCAAAGGATAGATTGTCAGAGGTTTGGCTTTCCCCACTAGCAGTAAAAGCATAGTTGAGTGCATATGTTTCAGATCCAAAGTTCCCACCAGATGTAATATCTATATAGTGATCATAACCTTGGTCCTTACTGCTGCCAGAACCCTCTTCTTGGCCAAAAAGAGTTGTATTACCCAATGAGTAATCATCAGTCATTTTGCCAGAATCTTGCAACTTCTTTTTCTGGTTTAACTCTCTCTCATAAGTGAGGAATATCCCATGAAGTTATGTCAACGACATTTCTTTAAACCCAATAGATTTTCGCGTTACATAAGCTATCGTCTCCCACTTATCTGGTAACGATCTAAGGAAACGACTATTGACAGTCGAATTAGGAAAAACCACGTTAACCAGTCTAAGTTCACTGATGAGACAGCTGTAACGTTCAAATTGTTGTGTTAGAGACTCTCCTTTCAAGTGACAAAACGTTTCATACTGCTGATTTAGAACTTCTCTATTACTTTCTATCACTTCCTCAGTCCCACCAAATTGCTCCTTAAGTGCATCCCATAACTCATTTGCACTATTGCAATGAAGTAGACCATCATAAATTTCATTGGGTAAGGCCGAAGCAACTATGCTAAATGCCTTAGCATCCAATTCAATTTTCTGGAAATCCTGCTCTGAAAAGTTTTCAGGATTTTTTGGCACTTGCTTGGTTGGATCCTCTGTGCTTGGAACCATTGGAAAGTGAGGTCCATAAGCAACAGATCTCCAGCAACCGGTGTTTTGCTGAGCAAGGATGTGACCCATCCGTCGTTGCCAAATGAAATATCCATTTCTTTTGAGCATCGGCGGTTTGAACAAGGAACCAGAATTGGCATCCTATGTGTTTTGAGACATTTTCAGTTGATTTTTTCACAGATTTTGTTTTAAAAACTTTGAACGTAATAAAACTCTGAATATCAAGCTAAAAACAACCAAACTGATTAGCAAGAGAGCTGATCTGTTCGAACCACATCGATTGTTAGATCAAATTTGATGAATCAAGCTCTGATACCAATTGTTAGGATCTGAGTTTGAATTACTTGTAGTTTTTGTTTCAAAAATGGAAAATGATTGAATTAAAGAGATTTGCAGCGGAATAAGATGGAAAACTTTTACTACAAGCAATGGTCGTTTGTTTTCATCATCATTATGCTTAACTTGCATGTGATTCACAAACTCCCCCTCAGCCTTTGCAATTACAGTTTGGTAATGAGAAAATGCAGAGAAGATGATATGCGAAAGATGATCTTTTAAGAGACAAGTTTAAAGGTTACAAGAGTTGCCTATTTATACTAACTATCTAACCTCTGAGTATCTTTGATGACGTCAGGGTTGATAGTGACAGGAAACAGTATGTAACTAACTCTAAACACTGCTTATACTAACTATCAGTGCTTGGCACTGTTACATTGATTGACTAAGCTAATGACTAAACTCTGATTTCTATCCTCTGTCCTTGTTAACTCTGGCAGATCTTGAAGCTTTGTGAAGACAGATGATAGGATGAGCAGTCTATATGGAAAGCAGTGTAAGTATATCAGAGGATGCAACCTCTGATAGTTGAACCAAAGCTCGGATAGTGTTGTTTGGCTTTATATCATCTGTTCCTTTCATAGGGTTCAATCCCAACAGGGCGTAAAAGCATGTCAAATAGCATCAATCCTACACAATCGTCAGCAACCACCAACGTTGAAGTTGTGGCGTGTTAAAGCAAAGAAATAGACCAAAATATTGAACATTTAAAAAATAACTAAATCGATCTAGGACTCATGCGTTGCGATGAACTTGTCAATTGAGAAAAAATAGATGTAAAAACATTGAACAACACATGGACGTTCCGCCGTGTTAACTCGCAAAATTATAAGCGAAACGTAAAAAACGTTGAATCACACACGCACGTTGCGTTGTGTTGACTCGAAAAATTTAAAACGAAATGTAAACGAAACTTTGGGAAGGATGAAAAATATAGGGTGACCAAGGTTAAAAGTAAAAAAAGTTGTGAGTTATATTACAAAAGATAAAAGGTTTGGGTTAAAAATTAAAAAATCATTTTAGTGAGGTTATAATTGCAAGAAACCGAAAGATGAAACATATAAAAATATAAAAAAGTAGATCAATGACTCACGCGTTGCGACGAACGTATGAAATGAAAAACAATAGACATAAAATCTTGAACTACACATGGACGTTGTGTCGTATTCCCTCGCAAAATTATGAACGAAACATAAAAACGTTGAACCACACACACGTTGCTCCGTGGTAACTCGCAAAATCTAGTTCGAAACGTAAAACGAAAATTTGCGAAAGATATGACACCAAAATTATACATAAAAAATTTGAGGTTAAATTGTAAAAGTAGAAAGTTTTGGCTTAAAAGTAAAAAGATTCAATTTTATGAAGTTATAATTGTAAGAAATTCAAAGATGTGGTTTAAAAGTATAATTTTAATTTTTTTTTTAAATCCCCAAAACATATGGTACAATATGATATGCATAAAAAAGTTACTAATTTATATTATATAAATAAAGAATAAAAGACACGGTAACTCACGCCTTCTATCCCAGGTTCATGAATTAGCAAAATATCTTGCCAAGGGAACCCACATGGGTTGCGACCGTGTTCTCTAAGGTTAGATTTATTTTAAAGTCGATCTCATAACAAATTTGTCCATTTTATCAACATCTATGAGTATAGTAGTCCGTAGATAACATATAACATAACACATCTTCAATAGAAAATTCATAAACTATTGAAAAGGCTATGTTAATGTACATAGCCTTTTAGTTTTTTGAGTTTTAACATAGTTTTTAAATTTTAAAATATTCGTATTGATATATTTTGGGCCTCTAATGTGATTATTTTTGACATTTTTTTATTATTATTAGAAATATTGGATTTTAATAATCCCAACTATAACAATCCCAACTTAAAAAATAATCACTGTCAGTCCCAACTATTAACATATTGGCCTTCAATGGACCCTGACTAACAGAACCTTAACGCCGTTAGTCTCCGGTCGCCGAAAAAACGTTTTGGGCCGGAAAACTCTATTTTGGCAGGAAAACTCAACATTTTCGTCACAAACTTCTTTGTAACTTTATCACGGACATTTAGGAACCTCTTTCTAGTAAAGCCCCAATTATTGAGGTCGTCAGAAAACCCTTTTTTTGCCAGAAAACTTCTTTTTGGCATTCAACTTTTGGCTGGAAAACTCAACATTTTCGCCCAAGCCTCTTTGTAATCTTAGATCGGACCTTTAGGAACCTTAGTCTGGCGAAAAAATGTTTTTCCGGTGACCGGAGACTAACGGCGTTAGGGTTCTGTTAGTCAAGGTCAATTGGATGCCAATATGTTAATAGTTGGCACTGCCAGTGGTTATTTTTTAAGTTGGAGCTGATGGCGGCCAACGATGAATAGTTGGGATTATTAAAATCCAATATTCCTTATTATTATTATTATTATTATTATTATTATTATTATTAATCATATTATGTTTTTTTCTTAAGACTTTTCTCACTTTTTTCAAATGTAATGTTTTATAAAATTCCGACTATATTGTCGTGACGTGACTATTTTTGTCTACGTCTAATTATATAAATTTTACTTAAATCAAGTTGTAAATTGTAATGTACAAGTGATCTAAACACAAACGAACAAGTCAAAACTTTCCTCATGGTTTTTAAATATACAATTACGTCATTTTTCGTTTTTGTTATTTTAGTAATAAAGTACAACGTTTTATAAAATTTTGAAAGTACTGTTGTGACATGCTTATTTTTATTAACTACGATTCAATAAAAGTTTTACTTGAAAGGGTCAGAAGCATGTAATTTTTTTTTATTTACCGTGAAGACCATAGTCACAGGAAACGCAGACCCCCCTCGAATCCCGAATCGGTTCGGCATTACCAGAATCGGGTACAGAATCGAACATTTGCCCTGGGTTCGCGAACCAGATCGGAAAAAAGGTCGTACCCGATTATCACAATACTCGTTCAGAATCACTGAAAAACGTGTTTCTAATTGAAAAATTCATCGTTTCAGAACGATTCGATTCGCGTACCAGTCAATAGATGCACGAATTGCAAACATGATTAGACACTTTTCCCGTCTTTTTAATGGAGCCTAATTGTTGATCTATAATAATGTAACAGATTGCATTATTTTAGGAGATATATTTGTAATGGATATTATTATTTAGAATACATTTTGGATATGATTATCAAATTTGTTTTTCAGTAATTGATATTATTATTTAGAAGATATATCTTGATACATTTTGGATATGATTATCAAATTTGTTTTTCAGATTGGATTTTTTTTTATAAAATATATTGTAATTGTTATATATACGATGCGACGTACCAAACTATATGTACACCGTACCACGTACCGAATTGGCGTTTCGAATGAACCTACCCCCTCTCATACCGAATTTTAAAATTGACGAATTAAACTTTGCTGATTCTACTGTAACACCAACTCCTCCCTGATCATCATCATCGTCATCTTTCTTTTCAGAATCATCTTTCTTGTCGTCGTCCTTCTATGATTCATCATCATCTTCTTCTTCATCATCTTTTTCAACCTTTGCCGCTTTAGCACGTTTGACTCTCAGACGTCGTAGCTCAGCAATCCTTCGTAACACAGGATTATCAGCAATATCAACTACTTGGCCTACCACAATCATTCCCATCACAGGTTCTTCAACAATCTTTGAACCTTAACCAGTTGGTAATGGATCAATCGTTATCGGTTCAGTGATTCCTTAGATACACCTTTACCTTTACCTTGCGCTGGTGAATCTGTTGCAGCCTTTCTTTCTCTTTCTGCAACTCTTTCTTTCGCTTCTTGTACTTCCAAGCGGTTGTACTCAGCGGCAAAATCTATTCCCAAATTGTTTGCAAGCACACGCTGAATCATATCAAGTCTTCTGTTGCTTTACGCTCGTTCATTTTCCAAATCTTTAACACCTTCCTTAGTCTTTCGTTATCAGTACACAAGGTCTCAATAACAGCTTTCATGTATTCCCAATCGTTATCAATAAACTTTATTCTCGCCTCTAACACCTCCTTCTCAGCATCGTTAGCTCTAATCTGATCTTCAAACACTTTGATTCGACTTTCCAACTCAACAATCTTAGATTCGTTAAACATATCTGCAAATGCAATCCCTTCTGCAAAATGATCTGGTGGTAAGGGAATTTTTCCAAAAGCATCATGAAATTCACGTTCTGAAGTTTGGCTTTGAGGTGTAGTTTGTTTAGGTGGTTGTGATGTAGTGGGTGGAGGCTGTATAATAGTAGGAGAAACAGGTGGTGTGATGTGTATTGGTGAAGTTGGTGGAGTAGGTAAAGCTTGTTCTGACACAGGTTTCTTCTTTCTTGTCAATTCCATTCGAGCTTTAGATGCAGGCGATCCTGTTGTCTTCCTCACCATCCCAGGCTTTAGCTTCGCACGTCTAGCCTTTTTTCGGTCTTTCTTCCTCTAATTCATGCGCTGGCGGAACATAAACATCATCCTCTAATCCTTTCTTCTTTAACTTCTCCAACTCAATCTCTTTACAAATCTGTCTTTCTCGAACATCTGTCGAATCTTCAGACTCATCTTTATCAGACGTTGCAGAGAAAACACCATGATCTTCACCTTCAACATTCCTTGCTTCAACGTTTTCTACTTCAACATTCTCAGTATCAACATATGCCTCTGGTGTTTCTTCAATGTTCTCCTCTGGCTCATTTTCTGATTCGTCTATTAGAATAGTCTTTGTTGCTTTCTTAGTTGAACGTCTACGCTTCTTTTCTGGTTCAGTTTTAACATACCAACGCCTTCTCTTTTCAACAAAACCTTCCAAGCATTCTACTTCATCCTTTTCGTCACCACTCGTAGCTTTTCGCTATTTTCCTACTTCAGGTGCGACATAATCTTTGTTGACAATAGCATAAAACATCGCTTTCGGGATTGGCTCTGTAGCTTGCCTCAAGTACTGATTCAATCTTTGTAATGTATCATCATCCATATGTTGCAAATGCATGATATCGCTATCAACCTTCTTCAAATTCTTGAATTTATCATCAAGCAGCATTTGCCCAAATCTTGGATACTGCAGAAATTTGTCATCACCAGTATTCTTCGTCATGTAATAAAAATGACGTGTGAAAAGTTGAATGACAAGTTCAAAACTAATGTCGTGGCCATGCACATCTGATAATCTTGAATGTCATCGAAACCACCTTTTCAATGACTCAAGGCGTGTCCTAGAGAATGAATGAAAATTTTATACGGACGCCCAAGATTCCCTTTCTTCCATGTTGTTGCGTTAACGTATCCTTGATATCCCATACGGTAGAAACACCCTTTTACCATTCTTTATGGATACCCGATCGGATCTGATTCTTTATCTTTAAATTCCAAAACTCTCCGGACATCATCTTCAGTTATCTTGACTTCAAAATCTTCGTCATTAATCTTCACCGTATAATATAGTAGTTTTCTCGGCTTTCACATACTTAGCAGCACTCCAAAAGTATTCGATATGTGACTTGTATGGAGTATGTTGATGAGTTAATGCTTTAGTGATTCGAATTCAGCCCATGAACTCCAGAATATCAGCAAACGGTGCTAATCTTGGGAATTTCTTCTTGTCTAACACACAACATGTGTTGTGAAACTTTGAGAAGTTCGATTTCTTTCCCTGCATGTCACAAACAAATCAAAAGAATTAGACAGTTTTCAAAGATTTCTCATTTAGCACTAGCAGTTTGTACGAATTGGTCCATAATCAATTCGTACGAATTGGTCTAACATATTATCAATTTCAACAAACACTAGCACTTCGTACGAATTGGATTTTTTAGAATTATTCTAACAGTTCGTACGAATTGGAATATTACAACATGAAATCATCACTTCGTACGAATTGACACTTCGTACGAGTTGATCATCTTCTCCACACAAAACCTGCAACTTATTAAACTCACCATTTTTATGAATTGATCGTTCTATTATATCCTAAACATGCCGTTTAACATTTCCCTAAGTTCAATTTTAGATTTTGTGCTTTAAATCAACCTAGATCTATGTTTTAAGTCTCACACTTTAAATCCATTAACGGTTAATTCTCGATCCAATACCTTGCCCATTGAATAGAGTGTGCCAATCCACCCTATCAATGTAAAATTTGGCAGAGTAACGGCGTCTAGATTGCAATTTCACTCAGTTTGCACAAACTCTCTCAAGTTCAAACAGTGGATAATGAAGCAGTTCATATGAATTGCTTCTATTTATTCTGTTCCTTTGCCGTTCGTACAAACTGTGCACTTCGTACGAACTGTGCAGTTCGTATGAATTGGCACTTTCTAATTTTTAAACCTTTTCAAATTCTATCCTATTTCCAGTTTTAACAACCCACTCTGGTGACCAAGTCCAAGTTAATGACCTTGGTTAACTGATTTGTCTACCAAATCCAAGTTAATGACCTTGGTTGACCTTTTTTAAGAACAAACTGATGTTTTTGGCAATGTGAAGTTTCAAATTACTGAACTTTTAATCATTTCAAAGTATGTTTAACACTTCAGATAAGTTCCCAACCCGTTGTCACAAGATTTTCATCAGCATACAGTATCTCTGAATTTTGAAGATCCGTTTTCCATCATCGGTTGATGAAACCAAGATAGAAATAAAATCATTTTGACTTTTTCAAAGTTTATGCTAAAACACACTGAAAATATTTTTGGGCTTTCTAAAACAAAAAAGAAGAGCACTATGTACAAACATATTTACAAATATATTTTTGTGAGTTTGTGTTAGAGGATCATATCAATTTTTGAGACATATCACCAGCACGTTGACCTTAATTTTTTACTTTAAGTTTCAAAACAGATTCACTTAGATTGTCATTATCCTGATCCATTTAAACTTCAACACATTTCTCAGTTGATCCAAGATACTTTAGGTACCTTTAGGAACTTTACTTAATTGTGTTTCCCACCTCATAATATACTCCCGTATCAAGATTCCCTAGATTTCATCTTACAGGTGAATATAGATAACTGATATCTATAATTTGGGTAGTGCGAGACCTTGAGAGCTCAGGTTAGTACCACCATACTGACAAAGAGATAAAGGCTCGTCTTGAAGGTATGTTCTTTAGGAGTCTTTTGAACTGCTTATGGTGATATATTTCGATACTTTCAATATTTTTTGCAGTTGTTAAGGTTTTAAGCGCAAAAGTATTCTACAAGTTCTAGGTTATTGCTTTCGCAAAGTCAGAAGAACTTGTATAATACCCCAGATATCAATTCGCTATAAAGACCTAGTATCCCATAATCAGGCAATCTCTCAAATGAAATCTCAGAGTACCAAGTCCATATATCCGATATGTGTTACCCACAAAATAAGAAGCTATTTCTTTATGTTTATATCTCAGAATCAATCTAGTGAATGTGCAAAGCCTACTGGCACATCATTAGTGAGATCTGTTCTTAACCTTTTTAACCTTTACAAATCTTTAGCATACCGTGATAGTCCACTGATGTACTATCATTTCCTCTTTTCACACGAAAACTCATTTTTTTGTTTTTTTCATGTTTTTGTACTTTTGATTTTTAATGTTTTTGTATTTTCCCAAACTTTCTCCCCCTAAAATCAAAAACATATTTTTGGATTTTTGTTTTAAAAAATGTAGGAACGTCCACGATTAGCACGGGAACCTAAATTTGTTATCTATTGTCCGATCAGGCGGAAACTAATGACAAGTTAACCAAATAACAAGAATACTCATTTAAATGTTGATTTCATTTATCTAAAGTTCAATACATTCGAGAACCGGATCCGACAGAGCTTCGCCGTCTCTGTGCCAAAATCTCCAACTTGTTACAAATGAAATCCCAAGGCACCTATATATAGAGATGCAAGTTCGCTGGTGAGGGACAAGCCATGGGGTAAGTTCGCCCGAACTTGACCTAGTCAAGTTCGGCCGAACTTGGCTTCTCACAATCAATCATGAGCGAACTTGACCCTAGACTATCTTAAATACACATTGTTTCTAACAGTTTAAGACCTATTCACTCAGACCCGATACATAATAATGTAGGCAACAGACATATGCACCAACAAACTCCCCCTTGGATGATGCCGCAGTCATCCTTGACATTTAAAATCTTCTGAGTCTTCCGATCTTTAGTTCTTGAATAAACTTTAACAACTTGATCTTTATATCCTCTTTCTCTTTCTTTGAGCTTTGACTTGATAAAACTTTTAATCAACATGCTCCCCCTAGCTTGAAGCTTTAGTCTCAGACTCCCCTTTGCTTTGATCTTTAGACTTCAAACTCCTCCTAGCTTTGAGCTTTCTGAAATCTTTTGACAATGTTTTATCCAGCTCCCCCTCAAATTTTACTACCTGTCTAAATAAATTCTAACATTCAAATAAACATTTCAGATTCATTGCTTTAAAATTTTTTACCATCAACATTTCAAACTATAATCTTCATTTCAATCCTTTCAAAAACGTTTTAATTGTTTCAAGTTCAATTTAGTGACCTTGAATACATTTTATGTTTAAGACCTTCAATATTCACATTTTTGTTATTTGATTTGTAAAAATCCACTTAGTTGATCAAGTCCAAGTTAATGACCTTGATTAACCAAATATATCAACCAAGTCCAAACTAATGACCTCAGTTTGAAAAAAAACCATTATGAACAATCTAATTTTAAAGTTTCAAATTAATGAACTTTTAAACATTTATCAGATTTTCTTACCAGACTTCGAAGATCCGTTCTCCAATATTGGTTCGTTGAAACTAATGTAGAAACAAAATCTTTTTGATTTTTAGAAAGTTTATGCTAAAACACACTGGAAATCTTTTTTATTTTTATCTTGAAAAGAAAGTAAAGTATTTATAGAATTTTTAACAAGTAAAGAAAACTATGTACAAACATATTTACAGACATATTTTTTTGAATTCGTATTAGTTGTTTTGAGACATATCACCAGTACCGTTGACCTTTTTTATGAATAAGTTTAAACTCGTTTACCTAGATTGTCGATATATTTGTCCACTTAAACTTTATCACGTTTCTCAACTGTTCCAAGAAATGTTAAGATATGATTTATGAAATATACCCCCGAATCCAGATTCCCTAGATTTCATCTTACATGTGAATACAGCGTAATTGATATCTGTATCTGGGTTATGCGAGGCCTTGAGAGCTCAGGTTAGTACTACCGTACAGACAAAGAGATGAAGGCTCGACTTTAAGGTGTGTTCCATTTAAGGAATCTTTTAAGGACTGCAACTGATTAGATCTTTTGATACTTTTCAAGTTTTGCATGCAATTTAGGGGTTTATAGCAAAAGCATTATAGAAGTTCTAAGCTATTGCTTCCGCAAAATCAGAAGAACTTGTATAATACCCCAGATATAAACTATCTATAAAGACCTCGTATCTCAGAATCAGGCAACCCTTCAATCGAAATTTCGGAGTACTAAGTCCATATATCCAAGATGTGTTAATCCACACGATTAAGCAGTTGTAAAATTTAGTTTATATCCCGGAAAAACAATTTACTGAACGTGTAAAGTCTATTGATACATCCACAGTAAGACTCATTTATCACTTTTAAACTTTACAATTCTTTAGCATACTGTGATAGTCCACTGATGTACTATCATTTCCTTTTCGACAACCAAATCCTTTTTGTCTTTTTCAATGTTTTTGTACATTTTGAATTTTATAATGTTTTTGAATTTTCAACTTTTTCATATGTTTTTTATTTTTCTAAAAATTTTCAAATTTTCTTACTCCCCCTAAAATCAAAAACATATTTTTGGATTTTAGGTTTTAAGAAATAACGTTCTAAAAATATAACAAACCGTTGAGGATCATGAGAACTCGTCGTCCAATCCTTTTTTCATCTACTGCATCATCACCTGTTAGCAGAACAAACTATTAATCTTTGATAACATCAACTTGTAAGAACTACTTGTAAAAACCTCTTGTAGGAAAGTCAATTTTTAAATGGTTTTTCAATATAACAATCAGTGTTCTGTTTAACAGTGTGGAGTTTCTCAAATTTTTAAAATTTTCTTTTTCAACCACTTGTGATTTGAAAAAGTCAAAGATTATGACTTTCTAGATAAGTTAAATACTCATGGAGCTCCGCTATCCTGTATCAACTTTGATAGAGTGGATCTTGGGACTCCTGCACATGAAACAACTATTTGAAAAATGAAACCCAAACCTTTTTGGTTTTGGGTTTGTACTGATAAGCATCATAACCATATTCTAACTCTTCATCATATTCAAAATCATCATCAAACATTTCGTCCAATGTCGATTCTGAAAACGTTTTTACCTTTTCTTTATTCATTTGTTTGATTACTGACTCGGTTAATTTGACATTTTCAGTTTTGTCAGCAACAGGCTTTGGTTTTTCTGATGATGAAAGCCTTTTCTTAGCAACCCAGGATTGTAACTTGCTTCTTGCTTTCTTGATATAGAACCTAGAATCTTTGTTTTTATTAAACTTTGAAGTTTCTCCTTTTTCAAAAATTTAGTTTTCAAATTTTGAATCAGTTTTAGGTTTCACTTCGCATTTAGATTCATAGTTTCTATTTGATTTTGTGACAGATTTTGCAATCTTTGGTTGTTTTTGCTTTTCATCTTTTGAAATAGTTTTTCTTCGTGGAAACACAGGCTTTTGATTCAGACACTTGCGAGCAATATGACCAACAGTATTTCACTTCAAGTTCGATTATCAGAAACATTTCCACTAGTGGGTTTTAATTCACTTGTGGACTTGTTTTTAGCCTTGTCCCGAAGTTCTTTCTCCTTCTTGAATTCATCATCCGATTGCTTACCTATCACGCTTTCTTCTTGAACCGTGCTCGTTCCGTACACAAACTTTATATTCTTACCTTTGTATTCCTGGAACGCTGGTTTCTCCTTCTTCTTTGGTTCTTCTTCTTCAACCTCCAAACCTAATCCTGCTCTCTTGTTCTCAGGAAAATCACCACCAACCTTTCGATAATTGTTAGCATTCCTTTTAGGTTTCGAGTAAAATCTTTTCTCATTTTTCTCAAGATCATCTGATGAAATTTCTACAAGTTTGAAAAATTTGTCAAGTTGATCTTCTCTCATGTTCCGAATCGGAAAACTATCGTCGAAGTATAATCTATCAGATTCCTTAATCTTGTACATGACAACATTAGGATCATCACTTAGATCATGTTCAGATGATGTATCGTCATCTTCAGATTGTGATTTCGAGTTGTTCGAACTTGATTTGGCACTTTCATAATTGCCGTCATCAGAATCATTTCCTAACACATTATTTACCACATCTTTAACCACCGCTTCATTGTCATTGTTTGAATTTGTAAAGTCTACGTCAATGTTCTCAGGCAATTTATTTCTTTTATCTGAACGAATAAGAATATTAAATGCCTTTTCAATCTCATCATCTTTCTTGCATGAATAACTTGCAAGAAATGGTGGAGGAACACATCCGTACTCTTTACGCTTTGATTTCTCACCTTTTTCCTTCGATTTAATCGTAGGTAAAATGTGATCAATGACATACGCGTTTGTGGTGTATCTCTTTAAAAGCCGTCTTACCCGTTCCGTTTCTATTTTCATGCTGTGAAACTCACGCTTTGTTTCAGCAATAGTGTTAATGTACATGTTAATTGCCTTTTGTTTCTCAATTACTGTGGCATTTAACATTTTTACATTAGCGTTAAGCTCACTATTAGCATGTTCAACATATTTATATTTGCTTGATATTTTGTCATAAGCTTCTTTTATGGTTCTGTAATCATAATGAAAGTTTTCGTTGTGTACAGTCAATTCTCTTATGACTTTGACTTTATCAAGACATGGTTCACAAGGACTTGCGCACTTTGTGCAAGGTTTTTCAACCTCCACAACTTTCACAACTTCCTTTTCAGACACACTTACCTTAGTCTTTACCTTTTCTGCCTCTGCTTTCAATGCTTCTTGTTTCTGCATCTCAAGGTAAGCTAATTCTTCTTCCTCAGCTCTCTGCCTATAACCTTCCAGAACAGCATTTTCTAGAGCAGCGTCAATATATGATGTATCAGATTCATCCACTAACTCTGCTATCATAGCAACACCAGTCTTTTTCCCGATGTATCTGTTCCAGTCAAAACCATCTTCTTCATGATTAGCAATAAGAGCTTGTTCGGCTTTCTTTGCAGATTTATCTTCAACTTTGACTTGTGTTCTTTTTGTATATGGCTTGTATTGAAGAGCTTTCTTGTAGTACTTATTGTTGCTGCCGAAAGGATTTTAGTTTCCACTTGCTTCTTGATTATTGCATTCACGTTTCAAGTGTCCTTTTTGTCGACACCTGAAGCATGTGACTTTAGTCTTGTCAAATCCAAGCTTGTTGTTTGAATTACCAATGTCCCTTCAAGTGAGCGCCACAAATTTAGAAACTCTTCTGATGATAGATGCAAGACTCCATTTAATATCCATCAGCTCCAATTCTTCGTCGTCCACCTGATCATAATCTTCGGTGGTCATCTTTGGATTACCGATCTTTCCAGCAACGAGACTTTCATATGATTCGAGAATGGTAGCAAGAAGTGTTATGTGCTGTTTAGCCACTTTTCAGGAAATACATTCTTCAAATCAACTGCTATGTTGCATTGGAAACATTTGAATCAGAACTAGCTTGGTTTGTCCGCTTTTGGAATGATGAGCTTGAACTTGCACTTGTGTATCCAGCATATGGAGAACTTTGATTTGGAGAAGAATTTGTATTTGCACTAAATGTTGTTTGAATTTTTGGGCTTTGAATCGGAGTATCTGGAATACCTCCTTTGTAATAGACACCAACATCTTGAACAACATTAGCATTCTTTGATTTTGCAATCTTCATCAATTCCATTCATGTCCTTCCAATTTGTCTATGAAGGATGACAATTTGAAATGTCTCCAAGATGGACTATTCTTCAGAATCGTCAGATATGTTGTCCATTCTCCTTCTAGAAATGCATCAGCTAGCTTCTCGATTTTCTCTTCATTAGATCTTTTGATATCATGTCTCCACATTTGGACCATGAGGTGACAGTATCTATCGATCATCTGCTTCATTGTTTCACCTTTAATCATCGTGAAGATCTCGAATTCTTTCTTGATTAAAGCCTTTTTGCTTTTGATCATTTCATCACTTCCTTTGAATTTCTCACAAAGAGAATTCCATAATTCTTGTGAAGTATCATATTCTGGAAATAGTATCAAGATATCTTCCTATACTGATTATTGTATCAAGCTGATCATTTCTTCTCCGTGACATAGTTATCTTTATCGGGATTTGAAAATTTATTCAGCGGAAGATCTTGATCACGTTCATCCTTTGGCCATTTGTAACCATCTTCAACTGCAACCCAGCTGTTGAATTGATTTGCTTGTATCCAATTCACAAACTTTTCTTTCCATCCTTCAAATTCATCCATGCTCATTAGCTTTGGCGGTTTCGATGTAGTACCCATTTCGTTGTCGATATTCATCTGGTTCACTGCTAGAACATTAGGATTTGATGAAGAATCCATTTGAGAGACAAATACGTTGTGGAAATCTTCCATTTTGACAATCCGTAGACTTATCGAAAAATACGATCAAAAACACTCGAAATTTGATTAGTACAAACAAGTTCGGTCGAACTTGTGTAAAAACAGGTTTTGATTTCAAGTTTTCACAAGTTCGGTCGAACTTATATGACAAAGTTCAATTTTTTATCACTCAACCTCAAGTTCGGTCGAACTTGATATAGTTTTGAGAAATTTTTTACTTCAAGCGGACTTGTGAGAATGATTTCAAGAAACAGGTAAGTTCGGTCGAACTTATGAAGAAAAATCAGATTTTGATTAATCACAAGTTCGGTCGAACTTGTGAATGAGTTTTAAGAACAAACTGCAAGTTCGCTCAGACTTAAGCTTGAATTTCAAGAAAAAACTAAGTTCGGTCGAACTTAAGTGAATCTTCACTAGAATTATATCAAGTTCGGTCGAACTTGATAGAACTTCAAGCAAAAATCAACAAGTTCGAGCGGACTTAAGCTCAAAATCTTGGAAAAACTAATCAAGTTCGGTCGAACTTGATTAAAACTCAAAGAATTTCAATCAAGTTCAGTCGAACTTAGTGTTAAGTTCGGTTGAACCTTGTTTCCAAAACATGGTTTTTAAAACTTTTTGATACCAAAACGTTTGAATTTGATGTTCAAACTCTCAGGGGTTTGTTATTAGTGTGTTTTACATGACATATTCAAAAATCACCCATTTTTTACCATGAAATCATCAAATATATGAAAATGTTAAGAAAATGCTAGAATGGAGATGAAATAGAGAAATTCTTGTCTTGATTCCAGCAAATTTAGGTATTCAGGCTCTGATACCACTTGTAGGAACGTCCACGATTAGCATGGGAACTTAAATTTGTTATCTATTGTCCGATTAGGCGGAAACTAATGACAAGTTAACCAAATAACAAGAATTACTTATTTAAATGTTGTTTTCATTGATCTAAAGTTCAATACATTCGAGAACCGGATCCGACAGAGCTTTGCCGTCTCTGTGCCAAAATCTCCAACTTGTTACAAATGAAATCCCAAGGCACCTATATATAGAGATGCAAGTTCGCTGGTGAGGGACAAGCCATGGGGTAAGTTCGCCCGAACTTGACCTAGTCAAGTTCGGCCGAACTTGGCTTCTCACAATCTGTCACACCCCGACCTGCAGCGGAAAAGGAGATCGGGGCATGATTGGGTTATCATCAAAGCTCATGACATTTATTATAACGTTTCATATTCATTAATACAATTTTAAAGGGAATTATACAATCATTATTACATCATGTCCTAACATCAATCTAGGCTTCATTGTTTTCTTCTAAGGCATTTCCTATGTTTTCCTTGCTTCATCCTGTTCACCTGTATCATGTGTAAAAATGGTTTTTGGATCAACAAAAAGTTGGCGAGTGAATCCTATGGAAAACATTTGAACAAGTTTATTTAATTGATTATAAAATAAAGTGCACAACCACACATGAGTAAAAATAGATGTAAACTTATTCACCAATCAATTTAATATTAAATAATACACACATGAACAATAATGGATCGTTTTGAGGCACGCGTTGCTCAACTCGTCTCTCACGAGGAACTGATGGGCCTAATGAACGAATTGCATAAACTTGACAATATGAAATACGTATCTACAAACAATATAAACTAAATAATACACACACGAACAATAATGGATTTGTTTTGAGGCACGCGTTACTCAACTCGTCTCACACGAGGAACTGATGGGCCTAATGAATGAATTGCATATAAATTGACAATATGAAATACATAACTACAAACAATGTATACAATCTAAGTTTAGATCACAATATGGTATGGCACTAGTTTAAATAAACGAGTTAATTTCGTGACACATGACACACCCCAAAACGTGTAATTAAAAAGGGGAGTTGTAAGTTTCACTCACATTGGGTGCGTTCGGTTGATGATGTTGAATGCGCACGAAGTTTGATTTTAACCACGAGTGAAACTAACCTAGATAATGGCATAATGTTTCGGTAAGCAAACGGATTTTATTAATCCATTTTAGTAGGATTGTTGGGTGTATTTTTGTGAGTTTAAGGTTATTTTCTAACCTTAAAAATGTTATTTTTAAGTATTTTTAATTGATTTTTAAATAAAATAAATAAATAAAAATAATAAAAAAAAATTTGACTTTTTGACCGTTGACCATTGACCATTGACCATTGACCATTGACCATTGACTTTGACTGTTGACCGGTTCGTATGTGTGTATGTGTGCGCTGGGTGAGGCTCGAACCCGAGACCTCCCGTACGCGTGCACGCAGCTCTACCAACTGAGCTACGTGTCTAACCCGAAATATTTCTGTTTTTAATTAAATTTATATACTAATTAGATTAATCCGAAAATCAATTTATTTTTAAAAAGATTTTAATCAATGACTCGGTGCGCTCCACAGGTCTCGAACCCGGGACCTGTGGGTTGAGTTAACACACAGTCCACCGCTGGACTATGTGTCTAACTTGTTAAATAATCAGATTTTTATTATACTTATATACAAACTAATTAGTTTCATTTCTGCCTTATATAAAAAGTTGGATAATTGTCCGGACCGGTGCGGTAGTCCGGACTCGAACTCGTGACCTGTGTTTTAAACGCGCACACAGTCCACCACTGGACTGTGTGTCTATCTTGGTTATTATTCCGATTTTTATTAATGTTAACATTTATATGAAGTGAATCCGGTTCAGTAATAAAAAGGAACATTTTTATTAAAGCGAGTATGCGTGGGACATGTATCGAACTCGAGACGTTTGCGTGTTTAATGTGCACACAGTCCACCGCTGGACTGTGTGTCTAACCCGAGTTATATCGTGATTTTAATTATACATATAGACAACTGAAACTTCGTCTTCTTCGTTAATCTTAACCAGAATCGGAAGTCCGACTGGTTCGAAGTTTTAATCAAGTTCGTTAGTGTGTTTCAGTTAATTACAGGTGAGATAAATAAAAAGAATGAAAGATTAAGTGTTAGATATACCGAAACTGGACTCCTTTGTTTCTCCGGCGGAACTCCGATGTCAGTAGACTATTCCGGCGACGTGTGTCTTGCGGCAGAGAGTCTTCAGCAAGCTTGAGATGGATGTGAGTGGCTTCGGTACGAGTTCTGGATGTTCAGTAAAGCTCAGAAGTGAAAGGGTCGGTTTTCCGGCGAGTTATAGAAATTTTCGGCGAGTGGAATTACGTCGGGAAAATGTGTGATTGTGAGCGAAAAAGCTAACAGAGATTAGAGGGGGTATTTATAAGGCAGGACATCGATGAATTTGGTCCGATTTCCGTCTTGATTCGTCGGTCATTACGTTTTCCGGCGGTTATAACTTGTGTCGCGGACTCAGGCGTCGGTTATAACTGATGATGAGATTAAAGCTTACGTTAAAACGGAAGTAACCGTCCAAACTTGGCGAGATAGTCGGGATTTCCGACGACTGCAATTAGGCGCGCCGGTTTTTGAATTTGAGATTCATGATATGAATTAATTGTCTCCAATAACTAACAAGAAATACAAGTGGCGCAGTGGTTGGATGGTTAAGTGTTAAGTCGTTTGTTGAAAGTCTGGCTGACTAACCCGGGTTCGAAACCCGGCTACAACCTTTCATTTTTATTTCATTATTTTTAAAAGTTTTTCAAAAATAAATTATATATTCCAATATAATTATTAATTATGTATCGTTTAAAATTAATTTGGGCATTAAATACGCAACGAAATTTTTAACTGATTGTTCGGTTAATAAACGGAGCGGGTTTGGTAAATCCGTTTTTTGACGGATGTTACAGTATCCCCTGCTTTTTAGAAATTTCGTCCCGAAATTTAAGTAGTGATATATTTGACTAAAAAGAATGATGGTGTTTAGTTTGACAGTTACATACTTAGAAGAAGATTAAGAGTTTAAATTTTGTTTGAGGCGGTAACGTCCCTTGTAAGGGTTAAGTACCCTGTTACAGGAATCGCTTTTTGTTGCCTACGGTAAAATATTGATAAGCAGAGTTGATTCGCTAAATATGATATCATGCGTAAGAGTTTTGATATGTTTGGAAGGATATGGCTATATCCTAAAGCAAAACTTCTAATACTACAACCTACATGGAACTTCTCATAACCGTCTAACAATACCTCTGA